>JAGSMS010000034.1:0-1268394 GCA_029286595.1 Bhutanitis thaidina | reverse complement strand
ATATTAAAACACACTGGGCTTTTCGTACCGCACCGTCAAGACTTAGGGTGGTAATTTACTAATATAAGTCATTAAGTATACCTTGTACTTTAATGAGTTAAAATATAAATTGACTAAACTAAAATATAAATTGACATGCTATAAACATTCCATAACTGAGTTCTCGCTTATTTTTAAGAAAGTTTGGTGCGCGAACGCTACGCCAGTCCTGGGTAAAAAACCGACGACGGGCTCCCACGGAGTCCCAAGATACGAGGCGTTAGCGACAACCAATCCTCATATCCTGCGTCCGTGAACTCTTTACAGTTTTGATGATGATTATTTTCTGGAGAACAATGATGAACAGTTAAACTTTATTCCAATTCCATTCAATCATCTTAGTAACAATCATAGAATATAAAAAAATAAAAAAATTGGACGGATAAGAAACCTTTGCACAACAATAGGACAGGACATAATAATAAATAAGAGTTGTGTAAGAGATGTTTCTCCAAATGTCATCTTTATCTGCATGTTGCATCAGGATGTCTGCGGACGATGCTCTGGTGGCAGACTAATGGTGGAAAATTCATACGATAATGTCGAATCCGACTTCCAAACTTCTTTGACACGAATAGGAGACAAATGGTCTACCCATCTCTACTGCAAGTACCCCAGCACTGCGTTCGCCAATATGTCTGCTCCACAAGCAGAGTAAAGGCAACTCTATATCAATCTCTTAACTCTTGTCAGCGCTTTGATGGAAAAGTCTGATAAAATATATATTTATCCGAATTTACCTATTATTGGCGATCACAATAGCAACCAGACACCTCGCACCTTAGCTGTTCGTCATCGGTCTGCTTTATTTTCGAGATTGTTATCCCGCCATCTGTCGGTAGCCATTGTGATTTTAAAGGTTTTTCCCTTAGTCGCCTTTTGCAACCCACAAGGAAGAAAGAGGGTGGTAGATTCTTACCCCTAAACTATCCGAATTTGCTGAACAAAGAACCTGTTTAACCAGAGTACAGGCAAACCTTCGAAGAAATATATGCCGGGTTTTACTGCCGCTTTCTTGGAGAGGTCTAAGATCAGCAGTGGACTAGAATAGGCTATTGTAGTGAGGTTACGTATTAAGTCAGTGGTTTTTTTAATAAATGGTTAAATTAAGCAGACCTATGACGGCCTGCAGCGCATCTAAGTTCCCCATCCCTAAGTTACAAGGCATCTGATGCTGCGTTTACCTATCTGGGCAAGAGCGAAGCGTGGCAATTATGGCAACTCTCTCTCTCTGTTGGCAATACCGATGTCCAACAGTGGAGAAAAGTGGACAAGCACACAGTTCATACGATGGTAATTAGTAAACACAAATGTACTCTGTGGACGTGTCTCTGTATCTCTGTCATTGTTAAATACAGAATCTTCCCCGATGGAAAGCCTCTCTAAAACAAAGTAAAATACCACCCTGTAAGTGCCCACTGCTGGGCAAAGGCCTCCTTGTCAAAAGCCGGGAAAGGCCCGCCAGGCTGCTCTAGTGCGGGTTGGCGGGCTTCACATATCCTCGAAATAATATTTTTATTATTTCTCAGACATGCAGGTTGCCTCACGACGTTTTCCTTCACCGCTCAAAAAGGGGTAAATACAGCACTTAAAATCGCTATTAACAATTTCAGTAGTGCCAGCATCGGGGATCGAACCCAGGTCACTCGCACTCTATGAAACTAAAATGAGGGTCCTGATCACTAGGCCACCACGGTTGTGAAATTCTCTTTACCTACACCTAATTACATCACTACAGCATACGTAACGCAACAGACTGTTTTTTTATCTACATCGTGTAACGAGATATGCAATAGTAGTCTGTGGTGATCACAGAAAAGTGTGTTCAACGGGTGTACAGAGCAATATACTATTTTTTTTATCCAAATACAGATCTTGTTATTATCGACAGCAGGTTATGCTGTCAATTGTTTCTATGGCTGTCGGAATTAAAAACTTTTCCCTATCTGACTAGAATAGAAGAGCGTCGTTGAAGTCGATTAATGACAAAAATGCATAATATACGAATACGAAGAGCAGTGCCACAAAACTAAAAACCAACATGATCTATTTTGCCGTTTTCAATTTTTATCGTTCTCCCACATCCTAATCTCTTTCCATGGTCTATTTTATGTTGCTAAACCCACAGAACTTTTACTCCACCCGGAGTAAAACGACTACTGCAAGAATAAAAAATAAATCTTTCACTTTCTTTGTTTTAGAACGGCTAAGGGGCTAAGGGAAAAATACTTCCGAAACGAAGGAAGTTTTCCATTGCGCATGAGATATAGTGCCGTAAGTGTACGAGAAACTGACACATTTGTCTTTCTTTACCTTTCTGTATCTGATAATCCGATGTTACTCACATACGATAAGACAGAAGAGACAGGTGGAGTATCAGAGACGCAACACAACACTTGTGTTGTGCACAAGTAATGGTTGTAATAGTCCGAAATCAAATGAAGGCGTTGAAATGAAACTATTGTCAGCGGATTTCATAGCGTTTAATTTTACTTTTTATTCTCGACGTTTCGGGTGCTTTCCGACATCCATGGTAACGGAGAGTGAAGTTATTGAAATAGTTAATCCGGGCTAATTTCAGTTTTTTAACCACCGCCTATAAGATCACACAAAACTATTGATCCCTTTAAACTTAGCCTTCGGCGATATCTGGCCTACGCACAACGGAAGCTGGATGTAGTGGATATAAATTCGTCATTTATTTGAGATGTACATTTAGATAAAATATATTTATATTGGATATATGTTTTAGATATATATGTATATATATTAGATAGAAGTATCACATTCATTTATTTTTATTATATGTTAAGCATAATTGTAAGGTAACGTAATATATGTTTTCAGTATGCTTTAAATTTGACATACGTGATGAACATAGGTTCCAGATGAAAACCAGCGCCAGGCTCTAAAGCTTGACAATAAACTGACCTGGAGACCTATTGGTCCAGCCACGAGACACGCACAACGTATTATTCTTCGGTAATTGTGAAGTCTGACGTTACTTTTGCTTTTTTCATTATTTTTGATTAACATGTTCAATGTGTGTTGTCTCTTTATGCTGTGCTCTTTCTTTCATTCTATAAAATCCGTAAATAATAGTTTCTTTTCAATGCCTAACTTGCGGGCCTTAAAGGTCGCGAGTCTAACGCCGAAGCTGTCAAGGCTACCGGGCCGTCAGCGTATGTAACGTGGGGGCTTTTAGTCGGTCCAATATCTTCAATGTTGATCCCGACACAACCAGTCACCGCCTTCGATGATTGGTGCCTACCAACTTTCCCCCCGCTAAAACTTGAAAAGGAAAAACTTTTCAGTATACGGTATTCACGTAAGTACAAATCATTATAACATTATTATTAATTTACAATAACTAGTTAGGAAGTTAAGAAGTTAGGAAAAGCTCTTTGGTATGCCCCTTTTACATAATGAAAGCTTAATCGGTAAATTACTTAATCAGAAACCGATACTTACAATAATTTGTACTGCATCTGGATGTACTAGGCGTAGAGAGCCGTGGTAGCCTAGTAGTCAGGGCGCTCACTTTAGTGTCATAGAGCGCGAGTGACCTGCGTTGGATCCCCGGTGCGGGCACCACTAAAATTGTTATTAACAATTTTAAGTGCTGTATTTACCACGTGCTCAACGGTGAAGGAAAAACATCGTGAGGAAACCTGCATGTCTGAGAAATAATAAAAATATTATTTCGAGGATATGTGAAGCTAGCCAACCCGCACTGGAGCAGCGTGGCGGGCCCTTCCCGGCTCCTAAGCCCTCTCTGATACTAGTAATTGAGGAGGCCTTTGCTCAGCTGTGGACACTTACAGGCTTGTTACTTTACTTTGTGTACTAGGCGTGTATCGGAATCAAATCTTGTATAACCTACCGACGTGACACGACAATCGCGAGTTTCATGCCAGTAATACTTTATTTTATTATATATCCATCTTTAACAATATTGCGGTGCGCTTATTTGTTTTAAAACCAGCAAAAACTTGAAATATAATTTATAGTAAAAAAAAGTAGCAGCATGTGAATGATGGGCAGAGGTCTTTTAATATTTGAATTTAGACATGTGATTTCCTCTCAATATTTTCCTTCACCTCCGCGTAGTAAATTTCAATGTAACAGACTCCAGAGTTCGAACACATTTCAATCGCATTCTATAAGAGTATATTGCTATATTACTAAGTAGTCTCAAAAGGTAAACAAACTTTTATTAAAACGAAGGCACACAATTGTTAGAACATACAAAATTTATTCGTAAATTACGATTAAAGATAGTTATACTTATGTTAAATATTTACAACTTAGTACTAACAATTCGACCGAGTTGGTTTTATAATAACATTAGTTATTTTAACAATTTTTAAAAAAACTTTTACTTCAACAACCCATTTGTGATGAGCCCTATAGTTTTGGTGGTAATTGTATTTACTAGAATCTAAATCAAATGACAATGAACAAAAAAGGTTGTGTTATAAATAATTAATTAAAAGCATACAATTATAATAAAAATGTGTAATTTTGTAACTTCCGACTGTGTGTGAAGAATTTGTTGTGGAACACTTAGTCTTATAGGTATTTAAACACATGTGTCGATGAAACATGATAACTTTGAAATTATTGAAATTCTTTTGTTATTAGTAATATCAGGTAACTTAGGACACTAAAAGGGTTTGTTCGACAACTAATCTACAATACTATCACAGATTTGTACAGTTAATTACTAAATACTACATTCATATCCAGCAAATATATAAGTAAAAACCAATTATTTATACAGACAATATGTAATGACTTCCATCGGGTTTCAGAATTACTAATATATAATAAATACAAGGTATGGAAGCCTCTGTGCCACGCAATAAAAAACTAAGCAACAATCAAAATACCAAAAACCCTACACTAATTATTAAAATAACTTATAAGCTAAAGAAAATTAATGTATTTAAAATTAATAAGTTAAAATAATATGTTTAAACATAGAACTGGAGGAGCTGTAATGATGATGATAAAAAATAACAACACAGTACAAAAGCGGCAGCTGATTGTGATTACATTATTTAGTTATCTTATAAGCTATTTGTATATTATAACATCTTCTTGTATAATTTTAATGCTCCTGCTATCTTGTTACAGTACAAGCCTGCCAAACTTTACGAAACATTTCTCTTATTGTTATTGTGGGTGGCTTGTTGTAACTTCACTTTACTAGAAATTTCTTCATAATTAAAACAAAGTTCATGCTGAATATGAAACATGGGTAAAATGAAAGTAAATGTCATTCATGGCTCAGCAGTGCCACCAGCAATAATACAAATAGTAAATCTTCATAACATCAGCAAATATTTAAAAATAAAAAAAAATTAAAAATTCTAGAAAACTATTTAATTTTTAACCAATAATAAAATTATACAATTATAATCTTACTCAATAGAAATATTTAAACTGTGACACTAATTCTGTGCACTACTATTATTTGTTAGAATTTAAGCCATTTTACTTCTATTATTTCGATGAATCTTTGGTGCCGATTAAAATTTAAATACTTAATCTAATGGTCCGGTACATAAACAATGAACTATGTAGCTTTGTTTATTATCTTTTTATGTGTTACAGTGCAATGGGCTGAATACTAAATGAAGAGAAATGCCTATTTTGCAGTAGCTGCTTAATTATCCTTAATTTAATAGTCGTGTACATAAACCTACAGAGTTTCTAATTCATATAAATTAAATCCTTAATTTCCCAATCACAAAATTCTAATCAGCTAACTTGTAACTTACAACAGTTTCCATTTTGTGAAGACTTGTAGAAAATGTTTTGAGCTGTACATTCTGTGCATTAGAAATAGAAATAGGCTCCGCTTCAGCCCATTTCTCGGGTATATCGCAATTTGGTTTAGCATGAACTAGAACATCGAAGGAACACCTACAATCTAGGAATGGTAGATAGGAAATGGTAGCGGCAACTTGCAGCATAACATCCCTTATTTCCTGCTGAATTTTCTTTAACTCTTTGCTGCCAACGGTTTCATTTTTTTCTTTCGATAATGCAACATCTCCATCTTCATACTGGACATTGAAGTCCCAACATTCCAAAACTTCTTTGTTAGCTACATTAATTATGACCAGTGATAACTTTGTGACTTTCTTGTTAATTATCCATTCTGTAATAAAATGATAAAAGAAGTATTATGACACTGTCTACTTTCTGTGTTAATGACAATAAGAAATGTACAGTTTGAAAGAGTAAAGATATAATTCCGAAACATTTATATTGATCAGTTCAGTACACCAAGAGTATATATATCTGCAGAAGATATTCCTTACCACAACTAGTTTTGTATCTCATTTGTAATATAACAAAATATATATCAAAAGAAATTTTACACTGTTCAACAATAACCTCCAGAGAAAAAATGGTAAAAGCCTCTATTAGTTGGAAATACTATGCAGTGGACTTGCAAGTGCAGCTGACATGGTAGAGTTAAGCCTTTTGCCGCTGCTCAAATGGGCCAGCCCAACCAAAGGTAGTACCATACCACAGCCTCACAGAAGGATCACATCTTGTGCTTCTGCATTTCATTTGATGAGTGAGGTAACCAGAGGCCCTATTCCCCCTCCCTGTCCTCCTTCCCAACTCCCAAATATCCTTAATGGCTGGCAATGCACCTACAATGGTAATCACTTTCCATTAGGTGAACCGCTTGCTCATTTGACCCCAACACCAGAAAAAAAAAGCTATTACACATCTATCTATTTGTATGATGAATGACACATTTAATCAACATGTATTAAAGGCTGCCAATGCACCTGCAGATCTGGAGTTGCAGATGTATGTCAATGTCAGTAATCGGCCTTCAGTGACTATTAGGTAGTTTACATCTTTTTCAATATAAAAATATAAAAGTTAATAAATATACCTTCGCTTTGTGTCAGGAGATTAGTAAGGAAACTCTTGATAAGCGGATCCTCCGAAATAAGTAGTGTAATGCCGTACTGTTGTTCAGCCTTAAACGTTTCTGGTGGGTACAGACCTCTTTGAAACAAAACTGAGTTGATAGCAAACTCTAAAATAAAAAGTGAATTAAGTATTAAGAGAAGTAACCATATTTCTTACCTCATTAAATTCAAGTCTATAACTTTAACGTAACCTTTTTAATGTAATCGTTGTGCATAAAGTCAGTAATAACAAAGAAAATTGCTTTTATGTACATTATAATTTGTTTGGTTGTTGAAATACTTATTTGAGACATTATTAATTGTGATTTTTTTATGCTAAGGTAAATTTTATTTTAGCCGAAGAAACTTAGTGACTTATATATAATACGATATTCTAATGGAATAATTTTAGATATAAGAGATATGGTAATGAAAAACCAATTAAAAACAACGCTTTTACTTACTTAAGTACTCGCAAATTATTTGTGCAGAACCCCTTAGTGTAATAGAATTTTTAGTTTGTTGTTGAGACATTTCGGAATTGTATATTTCTACCTATTTAAATCTGATTTTATGATTAAAACTAAACTTAAAAACTCTAAAACTCGATAAGAAACGTTATTTTCAAACGCATTGATCACAGAATATATTAATGCATTGATTGATGAAAATTGAAACCACAGAATATAATACACACAAAGAGTACATGTGCAGCTTAGTAAGCTGCATGACGTTGAATTGCGAAAGTATTATATTATTTTTGCTGCACCAAAGAAAGGCAGTCTAAAATCAAACTGTAATTTGTCAACGCATACTTGATATCCTCTATCTTACAAAACATAAATAAATTATAAATTTATTTAAGTTCATTTAACGAATTAATCAAAACATTCGATAAAGTAAGAGTCCACTTTGTGTCAAAAATGCAAGATAACCGAAAAAAATAGTTACGCCGATAAGGACATAAAATATGTAACTATATACATCTGTCTCTTCTACGAGTTGAATTATATTTCATCTCAGTCTAACATTCTATAACGTAATGTATGACTACATCTAGTAGTTCTTTGTTCTATATAAGCGTGCTTTCTCTCGATCGCATAAACAGAACAATGATACTCTAAAGAGGTCGCATCTCATCGCATCATCAGCGTTAGTACTTTTTCGATATTATTTATCTTAAAATGTCGTGCTCTTGGAGACCAAGTATTAGTAAAAGCCTTAGGCAACTGGTAAAATAATATTTTACATAGGTAAAATTAATTGTGCGACCGTAAGCCACGATAATATACAACGATGTGTTTTGTTAACGTTGTCGCAGGCGCAAGCAGCTTTCGGTGTTGCCACAACAGAAAGCTCATTATTTAGTACAGGCTATATATTTCAATGTGATAAAAATGTATATTTTATTGTGTGGGTAATAAGAAAAATAGCACATTTTTCTCCGCCACGATTACTAGGCCTGAATTAACCACTTTTTCTTTGCGTTGGCCAAACAGCTTGGTATGAATTAAAATTAGAGGCTATAAGGCTATATTAAAGTATGACTACATGGGCCTTTCTTGGCTTTAATCTAGGAAATTTTTTTTTATTGATATAAGTAAATGTTTTTGTTTGTAATACAAAGTTTTTTATTCATTGATGACCATCACTATTATTTTAATATTGTCTTTTAGTTTTTAATTAATTATAATCAGCTCCAAGTTGTTTGTTACATACTGCTAAAAACGATGTGTTTTTAATTTAATTTCCGAATTTTATTTGAAGAGTTTTGATTAGAAAAACAGAACACAACAATCACATTTTGAAAAATTTTCCTACATGCACTAAAAGTATGCCAAATTGCATCAGTTATGGAGCGCCCCTTGCTAGATCCGAACTGACTATCGAGAAGTTTTTTTTTATTGATATTAAAAAATTAACCCTTTGATAAAAATTTTACTAAGTACTGGTTACATCGAAACAAGTCTAAAATTATCTGGATCTCTGGTATATCGTGATTTATAATTTCGTATAACCTTATTGTTATTAGTTTTAGTTGTTTCTTTGGCAGTAATACATTGCTCAAAAAAAAAGTCCCAGGTTCGCTCGATATAGTCAGGTTTGCAATACCTTTATAACATAAAAATATCACTAACATCATAACGGAACAAAATTATTTTCCATGTAAGTCCTATTTTACACGAGGAGTCGTAATGCAAATGCTAAGATAATAGCACGCAATCCTTAATTTTGTTCTCCTTGTACATATTTAAATGCGCACTTACTGTAACTTTACACAACACTACGTTATCTGTATTGATATTTAATTTATATGAACTGAACGTGATTCAGTCGAATCGAGAAATGCGGATCACGATATGGATCGTGATAAGCATTCAACGTGTAGCCTTCGCCTTTGTACATACCGCCGCCATTTTAGCACCTAAATATTTTTTTGCAAATATATTTCCTATCTAAGGCATGGTACATATCTATAAATATCATACTGTCTATGGAAAGTTGTCTTGACACCACAAATTGTCAGTGTCATTGTCATTGACAATAGACATCAGTCAGACTAGAGAACAGATTTGATCCATCTCAATATTTGTTACTTGTGGACATTGAGCTTAATCGTGGTGCATCAAAATAGTAATTTATAATAGAATAACTATTTAGCTCAACCTAAATCTATACGAGGGATAAACATGTTAGAATAACATGGGTCGAACTAAACGTAAAAGAAAGTTACGGAAGGAACGAGATTATTGTGGATGTAATAATAATCAAGAATTAATTTCATTGAACTCCTGGTTAATAAAACACGGTGTCCGGCGAGACAAAAACTTGGGTTTAGCCGTTTTTAATTCTACAGGACGCGGAGTGCTCACGAAAAAGAAGATACATGTCGGCGACGAGCTCATAAACCTACCCTTAAATTTAACTATAAATGTCACAACGTTGATATTAGATTCCCTATTTTGTAGTATATTTTTAGAAAACAAGAAGCAATGTTTTATAGAATATAAACAGTCAGTATCATTCCAGTCATTATTGGCATTTTACTTAGTTTATTTAAAGATAGAAGGTCCAAGGACCAAGTGGTATATTTATTTAGAAAGCTTACCTAAAGAATACACAGTTCCTTATTTTTTATCAAATACAATACATCATTATATTGATATGGAAATAATGTCCGTGATTACAAAGCAGAAAGATATTATAAAAAAATCCTTTAATATTTTCAAGGAAATTTTAAAGAATAATATAAGCAATAATTCTACAATAGATAAACTGAAGGAGTATTTTACTAAGTCTGTATATGAATGGGCTTACTTCACAGTGAATACAAGATGTGTTTTTATGGATTTAACTAAAGTAATTAATTTGCAGGATATACACAGTTCAATTGTAGCTATAATTAGTGATAATACCAAAATATCACTGTGCCCATATTTGGATATGATAAATCACAGTCCTAATGCCAAAAACGAAACTAAGTTGTTAGTTAGTAAGGATATAAAAAATATTTCAGTGAGTAATTTACAGGAAGAAACATTTACAAATGTACAGTTTGCAATTTATACAAAAAATTATTTTAAACCACATTCCCAGGTGTTTATTTGCTATGGAGATAGCCATAATTTGAAATTGATCACAGAGTATGGCTTCTACTTACCGCATAATGACCTAGATAGCGTTTATTTCAATTTTGAGCATGTTATAACATTTTTGAATTCCAATTCGATTCGTTTCTCACAGGATCAATTGAGATTTATCAGTAACCATAATTTAAATAAAGAATTATTTATTGATTTAAAAGGCCTAAGTTTTAATTTTTACGGATTGTTAATGGTTGCTAAATATTATTACAAGGAAAACACGGATGTTAGTAGATTAATATACTCTGCCGCTATATGTTCCAATGATAGACTCCTTATAGATTTAATAACACCAATGGTTAAAGAAAAAATGGTTAGTTTACAATTTTCAATTGATAAATTAAAGAGTTTTAAAGGGGATTGTATTAATTTAAAAAATTGTGTAGAACTCATGTGTCAATATGTTACTATTTTAGAGAAATTTATTAAATGTTAGACTTGTATTATTTTTTTTTATTGAAAAAAATCATTGGAAAAATATTACTTAAAACTAACAACAATTTTACATAATTTTGTAGTATTAATTATTTAAACAATTTATTGGATTCCTTATTTGCTTTGCAGCTTTTCCAGAGCTTACAATTTGGCAGCCTTATTGCTGCAATCTCTCCTAGGCAACCAAAATTGAGAAAGAAAAACTACAGATATGTGGTTAATAGTGGAATATAAATATACATAGTATACAACTAAAACTAATATATACAATAAAATTAAAAATAAAATTCTTATACATAGTTCAATATTTATGTATCATATATTAATACAAAAAATACATACATATTTTCATTTAATAAAAAATTACAAAAATCCTCAAATACTGAAACAGTAAATACAATATAAACTTAATAATAGTATTAATTTGTCCCAACATTGTGAGATGCTCTTTAGCTAATTCCCTTAATGTGCCAATAGATTGTGCCTCTTATTTTACAATTCTGAATTTAATTGGGCAAATTATAATGAAGATATACAGAGATAAGGAGTCTTCATTTTTCAGTACAGAAAAATGGTTTAGAAATATTTCTAGGGTTCTGGAACATAAAAGAAAAATGGAATCCAATTATTTATTATGGATTACTTGTCTCTCTCGACGCCAGCTTTCTAGTTAGATAAAGCATATAATAACTGTCCTTCAGTAACCAAGTAATGAAAATTTTGGGATAGTAATAAATTTATTAACCCACATAAAATCGCACTAGTTAACTATAAACTCATTTTATCCGAATAAATATAAGGTAAATTATGTCAATAAAGTGGTAGTCTTTGAATGCTCTACTACTGGGCACAGTTTAGGTATTTAGTATATATTCATAGTGTGCATGTCATCTGATGTTTAGTATTGAAAGTCAGATTTCGAGTATTTTGATTTTGTGTACACTACACAAAGTACAATACGGACACAGAGCACATCTTATAGCCATACCGACAAAACTAACCCATTTTCACATCTCCGGAAGATAGAATGAGATGAGTGACAAGTCTCGTTTGAAGATTTTTTCCTTAAAACGTTCTTAGTTTTACTAATACAAGGACATTTTTCGCTCGCGTTCTAAAGACTATCTCCACGAGTATTTAGTAGACGCGTCTAGTTGTTACCAAAGTAGGGACTTTTTGTCCCTACTTTGACGTTATGGAGTTTTCACAGTTATGTCTGTCAGGAATGAGAACTCATAAAATAATTACAATAATAACTTAATAAAAAACGTGTGCGTGTATGTATTTACCTACGCACGTAAGAATTTATACTTTTTTAGCGTAACAAAACAAAAATATCTTAAAATTAAATCCCGTGTGCTAGGACTCTGTTTGTGGAAAACAAACATTAAATGCAATTGATTACGGCTTAATTAAATAAATTATCATTCACCACCATCTATAATTTAAAATCACACACAAATACACATGTATTTTTATGTATGAATATATTCGTTATCTCTACTGATATATAACACGTGCTGTAGCTTCATATATATTTGAACTACCTTGAATTTTAATTACCAACCAACTTCAAGGTGTCAGTTTTAAGTGTCGGTATGTGAAAAAGTATATTTTCATACATCCAAAAAGTTGTTTGGTAGTGTTTACTAATTGACAATGGGTCACATACAGTGACATAACACGACAAATCATCTCAATAGAACCATACCCGAAAAACGATTGTTTGCGTATTGCACTAATATCTGCTTCTGGTGGGATTTAAACCGAGGACTCATTACTCTACAGTCAGATATTTTAACCACTAAACCTCACGAGCGAAAGGTATTTGAAATTATTTTTCGTTTTACGATTTTTACTCTTAGGAAAACTAGAATGTTGTATTTAATATTTCAAAAGATTTCCCCGTAATTTGGTTTATGAAGAATAATATCATATCGTAATATGTAAAATAAATAACCATCACAATAGCAAAAAAAAATTGTTATACCTGGATGGCGAAGCATGATATTTCTTCGTCTCGCAGTGATAATGTGGTGGTGAATATCATTTCAGATGACATTCATTTATGCATGCATGGTGTCAAAGTTTGCATTGTATTTATAATTTCGTAATATGACATATCTTTAAAATAAATTAAAGGCTCTGGCAACACTGCTAGTCGGCACAAACTGCAAAACTGTACCTACTATACCTTGCGTGAAATCAGTTGCAGTCTATATGCCATAGAGTAATATTACATAGACTGAGATATACTCTTTCTCAATATGACACTGTTGTTGACGTGTTGACTGTTTACAAATTATTTGACAATGACAAAATTAGTTTGAAGTTGGGATCATGGCGGCGGCTTTGCTGTCAAATAGGAAATTTGATAAATTAATTCGAAATAATGCTTTTATTACAAAAGCTTTCTGTAATTCTAAATCTGTTATTTTAAATAAACCACAGCTTAATATTATCTGTAAGCAATGTGCTGCTTCAAGTTATTTTAGGGTAGGTTATGAAGAATAATACATCTAGGCAATTTTTTTTAAATGTTAGGGGTTTTACCTTTTTTGATTTGACTGTACAATGTTTAAAAAGTGCCTATTGTGATTTCAGTACTATTCGTCGTCTCCAAATAGACCGCCAGGCTCCGATACTGCAAAAAATGTTTTGGCGGCAGTATTGGCTAACAAGCCAAAAACTGGAAAAATCCCCGTTGGTAAGTTATATTAAAAGGAACGAAGAAAAAAAATATTCGACAAAAATCATATTCTAGTTCTAGAGTACTGTAACTCGTTAATAGAATTGTGTAGTTGCGTAATCTGAAATTGACCTTGTAATAATGTGTGTAAATATTAGTATCAAATATTGATGTTCATACATGTCTGGTCTATACACTCAACACTTTCTCAACACTTCGTTTTAACGTTGAGACATATTCAATTGTAGTCAGTTTTATTATATTTACACTTATCTGAAATAATTGAGCACAATTTTCTCAATGAATTTAAAAAATTAATATAACTAAGTAAAGTAGACATATCTTCCCTATCTGCCTGCCTGAGTAAATGGACATTACGCAGAAGTTAACACCAGTCTAATTTAACCCAAGAAAAAGTTTTAGATCAACATAAAGTATGAATTTTCTAAGATATGTTTGAATATTCACTCTTCTTAATAAAATTCTCTATAGATATATAGATAGCATAGTTTTCAAAAATTAGTTCACTGATTGATATAAAATTAATGCATTCCTTGTTTTCCTGGCTAACTTAGCATGACACATGATTTAAAACTACTTTGCTTTATCAGTATTTAATTGTGAACTCTTTAATTACATTTATTGTTGCAATATTAATTTATTTTTTTGTTACCACAATCCATTTCACCTTTGTGTTGTTAATACTTGGTTGGAATGCAGCTCTTCATCCTACCCAGCACTCATCCCTGTTAGATTTGTCCGCTTGCATCCTTGTCCTACATTTTTATGTTACCTGTATCCTATGAGTATCCTGATATGGTGTCCCATCCTTAGGTATCCAAAAGAGAGACTGCTTTCACCCAGGTGCCTCTGTTTTGTCCCGTGAAGATATACATTTGGGTGATGCAAAGCCTGTCTCGGGGATGGACATGATAAGGGGTATGATGGAGTATGTCTGGCCAAAGGTAAGAGTAATGAGTATAATATGTATGCATTGTTAAAAAAGTAATGGAAATGTATTTGTGGCATAATTATGCATTATACTGTACCTGCCATTGGCATGAGAGTTCTCAGTTCAAACCTTAGACCAAACAATTTTTTTTTGTTAGGTTGCGTGAATTGAAAGAAATAAAGAAAAAAACAATGTTTATTTGATGATGCAACATAACAAATATATAACAGATGTTACAGTATGTTGGACTATAGCGATGAAAAGGCATTCAACTCTGCATTGTGCTGCAGCAGTGTAGCTACAGCGCTGATATTCTGCTGCTACCCTTGTTGAATCTTGGGAACAGTTAAACAGACACCATTAAAACAAAAAGAAAAATAACAAACATAACTAAAAATAGAGATCAAATATTGATATTAAGGGAATACAATTAAAAATGAATTGCTCATAATTACATAATTGTTATCATTCTAGCCTTACTTTAACCTAACAGCCTGTCACAAGTCCACTGCAGGACATGGTTGTTTGTCATAATCACCATGCTCAGCAAGTGGATTGGCATTCTCAGTACCAGATACTTTGTACCTTGGATGCTGTTGCCAATCATGTGTCTGTACAATTTTGGTCTGGTATTTTTCGAGTTGGTTTCACCCGCCATCTGTCATCAGCCGCTGCAATCCTCAAGGCTTTTCTCTAAGTCGCCTCTTACGACACCCATGGAAAAGAACTGGGTGGCAGATTTACTCTGCTACTGCACAGCCAATTGTTATCATCTTCTTATAAAATATGGAAAGCTATTTAGAATATTAGCCTTTTGTCACAAGAGTGTTGTGTAATATTAACTGCCTAGCTATGTGCAATTATGAATGATCCCAATATTGTAATTACGTACTAATGATCATCTCAATAATCGATTTACCGGACAGGAACACACATATATCAATCATTAAATAACCATTACTTATTAGTAATAAGTTATTGATATAATATATATAACATTATTGATTATTGAACTAAAACATTGATTTTGCTATAAGTTAGTAACAATAAGTCCTGGAAAGCTGATGACAATTTATGACTATAAGACTTTTCATTCAATTACAGTATTCCTCTATTTGCCATAGTCTTATTTATGAATGAATATATTTTATTAGAGTGACATTAGTTATAAAATTTTGTTATCATTAAAATGATTCTAATGAACTTGATAATCAAATAATTCGATTACTATCATTCATAATCGCGCATCACTATTTCCGCAAAGCTATATTTATGCTAAGTCAGTATGGTAAAAATAATATAAACACCATAAACAAATCAAAATTACAGGACAATCCGATGATTCGCAACCGAGTGATGCTGTCCCTCTCTCTCCTATTTGGCGCAAAGGTGATGAATGTGTCCGTCCCATTCCTGTTCAAATATGCAGTGGATGAAGTAAACCAAGCAGCGGTCACTCCAGCTGGTGATGTGCTGCTGGGAATGGCTACAGTGCCGCAAGCTCTTGGCACCACAGCAATGAGTTTGCTGATTGGATGTGAGTTTGTCTTAGCTTTAAGTAGCGCCTAAACTTTACTGTCTGTTTGTCACCACTTAATTTCTTAGTAATCAATTTTGCTTTTGTAATTTTGCACAATTCTAGGAGCCATGCCTATATACCTTTATTGAAGTTCTAGATTCAAATCATTTTGCAGGTTCCACTAAAATGAAATAATAGCAATTATAAGTACCTAATTTATCACATAATCAGTGGTGAGGGATACAAGCTGTAGAAATAATATACAATATTTTGAGGGCATGAAACATCCGCTTAACCTTCATTGGTGCAGTGTTCCGTCTCTCTAGCCATGTGCTCTCAGCTCCTAGACCCTTTTTAAAACGAGTGGCCTTCACTGTGCACATGGTGGACTTAATGTCTAGAGGCATACTCTCCCAGTCAACCATCAGGCTAAGCAGAGATAAACATCTAATAGAGGTGATGGAGCTAAACATAATGTAATAACTAAAATGATATAAATGTCTTAATATATTTTTATTTAGATACAAATAAAATCATTTATAGTCTTAAAGCTATTTACTATTGTTAACACGCTCACCACCCATTATATTCCATCTTCTTGAGAGGCGAAAGTGGAATGGATGAATGAAGGAGGTGAAATCACATGGAAATCCGTAATCTCTGCCCGTCTATATATACAGATACTCCAACTTTGTTATATAGAGAGGCAGTAACATGACAGGCATCAGTCTACCCATCTTAGTCCTTAAGGGTGACGATGCAACTGTAACCTTTGGTTGAAGTTGTTTGTTGGTGGCCTATAATAGCTGTATGCAGGTTATACAAGCAGACCCATGGGCATGTTTGTCATTCATACATTCCTATCGGTGTTCCCAGACGGCATAGCCCGCGCCACAGCGGCTGGTTTCAACGAGCTGCGCAACGCGGTGTTCGCCAAGGTGGCGCAGCACTCCATCCGCCGCCTGGCCTGCAACGTCTTCACGCACCTGCACAGCCTGGACCTCGGCTTCCACCTGGGCAGGCAGACGGGGGCCCTGTCGAAGGTATGTCTCGTCTCATCAAAATGAAAAGAATGAGATCTATATAATTAACAGTCGCTGCTTGTGCAAGGATTTTTTTTTGAGTGTTGGTCCTCGCACTGCATGGACGGTTGGCACTATTGCTGCTGTAATTGGGTAGTTGACACTTTTTATTATTTTTTAAACATTAAATGTGTAAAATCCACGCCCCGGGTTGACTGGCAGAGAATGCCAAAAGGCATTATGTCCGCTCTTTGTAATACTATGTTTATAGGTATTTAAATAAAGTTTAAATAAATAAATAAATGAAATATTTTTAAAACTAATAGATATAATGTATATTTTTAATCGGTATGTCACATGACAGCATACAACAATTGGGAGTTGCGAAGTCATTAGAAAAAATTTACCAGAGGTCTTTAAATTTTCATCATTATAATCATAACAGCGATATGTTTCGGTATTCATAATTTTTGTATGTGTATACATCGCTTTATATTATGTTTTACCGGTGATTTGTTGATTATTGTCATTGTGACGTCAGCCGCCATCTGCAAAGGTTTTGGCGCCAATTTAAAAATTTGTATCAAAAATTTGATTTACCAATATAAGTAATATTAATTCAGACATCACACCCCCACGCTTATAGATTTTGAATAACAGAAACTTTTACCAACCAAAAACCAATTTTAATTATTTTTATACCATAAATATAATAAATATTTATAGTATTCAAATTAAAAAAAAAAACAGAATATCTTTCAATATTTTATACAATTTAGATACTAAAAAGCATAGCATATCGTTGCAGACGATAGACCGAGGATCCCGCGCGATTAACTTCGTGCTGTCGGCCATGGTGTTCAACGTCGTGCCCACGTTGTTCGAGCTCACTCTCGTGTCCTCCATTCTCGGCCTCAAGGGAGGTCTGGCTTTCGCTGGTAATGCTGAAACCTTTCTTTACTTTATGTTTCATAATCATCATCATCATCATATCGGTCCGCTCAGCCAGATTCATCGTAAGCCAATCAGCGAATAATTTAATTGACATCCTGCGAAGTATTACAGTTGTGTGCGTACAGTTAACTATTATAGTGTCTCAAATGTTGGGCAAACAGTAGGGGTGTGTAAGGGTCAATATCCTATCTTTTTCAAACCACACTTGAACATGCTTTGCAACATGGAATTTGTCTCAACCTTATCCCGCAGACTAGTGATGCATCATCTGTAGTGCGAGGGTACAGCCGCTGATCTCACCAACACGTGGGCTGCTCCACACAGCATGTGGGCAAACCTTCTAAGGAATACATGCCACAACAGCTACGTTGTGTGCTGGGTAATAAATGTTGGACAAACAAACATCGACTTGCACATATTCACCTGTTAATGAAAGCCCCATACCAGAAATAAGATCTGTCTTAAAAGCTATGGCTTTTGAGACAGATCTTATTTAAATTTTATTTATGGGCGGGAGTGTGAAGCCTGAATTAATATTACTCATATTTGGTTTAATTTTGTTGCACAAATTATTTTGAGGTTAATATGAAAAAAACAAAAATGTTTGCTCTTGATTCCACACACATACATACATAAACGCGCGCTTCTTGTTCGCTTTAATTGATCTTTATTCACACAACTACCAACCAACCACGACAATTTAAAATTTGGATGCAAGGAGGTATATGTGAGTGTACAATTAGATGCAATCTAGGGATAACGTCGTCAGATAAATAAAACTTCTGATTTACGTATCCTGATCTTCTATATTGATATCCACAAACTTCACCTAATGACTACGGACCATGCAAACAACATCGCGATGCAAAAAAAAATCAGGCAGCGTCATCTAGTATGAACTAGCAAAAACAACAAAACAGGACATATGTCCTTGTGGCTAAAATTACTCTCAAACAGTGAGTAACAAGAGAATGGCGCAAATGTAAAATACAAGTAGCGCCATCTATCCGGTCAACGGGGAACAAACATATCCATGATCAGTAAATTACACAAAATTAAGATACACAAGCAGTTCTAGATATTTATTACTCTACACACCCCTAGCTGTCGATTTTCTTTATTCGTGAATATACACATACCCCACCTCGCGGGTCTAGGGCAAGTTATGACAGGCTCGCCGGGACGCGGACGTCCATAGGGATTAGGAATACAAGGCCAGGCCCTAGCGGCGGATCTTGTCCGCCGTGGCGTCTAATGTAAGGAGAACGGAGAAGTAACAGTGTTTACACTGGTGCACGCACACAGGTACACAAGTGCGTCCGGATGAGGATGCACACGCACGGATTTTAAGATATACACACTTCGTAAAGATAAAATACTGCGCCGTCTGTTTGCTGACGCTTGAGAGTGTAAAAAAGAGAGCTTATAAAGAGTGTAGGCGTCTTTAAAAGTTCTATATTTCATCTTTACATCTTCGGGAATAAAAATAAATGCAGTACGCACGTTCCAGGCGTGGCGTTCAGTTGCGTGGGCGTGTACGCGCTGTTCACGCTGGCCGTGACGCAGTGGCGCACGCAGTTCCGCGTGCACATGAACCGGGCGGAGAACGAGGCCGGCAACAAGGCCGTGGACTCGCTCATCAACTACGAGACCGTCAAGGTGAACGTCTCCATCATCATCATGATCATCATCGCCTTCCACCTTCATTATCGCACGCTGTAAACACCTACCGGCTAATATTAGAGTTACTTTCGTGCCCGGCACCCGAGAATCGAACGGCTCACAGACTATAACACGAACATTACTACTACATCGGCATATTATAGTCCACCGCTGAATATAGGCCTCTCCGAGAAAGCGCTAGCATAAGCCAGCACAGGTTTTGCCCATAATCACCACGCTGGGCAATCGGGATGGTGAGCGCAGTGGCCCTTCGCACTAGTGTTGTTCCCCATAATTAGTCTATGGGATTTTGGTTCGTCAAATTCAGTTGCATTTTCCATCTTGCCGTCCCCTTTGGTAGATCTAAGTGGTACAGTTGCAAGAAAAAGTCTCGTGTTGACTGGTAGACCTTATTTACCTCCTTATTTGCCTAAGAGCCGTCTGGGTAGATACTCGTTTCTGGGTATAATCTTTTTTTTTTTTTTGAAAAATAGGCTTACGTTTGACCTCAATATGCCTGGTGGAAGGCGGTTGCCTAGGTGTCTGTTCACTTTGGCCTTAAAGATGTCCAGATTATAGTTTTGAAATCATCATGTTCATCACGGGTAGACAACCAACCTGTAACCGTCGATTGAAGTGGCTTGCTGCCCATGCGCCGCAGTAGCCACTTGGCATCGGGTGGTTTGTTTGTATGACCTCTGTCAAATTACAGCGGTATAAAAAAAACAAATACATGAAATCTCTCTCTCTCTCTCTCTCTCTCTCTCTCTCTCTCTCTCTCTCTCTCTCTCTCTCTCTCTCTCTCTCTCTCTCTCTCTCTCTCTCTCCATAGTACTTCAATAACGAAAAGTACGAGTTGGACAAGTACGACAAGAGCCTCAAGAAGTACGAGGAGGCGTCGCTGAAGACTGCCTCGAGCCTGGCGCTTCTCAACTTTGGGCAGCACGCCATCTTCAGCGCCGGCCTCAGCGTCATCATGATCATCATCGCCTTCCACCTTCATTATCGCACGCTGTAAACACCTACCGGCTAATATTAGAGTTACTTTCGTGCCCGGCACCCGAGAATCGAACGGCTCACAGACAATATAACACGAACATTACTACTACATCGGCATATTATAGTCCACCGCTGAATATAGGCCTCTCCGAGAAAGCGCTAGCATAAGCCAGCACAGGTTTTGCCCATAATCACCACGCTGGGCAATCGGGATGGTGAGCGCAGTGGCCCTTCGCACTAGTGTTGTTCCCCATAATTAGTCTATGGGATTTCGGTTCGTCAAATTCAGTTGCATTTTCCATCTTGCCGTCCCCTTTGGTAGGTCTAAGTGGTACAGTTGCAAGAAAAAGTCTCGTGTTGACTAGTAGACCTTATTTACCTCCTTATTTGCCTAGGAGCCGTCTGGGTAGATACTCGTTTCTGGGTATCATCTTTTTTTTTTTTTTTTTTTTTTTTTTTTTTTTTTTTTTTTTTTTTTTTTTTTTTTTTTTTTTTTTTTTTTTTTTTTTTTTTTTTTTTTTTGAAAAATAGGCTTACGTTTGACCTCAATATGCCCGGTGGAAGGCGAAGATGAGGCCTAGGATGGTACACGGTTGCCTAGGTGTCTGTTCACTTTGGCCTTAAAGATGTCCAGATTATAGTTTTGAAATCATCATGTTCATCACGGGTAGACAACCAACCTGTAACCGTCGATTGAAGTGGCTTGCTGCCCATGCGCCGCAGTAGCCACTTGGCATCGGGTGGTTTGTTTGTATGACCTCTGTCAAATTACAGCGGTATAAAAAAAACAAATATATGAAATCTCTCTCTCTCTCTCTCCATAGTACTTCAATAACGAAAAGTACGAGTTGGACAAGTACGACAAGAGCCTCAAGAAGTACGAGGAGGCGTCGCTGAAGACTGCCTCGAGCCTGGCGCTTCTCAACTTCGGGCAGCACGCCATCTTCAGCGCCGGCCTCAGCGTCATCATGATCATGGCGGCCAAGCAGATCGCCAGCGGTGAGCCTGTGTAGAGAACTAAGCTATGTTGCGGCTATCGTTGACGTAAACTGCAAATCTAGCTTCGCAGAATACCGTCGTAAATTATTTTATATTTTTGCGTTTCATTCGGTGAGTGAGGTAAACGGAGGTCCACTTTACACCTCCCTTCCCCCTTCCATACCCTTCCACTCCCTTCCATCCCCCTATCTTTAATAAGCCTCCCCGGTTTTAGTATGAAAAGATGATGTTCATCTTGAACTTTGTTATTTAAACGTATTTCAAGTTTTTAACATTGATACGCGCAAGTCCATGTTGCGAACGATTGCTGTGAATTTTAATATAAGATCAAAAACTGAAAATAGCTGTTATTCAATATTAGTTTTTGGCCGATGACTTTGTATCCAATGCCAATACTTTATTTTTTATTTTATTTAATGAACGCCAACATAATGTACATTATTACAACAAAAGAAATGAATACATCAATGATATGAGCTCAGCGCCACTGCAGTTGCAGGCGAAGACCACATGCAAAATATAATGAGAGAAAAATTATGTTTTAATTTACACAAACCAATCATAGACAAAATAATAATGCCTTATGGTGATTATGATTAGTATGTTTTTTTTTAATTGTGAATAAATTGCTCTCAAAAAATAACAAAAAAAAAATCAAGACAATTTCCTCTTAAGCCCGCCAATTGCATCTGAAAACAAGTATAATTTTAAAGTCTTCGCTAGGTTATTATATTTCTTGACTATTCGGTTAAGAGGCGCATGTTGTCCAAGATTCGATTTAATTAGGCGATCTGTGAAAGTGTTAAATCTCGTGGGTCTTGGCGACCTCGAGGGAACGGACTAGTAAAGAAGGGACAACAAGTCAGGAGCATCGAGAATGCCATTAGCGAGCTTATACAAGAATAAAATTTCGAGCATTTGTCTTCGATCACACAAAGAATTCATTCTAATACAATGAAGTACAATACACGTGCTTCATAATGATCTCATTCATTCGAAAATGTAATTTTATTATGGTCTCAATAATAAGTAACATGGTTTAATAAGTAACAGACTTTTGTATGGAAATATCATGTGTGTAAGTTCACTTTGTATTATTAAACTAAATTATTGAGAAACTTTCTAGTAACAATATGCGAAAACAACTAAAATGGTGTGTAGCATTAATAATAATTTTTAATTTTTCAAGCTATGTATCACTGTATGTTTTCCGAATAAAATAAAATAAAATAAAATCACTTGCCTCAACGGCGCCATACACACATGGCCGGATTGCCTTACGTTCCTTACAGTACCTTTCGAATGATATAGGTTTAAAGAAAAGATCCTTTAATCCTTTTAAATGACATTTACATTGTTTAAGACCTCTGAAAAGTTAAGTATATGAATGTGAAGGCATAATAAAACAGTTTTACTGTTTTGTTCAACGACGTTGATATTACCAAATTTTAGCTAAGAATCTGCCAACCCCTTTCTCCCATATCGCGGGTGTTATAAGATACAACCGTGAGACTTTTTTTTTTTATGGAAAAGACGGCCAACGAGCAAGCGGTTCACCTGATAGTAGGTGATTACCGTCGCCCACGTACATCTGCAACACCATAGATGCTGCAGGTGCGTTGCCGGTCTTTAAGGATATTTGGGAGATGGGAGGGAAGCGGAGGGGAATAGGGAGGGGATGTCGGCCTCCGAAATTACTTACGTTACTGCCGCAGCGACTGTAACAGAAATGCGTAATCTCTGCCTTATGAACACTTTATGAACTTTCAGGAGATTGACCGCGCGCCGCCGCTGATCGTAGACACGAGCACCGCCAGCATCGAGTTCAAGGACGTGAGCTTCAAGTACATCAACGGGAAGCCGATATTCAACAACCTCAGCTTCTCCATACCGGCCGGCAGGAAGATCGGCATCGTAGGCGGCTCCGGCAGCGGGTATGTTATCGGATTCGCGTTTCGCTTCCTCGCCCCGACAACAACAACAGCAATAACAACAACGACGACTGCGACAACAACAACAACAACAACAACTACTACAGCAGCGACTATGACAACAACAACAGCAAGCGATTCGATGTGTAATGTTTTTTTTGCATAAACGATATAGATATATAACATCACGCTACGACCCATAGGAGGCGGAGCAGTGACGTTAAATCTAGTAAAAGATTATAGTCAAAATAGATAAAAAGAGTGATGCACTGTCTGTCTGAAGCGTTTCTAATCCGAATTTAATTATACTGGTGAAACTACAGGGCATAGATAGTGCATACTATTATTATTTACTATTATTCTTTATTGTACACATTGTGATAAATTTACAATTTTAATAATATACAAGATATATGTAGAAAGGCGAGCTTGAGCCTTAGCAGAGTTCTCTTCCAGCAAACCCTTGAGGAAAGAGAAGACTGTTATTATTATACAAGTAGGTAGTTGTGTACTTAATTAATAAATCAGAGAGTAATATCTCAACTAATATAATTGGCAATTATATTGTACATATTATCTATACCAAGACAGGGAATCCTGGTTGGATCTCGGCTGGTGAACAGCAGAGGCTATGCAGCCTCTGGCATTATTGGTTTTGGTGTTGCGGCTCGCGGGTTCGATTTCCGCAAGGTACAGGAACTTGTATGGACAGCAAACTGGTGTTACAGCTCCGGATGTTTGTCCATGTGCACGTTGTCCTAAATAGGCTCTGCCGAAGAGTGGGTCGATAGGAACCACCCAACTGGACCTCTGAACACCAGACGTGAGCGTTAGAGTTTTTTTTATTATGTCAATGTAAAACATGGTGTTCTCGTTCCCGCAGCAAGTCCACGATGGTGCGGCTGCTGTACAGGTTCTTCGAGCCGCAGTCCGGTCAGATATTGATCGCCGGCCAGAACATCAGGGACCTGGACCTGGTCAGCCTGAGGAGGGCTATAGCGATAGTTCCGCAGGTGGGTGAGATATGACTTATGCTAACGCCGTGCACCCCCGGTGATCAGAGTATCTGCCCGCTTAGTCGCGGGTCCTGGGATAATACATTCTTTTGGTTTTGCATTAAAAGTTTTGTGTCCTTTAAATTTAATTTTATTTGTGTTTAATTAAATGTTATGTATGTTTAGACATAGGCACAAAAATACAAAGAGTAGGGGTATATAAACGGGATGTCAAATATTCTTTAAATTTTTCTTCAAATGTCAATTTCACTTGCACCTTGTACACCCCGCAGACCAACGGACTAGGCTCTGAGGACCGATCGATAATGGAAAATCCATCCGGAAGCAAATCTCACGGAATAGCGTTAGCGGCGGCAGTAACCCGGTATACCCGGCGGTAGCAACCGGGTATATCCGGCGGTAGCAACCCTGTATACCCGACCGTAGCGACACTGTATATCCGGCGGTGGCGATAGGTATGGATAAACATCCCGTGCACGTCAGCTCTCGTCGATGTATTTTTTAATTAATTGGAAAAAAAAAACTTGTATTTGTAGGACTGCGTGTTGTTCCACGACACGATATTCCACAACCTGCACTACGGCGACCTGAGCTCGCCCGCGCAGGACGTCTACAACGCCAGCAGGATGGCGGAGCTGCACGACTCCGTCGTCACCTGGCCCAAGGTGAAATTTTTCATTGATTTTTTTTTCCCCGTGGATGGAAAATCCGTTACGCATACCCTGGGTTATGTCGGACTCGATTCTCTGAGGGAGAACCTTACCGACCAAAAACCATCCACGCCGCTGTTAGCCCGTAGGCTTTTACAGCTTCATCTGAAGAGACTCGCGAGCAGATGGGCCCGCGAGTTGAGTGGGATGACGTTTAGTCTAATGACGCGCGGATTTATACGCGGGAGGATAAGACAAATAATGGTGGTGCGGAGACTGGTGACCCTGACAAACCGACGCGACGGAACCCGGTATTGAGACGCTCCGGCAAAGTGTATATGGCTGCTTCTAACCCTTGGGGTGAGCACACGTATGCGGAGAGAAGTCGCTAACGACACGGACGGCGCTCACTTTAATAACACGCGGACTAAGACGCGGGAAGACACTAGGGCCGAAAGTAGGCACCCGCGGGTGCGGGGCCAATTACCACCCATTGCGAAGTAATGACTCATCCCGCTCCGAGAACACTCCGGCACAGTGTTTATGGCTGCTCAAACCGGAGGCGGGCACACGTGTGCACGGCGCGAAGGCGCAAGCGGGACTGACTATTTCATTGATCTAACTTACGTTCAGTTAAACACCTGAGCCGTGCTGGCCTCGTGGTCAGGGCGCTCACGTTAGTGTCATAGAGCGCGGGTGACCTGGGTGCGATCCCCGGTGCCGGCGCCGCTGAAATTGTTAATAGCAATTTTAAGTGCTGTATTCATCACGCGCTCGGCGGTGAAGGTAAACATCTTGAGGAAACCTGCATGTCTGAGAAATAATAAAACAAATATAATTTCGAGGATATGTGAAGTCGGTCAACCCGCAATGGAGCCGCGCGGCGGGCCATTCCCGGCTGTGGGCACTTACAGGCTGCTACTTTACTTTTAAATACCTACTCAGACCAGGTGATGGTGGACGGCATCTAGTAGTAGTAAGTTTTTTTTATGGCAAAGGGAACAAACGAGCAAGCGGCCCACCTGATGGTAAATGATTACCGTCGCCCGCGTACACCTGCAACACCAGAGGAGCATATCAATCAAGAAATCGCTCTCGCAAGATGGCGCTATTCCCCAAAACATCATCCTGCACATGTGCACATGTTTTCGTAACATGGGTCGCGAACACCCGTCCCCGAGGGTAGTAGCTACCTTCTGCCTGCACATGCTCGTCGGTCTATAATTGTGTCTGTCCGTGCGCGCAGGGCTACGAGACGCAGGTGGGCGAGCGCGGCCTGAAGCTGTCCGGCGGGGAGAAGCAGCGCGTGGCCATCGCGCGCGCCATACTGAAGGACTCGCCGGTCATCGTGTTCGACGAGGCCACCTCCAGCCTCGACTCCATCACCGAATATGTCCGTCACCTTCCAATAACACAACGTTGCTCCGCGGCGTTGCGTTGCGGCTCGCTGCCGGCGACGCTAAACATTTCGAATTAAGCGCGCGTGCTCGGCGGCGACGGCGGACATCGCGGGGCAGCCGGCGGAGGAAAACAATATGTTATTTCGAGGACGTGTGAAGTCGTCCGTCGATACGCACAGGATACTATACGTCGATACGGCGAGTCGCAACTTTCCCGACTTAGAAAACCCTTTAAGATATTTCAGAGCTGAAGAGTAGTGTTTGCCCAGCTGTGGGCATTCACAGGCTGCTACTTTAAATACTATGCGAGAGATTTGATTTTTGATTAGGCCACGTGCTCAGAGGTGAAGGTAAACAACGAAGACCTTTCCGGCTTCCACATTTTTAATTATTTAATTAAATATCCCACTAGCATGTTCGAGCGCTGAAAACTCCGCAACGATGCACTGGCACGGATTTTTTTCATTCTTCCTCCGACGTACAGACAGACCGAGAGGAGCTCGGTGTTTTACTTCGCTGTCGACTGCACAATATAATATAATTACTGAAATGGTAACATTACTAAAATGACCCTTCCTGTGGATTCAATTCCCATTGACGGCTGCCTTTACCTTACCTTACCAGCCTGTAACTAGTCCACTCCAGGACATTGATCTCGTCTGACCTCTCCGTACAGAGGATTTACCACAATCGCCATGCGGCGATCGCAGTACCAAACACCGCGCACCTTAGACTCTGCTGCCCGTCACCTGATGGCAAGTGATTACCTTAGGAGCTGCAGGTCCTTTACCGGCCCTTAAGGCCATTTGGGAGATTGGGAGAGAGGGATGAGGGAGAGGGGGAAATGGGAGTCCGGTTACCTCACTCGAACGACACGCTGGAGCGCATGATGATGTAAAGTTGAACGGCTCGCTGTGTTCCAGGCCATCCTGCAGGCGTTGAAGGCCGCAACGGTGGGCAGGACGTCCATCTGCATCGCGCACCGACTGTCGACCGTGGCCGACGCGGACGAGATCCTGGTCCTCGAAAACGGCGCGATCACAGAGCGGGGCCAGCACCGCGACCTCGTTGCCAACCCAGGATCGCTGTACTACAGACTGTGGGAGAGGCAGAATAAAGACGCGGGGCGGAAGTGATGCGACGCGCGAACGTTTGTGCGAATGTTCGATGGAGTCTGATGAAGCTTAGTATGTACGCAAGTGGTAACGTTTGAACAAATGTTTGTTTGTAGTTTGGCGACGTTCCCCAGAGTTTACGTAGGACTGGAGTACTGAGCAGTATTTGGTTGAGACGTTATGTTTCATTCGTACGCGGAATTGCATCACGCAGACTTAAAATCTTGTTAATAAATCTATATATATCAGAATTAAGATATCTTTAAGGCCAAAGGCCAAAGTGAGCAGACATCTAGGCAAGCGTGTACCATCCTAGGCCTCATCTTCGCCTTCCATCGGGCAAGAATGAGGTCAAACGCAAGCCTATTTTTCATAAAAAAAAAAAATCACATTTAAATTATAAAATAACATTTGCATACGGTGATACATCAATGACAATCGATCACCGCGCAGGTGAAGTTTACATGCCACGGAGGTTTGTCCGTGTTGAATTTATGTTTTTATAATGCCTTCACGTCTCGATACAAAAAATTCGACACTTTCTTTTTTAAATGAAAAAATATGTAAATACTGTGTCGTGCTCATAATTTCTTATGTGTTATTTTCATTAATTCTGAAACGGTCAAGTGCCTATCGTATCACGTACAGTGTAGGGTTCCGTAGATACATTGACGGCCCCTTAGTTTTGTCCTTTAACTCGTAAACTAATAATTCACTATCTAACTAAGAGTTAGAACAAATAAAGGTGATTAACAACTTTTCAAATAGTTTGCCACCCCTTCCTTCCCGTGGGTGTCGTCGGGCACTAAGCAAAAACCCTTGAGGGTCTCATAGCAATCACCAGGAGTATACACACTAATAATCTTTCTCCGGAAGAGGCGAAAAATGGACTGCGGGCAACCAATTTGGCTACATTCAGTCATGCCAAACGGAAATCACTAATCTCAGCCGAGGACGTTTTATCTTCTTACAATTGTGATCTACATCTAAGGTATATTAAAGATGCACGTTTTAATACACAGCAGATAAATAAAGCAGTTAAAATAATATTGCCTGCTATCTGCGCAGCAGGAAGTTTGTTAATTCTCTCTGTAGTTCGACTACAATCATATGATGCTGTCTATTAGCAACTCTTGTCACCTAATTCACGGGTCTGTTTTGTTCCTTAGACGATGATGACGTCGTTGTTACGCTGAAACGCGTAAAGCATAATTTATTCAATTGAAGCGGCGGTTTTAGCTGGTGTTTATTTGGTTGGTACCACGGCCTCCCAGAATACGTCGGTGAGTGAGGTAACCGGAGGGTCACTCCCCCTCCTCATCCCCTTCCTCATCCTCCCTCCCATCTCCCAAATACCCTTAAAGGCTGGCAACACATCTACAGCACCTCTAGTGTTGCAGGTGTACGTGGGCGACGGTAATTAGTTACTTAGGTAAGGCGCTTGCTCATTTGCCGCCTTTCTCAAAAAAATACCGATAATGTTTTACGTTGTTTCGACCTGCTCTTGCTACAAATGCTGAAACTATTTAAAATAACAGATAGAATCGCTGTCTGCTGATGCGATAAGCGAGTCGTACGTGCAGTGTCGCGCGCATAGTTGTAACGTTATATTATAGCATAAAAAATATACTGCGCTATAAATAGTACATTTCGTTCTAACGCGTTTTTGGCCGTTGTGAACACGACCATCAAATATCAATAACTGGAAGTTATTGCGCGGAGCGACTTGAACTATCGCATGCGAGCTAGGGATGAGAGCGTCTTAAGCGTACCTTGTATTGTCTACGGAACCCTAAAAAATTGAATTCGGATGCATACTTGACGAAAGTGCTTACTAGATGTAAGTAATGACAGAATCAGTATCACATTTATGTCGCAAATTGGTTTCACGGTGCCAAAATTATAATGCATGTACTCGAAGAAAATTCCGTAAAGGTTTATTAACGAAATAAATATGTAATTTTTTTTTAAAGTAAGTGTAAAGAAATTTATATGGTCGTTAATAGAATAAAGCGTGTATTTCAAAAATATATACATCTTTTAACTGTGTATTACATTATCGAATTGTTTAGTTAATAATCTGTTTTTTGTAATCCATGTTATGTTAATGGATAATAAATAATATTTTTTGTATTACTTTTATGTAGTATTTGCGAATGTTTTCCTAGATTTTGTCGAACGATCTCATGAGAGTGTTGTGTCGTGTTGGAACTAGAAACCTTTCGCGAAGGGACAGGGTGTACAGCGCCGTGCGATATGTAAATATATGTTACAATTGTGTACAGTTATATGATGAATAAGTATATTATTTTGTTACGTGCTGTGTTTTATTTATTTTGGTATTCTTTTTCTGTTTTATTTATCTGTACGACATAGACGTTTCCATGAACATACCAAGAAAACTGACTTGTGCATGGTCTGGCAAGTAGACGTAAGTAGACTAGGTAGCTTAGCAGCATGTGTAGCAGGCTTGGCAAGTAGACTAAGTAGATTGGCAGCATGTGTAGCTAGCACGGTTAGTAGACTAAGTAGGCTGCCAGCATGTGTAGCAGGCTCGGCAAGTAGACTAAGTAGATTGGCAGCATGTGTAGCTAGCACGGTTAGTAGACTAAGTAGACTGGCAGCATGTGTAGCTGGCTCGGCAAGTAGACTAAGTAGATTGGCAGCATGTGTAGCTAGCACGGTTAGTAGACTAAGTAGATTGGCAGCATGCATACTAAGTAGATTGGCAGCATGCATACTAAGTAGATTGGCAACATGTGTAGCTAGCGCAGCTTGCAGACTAAGTAGATTGGCAGCATGTGTAGCTAGCACGGTGTGTAGACTAAGTAGATTGGCAGCATGAGTAGCTAGCGCAGCATGTAGGCTAAGTACATTGGCAGCATGCATACTAAGTAGATTGGCAGCATGTGTAGCTAGCACGGTGTGTAGACTAAGTAGATTGGCAGCATGCATACTAAGTAGATTGGCAGCATGTGTAGCTGGCTCGGCAAGTAGACTAAGAAGATTGGCAGCATGTAGCTAGCACGGTTAGTAGACTAAGTAGATTGGCAGCATGCATACTAAGTAGATTGGCAGCATGTGTAGCTGGCTCGGCAAGTAGACTAAGTAGATTGGCAGCATGCATACTAAGTAGATTGGCAGCATGTAGCTAGCACGGTTAGTAGACTAAGTAGATTGGCAGCATGCATACTAAGTAGATTGGCAGCATGTGTAGCTAGCGCAGCTTGCAGACTAAGTAGATTGGCAGCATGTGTAGCTAGCACGGTGTGTAGACTAAGTAGATTGGCAGCATGTGTAGCTAGCTCGGCAAGTAGACTAAGTAGATTGGCAGCATGTGTAGCTAGCACGGTTAGTAGACTAAGTAGATTGGCAGCATGTGTAGCTGGCTCGGCAAGTAGACTAAGAAGATTGGCAGCATGCATACTAAGTAGATTGGCAGCATGCATACTAAGTAGATTGGCAGCATGTGTAGCTGGCTCGGCAAGTAGACTAAGTAGATTGGCAGCATGCATACTAAGTAGATTGGCAGCATGTGTAGCAGGCTCGGCAAGTAGACTAAGAAGATTGGCAGCATGCATACTAAGTAGATTGGCAGCATGCATACTAAGTAGATTGGCAGCATGCATACTAAGTAGATTGGCAGCATGTGTAGCTGGCTCGGCAAGTAGACTAAGTAGATTGGCAGCATGCATACTAAGTAGATTGGCATGTGTAGCTGGCTCGGCAAGTAGACTAAGTAGATTGGCAGCATGCATACTAAGTAGATTGGCAGCATGCATACTAAGTAGATTGGCAGCATGCATACTAAGTAGATTGGCAGCATGTGTAGCTAGCACGGTTAGTAGACTAAGTAGATTGGCAGCATGCATACTAAGTAGACTGGCAGCATGTGTAGCTGGCTCGGCAAGTAGACTAAGTAGATTGGCAGCATGTGTAGCTAGCACGGTTAGTAGACTAAGTAGATTGGCAACATGTGTAGCTAGCGCAGCTTGCAGACTAAGTAGATTGGCAGCATGTGTAGCTAGCACGGTGTGTAGACTAAGTAGATTGGCAGCATGTGTAGCTAGCGCAGCTTGTAGACTAAATAGATTGGCAGCATGCATACTAAGTACATTGACAGCATGCATACTAAGTAGATTGGCATGTGTAGCTAGCACGGTGTGTAGACTAAGTAGATTGGCAGCATGCATACTAAGTAGATTGGCAGCATGTGTAGATTGGCAGCATGTGTAGCAGGCTCGGCAAGTAGACCAAGTAGATTGGCAGCATGTGTAGCTAGCATGGTTAGTAGACTAAGTAGATTGGCAGCATGCATACTAAGTAGATTGGCATGTGTAGCTAGCTCGGCAAGTAGACCAAGTAGATTACAGCATGTGTAGCCAGTACGGTTAGTAGACTAAGTAGATTGGCAACATGTGTAGCTAGCTCGGCAAGTAGACCAAGTAGATTGGCAGCATGTGTAGCCAGTACGGTTAGTAGACTAAGTAGACTGGCAGCATGTGTAGATTGGCAGCATGTGTAGCAGGCTCGGCAAGTAGACTAAGTGGATTGGCAGCATGTGTAGATTGGCAGCATGTGTAGCTAGCGCAGCTTGCAGACTAAGTAGATTGGCAGCATGTGTAGATTGGCAGCATGTGTAGATTGGCAGCATGTGTAGCTAGCGCAGCTTGCAGACTAAGTAGATTGGCGGCATGTGTAGCTAGCACGGTTAGTAGACTAAATAGATTGGCAGCATGTGTAGATTGGCAGCATGTAGCTAGCACGATTAGTAGACTAAATAGATTGGCAGCATGTGTAGCTAGCTCGGCAAGTAGACTAAGAAGATTGGCAGCATGTGTAGATTGGCAGCATGTGTAGTTACCACGGTTAGTAGACTAAGTACATTGACAGGATGCATACTTAGTAGATTGGCAGCATGTGTAGATTGGCAGCATGTAGCCAGCACGGTTAGTAGACTAAGTAGATTGGCAGCATGTAGCCAGCACGGTTAGTAGACTAAGTGAATTGGCAGCATGTGTAGATTGGCAGCATGAGTAGCTAGCGCAGCATGAATACTAAGTACATTTGCAGCATGCACACTAAGTAGATAGGCAGAATGTGTAGCTAGCACGGTGAGTAGACTAAGTAGATTGGCAGCATGAGTAGCTAGCGCAGCATGAATACTAAGTACATTTGCAGCATGCATACTAAGTACATTTGCAGCATGCATACTAAGTACATTTGCAGCATGCATACTAAGTAGATTAGCAGCATGTGTAGCTAGCACGGTTAGCAGACTAAGTAGATTGGCAGCATGTGTAGCTAGCACGGTGTGTAGACTAAGTAGATTGGCAGCATGTGTAGCTAGCTCGGCATGTAGACTAAGTAGATTGGCAGCATGTGTACCTAGAACGGCAAGTAGACTAAGAAGATTGGCAGCATGTGTAGATTGGCAGCATGTGTAGTTACCACGGTTAGTAGACTAAGTACATTGACAGGATGCATACTTAGTAGATTGGCAGCATGAGTAGCTAGCGCAGCAGGAATACTAAGTACATTGACAGCATGCATACTAAGTAGATTGGCAGCATGAGTAGCCAGCACGGCAAGTAGACTAAGTAGTTGGCAGCATGTGTAGATTGGCAGCATGTGTAGATTGGCAGCATGCATACTAAGTAGATTGGCAGCATGTAGCTAGCACGGTTAGTAGACTAAGTGAATTGGCAGCATGTGTAGATTGGCAGAATGTGTAGCTAGCACGGTGAGTAGACTAAGTAGATTGGCAGCATGAGTAGCTAGCGCAGCATGAATACTAAGTACATTTGCAGCATGCATACTAAGTACATTTGCAGCATGCACACTAAGTACATTTGCAGCATGCATACTAAGTACATTTGCAGCATGCACACTAAGTAGATGGGCAGCATGTGTAGCTAGAACGGTTAGTAGACTAAGTGGATTGGCAGCATGTGTAGCTAGCTCGGCAAGTAGACTAAGTAAATTGGAAGCATATGCAGCTAGCTCGGCAAGTAGACTAAGTAGTTTGGTAGCATGTGTAGCTAGCACGATTAGTAGACTAAATAGATTGGCAGCAAGTGTAGCTAGGTCGGCAAGTAGACTAAGTAGATTGGCAGCATGTGTAGCTAGCACGGTTAGTAGACTAAGTAGATTGGCAGCATGTAGCTAGCACGGTTTGTAGACTAAGTAGATTGGCAGCATGCATACTAAGTAGATTGGCAGCATGTGTAGATTGGCAGCATGTAGGTAGCACGGTTAGTAGACTAAGTAGATTGGCAGCATGTGTAGATTGGCAGCATGTAGCTAGCACGGTTAGTAGACTAAATAGATTGGCAGCAAGTGTAGCTAGCACGGTTAGTAGACTAAGTAGATTGGCAGCATGAGTAGCTAGCGCAGCATGTAGGCTAAGTACATTGGCAGCATGCATACTAAGTAGATTGGCGGCATGTGTAGCTAGCGCAGCTTGCAGACTAAGTAGATTGGCGGCATGTGTGGCTAGCACGGCAAGTAGACTTAGTAGATGGCAGCATGTGTAGATTGGCAGCATGCATACTAAGCAGATTGGCAGCATGCATACTAAGTAGATTGGCATGTGTAGCTGGCTCGGCAAGTAGACTAAGTGGATTGGCAGCATGTGTAGATTGGCAGCATGCATACCAAGTAGATTGGCAGTATGTGTAGCTAGCGCAGCATGAATACTAAGTACATTTGCAGCATGCATACTAAGTAGATTGGTAGCATGTGTAGATTGGCAGCATGTGTAGATTGGCAGCATGCACACTAAGTAGATTGGCAGCATGTGTAGCTAGCACGGTTAGTAGACTAAGTAGATTGGCAGCATGCGTAGCTAGCACGGCAAGTAGACTAAGTAGATTGGCAGCATGTGCTGCTAGCTCGGCAAGTACACTAAGTAGATTGGCAGCAGGTGTAGCTAGCTCGGCAAGTAGACTAAGTTGATTGGCAGCAAGTGTAGCTAGCGCAGCTTGCGTACTAAGTAGATTGGTAGCATGTGTAGATAGCATGGTTAGTAGACTAAGTAGATTGGCAGCATGTGTAGGTAGCACGGTTAGTAGACTAAGTAGATTGGCAGCATGAGTAGCTAGCGCAGCATGAAGACTAAGTAGATTGGCAGCATGTGTAGCTAGCGCGGCAAGTAGACTAAGTAGATTGGCAGCATGCATACTAAGCAGATTGGCAGCATGAGTAGCTAGCGCAGCAAGAAGACTAAGTAGATTGGCAGCATGAGTAGCTAGCGCAGCATGAAGACTAAGTAGATTGGCAGCATGTGTAGCTAGCGCAGCATGTAGGCTAAGTACATTGGCATCATGCATACTAAGTAGATTGGTAGCGTGTGTAGCTAGCACGGCAAGTAGGCTTAATAGATTGGAACAATGTTTAGCTAGGTCGGCAAGTAGACTAAGGAGATTGGCAGCATGTGTAGCAAGCACGGTTAGTAGACTAAGTAGATTGGCAGCATGTGTGGCTAGCACGGCAAGTAGACTTAGTAGATTGGCAGCATGTGTAGCTAGCGCGGCAAGTACACTAAGTAGATTGGCAGCATGAGTAGCTAGCGCAGCACGAGGACTAAGTAGATTGGCAGCATGTGTAGCTGGCTCGGCAAGTAGACTTAGTAGATGGCAGCATGTGTAGCTCGCGCAGCATGTAGGCTAAGTACATTGGCAGCATGCATACTAAGTAGATTGGCAGCATGTAGCTAGCACGGTGAGTAGACTAAGTAGATTGGCATGTGTAGCTGGCTCGGCAAGTAGACTAAGTAGATTGGCAGCATGCATACTAAGTAGATTGGTAGCATGTGTAGCTAGCACGGCAAGTAGACTTAGTAGATTGGCAGCATGCATACTAAGTAGATTGGCATGTGTAGCTCGCGCAGCATGTAGGCTAAGTACATTGGCAGCATGCATACTAAGTAGATTGGCAGCATGTGTAGCTAGCTCGGCAAGTAGACTAAGTAGATTGACAGCATGTGTAGCTAGCACGGTTTGTAGACTAAGTAGATTGGCAGCATGTGTAGCTAGCTCGGCAAGTAGACTAAGTAGATTGGCAGCATGCATACTAAGTAGATTGGCAGCATGCATACTAAGTAGATTGACAGCATGTGTAGCTAGCACGGTTTGTAGACTAAGTAGATTGGCAGCATGTGTAGCTAGCACGGCAAGTAGACTAAGTAGATTGGCAACATGTGTAGCTAGCGCAGCTTGCAGACTAAGTAGATTGGCAGCATGTGTAGCTAGCACGGCAAGTAGACTAAGTAGATTGGCAGTATGTGTAGCTAGCACGGTTAGTAGACTAAGTAGATTGGCAGCATGTGTAGCTAGCGCAGCATGTAGGCTAAGTACATTGGCAGCATGCATACTAAGTAGATTGGTAGCATGTGTAGCTAGCACGGTTAGTAGACTAAGTAGATTGGCAGCATGTGTAGCTAGCGCAGCATGTAGGCTAAGTACATTGGCAGCATGCATACTAAGTAGATTGGTAGCATGTGTAGCTAGCTCGGCAAGTAGACTAAGTAGATTGGCAGCATGTGTAGCTAGCACGGTTAGAAGACTAAGTAGATTGGCAGCATGTGTAGCTAGCACGGTTAGTAGACTAAGTAGATTGGCAGCATGTGTAGCTGGCTCGGCAAGTAGACTTAGTAGATGGCAGCATGTGTAGCAGGCTCGGCAAGTAGACCAAGTAGATTGGCAGCATGCATACTAAGTAGATTGGCAGCATGCATACTAAGTAGATTGACAGCATGTGTAGCTAGCTCGGCAAGTAGACTAAGTGGATTGGCAGCATGCATACTAAGTAGATTGGCATGTGTAGCTAGCACGGTTAGTAGACTAATTAGATTGGCAGCATGCATACTAAGTAGATTGACAGCATGTAGCTAGCGCAGCTTGCAGACTAAGTAGATTGACAGCATGTGTAGCAGGCTCGGCAAGTAGACTAAGTAGATTGGCAGCATGTGTAGCTAGCACGGTTAGAAGACTAAGTAGATTGGCAGCATGTGTAGCTAGCGCAACATATAGGCTAAGTACATTGACAGCATGCATACCAAGTAGATTGGCAGCATGCATACTAAGTAGATTGGCAGCATGTGTAGCTAGCGCAACATATAGGCTAAGTACATTGAAAGCATGCATACTAAGTAGATTGGTAGCATGTGTAGCTAGCTCGGCAAGTAGACTTAGTAGATTGACAGCATGTGTAGCTAGCACGGTTTGTAGACTAAGTAGATTGACAGCATGCATACTAAGTAGATTGGCAGCATGCATACTAAGTAGATTGGCATGTGTAGCTAGCACGGTTAGTAGACTAATTAGATTGGCAGCATGCATACTAAGTAGATTGGCGGCATGTGTGGCTAGCTCGGCAAGTAGACCAAGTAGATTGGCAGCATGCATACCAAGTAGATTGGCAGCATGCATACTAAGTAGATTGGCAGTATGAGTAGCTAGCGCAGCATGTAGGCTAAGTACATTGGCAGCATGCATACTAAGTAGATTGGCAGCATGTGTAGCTAGCACGGCAAGTAGGCTAAGTAGATTGGCAGCATGTTTAGCTAGCTCGGCAAGTACACTAAGTAGATTGGCAGCATGTGTAGCTAGCACGGCAAGTAGACTAAGTAGATTGGCAGCATGTGTAGCTAGCTCGGCAAGTACACTAAGTAGATTGGCAGCATGTGTAGCAGGCTCGGCAAGTAGACTAAGATGATTGGCAGCATGTGTAGCTAGCGCAGCATGTAGGCTAAGTACATCGGCAGGGTAGCTATCGTGGCTAGTAGACTAAGTAGATTGGCACCAAGGGTAGCTATCGCGGCTAGTAGACTTAGTGGACTGGCAGCATGGGTAGCCGCGCTTTTTCATCTATGGTGGCGTATCTATCGTAGTGAACTATTAATAGTGAACCTTCTTCATGTGTGCAATGTATTATATTTTTTGTATAAATTTGGAGAAATATTATTGTAAAAATGGAAATATCAACGATCCGCAGCGCCGCAGTCAAACGCCTGGCCACTACGCCACCGTGCCGTCGGTTTAAGCGATTACGGATTTTCATTTGCCACGAGTCTCGAACTTCTGCAACTCGTTTTCGTGAGTGCGGGAGATAGAACGTGACAAGTCTCGTCGCTACACGTCGAGATGACTATGTGTTTTTTTAATAGGTTTTCCCACAGGCTAAGTACCTTCCTACTGACAGCCATGGCGTGGCCGCATGTGAAGGAGCTGTATGTTTTTTTTTTAAGATAACCTGGAATGGAAATCGTAATAAACACTTGCACTTGTTTCACCATTAATTTCCCTTTGTCCCGGGACGTCTAACTTTTTTGTAACTTGCGAGGCAATAAATCACGTTATGTTACGTTATGAACCAAATCGTGTACTACGAAAGAGTGACACAGATGTGTCTTTCACTTACAAAGAGGTCCTAGCCCAGTTTAAAATAGCATTGTATTTTTTGGTTACATAATAAAGATTATTAATAAAAAAAAATGGTCGCCTCTTTTAACAACAGTAAGAAGAAAGGGGGTGGGTGATTCTTACGCCACACTTGATATTACGTAGGACAATGACAATGTTTTTTTACTGTCTTATACTTTTTTCAAATTTTAACCCGGGAAACAGGTAGTATTATTATAATGCTGAAGAGTTTGTATGTTTGAAGGGGTCAATCTCCGTCACTAGCAGTCGGATTTGTAAAATATCTGTAGCGTTAGATTGACTCCCTTTATTGAAGAAGGATATAGGCGTCTTGTTTATTTTATTTAATAATTTATGTACAACTAGTAAATCGGAAAGAATGAAATATGGTAGGAAGAAATGGTCTGTACAAAAGTACTGCTTATTTCTTAAGAAATTTCTTCCGGCAGACCTGCGACAGGAGAGTAGCTAGTCAATGGTATTTGCGCGCGTACAATACAAAAAAAAGAGAAAATATACATATATGCAAAACGTTCTGTATAAATCTACATAAACCTACTTATACATAAATATATGCCTAAATATTCATAAATGTATACTTAAATAAATCCATAAATATATACATAATAGAATAGTACCAATGAGTCATGCTGCCAATGACATATAGTGGTCTTTGACTCTTTTCTTAAATACAGAAATAGTTTTGCAGTCACGTATATTTGTCATATATGTTATATCGTCGTAACGTGATGTAATAAATAACGTCACGTTACGACCCATAGTAACGAAGCGGTGAACCATAAACCTTAGTCGTGTACTTGTAATGTTTATAAAACAGGCATCCATAATCCAAATGTAGCGTGGTAGGACCAGCGGGACAGTTATAAATATTTAAATACTTCCATCTGAAATATTTTGTAAAAGTAAGCATCGTTGCGGGATGTCGATGGAGGCAGGTCAATCTTATCAATCTTAGCTTAGGAGGCCTACGTTCAACTGTGGACTTGTGTCGGGCTGTTATGAAGATAATATGGAGTATCATAAACTTTTTGTGGGCCCATTGCGCCTATTGATTGTCATTATGTCATATTATCGGTTGTCATAGTAACGTTTTTTTTCACAACAATATTGAATTAAACAAAATATTATTAATTTTGTGGCTCGCTGTTGAGCTTTCTTTATAATTTTGTACAGACAATGTATTTTGTATGGTGATTTAAGAGGATGTCAGTATTGAGTCTTATGCCGGAAGATAAAAAGAAAGATTTGAGGTCGGTGGTTGTTTAATAATTTCTAATTTTAAAACGTTTCTTTGAATCATTGTAATTTATAAATGAAGTAATATTTATTATTGCGATAAAATCCTTCGGTGTTGTCCTTCGGCCTTGAAACAAGAAAGATATTTGAGGTAATTGAGCGTGACATTGGATAGAACATTAGCGGCCTATATTGCAAAAGCATTTTTGCTCAGCTCTATAAGATTGAAGATATACAAGTTCACACTGAACAGTGCTGTTATTATTTACTAAAAGTCAAATTTAGCTCTTCGTTATGGCAACAGAGGGGCTCCACCATATTGTAAGTAGTTATCGGTTCACAGTGATGCTTCAACTGTCACCACTTTAAAAAAGAATAACGAATGAATGTTTCAATGATGTTATAAGTTGTTCGCAGTACATGGGTACTCCACGATAGCCTAATGTTTAGGTGATATGAAGAGATCGTATCTATTTTGTAATTTGTAATTGTCGCTGACAAACGTTGGGGAAAAAAGGTTCTCGAGTGGAAGCCGCGTACAGGCAAACGCAGTGTAGGACGACCCCCCACAAGATGGAGTGACGACCTGCGCAGTGTTGCGGGAAGTCGATGGATGCAGGTGGCTCAGGACCGAGCAATCTTTGGGGGAGGCCAATGTTCAGCAGTGGACTTGATGATGATGATGAATTGTCGCTTTGTATCGTGGCCGGATACTAGCACGCCGACTGTCTGTCCATCTGTCACATCGATCCAAATAAGCTCCGGTGGAAACAAGTACAATAAATGTCCAGATGTCTGTTTTATTTTATTATTATAGACTCATCTATAGTAAAAATCCATTTAATAGTTTGTGCAAATATATATGTTTTTGTTTTTTTTATGGGAAAGCATCGGGTGAGCCGATTGCTCGTTTGTCCCCTATAAACGAGCAATCGGCTCACCCGATGGTAAGTTATTACCGACGCTCACGTACATCTGCAACACCAGAGGAGCCGCAGGTGCGTTGCAGAACTTTAAGGATATTTGGGGAGGAGGGGAGTGGTGAGAGAGAGAGAGGAGTGAGCTTTTTGTGAGTATACTGCGAGGCCGTAGTTACCCCGGTCGAGCCAGCCCATTCGAGCAGCAGCAAAAGCCGTCGCTAGGCTCTACCATGTACAATGATCTTCTGGTTACCGATATATAGTGGACTGATCATCTCGTAGTATTTGAGTAATACTTAAGTTACCCAGACAGGTGACAGGTAGCAACGTCTGAAGTGCAAGTTGTCTGGTTCTGCTATCGCAATCAGCCTCCCAGGAGCCTTATCCGCTATTCCTACCCACACGGAAATTTTTCTGTTTTTTTTTTTGGCATAGTGAATAAGGCCCTTGGTGTGCCGATTACGGCCGTACCTCCCTACCTCCTTAGGGGAGAAGCAGAATGTAACGCTATCATTATGGATAATCCATTGAAAAAAATAAAATACAAAACGGTAACTCAACTTGTTCGACGTTTAAACGCACAATAAAACACATACAGAAAGTTGAAATGAAACAATTAATTACGGACGAATTATTCCTGACGTTTCGTGTGCTTTACAGCAACCCGACGCTCTAGTAAGTCTGCAGTGTGTGATCATATTCTAAATCGCCACAAACATTACATCAGATTTGTTAGACCACAAATTCTCGCAAAATAACACCATTTCCTGCCAAGGATGATTCACGATGCTATTGAAATCAAAAAAACATTCTAATTTCAATAGAAAAGATGTCTGTGTGCCACCACCGGCTTGGGATCCAGTAATAAATAAAATGAAATCTAAAACTAAGCATACCACTGCACAACCTTTTTATACTGTACAGCACATTCACCATAAATCGGACCAAAATTAATTATTAAAAGCTGAAGCTAGCCCGAGTTAACTGTGACATCTGGACGTCTAACACCTCAGTCCCACCGTGACAACGGCTGCTGTAAAGCAATCGAAACGTCGGGAAGCTAAAATACAAAATGAAACGCGATAAAATTCATTAATGGTGGTTCAATTTCAATTTAGTAGGGTTCCCGTAGTAAATACAAGACATCATTACAAACAGAAATCACAAAGAAATAGGTTGGGTATGGAAACCGACAGGAACACTCTCAGATAATTGCTCTTATGTGATCTCGTTGTTACACAGAGTAGCGTCACGGACAGAATGATGAATCCTTAATGTCCCATCATGTCGTGTTTGTGTCAGTTTATTGTAAACCTCCGACACCACTACCCTCCATATTCACTAAATATAATTAGACTGTTAGAATCAAAAGGAAATGTACAAAGAAAACGTAAGAAAAGTACTTAAATCTATGATAATATGCCACAGTAGTAGCTCAGTGGTTTACAACATGCTCGGCGGTGAAAGAAAACATAGGATACAAGATATGTGAATAACGCTAATCTACACTGGAGTACAGTGGCTGCTCCTTCTCATTGCCAAGGCTTGGGTAACAGAAATGCTGCTAGTTTACTTTAATTTACTTATTCCACGTTAACAAGTTCCAGAAAAGAGTCCGTGGCGAGCGTCTACAGTAGCAATTCTCGTCTCAATCTCCTGAGCAAGAGGAAGCGAATGATCCCGCTGACCGTGGACATGTCGAACCACTCTTTGGGGAAGGGCGACCGGTACGTGACGCAGCGCGTGCTTTCCGCGAAGACGCACAGAGTGAAGCAGCTGCAGAATCAGCTGGCAGACGCGCACTATCACTTGCAGGTGCACTTTCCTCTTAACTTAGATTTTCTGTTTGTTTTTTTATTATTCTACAGTAATGACAAACAACCTAACAGTCCACTTGATGGCAAGTGGATACTGTAGCCCAGTGACATACTGCAGACTACTTCAACTAGGGAAGGTTACAGATGTGTTGTCGCACTTGAGGACTGATATGGAATGCCTTACAGTCCGTAATTATAGTGGCTCTCTATACCTTTCAAACCAGAACACAACACCAACTGCTGTTTGGCGACGGAAATGGGTAAGCGGGTGATTCTTTTTCGACATTTTTGAGACGTGTTGCAGCCAAGCAATGGCTTTAGCTACTATTCGAATGGGCCGGCACGATCGGCGTAATACCATGACCTCGCATAATATCTTGAGCTTCTGTGTTTTTTTATCGGTGTGTGAGGTAACCGGAGACCCTCGTCCTCTGTATCCTTCAAGGTCGGCAGCTCACCTGCTTGCTCAATTGCCTCCTTTATCATAAAAAAAACTTACTTAGACGACTTCTAGATAGAGAAGGGGCCTATTATCTAGTGAAAAGTGAACAGAAATATCACAATTGACAAGACTTGACACAAAACTTGTGAGTCTTGAAGTCAGTCAGACAGATTACACTGCGAGCGATTTGTTTTCCAGTTACAGTCATCCAGTGTTTTTATTTTATTTCAGGAGATCAGTAACGAAAATCGTATATTGCGTGCGATGCAAAAGAAGCAAGAAATCGCTCTACAACGGTACGTTAAATTCTTATATGCGACAATATCATATCTAGAAAAAAATACTATTCTTTTTTCCTTCCTCTGCCTATATCCCGACGATATATTCAACTGTTCCAATGCCTGTGCTCATTGCTACGCCGCACAATACTTAAAAATAAAACTTATGTACGATTCGTACCTTTTGTATATACACTACGACGGTGACAGGATCACCACCTGTCACGATGCCCTGGTGAAAAGTGGGTTGAAAGGACTAAAATTTCTACACCACTAACCATCAGTTTATTTTTCTTTATATGATTATGTAAAACATTACATTGATACTCAGATACGAGAATTCGAACGCCGAGCTGCCCCAGGTGCTGAACTCGCACAGCGAGGAGATGCGCGTGCAGCAGAGCAAGTACAAGCAGCTGAGGCAGCAGTACAAGGAGACCGTCGCGAGGCTGAAGGAGCGCGACGTGCAGCTCCAGCAGCTGAGGGACGAGCACCTGCATTTGCTGGAACTGAGCAGGGACAAGTATGAAACATTTATTCATTTCTAGATTACGTACATATTCGTATTTAGTACCACGGCCTCGCTGAATACCGGCGTGAAGTAGAGGCATCTTGTGCTTCTGCGTTTCGTTCCGTGAGTGAGGTAACCGGAGGCCCACTCCCCTGCCCATCCTCCTCCTCTTCTTCTCTCCCATCTCCCAAATACCCTTAAAGGCCGGCAACGCACCTGCAGCACCTTTGGTGTTGCAGGTGTTAAATAATAAAAATATAATTTCGAGGATATGTGAAGCCCACCAACCCGCTCTGGAATAGTGCGTCCTTCCCGACTACAAAACCTTCTCAGATATACCTGATATCAGGGCAGAGGTTTATGCCCAGCAGTCGGCACTTACAGGCTGCTGTTGTACTTTAAAGGCTTACTGAAAATACAGGTTTTATGGAATAACCCTTGATGAGCACTCAAGTGTCTCACCTAAAAGTGTATGGCGAGGATAGAGATTTCCATGTAACGCGATCTTTCAGCGTGACCAAAACGGGGTTCTCTTCAAACAAATAAACATTCAATGTCACCAGAAACCTTCTCGAGCGTGAGAAGCTGCAAGCCCAAGTGAACGAGCTCGCGGCGAAGGTGCAGCAGCAGAATGAGACTATCAGCATGCTGCAGCGTCGGATCGTGCTCGAAGCCAAAAACTTCAAGCACCAGCTGCAGAACGAAATCAACAAGCACAAGGACACGAGGCACGACCTGGACCTGGCTATAAACAATGCGGACAAGCTGTCGACTATAATAGACGTGAGTTTTTGAGTGGTTCGGTCGCCCACAGTGGTTATAGTACCTGAATGCTGAGCCACGGGACTAAGGATTCTGGTTCAATTTGTTTGCAATGTAGAACTTATTGGCTTTCTGAGGCTGGGTTGTGTTGTTTTGCTGTCTCTGCCAATGCATCTGATCCTTCCTACGATCTTACCGCATGAGCGTTACATTGTATACGGCTAGGTAAGGACGCGAGTGCCTCTGTGTTTCTGCCTACACTTGCCGCACTATAACAATGTGCTGATGACAACTTCTAAAAGTGTTAGACAAGGAGGACATCATCATCGACAAGGTTTTGAATGGAATTATTTATTGTGATCATGCAAAACATAAATATCAAAACTGATCTTATGCACGTGATGCAAGACATTTAAATTTTTTATAATGATGACTTAAAAATTACTATTGCCCCGTTTTTTTTTGGTAATGGGGGCAAACGATCAAGCGGCTCACCTGGTCGTAACAACAAAGCGATGCACTGTAACAACAAAGGAGATGCAGATGTATTACCGATGTTTAAGTATATTGGGAAGATCGGAGGGATGACGGGGGAGGGAGGTTGAGGAAGGGGGGGACTGAATCTCCGGTTACCTCTCTCACCGAATGTAACGCAGAAACACAAGATGCCTCTACTTCACGCCGGTATTCTGCGAGGCCGTGGTACCAATCCGGTCGAGCCGGCCCATTCGAGCAGCAGCTAAAGCCGCCGCTTGGCTCTACTACGTATAAATTTTTGTCAATAATACTCTCAAATACATTTGCGCTGTAATTTCCCTTTGTACGACTTATTGGTGTATTTGTCGGTGCTTACATCATGAAACGACAGATGAATTGTTACTTCACAGATGAAAGAAAAATTACTGAGCACGGCGGCAAGCCGCGGTGTGAAGTCCCCCGTGAAATCCAGCACCGTCATCAGCGCGATTCGTCCTGCGAGCAGGACGCACAGGACCCTGCAGGAATCTAACGCGCTCAAATCGAACGACCTACATCAGAACGTAATTTTACTTGATTTGCAATATTACACTTTTCCTTAGATAGCCTTAGTGCCACTAAAAGGACTTATTTAATTTAATATTTATTTATCTATTTATTTATTAGCACATTAACTATTCCAGGTCGATTACAATACGCTTGCGAAATTATGCGTGAACTCGCGTTCTATTAGCAGTTCATTATCCAACGACGAGGAAACCAGCTCATCGCTCGATACCCGTTCCCGTTACGTACGTAGCGGCACGAACTCCAGCGTGCGCTCCACCCCACCCAATCCCACAAGGAAGACCTCCAAGGGGTCCGACGATATAATAGAGCTGGCCGAGACAGTTCAAAATGGAATGGCGGACTTGGCGATCACGGAGGAAGACGATGCGTTAATAAATCTCTCATCGGTCGAAATGCAAAAGCAAATGGAAATCCTTAAAGCGGATCTAATCAATAAAATCAAGAGCAACGAGGAGCCCGTGTCGAGGAGAAATAGTGCATTGAGAAGGAAATCCACCGAGGAGTCTGTCGATGAGCAAACAGAAGTGGAATTAGATAGCGAGCGACCCAAGTCCAGAGGTCGAAGGAACTCGAATGTTTCCTTTTTCGAGAGTGTTGCGATCGAAGAAACCAATATTGGCATGGCCAAACTAGATTTTAACTTAAACGACACAGATAAAAGACTTAAGCGAGAGAACAGCGGAATAGAAAGAAAACCACCGGGCAAACCTGTCGAATCGTACTGCAAGGATATTATACAGGATTTAGAGAAAAGTAGCAAGGTCATAGACAGACATATAAAACAATTTAGCAACACAAAGTTCGATAGTGACAAATTGGTTCAGCAGCTCCAGGCTGTTGATAAGATTAATGAATTGGTTAACTACAATGGCGAGATACCTGCGCAGGCGTTATCGGAACTGAACGATAATTTTAAAATGCTAACCGATCAGGTTTTACCGGAAACGTCGATCGGCAGGAAGCGGACCGTGTCGGGGCGGAAGAATCAAAAACACGACACGAAGCGGACCAATCTGCTCGGAGATGTGAACATGTCTAATCAAGACTTACTAGACGACCTACTGGGGAAGAAATGACAAATAGTTCGCGCTTAACGCGGAGAACAACGTGCGTGCCGTGTATTAAAAACGGCCTTTTGAATAACGATCTCGGACATTTGTTTATAAACAATCGTGTGATTGTATTCGTGTATTATGGGCTGCAATTTAAAGCACAGTGATAATATATAACTTGTCGTATATACATCTTATTTTGACGCAATGTCTTTAAAAAATTGTGTAATGGATTATGTAGTTTAGAGCTTCTATTTAAAATTTGGACGTACAGGTCCGGTGCACAGAACAATAATACTCTCGAAGGTGAGGTTCGGTGATACAAGGAAAATATCATGGTTATTGGAGAAGTCAAGTCGATAATCATTCGATTATTGGAAAAGTATTGTTTCGATAATTTGTATAAATGAAAGTCTCGGAAGTTTATCACGAATAAATCAATCAATAGTAATCAAAAAGTATTACAGACGTATTTTATGATTTTTTTTTATATTTTGGATTCCATTATTTAACTCGAAGTGACGGTAAAAGCAAGTAAATTTTCTATCATACACCTATGAGATGATAGATTATGTTTTTCAGTTATTTATACATCTATTAAAATTCTATAATCTTTTACTTTCGTTCTTTGTCCCTGTGTAACTGTTTAGTTATGTCGGCCATCTATATATATTTATATAAATAAACTATTGCCATTGTGCATCTAAAAGCACACAGCCTGTGATTACGCTGAGTTAATTATATGAAAGGATTTTCTGTTAGATCATTAGTTGCATGTCGCTGAATGAAATTGCTAAACTTGTAGGTTAGCAAATCGGACGATGGATCGAGTGTCCGGAATTGTAAATTTTTTGTATAACATGAGATTAAATTATATTTCGGAAATACTTTTTTATTGCCTACTTCTTGTTTTTCACACGTTCCGTGAGGGGCCTAGTTATTAAACCTATGCAGTTTGTCCGTCCGTTCGTCTGTCATACCTAAAAGCGACTGTAGCCGGAGCTGGTTGAAATTATCACAGAAAGTTTGTTATCCTAACAGATAAATAAAATAACAAAAATGTGTTTTCATATTTTTTTTCACTGCTTTTTTGTAAAAATAGTAATACATACAAGCGTCAAAGCTGGCGTGATTACAGTGTAAACTCTAAAGTAAAACAAGAACGAATAAGAACCGGTCAAGTGTGAGTCGGGCTCGTGCAAAGGATTCCTAACTGAATGAGAGAAAACGCATTGTTTGGTAATTATGTGTCCGTGAGGAACATCAAGCGGTGGGGGCAATTAAGTTGCAGAATACGGAAGATTGCTCAGCTGGGCCGCGGTAGAGGCTGCTTCGCGTATTTTTTTTTATTCATTATTGTTAGCCTTTAGCTTAAGGTTACAATGGGCGGACTTAATGCCAAGTGGCATTCTATACCAGTCAACCCTTGTTATGGTGAAAGGTAGTTGGCAGGTACAAAAATGATAAAATGAAAAAAAAATAAACTATAAGTGGAGTCCAATAATAAGTTAGTAAATACATAAACCCACTATATAAATAAATAAATATTTATAATATGCAATACACATATACGTATACAAATATATAAAAAGATACATAATAAAATAGATCGAAATTAGATAAGCAGAATATTGTCAATGATCTATTAGGTAATCACGAACTAGACTCTTAAATGATTTCCTGTTAGGAGCTGCTTTAATTTTATCGGGCAGGGCGTTCCAGAGGAGTATAGCTTGAACAGTAAAAGAAGAGTTATAGTATCCTGTATTATGTTGTGGAATGCGAATTTTAAGTTGGTTTGTGGAACGAGGCTCTCTGTCATGAGCAGAATAAAGATATTGGAAATTATTCTTAAGATATACATATAGCCACCCTTACGGGTTTAATGACGAGGGACCAGCGTCGTGCTTACCTGCGCGTTCCACCTGTCGCTCGTTGAACGGAAGGTGGTTCAGCTCGGTGCGTCGAGGTCGTCCGCAGCTCCCCGGCGATAACACCAGGTGGCTCTGGTGATTTCACGACTTCACGCGTGCGCGCACAGTGTCCAGCAGTTCGTCGGTTCTCTAGTATGTATATTTTTTCACACTATGTTCGCTCACGATCACTCGCGAGTGCATTCCTGTGCGGTGTTCCTTCAATTAGACAGGTGAAACGGAAATACCTTACACAATTCCCGCTGCGATATTATTAGACATAATGTACCGACAGCCATATTGACATGGCATAAGACACGTTATATTGTGTGGTTGAACTGAACCCCACGCACACCATATACCATCTGTTGGACTCTTGGGGAATTGTGTTTGCCAAATGTTTGATAATCCGTCACGTTGCGTTACTGATATGAGTTTGTGACAATATGGGGGATCATAATAGTATAAGCTTCACGACTGTAAACCCGTTACTGGGGTGGACAGAATTTTCTAGACATTTTAGTCCTTTCAACCCACTTTACACCTTTTCTCATGGCAAGTTAAAGGTTTAAGTTGTTTAAGGTTGTTATCTCAATTATATTGTGACTATTCATATAAATAAAGGAATATTTAAATTTACAGTAGAATAAATTTTTTGATTTAACTATATTACATTCTGAGCCCTTTCCATAATTTAATAACCTTTTGAAAATGCCGATGTGGTAGAAATCTTATATTTTTTAAAGAGTAGATTTTATTTTCACGAAATATTTCCGAATGCAACAAATCAATCTCCCGCGAAGCAATCGCTCAAACCATAAATCACATGAGAAACTCGTTTCAGAACATCAATGGTGCACTCTTGCACGACATTTGCCCCGAGAAATTTGTACGATTTGAACACTTAAAATAAAATATCACATAAAGTTCATGTGATATATTCATACAATATAATACCTATTAGAAGAGTGTCCACGCCCAGCAGTGGCGTACACGTGGGGGAGCTGAAACAGCGGCAAGTAGACGTGGACACCCGGCTTGCCTCTCTTATACAACGGATGGTCCCACTATATGCATGCGACACACTGCTAATCTTTAACAAGAAAGCAACTATACAGTCCGTTTGTTCCGATAATAAATTTACATAGAAATTACATCACTTTAATATTATTACCGAGCGTCGACAAAAGATTGATTAAGTAAGTTTATGACGATTAGTGAAATAAACGATTACGTGGCCCCCTGTTGGGCAAAGAAAAATATCAGAGAGGGTTTTGGAGCTGAGAAGGGCCCATCACGCTGCTCCTGTGCGGGTTGGCAGGGCTTCACGTGTCCTCGAAACAATATTTTTTTATTATTTCACAGTCACGCAGGTTTCCTCGCGATGTTTACCCTGCACCGCCGAGCACGTGAACGAACAGCAGCAAGCCGCTTGCTTGGCTCTATCGCTCAAAAATAACACAAATAACAGTTATTAAAATATACATTACACCTTGTTTATTCAAATAAGACATGATATGTACTAAGACATAATATACACCAGAGACTACACGGGACAACGTGACATAATCCGGTCGCAGTCTTTGTGTCCAGGGCAATGATGAAAACATCGACACCCTTTCATTTTAATTAAACCTAACCACTTTCAATTGACACCATTGCATTCTTTGATTGTACTATAAGTGAGACCACAATGAACGGCTGCATTATATAAGACCCTATTTGTTTGTGGCGTTTATTTATTTCATTTATTTATTCAACTTCATATACATGAAAATGTATATAGGCGGACTTAATGCCAGAAGCATTCTCTACCAGTCAACCTTTGGACGATGCAGAGATGAAATGAAGTAGGTGCAGGTGATAGAATAGAGAGAACTAAAAAGAGAAAAAGAAATATAATAAATGTAAATCTATATGTAGATGCCATATTTAACTACACATACAATAATAAATATATATATAATAATAAATACACACACATGTACGTACATACATTTATAATTTTGAAATATATCAATAAATTAAATATTAAATGTATATAAAACTGAGATGATTCTGTCATTGCGTTTAGTCCTCCTGTTGGAGAGAGCTTCTGTCGACTTAGTAATTGCTCTATAATATTCATGAATTAAGTCGTGAAGTAATTTTATACCGCGAAGACAACTTCATACGGAATTTGTGAAAAAAAACCATAATTCAATATGGTTTCTGAAGCTTTGATTCTTTACGCCTCTGGTTGCCCGGTAGAGATCGATGTGCAGCGATAATTCCGCCAGTTTGTATCTTTTAATTTACTTCCTTTTTTTTTTAAATGTTATTTGATTGATGATCTCCTGGTCGTAAGTTATTTGTCGCAGAAATTATCGTTTTAAATAAGACAACAGTTTTTTTTTCCTTTTTCTTCAATTATTTTAATAAACCCGACTGCGTAAATATTTCTATTTCCTCTCTCTATTCCGGTACGCAGTCGGTTATATTTAAATTTTATACCCTATTTCACACCCACAATGAAGACGAATCTTCCGACACCTCATACTTTGTAACCCATAAAGCCGTTTAGGCTACAGAGCGTGCCAAAGATATAGACGTACACTGAAACATAACCTTTTTCTGGCGCAGTCGTTAACAGTAGCAGCCTGTAAGTGCCCACTGGTGGGCAAAGGCCTTCTTCTCAAATCCGAGTATCAGAGAGGGTTTAGGAGATGGGAAGGGCTCGCCACACTGCTCCAGTGCGGGCTTATATAATATATATATAATATATAATATTTAGATTATTTCTCTGACATGCAGGTTTCCTCACGATGTTTTCCTTCACCGCTGAGCACATGGTACATACAGCACATATAATTGCTATAAACTATTTTAGTGGTGCCTGCACCGGGGATCGAACCCAGGTCACTCGCGCTCTTTGAAACTGAAGTGAGCGCCCTGTCCACTAGGCCATCAAGGCAAGGGGCAGTCGTTACCCCTCCTGTAATAATTTCTTCTCAAAAGTGGAGATCTTTTACACATAGATATATTGCAGATGGACAGAACCGAAACACTCTGGTGTCAGTTATATTGCAGCCCACGGAAATATTTGTCCCGAGCGGGAATCGAAACGCTCTGGGAAATATCTGAGGATTATAAAAACAATTTGAAGTAAATTTGGATAAACAGAATACACTTACAAAAATGTATTTAGGCAAATATTTCAGCTTAAACGGCAGTACAATAGGCGGTCTTAATATCTATCGCTAAAGGCGATGTCTTCCAGACAACCTTTGGATGGGCAAAATTTAAAGAGACGTTTCTTAGATATTTTATTTAAATGTACGAAAAACCAAATTTGAGAAATCCACTTTCGTGAAATTATATTTATCAATTCTTGGGTCAGAGAAGGAATTTAAATACAAACTTCTATTATTGTAGACCTTTGAAGAACTTGAATCAGCGGTGTGGGCCTGGGAGGCATCTTCGTTCACCGTGGGTGACCAAAGCCACGGCTACCTAGGTGGAGAACTAACCTAACCTAAAATATTAGTGTAATAATGGCCTTAAACATTACATAGTACATTAAGAAATTAAAATACGATTGTATATTAAGATACATCTTTATACGTGGTAGAGCCAAGCGACGGTTTTTACTGCTGCTCGAATGGGCCGACTCGAACGGGGCATTAACACGGCCTCGCAGAATACCGGCGTGAAGTAAAGGCATCTTGTGCTTCTGCGTTTCGTTCGGTGAATGAGGTAACCGGAGACCCACTTCCCCCTGCCCAAATATAATTGTACGCCGGCAACGCACCTGCAGCTTCTCTGGTGCAGCAGATGGACGTGGGCGAGGGTAATCACTTAGCATCAGGTGAGCCGCTTGCTCGTGAAGGAGAGAATCTTGTGAACATATCTGACTACTAAAGTTATAAATAAAAATGGCTGTGTTATAGTACGCGATTGACATTTGTACGTGGTAGAGTATCTAGGCGTATTCTACCATGTACAAATGTCACTGGTAAATTCACAGGTGATTTTAATTTTCCTTGTGCAATCAGTCCTCGGTACTAGAATGATGATTTTAAAGGCCTTTTAAAGGTCAAGCTTAAATAAGCTTAAAAGCTGAAAAAGTTTTTTTATCTGTGACGCAATTTCATATTCTAAGTTTTGTGCTATTCAGCAGGGTATTAGGCAAGTATACTTGTGTACGGCATTATGAACATTGATCCCTTAAGGCACATTCGAACTTTTAACGTGAAAGCTCCTAACTATGTCAGTGCCTCGGCCCAATATGAAGATATACGTAACTTCAATATGAAATATCACAAAAGTGCCTAAGTATGAGATACAAGTTTATCGCGTGCATTACCATATTCAGGTTTAAAGACACTTGACGGTTGACACGATGTGACCTCATGGAGTAACTTATTGTATGTAAAAAATTAAATAATTTAATTAAGTTTAATTTTTTTAAGCCCATGACGATGATGCAATTGTTGATCTTGAGCTTTTGCCTTTCGTTCGGTGCGTGAGGTAATAATATCCTTGGACGCCGGCAACGCACCTGCAGCTTCCCTGGTGCTGCAGATGTACACGGGTGATCACTTACCGTCAGATGAGCCGCTTGTTGGTTTGCCTCATTTTCTATAAATAACGTCTCAAAGTGAAATACAGCGTTAAAATAATATAAAATTATTTTAATGGACAACATTCATTTTATCGCAGTAATTTTTTAATTCTCATTATTTCCTACGAGTAATGTCATGAATATTAATGGAATACTGACTTTGATGGTTTGACATTTATTGACAAATAAAACCATTTTAATGTAGCGAAAGCCAACATGGCTTCTATACTTTTTACTTAAATTGAAGAAATTTTTCGTATTAAGTAAAATATTAAGTAGAGTTACCCTTCGTAACTTACTTTTGACAACCAACGTCAAGTTATAGTCAGAAATGCTCCAAAAAATATTTTTAATATTTTCGAGATATGCTTCTAGAAAATTTATTTATTCAGGGTAGACGTTAAATCTTTAATTGAGAACTTTGTTAACATTGAGTTAATTCTTTACGGATCACAAAGCTATATGTGTATCAATATTTTCTATTTTTATATATGAAATGTATTTGTCGAATGAATATGTTTCGACCTTGTTTCTTTCCGTTGGTCAGTGATCCCCCAGTTATATCACGTCGAGTCGTGCTAAATATAAGTCCATTATCTCTGCTTACCCCTTTGGCTGCCCGGAAATTGGCGTAGCCAGGTGGGAGTAGCGGTGGGCACGACCCCTCCCGAAATACCCGGTGCTAACCCGAGAAAAAAGATGAATATATCCGAAATCCGATCGAAATATGTTAGCAATGAAATTGTAAATTGTTACTACTGCAGATGGATGATATAGAGAAAAAAGTAAACTGGCCTTAATTTCTTTTACGTTGGTATAAGGAATCCTTAAGTATGAAATTGTTTTTTATTATTTTTTACGGGCAGGGCAAAAGGCCCCATCCGGATCAAGTTCCGTCTATGTCAATGACAGGCGTCAGTTCTTATACAGGCTGGATGCCTTATACAGGTGTGGATGGATTGTCATTTGATGAAAAGTTGGATATTTGTTAAATAGTTGATTTTTTTTAAGAAATTAATTTAAAAAAAAAAATCATACAAGGCAAGCGCCATTGGACATGAATTATAGATTTCTGACCGCGTCAAGAGCAATGACCTCGCAGGACTTCTTTATCGGCGATTTTTCGGCCTGGTTCCCGATGGTCTTGTTAACTATTAGCGCTAATATATTCTCTCTCTCTCTCTGTCTTCTTCTGCGTTTCGTTCGGCGAGTGAGGTAACCGGAGGCCCAATTCCCTCTCCACCAACCCCTTCCCCATCATCCCTCACATCGTCAATATGTTCATAAACACCGACAGTACACCTGCAGCTCTCTGGTGTTGCAGGTATACGTGGGCGACGGTAATCGCTTACCATCAGGTGAACCGCTTGCTCGTTTACCCTCATAAAAAAAGATCGTGTCCCATATAGCGTTCTATTTTCTTCAATGGATGGACCCATTGTTTTATTTCTACCGACATAATATTGATAATCGTTTTTTTGTAACTATGCTTGGATTTGTTAACTGTTTGCTATAAAAAAATATATTATTATTATGTGGGGTTATTTAGATATATACTCGTCTGGTTGGGTGATATATATAAATATGTATACATACATAAAGAACAATAAAATAAATAAATAAATTATAACCCAACCAGACGGAAGCCCGCGGCAGGGGAGACCAGACGGCCGAGGGTTAGGGGGAAAGGGAAAGAAACCAGCGGACAATGCGAGCGGTATCAGGTAGCACTGCTTTCTGCATTTGAGCTCGGAGCGGTCCGTCACGGAGTCCCAGGCGCCTCAGATGTTCCGACAGGCTGACTGGGATTAAGCCATTTGCTGGGACGACTATCGGAACCTCCTCGTGAGCCTGGTCCAGATATTTCATTTTCTTATCTGTTTCGGCTTTCACGAGGTACTCGTCGTATGAAATGGTGATGTCGACCAAAAATATCCTCGACTGTGCCCGGTCCATCAACACGATGTCAGGCTTGTTCGCCTGAATCGTCCTGTCCGTGATAATGGAGCGGTCCCAAAAGAGCCTAGCGCGGTAATTTTTGAGCACGGCTTCCGGCGAGTATTTATAGTAAGGCAGTCTCCGATCCACGAGACCGTATTTCAGAGCGAGCTCCTGGTGTAGGATCCTGGCTACTAGGTTGTGTCTGTGCAGATACTCAGAGTTAGAAAGCGCCGAACAACCGGAGATGACATGCAGAAGCGACTCCCCGGGACGGCGACAGGCTCGACAGATGTCGACAGTGCCATCCCTTAGGATGAATCTCCGTTAGTTGTTTTAATTATTATTATTATTATTACAATGATTGCGTTACATCAATCCTTAGTTATTGTCACATCGTAATAGCCTAATGCAGCTGCAGCTGTTTCCTAATAGCGAAAAGTATAAAGATTTTTAAAAAGAATTATCTTATCTAACCTTTCCATACATATTCGTGTGTTAAAATTGGTATGGGTAACATTACCTAAAGGTTGTCTCCGAATGTTTTTCGTTTTTAGATGTTAAATAAAAAAAAGTAAAAAAAAAAAGATGGAGCCACTTCTCACGTTACAAATGACTGGTCTTCACCGATTTATTCCCTGGAAGAGTGATGTCACCGAGGAGACATCAAATGGCCACCGAGGAGCCCTGATTTAACGCCTGCTGACTTCTTCCTATGGGGCTACCTAAAAAGCAAAGTTTACAATCCATTGCCACCCTACCTGAATGTTTCGAAGCAAAGAATCACTGAAGAAATCAACTCTATTCCAAGAGCGATGCTCCAGCGAGTTATTGAAAATTTTAGCTCCAGGTTAAATGAGTGTGAACAAATGAATGGTGCGCATTTGCAAACGGTTGTTTTTCATAAATGAAACTTCAAGAATTGCTCTTTGAATTAACATTAAATCTAAGTCATTCGCTTTTACGGCTATAAGGCTCTGGAACGAAATCCCTCTTGACATTAAAAAAGCTCCTAATAAGTTTGCCTTTAAAAATAACATCCGCAAACATTACATAAATGTTGCAAGTCTGTACTAGTGCTGCTTTGTTATTGTGCCGCTTCAGTTGTTTGTCCTGACATGTATATTATTCTATATATATATGGTATATTTGTATATATGTTATTTATATATCTATGTATGTATGTACGTATGTATCTATTGTAAGTATATATTTTGATATTTATATCCTTTTACTGGTTTTTTCTCTTAGCAGTATCGCCTCTATTATGTATATATCTCTGCTTAGCCTAATGGTTGACTGGGAGAGAATGCCTCTAGGCATTAAGTCCGCCATATGTACGAACTAGTGCATAAAGATTAAATAAATAAAACGAGATTTAATTGATATTTTGTTTTTTATTTAACATCTAAAAACGAAAAACATTCTGAGACATTCTGATCTATCGATGTAACATCGGCTACAAGGTCTCCACGAGACATGAACGCTGTACTTTTATCTGTGTGCTCGTCTAATAATAAATTGAACAATACGAATATAAGAGACGTTCAGTTTGTATTATGTAATCGATGATGTGGTTCTATCTTTTTTTTTTATAGGAAAGGCAGCAAACGATCTAGCGGTTCACCTGATGGTAAGTGATTACCGTCGCCCATGTACATCTGCAACACCAGAGGTGCTGCTGGTGAGTTGCTGGCCTTTAAGGATATTTCGGAGATAGAAGGGAGGAAGAGGAGGAGGATGGGGAGGGGGAGTGGGCCTCCGGATACCGCACTCACCGAAGATTCTGAATAATAAATTACATTATGAATAATAATCGCCATTAATCAATATATCACGTACAAAACATAGTCTTCAATAAACATAGTCTTTTTAAGCGTGGTAGAGCCTAGCCAAGCTGCTGCTGCTTGAATGGGCCGGCTCATCCGGGTTGGTAGGCCTCGCAGAATACCGGTGTGAAGTAGAGGCATCTTGTGCTTCTGCGTTTCGTTCGATGAGTGAGGTAACCGGAGGCCCACTCTCACTCTGCAGCACCACAGGTGTTGCAGATGTACGTGGGCGACGGTAATCACTTGTGAACCACATGTTCGTTTGCCGCCTTTCCAACACAAAAATATTTCTTCAATTATTTTCATTTTGTGTAAAAGTTAAAAAAAGTTACTAAAACTTCTACCCGGTTGTTCATGTCTTACTGATATATGAAAATGTGACTTTGTATGTATGGTTGTTTCATCGATATCCATGAGAAAAATGTCGTAGAATCCTATGCGTATTACGATTTTTTGTATCTTCGCGAACACTACATTTGAAATGAAACATTTTTTTTATATTTACATCTAACACCGCCCGCGTGACCACGGCTGCTGTAAAGCGACACCCGAAACGTCGGGAATATAAAAACAAAATATAAAATCCATAAACAATAGTTTAATTTCAAATCCTATGCATATTGTTAAAAAGAGAATTTTGTGTTTTACATGTCGAAATAAATATGATTTGATTTATATAGAGTAGAGAGTAAGATTTTTTGTTTTTTTAGTAAAGCCATTGATGTTGTGCGCCCAATAATGGATGTGTCTGTGCTGTAGGAGAATTTTGCGACGAATATATCTACGAAACAACAATGAGCTATGTTATCACAAATCGAATCTGTCAGTTATTGGATTGCACTTTGTAAATGGATTTACTTTCTGTTTCTGACTTCACTGTTTTCTTCCCGGCTTTAGTATAGTATATATACATCTGACATTTTATTTATTTGTTTAAAAATTCTATCGTTTTCTATTATATCAATACATAATTTTTATGTATTCTTGATACGCTTGGAGCTGTATTTCACCACGCGACGGGTTGAAGGGTAAAGAATGCTAATACAGATTAAGTCCAGTCCAGTTACGTAATAGTGTAAAACTAACTACATCGGGAACATCGATAATTAAACCCAACACTTACGTTTAAAATATTCGTGTATTTAACTTTACTCAGATACTTATTACAAAGATAATTCGACTTGCATCTTTCTTTTACCACTACCAAAATAGTAATGCCCATCGGTCTCCAACCTATATTCACATGCTGAATAGAACAATGTTGCCAACACTAAACACCCGGTAACACAAAATACTGCCAACATTACGAATTTATTAGATGAATTATATTACTCGATGTAATAATCAATTTATAAAAAATAATACGACTAAGTATTCACATAAATATTTTAAATAATTCGTTAAATGATACATAATTTTACATTAGCTTACAATAGTAAGGTGTAAACAAAAGATATTTTAAATAAATAAATTTTATATTTGATTAAGGGTATTGAGACTCTAGTCCAGTGTACATAAAAAAATCGTTTTTGCAAATTAGTAGCGTAAATATCTCACCTCAGGCCAAAGACCTCCTCACATTTTTGTGAGGGTTTCGGAGTTGAGGAGAGCCCTGAGTTTCTCGTGTTAATTTAATTATAAAAAATAATCGAGATAATCCATTTCTTATGTAATAATGGAGATAATTCGCGTTATAAATATTTTTACACGTGGTGGAGCCTAGCGGCGGCTTTTGTTGCTGCTCGAATAGGCCGGCTCGAAGGGGTTGGTAACACGGCCTCGCAGAATACCGGCGTGAAGTAGAGCGGCGGTGGCCTCCTCCCCCTCCATCCTCCCTCTCATCTCCCAAATGCCCTTAAAGGCCAGCAACCTGCAGCACCTCTGGTGTTGCAAAAGTACGCGGTCGACGGTAATCACTTACCATTAGTTGAACCGCTTTGCTCGTTTGCCGCTTTTCCCATAAAAAATAAATAAATTAGTATTAGTAATTCGACTTCAAATTACAAAACGCTTGGTGAAGCTTCGAAGAAGTCGCTTTTGTTACAAAGGATTTACGTAACGTTTGCGTATTATCTGTATTTAGACGTTTTGCAATCATGCCCCCTCCCATGCCCCTCCCATGCCCCTCCCATGCCCCTCCCATGCCCCTCCCATGCCCCTCCCATGCCCCTCCCATGCCCCTCCCATGCCCCTCCCATGCCCCTCCCATGCCCCTCCCATGCCCCTCCCATGCCCCTCCCATGCCCCTCCCATGCCCCTCCCATGCCCCTCCCATGCCCCTCCCATGCCCCTCCCATGCCCCTCCCATGCCCCTCCCATGCCCCTCCCATGCCCCTCCCATGCCCCTCCCATGCCCCTCCCATGCCCCTCCCATGCCCCTCCCATGCCCCTCCCATGCCCCTCCCATGCCCCTCCCATGCCCCTCCCATGCCCCTCCCATGCCCCTCCCATGCCCCTCCCATGCCCTCCCCATGCCCTCCCCATGCCCTCCCCATGCCCTCCCCATGCCCTCCCCATGCCCTCCCCATGCCCTCCCCATGCCCTCCCCATGCCCTCCCCATGCCCTCCCCATGCCCTCCCCATGCCCTCCCCATGCCCTCCCCATGCCCTCCCCATGCCCTCCCCATGCCCTCCCCATGCCCTCCCCATGCCCTCCCCATGCCCTCCCCATGCCCTCCCCATGCCCTCCCCATGCCCTCCCCATGCCCTCCCCATGCCCTCCCCATGCCCTCCCCATGCCCTCCCCATGCCCTCCCCATGCCCTCCCCATGCCCTCCCCATGCCCTCCCCATGCCCTCCCCATGCCCTCCCCATGCCCTCCCCATGCCCTCCCCATGCCCTCCCCATGCCCTCCCCATGCCCTCCCCATGCCCTCCCCATGCCCTCCCCATGCCCTCCCCATGCCCTCCCCATGCCCTCCCCATGCCCTCCCCATGCCCTCCCCATGCCCTCCCCATGCCCTCCCCATGCCCTCCCCATGCCCTCCCCATGCCCTCCCCATGCCCTCCCCATGCCCTCCCCATGCCCTCCCCATGCCCTCCCCATGCCCTCCCCATGCCCTCCCCATGCCCTCCCCATGCCCTCCCCATGCCCTCCCCATGCCCTCCCCATGCCCTCCCCATGCCCTCCCCATGCCCTCCCCATGCCCTCCCCATGCCCTCCCCATGCCCTCCCCATGCCCTCCCCATGCCCTCCCCATGCCCTCCCCATGCCCTCCCCATGCCCTCCCCATGCCCTCCCCATGCCCTCCCCATGCCCTCCCCATGCCCTCCCCATGCCCTCCCCATGCCCTCCCCATGCCCTCCCCATGCCCTCCCCATGCCCTCCCCATGCCCTCCCCATGCCCTCCCCATGCCCTCCCCATGCCCTCCCCATGCCCTCCCCATGCCCTCCCCATGCCCTCCCCATGCCCTCCCCATGCCCTCCCCATGCCCTCCCCATGCCCTCCCCATGCCCTCCCCATGCCCTCCCCATGCCCTCCCCATGCCCTCCCCATGCCCTCCCCATGCCCTCCCCATGCCCTCCCCATGCCCTCCCCATGCCCTCCCCATGCCCTCCCCATGCCCTCCCCATGCCCTCCCCATGCCCTCCCCATGCCCTCCCCATGCCCTCCCCATGCCCTCCCCATGCCCTCCCCATGCCCTCCCCATGCCCTCCCCATGCCCTCCCCATGCCCTCCCCATGCCCTCCCCATGCCCTCCCCATGCCCTCCCCATGCCCTCCCCATGCCCTCCCCATGCCCTCCCCATGCCCTCCCCATGCCCTCCCCATGCCCTCCCCATGCCCTCCCCATGCCCTCCCCATGCCCTCCCCATGCCCTCCCCATGCCCTCCCCATGCCCTCCCCATGCCCTCCCCATGCCCTCCCCATGCCCTCCCCATGCCCTCCCCATGCCCTCCCCATGCCCTCCCCATGCCCTCCCCATGCCCTCCCCATGCCCTCCCCATGCCCTCCCCATGCCCTCCCCATGCCCTCCCCATGCCCTCCCCATGCCCTCCCCATGCCCTCCCCATGCCCTCCCCATGCCCTCCCCATGCCCTCCCCATGCCCTCCCCATGCCCTCCCCATGCCCTCCCCATGCCCTCCCCATGCCCTCCCCATGCCCTCCCCATGCCCTCCCCATGCCCTCCCCATGCCCTCCCCATGCCCTCCCCATGCCCTCCCCATGCCCTCCCCATGCCCTCCCCATGCCCTCCCCATGCCCTCCCCATGCCCTCCCCATGCCCTCCCCATGCCCTCCCCATGCCCTCCCCATGCCCTCCCCATGCCCTCCCCATGCCCTCCCCATGCCCTCCCCATGCCCTCCCCATGCCCTCCCCATGCCCTCCCCATGCCCTCCCCATGCCCTCCCCATGCCCTCCCCATGCCCTCCCCATGCCCTCCCCATGCCCTCCCCATGCCCTCCCCATGCCCTCCCCATGCCCTCCCCATCCCCCAAATACCCTTAGAGGCCGGCAACGCACCTGCAGCACCTCTGGTGTTGCAGATGTACGTGGGCGACGGTGATCACTTACCATCAGGTGAACCGCTTGCACGTTTGCTGCCTTTCTCATAAAAAAAAAAAAAAAATAAATAAAAAAAAATCAAAAAAGAACCAACGGTGTTTTTTTTTCACTTAGTTCTTCTTCGCCAGAGGAAGAATAGAACCTTATTAGGAAACGGTGGAAGCTTGTTCAAAAAATTAAATGTCAATTGACGTATCTTAAACAAAATTTACTAACGATATTTCTTACGATGAAGTATAAAAAAAAAATTTTAGACCGTCTGGCCGGCCGAGTTATAACAGCTTTAAGAATCGTCCACCCTCTTTCTTTCAGTGGGTGTCGTGCTACCTTAAAAGTGTTTCATGACTATCTTCGTAATGAACGTAATAAAAATTCAGTATAACTAAAGCCGTGTAAGGTATACCATATCAGCCCTCTAGGGTGACGACGCATCTTCGATTGAAGCTAGAAGTCCATGTCATCATTTCAGCCTATCACAAGTCCACCGCTGAACATAGGCCTTCCCTAAAGATTGCCACGAAGCTCGCTCCTGAGCCACCTGCATCCATCGACTTCCCGCAACACTGCGCAGGTCGTCACTCCATCTTGTCGGGGGTCGTCCTACACTGCGTTGGCCTGTACGTGGCTGCCACTCGAGAACCTTTTTTCCGGAACGGTTGTCAATTCTACGAGCTTTGTGGCCGGCCCATTGCCGCTTCCGCTTGCTGATCCTTGCGGCTATGTCGGTTACCTTAGTTCTGCTGCGGATATCATCGCTGCAGACTCTATCGCGCAGAGAAACACCAAGCATAGCTCTTTCCATAGCGCGCTGAGCAACTTTGAGCTTCCACACACGGCCTGCAGTATATCCATGTCATATGTAAATAAATAAATCGCATCATCCACAGACATTAAAGTGTTTATAGTATATATTATTTGATCTCACTGGCAATACCAACATTACGAATGAGCAAACTCCCATTCACGCCTCACAGTGTACCAACGTACAAAAATCTGAATCTAAAATCCTCTTAAATCGACGTTGAAATAGTTTCTAGGGAATGTGATTTTATTTTCTACGCGAGTACAGTTATTCTCTTGACGCGATGTCGATATAAGCTCCTTACAATGATTACTTTTTAATGTCTGTCCATGTCACACGGATGAGGCGAGAATCCTTTTAGTTAGAGATTTATTATTTTTTAAGGTTTCGCGAATCTCTTTTGTTTTGTACTAAATTTTTTTTCACCTAACGTATTGAAAAATTCGGGGAAGATCAACATTCGACACTCTTAGTAGATGTGTCTTCTATTATACTTTCTATTACTTCACATTTCAAATACAATATTTCTTCTTCGGTTTTTGCCATCGTTGTAAATGTCATTAAGGCAATCAATTCACTTCCCTTTATATGGCTTAACTAGTTGATTCTAACACGTGAAGGAAGAACTCATGTAGCCGACTCGACCGGGTTAATACCACGACCTCGCAGAATACCGGCATGAAGTAGAGGCATCTTGTGCTTCTGCGTTTCGTTCGGTGAGTGAAGTAACCGGAGGCCCTTTCCCCTTTCCCACCCCCCTCCTCATCCTTCCTCCTATCTCCCAAATACACTTAAAGACAGGCAACGCACCGGCAGCACCTCTGGTTTTGCAGATGACGGTGGGCGCCGGTAATCACTTACCATCAGGTGAACCGATTGCTCGTTTGCCGCTTTTCCCATAAAAAAAAAGCCTAAGCAAAACCTGGTTGCACAGAATTTGTGTTTGGTCAGTAAAGTACTCGTATATACTAGTAGAAAGTTCGTAAAAAATATTGTACATAATAATAATTCATTAAAAAATACTGTAATCAAAATTAAATAAAAAAATCAAAAAGAACCAACGGTGTTTTTTTTTCACTTAGTTCTTCTTCGCCAGAGGAAGAATAGAACCTTATTAGGAAACGGTGGAAGCTTGTTCAAAAAATTAAATGTCAATTGACGTATCTTAAACAAAATTTACTAACGATATTTCTTACGATGAAGTATAAAAAAAAAATTTTAGACCGTCTGGCCGGCCGAGTTATAACAGCTTTAAGAATCGTCCACCCTCTTTCTTTCAGTGGGTGTCGTGCTACCTTAAAAGTGTTTCATGACTATCTTCGTAATGAACGTAATAAAAATTCAGTATAACTAAAGCCGTGTAAGGTATACCATATCAGCCCTCTAGGGTGACGACGCATCTTCGATTGAAGCTAGAAGTCCATGTCATCATTTCAGCCTATCACAAGTCCACCGCTGAACATAGGCCTTCCCTAAAGATTGCCACGAAGCTCGCTCCTGAGCCACCTGCATCCATCGACTTCCCGCAACACTGCGCAGGTCGTCACTCCATCTTGTCGGGGGTCGTCCTACACTGCGTTGGCCTGTACGTGGCTGCCACTCGAGAACCTTTTTTCCGGAACGGTTGTCAATTCTACGAGCTTTGTGGCCGGCCCATTGCCGCTTCCGCTTGCTGATCCTTGCGGCTATGTCGGTTACCTTAGTTCTGCTGCGGATATCATCGCTGCAGACTCTATCGCGCAGAGAAACACCAAGCATAGCTCTTTCCATAGCGCGCTGAGCAACTTTGAGCTTCCACACACGGCCTGCAGTATATCCATGTCATATGTAAATAAATAAATCGCATCATCCACAGACATTAAAGTGTTTATAGTATATATTATTTGATCTCACTGGCAATACCAACATTACGAATGAGCAAACTCCCATTCACGCCTCACAGTGTACCAACGTACAAAAATCTGAATCTAAAATCCTCTTAAATCGACGTTGAAATAGTTTCTAGGGAATGTGATTTTATTTTCTACGCGAGTACAGTTATTCTCTTGACGCGATGTCGATATAAGCTCCTTACAATGATTACTTTTTAATGTCTGTCCATGTCACACGGATGAGGCGAGAATCCTTTTAGTTAGAGATTTATTATTTTTTAAGGTTTCGCGAATCTCTTTTGTTTTGTACTAAATTTTTTTTCACCTAACGTATTGAAAAATTCGGGGAAGATCAACATTCGACACTCTTAGTAGATGTGTCTTCTATTATACTTTCTATTACTTCACATTTCAAATACAATATTTCTTCTTCGGTTTTTGCCATCGTTGTAAATGTCATTAAGGCAATCAATTCACTTCCCTTTATATGGCTTAACTAGTTGATTCTAACACGTGAAGGAAGAACTCATGTAGCCGACTCGACCGGGTTAATACCACGACCTCGCAGAATACCGGCATGAAGTAGAGGCATCTTGTGCTTCTGCGTTTCGTTCGGTGAGTGAAGTAACCGGAGGCCCTTTCCCTTCCCACCCTCCTCATCCTTCCTCCTATCTCCCAAATACACTTAAAGACAGGCAACGCACCGGCAGCACCTCTGGTGTTGCAGATGTACGTGGGCGACGGTGATCACTTACCATCAGGTGAACTGATTGCTCGTTTGCCGCTTTTCCCATAAAAAAAGCCTAAGCAAAACCTGGTTGCACAGAATTTGTGTTTGGTCAGTAAAGTACTGTATATACTAGTAGAAAGTTCGTAAAAATATTGTACATAATAATAATTCATTAAAAATACTGTAATCAAAATTAAATAAAAAAAAAAAAAATAAATAAATCGCATCATCCACAGACATTAAAGTGTTTATAGTATATATTATTTGATCTCACTGGCAATACCAACATTACGAATGAGCAAACTCCCATTCACGCCTCACAGTGTACCAACGTACAAAAATCTGAATCTAAAATCCTCTTAAATCGACGTTGAAATAGTTTCTAGGGAATGTGATTTTATTTTCTACGCGAGTACAGTTATTCTCTTGACGCGATGTCGATATAAGCTCCTTACAATGATTACTTTTTAATGTCTGTCCATGTCACACGGATGAGGCGAGAATCCTTTTAGTTAGAGATTTATTATTTTTAAGGTTTCGCGAATCTCTTTTGTTTTGTACTAAATTTTTTCACCTAACGTATTGAAAAAATTCGGGGAAGATCAACATTCGACACCTTAGTAGATGTGTCTTCTATTATACTTTCTATTACTTCACATTTCAAATACAATATTTCTTCTTCGGTTTTTGCCATCGTTGTAAATGTCATTAAGGCAATCAATTCACTTCCCTTTATATGGCTTAACTAGTTGATTCTAACACGTGAAGGAAGAACTCATGTAGCCGACTCGACCGGGTTAATACCACGACCTCGCAGAATACCGGCATGAAGTAGAGGCATCTTGTACTACGGCGTTTCTTTTCCAGAGTGAGGTAACATGCAGCTGGTTTGGTGTTGCATATGTAGGTGAGCGACGGTAATCACTTACCATCAGGTGAACTGATTGCTCGTTTGCCGCTTTTCCCATAAAAAAAGCCTAAGCAAAACCTGGTTGCACAGAATTTGTGTTTGGTCAGTAAAGTACTCGTATATACTAGTAGAAAGTTCGTAAAAAATATTGTACATAATAATAATTCATTAAAAAATACTGTAATCAAAATTAAATAAAAAAAAAAAAAAAAATAAATAAATCGCATCATCCACAGACATTAAAGTGTTTATAGTATATATTATTTGATCTCACTGGCAATACCAACATTACGAATGAGCAAACTCCCATTCACGCCTCACAGTGTACCAACGTACAAAAATCTGAATCTAAAATCCTCTTAAATCGACGTTGAAATAGTTTCTAGGGAATGTGATTTTATTTTCTACGCGAGTACAGTTATTCTCTTGACGCGATGTCGATATAAGCTCCTTACAATGATTACTTTTTAATGTCTGTCCATGTCACACGGATGAGGCGAGAATCCTTTTAGTTAGAGATTTATTATTTTTTAAGGTTTCGCGAATCTCTTTTGTTTTGTACTAAATTTTTTTTCACCTAACGTATTGAAAAATTCGGGGAAGATCAACATTCGACACTCTTAGTAGATGTGTCTTCTATTATACTTTCTATTACTTCACATTTCAAATACAATATTTCTTCTTCGGTTTTTGCCATCGTTGTAAATGTCATTAAGGCAATCAATTCACTTCCCTTTATATGGCTTAACTAGTTGATTCTAACACGTGAAGGAAGAACTCATGTAGCCGACTCGACCGGGTTAATACCACGACCTCGCAGGCTTCCGGCCTGAAGTAGAGGCATCTTGTACTACGGCGTTTCTTTTCCAGAGTGAGGTAACATGCAGCTGGTTTGGTGTTGCATATGTAGGTGAGCGACGGTAATCACTTACCATCAGGTGAGCCACTACCTTGTTTCCACCCCTTTACATAGCAGCCTGTAAGTGCCCACTACTGGGCAAAGGCCTCCTTCTCAAATATCTGAGAGGGTGTAGGAGGACGGGAATGGCCCGCCGCGCTGCTCTATTGCAGATTGGCTGGCTTCACATATCCTCGAAATAATATTTTTTTATTATTTTTCAGACATGTAAGTTTCCTCTCGATGTTTGCCTTCACCGTCGAGCACTCGGTAAATATAGCACTTAAAATTGCTATTCACAATTTTAATGGTGCCGGCACCGGGGTTCGAATCCAGGTCACTCGCGCTCTGTGATACTAAAGTGAGCCCCCTGACCAGTAGGCTACCACGGCCATTACAAATACATATCAAAATCTGACGTGTTTGTTTTGAATAACGGAATTTGGAAATAACAATGATTCTTTCCAGCTGGTCTGTGTGAGCAGGCGGGTAGTTGAGCGCAGTGTCGGTACTCTTGCACTGAAGCCGCTGCACCCCGTCGCTAGTCTGCGGGATTTCGGGGTCGCCACGCTCAGTAGTATCTTACTCAAGAGACTCTGGCGTGTAGCCGCGTGTGGGCGTGGCTGACACTTGGTGAAAGTATTGCCAGTAGCAGTAGTAGTTTTTATTTTAGTTTAACGCGAGGGGAAAGCGCTCGCACCTACCCGTCACCGTCTCCGGTGACTGGTTATATCGAGAACAGCACTGAAGATGCCGCTAAAACCCCCCAAGGTAGATACGCTGTTGGCCCGGTGTTATTTACGGCTTCAGCGATTAAGACTCGCGAGCAGAAGGCCCGCAATACCACGCTTAACAGCTGTAAGTAGTACAGAATCTTAAATTAACGAGTTGCTGCTAAAGCTTTAAAAATCGTGGCCGCGAACGAACGTTCCTATGTCAAATACGATTGATAGCAAAAAAAAAAACACACACATTACGTCAACGAGTTGAAACGAAAGTGATCAATGAAACATTACGACGTCATTTAACGAGATATAAAAACAAATAGTAAAATACTATTTGTGTTTCTATAATACTGAACAACGCAAATTTTATATACAAAAGCCGTGGTAGCCTTGTGGTCAGGGCGCTCTCTTTAGTTTCATACAGCGCGAGTGACCCGGGTTCGATCCCCGGTGCTGGCATCACTAGAATTGTTAATAGCAATTTTAAGTGCTGTATTTACCACGTGCTTAGAGATAAAGGAAAACATCGTGAGGAAACCTGCATGTCTGAGAAATAATAAAAATATTATTTCGAGGATATGTGAAGCCCGCCAACCCGCACGAGAGCAGCGTGGCGGGCCCTTCCCGGCTCCAAAAACTCTTTTTAGTATTTGAGAAGGAGGCGTTTACCCGGCCCTGGGTATATACGGGCTGCTACTTTGAACATTGATTTTATTAAACGTTTGAATCGGTGTCAGAATCCATGACACCGATCTAAACGTTTGAATCGGTGTCAGAATCCATGACACCGATTCAAACGTTTAGTAATTACGCAGTGTTCAGAGTTATGCGGTTGTTTTCTTTAACACAATACACTTAGAAGATTATTTCGAACAAAAAAATCTCGTGACTCAGACCGATCAATCTTATTACAAATGGTTTCTCTGTCCGTTCGTCCGTACACGAATACAAGCGTGGCTTAAGAGTATTTAAATTGATTTAAACTGTTTCCACTCTTAAGATTTTCTTTTTATATACTCAGCCTTATGTTTATAAAAAAGGATCAAACAAAACACATAAAATAATTAATTTAATACGTGGTAGAGCCACTACCAAGGGTTGCTACCACAGCCTCGCAGGCTTCCGGCCTGAAGTAGAGGCATCTTGTACTACGGCGTTTCTTTTCCAGAGTGAGGTAACATGCAGCTGGTTTGGTGTTGCATATGTAGGTGAGCGACGGTAATCACTTACCATCAGGTGAGCCACTACCTTGTTTCCACCCCTTTACATAGCAGCCTGTAAGTGCCCACTACTGGGCAAAGGCCTCCTTCTCAAATATCTGAGAGGGTGTAGGAGGACGGGAATGGCCCGCCGCGCTGCTCTATTGCAGATTGGCTGGCTTCACATATCCTCGAAATAATATTTTTTTATTATTTTTCAGACATGTAAGTTTCCTCTCGATGTTTGCCTTCACCGTCGAGCACTCGGTAAATATAGCACTTAAAATTGCTATTCACAATTTTAATGGTGCCGGCACCGGGGTTCGAATCCAGGTCACTCGCGCTCTGTGATACTAAAGTGAGCCCCCTGACCAGTAGGCTACCACGGCCATTACAAATACATATCAAAATCTGACGTGTTTGTTTTGAATAACGGAATTTGGAAATAACAATGATTCTTTCCAGCTGGTCTGTGTGAGCAGGCGGGTAGTTGAGCGCAGTGTCGGTACTCTTGCACTGAAGCCGCTGCACCCCGTCGCTAGTCTGCGGGATTTCGGGGTCGCCACGCTCAGTAGTATCTTACTCAAGAGACTCTGGCGTGTAGCCGCGTGTGGGCGTGGCTGACACTTGGTGAAAGTATTGCCAGTAGCAGTAGTAGTTTTTATTTTAGTTTAACGCGAGGGAAAGCGTCAGACCTACCCGTCACCGTCTCCGGTGACTGGTTATATCGAGAACAGCACTGAAGATGCCGCTAAAACCCCCCAAGGTAGATACGCTGTTGGCCCGGTGTTCTTTACGGCTTCAGCGATTAAGACTCGCGAGCAGAAGGCCCGCAATACCACGCTTAACAGCTGTAAGTAGTACAGAATCTTAAATTAACGAGTTGCTGCTAAAGCTTTAAAAATCGTGGCCGCGAACGAACGTTCCTATGTCAAATACGATTGATAGCAAAAAAAAAACACACACATTACGTCAACGAGTTGAAACGAAAGTGATCAATGAAACATTACGACGTCATTTAACGAGATATAAAACAAATAAAAACAGACTCTTATGATTCCCTCGGAAAGAATGGGGGTATCCGAAGGAGGTATAATAAAATAGATATTCAAGAACTGAACAAGGACATGGCTGATGTTATATTACAACTCTCTATTGGTACGTAGCCAATAACATGTGTAATTCAGTCAGAGTCATAAAACCCACGGAATCGGTGACAAAAATAGTTAAATAACACATGATCAGGCAGTTAAAAGCAGATAAAAAAGTCCCTCATATCCAGCCGGAAATGTCGGTGTCAAATAGTTTAAACATCCCGCGGCAATTTATTAAATAAAACAAGTGCTATTATTCGTTGAGTTTTAAAACGAACAAATGATAATGATACTATATTTTTCACCAAACGTCATCCTCACCAGTACGTGCATCCAGCTCTAACTGCTCAACGAGCGAAGGAGTCTCTTCCGGTCGAAAAAATCCATCCGAATATAAAGCAGCCTGTAAGTGCTCACTGTAGTGCAAATGGCTTCTATTCAAATATTTGAGAGAGGCATCTAAATTTATTGTTTTAAATTATTAAATAAAATACATTAAAGATTTAATTTAATACGTGATAGAGTCAGGCGGGGGCATTTGCTGCTGCTCGAACGGCCCTGATCGATCGGCATAATACCGGCCTCACAGAATACCTGCGTGAAGTGGAGGCATCTTGTGCTTGTGCGCATCGTTTAGTGAGTAAGGTAACTGGAGGCCCACTCCCCTCTCCATTTCCCTCCTAATCCGATGCTCGATGTCGGTGACACGTAGATTATTAATCAAGGGTCTTTCGCCAAATAAGGCTATAACGTACATACTTAAGGTTCGTTAAATACATTTAATCTTTAGGGGACATGGGCCATGTTCAGCAGTGGACCTGTGGTAAGCTGAAATGATGAAATACATTTAATAAGTCTTATTGTCTGTTGTGTGTAATGAGTAATGAGTGCAACATGATTTACATTAATGCGTCAAAGGACAAATTTCATATTATTAAAGTTGTCACTACGTCATATCTTCTCGTCGAGTATACTGCAAAGCCTCAAGACGAAAGTATACAATCAGTGCGTGTTGCCAGTGATGACATACGGATCCGAGACTTGGTCCTTCACTGCACCCCGTCGCTAGTCTGCGGATTTCGGGGTCGCCACGCTCAGTAGTATCTTACTCAAGAGACTCTGGCGTGTAGCCGCGTGTGGGCGTGGCTGACACTTGGTGAAAGTATTGCCAGTAGCAGTAGTAGTTTTTATTTTAGTTTAACGCGAGGGGAAAGCGCTCGCACCTACCCGTCACCGTCTCCGGCGACTGGTTATATCGAGAACAGCACTGAAGATGCCGCTAAAACCCCCCAAGGTAGATACGCTGTTGGCCCGGTGTTCTTTACGGCTTCAGCGATTAAGACTCGCGAGCAGAAGGCCCGCAATACCACGCTTAACAGCTGTAAGTAGTACAGAATCTTAAATTAACGAGTTGCTGCTAAAGCTTTAAAAATCGTGGCCGCGAACGAACGTTCCTATGTCAAATACGATTGATAGCAAAAAAAAAAACACACACATTACGTCAACGAGTTGAAACGAAAGTGATCAATGAAACATTACGACGTCATTTAACGAGATATAAAAACAAATAGTAAAATACTATTTGTGTTTCTATAATACTGAACAACGCAAATTTTAGAGAAATCTGTTGGATGATTCAGCAGACCAATTCTTTTAGCGTAGGACTATCCTAACGCTGTCGGACTCCTGCGGGCTAAAATCCTTCACTGTTCCTTATATGTTACTTAACATAGCCCTACTTAGGGATTCCCATGGGCTGTAATGATGCATACGATAGTTAAAATTATAGTAAGGAACCTAACAATATGAAACGTTAAGTTCAAACATAACATAACAGTAAAGAATTAATTACACCTGTAACATGAGGTCGATAACTATACGAAAATATAAGTAAATGATTTCAGTACATTTTACAGATATGAGGCACACTACGTATCTTCAACAGCGAACCGATTTAACATGTCGTTTGGTTAAAGATCGTGACGAAAATACACAAACTGTGCTGATGGTATCGTTCGCGTAGATGTGACGATCCAAGTACGGTAATAAAAAAAAATCATGCTAATTCAAGATAGAGTTGTCTGTAGGTTACCACCCTCGTACCCATTTTTGAGGTCAATAGGCAGTGCAACCGCTATTGTTGAGAGGTACAGAGAGCCAGTACGTTTATGGGCTGCGAGGCATTCGATCATAGCCCGCAGTGGTGACAACGCGTCTGTAACCTTCATTGATTGAAGTTGTTCGCTGCGATGTGTCCATGGGCACGTTTGCGTACTTCAATGCAATAAAAAAAGTTAGTAGAAAGCACCCCCATTGTGTACTAGGGTTACTGTTTTAGGGCTTGCAGACATTACACGTGGCAGAGCCAAGCGGCGGCTTTTGGTGCTGCTCGAAAGGGCCTCGAATGGCTCAGCCCATTCAGCGCGCCCCATTATCCCCTTCAACCACCCAAATATCCCTAATGGCCGGAAACGCAACTGCGGCGCCTCTGGTGTTGCAGAAGTACGTGGGCGACGGTAATCACTTACCATCCAGGTGAACCGCTTTGCTCGTTTTCCACCTTTCCCATAAAAAAAAAACAATAAAAAACAGACTCTTATGATTCCCTCGGAAAGAATGGGGGTATCCGAAGGAGGTATAATAAAATAGATATTCAAGAACTGAACAAGGACATGGCTGATGTTATATTACAACTCTCTATTGGTACGTAGCCAATAACATGTGTAATTCAGTCAGAGTCATAAAACCCACGGAATCGGTGACAAAAATAGTTAAATAACACATGATCAGGCAGTTAAAAGCAGATAAAAAGTCCTCATATCCAGCCGGAAATGTCGGTGTCAAATAGTTTAAACATCCCGCGGCAATTTATTAAATAAAATACATTAAAGATTTAATTTACTACGTCATATCTTCTCGTCGAGTATACCGCAAAGCCTCAAGACGAAAGTATACAATCAGTGCGTGTTGCCAGTGATGACATACGGATCCGAGACTTGGTCCTTCACTGCAGCCCGTATGAGGAAGCTCAAAGTTGCTCAGCGCGCTATGGAAAGGGCTATGCTCGGTGTTCCTCTGCGTGATAGAGTCTGCAACGATGATATCCGCAGCAGAACTAAGGTAACCGACATAGCTGCAAAGATCAGCAAGCTGAAGTGGCAATGGCCGGCCACATAGCTCGCAGAACTGTCAACCGCTGGGGAAAAACGGTTCTCGAGTGGCAGCCACGTACGGGCAAACGCAGTGTAGGACGACCCCCCACAAGATGGGGTGACGACCTGCGCAGTGTTGCGGGAAGTCGATGGATGCAGGTGGCTCAGGACCGTGCTTCGTGGTAATCTTTGGGGAGGCCTATGTTCAGCAGTGGACCTGTGGTAAGCTGAAATGATGATGATGATGATGATGATGATGATGATGATGATGATGATGATGATGATGATGATGATGATGATGATGATGATGATGATGATGATGATGATGATGATGATGATGATGATGATGATGATGATGATGATGATGATGATGATGATGATGATGATGATGATGAAAGTTGTCACCGTCGCCCACGTACATCTGCAACACCAGAGGAGCTGCAGGTGCGTTGCCGGCCTTCAGGGATATTTGGGAGAAGGGAGGGAGGATGAGGAGAGAGAATGGGGTGAGGGAGTGGGCCTCCGGTTACCTCACTCATCGAACGTATCGCAGAAGCACAAGATGTCTCTACTTCACGTCGGTGTTCTGCGTGATAGAGTCTGCAACGATGATATCCGCAGCAGAACTAAGGTAACCGACATAGCTGCAAAGATCAGCAAGCTGAAGTGGCAATGGCCGGCCACATAGCTCGCAGAACTGTCAACCGCTGGGGAAAACGGTTCTCGAGTGGCAGCCACGTACGGGCAACGCAGTGTAGGACGACCCCCACAAGATGGGTGACGACCTGCGCAGTGTTGCGGGAAGTCGATGGATGCAGGTGGCTCAGGACCGTGCTTCGTGGTAATCTTTGGGGAGGCCTATGTTCAGCAGTGGACCTGTGGTAAGCTGAAATGATGAAATACATTTAATAAGTCTTATTGTCTGTTGTGTGTAATGAGTAATGAGTGCAACATGATTTACATTAATGCGTCAAAGGACAAATTTCATATTATTAAAGTTGTCACTACGTCATATCTTCTCGTCGAGTATACTGCAAAGCCTCAAGACGAAAGTATACAATCAGTGCGTGTTGCCAGTGATGACATACGGATCCGAGACTTGGTCCTTCACTGCAGCCCGTATGAGGAAGCTCAAAGTTGCTCAGCGCGCTATGGAAAGGGCTATGCTCGGTGTTCCTCTGCGTGATAGAGTCTGCAACGATGATATCCGCAGCAGAACTAAGGTAACCGACATAGCCGTAAAGATCAGCAAGCTGAAGTGGCAATGGGGCCGGCCACATAGCTCGCAGAACTGTCAACCGCTGGGGAAAAACGGTTCTCGAGTGGCAGCCACGTACGGGCAAACGCAGTGTAGGACGACCCCCCACAAGATGGGGTGACGACCTGCGCAGTGTTGCGGGAAGTCGATGGATGCAGGTGGCTCAGGACCGTGCTTCGTGGTAATCTTTGGGGGAGGCCTATGTTCAGCAGTGGACTTCTAATAGGCTGAAATGATGATGATGATGAAAGTTGTCACCGTCGCCCACGTACATCTGCAACACCAGAGGAGCTGCAGGTGCGTTGCCGGCCTTCAGGGATATTTGGGAGAAGGGAGGGAGGATGAGGAGAGAGAATGGGGTGAGGGAGTGGGCCTCCGGTTACCTCACTCATCGAACGTATCGCAGAAGCACAAGATGTCTCTACTTCACGTCGGTGTTCTGCGAGGTCGTAAAACCTGAGCAGCTAAAACCCCTTCTTGCCCCTACCACTTACAATTAGCTTATCTTCTTTCGATAGGAAAATCATTCAATGACTAACGCGTACACACATGCAGACATACCCGCAATATGATAGTGAATAACCTTTATTTCATTGCTAAAGTGCTCATATTTATTATAAAAGAACTGGTAATGCTATTCAACTAACTTTACTAATATTCCTATTAACCTTCCAACTAAGCATTAGAGATTGTATTTGCAGTGGTTCACGACAATAGTCGAATGCCGGGCTCGTACCTGCGACGTCATGTTTCGCTGTCCGCACCCTAACCCATTAGGCTATTGGCGCTTTATATATTATATTATTTTTAATAAGGCTTTAGGTTTCTCCTGTGAAGTTACGTCACTAAAGCCATAAAAGTCAATACGATGTTTGTAGGTCGTAGAGTGACAGAGCTCTACACTGTGCACTCTAATTCGGGCGTGATTGTATATTCAGAGCGTTCAGATTATTAATTATTCACCCCCACGGCGTTGGTTTCTATTTTTAGAGTTGATTGCCATGAGAAATGTTGTATAAATTTTCCTTTTGTATGTTTACACTATGCCTTCTCAACTTATTTTAACAACAGTGGCGTCGGTTGTAAATGATAGAGCCAGCAGCGGTATTATCACGTGTAGTGGACAACTAATACAACGGCTTCGCCGATCTCCAGCGGAAAGTAGAGGCACCTTGTGCTTCTGCGTTTTGTTCGCTGGACTCAGGCCCACTTCTCCTCTCCCCCTCTCTGCAACTTTTTCAGTGTGTCTTCGACATTTGCGAGATGCCATTTATAATAATTTATAATTTAAACGTGTAACCTTAAACGTAGAGCCAAGCGGCGGCTTTTGCCGCTGTTCGAATGGGCCGGCTCGACCGGATTGATACCACGGCCTCGCAGAATACCGGCGTGAAGTAGAGGCATCTTGTGCTTCTGCATTTCGTTCGGTGAGTGAGGTAACCGGAGGCCCACACGCCCTTCCCATCCCCTTCCTAATCCTCCCTCCCATCTCCCAAATATCCTTAAAGGCCGGCGACACACCTGCAGCGCCTCTGGTGTTGCGGATGTACGTGGGCGATGGTAATAACTTACAATCAGTTGAACCGCTTGGTCGTTTGCCGCCTTTCCCATAAAAAAAACTCTGACGATACATGTAAATTCGTAATCTTAATTCGGAACCTTAGATTCGTTGCAAGGCAAGACAATAAGGTCATATAACCAAAGTTAAGGACGAACGTAAGGTGCAGGTCGTCACTCCATCTTGAGGGGCTGCAGGTGCGTTGCCGGCCTTCAGGGATATTTGGGAGAAGGGAGGAGGATGAGGAGAGAGAATGGGTGAGGGAGTGGGCCTCCGGTTACCTCACTCATCGAACGTATCGCAGAAGCACAAGATGTCTCTACTTCACGTCGGTGTTCTGCGAGGTCGTAAAACCTGAGCAGCTAAAACCCTTCTTGCCCCTACCACTTACAATTAGCTTATCTTCTTTCGATAGGAAAATCATTCAATGACTAACGCGTACACACATGCAGACATACCCGCAATATGATAGTGAATAACCTTTATTTCATTGCTAAAGTGCTCATATTTATTATAAAAGAACTGGTAATGCTATTCAACTAACTTTACTAATATTCCTATTAACCTTCCAACTAAGCATTAGAGATTGTATTTGCAGTGGTTCACGACAATAGTCGAATGCCGGGCTCGTACCTGCGACGTCATGTTTCGCTGTCCGCACCCTAACCCATTAGGCTATTGGCGCTTTATATATTATATTATTTTTAATAAGGCTTTAGGTTTCTCCTGTGAAGTTACGTCACTAAAGCCATAAAAGTCAATACGATGTTTGTAGGTCGTAGAGTGACAGAGCTCTACACTGTGCACTCTAATTCGGGCGTGATTGTATATTCAGAGCGTTCAGATTATTAATTATTCACCCCCACGGCGTTGGTTTCTATTTTTAGAGTTGATTGCCATGAGAAATGTTGTATAAATTTTCCTTTTGTATGTTTACACTATGCCTTCTCAACTTATTTTAACAACAGTGGCGTCGGTTGTAAATGATAGAGCCAGCAGCGGTATTATCACGTGTAGTGGACAACTAATACAACGGCTTCGCCGATCTCCAGCGGAAAGTAGAGGCACCTTGTGCTTCTGCGTTTTGTTCGCTGGACTCAGGCCCACTTCTCCTCTCCCCTCTCTGCAACTTTTTCAGTGTGTCTTCGACATTTGCGAGATGCCATTTATAATAATTTATAATTTAAACGTGTAACCTTAAACGTAGAGCCAAGCGGCGGCTTTTGCCGCTGTTCGAATGGGCCGGCTCGACCGGATTGATACCACGGCCTCGCAGAATACCGGCGTGAAGTAGAGGCATCTTGTGCTTCTGCATTTCGTTCGGTGAGTGAGGTAACCGGAGGCCCACACGCCCTTCCCATCCCCCTCCTAATCCTCCCTCCCATCTCCCAAATATCCTTAAAGGCCGGCGACACACCTGCAGCGCCTCTGGTGTTGCGGATGTACGTGGGCGATGGTAATAACTTACAATCAGTTGAACCGCTTGGTCGTTTGCCGCCTTTCCCATAAAAAAAACTCTGACGATACATGTAAATTCGTAATCTTAATTCGGAACCTTAGATTCGTTGCAAGGCAAGACAATAAGGTCATATAACCAAAGTTAAGGACGAACGTAAGGTGCAGGTCGTCACTCCATCTTGAGGGGCTGCAGGTGCGTCGCCGGCCTTTTAGAATATTTGGTAGATTGGAGGGAGAATGAGGAGGGGGATGGGGAGGGGAAGTGGGCCTCCCGTCCGTACAAATAACTCGGGAGTTCTAGTTATATACAAGGTGGATGCAACGTCACGACATTAAATAAATACCCGGATAGGACTAGTGGTTAAAAACTATTCGTAAATAGTAGATTTTTTTGGGAAAGAAATAAAAAAAAACTTTTTTACTAACAACTAAAATACACATATAATCCTTTGTCGGCGTGTCAGCGACTTAAGACGCGGACAGTGGAGACTGTCACATATGGTCTATCAGGTGTTTGATGAAAGCCTGAGCCTAGTGCACTATTAGGGCAAATATTTTTTTTTAAAACTTTGTTGCGTCTAATTTCCTTTAGGTTATTCAGTTGATATTTGGTGTATGACCTAGAAATGGAATGCAGAACGAGCGGTTTAATTTAATGTTTTACTATTGCATCCGGTCTGTATAAACGATCTAATATATTACACATTGTTACAGAATGGCATTCGTAGAGGATGCAGCGCGTTGCGGTCCAATATTTGTACAATGAATTGAATGCGTCGTGTGCTCGCTGATCGATATTGAACTCTTTAATAATATATGATTGAAAGTAGAGTAAACAGATTATAACATGATGCTATGAACTTGGATTTGCAGTACACTTCTGTGTCTTCTGATGTAAAAGTTTTTATATATTTTTATTAACATTTTAAGTGTATTCATATAAATTTAGTATTTGCTAGTTTAATTGGTTGAAGTACCTTTTACTAATTCGCCAAAACATTCCTATACGCTATCTTTGCGTTTTGTTCGGTGAGTGAGGTAACCAAATCACCCTTATCCCACCTCCTCATCCTACCCATAAAACAAAAAGCTCGACAAATAAGTTGGCAATCACATCAACCTCTTTAAAGCTTACTTAAGCTATTTTCAACTCTAGTCCACAGTAAAGTATACAGTGTGGGCTGAAATGATTATAATTTTGACAATTTAAAGTACCTGAGGCCTGCCTGTCCCCTCTTTTCATCCTCTCTTATGTCCCAAATATCTTTAACGCACCTGCGAGCTGCAGGTGTTGGAGATGTACGCGGGCGACGGTAATGACTTACTATCCGGTGAGCCGCTTGCTCGTTTGCCGCCTTTCCCATAAAAAAAACTCTGACGATACATGTAAATTCGTAATCTTAATTCGGAACCTTAGATTCGTTGCAAGGCAAGACAATAAGGTCATATAACCAAAGTTAAGGACGAACGTAAGGTGCAGGTCGTCACTCCATCTTGAGGGGCTGCAGGTGCGTCGCCGGCCTTTTAGAATATTTGGTAGATTGGAGGGAGAATGAGGAGGGGGATGGGGAGGGGAAGTGGGCCTCCCGTCCGTACAAATAACTCGGGAGTTCTAGTTATATACAAGGTGGATGCAACGTCACGACATTAAATAAATACCCGGATAGGACTAGTGGTTAAAAACTATTCGTAAATAGTAGATTTTTTTGGGAAAGAAATAAAAAAAAACTTTTTTACTAACAACTAAAATACACATATAATCCTTTGTCGGCGTGTCAGCGACTTAAGACGCGGACAGTGGAGACTGTCACATATGGTCTATCAGGTGTTTGATGAAAGCCTGAGCCTAGTGCACTATTAGGGCAAATATTTTTTTAAAACTTTGTTGCGTCTAATTTCCTTTAGGTTATTCAGTTGATATTTGGTGTATGACCTAGAAATGGAATGCAGAACGAGCGGTTTAATTTAATGTTTTACTATTGCATCCGGTCTGTATAAACGATCTAATATATTACACATTGTTACAGAATGGCATTCGTAGAGGATGCAGCGCGTTGCGGTCCAATATTTGTACAATGAATTGAATGCGTCGTGTGCTCGCTGATCGATATTGAACTCTTTAATAATATATGATTGAAAGTAGAGTAAACAGATTATAACATGATGCTATGAACTTGGATTTGCAGTACACTTCTGTGTCTTCTGATGTAAAAGTTTTTATATATTTTTATTAACATTGTCATCGGTTTCATATAGATAATGGATAAATAAATAAAATCGCGGTAGTACACCAGCCGTGGCAGTGGTCAGCAATTTTTAGTGATGTGTTCACCATATGCACGGCGGTGAAGGAAAACATAGGAAACATAAAAAAAACAGATCGTTCGATTGGTTTATCGGAGAAATATGAGGAAACTGCTGGTACATAAATACTGTGTAATAATGACAATCTTTCCGATGGTTTCATTTGTTTTCTTCCATTTTTAATGATTCGGGTACCTTATTGTATATTTCACTAAGAATAATATATCATTTGTCAATGAGCTTTTCATCCTGCACGCTACTTAGAGTTCTTAAGTTGTTTTTTTATTCGCATTGAAGAAAATATTCCAGTAATAGCATTTTAATATTCCTCTGTTCGGCCTTGCTTCCTTTGGTTTTGAGAGGGAAACGAAAAGTATATACGTCATTGCAATGTGAGTTGATATATCCTTGAAATAATTGGATTTTACAGGCATGCAGGTTATCTCACGATTGATGAAGTCACAATAGAGACATAATGTGATAATTGGTCATATAAATTTAGTATTTGCTAGTTTAATTGGTTGAAGTACCTTTTACTAATTCGCCAAAAAACATTCCTATACGCTATCTTTGCGTTTTGTTCGGTGAGTGAGGTAACCAAATCACCCTTATCCCACCTCCTCATCCTACCCATAAAAAAACAAAAAAAGCTCGACAAATAAGTTGGCAATCACATCAACCTCTTTAAAGCTTACTTAAGCTATTTTCAACTCGAGTCCACAGTAAAGTATACAGTGTGGGCTGAAATGATTATAATTTTGACAATTCTTAAAGTACCCGAGGCCTGCCCGTCCCCTCTTTTCATCCTCTCTTATGTCCCAAATATCCTTTAACGCACCTGCGAGCTGCAGGTGTTGGAGATGTACGCGGGCGACGGTAATGACTTACTATCCGGTGAGCCGCTTGCTCGTTTGCCGCCTTTACTATAAAAAAAAAACCTTTATTATGATTTGTAGGTAACGTAAAGATGTGCTCATTTACTACATGGTGACGAAATGTACGTTCATTGTAAATATTGATAGTACTTAATTCCGAAATGCTTGATCAATTCGTAAATAGTACATAGTTAAACATTTTAAGTGTATTCATATAAATTTAGTTGTAAATGGTTATGGTCTATCATGCTTGAAATTCACAGACGTATCGATTGGCACTAATCTCGCAGTTCGTGAACATTTTCGACGTTCAGCAGAAACCAATAAGTCCTTTGCTGATGTCAACTGGACCGTTGAAATTTTACGGCCTATGAGTTCAGAATTCCAATTCTATTAATTGTGAGTGAAAAATGAAGGTCATCAGGGTTCGCACCTCAAATTCGCATCGCACTCGAGCAAACTCAGTTAGTTCGTGTGAGTGTTCGTCGGAAATTTTTTAATTGTTATTTGTATATGTTCGATTATTAAGATGTGCTCATCTTCTTACTGATAGAATTATTTTTATAGTGATTTTGTATGCTTTATGTATTACTATCTTTTATGTTATGTTTAAGCGCCAATAGTCTAATGGGTTAGGGTGCGGACTGCGAAACATAACGTCGCAGGTTCGAGCCTATCATTCGACTATTGTCGTGAACCACTCCAAATACAAGCTCTAATGCTTAGTTGGAAGGTTAATAGGAATATTAGTAATGTTAGTTAAATAGCATTGCTAGTATTCTTTTTAATAAAAGAAAAGAAAGATATGTAGATTATAGAAACACACAAAGGCATCGGAGTGTTATGGGGGTTGGGAGCGAAAAACAGTGCTATGTCGGAATTTATTTCCGGTGCAGCGAAGTACTGAGAGGCCGATCTACGATTGCAGGAAATGGGATGGACAGTTTCCAATTTTTTTTTAAATATTTTTATTTATTGTAAGTTTGTTTATTCTTCACTATTTGTTTCAGTCAATTACTTTTGTGTGCGGCATTTCTTAGCAAATAAATGTATTCTCTTTCTTTCTTTCTATTTGCAATTCAATTCTTCATTTACCACGCATTTATTAAAATTGATCGAATGGAAAACATTAAAAAAAATATATCTTTTAGAAATATGAAAAATGAAGATAAAGATAATAAGAACATATAATATGAAGTTTGTCAACCCTCACACTGGAGTAACAGGAGCGGCCATTATTGTTTACAATAAGGAATTTAAAAGCTTAAGATAGAGCGAAGTCGTTGTATTTTGTGTCTATCAATTTGGCGTAAAAGTTTATCGTCAAAGTGCTGTGACGCGTTACTTGGAGCTTAAAGCTCAATTTATGATCTAGAGGAAATAGAACTTTAAAATATATTCTATATGTAGTAAAAGATAACTATATTTTTGTCGATGTTTTCTCGTTCTAATTCCTGTAACTTATAAAAAACACTATAGTAATCTTTATCTCTAGCTAAATACTGTTCACTTACGGTGAGATTTTAGGTGAAACGTATGGTCTGTCCAAAGCAGCAGTTCTGGTATGAGAAATTATTCGCTACGCTGCTCCTGTGCGAGTTGGCGGATTTAACAACACCTGTTCCCTTCCTTGTTTACCAAAATTTCTTGCACATGTAGGTTAACTCGTAATTTTTTCCTTCACTGCCGAGTTCGTATTAAATTCAGCACTTTAAGATTTCAGTGTCGCTGTTCCACGGCACTTGCTTTTATTATTATTTTATGATACTCACATCTGAAAGAAAGAAAGAAAAACAACAACAACAAAGATATTATGAGGTGCTCTTAGGCTCTCTCCTCTAGGTCCGCTTTTGTAAAACGTATATAGTCCAGTCACATGTCCCCGTACCACGATACCAAGAGTAATGCTAATGCAAATAACTTAAATAAACTATCTTAGCTGTCTATTGCTTATATTGAAAGTAAGATATGTTATTTTTTGATGAGACTGTTGGTATATTCCCCTTTACATATCGCATTCTCTCTCGTACGCTTTTACAATATATCACAAAGCAAGTGTCCGTTCCACATCTTTTAAATTAACAATTAACAAAGTGCTGGTGGACTGTCCGCTCTTGTCCATATAAATGTTCCCTCCATTTTAGAGATTTGCTTCTTTGCTAGTTTATTCAACGATGTAACGCAGCCAGCGTCCTTGGCCCTATGCAGCGAGGAATAGATCTGAATGTTAATCACTAATTCGATTATGGTAATTGGGAATAGCTTAACGGTCGAGCCGGTCCATTCCAGCAGCAACAAAAGCTGCCGCTAGGCTCTACCACTGCACAAAACACATTTTGTTAAAATGTTTTTAGCAGTTTAATGTGAATAGTGGTGACCCTGTCACTGTTGAAATCGGGGAGTAAAATACACTGGATTCGAAAACACGCTCCACATAGATAATAGAGCTCCCGATTGGAATGAAATGAAAATCTTTACTCGATGTACGACACTTAGATTTCGTTTGTAATGTTTTTTCATTCATCACCGTTTTGTAATGAGGTTTCTCTGACGGAGAAGACTCAGTAGGCATCATCTTCTTTCGAAGGCAGATCCCTGAACCTGTCTGCTATCGTCACGGCATGTGGTTATTGTGTGATAAGTAAATTATAAATGAATTGTATGTAACGAAGTAAAGTAGCAACAATATCTGAGAGCTTATGGAGCTGGGAAGGGTCCGCCACGCTGCTCCAGTGCAGGTTGACGGGCTTCACTGGGGGCTCACTGAAATAATATTTTTTATTATTTCTCAGACAACTTTCCTCACGATGTTTTGCTTTCCTCCACCGCCGAGCACGTGGTAAATACAGCACTTAAAATTGCTATTAATAATTTTAGTGGCCGGCTCTGGAGCATCTAACATAGGCCACTCGGCTCTATGAGACTGAATCGATCACTAGTTTTATATACATGTAATACGTTTTTACATAGCATCGCAATGGACCATCTCTTACTTTAAAATTTAAATCGATCACGTGGTCTACCGTCTATCGTATAATCGGCGATAAATTTTGAGCGCGGTCCAACGCAATTCGCTTCGGCCCGTGATTGATTTATTTTTAAACTACGTTAATACGCTTTGTATTTTATCGTTTCAATCTGACAAATTAGGGTTTTTTTTTCGTCCCGTCTATTGATTAGCAGGATATAGATCCTGTATAGACACTGCAGGCGACGCTTACGCCCCATAGACTAAGAATGATCGAATGAAAAATTCGTTATTCTGTGACGTGAGAAATATAAATCGGTTTTTCTTAATTTTCTTTTTGTGAATTGTGCTGAGATTGTTTTCTAAAATTAAGGTCAATCGTGTAGTAGAAAAAAAGAAGTAATGTACTTGCCAATAAACTTTCTGCTGCTGGCACTTTGTGAGAGTTTTGGAGCTGGGATGAGCTTGCTGATATTAGCTTGCTCATTGGCTTGAGTTTTATATTATTTCACAGACACGAAGGTTTCCTCGCGATGATGTCACGAAGGTGTGACAATTTAACAATTTAGGATTTAGCGATGGATGCGTCTCGTGGAACCCGGGCTTCCTTCGAGCTACCACGGATACTTCATGGTGTACTTCATGGAATACAATGTCTTGGATTGGTTATGCCAATTACCATAACCGCCACGTTTTGCAAGAGTTGGCGAGCGTAGAACCAGACGACCTTAGACGCAGCGTCCGTCGATTTAAATAATTTATTTATCGTCATAAGAAACATAAATTACATTTTTTAAATCGACCACCGTTTCGTTATAAGGTTTTGATTCTAGATTATGGTATGAATGAATGAATGAAATATCGTTATTCTTCGACGTACGAAAGATAATTTCGATTGTCAAAAGTCAGATCTCGTTATTGTTTTTTTATTCATCTACCAACGTTTCGTGATGAAGTTCCTCTGACGGGGGAGAAACAGACGAAGGAAACTCCTTCGGTATCCTCCGAGAGTCAATATTACCTTAGAAAAAGTCACGAAACAAAAGTTATTATTATTAGTAATCATTTTAATTTCAACGACAAAGAGTCCACTTATTAAAAAGAATCTTTAGACTGATTAAAAAAGCATGAAACCACGTACATTTACCAGCTTATAGCAAATAGCTATCTGCTACTGCAGATGCTTAGCAGTCATTTGAGAGCAATAGTTATGTTAGCAGGCTTAATATCTGGCAAGGATACGCACAGGTAATAAAGGAAGGAGGTAGGGGGGATAATAAAACTTTATTTGAATGTGAAAGTATTATACTTACATTATCTATATATGTCTGGCATCATAAGATTCATCCCACAAAGGGACGGTTCGTTAATGCCTTTGAATATTCTTCAAAGAAGATACCTTCGGTCTATAAATATATTTTCTACGGGGTACTGAATTTATTCTTTTACCCGATGGGGGCTAAGTCCAGTAAGGGCGGAAGATATCGAATAGTTTCTAGCTATATCTGTAAAAGTGAGAATCCGATGTGTTCCGAAGTACAAGGTCTCAGATTGTCGTGAACATGTTTGTGAGGCATTTATCCCCACGTCGGGACTCGGACCTATCACCATGCTGAGCAAGCGGATTGGTGAGCGCTGATAAAAAATAGATGAAATGTTAATGATCGTATATATTATTTAAAAATAATTGCTCAATGTTGAATCTGAATGAATGAATGAATGAAAATTCTGTATTTGACGTATTTAAATTTTGTTAGTCTTTTTTTTTATAGAAGAAGTAGGCAAACGAGCATGCGGTTCACCTGACGGTAAGTGATCACCGACGCCCACGAACATCCACAACACCAGAGGAGCTACAGAGTCGCTGCCGGCCTTTAAGGAAGAAATAGGCTCTTGTCTATAGACATATTTATAACAATCTACCACCGTTTCGTAAAAGTCGTTCTGCCCTCACCCCCTCTCCCCTCTTCTTCCTGTGACGTCTTAAGATGTGAACAAAATTAAAGCCTTGAATATCTCATGGCATTATGCTATCCACCTCGGTAGCGGAGGGCACGGCAAGCGGTGTAAAGCAATGATACTAATTTTCTCCAACATTCCATCAACTGGCACCTTTCAGAGCCATGTAGCCTCCTTTCGGTTGTAAGTGGGTGGCCAAGCCAGCTGCTCAATCTTGTAAGTGTGACGAGTTGATTGAGTTTGCCAATTGAAGATGTTCTTAGGTGAAAACCTACTAATACCTACTATCCTATAAATACATCTTCGATTATTTATGAATCGTAACAATCTTGATAGACATAAACTTAAAAAAAAACAAACGAATGTTCCATTTCCAATTTTTAATATTTATAGCTAACTGGCCGCTACTAGAAACTTTCACAGCGGCCATTAAAACTTTAGGCGCCAAAAAAAATGAATTCAATTCTTTAAGATTCTTGTAGAGTTTCGAAACGGAAAAGTTTTATTCAAACAACATAAAATATGTATAACAATGAACATCGACGCACGTAATAAATAAAATAACGGTTAATAACGTTACGGTTTGTCTGTATGTGTCAATAAACGAATTAACGTCGTAACTGATATGGGGGAATTTCATAAAGTGACGTCATAAACAGCGACAAGTGCCGTGTCCCAGAAAGCACCTCGGCGAAAGCGAGTAATGGCTAATAAATCACACAGAATACACAATCACTCCCGAATTAGAGTGCTCACTATAAAGATCCCGAAGATTTTTTTATGACTAACAAACACGAAACAGACTTTACGGCTTGATGCTAATGTACGCCTGCGGTGATTGTTCCTGTTCATTTGCTAGTGAAGATGGAGAATATTGATAGTAGCGATTGTCTGCTAAAATACAATTTTAGATTGATGAATTTGAATCTCATGAGTGTCGTTGTTATAATTACACCAATGATTTTATAATATGAACGTGGTAGCCACGTTACTATCGCAACGAAAATGAAGCGCACAGAAGACTACATTTGTTGCCTTTGTTCTCAGTCGCATTCGAATAAGCAGACGACATACACGTGCTTCCCAGTTCCGACTAACGATGTTCACATTTTGGTTTTATAGCCACAAATGCCGTCACGTGTTATGCGTAAATGCACTAATTGTATGTAATGTAAGTAAACTATAAGTATATATATGTTTATGACGTATCTTTATTAAAAAAACATTGAATTATATGGGCTATCAAATTCGTTACAGGAGCGAAGGCCCAAAGATAGTATAAAACTCCTTTAGAACATTGCACCTAAATTATTATGTCTACTATATGACATCTTGCACAATCCTACTTTCCTTCGTTCACCCTTCGGAGATACAGTGCAGGTCGCATGTCAGGACTCTCCTCAATTATCCTATCAATAATTCCAGTTTTTATTCCTATTCCTTTGCAGTCCATGCGGTTAGGTTGTGGAACTGACTGCCGCACCATAAGAGATTCCGGAACTGTACTTTTATTTAAGAAACGTGTAAATGACCACTACTTAGCATCGTGTTAATCGAATATATGTTGTATATTTACGAATATGTATGTATTTAAATATATCTATGTATATTATTTAATTATATGTAATCATATTTATTAGAAATGTACGCGCTAAGTTTGACATTTCAATAAAATTTTCTGTTAGGGTCTGCAATATCATTCTCATGCCATTTTGTGTGTACATAAATAAATAAAGAATAATATATTAATTAAAATTTAGTATGTTCTCCCGTGATATATCATTTCGGATTTTCATAAATTAATGAACATTCTTTGATTAATATACATCAACCTAACTCACGCTTCGTACCGAACATAGGAGTACAAACATCTCATCAGAAAGTTTTAATTGAAATGTGATTGATTGCTGCGCACTTCAAAGATTAACGTCACTTAACGAACGACACATTTTGTAATAATAATGCATAGGTAAAGATTCTAGTGTTCTAAAAAAAAAAAAACTGTCTCACGACAGTATATCCAATGCTGTGGTGATCCGAGGATGTATGTGGGTGGGTTGACCACTTTTCACGAGAGATGGTTTTGGGACATCGTGACGCGTGGTAAGCGTGTCGCCATTTTAGCGTCCAGGTCAACGATACATAACGTACATAGGTTTTTTTTTATGGCAAAGGAGGCAAACGAGTAAACGGCTAACCTGACTGAAAATGATTACGGTAAGTGACCCACGTACATGAGCAACATCAGAGGATATACAACAACATCTATGGGGATATTTGGGTGATGGGAGGGACTTCACGTCGGTACCCTGGTCGTGGCGTCCCGCGTTGTACGTTGTAAACGTTCTTATGGAACCTAAACGGACAAAACCGCGAGCGGTCGTTACTATGTTGATAAATAGAAATCTGTGTCTGTGAAAATATCGTTACTTAAACTCTTTCGGAGCAGTAATACTGTTTCTGTACAGATTGTCTCTGGATTATGAAAGCTACTCTGTTGACTTACCGTTGTAATAAAAATTACATTGACCATTTCAGGTTTTGAAAATCATTGACTGTGTCAACGATAAAGGACTCACGATTTTGATATGAGATATTTTCGGGAATATTAAAAGAATTTCGTGTTTCTTAAAATACCAGCGATCGGCTTGTTAAAGGATATCTCGGTTTGCCAATTGGCAATTATTACTGCAGATATTTAATATAATACAAGCATGCCCCGGCAGACGTTCTTCTGCATTTTACGGTAGGTGGCGCGACGGGTATGAGAAAAAAAATTGTCAATAACTAGACTAAAAGCGCATCTTGTCGGGGTCTAGATTTTGTAATTTTCTGTTTTGTCCGTAAACTAACATATATTGTGAATATTAGTCATTTTGATCCATAAATTTGTTAACAAAAATCACAACGCCGTAGCTAATGAACCTTCGTCTCGATTATATTCAATTATATTGTAGGAATAGACCTCAGACGGTCTCCTCGTTCAATAGTTACGTTACTTAGCGCCTCTGAGATGTTTATTCTAGACTCAATTTAGATTGACTGCAGATAACGAGAGTCACTCAGAGCGCAGGGGATCTGAAATGTATAGGCAACCTTTAAATGTTATTTATCTAATGGCAGAGAAGGCGTGAAGGACAAAGGAAACTAACCAGCCAGGTCGTGTGTGACCTGGTGAGGAAGTCTCCTCCTCCGAGGTGTTATTTGGATCTTGTATATTTGTTGTTTTTTACCATTTTATAATAGCCAAACAATATGCTCAATTACGGAGATTTCTGTCAACTCCAAACATAAGCATCTTTATCTATAGTGTTGGCCGCCATTACTCACAGCGCCGTCTATGGAGTACGTAATTACATAGTCTCTGTTTATCGACAGAATAGCACAAATCAAAGAAATATAGTTTCCTGTATTTTACGAATACCATACTGATTACTGTTAATCACCAGCCATTGTAACTTCACTGCTCAAATGTCTGATCTAGAGCACAGCCTCGCACAAGTGGCGTTGCTCCTCATCTGCGATCTATGATCTACTCTGCGAGATATGATTTCGACATGATACGATGGGTTGGCTAACAATAGATTATTAGCTCTTTATGTGTCACCAGTTTGCAATTGGAGAAAAGAGCGCGTACATTCCTTCCCCTCGTTAACATTATGGAAGTGATGGCAGCCAAGATGGGAGCCCAATGGCCAGTCGCCATTTTGACAAACCGCTTCAGTCCGAAACAGACTTTTGTTTTTTTATAGAAGAAGGGGGCAATCGAGCATGCGGCTCACCTGATGGTGCCAGCCCGTGTGGCGGGAGTGTCTCAATAAAAGCCACAGACAGCCTTTCGCTCGAATAAAACTCCGTCAATGTCACTGTGGTGTATAATCTTTATAATAAAAAGTTTCGTTTATCACGGCCGTCAAATGTTATAGGACATAGAAGGAGTAATGAACTGTGAATACGACTTTAGTGCGTTCAGAAGATAGAGAGAGAGAGAGAGACAGTTGATGCTTTTTAGATATTGTGTGTATTTGTACCTAGTATTAAAGTATTCTTATAAAGTATTATAGATATATCTATATATCTTATAGAATAGATTTTTACAGATGAATTAAATTTAATGGTTAGTTGATAATATGTTTTAAATTGGTATAATAAGGTTATTTTTAATATAAAGCCAAGCAGAGGCTTTAGCTGCTACTCGAATGGTTCAGCTCGACCGGGGTGATGCCACGACCTCACAGAATACCAGCGTCCAGTATATAATTTAATGTCCTAACATGTCATAAAATATAATTTACATTGTTGCGACACGTCATGAGTATAAATTTCTATTCAGTCGTCTTCGACGCGTATAAGAGTCAAGAATTCGCAAAATTAATGCGCAGAGAAGATTGCAAAACTAAATATTCATTAAACTTTAAAAAAACGTTTATAACACTTTAAAATCTTAAGTACCTGATTCTGTGGATATTTGCTGATCCTAAAAGTAGCAGCAGCAGCTTTACTGAGGTCCGCCGACAGACTACTTAGTCAAATTGCGATTTTATGTGTCTACAGTTTAAAGTTATAAATCTTAAACGTTCTTTATGTTACCGTAAAAAATCGAATAATGTTTAAAGTTCAGATTTTTTTTTTAATAGAAGAAGGGGCAAACGAGCATGCGGCTCACCTGATGGTGCCAGCCCGTGTGGCGGGAGTGTCTCAATAAAAGCCACAGACAGCCTTTCGCTCGAATAAAACTCCGTCAATGTCACTGTGGTGTATAATCTTTATAATAAAAAGTTTCGTTTATCACGGCCGTCAAATGTTATAGGACATAGAAGGAGTAATGAACTGTGAATACGACTTTAGTGCGTTCAGAAGATAGAGAGAGAGAGAGAGAGAGAGACAGTTGATGCTTTTTAGATATTGTGTGTATTTGTACCTAGTATTAAAGTATTCTTAAAAAGTATTATAGATATATCTATATATCTTATAGAATAGATTTTTACAGATGAATTAAATTTAATGGTTAGTTGATAATATGTTTTAAATTGGTATAATAAGGTTATTTTTAATATAAAGCCAAGCAGAGGCTTTAGCTGCTACTCGAATGGTCCAGCTCGACCGGGGTGATGCCACGACCTCACAGAATACCAGCGTCCAGTATATAATTCAATGTCCTAACATGTCATAAAATATAATTTACATAGTTGCGACACGTCATGAGCATAAATTTCTATTCAGTCGTCTTCGACGCGTATAAGAGTCAAGAATTCGCAAAATTACTGCGCAGAGAAGATTGCAAAACTAAATATTCATTAAACGTTAAAAAAACGTTTATAACACTTTAAAATCTTAAGTACCTGATTCTGTGGATATTTGCTGATCCTAAAAGTAGCAGCAGCAGCTTTACTGAGGTCCGCCGACAGACTACTTAGTCAAATTGCGATTTTATGTGTCTACAGTTTAAAGTTATAAATCTTAAACGTTCTTTATGTTACCGTAAAAATCGAATAATGTTTAAAGTTCAGATTTTTTTAATAGAAGAAGGGGCAAACGAGCATGCGGCTCACCTGATGGTGCCAGCCCGTGTGGCGGGAGTGTCTCAATAAAAGCCACAGACAGCCTTTCGCTCGAATAAAACTCCGTCAATGTCACTGTGGTGTATAATCTTTATAATAAAAGTTTCGTTTATCACGGCCGTCAAATGTTATAGGACATAGAAGGAGTAATGAACTGTGAATACGACTTTAGTGCGTTCAGAAGATAGAGAGAGAGAGAGAGAGAGAGAGACAGTTGATGCTTTTAGATATTGTGTGTATTTGTACCTAGTATTAAAGTATTATTAAAAAGTATTATAGATATATCTATATATCTTATAGAATAGATTTTACAGATGAATTAAATTTAATGGTTAGTTGATAATATGTTTTAAATTGGTATAATAAGGTTATTTTTAATATAAAGCCAAGCAGAGGCTTTAGCTGCTACTCGAATGGTTCAGCTCGACCGGGGTGATGCCACGACCTCACAGAATACCAGCGTCCAGTATATAATTTAATGTCCTAACATGTCATAAAATATAATTTACATTGTTGCGACACGTCATGAGCATAAATTTCTATTCAGTCGTCTTCGACGCGTATAAGAGTCAAGAATTCGCAAAATTACTGCGCAGAGAAGATTGCAAAACTAAATATTCATTAAACGTTAAAAAAACGTTTATAACACTTTAAAATCTTAAGTACCTGATTCTGTGGATATTTGCTGATCCTAAAAGTAGCAGCAGCAGCTTTACTGAGGTCCGCCGACAGACTACTTAGTCAAATTGCGATTTTATGTGTCTACAGTTTAAAGTTATAAATCTTAAACGTTCTTTATGTTACCGTAAAAAATCGAATAATGTTTAAAGTTCAGATTTTTTTTTTAATAGAAGAAGGGGCAAGCGAGCTTACGCCTCACCTGACGTTAAGTGATCACCGACGCCCACGAGCATCCGCAACACCAGAGGAGCTACCGATGCGCTGCCGGCCTTTAAGAAGGGAATAGGCTCTTTTCTTGAAGGTCCTGAAGTCGTAACTGTTCGGAGATACCGCTGGCGACAGTTGATACCACAAAGTCGAAGTGCGCGGCAGTTAAAACTTCGAGAAAAACGCACTGTGGTGGAATGCCAACCATCTAGGTGGTATTGGTGGATCTTGGAATTCTGTCGCCATGTACGATGGTGAAACTCAGCGGCTGATGGTTACATTTGGTTGGCTAGCAGGGTACATCACGTGCAGGCGAGGTTGGTATTTATAGAGAGAGAGAGAGAGAGAGAGAGAGGGTGCTGTACGTGGAAGAGCCAAAATCATTAAAAGCAGACAGCGCACCTGCAGCTCCTCCGGTGTTGGAGATGTACTTGGGCGTCGGGCAATCACTTACCATCATGCGGGCCGCTTTTTTTCCATTAAAAAAAGAGCTGTGAGACATTCCATTTTAGTCCACAAGGGTGGGAACACCTCTGTAACCTTCTTTCGTAGACGTTTTAGGTGTACATTGGGTGCACTAGCTACTTACCTACAGGAGGACTGTTAGATCGTTTGTTACAGCAATAAAAAAAAAAAAAAAAAAAAAAAAAAAAAAAAAAAAAAAAAAAAAAAAACGACAAAGTGTTGCACACGTAATGCCGGCGTTCTACACGAGAGCGTAGCCTTAACCCGAACTTTATGCCGGTCGTTAATTCGGACTACTCGGGTCACTCGTGTCCTGTGACGTTACAGCACCGTGGATACTGTTACGGGTGGGTAGATAGTCTTTTAAAAAAACGTTTATAACACTTTAAAATCTTAAGTACCTGATTCTGTGGATATTTGCTGATCCTAAAAGTAGCAGCAGCAGCTTTACTGAGGTCCGCCGACAGACTACTTAGTCAAATTGCGATTTTATGTGTCTACAGTTTAAAGTTATAAATCTTAAACGTTCTTTATGTTACCGTAAAAAATCGAATAATGTTTAAAGTTCAGATTTTTTTTTTAATAGAAGAAGGGGCAAGCGACTTACGACTCACCTGACGTTAAGTGATCACCGACGCCCACGAGCATCCGCAACACCAGAGGAGCTACAGATGCGCTGCCGGCCTTTAAGAAGGGCTCTTTTCTTGAAGGTCCTGAAGTCGTAGATACCGCTGGCGACAGTTGATACCACAAAGTCGAAGTGCGCGGCAGTTAAAACTTCGAGAAAAACGCACTGTGGTGGAATGCCAACCATCTAGGTGGTATTGGTGGATCTTGGAATTCTGTCGCCATGTACGATGGTGAAACTCAGCGGCTGGTGGTTACATTTGGTTGGCTAGCAGGGTACATCACGTGCAGGCGAGGTTGGTATTTATAGAGAGAGAGAGAGAGGGTGCTGTACGTGGAAGAGCCAAAAATCATTAAAAGCAGACAGCGCACCTGCAGCTCCTCCGGTGTTGGAGATGTACTTGGGCGTCGGGCAATCACTTACCATCATGCGGGCCGCTTTTTTTCCATTAAAAAAAGAGCTGTGAGACATTCCATTTTAGTCCACAAGGGTGGGAACACCTCTGTAACCTTCTTTCGTAGACGTTTTTAGGTGTACATTGGGTGCACTAGCGACCTACCTACAGGAGGACTGCTAGATCGTTTGTTATAGCAATAAAAAAAAAATTGGAAAATCCAAAAGTTCACATCACATGACGCTCACTTCACTCATAAGAAATTCGTATTGAGGTTCAAAGAAACAAAACAACAAATCGTATTTTATTTATTTATTTCTTTCTTTAAGCTGCATGTACAAAGTGGTACACATGGCGGATTTAATGCCTAGAGACATTCTATCCCTGTCAACCATTAGGCTAAGCAGAGATAAACACGTAATAGATTTAATAAATAAGTTATGTTTAAATATATTATCCATATTTATATATATCACTCAACTAGACGAGCAATAAGTCTAAATAACCCCAAATAATAAAAAAATAACTACAAGTGCTAGAATTTTGATACGAAATAGGAAACCAGTAGATAAAATTCTGGACACGATAAAAAAAAACCCGGTCTCGAAAAGTCAATTTTTTTGGGAGTTATATATCTGTAAAAAAAATCCGGACTTCCAGCTCGAATTTTTTAAACTGTTCTTTTTCAAAGTAGCAATATTACTGGCAGAGTATGCCAAGAGGCATTAAGTCCGCTCTTTGTAATACTTTTATTTAAAGGAATTCAAATAAAGTTTAAATAAATAAATATTAGATGATTTGTCGAAATAATTTTAATGTATTAATTATGGTGTTTTCTTGATATGACCCTATTCAAATTAGCATATAATTGTTATAGAGGCGTTTAAAGACAGGCCGAATCGCTTGAAATTGACATGTCGGGTATACGCTACCCGCTCACGCCGCTAAGCGCCATGAATAAGCACAATAAAAAAAAAAAAAAAACGACAAAGTGTTGCACACGTAATGCCGGCGTTCTACACGAGAGCGTAGCCTTAACCCGAACTTTATGCCGGTCGTTAATTCGGACTACTCGGGTCACTCGTGTCCTGTGACGTTACAGCACCGTGGATACTGTTACGGGGTGGGTAGATAGTCTTTTTTTAAAATAAAACATCTTTATTGTTACACTGTAGAAATAGTATAACAGGTAATAAGAATATAACAGGTAATTTCCCAAAGACTAGTAACAGGGTTACGGCGCCTATAGTTCAAGGTGCAATCCGCTGGTATAACTGCCTAGCTAACCGCCTGTAAATAATCCACTGGAGCCACATGGTCACATAGACCTCTCCCAGATTTGCCACAATCGCCACGCTCGGCAAGCGGATTGGCGATCACAGCACCAGATACCTCGCACCCTGGACGCTGCTGCACGGCGTCGATCTGTTTATTTTTAGTCTGGTATTTTTCCAGATGTTTATCCCACCATCAGTCGGTAGCAATTACGATTTTCAAGGCTTTTTCCTTAGTCGCATCTTACGACACCCATGGAAAGAAAGAGAGTGGAAGATTGTTACGCCGATATCACACTGCAAATCAGCTGCCGTGAATGAATGAATGAATGAATATACTTTATTATATATTTATTTAGACGTGGTAGAGCCAAGCGGCGGCTTTAGCTGCTGCTCGAGAGGGCCGGCTCGACCGGATCGGCACCGCGGACTCGCAGAATACCGGCGCGAAGTGGATGCATCTTGTGCTTCTGCGTTTCGTTCGGCGTGCGAGGTAACCGGAGGCCCACACCCCCTCCCCGTTCCTCCTCTTCCCTCCCATCTCCCAAACATCCTTAAAGACAGGCAATGCACCTGCAGCATCTATAGTGTTGCAGATGTATGTGGGCGACGGTAATCACTTACCATCAGGTGAACCGATTGCTCGTTTGCCGTCTCTTCCATAAAACAAAAAAAATATTAAGTGATTTGGTAAAATGTGTCATTTACGAAGTTCAAAATCCGACTTCCACTGCGATCAAAAGTACAATACCCATTATGTAATGTATCACGTGGAAATGCAAAGCGACTGATGTATACGCAATTATTATTATATACTGTTCTAGGTAATTCCGATTATAACCAAAAAAACTTAGACGCCGACGCCCTATATTTCAAGTGGGGATTTAATATTGCGTTCGTGTTCTATTTAAACTGACAAAGAAAAAGTTGGTTCCCATATTAAACTGTAATTTGCATGTTACTTCGTATCTTTTGGTATTTTGAATCGTATTTCTAACCGAGTAGAGTAGGAAGGAAATCGGGAGCAGAATACCCCTAGTATTACGGTGACTTTATCAGGTACCTGTTACAATATGTGCCTGTAGATTCCAGGAAGTTAATATCCGGTGTTTTTGATGAGATAATACCCGCTTCTGTACGCTCATTTAGTAGTGTTTCCGGTTACACTAAGAGTGTAATTAAAGTTTTAAATTGGTATATAACAGATTTTAAATATGTCCGACATAGTCACGGGAGCAGTGGTTGTTCGGTTTGCGCAGTAGCCTAATGAATAACCATTGAAAGAAAGTACTTTATTCATTGCCACAACTCAAGTAACACATAACTTAATTAACATAACAAAAAATAATAATAATAATATTTTATTGATTTGCAGCAACGAAACGGTGTTCGCGAGCAGTCGTCAGCCTTTTTGTACTACATGAGGAATTAAAATATCAATAACAACAAAAACATAAATATAGAAATACCCCATACAATAATAATATAATTCCGCATCAGCATAGAGTAATACACATCTAACCTCCAATGGATAGCTGTAAACTGTACCTTAATTTCTTTAAATTGTCTAAGTTTCCTTCGTATCTTACAACGAGGACTAACAAATGTTAACCACTATTAACCTAATTGCCATGTAAAAGAAGTGAACCTATACCTAATTTTAAAACTAGCCTAGATTGGTACCCACGAAGAGGTGGCGGTAGGTTGTTCCAACACTTGGTGACTAACGCGTTCGATCTCTTCGAGGAACTAGACATTTGTATGGGTCGGTCAGGGTTTACGAATCGTAAGAAATTTTTGAAGAATTAAAAACCTCATGTAAACATATCGCGCTGCTGCTGAATAAAACTTAACTTAATACCAGAAAGCCGTGGCAGCCTAGTGGTCAGGGCGCTCTCACTTTAGTGTCATAGAGCGCGAGAACCAGGGTTCAATCTCCGGTGTCCTGCACCACGGACGCGGTGAAGGAAACCATCGTAAGGAAACCTGCATATATTATTAGGGGAATATATGAAGCCCGCGAGCCCGGACTGGAGCAGCGTGCCGGGCCCTTCCCGGCTCCTAAGCCCTCTCTGATACTAGTATTTGAGAAGGAGGCCTTTCCCTAGCACATGGGCACTTACAGGCTTTTACTTTACTACTACCAGACCGAAATTAAGCAGACCGACGACGGGCAGCGTCTTTTGTGCACGGTATCTGGTACTGTGATCGCCAATCCGCATGGCGATAGTGGCGATTATAGGAAATCCTTCTTATGGAAGAGGCCTATGTCCTGCTGTGGACCTCACGCACCCGTCTTGCCCAGCGTGGTGAGTATGGGAGAACCTTCCGAGAAATGCTTTTAGGTGGCGGTTTCTTGGAGAGGCCTGTGTTCAGCGGTGGACCTGAATGATGAGTGAACGCAATTTGTAATGTTCACTGATAGAACTGTATAGCCCTTAACGTGTTGCAACACGTCGTGAGATAAAAATAATCTGTTACTAATTATAAGGATAAAATGTGTGTTTTTATGTTTGTGTGGTAATCATACGGAACTACTGGGGGGTTATCCGCTAGAGCCGTGGTAGCTAAGTGATCAGGGCGCTCACTTTAGTTTCATAGAGCGCGAGAACCAGGGTTCAATCTCCGGTGTCCTGCACCACGGACGCGGTGAAGGAAACCATCGTAAGGAAACCTGCATATATTATTAGGGGAATATATGAAGCCCGCGAGCCCGGACTGGAGTAGCGCGGCGGGCCCTTCCCGGCTCCAAAAACCCTCTGAGAAGGAGGCCTTTGCTCAGCAGTGGGCAATTGAAGGCTGCTACTTTGAGGTAAATAAATCGTGTTCCACCTCTTCTGTGGCCAATTATGTCACGTAACTGATTTTCTCCAAGCGTAAAATACCCTATCTAAGGGTTACTGAGATATGGTCCTTCACTGCAGGCCGGATAAGGACGCTCAAAGTTGCTCAGCGCGCTATGGAAAGTGCTATGCTCGGAGTTTCTCTGCGCGATAGAGTCTGCAATGATGATATCCGCAGCAGAACTAGGGTAACCGACATAGTCGCAAGGATCAGCAAGCTGAAGTGGTAATGGGCCGGCCACATACCTCGCAGAACCGACAACCGATGCGGAAAAAAGGTTCCCGAGTGGCAGCCACGTACAGGCAAACGCAGTGTGGGACGACCCCCCACAAGTTGGAGTGAAGACCTGCGTAGTGTTGGGGGAGGTGGTGGATGCAGGTGGCTCAGTACCGAGCTTCGTGGCAATCTTTGGGGGAGGCCTATGTTCAGCAGTGGACTTGTAGTAGGCTGAAATGATGATGATGACGATGAAGGGTTGCAAATGTTAATTATATTTTCGTCGGAACTGTGATATCCGAGAAATTACTAAGTTATATGAATTTGTAATGTTATTAGCAGTACTTGGTAGAACCATGTGGTGGTTTATGCTGCTACTCGGACGGGCCGGCTCGACCGGGTTAGTACCACGGCCTCGCAGATTATCGGCGTGAAGTAGAGGCATCTTGTGCTTCTGCGCTTCGTTCGACCAGTGAGGTAACCCGAGGCCCACACCCCCTCCCTATTCCCCTCCTCTTCCCTCTCATCTCCCAAATATCCTTAAAGACCGGCAACGCACCTGGAGCATCTATGGTGTTGCAGATGTATGTGCGCGTGGTAATCACTTACCATCAGGTGAACCGCTTGCTCGTTTGCCGTCTCTTCCATAAAAAAAAAACAACGCTCGTTGCGCGAGTTCGACTCGCACTTGGCCGGTTTTTGTTTATTCAATTAAGACTTGTGAACGTCGATCTCTACGTCAAAAATCTTCTCCGTAATTTTTTGTCACTTGCTCGATTAGCCGACGAATACTTGAAATAAGGTACTAAAAGTAAAGTAACAGCCTGAAAGTGCCCACTGCTGGGCAAAGGCCTCCTTCTCAAATACAAGTATCAGAGAGGGTTTAGGAGCCGGGAAGAACCCGCCACGCTGCTCCAGTGCGGGTTGGCGAGTTTCACATATCCTCGAAATAATATTTTTATTATTTCTCAGACATGCAGGTTTCCTCACGATGCTTTCCTTCACCGTGGAGCACGTGGTAAATACAGCACTTAAAATTGTTATTAACAATTTTAGTGGTGCCGGCACCGGGGATCGAACCCAGGTCACTCGCGCTCTATGATACCAAAGTGAGCGTTCTGACCACTAGGCTACCACGGCTCTGAAATAAGGTACTGAATGTAATTTATTCGGATAGACGTCATTTGTTTTATGTTTGTGTGGTAATCATACGGAACTACTGGGGGTTATCCGCTAGAGCCGTGGTAGCTAAGTGATCAGGGCGCTCACTTTAGTTTCATAGAGCGCGAGAACCAGGGTTCAATCTCCGGTGTCCTGCACCACGGACGCGGTGAAGGAAACCATCGTAAGGAAACCTGCATATATTATTAGGGGAATATATGAAGCCCGCGAGCCCGGACTGGAGTAGCGCGGCGGGCCCTTCCTGGCTCCAAAACCCTCTGAGAAGGAGGCCTTTGCTCAGCAGTGGGCAATTGAAGGCTGCTACTTTGAGGTAAATAAATCGTGTTCCACCTCTTCTGTGGCCAATTATGTCACGTAACTGATTTTCTCCAAGCGTAAAATACCCTATCTAAGGGTTACTGAGATATGGTCCTTCACTGCAGGCCGGATAAGGACGCTCAAAGTTGCTCAGCGCGCTATGGAAAGTGCTATGCTCGGAGTTTCTCTGCGCGATAGAGTCTGCAATGATGATATCCGCAGCAGAACTAGGGTAACCGACATAGTCGCAAGGATCAGCAAGCTGAAGTGGTAATGGGCCGGCCACATACCTCGCAGAACCGACAACCGATGCGGAAAAAGGTTCCTGAGTGGCAGCCACGTACAGGCAAACGCAGTGTGGGACGACCCCCACAAGTTGGAGTGAAGACCTGCGTAGTGTTGGGGAGGTGGTGGATGCAGGTGGCTCAGTACCGAGCTTCGTGGCAATCTTTGGGGGAGGCCTATGTTCAGCAGTGGACTTGTAGTAGGCTGAAATGATGATGATGACGATGAAGGGTTGCAAATGTTAATTATATTTTCGTCGGAACTGTGATATCTGAGAAATTACTAAGTTATATGAATTTGTAATGTTATTAGCAGTACTTGGTAGAACCATGTGGTGGTTTATGCTGCTACTCGGACGGGCCGGCTCGACCGGGTTAGTACCACGGCCTCGCAGATTATCGGCGTGAAGTAGAGGCATCTTGTGCTTCTGCGCTTCGTTCGACCAGTGAGGTAACCCGAGGCCCACACCCCCTCCCTATTCCCCTCCTCTTCCCTCTCATCTCCCAAATATCCTTAAAGACCGGCAACGCACCTACAGCATCTATGGTGTTGCAGATGTATGTGGGCGACGGTAATCACTTACCATCTGGTGAACCGCTTGCACGTTTGCCGTCTCTTCCATAAAAAATAATCTGTTACTAATTATAAGGATAAAATGTGTGTTTTATGTTTGTGTGGTAATCATACGGAACTACTGGGGGTTATCCGCTAGAGCCGTGGTAGCTAAGTGATCAGGGCGCTCACTTTAGTTTCATAGAGCGCGAGAACCAGGGTTCAATCTCCGGTGTCCTGCACCACGGACGCGGTGAAGGAAACCATCGTAAGGAAACCTGCATATATTATTAGGGGAATATATGAAGCCCGCGAGCCCGGACTGGAGTAGCGCGGCGGGCCCTTCCTGGCTCCAAAACCCTCTGAGAAGGAGGCCTTTGCTCAGCAGTGGGCAATTGAAGGCTGCTATTTTGAGGTAAATAAATCGTGTTCCACCTCTTCTGTGGCCGAGGTCAATTATGTCACGATTTTCTCCAAGCGTAAAATACCCTACCTAAGGGTTACTGAGACATGGTCCTTCACTGCAGGCCGGATGAGGACGCTCAAAGTTGCTCAGCGCGCTATGGAAAGTGCTATGCTCGGAGTTTCTCTGCGCGAGTCTGCAATGATGATATCCGCAGCAGAACAAGGGTAACCGACATAGTCGCAAGGATCAGCAAGCTGAAGTGGCAATGGGCCGGCCACATACCTCGCAGAACCGACAACCGATGCGGAAAAAGGTTCCTGAGTGGCAGCCACGTACAGGCAAACGCAGTGTGGGACGACCCCCACAAGTTGGAGTGAAGACCTGCGTAGTGTTGGGGAGGTGGTGGATGCAGGTGGCTCAGTACCGAGCTTCGTGGCAATCTTTGGGGGAGGCCTATGTTCAGCAGTGGACTTGTAGTAGGCTGAAATGATGATGATGACGATGAAGGGTTGCAAATGTTAATTATATTTTCGTCGGAACTGTGATATCTGAGAAATTACTAAGTTATATGAATTTGTAATGTTATTAGCAGTACTTGGTAGAACCATGTGGTGGTTTATGCTGCTACTCGGACGGGCCGGCTCGACCGGGTTAGTACCACGGCCTCGCAGATTATCGGCGTGAAGTAGAGGCATCTTGTGCTTCTGCGCTTCGTTCGGCCAGTGAGGTAACCCGAGGCCCACACCTATTCCCCTCCTCTTCCCTCTCATCTCCCAAATATCCTTAAAGACCGGCAACGCAGCTACAGCATCTATGGTGTTGCAGATGTATGTGGGCGACGGTAATCACTTACCATCTGGTGAACCGCTTGCACGTTTGCCGTCTCTTCCATAAAAAAAAAAACAACGCTCGGTGCGCGAGTTCGACTCGCACTTGGCCGGTTTTTGTTTATTCAATTAAGCCTTGTAAACGTCGATCTCTACGTCCGTAAAAATCTTCTCCGTAATTTTTTGTCACTTGCTCGATTAGCCGACGAATACTTGAAATAAGGTACTAAAAGTAAAGTAACAGCCTGAAAGTGCCCACTGCTGGGCAAAGGCCTCCTTCTCAAATACAAGTATCAGAGAGGGTTTAGGAGCCGGGAAGAACCCGCCACGCTGCTCCAGTGCGGGTTGGCGAGTTTCACATATCCTCGAAATAATATTTTTATTATTTCTCAGACATGCAGCTCACGATGTTTTCCTTCACCGCCGAGCACGTGGTAAACACAGCACTTAAAATTGCTATTAAGAATTTTAGTAGTGCCGACACCGGGGATCGAACCCAGGTCACTCGCGCTCTATGATACCAAAGTGAGCGTTCTGACCACTAGGCTACCACGGCTCTGAAATAAGGTACTGAATGTAATTTATTCGGATAGACGTCATTTGTTTTTATGTGTTTGCCGCTGTCCGTTTATTATGATTAGCTCCTATTAGGCCGATTGTGTGTGCGTTGTGGCTTATCTACCCACTCTCCGGATTGATTTGTCAAGTGTCAGTTTGTTCACGGACATTTTCAGTTTCTGTACAACCTCACATAATATCTATTTATCCACAATCGTATACGTGTAACCTTTGAATAACAAAAATGCAATAATTTGAATGCACTCGAGAACGTTTTTTCACAAACGGTTGTCAGTTCTGCGAGCTATGTGGCCGGCACATTGCCACATTAGCTTGCTTATCCTAAGGGCAATGTCAGTTACTCTACCATAATATATATATTAGACTATAATAGTAGATTTAGTATTTTTTTGATTGAAGAAGGGGGTAAGCGAGCACGCGGGTCACCAGATGTGCTGCAGGTGTGCTGCTGGCCTTCAAAGAAGAAATAGGCTCTTCTTCTGTCGAAGTCTTAACTCTTCGGAAATACCGCTGGCAACAGCTGATTCCACAGCTGGGCTGAACATTTACCGCGATGAATTATATCTGACGCTTAGCTATGATGTCACTGAAAATATTGCTTAAATCCGAAAATAGTGCATAATTGTTTTCACTTCATTGCGACATAGTTCGCAAAAAAGTCGTGTTAGACTTTAATTATAATACGTATTCTTTGTGTAATAATATTTCGATGGTTAATTTCATCTTGCTTTTTGGAAATATATATATTATGTTATTTATTGCAGGATTTTGCGTAGAAAAGTAGCAGCCTATAAGTGCCCACTGCTGGGCAAAGGCCTCCTTCTCAAATACGAGTATCAGAGAGGGTTTAGGAGCCGGGAAGGGCCCGCCACGCTGCTCCAGTGGCGGGTTGGCGGGCTTCAGATATCCTCGAAATAATATTGTTATTATTTCTCAGACATGCAGCTCACGATGTTTTCCTTCACTGCCGAGCACGTGGTAAACACAGCACTTAAAATTGCTATTAAGAATTTTAGTAGTGCCGACACCGGGGATCGAACCCAGGTCACTCGCGCTGTATGAAACTAAAGTGAGCGTCCTGACCACTAGACTACCACGGCTCTTTACTAGGCTACCATAAGGATTTTGGGTAGGCATTGTTTATTTATAGGATGTTATTAATTTACGTGTGGTATATTTATTAAAAATAAAGACCTAATTTCAAGCTTACAATACTTTATTACCTGGGTTCAATATAGTTTAATAATAAGGACGGAAGGAAGTTCCGGTAGAATGTTTAGTATCAAGATTTTAGTTTGGTCCTCAGGACAGGCTCGCCCAGTGTTAGGATCATAGATTGTCATGTAATTTAAAATTTTCACGTTGTTAAAAAGTTAAAGTGAAAATTTTTTCAATAAATTTCAACTTTTTTATAACCCTTATGAGCGTCAAAATCTACAGGGGTATTCGGTATACAAAACAAGACCTTCATAGAGTAGAACCGGCAAGAAACTTTAGGTCCTTTTTTTCTCTCGTTAACGTTATATAGTAATTTATAGTCTACAATAAATCAATACAATATTTTTAAATATCAATTCTTACAATATGTCAGTAGACAGGGGACTTGCGTGTGGCAGAGTAAGAGCTATTCCCACACATATAAAGAATTGGGTTACCACGTTATAATGATGTACGTATTACAGTTGCAAATGAAACTTTTTTTCTTTCTCTTTCTGGAAAAACAAACAGATTATACAATTTTCAGAAGCTTTAAGATTGAATATACTTATTGTTCAATTATCAGATTATCCACGACTTGTAAAGTAGCAGTCTGTAAGTGCCCACAGCTGGTCAAAGGTCTCCTCCTCAAATATTTGAGTGGGTTTTTGAAGTCCGAAAGGGCCCATCGCGCTGCTCCAGTAGGGGTTGGCGGGCTTCACTTTCAGCAAATAAAATTGCTTTATTTACCAACAGAAAAAATACTAAAAGAAAGGTTATTTCTCAGCCATTTTAAGCTGCACTTGTGCAAAGCAAACTAAAGTAAAGCTTTGCCCACTGCTGGACAAAGGTCTCCTCCTCAAATATCGGAGAGCAGTCTGTAAATTTCACACTGCTGGAAAAACGACTGCTTACAATATTTTGTAATTTCTCAGATATGCAGGTTTCCTCACGATGTTTTGTTTCACCGACGAGCAGGTCGTACACACAGCACTTAAATTGCTATTAACAATTTTAGTGGTGCCGACATCGGGGATCGAACCCAGGTCACTCGCGCTTTATGAAACTAAAGCGAGCGCTCCGACGACCACGAACCTACCACGGCTACAACTTGATTGAGGACATATTGTTACACAGATCTTATAGGTATAAACAAGAGATCAAACAGTTTAATATTAATAACACTGTAGAAGTTTTGATGAATATGCAAAGACAGTGGTAGAAAGCCTTTTCTGGCAAGGATTGGCGATCTCAGTACCGGACACCTCGCACCTTAAACGTCTCTGCCCGCCATTGTTCTGCATAATTTTGGTCTGGTAATTAACGAGATGCATATGAAAAAAAAAAAAAAAAAATATGGCTTTACCCTTAGTCGCACCCATGTAAAGAAAGGAGGTTGGCAGATTGTTACGACTCCACCACACGGCTACCTTTACAAAGGCGGAATTTTTTTTTTTTTATAGTAAATATGGAATATAGAAATGTACGAATGTAGGCCAGCACGGAAATAGCACAACAAAACAGCGCCTCTGATCTATCAATGAATTGATGAACACAAATTTAATATGGCCGAATACGAGACAAATGTACAAAGACAAATATCAAATGAAATAACTGAAAAGCATGTCCACAACGGAAATGCGAAAGAATGAAAATCAAAAAGAAAATTTTCCAATTTGTCTATGTTTATTTTTTTTTTAATTTGGGAGAATACACGTTAAAACATTCGGAGAAGATACATTCTTCCTCAATATTCTCGATCACGGATTGTGTTGCTTTCAGCGAGAAGTGTACGTTCCTCTCAGTAGCGTCACAGCGCCTTGCCGGAGGCGACGCGTAAACATTGCTCCGGCGTAGCGAAGTTTACGATATTTAAAAAATTCGTTCGTAGAAGTTCGTAACCCCAAACAAGGAGCGTTTAGTGAATATGTGTAATAACTGTGTAATTCGTGTTTATAAACCTTAAATATTGTACATTTTGAAAATTACAGTTAGCCATGTTCACGATGCTTTGTTGAAACTTTGATGTACATTTTAAGTTTAAGTTACTTTAAAAGCTACGACATGTTTCATGATAACATAATATAAACGAGATAGTGATCTCCATCATGATAACAACTTCTAGTTGAACAGGATTATTCAAAAATACCAACAACATCCTTTTTAAGGGTCGCAAAGGGCGAAAGGTGCTCTATTAATGTCACACGGCTGCCAGTTTAACTGTCCGTCTGTGCGTCCTTGTGTAATGGATCTCCTAGCTCGTAGACGGAATGAGTTACAGAAATGAAATTAAAATAAAAAATTACCATGGTATGTGTTATGTGAATGTCATTGTCTAAAAACCATTGAGATAGACATATACATGTATATTTTTTATGCCTTCTAAATTTTGAGCCACTTTAACACAGTTATTTTAATAAAACAATTTAGAGTACTATTAACAGCATTAATAATGTAAAAAGATAAACAAGTACCGCTATGTCATCAGTAATTATGTGTTTAAACATTGTAATGATACGCGTATTCAAATGAAACGTTAGTAACATTTAACAGCTGCTTTTGAAATAAAAAGCTCTCCGGTTTAAGAGGCTGTAAATTTTCTCATTTATGGACCAACGTTTATTAAATGACTGCTGCCTATATTTAACGACATTAAATAGCTATGAAACATCCCCGAATGTTGTTCATGTTCATACATTCATAAACGGTGATTTCAATTTATTCCTTAAAAAAAAAAAAAATTAAATTGTCTCGGGGGATAAAATTATGCAGATCTAATAAAAAAGGAAATGAATATAACGAAAAATCGGAAATGACCAGAAGAATATCAACTATAGTTTATGTTTTGATAATTATATTCAACGACGCTGTGCACTGATGCAAAAGATAATATTTGAAGAAAAAGATGCTATTCTTATATTCATCTTTAAACCACTATCATCTTATGAATTAAAATTATTAAAGAGTCGAAATAAAAAAAAAGGTTAATTGCAGAAATCTTGTTTTGAGAGGACCTCAGAGGGACCTCATTACGAAATGGCGTGGATAGTATAAAAGAAAAAAAAATAGTAAGGATTTTTGAGAAACGAAAGAAAATGTTTATATGCCAAAGAAAGGAAATACCCGTGGTAGCTTAGTGGTTAGGGCGCTCACTTTAGTTTCATAGAGCGCGAATGATCTGGGTTCGATCCCCGGTTCTGGTACCACTGGAATTTTAAGTGTTGTACTTACCAAGTGCTCGGCGGTGAAGGAAAACATCGTGAGGTAACCTGCGTATGTGAAATAATAAAAAATATTATTTCGAGGATATTCGATGCCCGCCGTCTCGTACAGGAGCAGCGTGGCGGGCCGTTCCTGCCAACAAAACTCTCTCAAATATTTGAGAATATTATAATTTATGAATCACAGATAGAATTCGGAGAAAGGATCACTTCGCACCTTCAACAAATATTAATAATTTAGTTGCCTCAACTCTCTCGTACTCACCATGCCAAAACCGATTTCACTTTGCGACTGAATATTCGAAATTCGCTTCATCGACTATCGAATATTCTTGATCCCGAATATTACTAGTCGATATTTCAACGATATCAGGAAACCTCAAATCATAATACTACGAAATTGCAAACGTGTCTGATTCGAAACATTCAAAGTAGAAATTCCGTTGTCTCTTACCCCTGGGGGTCCGGTCCGCAATGCAACAAAAATATTTCACAACGATTCTGTGTTATTTTTCACATATAAGACATGGTTTCGTTTACGTAAGCGTGGTAGAGCGAAGCGGCGGCTTTAGCTGCTGCTCGAATGGGCCGGCTCGACCGGATTGGTACCACCGCCTCGCAGAATACCAGCGTGAAGTAGAGGCATCTTGTGCTTCTGCGTTTCGTTCGGTGAGTGAGGTAACCGGAGGCCCACACCCCCTCCCTATTTCCCTCCTCTTCGCTTCCATCTCCCAAATATCCTTAAAGACCGGCAACGCACCTGCAGCATCTATGGTGTTGCAGATGTATGTGGGCGACGGTAATCACTTACCATCAGGTGAACCGCTTGCTCGTTTGCCGTCTCTTCCATAAAAAAATATATGTCTCGGCTATACGAAACCATTTTAAAAAAGAGACGGTATGATTTTAAAACGGGGAATGATGTCACGCGGAATTTTTGTGATATATTTCTGAGGTACAGCGGATAGGGCCTAGTGGTAAAGGACAACGAAATGTCTAGATTGAATGTTTCGCCACTATGGGAGCAATTTACTTATTACATAGATAAATAGTAAAATGTCAATGCAAAAACCCGCAAAGCAAAAACTATAATGAAGAGATTAGTAGTCAGTATTTGGCAGCGTCGCTGGGGGTCGCGGGTTCGACTAATATTTACTATACGGGTCGGTAAGCACAGTCAGCGTTTGGCAGCGACGCTGGGGGTCGCGGGTTCGACCAATATTTACTATACGGGTTTGTTAGCACAGTCATGTTTGGCAGCGTCGCTGAGGTCACGGGTTCGACCAATATTACTATACGGGTCGGTTAGCAGTCAGCGTTTGGCAGCGTCGCTGAGGTCACGGGTTCGACCAATATTTACTATACGGGTCGGTTAGCACAGTCAGCGTTTGGCAGCGTCGCTGGGGGTAGCGGGTTCGACTAATATTTACTATACGGGTCGGTTAGCACAGTCAGCGTTTGGCAAAGCGTCGCTGGGGTCGCGGGTTCGACTATTTACTATACGGTCGGTTAGCACAGTCAGTTTGGCAGCGTCGTTAGTCGCGGGTTCGACCATTTACTATACGGGTCAGTTAGCACAGTCAGCGTTTGGCAGCGTCGTTAGTCGCGGGTTCGACCAATATTTACTATACGGGTCGGTAGGCACAGTCAGCGTTTACAGCGTCGCTGGGGTAGCGGGTTCGACTAATATTTACTAAACGGGTCGGTTAGCACGGTCAGCGTTTGGCGGCGTCGCTGGGGTCCCGGGTTCGACTAATATTTACTATACGGGTTTGTTAGCACAGTCAGCGTTTGACAGCGTCGTTGGGGTCGCGGGTTCGACCAATATTTACTATACGGGTCCGGTTAGCACAGTCAGCGTTTACAGCGTCGCTGGGGTAGCGGGTTCGACCATTTACTATACGGTCGGTTAGCACGGTCAGCGTTTGGCAGCGTCGCCAGTAGCGGGTTCGACTAATATTTACTATACGGGTCGGTTAGCACAGTCAGCGTTTGGCAAAGCGTCGCTGGGGTAGCGGGTTCGACTCAATATTTACTATACGGGTTTGTTAGCACAGTCAGCGTTTGGCAGCGTCGCTGGGGTAGCGGGTCTGACTAATATTTACTATACGGGTCGGTTAGCACAGTCAGCGTTTGGCAAAGCGTCGCTGGGGTCGCGGGTTCGACCAATATTTACTATACGGGTCGGTAGGCACAGTCAGCGCTTGGCAGCGTCGCTGGGGTCGCGGTTCGACCAATATTTACTATACGGGTCGGTTAGCACAGTCAGCGTTTGCAGCGTCGCTGGGGTAGCGGGTCTGACTAATATTTACTATACGGGTCGGTTGGCACAGTCAGCGTTTGGCAGCGTCGTTGGGGTCGCGGTTCGACCAATATTTACCATACGGGTCGGTTGGCACAGTCAGCGTTTGCAGCGTCGCTGGGGTCGCGGTCTGACCAATATTTACTATACGGTCGGTTAGCACAGTCAGTTTGGCAGCGTCGCCAGTAGCGGGTTCGACCAATATTACTATACGGGTCGGTTAGCAGTCAGCGTTTGGCAGCGTCGCTGAGGTCACGGGTTCGACCAATATTTACTTATACGGGTCGGTTAGCACAGTCAGCGTTTGGCAGCGTCGCCAGTAGCGGGTTCGACTCAATATTTACTATACGGGTCGGTTAGCACAGTCAGCGTTTGGCAGCGTCGCTGGGGGTAGCGGGTTCGACTAATATTTACTAAACGGGTCGGTTAGCACAGTCAGCGTTTGACAGCGTCGCTGGGGGTCGCGGGTTCGACCAATATTTACTATACGGGTCGGTTAGCACAGTCAGCGTTTGGCAGCGTCGTTAGTCGCGGGTTCGACCAATATTTACTATACGGGTCGGTTAGCAGTCAGCGTTTGGCAGCGTCGCTGGAGGTCACGGGTTCGACCAATATTTACTATACGGGTCGGTTAGCACAGTCAGCGTTTGGCAAAGCGTCGCTGGGGTAGCGGGTCTGACTAATATTTACTATATACGGGTCGGTTAGCATAGTCAGCGTTTGGCAGCGTCGCTGGGGTAGCGGGTCTGACTAATATTTACTATACGGGTCCGGTTAGCACAGTCAGCGTTTCTGGCAGCGTCGCTGGGGGTCGCGGGTTCGACCAATATTTACTATACGGGTCGGTTAGCACAGTCAGCGTTTGGCAGCGTCGCCAGTAGCGGGTTCGACCAATATTTACTATACGGGTCAGTTAGCACAGTCAGTTTGGCAGCGTCGTTAGTCGCGGGTTCGACCATTTACTATACGGGTCAGTTGGCACAGTCAGCGTTTGGCAGCGTCGTTAGTCGCGGGTTCGACCAATATTTACTATACGGGTCGGTAGGCACAGTCAGCGTTTGGCAGCGTCGCTGGGGGTAGCGGGTTCGACTAATATTTACTAAACGGGTCGGTTAGCACAGTCAGCGTTTGGCAGCGTCGCTGGGGGTCCCGGGTTCGACTAATATTTACTAAACGGGTCGGTTAGCACAGTCAGCGTTTGACAGCGTCGCTGGGGGTCGCGGGTTCGACCAATATTTACCATACGGGTCGGTTAGCATAGTCAGCGTTTGGCAGCGTCGCTGGGGTCACGGGTTCGACTAATATTTACTATACGGGTCGGTTAGCACAGTCAGCGTTTGGCAGCGTCGCTGGGGGTCGCGGGTTCGACTAATATTTACTATACGGGTCGGTTAGCACAGTCAGCGTTTGGCAGCGTCGTTGGGGGTCGCGGGTTCGACCAATATTTACTATACGGGTCGGTAGGCACAGTCAGCGTTTGGCAGCGTCGCTGGGGTCGCGGTCTGACCAATATTTACCATACGGGTCGGTTAGCACAGTCAGCGTTTGGCAGCGTCGCTGGGGGTAGCGGGTTCGACTATTTACTATACGGGTTTGTTAGCACAGTCAGCGTTTGGCAGCGTCGCTGGGGTCGCGGGTTCGACTAATATTTACTATACGGGTCGGTTAGCACAGTCAGCGTTTGGCAGCGTCGCTGGGGGTCGCGGGTTCGACCAATATTTACTATACGGGTCGGTTAGCACAGTCAGCGTTTGGCAGCGTCGCTGGGGTAGCGGGTTCGACTAATATTTACTATACGGGTCGGTTAGCACAGTCAGCGTTTGCAGCGTCGCTGGGGTAGCGGGTTCGACTAATATTTACTATATACGGGTCGGTTAGCACAGTCAGTTTGGCAGCGTCGCCAGTAGCGGGTTCGACTAATATTTACTATACGTAATGGTTAGCACAGTCAGCGTTTGGCAAAGCGTCGCTGGGGGTCGCGGGTTCGACCAATATTTACTATACGGGTCGGTTAGCACAGTCAGCGTTTGACAGCGTCGCTGGGGGTCGCGGGTTCGACCAATGTTACTATACGGGTCGGTTAGCATAGTCAGCGTTTGACAGCGTCGCTGGGGTCGCAGGTTCGACCAATGTTACTATACGGGTCGGTTAGCATAGTCAGCGTTTGGCAGCGTCGCTGGGGGTCGCGGGTTCGACCAATATTTACTATACGGGTCGGTTAGCACAGTCAGCGTTTGGCAGCGTCGCTGGGGGTCGCGGGTTCGACCAATATTTACTATACGGGTCGGTTAGCACAGTCAGCGTTTGGCAGCGTCGCTGGGGGTCCCGGGTTCGACTAATATTTACTATACGGGTCGGTTAGCAGTCAGCGTTTGCAGCGTCGCTGGGGTAGCGGGTTCGACTAATATTTACTATACGGGCCGGTTAGCACAGTCGGCGTTTGGCAGCGTCGCTGGGGACGCGGGTTCGACCAATATTTACTATACGGGTCGGTAGGCACAGTCAGCGTTTGGCGGCGTCGCTGGGGTAGCGGGTTCGACTAATATTTACTATACGGGCCGGTTAGCACAGTCGGCGTTTGGCAGCGTCGCTGGGGACGCGGGTTCGACCAATATTTACTATACGGGTCAGTTGGCACAGTCAGCGTTGGCAGCGTCGCTGGGGTAGCAGGTTCGACTAATATTTACTATACGGGTCCGGTTAGCACAGTCAGCGTTTGACAGCGTCGCTGGGGTAGCGGGTTCGACTAATATTTACTATACGGGTCGGTAGGCACAGTCAGCGTTTGGCAGCGTCGCTGGGGGTCGCGGGTTCGACCAATATTTACTATACGGGTCGGTTGGCACAGTCAGCGTTTGACAGCGTCGCTGGGGTCGCGGGTTCGGACCAATATTTACTATACGGGCCGGTTAGCACAGTCGGCGTTTGGCAGCGTCGTTAGTCGCGGGTTCGACCAATATTACTATACGGGTCGGTTAGCACAGTCGGCGTTTGGCAGCGTCGCTGGGGTCGCAGGTTCGACCAATATTACTATACGGGTCCGGTTAGCACAGTCAGCGTTTGCTTGGCGTCGCTGGGGTAGCGGGTTCGACTAATATTTACTATATACGGGTCGGTAGGCACAGTCAGCGTTTGCTTGGCGTCGCTGGGGTCGCGGGTTCGACCAATATTTACCATACGGGTCGGTTAGCACAGTCAGCGTTTGCAGCGTCGCTGGAGGTCACGGGTTCGACCAATATTACTATACGGGTCGGTTAGCACAGTCGGCGTTTGGCAGCGTCGCTGGGGTCGCGGGTTCGACCAATATTTACTATACGGGTCCGGTTAGCACAGTCAGCGTTTGACAGCGTCGTTGGGGTCGCGGGTTCGACCAATATTTACTATACGGGTCGGTTAGCACAGTCAGCGTTTGGCAGCGTCGCTGGGGGTAGCGGGTTCGACTAATATTTACTAAACGGGTCGGTTAGCACAGTCAGCGTTTGGCAGCGTCGCTGGAGGTCACGGGTTCGACCAATATTTACTATACGGGTCGGTTAGCACAGTCAGCGTTTGGCAGCGTCGCTGGGGTCGCAGGTTCGACCAATATTACTATACGGGTCAGTTGGCACAGTCAGCGTTTGCAGCGTCGCTGGAGGTCACGGGTTCGACCAATATTTACTATACGGGTCAGTTGGCACAGTCAGCGTTTGGCAGCGTCGCTGGGGTCGCAGGTTCGACCAATATTTACTATACGGGTCAGTTGGCACAGTCAGCGTTTGCTTGGCGTCGCTGGGGTCCCGGGTTCGACTAATATTTACTATACGGGTCGGTTAGCACAGTCAGCGTTTGGCAGCGTCGCTGGGGGTCGCGGGTTCGACCAATATTTACTATACGGGTCGGTTAGCACAGTCAGCGTTTGGCAGCGTCGCTGGGGGTAGCGGGTTCGACTAATATTTACTATACGGGTCGGTTAGCACAGTCAGCGTTTGGCAGCGTCGCTGGGGGACGCGGGTTCGACCAATATTTACAATACGGGTCGGTTAGCACAGTCAGCGTTTGGCAGCGTCGCAGGGGGTCGCGGGTTCGACTGATATTTACTATACGGGTCGGTTAGAATAGTCAGCGGGTTCGATTAATCCCATATTTGAATGTTCTACAAATAATTGTTATATAAATGTATGTATTGTATGTACGTGTGTATGTATTTATTATTGTATGTATGCGTATTGAAATATTGTACCTATATATAGATTTACATTTTTTATAGTTTTTTTTCCTCTCTTTAGTTCTCTCTATTCTATAACCTACACCTACTTCATTTCATCTTTGCATCGTCCAAAGGTTGACTGGTAGAGAATGCTTCTGGCATTAAGTCCGCCTATATACATTTTCATGTATATGAAGTTCAATAAATAAAATAAATAAATTGTTACTTATCTGTGTTCATCCATGCGACAAGCTTTTTACGTTTTAGTACTAGTGGCTATACGCGATCCAATATAATTTTAAAAAAAAATAATTAAAAATCTCTTAATTGAGAGGAAGAGGGACCGTTCTATGATGTAATATACATTTCTCGAGTTGCACTCCTAGGGTTGGGCAAGAATTACAAATTTATAATTGAAGTACTTGTTTTTTTAGTTTCTTAAGAAAATAAAATCTTGTGCGTTGAGATGAGATGATTAAGTAGCATTCATAATAAAAACCGGTCAGGTGCGAATCGAGCTTTCCCATCGAGGGTTCCGTACAACCATTCAAATCTGTATTATGTATTTACCAAAAAAAACTTGTGTTCCAACAATTAATTCCGGGGTCCTTAGCGCGTGCTCGACTCACACTTGGCCAGTTCATATTTTTGTTTTTACTATACGAGTTTGTACTACAATCACACCATACATACATAATACACACAATGTAAATTTGGACCCCTCTTAATTTTAACTTTTTCTCTTTTTTTTTCATTTGCTAGAATATCCGCCATAATAACACGCGCACATATTCTGTGATAATTTCAACCGGTCATCTATTACGGATTAAAAGATACAGCACTTCTAATGTAGGACAGATGGACAGACGGACGGACTGGTAGGCATTAGTAGGGCTCCTATCGAAAGCCTAAAAATGACTTCGGAAGGTATGTCGGACGCTTGGCACATTATTCAACAAACATAATACAAATCCAACAATATGCGCGCTTTTGCGTACATATTCCCCTTGTCTTATATTATAACTTAGAACCCTTGTAAATAAAGCGACTCGGACCTCGAGGAAGTTTTAGTGAGAATAAAAAGTTAACTAGAAGTTATGGAAACAATCCTACATCCGTTTTCTTATTCAAATTTTCGATTTTTCTTTCAGCAAAGGGAACATAATGGAATTTACTTGACTGGACGATGTTCCATTTTAGTTTATTCAATGTTGTACTATTTCTTCCATTTTGTTTCTCAGTTTTATATATTGTAAAATATATTACTTGTTACTTTGTTTAATTTGCAAACATTGAAAAGAGCAAATATTAATAAGGACTGTAGTAATCAATCTATTATTTACAATTAAATGCATTTACATAAACACTAGCTAATTTCTTTGCAATTATTTTAGTACTTGTGAAAGTATACTAATCACTATCGAAACCGCGTGGCTTTCTGCATAGACACGGTCCTGGGTTCGAATCCCAGCCGGAGCCAAAATTTGTGCAAGAACACAAATAGATATTGAATTCAGATATGGTTGTGTCGTGGTCCCTCCCGCTTAAGCGTTACATGTATTTTAATCCTTCCAACCCACTTTTCACCGGGGCTTAATTGGGATTACGTGACAGGTGGTGAGCCTGTCTTCGCCTTAACGTCCAAGCCAACGATACAAATCGTAAATAAATTTCGAAAATTCTTTCGTAGGCAGAACCTCTAACCACTGGGCTATCGGGGCTTAAAATGAATTAAACTCGAAGAAGAAACAGTGACAATACAATAACCAAAATCAAAAATGCCTTTAAGGACATTCAATACTTCATTCAAAGGCATGGCGTGGAATGGGTCAGAGCAGTGGGGGGTGACTCCCATGGATCTGGAAGTGTTCTATAGACCGGATGTGGTGATAATAGTGTTGTACGTGGCGGTGCTGACGGCGTCTCTCTCGGCCAACACGCTGTTGATCTTCATCGTCATCAAGTTCCAGTACATGAGAAGGTGAGTGGTGGTTGTATTGATTATATTTACCATGCCTACAAAGCCGGGGTGCGCGGGTTCAAATGCCGCTTGAGGTAGATATTTGTATGGTGATTATAAGTATGGAAATGTAACTATTATTTACAAATTTTATAATCACGATGACTTGGATGCTTTACAGCATCCGTAGTCACGGGGAGATTGAGTCGTTTGACGTACTACCCTCTGTACTATAGAACTAATGCGTATAATAAATGAGAACGTTAGATACTACAAAGACTTATTTATTTATTTTTATTTATATGCATTTCGTTTCATACTCCTCAATCTAAAGGCTACAGTGGGCGGAGTTAATGTTTGTGGTCATCCTCTGCCAGTCAATCCGGGGAGATACAAAACAATATTGGCAGATTCAATCGGAAAATAAAAAAAAGTTAAAATAAAGAAATGTAAATATTAACACACTAATTAAAACAAGTAAATGTAAATGTAACATATGATATATATATAAATAAATAAAATATTACTTGGAATTGATAAGACTTCAGAAAATATTGACGAAGCAGAATTTTGAAAGAGTTATTATTGGGGGCATTCCTGAGATCGTCGGAGAGGGCATTCCAGAGGAGTATAGCTTGTACAAAGATCCTCTAATCACAAGAATCCAGTGCTGTGCCGAAATACTCTATCAGGAGATGAGTAGAGAAAATGCAAATTATCTCTGAGATATTCTGGTGAATTTTATATAAAGTTAAATATAATTGTTAACCGTCGCCCATGTAAATCTGCAACACCAGAGGTGCTGCAGGTGCGTTGCCGGCCCTTTAAGGTATATAGGAGGGAGGATGAGACGGAGGATGGGAGGTGGAGTTGGTCTTCAGTTACCTCACTTACCGAATGAAACGCAGAAGCTCAAGATGCATCTACTTCACGCCGGTATGTAATAATTTTGTTGCGAAGGTGTTGGACAAAATAACTTCGCTGAATTTCATTGTCAAAGAAGTCATAAATGTCAATCAGTACAAATTTAGACAACTTTAAATTCAAATACAAAACTTTAACAATATGCTGAACTGCTAACAGCGTAGAGTGCGAACTATGTTGACTATTTTATTCAAAAAAACATTAAATGAATGAACGTGGAATAGATATTTTCTCAAGATTACATTGTTATCCTCAAGTACATTAAAGATAACAATAGAAACTGGTTTTATTTTAGTAGTAATAGACAGAAAGATAAAAGAAAGTAAAATACATTATATATATATATATATATAAATACAGTCGAGTTCTTTGGTTACAAGTCCAGAAATGAATAGTCCATGGAGAAACTGGTTGGATGGACGGATCTCTCTCGGACTCGTGACGCTGCGAACCGCCAAAAGTGGAGAAGAATTCCGAAAGCGATTACCCAAGCCAGGGAGAACGTCGACGATGAAGAGCCACCATGTACACCATCTGTATCAACCACGACCACTCATGACATCACTCACTACCCGACTGAGAAGAAGGATATCCAAGAGGATACTGGAGACTATGTTATAATATGTTAAAACATTTTAACGCAAATTATCAATTTATAGCAGAGATGTAAAAAATTTAAAGCTCGCAAATATTCCACTGAAAGAAAGAAAGAAAGAAACTTCATTCATTACACCACAATTAGTTAACAAGTTATTAATAAAATAATTAAAAAAATATTACAATTAATAAAAGGTTTCAGGTTTTTTTTTTCACTACAGTGTAATGCCACAAATGGGTCTACGCTCAGTTTACGTCACGGATTCCCGCAATACTTATTATTTTCAGCGCAGCCATATATTACCAATGAGCCGGTAGTGTCTACAGTAGATACAGCTCATCTGTATATTAATAAAAAAAGAAAAAAGAAAAAAATGTCTGCTGTGTTAAGTTCTCTCAATACTATACTAATTATATAAATCTTGACGGGCGCTATTGGAACGTAGGCTCTTATCTCCGACTCCGATGAAACTTTTTATTGCTATCTCTTCTGGAGCTCATTATTCAATTCGGATGAAACCTAACGCAGACATTTCACAAGTCTCCAGCTATATTATTGTTTGAGAAATAAATTAATGTACAAATTTGAATAATCCTCTACAATTATGTCCACAACTTTGACAGATCTAATTGTAATTTAAAATGTATTAATACGCAAAATAAGTACCAGCTGCAGCAGTAGCAGTCTAAGGAGTTCAAAGCAGAAGTCAAACACTTAAAAGGACTGAAGACAAAACATTGGGACACTTTTATAATGTTAAACGATTTCAGACATCTTAGTGTCTTTGTGATTTTTGTGAAGAAACATATTTGTAAGTAGTTAATTAAAATAAAGTGGAAGAATAAATATATTTATTTATAATTTTAATAACATTCTCATAATTTTAACATAATGTAAGCCGAGTCAGATTATAAAGGGAAATAATTTTTATTCATTTATTAAAATTTATTTGAAACCTTTATGAAAGTATAACAAAGGGCGGACTTAATCCCTTTTGGCATTCTCTGCCTGTCAACCTGAGGCGTGGAGAGATATTGTTAAGGTGCAAAACATAAAAGTTGTAAATAAAACAAAAATATAAATATCTTAACTTAGATAGCGCAGGGACTAGGCGTTCGGTTAACATTTTTTTTATGGGTCAGCGGGAAAAGAAGCTAACGGCTCACCTGATGGTGATTACCGACGCACACACACATCTACAGCACCAGAGAAGCTGCATCTGAGTTGTCGGCCTTAAGGGATATTTGGGGATGGGAGAGGGAACAGTAAGCCACTCACCGAACGAAACGCAGAAGCACAAGATGCCTCTACTTCACGCCGATATTATGCGAGATCCTTGTACTACCATGATCGAGCCCGATTTTTGTAAGGGAGCGGGGGGGGGGGGGGGGCAGGCAAAGGAGGGAACAACTCAACTGGTTGTAAGCGATGGACGTCGTCCAACGGTCATTGTTATTCCCAATTTTTTATTAACAATGCACCGTGTAGATACTCGGTGACGAGGAACGACATCGTACATGATTAATGGAGAATATAAAAAAGCCAGCCCATACTGTTCTAGCTCGATGGAACGTTATCGACTTCAAAATTCAAGAATAAGCGTGGCTGTCGGACCAAATGTGTTGCTGTAGGAAGTTCAACAAACAATATAAACAGTATAACCTTTCGAGTTGCTCGGTTACGTCATGCGGAGTTTTACTATTTACGAGAGTGTCATTTGTAATGTAAGGGACACGACAGAAAAAAAAAACCTACACAAGACAATTCGTATAGAGAGAGAGAGTTTGCAAATAATAACAAGTTATGTATAAAAGAAATAAGTGCGATAATCCATACAGTCTCTAGTTAAAATAAATTAATTCGTTATGAAAATAAAATGTAATGATTTCTTGCATTTACGCGAACACTACACATTTGAAATGGAACTATTATTTACGGATTTTATCGCGTTTAAATTTCGTTTTAATATTACCGACGTTTCGAGAGCTTTCCAGCATCCGCGGTCACAGTATTAACTATGACATCCAGATGTCATAGTTAACTCTGGCTACCTTCAGCTTTTAATTATTAATTTTTGTTCCGATCTACGCAGAATGTGCTCACAGTATCTCGAGATCGTGCAGTGGTATGCTTGGTTTTAGATGTAATTTTATTTATTACTGGACCCCAAGCCGGTGGTAGCACCCAGCCATCTTCTCTATTGAAATTAGGATGTTTCTTGATTTCAATAGCCTCGCGAATCATCCTTGGCAGGAATCGGAGTTCTTTACTAGGATTCGTGGTCTATCGAATCTGATGTAATGGTTGGGGCGATCAAGGATATGATCATAGACTGTGGAGAGTGCTATGAGCTTTTTAAATATATGCTATATATACAAATGTATATATGTGGCAATGGGCCGGCCACATAGCTCGCAGAACTGACAACCGTTGGGGAAAAAAGGTTCTCGAGTGGCAGCCACGTACAGGCAAACGCAGTGTAGGACGACCCCCCACAATATGGAGTGACGACCTGCGCAGTGTTGCGGGAAGTCGATAGATGCAGGTGGCTCAGGACCGAGCTTCGTGCCAATATTTGGGGGAGGCCTATATTCAGCAGTGGACTTCTGACAGGCTGAAATGATGATGATGATACAAATGTATATATGATTTTTTTCTCACTTAAGTTTCATAGAGCGCGATTGACCTGGGTTCGTTCCGCGATGCCGAGGCTATTGCCCAGCTGTGGGCATTTACAGGCTGCTGCTTTTTAATTTCATAGAACATCAAAACGTTTGTTTTTTTGAATTCGGAAATTCATTGTTTTATTGTTTCGTTTATTTATTTAAATACTGTAGTTTTATTAGCTGGTCAGTACATTGTCAACAGTATGATATAACCACGCCCTTCGTGTGTTTATGTTAAAAACGCAGCTCGTATATTTATTATTGTTATGAGAGAATATGTGTTTGTTTGTAATATGTAAATTACTAGACATTTAAAATGATCACTTTTACACTGTATTCTACAAATGGCTAAGATAAGGCTTTCTTACAAAATTTACCACGGGGAATGTTCTGAGGAACTGTTCGGATTGATCCCAGCTGCTGAGTTTCACTATTGTACATCGGGACAGAATTCGAAGTTACATCGATACCACCTAGATGGTTGGCATTCCACCACAGTGCGTTTTAATCGAAGTTTTCGACCACGCACTTCGACTTTGTGTAATCAGCTGTCGCCAGCGGTATTTCCGAACAGTTACGACTTAGGGGCCTTCAAGAAAAGAGCTTATTCCTTCCTTATAGGCCGACAGCGCATTCGTAGCTCTTTTGGTGATGTGGATGTTTGTGGGCGTCGGTGATCACTTACCATCAGGTGAGCCGCGCGCTCGTTTGCCCCCTTCTTCTATAAAAGAAATAAATAAATACGTTTTATTCAAAATAGTAATATAAGATATTTTTATATCTAAAGACATTGTGTAGGTCGAGATTAAGGTGGGGTGTAGCCCGACTATACTTGTATATTTTAATAGTGTTTAAAATAATATAGCTGGATATCATAAATCCCGTCACATGTTTATGTCATGTCATATTCAATAATGATGATGTTAAAGTATTTAGAGATTAGGAGGCCATGTAGAAAGTTCCGTACCGTGTTACCACCACGTGTCTTGCCTCGAAGGAGTAAAAGGCGTCCCTCCTCAGAGCAGCCATCAGGGGTCGTGGGCGCTGGTGGTGCCGCGAATGTGTACGTGAGTATTCAGCCAACGAATGAAGGCGGAACATAGTAGCTTTCTATTGGATGTAAGCCCTTCTTATCCATTCTCCCCGTTAACGAGATATTGTTCGCCCCAAAAAAAAAAAAAAAGATATTTTAATGTCTTAAATTCTTCACGATGTGGATCCAAAACTTGAACCATAACGCAAAACTGTATACTTTATTTAGTTGTGTCACACGAATAGATCGGCTCGAACCTGGAAGGACCTATAACATAATTAGGATTGTCAACAATTTAATAACACAAAAAAAAATCGATTATAATTCTTGCCATTAATAATAATAAAAATACATAAAACTTGAAAAGTGTTTCATTAACATTAGAATAATAATTATACGGCCTAGTTTAGTCCACTGCTGAACGAAGGCGTCTTTTTTTTATGGGAAAGGCGGCAAACGGGCAAGAGATTCACCAGATGGTAAGTGAAAAAAAAAAAAAAGGTTTCCGACAGAATACCAGCGCTGTAGTTGTGGTTTTCCATTGCTACAGCATTATGCTGAGTCGGACACCGTTTTGTTGCTGCAACCCAATAAAATATTATTGTTATTATTTTTTTTTTTTACATTAAGTTTACTTATGTGGTACTTGAGTTGTGGCAATGAATAAAGTACTTTCTTTCTTTCTTTCTTTCTGATTACCGTCGCTGACGTACATCTGCAACACCAGAGGTGTTGCAGGTGCGTTTCCTGCCTTTGAAGGGTATTTGGGAGATGGGAGGGCTGAAGAAGAGGGGAATGGGGAGGGGAGTGAGCCTCCGGTTACCTCACTCACCGAACGTAACGCAGAAGCACAAGATATCTCTACTTCACGCCGGTATTCTGCGAGGTCGTGGTACTAACCCGGTCGACCCGGCCCATTCGAGGAGCAGCTGAAGCCGCCGCTTGGCTCTACCACGGTCTTAAGTCAAGTCTCGTCTAAAGTCAGCGTACATTTCTTAGAAGGTTTTCTCACACTCACGACGCTGGGCAAGTGGGTCGGTGAGCGCAGCGCCGGCACCCTCGCACCAGTGACTGCTCCTCCCCATCACCACTCTGTGAGATTTTGTTTCGGCAGATTCATACAGATGCTCCACCATCATTTGGCCGGCAGAGTCTCAATAGTTTACAAGTAATACCAGTACACCGAGGTGGATTATGTTTGAAGAAAAGAGATGGAAATATACCCTTACCCCTTCACGCGCCAGATAATAAAGCATGGATAATTATAATGTTTAAAATAATTAAAAAGCTATCCGAATTACATTGGAGCGTGTGGTAACGCTTAGCAGTAGCCTGCGAAGTGAAAAGCTCTCGGTTTTGAGAGGCTGTAAATTTTCTCATTTATGGACCAGCGTTTACTAAATGAGTGGCGCGTATATTTAAGGTGATTAAAATGCATTGAAACATTCTCCAACGTTTTTCATTGAATGATGATTTTACTTAGTCCTAATTAAAGAAAATTGTGTTAATTACATCAACGCGGGACTAACTTACGTTGGGTTATATATATATATGTCAACGCTCTTAAATTCCTTTCAAACAGTAAAATAAAAGAAAAAAAAACAGTATACTAAGGTGTTAATTAAATTAAAAATTTAAATATAAAGTATAATATATATAATATAATAAAAAAAAAGAGAGCTTGCTTGAGAGAAATATCTTGCGAAAGGAGGATACACGGTAATCGCGTTCGAAGCATCATCAGTTACGAGATTTAGTGATTGTCTTTGAACCATGGGTAGAGGTAAGGTGGTATATTGTATAGAAGCCACTTCCATAGGACAGATTTTTAAGATTGACCAAGGTGCATACCGCGCTAGTATATATAGCAGATCATCATCATCATCATTTCAGCCTATCAGAAGTCCACTGCTGAACATAGGCCTCCCCCAAAGATTGCCACGAAGCTCGGTCCTGAGCCACCTGCATCCATCGACTTCCCGCAACACTGCGCAGGTCGTCACTCCATCTTGAGGGGGGTCGTCCTACACTGCGTATATAGCAGATATATGTTGACAATACTTACTGAGTTTGTAGTGATTACTACAATTTGATATTATCATAAAAACAGTAAAAGATTAATGAATAAAAAGAATATCTACTCGCTCACAGCTCGTCCGTTTCTCACGGACACCGGGGGTCGACTGAAGATCAGCGTTTTCCGTCGCTTCATACAACACACAAATTCCTTGCGATATATATTTTATTTTCTACAAAATTATTTGTTATTTTAATAACTATTAAGTATTATTTAATAAATATTATGTAATTATTTTTGCCACGCACTTCGATTTTGTGGAATCAGCTGTCGCCGGCGGTATTTCCGAACGGTTACGACTTAGGGACCTTCAAGAAAAGAGCCTATTCCTTCCTTAAAGGCCGGCAGCGCATCTGTACCTCCTCTGGTGCATGCAGGTTTCGGGCTTCTCCCGGACGACTTCTCGGGGGGCTGCTGCTCCCCCGGTCTTGGGTGCCGCGTTTGCGGCTTTTTGTAGATGTTAACGCATTTCACGTCTTATGACGGGTCTTGTTGCTCGTCCTCGGCCCCCCTCTGGTCGAGCGGTAAAATGAGGTCTCTTGAAACTGGTCGATGCTCTGGTGGTCGAGCATGGAGAGGGAGGAATCCCTCCATGGGGGCCAAGTTTCTTAGGTGTTCATGTGGCCCGTTTTCAGCGCGGTTGTACTCCTCTGGTGTTGTGGATGTTCGTGGGCGTCGGTGATCATTTACCATTAGGTGAGCCGCACGCTCGTTTGCCCCCTCTTTCTATATAAAAAAAAAATATCACCAGATCATGTACTATGTAAAGTGTGGAAATAAATGTCTCAATGTCTTTATACATTTAAGATTTTTTTAAAATTATACTGTCATCAATACTGTGTATTATAAAGGCTACTAAACCCTATTTTAGCCCACTGCTGAAACACAAGTCTCACTAAGAAAACGCCAGCAATGTCGGCATTACATTTCTCGGAAGGTTCTCCGATGCTCACCGCGCTGGGCAAGCGTGTTGGTTAGCACAGGGCTTCGTACCCATGCACCAGTGTCGCTTCTCCCCATCACCAGTATGTGTGATTACGCTCTGGAAGAAAGAGATGGGATACACCTCCTCTACGTGGGCTGTTTGTAATGATTTTGTAACGATACGAATTTACTTTTTTTTTTTACGGGAGTTGGGATTGAGGGGTTGAGCATGTAGGTTTTTTCCAATAATATACAATATTGCGTACATTACTTAATATTAAAATATGCGAAAGCACGTATATTTAAAAGGTTTTCGTAGTAAACATATGGAATATGAAAGCGCGATGTTTATTAAATGCTTTTTGGTTATTAAAAAAAAATAAATTAAAACAGCTTTTTTCCTAACACAACATAATGCTGACTTAATTTTAAATCAACTTTTAAATAAAGTAAAAAGTAAAAAAATTACACAAATTTTATCGCCCAGTCTTCTGTTAGCTTATGAACATCTGCCAACATGTTTCTTCCCTTAGATATGTTAACAGTATGTTACCCTTCTAGTGCTACTGACCCATGGGCTCTGAGTTCGAATACCAATCGAAATATGAACTATATGACACTAGGTCATAAGCCATAATGTGTTCATTTAGACGGTGCTGAGACTGCTAAACCCAGCTTTTGCATGTGTTGATTATGGAAAATATTGCCACGTTTCCGTCGCCCACGTACATCTGCTCCACCAGAGGAGCTGCAGGTGCATTGTCGGCCTTTAAGGATATGAGGCGAGGGGGAGGAGGATAGGGAAGGTGGAGAGGAGAGGGTCTCCGGTTTCCTCACTCGAGTACGTTTTAAACGTGGTAGAACCAAGCAGCGGCTTTTGCTGCTGCTCGAATGGGCCGGCGCGACTGGGTTTGTACCACTACCTCGCAGAATACCGGCGTGAAGGAGAGGCGTCTTATGCTTCTGCGTTTCCTTCGGCGAGTGAGGTATCCGGAGGCCCACTCCCCTTCCTCATCTCCCTACTCATCCTCCCCTCCATCTCCCGAATTACCTTAAAGGCCGGCAACGCATCTGCAGCAGCTCTGGTGTTGCAGATGTACGTGGGCGACGGTAATCACTTACCATCAGGTGAACCGCTGGCTCGTTTGCCGCATTTCCCATAATATTCATATATTCATATTCAAAAACTTACGATTTTTCTTACTGAAAAGCGACGTAATGGAAGTTACTTGATTGGACGATGTTTCACTTTTGTTTGTTTATCCAATGTTGAACATTTTCCCTTATTGTGGAAATGTAAAGAAAGTTTGGTAAATATGTTGTATTAGTACGATTATATTTGTTGTACATATATCTTACTTTAAAAATCTTTTAACTGGGGAGCTTAGTGGTCAGGGCGCTCGCTTTAGTTTCATAGAGAGCGTGTGATCTGGGTTCGATCCGCGGTGCAGGCACCACCAAACTTGTTGATATCAACTTTATGTACTGTATTTACCACGTTCTGAAACCAGCATGTTCGAGAAACAATAAAAAATATTATTTCGTGGGCATGTGAAGCCCGGCAACACGCACTAGAGCAGCGTGGCGGGTCTTTCTCGGCTCGTAAACCCTCTCAGATATTTGAGAAGGAGGTTTGTGTCCAGCAGTGAGCACAGCTTTAGAGGCTGCTACTTTACTTTAATTTCTCCAATCTATCCAACCAATAAAAACATAATTGTAGTTCTTATAAACGTACAGCGGTCAGCGCTTTCGTTTTGATGTTATATTACGAAAGTGTCCTTGTGATATATCAGTTTATGTTGGTGAAGGAAAAAGTGTGAGGGAATGTGCATTATTCTGAGAAATTAAAAAAAAAAAGTGACGTAGGACATGAACCCGCACTAGAGCAGCGTACCGGAGCCGTCAAGGATCCGAAACCCTCTTAAGTATCGATGAGGTCTTTGTTAAGCAACGAGTTATTTACAGCCAATGAAATATATATGATTACGTATACAGATTTGAAATGAAACTATTTTAAGAACTACTAAGATTTTACATTCCCGTCGTTACGAGTGTTGTAAAGCCCGTGGTATAATATAAACTAACTTAAAGTGTTTTTATTTAATCCTATTCTACTATTTTTTTATTAACTTTTAGCGAGCAACTCTTGTATTATATGCATACAGTAATCTCTCGCTAATTCACTAACACAAAATCCCGTACAACGGTACGTTACAGAAGTCGACGGATTACATTGTTCAGGAACGATCACGTTGAATTAAACAACGATATGTTGTTGATGAAAGCGTAATATGGAATTATACACAAGTGTGTCACTTAAATTACACAGGCTCCTTAAAACAATGTCATAATTTGGCTTGTTTATTGCTAGAATATGTCTTCTTGAGACGTTGGCCCAGTATTTCACGTAAATTTGTAACATATGTAAGAATGTTTGAATTACAGAGCATAACATAAACCATTCTGGACTAAAACGTCGGATTACAGTTGTTGTTGGATAACGTTGGGCAGATTAGGCGAGAGATTACTGCATATGTAATTGGTTTTTCGGTGTTAAAGACGCATATTATTAATGTATACTTCCAACTGCTCTTATAGTTTTAAGTAAATTTCTACAAACTAGATGGCGCTAGGACATATTTAGTACGCGATATGGTTTGCCTTTTATAAAGGTAATAAGTATGTTGATCTATTATGTATTAATATACCAGTTTAAACCAGTATAACGTTGTAGTTGTAATAACAACCCTTCGAGTGTACACAATCAGTTCAGAGTCTAGTGTGGATCCTTAACACTCGGAAACGGCTTCAAGGTTGGATTTTTAATGGGAAAGGCGTTAAACGAGCATGCGTTTCACCTGATGGTAAGTAATTACCGTCGCTTACGAAGGTCTGCAACATCAGAGGTGCTGCAGGTGCGTTGCTGGTCTTCAAGGGTATTTGGGCGATGGGAAGGAGGAGGGGAGGGGGAATGGGCCTCCGGTTACCTCACTCACCGAATGAAACGCAGAAGCACAAGATGCCTCTACTTCACATCGGTATTCTGCGAGGCCGTGGTACCTACCCGGTCGAGCGTGCCCGTTCGATCAGCAGCAGAAGCCGCCGCTTGGCTCTACCACGTTTAAAATGAATCTATATATTTATATAGTCTTTGATGAAATTATATATTTACATAGTCTTTTCTTTTCCAAGTTTAGAGCAGTCCCATAGATTTTTTTTTTTTTATGAAAAAATAGGCATGCGTTTGACCTCAATCTTGCCCGATAGAAAGCGAAGATGAGGCCTAGGATGGTACACGCTTGCCTAGATGTCTGTTCACTTTGGCCTCCCATAGATCTAGGTAGGAGAAAATTGATTTTCACACAATAATACAATTTTGTATTTCTTGAAAAACATTATGTTGGCTATTTAACAACCGATGGTATTGCGCGACGTCGAAAGCGTGGTTATAATAATACATTGGACAAGCGGAGCTCGGATGTCCAGGTACTTGTGTAATTTATATGAGAGCTCGGAATATAATACTCTAACATACATTTATGCGTTGAGTGAATAATTACAACCCGAGAGCTAATTACTGGTGTTCCAAATGAAATGATCACCAACAGGTATTGTTCCCCTGATATTAACATTCATCAAGTAATGAACGGTTTCCGGTTTCTATGTTCCGAAGCGATTATAATGTAAATAACAGATGGACGGTGTGTTCGTTTATCAAATAATTAAAATAAAATAAGCTTTCACGACCATAAGGTGAGTCGGTTATAAAATTGGTTATCAAAACCAATACTCGGGTGGTCGGAGAGACATTTTGGTGCTTTTAACCCATGTTTCACTTTAGTGAAAGCTTTAGCTTATTTGGGATAAAGTGGGAGGTGAGCCCGTCATCGTCTTAGTGTTGAGGCTAACGATGCAAATCGTACATAAGTTTCTAAGAACACACCGCTCTGCACATGGTGGATGGAACTCGAGTCTCTTGATCCACTTACCTAATCAAATCGTGGCGTTTTTGTTTCTCCCTGTTAGTTATTTAAAAAAAAAATCTGAAACAACATATATATTTGAAATGAAACTATTAATTACGGATTAACAGGAGTATCAGAGGCCAAGCATACGTCTGCACGACCTCAAGATACTGTGTGCACATTCTGCGTAGATCGGACCTAAATTAATAAATAAAAACTGAAGGTAGTCCGTGTTAACTATGACATCTGGACGTCTAACGCCTCAGTCCCCCGTGACAACGGCTGCTGTAAAGCAATATAAAGAATATAAAATATAAAAACATAATTAAACAATGATAAAATCCGTTTCAAATGTGTAGTGGTCGTGTAAATACAGAAAATCATTATGACATATATATTTTACTTCCTTCTTAATTTATCAGCGTTTATTACTTTGCTAAGTTGTACCTACTAAAATTACATTCAGTACCTTATTTCAAGTATTCGTCGGCTAATCGAGCAAGTGACAAAAAATTACGGAGAAGATTTTTGACGTAGAGATCGACGTTTACAAGGCTTAATTGAAAAAACAAAAACCGGCCAAGTGCGAGTCGAACTCGCGCACCGAGCGTTGTTTTTTTTTTATGGAAGAGACGGCAAACGTGCAAGCGGGTCACCTGATGGTAAGTGATTACCGTCGCCCACATAGATCTGCAACACCATAGATACTGCAGGTGCGTTGCCGGTCGTTAAGGATATTTGTGAGATGGGAGGGAAGAGGAGGAATAGGGAGGGGGTGAGGGCCTCCGGTTACCTCACTCACCGAACGAAACGCAGAAGCACAAGATGCCTCTACTTCACGCCGGTATTCTGCTAGGCCGGGGTACCAATCCGGTCGAGCCGCCCCATTCGAGGAGCAGCTAAAGCCGCCGCTTGGCTCTACCACGCTTAAATAAATATATAATAAAGTATATTCATTTATTCATTCATTCGTAGGCATTGCGACGATGGGCAGCGGATTTGAAGTGTGATATCGGCGTAACAATCTTCCACTCCTTTTCTTTCCATGGGTGGTGTAAGATGCGACTAAGGGAAAAGCCTTGAAAATCGTATTGGCTACCGACAGATGGTGGGATAAACATCTGGAAAAATACCAGACTAAAAATAAACAGATCGACGCCGTGCAGCAGCGTCCAGGGTGCGAGGAGTCTGGTGCTGCGCTCGCCAATCCGCTTTCCGAGCGTGGCGATTGTGGCAAATCTGGGAGAGGTCTATGCGACCATGTGGCTCCAGTGGATTATTTACAGGCGTTTAGCTAGGCAGTTATACGAGCGGATTGGACCTTGCACTATAGGCGCCGTAACCACGTTACTGGTCTTTGGGAAAATGTATAAACAATTTTATTACATTACCAAAGAAGTCATAAATGTCATTTAGTAGTATTACAATATTTATGAAAACACTAAATTACAACAAAAGCTTGAACTCCCAACAAAGTAGAGTGCGAACTATGTTGTCTAATATAATCAAAATTAATGAATGAACTTTGACTAACTTATGAAACAATAGATTTTCAAGTATATTCTTGAAGACAACAATGTAAACTTGTTTCATCATTAGTGTGAATAGCCTTAAAGGGTAATGCAGCGACTTTCTCCAGATGTCAACCAACAAACATACAAACAAACTCTGCTGGATAAGTGACGAGTTTCTTATTGTCCAATAGAGGAATCTCTACCTAATTGTTTGAACCTGGGTTTAGTTACCATATGGTGACAAGATAGATACATATACCAACAAATATATGTATATTAACATCCATAGGACGGGTACAAAGATTTATATTCATCATTCAAATTTTTATCCAACCCTCAGCTTTAAAGGTGGGGTCACTACCAACTTGGGTATTTTGACTATGATCATATCGTATTATTATATTGTCATAGAATATCAACTTTTGTTAGCGCTTTAACGCAAGAGCTTTTGTCCAGCATTGGTTACTACTATTGGACTAACACAGGTTAAAAAAGAAGAAGGCGAAAGAAAGAGATTGAACGATGCAACGTTTTTAATAAAAATTGTGCATTGTTGTGAATATGTTAACTAAAACAAGCAACCAGACAGACAAACCAACAGACACAAGAAAACGATTTGATATTGCATTGTCATCGTTATCCAGTTTTGTACTATTTTTAAGATTTCAAGCCTCTGGCTAATGTTCTTACTTCCCAAGTTCAAAATCGATTGCGAAATTTGTACTGAAGAGAACAGACTGATTGACCAGAAAGCGAGGTAAGATATAAAAGAATAAAATATAAAAATAAACAAAGAATATCATCGAGAGTCAAAGGATGTTGAAAAGTTCATAAAAAGGCCTCAATTTTTTTCCCAGCTGCTGAGTTTCACCATCGTACATCGCGACTGAATTCGAAGTTCCATCGATACCACCTAGATGGTTGGCATTCCACCACAGTGCGTTTTAATCGAAGTTTTCTGCCACGCACTTCGACTTTGTGGAATCAGCTGTCGCCAGCAGTATTTCCGAATAGTTACGACTTAGGGACCTTCAAGAAAAGAGCTTATTCCTTCCTTAAAGGCCGGCAGCGCATCTGTAGCTCCTCTGGTGTTGTGGGTGTTCGTGGGCGTCGGTGATCACTTGCCGTCGGGTGGGCCGCGCGCTCGTTTGCCCCCTTCTTCTATAAAAAAAAAAAAAAAATTATAGGTTTAATTTTAGCATATATTTTCCACGTGGTAGATTTAAACTGCAGCTTTTGTTAGTGCTCGAATGAGCCGTCTCGACCAGGGTAGTAGCACGACCACGCAGAATACCAGCGTCAAGCAGAGGAACTCCCATATTCCGCTCTAACATGGTAGGGCCAAGCGGCGGCTTCAGCTGCTGCTCGAATGGGCCGGCTCGACCGGATTAATACCACGACCTCTTAAAATATCGGCGCCAAGTAGAGGCATCTTGTGCTTCTGCGTTTCGTTCGGTGAGTAGGAGGTAACCGGAGGCCCTCTCCCTCTCCCCATTCCACTCCATATCCTCCCTCCCATCTCCCAAATACCCTTAAAGGCCGGCAACGCACCTGTAGCTCCTCTGGTGTTACAGATGTACGTGGGCGACGGTAATCACATACCATCAGGTGAACCGTTTTCTCGCTTTGCCGTCCTTTCACATAAATAAAAAAAATACAGTTTAGATATTAATCTTGATTGGCACTTTATTAAAAATAACAACCAAATAAGTGCCTTCAAAGAATTAAGTCTGCTAATGAAGTCGAAGGGGACCCTTTTCTGATGTTAAACGATTTCGAATAGACAGTGACGCGAGTGATTTGAAAAAAAAAAATTTTACTACGTCTTAGGTATCTTCAGTATATTTATTCACTCACTTCATATTTATTTATTTATTAAGTTTAATATTTGGTATTTGTTACAATAAGTTTATAATTTGTAAGTATGTATAAATGTTGTAAGTGCTCGAGACTATTTAGTTTTCCTATTTTTTTAAGGAATCCTGGCGATGCTATTTATTAAGTAACATTACTAAAATTCCTGTTAACCTACCATCTAAGCTTATAGCTTGTATCTGGACTGGTTCACGACAATAGTCGAATGGCGGCTCGAACTTACGACGTCATGTTTCGTAGTCCGCACCCTAACCCATTTGGCTATTGGCGCTTTTAAAAGTTAATGTTAATTAAATGAAAGCCGTGATGGCTCTGGAGCTGGATGCCTGCTAAAAGTACGCAAGTGGCCAGGGTTGAAATTGTTTACATGCAATTTTATTTGCAGAATTCACCACATGCTGGGCAGCGAAGGAAAACGCAGTGTGGATACCAGCATGTTTGAGAAATAATGAAACAAATAACGTTAATTACCAAGCCAGCCAAGTTTTGAGTCCGCCAAGATGCAATTGTCGCTCTCAAATATCGGTCTGTAAATTTCACACTCTTGGGCAAAGGACTGCTTTCAATATTTTATAATTTCTCAGATATGCAGGTTTCCTCACGATGTTTTCTTTCACCGACGAGCAGGTGGTCAAAAGGTACAACATTTATATATACTTATTGCTATTAACAATTTTATTGGTGCTGGCACTGGGGATCGAACCCAGGTCACTCGCGCTCTATGAAACTAAAGCGAGCGCCCTGACCACTTGGCTACCGTGGTTATCGAACCGTTTCCAGCAGTGCGAAATTTACAGGCTCAGGGCTTACGGGCTTTAATTTTTCATCTTTTTTATGAGAATATTATTCATAACATAAAGGAGACGATGACATAGCTTGCGAAGATTTTTCGCACAGAAAGTTATAGAACAAAACGTCACAAGTTTAGAGAAAGTAAGTAAAAAAGGGTAACTGTCCGCCAAAAGATGGATCACATGATATCAACATTAATCTTCGTTAGATGAAATAAGTTTGCACGTGACCTACCAATATAAGAAGACAGAATGCGGTGGGTGGGGGCAGAATACGCCATCTCTCTCTCTCCAAATGCCAACATTACCTGCGCGTGTTGCATCCTGATTAACCTAGAATATCCACTCGAATTCTTCGAACCCGAATTCCACAAGCTGATGATAGGCAGCACGAACAGGGCGAGGGTATTGACGCTGCTCTGATCGACCCGCTCATGCACGTGGTGAGTAAGTGCGAAATGTATCCCGGATTCACTGGCGCTGAACTGTTCTTGACGAGCGCATTTGTTCAGCATTGGATTTAACAAGACCAACGTAGTAGTAGCAGGAGCAGTAGACCTTCAATCGCCATGTGGTCCTCATATGGTCACGTAATGACCCTGATGAAGACCGGAGATGGGCAGCTGCCTCTAAGGTGCGAGCGCGATCATGATGTCTCTGGATGATTAACCTTTCTGATATCATGTCCTGATGTTTCACGTGGAAATAGAATTTCTGTTGTTTCAAAGCTGTGGCACGTGATGGGTTAAGGCGCTGCCAAAGCGGAAAAAAAACATTATGAATCAAGTTTGTTCAGTTTTTATAATATGAAGACTAACAAAAGGAACTAACAATCCATGTTATGTTTCGTACTGCAACATCAGAGTAGCTACCGGCCTTTAAGAATATTTGGGGGTACGAGGGGTGAGTTTGTGAGTTCAGATTTTTATTTTATCTGAAGATTAGAAGTGAAGACGGGAAAGAGAGGAAGCAGAATTCTGGAGTCGCCTCTATTGACCAGCGAGTCATTTAAGACGAACGCAAAATTTAAAGACTAAAGTTTGCAAAAGTTTATAAAATTTTTCCTTTTTTAACGTCTATGGGTAGTATAACGATGAGCTATTTCATTATGTTTTTCTGGTTTTTTCGTTCAAGAAAGTGACATTAAAATCAGAATGCATTATCTAGCTTGCTTCTTATTCCTTTAATCATATTATTGTTTTAAACGAAACACTGCGAACACGTATTCTGGGAGGCGACGGTGCTGCCACATTCTTGGCGGCCCATTTGAGCAGCAGCACACCGGTCGCTCGGCTCTACCGCGTACTGTTCTATTTGGATACACCTTTCTTTCTAACAACCTTCGAATCTTAAATCATGAACGTAAAAGAACGTAGATTGGATGCTCTATTAACCGTTAACGATAACATAGCTTAAACGATCCTAATAACGTTGTCTACCTGCCAGCAGTGAATTTTATGAGCGTGTAAATTAAACAAAAAAACTTTATTGGAATATACATCGTTTTTAATTAAATTTAAATTTACTACCAATGGTAAAAAAGGGTATGCTAGGTTGTGCAGGTTAGCCGACTCCAGGTTTTCGATTCGGGCAATTCGTAAATTCAGAATTTATAATTGCAATTATCAATTTGGGCGGAGTCCAAAGATTTGGAGAGTTATACCCAAATAAGTTCTATAAAATTTCATGAAGTCACAGAGGTTTTAAGCGTGGTAGAGCCGAGCGGCGGCTTTAGCAGCTGCTCGTATGGGCCGGCTCGACCGGATTGATAACACGGCCTCGCAGAATACCGGCGTGAAGTAGAGGCATCTTGTGCTTCTGCTTTTCGTTCGGTGAGTGAGGTAACCGGAGACCCACTCCCCCTCCCCCATCCCCCTCCTCGTCCTCTCTCTCATCTCCCTAATACCCTTAAAGGCCTTACACCAGCAGCATCTCTGGTGTTGCGGATGTACGTGGGCGACGGTAATCACTTACCATCATGTGAACCGCTTGCTCGTTTTCCGCCTATCCCATAAAAAAAAAACAAAAAAATACATACTCTTATGATTCCCTCGGAAAGAATGGGGGTGTCCAAAGGAGGTATAATAAAATACCATCAGGTGAACTGCTTGCTCGTTTGCCATCTTTTCCATAAAAAAAGGTACAGATTACACGGTATAGTCAAATTTCTTGATGATATATGTATATAAACGTGGTAGAGCCCAGCAACGGCTTCTGCTGCTGCTCGAATGGGCCGGCTCGACCGAGGTAATACCACGGCCTCACAGAATACCGGCGTTAAGTAGAGGCATCTTGTGCTTCTGCGTTTCGTTCGGCGTGTTAGGTAAGCGAAGGCTCACTCCCCTTTCCTTCAAATATCCCTACAGGCCAGCAAAGCACCTGTAGCTCCCCTGGAGTTGTAGATGTACGTGGGCGTCGCACAATCACTTACCATCGAGTAAATCCTTTGCTTGTTTGCCGCCTTTACCATAAAAAAAAAACATAAATAAGTCGTCGATAACGATTAATTTTTAATCGAATCGAAATCGATTTTCGTTTGCATTTCTTTTGGTTTATTAGACTATTTAAGTTGAAAAGGGTTTCCTTCAGTCCGTAAACGTTTACTTCACAGTTTTTTAATAATTAAATAATTATACGCAATAGTACTTACCTGGTATCCATAAAATGTTACTAACGTCCACAAGTGTCTACTTAGTTATTTCTCCCCGCCTAATTTGAAACACAAATTACGTAACGTAAACAATGTTTCGAAGTGATTAACAACCTATCATAATATTTAAACAAACCGAGACTTTCAACATGAGAATAAATTATGAAAACCATTTATATATTTACACATATAAACACGTGTGTTCGTATATATTTAAATGAGTTATCATGACCGCATACTCATTACGATGTGGTCAGAGTTCTAGAAATTTTAGTTCGTTCAATTCACTTTTCACCAAAGCTCATTTGAGACAAAATTACTGGTGGAGAGTCTGTTATCATCTCAGAGGTAAGAGCCCTCGACAAAGAGGATCGTACCCGAGTCTCCTGAATCGGAGACTGATCCTGTGGAAAACTGCTTATGTTATATTTATTCATCATCCAAATAAAATACCCATTCAACGTCCCTTGACCAGATTTTCTTCACGAAGACCTTCATTCTCGAACCGGTAAAGCCTTAATTGAATATAAAAGCATAAACGTGGCGACCTAATCATGACCAACTTGCCGAATACTATCCTCTCAAGTATAGCTGCTGATCGGTAATACCCTCACACTCATTACTGATCGGGAGCAGCATCAGTAGTGCGATGGTATCGCCACTGCGGACACCAATATGCTTGCCCAGCGTGGTGAGTGGATGGCAATGGAACTTTAATAGGCCTGACTTACCCTGGGACAATTTATTTACTTTATTTATTTATTTATTTAACTTCATATACATGAAAATGTATATAGGCGGACTTAATGCCAGAAGCATTCTTTACCAGTCAACCTTCGGACGATGCAGAGATGAAATGAAGTAGGTGTAGGTGATAGAATAGAGAGAACTAGAGAGGAAAAAAAAAATATAATAAATGTAAATCTATATGTACATGCAATATTTAAATACGCATACAATAATAAATACATGTATAATAATAAATACATACACACGTACGTACATACATTTGTAATTTTTAAATATATTAATAAATTAAATATTAAATATATATAAAAATAGACTATTATTGAGATGTTTCTGCCATTTTTTTACAACAATTGACATTCAGTTGTTTCAAAGTTATGACACGAGAAGGTTTAAGAAAGAAGAAAGATTTTTACGTCGTAGAGCCAAGCTGCAAGGAGCTGCTCGAATGGACCGGGTTGGTACCACGGCCTCGCTGAATACCGAATAGTGAGGTAATCGAAGGCCGACTCCCCCTCCCCATCTCCCAAATATCCTTACAGGCCTGCAACGCACCTGCAGCGCCATGGTATTCATCTGCGTTATCATTACCATCAGGTGAAGCGCTTGCTCGTTTGCCGCCTTTCGCATAAAAAAAAGAAGATAATTTGTGAGATGTTTTCTAACTTACGCTAACGCAGATGAACTTTTCTTAAATATCGATACCTTATGAACTTACCTTTCTATACGTAACAAGCATCAGGTGATTAAACTAACGGGATTAAAAAAAATAAACTCAAACACATGATTGTTCGCATTGCGTTTAAATTTTTATTTCATCTCCGGGGAACAAACTTTAATGGCTCAAGCTTCAAAGAATTAATTGACTGCGTCGTAAATGCGAGGAATTGAAGGCATTTAGAGCTATTTAATTATGAATGCATATTTTAATACATTATTATAACATAATGCTTCTAAAAACAAATATGTCTTCATATGAATGTTTCCTAGTTGTCCACTTTTCACGCAATGCTTATAAAGACGTAATTATTTTCGGATTTAATTTAACCATATTGAAATATCTTATCTCTGTGATATAAATTGGTAATGTCCGATTTTCTTTCTCTTAATAATGAGTGTTAATAAGAGACTATCAAGCAGTAGTGAGCGTAAGAATCTGACACAGTCTTCTCGTGAGTGGGAAAGAGGCAACTTGCCACGCACTTCGATTTTGTGGAATCAGCTGTCGCCAGCAGTATTTCCGAACAGTTACGACTTAGGGACCTTCAAGAAAAGAGCTTATTCCTTCCTTAAAGGCCGGCAGCGCATCTGTAGCTCCTCTGGTGTTGTGGATGTTCGTGGGCGTCGGTGATCACTTACCATCAGGTGAGCCGCACGCTCGTTTGCCCCCTTCTTCTATAAAAAAAAAAAAAAAGGAAAAGCCTTGAAAATCTCATTGCAATCTCCTAACAGATTAGAAGGGGACGTACCTAACCACCTATCACGTTATTTCTCCCAGAGAAGCGAAAAGTTTTTCTATCGGATTGCGAGGAAAAACGAGCAAATAGTCCATCTGATGGTAAATGGCTACACCATCAGGAGATCTGCAAACCACTTCAATTGTGTTCTTCAAAAACTTTAAAAGTGGCTTATTAAGTTTCGTTGTATACCCATAAAAATATTATAAATTGGCATTAAAGCTGGATTAAAATTAACAATATCTCGTTCGCATCCGGCGTTGCCACACAATTCTAGGCTTTAATTTAATATTCAAGTGTTCATGTATCAAACAATTTTAGGAAGTCAAGGCTGGTAAAAAGTATCGAAATTTTGATTTGTATCTAACTTTTGTTCAACTTTGTAACTTGTTGTTTAGTGTACAGTTCCAATAGATGAGTGCTTAATAATGCCTGTCGTCCAGAGGAGTAGATAGAGATTAACGGGGTAAACAAGCATGCATTAAAATAAATTATTAGAATCTTAAAATATAAATTACGTCCTTTTAATGTAGATTTTTCCAAACTGCAGAGTTCAAATTTGATTTATGAAACTTCAAATTGTTTCAAAACGTTAAGATTTGAGCATCATAAATTATCAGTGCGAATTTCTATCTGGGAAAAAAATATCGTTTGATTTGTTCTCGGTACTTGGTAATCTTATATCGAAAATGAATAGATGTATATACGATATTCCTGAACCATTCTCTTACTTGAACCACTGTAATATCATTATGTTGATGGGGACGTCGAGTGTTGCCCGCTCTCGTGTCCTCTAATCAAACAAACCATATAATTAAGAAAAACACGTAGCGGATTCGCAAGATCATGTTCGTTTATATAAATGTTCTATGTATGTTGTATAACTGGTTAAATTTTGCAAACTTGTGTTTTATTTATGGAATTTCCAGAAGCATCAAATGCAGTTTATTTTGATTAGTAAAACTAGTGTCAGTCCTTACAGGGTGGTACGAAGAAGATATCGGCTCAGGTTTACAATGTTCCACAAATATATCAATTAAATAAAATCGGGTGCAGTGAAGGTCTTATTTAAAAAATTGTCCTCACTAACATCATTAAAACTTCTAAAGAGGTCAACGAGTCTCGATTAACCGCAGTCTAAATGAAAGCTTGAAAAAAAAAATACGCAGGGAAACAAACTCCTAAAAGCTGAAACGTACTAAAATATTTATGTGACACATCAAACATTAAGTACACTGAATCGTCCCATTTCCACCTGCCGTCTTTAATTTTCAACTCATTACAGAATGTGTCAGTACTGGTGACCATTAAAAGCTGGTAGAGCATACAATAAATAGTCCCAATATTATTTAATATGTCACAGCGAATAGAGTTACAATTCGCTTGCTTATTGTTTGGTGTTATAAAAAACAATGCAGCAGATTATTTATATAAAAAGCTTACTTGGTCTAGTGAATATAACCATCATAATACTCGTGGCTCGAAATATTTGCTAACTGTTCCAGGACACGTCGCTGCCGCTTTTCGAGGTAGTTTTTGTTACTTAGCCACGAAGTGTTGGAACAACCTGCCACCACCTCTTCGTGGGTACCAATCTAAGCCTAGTTTTAAAATTAGGTATAGGTCACTTCTTTTACATGGCAATTAGGTTAATAGTGGTTAAAATTTGTTAGTCCTCGTTGCGGAATTATATTATTATTATTATTGTATGGGGTATTTCTATATTTATTATTATTATTATGTTTTTTGTTGTTATTTATATTTTGATTCCTCATATAGTACAAAAAGCCTGACGACAGCTCGCGAAAAAAAAGGTTTCCGAGAGAATACCAGCGCTGTAGTTGTGGTTTAGCATTGCTACAGCATTATGCTGAGTCGGACACCGTTTTGTTGCTGCAACCCAATAAAATATTATTGTTATTATTATTTTTTGTTATGTTAATTAAGTTTATTTATGTGTTACTTGAGTTGTGGCAATGAATAAAGTACTTTCTTTCTTTCTTTCGTTCTTTCTTATAACAGTAGAATTTCAATTGTTAGTGTTATTATAGCCATTTAAGTTATAACGTTGGTCCGGATAAATTAATGCGGGTATTTGCTAGTAAAGCTTGGTACACGACTTGGTAAAATGCCAGAATGCCGCCACGTTTTGAGACTGATGGAGTTTTTTTTATTATTGCGAGCGACCGACGGACGTATTTACAAAACAATTCGATAATATCCGATCGAACCGGATGAAACACTTATAGTATTCCCGAGTTGTCATAAATGAATACTGAAACTATTTCGTACAGTTTAATATCGCGTCTGTCGCCCAAATTCAAAATACATAATACGAATTATCGTAATCTATTAGTCATTTTGGATGAATTTCATCTTAAAATTGGTAAAAATACGTGAAAAAAAGTAATAATATGTTTATCCCAGTTTGAAGTTAAGAAGTACATAATACAGGATACTATAACTCTTCTTTTACTGTTCAAGCTACACTCCTCTGGAACGCCCTGCCCGATAAGATAAAAGCAGCTCCTAGCAAGAAATTGTTTAAGAGTCTACTTCGTAATTACCTATCAGAGTAATAGATCATTGACAATATTCGGCTTATCTATTTTTATTATATATTTATTTATGTATCCTTTTTAACCAAGCCAAGTAAAAGTCTACTATGTCCTGCATAGGCCTCTCCCGTAAGGAGGATTTACAATGAACGCCACGAATTGGCAATCACAGTACCATCACCTCGCGCACTGCTGCCCGTCATCGGCCTGCTTCATTTTATTCTGATATCGGTATTATCGAGATGGTTATCCCGTCATTGATCGGTAGCCTTTGCTATATTTAAGGCTTTTTCCCAAGTCGCCTCTTACGAAACTCACGGGAAGAAAATGACACTTTACCACACCGAAAACACTTTTTCACTATGAACAATGTAACTGTTCCATCACCATCCTCATCATCATCATCATTTCAGTCTATCACAAGTCCCCTGCTGAACAAAGGCATCCCCCAAAGATTGCCACGAAGCTCGGTCCTGAGCCACCTGCATCCATCGACTTCCCGCAACACTGCGCAGGTCGTCACTCCATCTTGTGGGGAGTCGTCCCACACTGCGTTTCCCTGTACGTGGCTCCCACTCGAGAACCTTTTTTCCCCAGCGGTTGTCAGTTCTGCGAGCTATGTGGCCGGCCCAATGTCACTTCAGCTTGCTGAACTTTACGTCTATGTCGGTTACCTTAGTTCTGCTACGGATATCATCGTTGCAGACTCTATCACGCAGAGGAACACCGAGCATAGCCCTTTCCATAGCGTGTTGAGCAACTTTGAGCTTTCTCATAAGGCCTGCAGTGAAGGACCAAGTCTCAGATCCGTAATGTAACTGTTCTCACTATCTTGTTGCCTAATGTTGTCACTCGAGGAGAGAAAGGGGGGTGACAGATTCTTACGCTGATGAAACACGGCGATACCATCAATCACCAAAGCTAATATAACACCCGATATAATGTTATGCACAACACCTACGTTTAAATTAAATCTCGGCGGTTATCCATTGCGAAGTCTAATTGCTTAACAATTGTATTTGATGTTCGGCAAAATACGTGTAGTGATTTGTTTTATTTAGTTTTCACCATACATCCATATTTAAAGTGATGGGTATCCACAAAGCAAGGTCTGAATCTGAAGTATATAGCAAATTCGGTTTAATCACAACAAACACTATCTCGAGACTGTTAACTCAAAGTTGTTTAGAGAAATCGGGGGACGCTGCATTTTATGCACCTTTGAGAGTTGCTTTTGCTTCATTTTAAGATTAATAAGCAGCTGCTATAATATTATATAGAACGGAACGAGGTGTAATGAGGGATATACCTCTTTCTCCAGATGCCAAGCTCACATATATGTAGTTCACACTGTTAGTAAACAAACGTCGCTCGGGCGACCGAATGCTGGCGGGATATCCATCCGAATTTTTACCAAACCCAAATCCTACACACTAGAGACGCAGAGCAGCATCACCAGTGCGGTGGTACGGTTACCAATCCGCATGCCCAGCGTGGTGAGTATGAAATGTAGGCCGCCCATGAAATCTTTGTTGTGGTAGAGCCAAGCGGCGTCTTTTGCTGCTGCTCGAATGGGCCGGCTCAACCGGGTTGGTACCACGGCCCCGCAGAATACCGGCGTGGACTACAGGCATGTTGTGTTTCTGCGTTTCGTTCGGTGAGTGAGGTAACCGGAGGCCTACTCCCTCACCCCTTCCCCTTCCTCATCCTTCCTCCCATCTCCGAAATATACCTAAAGGCCGGCAACGCACCTGCAGAACCTCTGGTGTTGCAGATGTACAGGGGCGACGGTAATCACTTACCATAAAGTGACTCGCTTGCCGTGTTTCCCATAAAAACAAAAGAAATTAAGGCCGGCTTTTGTTGAGTGGCTTTGTTCACCGGTGGACTAGGATAGGCCGATATAGTTATGTAATTTGGTGCTCTCTGAATACAATAATAACAATATCAGTGGGCTAAGAAAATTACAGGCTGTGAGGCGTTCCAGCTTGGACCTCAGAGGTGACACTGCATGTAGTAGACCTGTAGTCTTCTTTTCAGTCTTAATTAAAGTCATCTGCAGATTTCCTTGGACTGTAGTAACATAAGATTAATTGTAAGCACGTTTGTCATTTACTTATTGAAAAAAACATTTGTGGTAAACAGAGGCCCACCTCACATCCTTAAAGGCGACACCCACCTGCAGCTCCTCTGGTGTTGCAGATGTAGGGTGTCAATAATATTTTACCTCCAGTTGAGCCGCATGCTTGTTTGCCCCTTCATTTTATAAGCAGTCTGTCTGTACTTACCATGCTGACCGATCGTCGGGTCTCTGAGAGCAGTGTTGAGCATAAGTTATTCTGCGTCTAATCACTACTGTTTGGATTTGGGTTCGGCAAATTTGGGTCCACGCTACCGGTTGGTTGCCAGAACCTCATATGCAACGCAACCCCATAATCACAAAAAGATGCACCAGATACCGGCGAGAATACAGCAACCTTGCTACTAAAACTAAATCAGACATTTATTAAGGAAACAAACATCACAACGGTTAACGGACGTGTCACTAAATCAATAGACAACAAGTTTGTTCAAGCATAAAATTACTTATACTTTGTTTACTTCTTATTTGCCAACTGTAATGTTAACAATCCAACATATGTTTATATTACGAACTGTAAATAAATCTTGCATTAATTTTAGCATGAAAAAAAAAATTGCGCTATGTTTTTGAATCCAAACATTTGATTTTATCTTATTCATCAACATTAGACACGTTAACCTTACTATAGCTCATATGAAGAACACAGTATCGGAACTCTGGTAGCCCAGACTGAATGCACGCTTTATATGTCGAGCCTAGTTCCGTTCCCCGCTGTGACGTTCCCCGATATCACAAACTTAATCAATCACAATAATTCCATTGCTGATCCACGCTTACAACTTAACCGCTTACCCTGCGTGATACCGCCGTGCTGTGCTTTCTACAGTTGATTGCCACACGATTTCCGTGGCTCTATCCCCGGACGTCTTCAACGAAAACCTGCAGAAAAAAAGGTCTGGTACGTGCTTACGTCGTCACCATGCGGTAAACTTTAAAAACATGCAGCTAAATCGATTTATGAATATAGAAACACGAGTCAGTTACCACTCGTCATAGAATAACAATTTGCATATTGCATAGTACTGTAGCTACCGGTTGGCGTTTTGCCATCTCTTGTAGAGGATTTATAGCGAATTCCGCATTACATTTTCTAGATAGCTTTCGATAGTCAGGAAGCTTTATAAACATTTCTTTTTTTGTTCTACTGCAGGAATATGCTGCTGCCCATCTCCTAATATAATTTTTTACCATTATTCGCCTCTTACGACACCCTGTACGACGACCTGCGCAGTGTTGCGGGAAGTCGATGGATGCAGGTGGCTCAGGTCCGAGCTTCGTGGCACGCTTTGGGGGAGGGCTGATGTTCAGCAGTGGACTTGTAATAGGCTGAAATGATGATGATGATGATGATAAACATTTGAAAGCATAGTATTCGTTAACACGTTTTCATTAGTGAAAAGCAAAACTTCTCTACATCTGGCATCTAAATTACCTTCATGATTCTAAATTGAGAAATAAAAATCAAACAGAAAATATAAGATTCGACTAAGTAGAAAATATCCTTTATGGTCTGTTGTACACGCAACAACGTCAGAACGTGTATTGAAGTTTACAGAAACGAAACTTTAAAAGCAAATCAATGGGTGTTTGTGGTTATAAAGCTTACGTGGAATGATGTCCATACTGGGCAACTTTGCACTATGTGGCAACTTAACGTACAAGGAATGTCTGGTATAAATATGTAGTTACTACATCACTACAACAGCCTATTTCTATTCAATCCAGAACATAGACCACTACAAGAAAGCGCCAACAGAAGCCTGCATATATCTCTTGGAAGATTTTTCCGTACTCACTACTGGGCAGGCGTGTTGGTGAACTCAGCGTCGCGATAGTGATGCTGCCCCCAACACTGGTCTGTGGGATTTGAATTCGTCAAATTTGGATAATTATCAGTGTCAGGTGTTCTGCGTACAGGTACCAGTTACTCTTTGAAGAAACATATGGTACAGTCCTCCTTACACTTCTATCATTTTATGGATTCAAATTGAAAAAAAAAATAGAATATTTGTGAAACTTTCTTCTTTTGTCAGAGGGACTTCATAACGAATGTATAAAAGAAAAGAATTAGTAAGGATTTTTGACAAACGAAATTACATTTTAATATGCCAAAGAATAAGAAAATGTCATGACTTAGAATTTATGATTTTTATAAATTGTGAATATATTAGTGTAAAAATTACATAGTTTCACTTAGATATCAACAGACGAACAGTGATATAAAAAGTACTCGTAGTTATAGTTTTTCTATGTTATTCTAAAGGAGCCGAAAGACAAGTTTTAATAACGCTTAACCAGCATGACCTTTGCAGGATTCTACTAAGATAGGATTTGCAAAACCTTACACAGCACAGCGACGAAGACAGTAGGCCCGGGAGAACATCTCACTTCGTCACGCATCGTGGTAGCAGGTCGCCTCATTTGGAACGTGACGTCATCGTATCCCACCTTATAAAAGGGATTCGGGTTCCGTTCAGCATGGAGGATCTTCCACCGCAATAACAATGAGTTGTTACACGCTCTACCACAAGGAGTATTTTTACGCTACGCCGCAAAAAAATCATATAGTGTCTTGTTTCACATTTAAGACACGATTTCATTTATTGCTAAACATATCTCGGATAAACTAGTATGACAAATGAGATAAGGCACCAGAGCGGAGAGCTCTCCTGCTAGATATAAATTCGGCACCCAGTCAATGGGGGACCAGAGAAGGCCAATATGCCACTCACGGCCAGGCAGCTAGGCAGGGGAACGTCCGAGTAAAGAGATTTACCTTATCGTCCGATCCCTGCGGAGGAGTTCAGTCCACGGACACCAGCAAACAATGCAAATCGAAGAAGTTTTTTTTATGGGAAAGGTAGCAAACGAGCAAGCGTTTCACCCGATGCTTAGTAATTACCGTCGCCCACGTACCTCTGCAATACCAGAGGTGCTGGAGGTGCATTTCCGGCCTTTAAAGGTATTTGGGAGATGGTACGGAGGATGAGGAGGGTGAAGGGGAGGGGGAGTGGGCCTCCGGTTACCTGTCAGGGCTCACAGCATCTTCTGGCATATCTGTAATTACTGACACTTTGTACCTTTTCCACTGAAACACAACAGTAGCTTCACTGCTCATTCATGCCAGAAATGGGTAAGAGGGTACCTTCAATAGAATTACAAGCTGTTCCATTGTGGTCTTCAGAAGTAATGACGCATCTGTTAGCTTCTTCGATTGAAGTTATTTGTAGGTGTACGTGGTTTACAGAAGCCTCTTACCTACCAGGTGGGCTGTTAGTTAGTCCGTTTTTCATCACCACAAAAAACATCCATTAAAATAAAACCTTGGTAGGGTCTATCAAGACGACCCCTACGAGAGAGAAATCAGTCTCTACCACCCACTAAAACCACTCACACTAGTTTCATTCCCTCCCATGCCAATTGACATGCATTATTGATTCTAAGGTCGTGATTTATTCTAATTGTCCTGTATCTCCGACCCTACTGTATACCCTTTCTCTGATATAATACCTACCGTTTAATCGGACACGTGAAGGTAAGAAGGACTTTGTTATTGTGTTTGCGCTAATATTGTAATATTGTTATGAGCTATGCGATATTGGACTAAAATGTTAGTATCTTAAGATTTTATTTGTTTAATCGATTCTCAGAGAGTACTGAGTTTTTTTCACCGGTTCCTTGTCTGATCTTTTGATTTTACTCCAGTCTTCACAATATTTACTTTGTTTCTAGTCACAAGACAAGAGATAGACGAGGAGAGATAGACTCTTATTCCTTTTCTCTCCTTTTCTTCCTTTTTCTTTTCCTTTTTCAATTACTTTACTACATAAACAGATAATATAACTTCTTTACTATTCAGGCTGCACTACTCTGGAATTCCTTGCCTGAAGACATTAGAAAAGTGTCCAGTAAAGTTTCGTTCAAGAGACTGGTACGTGAACACCTCTTCAAGACATCCGCTCCCACTTAGTGGATTGATATCATCGGTCATTGTAATTATAATAATATTTTGTGTGCTGTATGTATGTGTATATAAATATATTTATATGTATTCATATTTGTTTATATGTATTTATTCCGTCAGTATGTTGTAAGTGTAAATTATTCATGTATATTAGTTCGTTTTTTTTAACAAATTTAATGTTTGGCACCCTTACAATATCTCTCCACGCCTCGAGTTGACTGGCAGAGAATGCCAAGAGGCATTAAGTCCACCCTTTGTAATACTTTTATTTAAAGGTATTCAAATAAAGTTTAAATAAATAAATAAATAACAAAAAACAAAAACAAGCATTTAGGATTAAAATAATTTAAGAATTAGAAGATAAAAATTCCAAAGTCAATGCCAGATAATTTCCAGCCTGAGAATTCAAATCATATTCAATTAACACATTCCATTCCGTTAAACAAAAAACATTTGACAATTTATTGCTATGTTTAATTATAATTTGGTAACATTAATTTTTAGATGGACTAAATAATTTAATTTTACATGTCATCAAAAAACTTCTGCTGAGTATAATATACATATAATATAATATATTAAATACTTCATTTATCTATTTAATAGTTTTTAAATTTTTTTATGAAATTATTTACCTTTCTAACATCTAAATCATCTCTTTTCTAACGTTATCTCACAGCAAATGCAAGGCGACAGCGTAGTAATTTGTCTCAGTGTTTATACAGTAAAATAAATCGCCGCCTTAATATATATCCCCTTACAGATCATAAATTGAAATGTAAAATCAGGACATGGCTTCTTACATTAGACTATGAGCAAACAGAGGACTTAATCCAGTGAGCAGACTTAAAATGTAAAATAACTAATACAATACAACTGTACAATAATTAGTTTGACACACACATACGCGCACACATATAAACACGCACACACTATTACACAGACGATTTCAGTATATTTGTATATTTATATATCAAAGCATTCGTTACGTTACTTTTTAATTATTTTTTCTTCTTGTAATTCAGTAATCTATAGTACTAATATCTAGACTATTCTAGTTGTTGTTATAAGGTATGATTATTGTTAATCTACTTGGGAGAAGACACTGACCTCTGGAATAGAGGTACTTAACTTAGCACGGATGTCAGGGAATACATACTTTGTAAAAATTCTTATGGTTATAAAGATTATTATTATTATGATCTAATATATGCTTAGGAATTTTATTATCCACTTTTTATTGAATCGACGAGAGAGATGAGTGTCATTATTAAATGCGAATATGGTAATTTTTTTTTTAACTTAAGTTAAAAATATATATAAGATTGAAGTAGGCACCGCCTATCCGGTTGTAAACCTGCGCGTCTTCAGACTCTGCACGATCTCAAGATAATGTGAGAACTTTCTGTGTAGATCGCACCAAAATTAATAATAATAAGCTGAAGGTAGACCGGGTTAACTGTGACATCAGGGCGTCTAACAACTCTGTGTTCCATGACCATGGTTGCTTTAAAGCACTCGTCAATATCAACGTCGGAAGCATAAAAAAACAAAAAAGACGCGCGAAATCTGTAAATAATACTTTCATGTGAAATCTCTCTCATTATCGATACAGTCTTAAGACTCTAATATTTTTTTTACTTTTCCTTAGCAAAGACGGACAAACAAACCCTGTACAATCGATTGCAATGTAATTAAAGTGGGATAGCGAGCTACGAGTATATTAACTTTTCGAGTTGGTAGCCTTCTATATATAATATACCTATTGCCCTGTCTATCCCGCATTGTACTATGTCATATCAAGGGTTTATGTTTTGTGTAGTAATATGTAAATTTACGCTTTTTTATTTCACCTTTCACTTTCAATGTCATCCTATCGATTCTAAGTTCTTGTAATAAAATATTTATACTGTCTCTGAAACCAATCACGGGAACTAAACATATTAAAATATCTGAACCGAATATACAAATATTGATAAAAGTTTATACATGGCAGCTTTTTTAAATACGTACGTTATTTTTTTTGGGAAAGTTGTAAGTTTTTTTTTTTTTTATGGAAAAGACGGCAAACCTGATGGTAAGTGATTACCGTCGCCCACTTACATCTGCAACACCATGGATGCTGCAGGTGCGTTGCCGGTCTTTAAGGATATTTGGGAGATGGGAGGGAAGAGGAGGGGAATAGCAACTCCCTATTCCCCTATGTGGGCCTCCGTTTACCTCACTCACCGAACGAAACGCAGAAGCACAAGACGCCTCTACTTCACGCCGATATTCTGCGAGCCCGTGGCATCAATCTGGTCGAGCCGGCTCATTCGAGCAGCAGCTAAAGCCGCCGCTTGGCTCTACCATGCTTAAAAAGTATTGTCTACATCGTGTGATCGAAATACCTAGCACAAGTTGTATCATATGGCCGTACACTGGATTGATAAATATTAACGTTGAACTATTGAGAGACCTTCGGAGGCTGTCGAAGAAGGCACGTCCGCGTTCCGGCGCGCCTTGTCAGGAGGAAGCGGTAAGGGACGAGTCTTTTCTTGACAAGGGGTCGTCTGCAGGGATCACACTAACACCGTGGGAGTTTTAGTCCGTGTAAGCCCGACATAGTCACGTCTAAAGAAGCGTAATGAATATGAAATGTTTATGATTATACCCTTCAGAATAACTGCCTGCCGTTGTACCGTACGAATGGATATATCCTATGTAACTACTATATACAAAATTTTGTCTATCCGCTTGTAAAATGCACCTTTGTGATTGAGATTTTTTTTATGGGAAAGGGAGCAAACGATCAAGCGGCTGACCTGATGGTAAGTGATTACTAAAGCTTGGGCGTTATATCTGCAACACGAGAGCAGCTACCGGCCTTTAATAATATTTGGCGGATATGAGGGGTGAGTTCGTGAGTTGAGATGCTGATGTTTTCTGAAGATGATTAGTGAAAGATTCTCAATTTAAGATAGGAACGAGTGGAAGCAGAACTCTAGAGTCACATCTGTTCAACGGCTAGCCTTTAAGTTCGACGGGAAGAATGTTTACACATAAATTTTAACAAATGTCGAAAATTTCATGTGTATAGTAGTATTCACCGATATTCGTTCAATCGATATTTGCAAAATATCAATGCGTTTTCTAGCGTGCTTTTTATTTCTGTTTTAAACCAACCCATTTTATTTGTTTATGAATTATTACGATGAAAAACATTGGTAAAAGAACAAGGTTATTACGCCATTGATTATTATTATGACATTTTTCTTTTTCAAGCCAAAGACATTACGAGAATAAAAAGAATTCAGTGAACGTGAGTTTTCAAATTGCTACACAGAAATGTTACCTACTGCCGTCTTTCCTAATTTAGAACCTTGTAAAATGCAATACATTTTTAAAACATCGGAAAGTTCGACTTATTGTCATTTGTTAGTTATTGCTTTGATATGTAAGTTATTATACAAAAGTATCATTGCATTATATTAAGTTTAATTATGGTATTGTACTTTGGTTTGTGATTATAACTGAGATATTATTAATACAGCTTAGCATTTCTCCCTCAATTACAGTAAAGTAGCAACCTGTAAATGTCCACTGGTGGGCAAAGGCCTCTTCTCAAATATTTTTGAGAGAGATTGGCGGACGACACACGACCGACCACGCAATAATATTTTTGTTATTTCTCAGACGTGCAGGTTTCGTTACAATGCCTTATTAGCTTCATCGTCAACACATGGTTAATTCAGTACTAAAAATTACCATTAACCGTTTATACGTTCGGCCCCACATGGAATACTGTTCTCATCTCTGGGCAGGGGCACCCCAGTACCAACTCCTTCCATTTGACCGCATCCAACGTCGAGCGGCTCGAATTGTCGGCGACCAAGCTCTCTCTGATCGGCTTGATCCTTTGGCTTTGCGAAGAGATGTTGCTTCTCTTTGCATTTTTTACAAAATTTTCCACGGGGAATGTTCTGAGGAACTGTTCGGATTGATCCCAGCTGCTGAGTTTCACCATCGTACATCGCGACATAATTCGAAGTTCCATCGATACCACCTAGATGGTTGGCATTCCACCACAGTGCGTTTTAATCGAAGTTTTCTGCCACGCACTTCGACTTTGTGGAATCAGCTGTCGCCAGCAGTATTTCCGAACAGTTACGACTTAGGGACCTTCAAGAAAAGAGCTTATTCCTTCCTTAAAAGCCGGCAGCGCATCTGTAGCTCCTCTGGAGTGGTGGATGTTCGTGGGCGTCGGTGATCACTTACCATCAGGTGAGCCGCACGCTCGTTTGCCCCCTTCTTCTATATAAAAAAAAAATACACGTGGGTCACTCTCGTACTATATACATTTAAAGCGAGCGTCCTTTATTAAGAGCGTCCTAACCTGTTCAGAATTCACTGCGCGGACCTACTCCAATAAGGATGGATATGCCACAATCGTCACGCTTTAGCAGACGGGTGGGTGATGGCAGCATCCAACGCCGCTGTGATCAGTGGTCACTGCAGATTTTCTACTGCGCCATGTTTTATAACAGTGATTCCGCTAACTGCGATATCGTCGTGACGTCATGAGATTTTGAAGGTTCAATTTATTACATTAACAATAATTCAGATTAACCACTGCCGTGATTTAGCATAATAATTCCATGTTATACATTAACATATTAAGAATTAATATTAAAATAAGCCACCGATTGCCACCGAATCAAGAAACTCCAGTTAGATCCCTGTAATAATGTAATGTAGGTTTGTGTGGAATTGTAAAGACACCCTTGTATATTTCCTGTAGGCCGTGAACCTGGAACCACGCGTTTGCCAGCGAACACCATCCGTCACATGATCACCATCTATCAAATAGTCTTAACATTTGCTCTGTTGAGATGTGGTTTGAAAATACTAAAATCTAGATCTCTGACCACCCCCTGTATTGGGTATACGGTCGTAAATGATTACACATTTAATCATGCATGAAATCCAAAAGTCGTTAGTAAAATTTTATTGCCGATTACAGATTAATTTCGTTTTTATCACACATCAAAGAAGTTCTAATTGCATTAAGCTCACGTCATAAAAGCGTGTCAGCTCATTGCTTTGATGTACGTCTACAAATTGTTCACACACGGCGTAAAAACGCAATGAAATGTTTATTAGAGGTACATTTATTTATTTTAATTTTATTTGCAGACGTGATGGCAACACTGTGTATTTAATATGTTTCACGTGATAAATGGTTAGCGTACTCGATCCTGGGTTCACATCTCAGACGGAGCCAATAATTGTGTTTTGCACACAAGTTATTGGTTTTCAGGAGGGCTGCGTTGCGAAACGTATTTGTGAGATTGCTTCTGACTCCATCTCTGTACAGGAAGGTAAAGATGAGCTAGTGCCTCTGTGTTTGCACTTACGTTTACGGCACTATAATATCTTCGACGCGGTTGTCAACTGCCAATAGTATTTGTATGTATCAGGAGGACATCGTAAATGTTGTAAAAGTGAGAGCCTATGAACGTCCTGTCTCCAGGACATAGGCTTCCCGTTGTTTCTGGAGGAACCTAATAGCTCCTGTTTATTGAAATCTCTTTACTGTAATCTGTATACGGAATTTGTCGCATTTTTTTTTCACGTTCCCTCGTTTCGGGTGTTTATAGCACCCGTGATCACAAGATCACTTAAGCGTGGTAGAGCCTAGCGGTGGCTTTAGCTGCTGCTCGAATGGACCGGCTCGACCGGATTGATACCACGGCCTCGCAGAATACCGGCGTGAAGTAGAGGCATCTTGTGCTTCTGCGTTTCGTTCGGTGAGTGAGGTAACCGGAGGCCCACACCCAATCCCTATTCCTCTCCTCTTCCCTTCCATCTCCCAAATATCCTTAAAGACCGGCAACGCACCTGCAGCATCTATGGTGTTGCATATGTATGTGGGCGACGGTAAGCACTCCCCATCAGGTGAACCGCAAGCTCGTTTGCCGTCTTTTCCATAAAAAAAAAAACAAGAGAACTGTTCTAGACGTCCAGATGTCAAGGTTAACCGCCAGCTTTTGTTTAAAACCTTTGATCCAATCTAAGCAGAACGAGCTCACGGTATCTTAAGGTCATGCAGTAGTATGCTTGGCCTTGGATTTAATTTTATTAATCACCGTAGCCCGAGCAGGTGATACCATCCAGCCATCTTCTCCAAGTGGGTTAGGTTGCGGCCTACGAAACATGATGTCGTAAGTTCGAGCCCGCCATTCGACTATTTATCGTGAACCACTCCAGATACAAGCTGTAATGCTTAGTTGGAATGTTGCTTAATAAAAAAGCAATGCTTGCTAGTATTCTTTTTTAAAAAAAAATGTCTCGCAAATCATCCTTGACAGGAACGCTTCGATGTTCTTTTGATACGATATGTGGTCTGTCACATCTAATGTAATGTTTAGGGCGATCCAGAATTGATCATTTTCACAAGGAAGTCAAACACCACAGTCGCTTTACAGCGCCCGAAACATCGAGATTGAAAACAAGTAAATTAGGCGTCATAAAATCTATAATAGTTTAATTACAATTGTTGTCGCCTCTTAACTCCTGGATTCCTCCTAATCCTATAGGCTGGAGGTGAATGAGAAAAAATCTTTGATTACTTTCTGGGACACGTTGAGACCATAAATGTCTAGCAAAATGACAAGTATTTAAGTGATTATATTTTTAGCTGACACAGCCCATGTCATTACATTTCTTTAGATTATTCATTGTATTTTCTAACTTTTGCTAATAATTTAGATAAACATTTTTACGTAAGTATGATTTTAGTTTGACACGATACCGTTCTTTTCGTCTTTAATTAAATTATTTAAAAACTTCAGCATTTATACCTCTGCTTATAGTTATTATATTATATGTTTGTATATAGCTATATACAAACATAGAATAACTTTTCGATTTATTTCATTTGTCTGTAATGCTTGGGCGTGTGGGCTTTTTAACTTTGTTGTTGTTGTTGTTTGTTGTTTTGTATACCAGGACGGATACTTTACAACATGTCAACAATTATCAAGATCAATATATAAATAGGCCCGCTCCCTCTTCCCATCCTCGCTCCTCCTCCTCCTCGTCCTTCCCATCCCCCATCACAATCACTTACCATCAGTAAGTAATGCGCTAGCTCGTTACAATAATGTTGCTGAAGCAATCGTCATTCTATGTCTACCCCTTGATATGACAGACATCAGTGTTTATGTATTTTTTAATAACATGTATCTATTTTACGTAAATGAGATTAACGATGCGACTTTTGTGTTGTAATTTCGTCTGTTTTGCTCTTTGTGTACTAATAGAAGGCGTTGTTAAATTCAAACGATCCTCTTTATACTGATTTATTGAAGAAAATTGCGTTGAAATAAAATACGATAACATTTTGTTTATAAATATACGCTTCTTTGTTTGTATGTCTGTTATTGGGGTAATTTAGTTTAAAAAGGGGTTGTATTATGAAACTTGTATCAAAAGTACTGCTTTAACTACAAAAATTGTATTGTATTTAAGCTTAACGCAACTTAAAGTGCGTTAAAGAAGAGAGATTGGACAAAAATATTGTATATATCCACCCTCACATTTCTTTAATAGTATAATAGTAAAGTAGGCGCCCACAGCTGGGCAAAGACCTCCTTGACAAATATCTGAGAGGGTTGTGGAGCCGGGAAGGGCTCGCCACGCTGCTCCAGTGCGGGTGGGCTGGCTTCATATGTCCTCGAAATAACGTTATTTTATTATTTTCTCTCGCATACTGGTTTCCACACATGGTTATCTTTCACTCCACATGGTAAATACATCATCATCATACGTGGTCCCGGCACCGTGGATCGAACCCTGGTCACTCGCGCTCTATGAAATTAAAGTGAGCGCCCTGACCACTAGGCGATCACGCTGTACCTTGCTGGCCAACAAACGAGCCTCTGGTTACAGATAGACGACGTAATACCCGATTTGCCGAACTAACCGTAGACTAGAGACAGTGCAGCATCACTAGTTGATGTCGTTGTTGATGTTGCTCTCATCATGGAGACCAGCATGCCTAGCGCCAGGGTTCCTGCACTGCGCTCAACAACCCTACCGCCCAGGGTCGCGAGCATGAGTTCATTTTACACATCTATCACCCTCTAAGTGGGCGCTTGCTCAAGAAGAAGTAATAGAATGCTAAGCCTTGCTAACAAACAACGTTTAAAGGAGAATATATCTTATTATTTTTTTCTCAATGTCGCTCGCATCCTATAGGCTGAGAAACAAGGCTGGAACTTATCCGCAAACGTCACAAACAATTTTACCGAAAATTCCGTAAGACACCATTCCCCTATGAAACAGAATCGTGTTATTTTGTGAAATGATTTCGTTTACCCAATACATGGTTACCGATGAACGAAATTGCTGCACGTTTTTATCATGGAATTACTTATAACACAGAATGGTTGAGTGATATTATTATGGTATAGCGGATATGGTCCCAGATTATTTCGTCACATTACACGTGCTTAACGCATTAAAAAATCTACTATATGTTTGCTACTAAATCAAAGAACATTATGTTTGTACATCGGTGATATTAGAAGCTGCGATATATATTTATTTTTATTTGAATATAGAATTCTATTAACAGGAATGAAAACAGCATTACAGCAGTAAAACGGTTAACATCGCTCGAATTGCCTCACTCAGATTTGTCTGCAGCTATTACGAACGTTAAATTCGTTTAGTACGAATCGTCCGTGACGTTGTTACAATCTACGTTATCTGTCTATCTTAACTTTTGTTTAAGTTAGCTTTTGCCGCTGCTCGAATGGGTCGTTTTGACCGTGTGAAGTAGACGCATCTTGTGCTTCTGCGTTTCGTTCGGTAAGCGAGGTAACCGTAGGTCTACTTCGCCTCCCCTTCCCCCTCCCAAATACCATTAAAGGCCGGCAAAAGACCTGCAGCACCTCCGGTGTTGCAGATGTACGTGGGCGACGGTAATCACTTACCATCAGGAGAGCCGCATGCTCGATTTATCGCGTTTAATTTTAACTGTATCGCTGCCCGATATTTCACGTGCTGACGTGGTCACGAAGGGGCTGAGGTGTTTGAGATCCCGATGTCATAGTCGACCCGGCTACCCTCAACTTCATAATTATCAATTAGTCCGATCTTCGCAGAATTGCCTGGTCTTAGATTTAATTTTTTAATTACCGGATCTCATCTCAAGCAGGTGTTAGTCCCAGCCATCTTCTCCATTGAAATTATAATCTTGGGGAGGAGAGGTAGACCTACGGTTAACTCACACACAGAACGAAACGCAGAGGCACAATATGCCTCTACTTCATGCCGGTGTTCTGCGAGCTCGTGGTACTACCCCGGTCGAGGCGGGCCCATTCGAGCAGCAGCGAAAGACGCCGCTCTACCACGTTTATATCGGTTGGACTCCTAAGTAACACTGTGTTGAAAATTTCATCTTATTTTGTAAAAAGTTTCTTCGTTATACGTTCCAAGACAATTACGGCTTCTGCTATATTTATTATAACGGATCAAAACGACAGGTGAAACTTAAAAAAAAATAAAGACGGACACGTCCTCCCAAGGTATTCGTGACCTTGGGAGCTATGCTAGTCCTCTTTTAGTAGACTGCCCTAGTGTGTTTATTAGAACGATGTCTCAATTAAGAACAATATTTTATATTCAGGTCAAACTAAAATTGTGTTTCTTTTTAAATAAAAAATATCTAAGGCAAATGCTCGTTGTGAAGTCTTAATTCAGGCCACTGAGTTAGTAATCTCGCATTTCAGGCGTAACATTTTACGCAACTGTGCAGTGTTTTCTTACTTCGGATATTTTAAATAGTTGGATCTGAAAAAGAAAATAATTTAAAGAAGACCAAAAAATAATAAGCCAATAATGAGTTGAAGTACCGAGCGGGGTAGTGCCATGGCTTCGCAGAAAACCGGCGTTAAGTAGAGGCATCTTGCGGTTCTGACTTTTGTTCGGTGAGTGAGGCAACCGGAGGCCCATTCTCCTCTCCCTCAAACCATCTTTACCTTCTTGCCTCCCATCCCCCAAATATCCACAAGGACCGGCAATGCACATGCTGCCAGTCGGGTGTTGCATGTGCTGAATTGCGCTTCAAATCACTCACCATTAGATGAGCCGCTTGCTCGTTTGCTCCCTTTCTTTTAAAAAAAAACCCACACAACAAACTCACCAACCCATGGGTTGACTGGCAGAGAATGCCAATAGTCATTAAGTCCGCCCTTTGTCACCTCAAATTATAAGGGTTGTAAGCGATAAGGTTTTTTTAATAAAAAAAAATGTTCTCCTTGTACAACTGGTTATAAAGCTAAGTTACACTTGCGATGTAAATTATTATTCGCCTAAGTTAAAGTTAGGATCATGAAAATAGCGCAATTTTTGTATGCGCTATGTTGTATTTAACCTTATCGAATTAAGCCCAGACGACTGCTTAGTTACAAAGTTTTGCCGGTACAGTTAAATAACTTTGAGACAAGAAATTACATTAAATTTCTCGTTCTTACATAATGAAAATTTCACCTTTGTGTTGTAAACGAAAAATAAAAGTAAGTAATGTAAAGCAGCAACCTGTAAGTGCCCACTGCTGAGCAAAGGGCTGCTTCTCAAATATCTGAGGGGGTTTTGGATCCGGAACTGATTCGCCACGCTGCTCCTGTACGGGTTGGCGGACTTAATATGATGTCTGAGTAATACCTTTTATTATTTCTCTGTCATGCATGTTTCCTCACGATGTTCACCTTCACCGCCGAGCACATGTTAATATCAGCACTTAAAATAGCTATTAACAATTTTATTGGTACCGGCACCGTGGATCGAACCCTGGTCACTCGCGCTCTATGTAACTAAAGCTAGCGCCCTGGGCTACCACGGCTCTAAGCTAACAAATAGTATCAATAATTTTTTAGCTAACATTGATCAGGTTGTCTTTAACCTGATAATTTTATGGATATCGCAAACAAGCAAGCGCCTCTCATCTGATGATAAGTGATTACCGTCGCCCACGTACACCTGCTATACCAGAGAAGCTGCAGGTGCGTTGCCGGCCTTTAAGGATTGTTGGAAGATAGGAAAGGGAGTACAAGATGCCTCCACTTCACGCCGGTATTCTGTCAGGTCGTGAAACTACACCGGTCGAGCCGGCCCGTTCGAGCAGCAGCGAAAGCCGGCGCTCGGCTCCACCGCGTGCCAACTATGTACAATAAGATGATAAATAAAACAGCACAATCAGCTGTTCAACATAATTCATAATTCAGACACAACGTTTCAAAGCAAATGTGTTCTGTAATGATGGGCAACGATCTCGCAACGCGGCTGCGGGATATCATTATGGACGTTTGTTTGTGTATCTGAAGCGGCGCGATCCCATTCATCCCGGCTCGCCGAATAAAAACTCAGATTCATTGATACTTGCGGCTCGTGCGATACGAAAACAATATTCGAGAAAATGAGAAGCTGCAATGTTTTACGATATAATTTATTTATATATCATTTATATATAGTATCATAGAGCGCAAGTGACCTGGGTTCGATCTACGCCGGTGAAGGAAAACATCGCGAGGAAACCTGCATGTCAGAGAAATATTAAAAAAAAATGATTCCGAGCATATGTGAAGCTCGCCAACCCCCACTGGAGCAGCGTGACGGGCCTTTCTTGGCTCCGAAAATCCTCTCAGACATTTGAGAAAGAGGCCTTGGCCCAGCAGGGCACTTATACTGCTGCTACTTTACTTTTTTTTTACATATATATTATGTCATGATTGTCATTGCTTGACATGATCATTGTTTATATTTACGCGAACACTGAACATTTTAAATGAAACTACTGTTATGCGTTTGGTCTGTCTGTCTGTCTGTCTGCAGTCCGTGATCATATGATGGATCACCTCAACTCTAACATTGGATAACCTTTAGCTGCTCTGGCGTTACAGAAGTACGTGGGCGACGGTAATCACTTCTCACCAGGTGAGCCGATGGCTCGTTTGCGCCCTAACCATTAAAAAAAAAACACCATAAAGCTGGCCATTCTTCGCTTATATTGAAGACTAGGTAGATTAGATTAAACACTTTTTATATATATTTTTGGTATTAGTTAATTTGAGACCCGCCAGGTCTGACCTACTCAGTCTTTATTACGTAATATCCTGCTGTGTCATTTATTTCGTCATGCTCTAGGCGTTAGTTGTCGCAAAAAAGAAATAAAAGGAAAATTGGAAGGGTTAATGAAATTCTACAATTTATCGTTTCGTAATCTAGAATGATCTGCTGTCAGATCTGTGAGTCGGCATGATCTGTAGTTGTGTTAATGGATATAATTCATTCATCTAACAATTCTGATGCGTCTCGGGCAGGTGTTCATTTTCATCTACTTCTTTTATCAAAGTATTTTTCAGCACGTTAATTTACTCTACTGTGATAAATAAACAATACAAAATCCGATGAATAAATTGATAAACAAATAATGTATATTTCGACACTCCTTTGTTCTTGTTCAGAACCATTCGTACAATAACTCTTGTTACTTTCGAATTCTAAAACAAATTTTAGAAAAATTTGTGCATTATATTTTGAGATATAAATACAAAAGCTGTATTATTCTTTACTTAAGTCCACTGTTGAACATAGGCCACTTTCAGAAAGCGCCAGTTAAAGCCGGTTTGCTTATACTCCCAATATTCACAATACTCTAAAATTAGGTGGTAGAGACATACGACGACTTTTGACGGCTCGAAAGTTCCGGCTCGACCGGGTACCTAGCCGGACCGGACCTAGTACTACGGCCTAGCAGAAAACCGGCGCGCAGTAGAAGTATCTTGTAACTTTGTGTTTCATTCGGTGAGTGAGATAACCTTCTTTTAGATTCTTTAGAACTCCTTTAGAATTCTTCTTTAGAACCTTCTAAATTTACTCGATCACTATATATTTTAAATCAAACTATTAACAACGAACAATATCGCGTTTAATTGTGTTTTTTATTTATTTCCGACGTTTCGATTTATTTACCGGTGGTAGCAACCAACCATCGTCTCTATTGAAATTAGGATGTTTCTTTTTGGATTTCAACAGCCTCGCCAATCATCCTTGGCAGGAATCGGTATACTTTTGCGAGGATTGGTGGATCAAGGATATGATCACAGACTGCAGACTTCCTAGAGCGTCGGTACCAGCGAACACGTAGCTGACGCAAAAACACAAATCCTCGCATCAAGCATACCACTGCACGACCTCAAGTAACTGTGAGCGCATTGTGGAATGCGGAATCTATGCGGATAGATCGGGCCAAAAATTTATAAATAAAAGCTGAAGGTAGCCCGAGTTAACTATGACATCTGGACGTCTAACACTTCAGTTCCCACGTGACCACGGCCGCCTGCACGCATTCGAAACGTCGGGAACATAAAAACAAAATTAAACGCGATAAAATCCGTAAACAATCGATTAATTTATAGTGTTTACTATATGACAAAATTGTCCTTAGATATTGTTCAGCAGCAATATTTAGCCAGCTGTTTATTCTTGACATCCCGATTGCCCAGTTGGTAGTAACTCTACCTTTGAGACTGAGGGGTGCCGGTTCAAATCGCGCTACGTGCAAACATTTGTTTTATGTATATGAATGTTTGTAACCGTACATTTAGTATTAGATAAACGACAAGTTCATTACAACTTTGAAATAAAGTTGAAGTTAGAGCTTTCCGTACAAGATGAGTACATACAAAATGAAACTCTAATTGGTATGGAATACTCCGGTAACAAATTGGGTCCAATAACGAAGTGAATCCAATTCTCTTGTAAAAGTTATTTTATTAATTAGCTTTATTGGTAGCTCGAGTCATTTGATACTTTTTAATTGAACCGTAGCCTAGCAACGGCCGGGGTCGGCGATGTCTAAAAATACTTCTGAAAGCTTTCATCATCATCATCATCATTTCAGCCTACTACAAGTCCACTGCTGAACATAGGCCTCCCCTAAGGATTGCCATGAAGCTCGGTCCTGAGCCACCTGCATCCATCGACTTCACGCAACATTGCACAGTACGTCACTCCGTCTTGTGTTGGGTCGTCTCACAATGCGCTTGCCTGTACGTGGCTGCCGCTCGAGAACCTTTTTTGCCCAATGCGAGCAATGTGGCCGGCCCATTGCCACTTCAGCTTGCTGATCCTTGCGATGGTAAGTAATTTCCGACGCACATGTACATCTGCAACACCAGAGGGGAGAGGGGTGAAAGGAGGGATGGGAGTGGTCTCCAGTTACCTCACGCGCTGAACAAATCGCAGAAGCACAAGATGCCTCCACCTCGTGTCGGTATTCTGCGTGGTTGTCACACTACCCCCGTCATGCCATTGTTTCCACCACGTACAGTTAATGCAAGTTAAACAATTAGTTAATAGAATCTGGTATTACTTATCACCACTTAGCACCACTATTAAAAATCAACACCACAACCAGACAATATAGAGATTTTTTTTTTTTAGATTTCCAAAATCATTTTTATGTCTTCGTTGTACTTGACTGTTCTTCTTTCTATTTCGATCCTCTATGTCCGAGTGGTTAGGAGACGCAGATCTATCTAGTAGATCTGCATTCGAATTAGGATATCTGAGTTCAATCTATTTTATAGAGGATTCGAACACAAAGTGTTTTCGAAACATGTATACAAATTTTATCATTGGCTTAAACGTTAAGACGGTCACAGGCTGGCCATGTGTTACGTTATTACAAACTCCGATGGAAATTGGGTAAGAACGACTAAAATAAATGTCTAAACTTCTAACCGCCTCATTATAGGGCGTATAGGGTCATAAGGGCTTATTTACACTAGTAGTATTATAAAGCTGAAACTGTGTTTGCACGTTTGAAGGCGACAAATTCAGGAACTAACAGTCCGACAAGAATTTATTTGCTTTAGATAGCCTATTTATTGAGGAAGGTTATAAATTATATAACATCACGCTACGACCCATACAAGCGGTGCAGTAATCATAAACCTTGGCCGTGTACTCTTCGTGTGTATGAAACAGGTGTAATCCAAGTTTAATACGGGTGAAACCGCGGGGCACAGCTTGTATTTATATGGTTTAAAACAACTTTGGTTCGTCGTTACATTAAAAAGGTTGGATACTTTTTTAAATAGTAAAAGCTTAAAGGAAATGTATTAAAAAGTGCATTGCAATGAATGTTGAGTTACCCGCTTCTTTGATACGACAAGTGGAGTAATTTATATTTAAATTATTCTTATAATCTTTAGTACGAGAACATATATAAATATATAAATAACAAGCAACGAGGATGTCGGTATTTATTAAATAACTCTAAATTGAAATCTAGCGCGGAGGGGGAATGGTCTCTTTTTCCAAAAGCCAACTTCACTTCCACGTGGTGGCTCTGACGACCGAACGAAGCCACAATATCCATCGGAATTTACCCAATCCATATCCCCACAGAGCACTGATGGGTAGCAGCATCACTAGTGCGCGAGTACTGCACGGAGCTGCGTTCACCAACCTGCTTATCAAGCCTGGTGAGTTTAGGCAAAACTTCCAAGAAATGTATGCAAGCTTTAACTGGTGCTTTCTTGGGGTGGATTATGGACAGCAGTGGACTAAATGAGACTTATATGCGAAAGGGGGTGTGCGATTACTGTGATTACTGTCGCCCACTTACATCTGCAACACCAGAGGAAACCACTGCATCTATCACGTCCATGAAAAGCTCATGGACGTGGCAGAGTCAAGCAGCGGCTTTAGCTAATAATCCCAAATGATAATAATCTCTGTTGTCATAAGAATTCGGAACACAAAGTTTTCTATGAAGTCCGCGCTAGGTTAAGAACCTGTATCACAGAGGTCAGTGTCTTCTCCCAGGTAAATTAAAAATAATCATTCCATATAACAACGACTAGACTATAGATATTAGTATTGTATGAGAACAGAATCACAAGAACAAAAAAATGATTAAAAAGTAACTTAATGAATGCTTTGATATATATGTGTCATAATGGACGATAAGTTATGCTTATAATATGTCAGTATTCATGGGACTTGTAAGTACAGTAAAGTAGCAGCCTGTAAATGTCCACAGCTGGGCAAAGGCCTCCTCCTACTCAAATATCTGTAAGGGTTTTGGAGCCGGGATGGATTCACCACGCAATATTTCTCAGAATGACTGGTTTTCTCACGATGTTTTGCATTAGCGTCGAGCACGTGGTAAATACAGCACTTAAAATTGCTTATTAACAGTTTTAGTGATACCGGCACCGGGAATCGAATCCAGATCGCTTGCGCTCTATGAAACTAATATGAGCGCCCTGACCATCAGGCTACCACGGCTCTAGAATGTACATAGAAATACATTGTGGAAGAGACGAAAAACGCCTCCCGCTTTTCGTCAGGTGCATGTCAGGAAATATATGCTATTATATTATTTTGCAAATGGAATTGTGCAAAGTAATTCTAATATATTTAAAATAGTGACTCGCTGTTAGTCTTTATTTCAAATTAATTAGTTTGTTTGGTCTTTTAAGAGCAATGAAGGTTTCAATTCAATCAAGAAAAGGAAAATAAAAGCATCGTAAATCGCTACATTAACTAATTGAGTTACTTACTTCGCTACCGAATGAAATCACAAACAAAACACTTTTAAATTTCCATGAAGTTGTTTATCCTAAATGTATGTAGAGTCATCATCATCATCATCATTTCAGCCTATCAGAAGTCCACTGCTGAACATAGGCCTCCCTCAAAGATTGCCACGAAGCTCGGTCCTGAGCCACCTGCATCCATCGACTTCCCGCAACACTGCGCAGGTCGTCACTCCATCTTGTGGGGGGTCGTCCTACACTGCGTTTGCCTGTATGTGGCTACCGCTCGAGAACCTTTTTTTCTCCAACGGTTGTTAGTTCTGCAAGATATGTGGCCGGCCCATTGTCACTTCACCTTGCTGATCCATCCTAACGCCGATGTTGGTTAAAAATAAATGCCAGGTATTAGGTATAGTTCAGCAATGGACTTATTATTGGCTGAAATTATTAATAAATATTTTGAACGTGTTTTGACTTTTATACAGAGTGGATGCGATTTTAAAAGAGGTTCCAGGTCATACGGCAAATAGCAAGTACAGCTGTTTAGTCACATGATATATATTTAAATATTGACGCGACTTAGCCGACTGAAATGGACATTTCAGTCAGCATAGTAGTAGTAGTGGCCATATCGTTTAATTACGTTTGTCAATTCGTTCATCCAAGTCAGGTGCGTCTTTTTGTATATATGTATGTATATATTCACGCCTTGTTCCCAACGGGGTAGACAGAGACAATCTTCTTCCACTTGCTACGAACCTGACAAACGTCTTTCGCTTCTTCCACTTTCATCAATATACGCACATAAGAAATTCTTTTCGTGACATACGAAAACCTACATTAAGTGACTTTTTAGGGGCATGAAGATGTTGTGCTTCAGTGGGTGGCAGGGTCAAAGGACGCCCTAGAGCGTAAGGGAGCAAGTATTTGAATGGGTCGGCTCTTCCGGGGTAGTACCTCAGCCACGCAGAGTATCGGCGTGGAGTAGAGGCATCTTATGCTTCTGCGTTTCTTTCGGTGTGCGAGGTAACCGGTAAATTAAACATAACTTGAGCAAGTCTCTTTTCTGACACTTCTTTTTTTGGTTGCTCCTAGCGAAACTTTGCTTTGTTTGCTCGATATAGATATTATTGTCACTGAAGCGTTGAGCTATCTTTTTTCACCGGAGGAAATTTAGGCATGCTTAACCGCGGCTAGGAGGGACAGCATGGCTATGGAAATTATACCAGTTGACGAAGGCAATCCGTCCTCGGGAAAAAAGTTTTCTTCAGCATTATCCTCCATCGAAAGCCGCGTCGGAATACGACCGCGCCCTGTCATCTCAGCCTCTAATCCTAGCCGGGAAGCGAAACGATGATTTTAACGCTATAATCTGGATATCTTTAAGGTCAAAGTGAACAGACACCTTCTAGGCTAACTTGTACCATCCTAGGCCATCTTCGCCTTCCCTCAAGCGAGATTGAGGTCAAACGTAAGCCTATTATATATATAAAAAAGATGTCACAGATGGGACCCGGGACGATTACTGAAGGCATAAGGGCATAGGGGAAGCAACTGCCTTCTGATTATGAATTAATGAATTTTGTCTAAAAATTCCAATTAGCAATTTTAGTTGGACCAGTTTCCACTGAACCGGTGTTGCTAAATATTTGCTCTCTTTAAAACCGTTTCAAAACTTAACCGGTGACCTTTGTGTAGTAAAGTAAAGCAGCAGCCGGTAAGTGCCCACTGCTGGACAAACGCCTCCAGTGCGGAATTGGCGGGCTTCACATATCATCGAAACAATAAGGTTTCCTCACGATGTTTTCCTTCATCGTTGAGCACGTGGTAAATACAACACTTAAAATTGCTATTAACAATTTTAATGATGCCGGTGCCGAGGATCGAACTCAGGTCACTAACGCTCTTTTGAAACTAAAGCGAGTGCCCTGACCACTAGGCTACCACGGCTGGAAGGTGACATCTACCGCATACCATAAATATTTGTCAAATAGGTTGGTTATATCACACAAAGACACTCACAAGTCATTAGCATCGCGTATAGGGTGTAACGCTTAAGCGATAACCAAATGGAAGAAGGCCCGAATTAACTACCAGTTCAACTACAGTTGTCTTCCGGTTTGAACGATATAGAGTCAGTATAATTGCAGGCTGTGAGGCATTCGATCTTGGTCCTCTGATGTGACAACGCATCGGTAACCTTCTTCGAATGCAGGTGTCAACCGGTTGCAGTAGACACCATCAGATGGATCGTTAGATTGTTTAAAAAAAATTGTGAGATACATTTACACGGTCAATAGGTCTACTATAATCTAGTGTTGACGAATTGTTCAACAATATTTCATTTCAAGTTTTGATTATCTAACAAAAGTTAAGTCAATTTGCGTGTATTTTAATTGCCTGCCCGGTTTTGTTAATTGGGTCCAGTTAACTGTAAGTTTAAATAATCAAACAGACTTGCCGTCTTACGTTGTTAGTTGCGCAGCTTCTACTAACATTAAATATTAAATAAATAAGCTGTCAATGCCTTATACCCAATTCCGGGGGTGGTCAGATGTTTACACGTCCGTCGAACTCACAACATTTCATCGGAGCTTTTTTGGGACAACGCTACAGGTTCCTTTTTTTGTTTTATGAGAAAGGCGGCAAACGAGCAGCAGTGCTTTGCCGGCCTTTAAGGATATTTGGGAGTTGGAAAGGAGGATTCGGAGTGGGATGGGGAGAGGGGATGGGCCTCCGGATACCTCTACTTCACGTCGGTGGTGAGCCCGTCGCTATCTCAGTGCCCAAGCCTCGTCGATACAAACCATTCATAGGTTGAGAAAAACTGATTGTTACGAGCTTTTACTCATAGGGAATCGAACTCGAGTCTTCGTACAGAGAACAAACAGAACCTTTAACCATTCGACTATCCTGGCTTCTACTAACTTCTACGAACAATCTTTGTTTATTATTCTAGTATCTATTTTAGCATGAATTTCCATTAGGATTTTTGAGTCAATTATGTTTGTTTATTATAATTAGAGGACTTATAATATTTAAGTCTCCAATATAATACTGTGTATTACAGTGTAAGCCGAGCTAAGTTATGCCAAAGTACTGATATTATGTTTGCTTAAACTTAGCGTTAGGAAGGGTTAATGTCCGTTTTGGGTCGTAGGTGGTAATTATTAATAATAATAATAGACTTATAGCCCATAGCGAATAAATTACAAAATGTAACACAAAAAATAAACAATTGTAATATTATGATTTCGTATATATATATATGATTTTGTGTTTACAAATATTTTTTAACTTAAATAAATATCTCTTTATGTGTTAGTTTGTATTACAACTTCAGTGGACTTAAAAAAATACAAACTATATACTAAAGGCATTATATTTAAATTTCATGAAACCCATGTCTACATATTAAATGTTCTAAGTAAACTATTACATAATTATCTTGCAATCGTCGATTCAATTTAATGTTTGTAAACTTTACATATTTACAATAAATATTATACCTACTTATGAATCAAAATTATACATGTAACTATTAAATTTATATATTTACTAGCTGACCCGGCAAACGTTGTTTTGCCATGTAAATAATTTCTAGTGTAGAAAAAAAATAACTAACTTATTGGAAGTGTATAAGGATGTGGAATATGAGGGAAAAAGGCATGGAGCGCTGTAAACGATGAGGGAATGTTGTTTAAAAATAACAAACACTATTTTTTTTAATTTATTAAAAGTAATAATTATTTATATCATTAACTCATTACATAATATTAATCTCTTAATGCTACAGCGTGAACAATATTTTTTGTTAGAGCGGGATAAAAAATGATAAAATTATGAAAATGACTATTAAAAAGCAGGGGTTGGTGATAGAAAAGTGCAAATTTAGGGTTGTATGTATTTTTTAATGCCACATAATAAAAAAATAAAAATAATTATCAAAAAAATTAAAAAATTTTTTTTGGGTTGAACACCCCTTATCACTTAGAGGTTTAAAAAATAGATAGTAGCCGATTCTCAGACTTAATGAATATGAATAAAAAATTACATAATAATCGGTCAAGCCATCTCGGAGGAGTATGGGAACAAACACGTCTGAGAAATAATAAAAATATTATTACGAGGATATGTGAAGCTCGCCAACCCGCACTGGAGCAGCGTGGCGGACCCTCTCTGATACTAGTATTTGAGAAGGACGCCTTTGCCCAGCAGTGGACACTACATATTTGAAATTAAACTATTATTTACGGAATTTATTGCGTTTAATTTTGGTTTTTGCGTTTACTTTTTTGCATAGTTCCTTTTGTTTATTTTTTAATGCATTAGTGCCGAATATATTTTTTTCTACTTAAAAACATGATCCTTTTCGAGTCGGGGCGATGGCAGCCATATCTGTAATAGCTGTGCATTTGTTTAAGGAGTCGCTAAAAAATAATCCAAAAAAGGGGATATGTAAGGAATTTATTTCGCCTGTATAGGATTCAGAATTCTTCGTCAGAGGAATCTCATTGTGAAACGACGGTAGATTGTTAAAAAATTACATTGACAAACAAAATTTATATCACCTACTTCGAAAAGAAAATTCTTTTAAATTATAATTTTAATATGTTTTTTTTATGAGAAATTGGGCAAACGATCTCTTGGCTCAAAAGTGTTTACCGGCGCCCCAAGTACATCTGATTATGAGGAGGGGAGAAGGGGGAGAGGGAATAGGCCTACAGTTACCTCACCCACTGAACGAAATGCAAAAGCACGAGATGCTTCTACTTCACACCAGTATTCTGCGAGGTCGTGGTACTACCCAGGACGAGCCGGCACATTCGAGCAGCTAAAGCCGCCGCTTGGCTCTACCACGCTTTAAAAAGTATATATTTAAATACATAGGCAATAAAGAAATGTAAATCAATATGTATGTATAATTCTGCCGTCTCAAGCAATACGCGGTACGTGATAGGAACCAACGGGCTTATAAACACTGTGTTAGTAAGAGCGGGGTTTGATTTAACTTGCAAGCCTCCTGCTTGCGAGTCTCTACCGCTGAAGCTGTAAAGGCCACTAAGCCAACAGCATATCTACCGTGGGGGTTTTAGTCGGTCCGGCGTCTTTAATGCTGATCCCGACTTAACCATTCACCGGAGACGGTGACGGGTAGGTGCGAGCACCTTCATCGTCATCATCATTTCAGCCTATCACAAGTCCACTGCTGAACATAGGCCTCCCCCAAGGATTGCCACGAAGCTCGGTCCTGAGCCACCTGCATCCATCGACTTCCCGCAACACTGCGCGGGTCGTCACTCCATCTTGTGGGGGGTCGTCCTACTCTGCGTTTGCCCGTACGTGGCTGCCACTCGAGAACCTTTTGTCAGATAAAACACGTTACGAAACAAGAAACTAAATTCTTAAGCTTAATAAGCAATTTAGGCGATGTACTTAATTCAAGACAGCCACAGGTTACACTCATAGTTCGTTTCACTCACAATCCCATAAATATGAGTGGCTTCCTCAATGCCCGTAAGGCTACAACGAGTCGTGCTAAATTGGGAACAGTATTCTCAGTCTACCCTTATCGGTTATATACATCGGTTTCAACGAAAACACGCGCGTAATCTTGATACCAATCCGGAAATTATGACATCACCTTTTTTTTCCTCTTATAGATAGACTCCATACTCTATCAGAGTTGAAATTTTATTTCGTTAGCTATAATAATCAGTCTCCAGCTTTATTGCGTCAGTATCAACGATCCGTTAAAATATTCACAGACTAACGCCATCTTCGTTTCTTTAATCAGTTTCTAAATTTTTAATCAAGTCTATACGAAATTAAAACGCCAATAGTCAAATGGGCTAGGGTGCGGACTACGAAACATGACGTCGTAAGTTCGAGCCCGCCATTCGAATATTATCGTGAACCACTTCAGATACAAGATGTAAGCTTAGTTGGAGCCTTAACAGGAATATTAGTAATGTTACTTAATAATAGCAGCATAGCTAGTATTCTTTTTAAAAAAAAATTGCCTTGCGAATCATCCTTGGCAGGAACGTTTCGATGTTCTTTTGAGACTATATGTGGTCTGTCACATCTAATGTAATGCTTGGCGCGATCCAGAAGATGATTACATCAGGTAGTCAAACGCAGTCGCTTTAAAGCGCCCAGGAATACCAGTAATGTTGCTTAATAAATAGCATTGCGAGTAAAGTACTATGGAATGCTATTTATTAAAAAAAAAAAAAAAGTAGTGAGGTCGTGTAGTCAAGAACACCTTACCAGAATGAACATTACTACATAAATAGCTTTCGAGGAAATTGCATCGTTATTGGCAGAAACAGAAGCGTGACTCAACCCGTGACTATTTTGTCAACCCTTTAGCTCCGGGACAATGGCACGGGCGATTATAATAATGAAGAATCTTTTGAGCCGATGGGAATTCGTTCGAAAAAAATCACTGGATTTTTAGAAAAGTAAGCGTAAGATAATAAAGATACTAAACATAGTATTTATAGACTGTAAGAAATATATATGAGGTAAGAGACGGTACGTGAATAACTTCACGTCAATGATTGCGAATAAGGTGAATGTAGGATCAATGACTTTCTTTACAAATGCATTTAATTAATAGCAGAGTACAATATGCCCCCGAGGCGTTCACTGTCATGACCTTCGCATTGTTGAATTGCAAACGAAAACCTTTTAAATTAATAAACGTCACGCATCATGGATTTGTACCTGCAATGGTAATCAGAGGTCATATTAGAGATTAATCTTACATTAAACTGTTATTAAATTAAATTGTTCACTAACAATTGATATGTGATAAGGGATCGATTTGTGGTTGCAAGACGATCGCCGGAGCCGTGGTAAACTATCAGGTCAGGGTTCAGAAATATTCATAACAAATTCTAAATCTATATCTATTCAACCACAGGGCTCTCGCTTTAGTTTCATAGAGCGCTAGTGACCGGGGTTCGATCACCTGTTTCAAGTGCTGTATTTACCACCTGCTCGGCGCTGATGGAAAACATCCTGAGGAAACCTGCATGTCAAAGAAATAAAAAAAAAAAATTATTTCTAAGCAGCCCGCCAACCCGCACTGGAGCAGCGTGCTCTCAAATATTTGAGAAGGAGGTCTTTGCTCAGCGGCGGGCACTTACAGGCTGGTACTTTAAGGCGATGTTGTGATCAGGATTTAAAAAAAAGGACGTTCGATAGTTGGGACACGTGGACTGAATGAAATGTACGCTGCAAAGTCAACTGCAGAGTCGGCAGGGGTCGCCCTTGATGGAACTCTGTCGACCAACATTGGTAACATTTATATACAAGACTCAATATGGCCCATTGAGAGTACACATAACCGATAAACATGTGTGCGTATATGTATGGATGTAAAAGTGGTGTGTCAGGATTGTGTCAGATGTAAGACCGCAGTCTCTGCCTACCCTTCTGGGTGACGGGCGAGACCGTTTATGAATGTACATATATTACATTAATAATTCATCGATCGATTTATTTATCGAGACTAATAATAAACATTAGTTCAAACAAATGGAAGCAACGAGAAATCACAAACCTCTTGCTTCAAGTGTTTGCTGTTAGAGAATATTCATCAGACTCAAACTATCTCCTGCTCACATTGTATCTGTTGTCGAAGCGAAAAGTGGGTCCCGGAAGCACATTTGTTCATTTTAAGTCGTGAGAAAAGGAAATCCTTCAACTTTACCTACCCCGTCGCATAATGTACCATTGTTTACTCAAAATCCACCTGCTCCAACTTCTCAATTAAAAAACGAAGCTCTGGCGACAGACTGACTAAAAATGTCATTTATATTTTAGTCTGTGTCTACCAATAGGATTACAAAGAGCGAATTTAATGCCTTTAAGCATTCTCTGCCACTCAACCCAGAGCTAGGAGAAGTAATTGACATGAGGTCAAATTTAAAATGATGTAAATCCAAATTTTCCGTAATCAAATCTCATCGAATGGTGGGAGCAGCATCGTTAGTGCGAAGGTTCTGGTACCGCGCTGAACTATCCGTCTGTCCAGCGCGGTGAGGAATGAGCAAAATTCTTAAGAAACTAAGCTCAGCTGTAGCCTTAAACAGACAGATGATGATGGTAATTTACAAGCGTAAGTGTTTATAAAAATGTACTAGATTGACATAAATAATTTAAGAAAAGCCTTAGTTGGCTTTGAACTTTATGACCAGGGTTGCGTCAAATTTAAACGTGGTAGAGTCAAGCGGCCGCTATTGCTGCTCGAATGGGCCGGCTCGACCAGATTGATGCCACGGGCTCGCAGAATATCGACGTGAAGTAGAGGCGTCTTGTACTTCTGCGTTTCGTTCGGTGAGTGAGGTAACCGGAGGCCCACATAGGGGAATAGGGAGGAACTATTCCCCTCCTCTTCCCTCCCATCTCCCCAATATCCTTAAAGGCCGGCAACACACCTGCAGCACCCATGGTGTGACAGTTGTATGTGGGTGACGGTAATCACTTACCATCAGGTGAACCGCATGCTCGTTTCCGCCTTTCCCATAAAAAAAAAGGTGATGGTAAGTTAAAAGCGTAAGTGTTTATAAACTAAATATGTTCTAGATTGATCGGTCCTATACAGAGAGACTATATAGAGCTCGACCTGTTGCGCAGATGGGGGAATTGTTCCAATTATCTATTTTGTAATTAATGTGAGATTATGACAAAGTTTGATCACTTATCTATCTCTTTTAACTAACGGAGATTCATAACATTAAGCAAAATTTTCATTAATATGTTAAACTTTAGGTAAAGTGATGTGTACGATCTTTTCTTCAAATGCCAACCACACCTTCATGTGGTGCATGCACCCTGCCAGCTAGCGAACAAGGCTTTGGTAAAAATTCTATTTACTGAACCCAAATACCACAGACTGATTAAGCCGCTTACCCAGCGTTGTATGTGCTAACTTTTGAGACGCCTACAAGTACAATAGTGGACTTAAATAGGAAGGTATTTATTTATTTAATCTGTATTGCATTCCTTTATATACAAAGCGACCTAAATATTGTAATAAGCGATAGTTGTTATTTTATTATTTCTGAACTTCTGTCACCCTCAATTATGGTATGCAATGAATAAAACGGAATACATTGATTTCAATTAACTTTTCAACTACTATATGCGTCGTTAGATGCACGATAAAGGGATGGGGCTTACCTTCCGGTCGCACGATTGTAATTCATTTAAAAACAACAAGACACAAAAGAGAAGATAAATATAAAGATAATTGATAACAAATAGAAGAGTAATCAAATCTCACGAATTCATGTTATAAACATAATCGTGTGAAAAAAAGAAACGAACATCATCACCTTTTACTGCCCCGCGGTTACCAGGAGCCCTCATCATGCATGCAGTCTCAGTACTCTGCCACTACATTTCACGTAAACTCCAAAGGTCTGACCCAGATTAGTGATCAAGCCACACCTGTTTCGGCTTTTTGCGAATCCTACATAATCTATGATACTAAAATATTCCTTTTTCAACTACAAATAATAAACTTCTGTAGTAATAACGTCCTTTGTATCAACATCAAATTAAAAATGTTTAACAAACGAATTTCCTGTGAAATTTTCTCTACTTTTTAAAAGGTAAGATCTTTATTGTTGCTGGCCGCTTTGTATATTTCGTACCATAACAGTAGTAAATGATCCAGCCTAAGTCTACATTTGTATCTGTTTATGAGAAAATGTTTTGAAGCAAAGAATCACTGAAGAAATCAACTCTATTCCAAGAGCGATGCTCCAGCGAGTTATTGAAAATTTTAGCTCCAGGTTAAATGAGTGTGAACAAATGAATGGTGCGCATTTGGAAACGGTTGTTTTTCATAAATAAACTTCAAGAATTGCTCTTTTAATTAACATTAAATAAAACGAGATTTAATTGATATTTTGTTTTTTATTTAACGTCTATAAACGAAAAACATTCTGGGACACCCCTTTATAACAACCACCTAATCGCGAAGCTAAAACTAAATGTAAATTAAAAATATTTCATCGTCTACATTTACTAAATTTGCATAGTCAGTCTGTTTAATTCATATTATTTGAGAAAAGCCTCAGTCGACTTTGAACTTTATGACCCGTGTCGCGGCAAATTTACACGTGGTAGAGCTAAGAGGCGGCTTTTGCTGCTGCTCGAATGGGTCGAATCGTCCGGGTTGGTATCACGGCCTCGCAGAATACCGGCGTGAAGTAGAGGCATTTTGTGCTTCTGTGTTTCGTTTCGTTCGGTGGGTGAGTTTACGGTAGGCTCACTAACCCTCCCTCTCCCCTCCTAACCCCTCCTCATTTCCATCCCCATTCCCATCCCCATTACCTCTCGCAGTTGCAGACGCACGTGGGCGATGGTAATCACTTACCATCAGGTGAATCGCTTGCTCGTTTGCCGCCTTTCCCATAAAAAAGAAAACTATAATATCTACTGCGTATTTGACAACAAATAGTGTTCGGAACCATGAATCGGAGGCCAGGAAACAATCGGCCAGGAGGACATCATCACAATTATTCACTAAGGCTTCTTACCTGTGCTTCACTTGCTCGTATCTATCTTATCATTTCCGATGTAATGTTTATGCGATACGCTCGGAGAAAGGTTCCGTTCTCTTATATTTATATGACAGAACCCAAAGCACAAACATTTAACATTAGTTCCAGCACAAATTCGAATTCCTTGCAGTCAGGCACACTAACCACTAAGCCGCTCGGTGGTCAAGGTACTGAAGATCAGAAACAAATGCTATTTTATAATTTCGCATTCGAAATGTTAAAAGATCAAAGAATAGGTACTTGAAAGTATTACAAAGAGATATCAAAATATCTCTCCGTTGTTCTAACTATTACAACATAATCGTATTTGAAAATTCTCAAAGAAAATTCCAATACTCGTAAGAATATTAATAATATTACCAGTGTCTGCGCAAACATACTTTTTTTTCTCTTATGGTTCAAAATTTTTACATTCATACAGAAATACTTCTGAATTTTGTTTTCACAAATTTGGTAATTGATAATAATGTACATGACACGAAATGACGGAATGGCTTATTCTTTTATGTCTTGACGTCTTACGTTACGGCGAAACTTTTTAATTAATATTAAAATTTATATAATAATTAATAATAATATTAATTATCTGAAAGATAAATTCAGATAATTATTATAAGTAAATTGTCCCACTTTTGAGCAAAGGCCTGCCATTCGGTTTTTTATAGGCCGCTAAATTTATGCTGCTAACCTGAATTCAACGCGAGAAAATACGCGGGGAACAGCTAGTCTGTTAATATATATTGAACAATATTGTTACATCAATTTCCTGCCATGAAAGTTATTAGTGTAGAAATAAACACATACATTTCTATGGTAATGGGAAAATTCCATTAGCGGGAAGACAAGATGACAAATGGAGTGTGTTTTTATTATATTCTCTTTTTATCACTTGCAGTTGTGAGATTTCTTTGCTTCAGTTTGAGTAAGTAAAGTAGCAGCCTATAAGTGTCCCACTGCTGGGAGATTGCCACCTTAATAGAGATAAGTTAGCGGTATGATATCGACGTGAGAATCTGCTATACCCTTTCTTCTTGAGGTTGTCGTAAAAGACGACTAAGGGAAAAGCATAGAAAGTCGCAATAGGTCAGATCAAAATTGTGAAATATACCAAGAATGAGCAGACCGATAACGAGGAGCAGCGTCTGTAGTGCGAGGTGTCTAGAACTGCAATCGGCAATAGGCTTGCCGAGTGTGGCAAATCCTTTATATGTGAGAGGCTTACGTCCTGCAGTATACTATTTACAGGCCGTTCAGGTCAGGTAAAGGCAAAATCTGCCAAGACAAAGGTACCAAATATCGGACCAAAAATAAGCAGATAGGTGTCGGGCAGCGGCGTCTGTGGTGAGAGGACCCTGGTACCGAGGTAACCGGAGGCCCACGTCCCCCCCCTTCCCTATTCCCCTCCTCTTCCCTACCGTCTCCCAAATATCCTTAACGACCGGCAACGCACCTGCAGCATCTATGGTGTTGCAGATGTATGTGGGCGACGGTAATCACTTACCATCAGGTGAATCGCTGGCTCGTTTGCCGTCTTTACCATAAAAAAAAAAAATAGAGTTACGAAAATCATTCATCTGTATTAAAGTTTAATTTTAATATGTTTAAATGATGGTACCTAACCAATAAGAAGTTTTAAGGCTCGACCCGACCCTTGTCACAAATTTGTAATAAAACGTTGTGCGCCTCAGGTGTTTCTAAAATATGTTACAAATAATGTATATTCTTTATACCTGGCTATTGTAACTGTTATAGGGATAATAAATTTTGTAGTGATTTATTTATATCATAGTATTATTTGTATTTGTACATATATATATATATATATATATATATATATATATATATACCACCTAACCAGACGAGAATATATGTATGAAATCCATAATAATATTTTCATCCTCGGCTGTCTGGTCTCTGGCGAGGGCTTCTGTCTGTTTGGGTTATAATTTATTTATTTTATTTTATTTTACTTTATGTATTTTAATTATTATATATTTAAAGATAACTTATTTATTTTATTTTACTTTATGTATTTTAATTATTATATATTTAAAGATAACTTATTTATTTTATTTTACTTTATGTATTTTAATTATTATATATTTAAAGATAACTTATTTATTTTATTTTACTTTATGTATTTTAATTATTATATATTTAAAGATAACTTATTTATTTTATTTTACTTTATGTATTTTAATTATTATATATTTAAAGATAACTTATTTATTTTATTTTACTTTATGTATTTTAATTATTATATATTTAAAGATAACTTATTTATTTTATTTTACTTTATGTATTTTAATTATTATATATTTAAAGATAACTTATTTATTTTATTTTACTTTATGTATTTTAATTATTATATATTTAAAGATAACTTATTTATTTTATTTTACTTTATGTATTTTAATTATTATATATTTAAAGATAACTTATTTATTTTATTTTACTTTATGTATTTTAATTATTATATATTTAAAGATAACTTATTTATTTTATTTTACTTTATGTATTTTAATTATTATATATTTAAAGATAACTTATTTATTTTATTTTACTTTATGTATTTTAATTATTATATATTTAAAGATAACTTATTTATTTTATTTTACTTTATGTATTTTAATTATTATATATTTAAAGATAACTTATTTATTTTATTTTACTTTATGTATTTTAATTATTATATATTTAAAGATAACTTATTTATTTTATTTTACTTTATGTATTTTAATTATTATATATTTAAAGATAACTTATTTATTTTATTGTATTTTATGTATGTATATATATTTATATATGTCAACCAGACAAGTATATATATAATGATTTCTTGTATATACGCGAACGATACACATTTGAAATAATAATAAATTTTGTAGTGATTTATTTATATCATAGTATTATTTGTATTTGTACATATATATATATACCACCTAACCAGACGAGAATATATGTATGAAATCCATAATAATATTTTCATCCTCGGCTGTCTGGTCTCTGGCGAGGGCTTCTGTCTGTTTGGGTTATAATTTATTTATTTTATTTTATTTTACTTTATGTATTTTAATTATTATATATTTAAAGATAACTTATTTATTTTATTTTACTTTATGTATTTTAATTATTATATATTTAAAGATAACTTATTTATTTTATTGTATTTTATGTATGTATATATATTTATATATGTCAACCAGACAAGTATATATATAATGATTTCTTGTATATACGCGAACGATACACATTTGAAATAATAATAAATTTTGTAGTGATTTATTTATATCATAGTATTATTTGTATTTGTACATATATATATATATATATATATATATATATATATATATATATATATATATATACCACCTAACCAGACGAGAATATATGTATGAAATCCATAATAATATTTTCATCCTCGGCCGTCTTTTCTCCTCTGCCGAGCGTTTCCGTCCGGTTGGGTTATAACTTAATTTATTTTATTTTTTAATAATTCAAATCTTATCTATTTTTTTATATTTTATGTACGTATACATAATAACTACCCGACCCGAGAATATACGTAAATAACACCAAAGAAATAATAATATACATTTTATAAATAAAAATATTAGTGCGCCTTCTCTTTTGGGTTATTAAATAATATTCCCCCAAAATCATAGATGTTACGGACAAAATTAAATAATTTTTTCTTATGGTGACGGTAGAAAAATAATTCTCTCAGTATCTTTCCGAGTTTTAGAGCCGGGAAGTCTCCACCACAGACTCTAACACGTCTTCCTGCTGCTCCCTTTCATTAGTCTGTGAGATTTGGGTTCAGTAAATTCAGATGGACATTCCGTCATCATTCGCCAGAGACTCGTTTGATCTCCAGCTGGGTCTCGTCTGTACCGCCAGCGGGTAAGCGTTTGGTGAAAGAGATAGGATACTATCTTATTTTTTAAAGTTCTAAAATACGGTAAGTATAGGTTGCCGTTAAAATTTTTTATTGGGTATATAAAACGAGCAAACTGTTCAGCTGATGGTAAGTGATTACCGACGCTCAGAAACATCTGCAACACCAGAGGCCGAGGATGCGAAGGGGATGGGGAGGGGATGGGGAGGGGGATGGGGGGGGTATGGGAAGTAGGTCTCCGGTTATCTCACTCATTGAACAAATCGCAGAAGCAGAAGATGCCTCTACTTCAAGCCGGTATTCTGCGTGGCCGTGGTACACATCCGGTCGAGCCGGCCGCTTGGCTCTACCTGGTTAAAAAAAATTATAAATGTTTCGTTAATTCGTAATATTCATTTTTAGATATACAAGTAGAATACAAGCTTTTAGGTAAATTGAATAAAAGTAAATTCGTAACGGACATGTTAAATTTTGATTATTTAATTTTGGATGGATACAAACGTTTTATAACCAAACAGTGGGACGGTGGATGTTCCACTGAAAAGGGTCCATTTAAATTGAGAGAGATTCAACTTATTCAATAATAAATAATTGTTCGTTAAGCTTTTGCGCTTTGATATTCAATATACAAATGTTTAGAACAACAGAAGAGAATACATTTTGAATTTCGGATTTCATTTAATGTTTAAACACGAACAGCTGTTATGTTAATACATACAATTGTCTGTAACTGGTGTCGCCTAGTGGGCGGGGAGCTCGCTTTAGTTTCATACAGCGCGATTGACCAGGGTTCGATACCAGATACCGGCGCAACTAAAATTGTTTATAGCGAATTCAAAAGCTTAATTTATAACTTGCTCGACGGTGAAGGAAAATATCGTGAGGAAACCTGCATGTCTGAGAAATATTATTTCCGGACCTTTGAAGTCCGCCGAGCCGCATTGGAGCAGCGTGGCGGACCCTTCCCGGCTCGGAAACCCTCTTTGATATTTGAGAGGGCTACTATTAAAGACAATTGATAATTAACCTAAATTAATTAAGGTAACTTCGAAAGTAGTGGTGTTGTAGTATATTATGTAATGTAGGTAGCAATTATACATTGTGTTGCCGATTATTGTAAAAAAACCAATAAATCAGTCTTGATCAACATGACTTTTTACTACGGTGCAATGGGTGCTAAACGTTTTTCATCCCTCCCATCCCGCCAATATCTTTAAAGACCGGTAACGCACCTGCAGGTTTGATGTCGCATATGTACGTGGGCGACGCTAATCACATACCATCAGCTGATCCGCTTGCTCGTTAGCCTTCTAACCCATAAAAAAAAAAAACCATCCACCACATTACGATTTACACAAACTTTCTCATCGACGTAACATATATGACTCGGTGCTCTTTCTTCGCGAATTAATTAATGTTTAACTGTAATAAGTGTTCTCACAAAGGATCCCTTTGTGTGTTCCGCGACAAAACTCTCGGCGTGTTCTTAAGTATCCCAGTACCTCGCCTCCCGGTCCATTGACAAAAAGTAAGTTAGATAAAAACACACAATTGCACTCACAATTAATCTTGTAACAACAAAATGTGCAAGACAATACAACAGTAACGAGTGACATTTTCATGGACACCGTTTACTTTTTTTTTTATGGGTAAGGCGGCAAACAAGCAATGGGTACCCCTGATGGTAAGTGATTACCGTCGCCCGCGTACATCTGGAACACCAGAGGAGCTACAGGTGCGTTGCCGGCCTTTAAGGGTATTTGGGAGATGGGAGGGAGGATGAGGAGTGGAATGGGGAGGGCGAGTTGGCCTCCGGTTACCTCACTCACCGAACGAAACGCAGAAGCACAAGATGCCTCTACTACACGCCGGTGTTCTGCGAGGTTGCGGTATTAATCCGGTCGAGCCGGCCCATTCGAGCAGCAGCTAAAGCCGCCGCTTGGCTCTACCACGTAAAAAATTATATTTGCGATTATAAGATTAACTCATTTATCAACCTTCAAAAGTACGAATATAATTGTTTAGCTAACTATTAGTTAGATAGAAGCAACCTGTAACAAACGATGTCCCACGGTGGGGCAAAATCCTTCTCTCAATAGGTTAAAGATAATATGAGATAAAAGAGGTTTGGAACAATCACGACTGCTAAGCTGCCCCTCGTCAATTTATAAACGAATTGTGTCGTTATCTTGAAAACTAAGCCGGCGACAGGTTCATCACCTGTCACTCCAAACTCCAAATAAGTTCTGATGATAAAAGGTTTGAAACGAATAAAATCTGACTGACCACCCCCACAATTGGTATACGGTATTCATGAATTTCACGATTTCTGCTTCTGTATATAGTAACTTTTTCTTTGGATTTAAAAGTAGAAACGAAAAGAAAATACAGTTTTACAATATCTTATACCAAACTCGGAGCAAATGTGAAGCCGCAACAGATCAAACGTCTGAAGTGAAGCTTCGGGTTTGACTTTATATTGAAGACATGAATATCGCATCGAGAACTTGAACGAAGACCATGCTAGCTCCAATCCGCATAATTATAAAGGGTTATTCTTTGCAAACAGAGCCGTGGTAGCCTAGCTAGGGCGCTCACGTTAGTGTCATAGAGCGTGAGAGACCTGGGTTCGATCCCCGGTGGCCGGCACCACTAAAATTGTTAATAACAATTTTAAGTGCTGTATTTACCACGTGCTCAACGGTGTAGGAAAACATCGAGAGGAAACCTGCATGTCTAAGAAATAATAAAAATATTATTTCGAGGATATGTGAAGCCTACCAATCCGCACAGGAGCAGCGTGGCGGACCCTTCCTGGCTCCTAAACCGTCTCTGATACTCGTATTTGAGTAGGAGGCCTTTGCCCAGCTGTGGGCACTCATAGGCTGCTACTTTACTTTTTATTCTCTGCAATTCTTCAATGAATAGCATCAATAATAGAAATAACTGGGAATGAATAGTATTTTAAAACGAATCATTATATTGTACGACGACGAATACATGTTTATGTTAAAATTAAACTATTATTTACGGATTTTATCGCGTTTAATTTTTTTTTAGTCCCGACGTTTCGGGTGCTTCACAGCAACCATGATCACGGGGGACCGACGTGTGAATTTTTGGTCCGATTTACTCAGAATGTGCTCACATCATCTTGAGGTCGTGCTGATGGTATGCTTGGTCTTGGATTTAATTTCCATTTTCTCTATTGAAATTTGGATGCTTTTTTTAATTGCAATAGCCTCACGATTCATCCTCGGAAGGAATCGATGTTCATTTGCGAGGTTATGTGGTCTGTGAAATCTTAAATATGTTCATCATGATCATATCATAAGAAATCGTCTAAGTTTACGTATGCATTGTGTATATATATATAGTTATATAAATATGTATGTATAGTGTGTAATGTGTTTCACATAATGAACAAATATAATTACATGTATGTCATATATAAGTATTGTATTGTAGTATTATATTCGAGTATATACTATATAACATAATATTTCTGTGCACCCTTTTACATTTTCTCTGTTTCATCTAATGGTAGACTGGTAGAGAATGACTCTTGACATTAAGTCCGCCTTTTTGTTCTGTAATGTGCAAATAAAGTTTAAATAAATAAATATAATACAATCCGTGCATAATAGTTTCATTTCAAATGTGTAGAATTCGGGTAAATACTAGAAATATATACATGCTTAATTGTCAATAATGACTTGTATTGGTCATATAAAAAAAAATCAGTTGTTTGTGATAGTCGTACAGAGAAGGATCCGCCACGTTGTTCCAGTGGGGGTTGGCCGTCTTATCGGTGCTAGATTTAAAAAATTATGATTGACAAGTGAAATTTACGTTGATGAATAATTCTATTGGATTTTGTTCTCGAGCATATTTTTTTAACTATTTGCCAGACGAGCAGATTCTTATGCTTATATATGTTTTTCTTCGCCACTGAGCACATACTAAATTCGACACACAGAAATTGCTATTAACAATTTTAGTGGTAACACTAATTCGAATTCAGATCACTCGCGTGCCATGAAATTAAAACGAGCACCCTGACCTCTGAAATTTACAGTATTTGTCAATAAGATTAAATCAATAGATAAAGGTCAGGAGAGCCGATTGGTTGGCCTCCAAATTAGAAGACCTTGATTCGATCTCCGATGTGGAGTGCTCGCACCAATTAGTTGTTCGAAACCTATGTACGGTTAGTATCGTTGGTTCGGACACTAACACGGCGGTAGGCTCACCACCTGTCACGTGGTCCCTTATAGGTGAAAAGGGGGTTAAAAATGCTAAACGTCTAGATCTCTGATTCCATCCCTATATTGGGTATACGATCGGGAGTATTTTCATTATTAAATTAGAAACGAATAGTTATTACTTATCTGAAATATCTGGTAATTACAAGTTCCATATCAAAAATACTTGGAACTTATTCATAAATAACAATATCAGCACCGCTTCACACTCAAAGAACGAATTAAATTTTAGATTGAAATAATTTTCTACGAGCCCGAAAAGTCCCTTTCTAATATCTCTGAAATTGAAAAAGTTTGTTAATAGACGACTGAGATTTATCTGATGTAAATATAGATTAAACATGCTTACTTACTTGCTTGCAAATGATTTACTTTGTTACAAAAATGTCTTCTTTATCTTCATCGGCCCATTCTCTTGGGGGAAGTGAGCATGCATTGAATGCAAAGGGTTTGCCCGTTTTACTCTCTGCGCGGGGAAAACGTGATGCTGTGATTAATGATGCTGCTTCATATTACAAGGCTGTGGAATCTGAGATAGATACAAATTCCTAAAAATTATTAGCTATAATATAAGTAGTATAAGTTTTATTTTTAATAAGTTTTAGTGATTAATTTAGTTGCGTTATGAGAAAATCTATCAATGGGTATGTACATGAGCGTCATACAAGTTGACTAATAGAATCACCTGGAAGATCTCAAGTTGTTATAAAAATAATAATTCAAAAATAATAATAAAAAAAAAAAAACTAGCATTAAATAAACTAGTAATTAATAGAAGGTAGAAGCGTCTAAAGTGCAAGTAATCCTCTATCCAATCTAAACGTTCCTATCTGCTTGATCCATCACCATTGAAATGGGTGACAATTGATCTCGCAACAATAACTATATGATTTGAAATGAAACTATTATTTTCGAATTTTATCGCGTTTTTTTTTTGTGTTTTATATTCGCGACGTTTCGATTGCTTTACAGCAGCCGTGGTCCCTGAGGTGTTAGACGTCCAGATGTCATATTTAACTCGGACTACTTTCAGATTTTAGTTTATTCATTTTGGTTCGATCTACGGAGAATGCGCTCAGAGTATAGATACAGTAAACGTTGGTAATAAAGAAACAAATTAAAACGCGATAAAATCCGTAAATAATAATTTGATTTCGAATGTGTAGCGTTCGCGTAAATATATGAAATCAGTGGCACTAATTGAATAATATTGCCATTGGTGTGTATATGCCTTTATGCTCAGATGATGTTGCGTCGTTGCTACTGCAAGTTTAGTCATTTGAATTGAGATTGTAACAATTTTTATTTCTTTCAAATCTTTACTTTAACTTTGTCACTTCATCAGCCTGTAAAAGTCTACTGCTGTTAAGTTTCCGTGAAATAATTTCTCGCAGAATACCGGCGTGAAGTAAAGGCTTTCCTGTGCTTCTGCGTTTCGTTCGGTGAGTGTGGTGACCCACTCTCCCTCCCAAGAACCCGTCCACTTATCGTCCCTCCCATCTCCCAAAGGTCCTTATAGACCGGCAATTCACCTGCAGCTTCTCTGATGTTGCAGATTAAGAGAAGAATTAAGATTAAAATAAAAAAGCAAAATATTAAAGCGCCGACATAAGCCAGCAACCCACGCTCGATTTATTCATACTCAAAACGCTGGGTGGGCGCACCAGATGCTGCTCGCCATCACTGCTCTGTGATATTAGGGTTCGGTATTTGAATGGAATATCCGCCAGTTGTTTCTTTTGTATTGACAGTTTTTATTACTATGCCTGACTTGTTATTATGCGATGTCGATTATCGATTCTATGTAATCACGACCGATCGAGATAAAAACTGTCAAAAGTGTCAAAGTTGATATCGATATGGAACACTCATTCAACTGATTAACTAGTGCAGAATGAATCAGTGCCGATTAGTTTTTAGTTTAGTTTTTAATCTCGACGAATATTCTTCACCGGAGTCTCGTTCCTAAATCAGTAGGTTGCACCGCGTGCTGGTGAAGTTGACATTTGAAGAAAAAAAAATCTTTATCTCGCCGAAGAGGTTCATGTCTTATCGTACCGAGCCCCTGGGTACCAACCCTGAGGGCTTTGTCGATCAGGGGGAACCATGCTCGATGCAAACCGTCCGTCCGAGTTGGCCGCTCTGAGGAAGATTAGATAACCCACTTTGGACGGTGGGTGTCAGTCTGTGCTACCTCAGATAAAAATAGTACAGCGCTGAGCTTTCGTGACTTCAGCGGGATACTTATTTAATACATTTTCATGTTGTCGTAATTGAATTGTTACCCTAATCCAAATGAAGTCGAGACTTATAATTAAAACAGAGTCGTGAATTTATACAAAAAAAGATTTTTTTTTTTTTTTTTTTATAGAAGAAGGGGGCAAACGAGCGACTACTTTATTAACCATTGAGAACAAAGGGATATGAACGTTAGTATATACTGTCCGTGAGAATAACTCATGTAGGCTCTACGTCAGGTGAAGTAAATTAGGTTTGTTCAATCCCCTGACAATAGATGAGCCTCTATAATCGCAAAACGCAGTGTAATCTGTTTCAACTTTGAACTTAATATACCCATTATCTATCTGTTAAGTTCTAATGATGTATGGTACTAATGCTTATATGAAACCTAATAATTAAGGGTAATGAATAATACTTATGTACATATACTAAAAAAGGTACGTGTTAAAATTCAAACTGTTTTAATGTTATACAATTATAAAATTAAATCATTTAAAACTATAAAGTACTGGCAGTCCATCACTGGTCTGTGAGATTTGGGTTCCGAAAATTCATATTAATGTTTTTAATGTCATTCCTTCGCCAGAGTCTCATTTGTTAGTAAACAGAGTGTGCTGTAGGGTTTTTTTTCACCTGACTGTAAGTGATTACCGTCGCCCACATACATCTGCAACACCATAGATGCTGCATGCGCGTTTGCCATCTTTAAGGATATTTTGGAGATGGGAGGGAAGAGGAGGGGAATAGGGAGGAGATGTGGGCCCCCGGTTACCTCACTCACCGAACGAAACGCAGAAGCACAAGATGCCTCTACTTCATGCCGGTATTCTGCGAGGCCGTGATATCAATCCGGTCGAGCTGGGCCATTCGAGCAGCAGCTAAAGCCGCCGCTTGGCTCTACCACGCTTAGATTATGTATTCTTCGTACTATATTATGTATTCTGTTTTAAACCCATACATTTTTTGTACGAGCAAGAGCCAAGCGGCGGTATTTGCTGCCGCTCGAATGGGGTAGTACCGGAGCGTCGCAGAATAATGGCGCCAAGGAGTCATCTTGTGATTCTGCCTTTCGTTCGGTTAGTGAGGTATCCGGAAGCCCACTTATCGATTTAACAGGTGGTATACTTGTTCTCTGCCAAGAAGTAGTCCGGGTCGGTCCCAATCTTTTATCCATTTAACAGCTGCCTGCTGTTAGGCAATTACTGTTGTGTTCCAGTTTGAGAGGTACAGACAGCCAGTATAATTACGGGCTGTGACGCATTCCATCTCAGTACTCAGGGGAGACAGCGCATCGGTGACCTTCTTCGATTGAAGTTGTTAGCAGATGTCCATGGGATGCAGTAACCGCTCACCATCACGTGGACTCTACTAGCAAGTGTTTCTAAATCTAAAACGAATAAAAAGAAAAACAACATTTTAAAATTGTTCTCAAATATTTTTCATAAGAGAATAGAACAGTATTAGTAGAACTAAGGACGTGACCAGCAAATACGAAATAAACTGTCTTCTATACTACTCCGTGAGACACTCGGTGTTACAAAATTGAATGAATGAAATGAAAGGAATGAAAATTCTTTGTTATTCGACGTAAGAAAGATAATTTCGTTTATCAAGTGTCAATTCTTGTTATAATTTTTTTACAATTTAAAACTTTCGTTTTCGTCAAATTTTCGTCACAGAATGCCGAGATTAATTAACACAACACAAACCTAGAGATTAAAAGAACGACCACGTTTCTCAGATGGACCCAATGAAGCATGGAATCAATAGAGATCTATTGACTCCAGGCTTCACTAGAGATAAAATAGCTTCGAAATTAGGTTCTGCAATTAACGCCATTACAAGGATCACAGCTATTACAGTTGGCTGATGAAGCAACAGCCAAATTGGTGTTACGGTGGGGATCGGCAGCTGGCCAAAATATCTTGACAGTTCCGTCGGTGTTTATTTTTGAGAACATTATGAACGTATGGAAAAATATCAATATTTAAAAAAAAATTGCTGTTTTCTAAATTTAGATTGGTTAAAACCAGAAAGTCCTTTCTATGTCAATGCATAAAGTTTTACAACAAGTTCCCTCATTATATAGTGCTACAAACGTACACTGGTATATTCTCCTACATTGCAAATACCAATGCTTAGACTCTTTTCCTATAATTCGTTTGAATGCAAATTCTCGTGTAAGATCTAACCAAAATAAACATTTCAAATACTTTCATTAAAAAGTATTTACGCTAATGAATCATGTTATAAAAATTGCAGCACATTTTCTGGAAAAAATTAAAAAAAAAAAAAAACGACGTTGATTTTGAATGAAAAAGTTAAGAGTGTACGTTTATATGCATTTCACCTTTGGCATCGGATAATACGTGGCGTGCGCTTTTGACTGGCAGGGTCGCGGCTTCAGTTTTAAAATTTATAAAGCAACGGAAAATAAATGTTGCACGTGTTTCACTAAAGGTCACGACAGTGACATAAGGCCTCATTCACATTTCAGGGGATACGCTACGGTAACCGTGTCTCGGTTAAACGTAACCATATTTCTTATAAAACAACACGATTTAGTTTTCTATTGAATAATGTCACAAGGAATTTTTGTGAAATATTTTGTGGCGTAGCGGATAAGTCCCCAGATTTTTTGCTCATACAAAACATACAAAAGAGATGTCGCGTTAGTTTAGTGACTTGGTGTTTCTCTGCGCGATAGAGTCTGAAGCGATGATATCCGCAGCAGACCTGGGGAGCAATCGAGATAGCCGTAAGAATCAACAAGGTGAAGTGGTAATGGACCCGCCACATAGCCAGCAGAACTGACAACCGTTGAGGAAAAAAGGGTTCTCGAGTGGCAGCCACGTACAGGCAAACGCAGTGTTGTACCGCCTACTAGATGGAGTGACGACCTGCGCAGTGTTGGATGGACGGACCGAGCTTTGTGGCAATCTTTGGAGGAGGCCTATGCTCAACAGTGGACTTATGTGATAGGCTGAAATGATGATGATGATAAAGTGACTAGGGTTCAAAGCTACTTGGTGCCGGAACTATTAAAGGTGTTAAATGCGCAATGATTTTTTGTTTTTACAAGAATACAACATATTTGAAATTTAACTATTATTTACGAATTTTCATGAGCCGTGGTAGCCCAGTAGTCAGGGCGCCCACTTTAGTTTCATAGAGCGTGAGTGACCAGGGTTCGATCCCCAGTGCCGGCACCACTAAATTTTTTAATAGCAATTTTAAGTGCTGTATTTACCGTGTGCTCATCGGTGAAGAAAACATCGTGAGGAAACCTGCATGTCTGGATCGAGAATATATGAAGCCCGACAACCCGCACTGGAGCAGCGTGGAGGGCCTTTCCCGGCTCCTAAACCCTCTCTGATACTCGTATTTGAGAAGAAGGCCTTTGTCCAGCAGTAGTAGGGCACTTATAGGCTGCTACTTTACTATACTTACTTTACTTTACGAATTTTATCTAGATTGTTTAAGTCCCGACGTGTTGGGTGCTGTACAAGTCCAAAGTAAACAACAATAGTTTCATTTCAAATTGTCAATTGAAGTTTCAATTGCTAAATTTAACACGTACGCGACGGTGAAGGGAAACATTATGAAGAAGTCAGTATGTCTGATAAATAATAAAAAAATATTGTTTATTGGACGTAATGAAGACACTGGAGGGGCGTGCGCATACTTCCTGGTTCGAAATCTCTCTTAAATATTTAATAAGAGGCCAATTTGAATATAGTACTTCCGCCGTTACGATGTAGAGATATATTTTGTGATCACGTTGCCGTGAAGACAATGGATGTTTATTTTACATCCACTTGAAAGGATCAAGATTTAGCGCATGGTAGAGCCAAGCAGTTTTTCTGCTGCTCGAATGGCCCGGTCCGACCGGGGTAGTACCACGACCTTGCACTATTCCGGCGTGAATTAGATGCATTTTTTGCGTATGCGTTATGTGCCTCATCCTCATTCCCAGTCCCAACTACCAAATATCGTTAAAGGCCGGCAACGCACCTGCAGCTTCTCTGGTGTTACAGATGTACTTGGATGACGGTTATCAATTACCACTCGGCGGAGAAGGATACCATCGCGAGGAAGCCTGCGAGTCTGAGAGATAATAAAAAAAAAAATATTGTTTCGTGGAGACGTGAAGTCAGTTAAGCTGGAGCAGCGAGGCGGGCCCTTCCCAGCTCCAAAACTTTCCCAGCTCCAAAACTTTCCCAGCTCCAAAACTTTCCCAGCTCCAAAACTTTCCCAGCTCCAAAACTTTCCCAGCTCCAAAACTTTCCCAGCTCCAAAACTTTCCCAGCTCCAAAACTTTCCCAGCTCCAAAACTTTCCCAGCTCCAAAACTTTCCCAGCTCCAAAACTTTCCTGCTTCAAAAGGAGGCCTTTGCCTAGCAGTGGAATTTAGAGGCTGCGATTTTACTTCACTCTACTTTTATGTCTACTTTTTGCTTCTTATTAACTCAATCTACTGAATGAATGAATTATTCCTCTAAAGTTTTTTTTTTTTTATGGAATAGACGGCAAATGAGCAAGCGGGTCACCTGATGGTAAGTGATCACATACATCTGCAACACCATAGATGCTGCAGGTGCGTTGCCGGTCTTAAGGATATTTGGGAGATGGGAGGGAAGAGGAGGGAATAGGGAGGATGTGGGCCTCCGGTTACCTCACTCACTGATCGAAACGCAGAAGCACAAGATGCCTCTACTTCCTTGTATTTTTATTGTTCTTATAAGCTTTACGGTTCAGATATTATAAACATTTGATTACTAACATGAAGTAAAACAAAGGCAAAAAGTAGTATTATTTGTTAAGCAGCAGCAATTAAAAAGTAATTATGAAAATTAATTTACATAATTTCATTTCTCTTTAAAAGAATACCAATTAGTTGCTTTGAGGTTTTTTTTAAAGATCAAATATTTAGTCTGCGAGAAAATTTTAATTAATTACACACAATTTGCACTAATTAAAAGTTTTAATAATCTTTTCACGCGTTATAAAAGGGAACACACCATCATTATCTTCAAGTGCCCATCTCAGTTGCACACGATGTAACTTGATGTCACAGACAGACAAAGGTTTGGTCACAACAGATAGTTGTGGTTATACTATATGTCTGTGATTGCGAGGAGTTCCTATAGTCTCAAAGAGACAATGGTGTTGGGTGAACCTTTGTGTTTATCCCGAAAGATCATTCAGTCTGTTCATGCAAACGTACACTCGAAGTTTTTTATTGAGTAGACGCTTTGTTTTTCCCTTTTTTAATGTATTCTTATGAAAAAGAAATGATAGTGACGTACTAGAATTCCTAAGTAAGATAAACTTTCGAAAGAATAACTGAATCAACAAATTTGGTACATTAAGCTCAAAGAATTCCTCTAGTTTTTTTTTCTTATTGGAAAGGCTGCAAAACCTGCATGAGCTTCATCTGATGGTAAGTGATCACATACATCTGCAACACGGTCCTGAGATACTTGGATCCATCATATGAACTTATAGTTTCTACAATGGACGTTACCGCTAATCCACTTTCACACAAAGCGGTTATCCCAGACTAAAGAATAAATTTCATTGCTTGCTATATAACGAAGTTTTAAATAGCTAGCTAATAGAACACTAAACGATGATATTCGTATTAAAACTAATGTCTAAACGAAGGAAGATTCTCGAATCGCATCGCAACCACGTTTTCACAAAAGTAGTGTGGGATGACTTAATTAAATGTGACTACGCTGCAATTTGCTTGAAGTTAATGGACGCAAATGGGCTTTGAGGTTAAACTATGATTTGGAATAAATTTAAATTATGATGATGTAAAAGATTTAGATGATTATATTTTTATACTTCTTCTATTTTACTTGCACCATCTAATCTCTAACTTTAGAGAACACATAAGATGGATAAATACATTACTTTCTTCTAATGTGGACCCATGACACTGATGACCGAATGATGGCAGTATATTCAGTAAAATTTACTGAACCCAAAATCCCTCGGACTAGTGACGGGGAGCAGCGCTACGCTCACCAACACACTTGTCCAGTATGGTGAGTATATTCAAAACTTCCAAGAAATATATGCCGGCTTTGTTGGGGCTTTCTTGGACCGATGTTCAACAGTGAAAGAAAAGGCTGTTAGATATATAAGTATGGTGCTGATGTAATTCAAATGAAATGTAAAGTTTTTCCACACTCTCCCATTAAATACTGGATAAAGACATCCCTGAAACAGCACTTTGCAGCAACAGCTAATAAATACTTTAAGCGATGCCAATGTACATTTAAATCTTGATATTTCTTAAATTAGTACATCGGTCTTCAAAAATATGTCAGAAGGATCTTCTGCTCTCTCATGGAGCGGGCACAAGAACAACCTGCACTAGAGTAAGTAATGCAAAAAAAAAATGTCAGCCAGTAAATGTCCTACCATCTGATTAGTAGATGATCTCCAGCTATTTTGGAGATCATCTACCAATCAGAACCATGGTAGCCTAGTGGTCAGGGCATTCGCTTTAGTTTCGTAGAGCGCGAGTGACCTGGGTTCGATTACTACGTATTTACCACGTGCTCGGCGGTGAACGAACACATCGTGATATATGAAGCCCGCCAACTCGCACTGGAGCAGCGTAGCGTGCCTTTCCCGGCTCCTAAACCCGGGCTTTTCCCAGCCGTGGGCACTTACTGGCTGCTACTTTACTTTACTATCGTAGTGATTAGGCGATCTGCCTCCGAATCATGACTCTGAGTTCGATCCTCTGTAACTATTTTCAATAAAGTACTCTCAATTGAAAAAAAAAAAAAAATTAAATGTTTTTGGAGTTTCAAAATCTTCCTACGCATATGCACAATTTTACATGTCTATATTATTAAACCAAAAAGTTGATACTTTATAATGATAACAATTTCTATTTGAATCCAGGCCCCTCAAAACATAAATCCAGGGACGGCCTATATTATTAACCTTAGCACCGCGAATGTGGCGTTAAATCAAAGTAAAAGCGAAGTATCTTTGAGCTTTTGATTTCCCAAAAGAAGGCCATATGAAATTTCAGCAGCAAGCTTTGTCCTTGCATCCCGTGTGCGCTGTAAAGGTAACAAATGACATCGTGGTGGATGAAAAAAAATACAGAAATGTCTTTGTACTGGTTGAATTTATATTTTAATTTCACTACAAACTTCCAAAAGAATTAAGGGAATTAAATACGAATTTATTTAAGAAAAGATTGCGTAATATATTGACTCGAAAATATTATTATAATGTTAGTGAATTTTTGTTGGACCAGTACTTCTATTAATTTTATTTATCGAACATTTAAATGTTTGCATACTCCGTTGAATAGATTAGTATATATAGCGAATATATTATATATATAGCGAATCAATGTATAATTGACATCTGTGAAATTCATACATATATTCTGCAAATAAATGATTATGATTTATAAGTTATCAAATACTGTTTACATTAATCAAATAATGAAATTGTCGCAAATATTTTGTTAAATAGAATTGATTGCCCATATCCCAGTAGAGGCGTCACGGCGCTCACTTTAGTTTCAATAGGGCGCGAGTGACCTGGGTTCGATCTGCACGTCTGAGAAATAATATAAAAATATTGTTTCTTAGATATGTGAAGCCCGCCAATCCGCACTGGAGCAGCGTGGCGGGCTCTCTTCCGGTTCCAAAACTCTCTCATATACACGTATTTGAGAAGCAAGCCTTTGCCCAGCTGTGGGCACTTATAAGCTGCTACTTTAGTTTACTATCCTAGTGGTTAGGTCGTCTGCCTCCGAACTATGAGTCTGAGTTCTTTCCTCTGTAAAGACTGCAACAGGGTTGGGTAGAAAAAACTAAAATATGAGTCAATGTAACTGAATGTAGTATAACTAGACTCTATAACTAACTCTGGCAGCCCCTGTATTGTGCATACGGGCGTGAGGGTTTTTTTTTTAAATAACTTGTAATACAAAACTAAACACGTAAAGACTATTTCATGTGAGATTATTTTTCTCATTTATTTATAAATAACACAGAATTAACTATGAGAAAAGATACTCTTTGTCAGCAGGTTGCTTATTCATATGCAGATCTTTTAGTTGGTTTTTAAAAGTTTTCATTTCATATATTATCCGGTTTATAATATATAAGCTCTCACGGTCGTATACTAATTACTGAGGGTGGTCAGATGTCTAGACATTTCTCTAGCCCTTTCAACCTATTATTTACTGTTACTGACATAATTATTACTTTTTAATTTAATCATAAAAATCTAGCTTTCACGACCGTATATCCAATAATAGGATTGACAGAGCTCCAGCCACCCCGCTTTTCACCAGACCTTATTTGGAACAACGTGACAAAGGATATTAAATATCGTTAAGAGCATAAATGTCTTTAAATTTAAGTATTTTCAGTAACCGTGTTCCATATTTTCTGTATCGTGTTGCTACTTCAGCAACGCTGAACTGAAAATTTCTATCTTATTTTGAAACTATCCGAGCTCCTTCCGAACTATCTCAGAGAAGCGGAAAATCGTTTGATTGTATTCAGTACAACCGACATCGTTATAGAGATTCGTGTATTATTTGCGAATAGCGTTGCATACTCGTCCTCGGTGACGTGTAGTAGAAGCATCTTGTGCTTATGGGTTTCGTTCGGTAAGCGAGGTGATCGGAAGCCCACTCCCCCACACCCAGACCCTCTTCCAAGCATACCTCCCGTCCCATCGTCCTTAAAGGACAGCAACGTGCGCCGCTTCTTTCCTATTAAAAAAAACTATTCATACCATTTCTGAACAAAACAATAGTACAAATTTCAAACAATAGTAACATAGGAAAAATATAATATAACAGACTTTATGGGAACCATAGCTGAACGCGTTCGAGCTCGTATGAGTCTCTCCAATGAGATAAATACTGCAGTATGTGTTATTTAAATTTATAATACATAGAACATCTTTAGGTTTTAGTTTAGTTAAGTTATTCAAGTGCTTCAGTTTTTTTGCACCTTAACAATATCTCGCCACGCCTCGGGTTGACTGCCAACAGGCATTAAGTCCGCCCTTTGTAATACTTCTATAAAGGAATTTAAATAAATAAATTTGCCTTAATATCCATATTTGGAAGACAGGATGGCGATCACGAAATCGAGCACCGCTATCTATGAGTTTCCATGGCCATAAGTTTTTTTACATCGGTTGACATTTACGAAGCCACGATAGCCGAGTGGTCAGGAGATCTGTCTCCTAATCAGGAGATCTATATTCGATGCGCTATTTCTGGTACTTCATATGAGTGACTTTTCTTAAGTGGCGAAATTTACGTATGATTTGTATCGTAAACTCGAACACAAAGACGGGATCAAAGGAATGTCCAAATAAATGAAACCATGTCTTGAATGTGTTATTTAATATAACATTGTTTGATTTTATCGAAAAATAACTTCACACGGATTTTTTTTGGTTTAGCGAATAAAGTAGCAGCCTGTAAATAAATATTGAACAAAAGTTAAAGAAAACAATATAAACGTAGGTTCGATCTTAAATAAGCTAACGGACGAAATGCGAAACATATGTTAAGTCCATAAGAATGTTTAAAATACATGAAAGTTTACTGAGAGTGTGAATTTAGTCTAAGTAAAGTAAAGTAGCAGGCTGTAAGTGTCCACTGCTGGACTAAGGCCACCTTCTCTAATATCTTGGAAGGTTTTGGAGCCAGGCTGCAGTTGCCGGACTTCACATGTCGTCGAAATAATATTTTTTATTATCTTTCAGACCTGCAGATCTCCTCGGGATGTAAACTAAATAAACTTAAGTTTGTTTTAGTCAAAACCAATTGTAAAATCAATTTATATTATCCATAATATTCCGGCCTCGCTTTGTTAATTTATTCAAATTGTCGGCATGGATCATTTGATGACCAACGGCGTGGAGATCCTAACATGGGAAATCAATTTACATAACAATGATTATTTCTGTTGTGAGATAAATTATTAATATACAAATTTACTACTAATCACCGAAATCGGAAGGGGATCAATATTAGGATGTTGAACCGAATAACCCCCAACCCCCCACTTTGTACTTGGTAGAGCCAAGTGGTGGCTTTTTCCGCTGCTCGAATGGGGCCGGCTCCATTGGGTAATACCACGATACCGGCGCGAATTACAACCATCTTGTGCTTCTGCTTCGTTCGGTGAGTGTGATAACCGGAGACTCCCCCCCTCCCATCCTCCTCCTCATCCTCCCTCCCATCTCCCAAATAGCCTTAAATGTGACTACGCAACTGTAGCTCCTCTAGTGTTGCAGATTTACGTGGGCGACTATCCCCTAAAAAAAAATATCTAAGCAGATACCGCTTCAAGCTTTATTGTGGTTTTTACAGTAAATAAAGTATTATTAAAAAATGAAGAGTCAATCTAGAACGCAGACGCTCATAAAGCTTAAACGTCAGTTCAGATGAAGCGTTCAGTCGAGTGTTAGGATAAATTTGAAATGTATTCGATATAACTAAGCTCAAACAGCGCAAATCGAAATTAAATGAATACTGCGCATATTCGTCTTGAGTAGAATGAGAACCAAAATCTAAAGTAACAGTTTATAAGTGTCACACTGTAGGTGTCTGTCAAACCTTATCTCTTTAAATTTGGTTTTGTCGACGGGAAATCTCATTTACGTTTGTCTATTTCCGACAGCTAACTCCACACTCTACTCAATTCACTTTCTAATAATAAAGTACTCTGAGAGTTTTTGGAGCCGACAAGGTCCCGCCACGTTACTACTCTGGCGTGACTTCGCATATCCTCGAAACAATATATATATATATATATATCCTGCGTTACGTTACGCGTTACGGCGACAGCTGGCCTGACTTCTCTTTCTCTCACGCACACGGCGGCGGTAGGCAGGCGTCGTTCTCTCACTCTAACCCACAGCGTTAGCCGTGTTTCGGGCAAAAGCCGCCGCTTGGCTCTACCACGTCAGAAATATTGTGAGTACTACGTACAGACAGACAGATATTCTGGTGAAGTTAAATGGATCAAGCGCTTGCTTTGTACTGTGTGACTATATATAATTATTAACTACCCTAGTAAAGTGCCCTCAAGCAAAGGGCTCCCGCTCAAATATTTGAGAGAGCTTTGGAGCCGGAAAGGGTCCGCCACGCTGCTCCAGTCCTTCACAGGTCCTAGTAATAATATCTTTTATTAATTCTCAGAAATGCAGTTTTTCACACGATGTTTTCTTTCACCGCCGAGCGCAAGGTATTTTTCATCACTTAAAATTACTATTAACTGTTTTAAAGATGCCGCAGGCAATTTAGGATCGAATCCAGATTACTAGCATAGTATGAAATGAAAGCGAGGGCACTGACCTCTAAGCTTGTATTATTTGAAAACCTTTACATTTTAAACACTCTGTGACCGGGGTCTCAAGGGTTGGAATTTACACGGCGTCATAATGTTTTAGCAATTTTTAATTTTACGTTACTACAATCCAAAGCTCTGTGAATAAACAAAAAAAGTGTCCGCTGGCAACGAGCTTTGTCGTGATAAAGTCCTTTGATGTGCAATAGTTTACCGACAGGGACGGGAAGGGGTCGACTGCGTCCAAATTATTCGCGTTATGACGAATTGCCTGTCCAGATAGGATAGGATTACACGAATCTTCCCCTAAGCCCGATAATGTTGCGGCCATTTTAGAGAGTAGCCACAAGCAAAGTTTCTCCACTGGCCGGTATATACCGGAGAATATGAAGAAGGACTGGCGTGACCTGCTGCAGACAGTGGGACTATTGTGCTTTCATTTATTTACTCGTAAGACTTGTCCAAATCCGCAACCAGAAAACCGGGTGGCCAGATGGTGGTCTGTGTTATTTGGCTCAGTGAGAGTCTCGTCCAGTACATTACACTTGAGGAGTTATCATGGGGAAGTTTATGGTTCAAAAGCGAACTTAAATAGGCTGAGGTAGAAAATACCTTTTTAAAGAAATGTGACAGATACAACAAACAATGTTACATGTACTTTTAGTATGTTGTAATTAATAATTTTATTAATGTTTATTTTACTCACACATGTTTATAATTAAACGTGGTAGAGCCAAGAAGCGGCTTCGGCTGCTGCTCAAATGGGCCGGTTCGACCGGTTTGGTACCACGGTCTCGCAGAATACTGGCGTGAAGTAGAGGCACCTTGTGCTTCTGCGTTTCGTTCGGTGAGTGTGGTGACCCACTCTCCCTCCCAAGAACCCGTCCACTTATCGTCCCTCCCATCTCCCAAAGGTCCTTATAGACCGGCACCACCTGCAGCTTCTCTGATGTTGCAGATTAAGAGAAGAATTAAGATTAAAATAAAAAAGCAAAATATTAAAGCGCCGACATAAGCCAGCAACCCACGCTCGATTTATTCATACTCAAAACGCTGGGTGGGTGCACCAGATGCTGCTCGCCATCACTGCTCTGTGATATTAGGGTTCTGTATTTGAATGGAATATCCGCCAGTTGTTTCTTTTGTATTGACAGTTTTTATTACTATGCCTGAATTGTTATTATGCGATGTCGATTATCGATTCTATGTAATCACGACCGATCGAGATAAAAACTGTCAAAAGTGTCAAAGTTGATATCGATATGGAACACTCATTCAACTGATTTACTAGTGCAAAATGAATCAGTGCCGATTAGTTTTTAGTTTAGTTTTTAATCTCGACGAATATTCTTCACCGGAGTCTCGTTCCTAAATCAGTAGGTTGCACCGCGTGCTGGTGAAGTTGACATTTGAAGAAAAAAAAATCTTTATTTTTTCGAAGAGGTTCATGTCTTATCGTACCGAGCCCCTGGGTACCAACCCTGAGGGCTTTGTCGATCAGGGGGAACCATGCTCGATGCAAACCGTCCGTCCGAGTTGGCCGCTCTGAGGAGGATTAGATAACCCACTTTGGACGGTGGGTGTCAGTCTGTGCTACCTCAGATAAAAATAGTACAGCGCTGAGCTTTCGTGACTTCAGCGGGATACTTATTTAATACATTTTCATGTTGTCGTAATTGAATTGTTACCCTAATCCAAATGAAGTCGAGACTTATAATTAAAACAGAGTCGTGAATTTATACAAAAAAAGATTTTTTTTTTTTTTTTTTATAGAATAAGGGGGCAAACGAGCGACTACTTTATTAACCATTGAGGACAAAGGGATATGAACGTTAGTATATACTGTCCGTGAGAATAACTCATGTAGGCTCTACGTCAGGTGAAGTAAATTAGGTTTGTTCAATCCCCTGACAATAGATGAGCCTCTATAATCGCAAAACGCAGTGTAATCTGTTTCAACTTTGAACTTAATGTACCCATTGTCTATCTGTTAAGTTCTAATGATGTATGGTACTAATGCTTATATGAAACCTAATAATTAAGGTTAATGAATAATGCTTATGTACATATACTAAAAAAGGTACGTGTTAAAATTCAAACTGTTTTAATGTTATACAATTATAAAATTAAATCATTTAAAACTATAAAGTACTGGCAGTCCATCACTGGTCTGTGAGATTTGGGTTCCGAAAATTCATATTAATGTTTTTAATGTCATTCCTTCGCCAGAGTCTCATTTGTTAGTAAACAGAGTGTGCTGTAGGGTTTTTTTTCACCTGACTGTAAGTGATTACCGTCGCCCACATACATCTGCAACACCATAGATGCTGCATGCGCGTTTGCCATCTTTAAGGATATTTTGGAGATGGGAGGGAAGAGGAGGGGAATAGGGAGGAGATGTGGGCCCCCGGTTACCTCACTCACCGAACGAAACGCAGAAGCACAAGATGCCTCTACTTCATGCCGGTATTCTGCGAGGCCGTGATATCAATCCGGTCGAGCTGGGCCATTCGAGCAGCAGCTAAAGCCGCCGCTTGGCTCTACCACGCTTAGATTATGTATTCTTCGTACTATATTATGTATTCTGTTTTAAACCCATACATTTTTTGTACGAGCAAGAGCCAAGCGGCGGTATTTGCTGCCGCTCGAATGGGGTAGTACCGGAGCGTCGCAGAATAACGGCGCCAAGGAGTCATCTTGTGATTCTGCCTTTCGTTCGGTTAGTGAGGTATCCGGAAGCCCACTTATCGATTTAACAGGTGGTATACTTGTTCTCTGCCAAGAAGTAGTCCGGGTCGGTCCCAATCTTTTATCCATTTAACAGCTGCCTGCTGTTAGGCAATTACTGTTGTGTTCCAGTTTGAGAGGTACAGACAGCCAGTATAATTACGGGCTGTGACGCATTCCATCTCAGTACTCAGGGAGACAGCGCTTCGGTGACCTTCTTCGATTGAAGTTGTTAGCAGATGTCCATGGGATGCAGTAACCGCTCACCATCACGTGGACTCTACTAGCAAGTGTTTCTAAATCTAAACCGAATAAAAAGAAAACAACATTTTAAAATTGTTCTCAATTATTTTTCATAAGAGAATAGAACAGTATTAGTAGAACTAAGGACGTGACCAGCAAATACGAAATAAACTGTCTTCTATACTACTCCGTGAGACACTCGGTGTTACAAAATTGAATGAATGAATGAAAGGAATGAAAATTTTGTTATTCGACGTAAGAAAGATAATTTCGTTTATCAAGTGTCAATTTTGTTATAATTTTTTTACAATATAAAACTTTCGTTTTCGTCAAATTTTTGGTCACAGAATGCCGAGATTAATTAACACAACACAAACCTAGAGATTAAAAGAACGACCACGTTTCTCAGATGGATCTAATGAAGCATGGAATCAATAGAGATCTATTGACTCCAGGCTTCACTAGAGATAAAATAGCTTCGAAATTAGATTCTGCAATTAACGCCATTACAAGGATCACAGCCATTACAGTTGGCTGATGAAGCAACAGCCAAATTGGTGTTACGGTGGGGATCGGCAGCTGGCCAAAATATCTTGACAGTTCCGTCGGTGTTTATTTTTGAGAACATTATGAACGTATGGAAAAATATCAATATTTAAAAAAAAATTGCTGTTTTCTAAATTTAGATTGGTTAAAACCAGAAAGTCCTTTCTATGTCAATGCATAAAGTTTTACAACAAGTTCCCTCATTATATAGTGCAACAAACGTACACTGGTATATTCTCCTACATTGCAAATACCAATGCTTAGACCCTTTTCCTATAATTTCGTTTGAATGCAAATTCTTGCGTAAGATCTAAACAAAAAAAAAACATTTCAAATACTTTCATTAAAAAGTATTTACGCTAATGAATCATGTTATAAAAATTGCATCACATTTTCTGGAAAAAATTAAAAAAAAAAAAAACGACGTTGATTTTGAATGAAAAAGTTAAGAGTGTACGTTTATATGCATTTCACCTTAGGCATCGGATAATACGTGGCGTGCGCTTTTGACTGGCAGGGTCGCGGCTTCAGTTTTAAAATTTATAAAGCAACGGAAAATAAATGTTGCACGTGTTTCACTAAAGGTCACGACAGTGACATAAGGCCTCATTCACATTTCAGGGGATACGCTACGGTAACCGTGTCTCGGTTAAACGTAACCATATTTCTTATAAAACAACACGATTTAGTTTTCTATTGAATAATGTCACAAGGAATTTTTGTGAAATATTTTGTGGCGTAGCGGATAAGTCTCCAGATTTTTGCTCATACAAAACATACAAAAGAGATGTCGCGTTAGTTTAGTGACTTGGTGTTTCTCTGCGCGATAGAGTCTGAAGCGATGATATCCGCAGCAGACCTGGGGAGCAATCGAGATAGCCGTAAGAATCAACAAGGTGAAGTGGTAATGGACCCGCCACATAGCCAGCAGAACTGACAACCGTTGAGGAAAAAGGGTTCTCGAGTGGCAGCCACGTACAGGCAAACGCAGTGTTGTACCGCCTACTAGATGGAGTGACGACCTGCGCAGTGTTGGATGGACGGACCGAGCTTTGTGGCAATCTTTGGAGGAGGCCTATGCTCAACAGTGGACTTATGTGATAGGCTGAAATGATGATGATGATAAAGTGACTAGGGTTCAAAGCGACTTGGTGCCGGAACTATTAAAGGTGTTAAATGCGCAATGATTTTTGTATTTACAAGAATACAACATATTTGAAATTTAACTATTATTTACGAATTTTCATGAGCCGTGGTAGCCCAGTAGTCAGGGCGCCCACTTTAGTTTCATAGAGCGTGAGTGACCAGGGTTCGATCCCAGTGCCGGCACCACTAAAATTTTTAATAGCAATTTTAAGTGCTGTATTTACCGTGTGCTCATCGGTGAAGAAAACATCGTGAGGAAACCTGCATGTCTGGATCGAGGATATATGAAGCCCGACAACCCGCACTGGAGCAGCGTGGAGGGCCTTTCCCGGCTCCTAAACCCTCTCTGATACTGTATTTGAGAAGAAGGTTTTGTCCAGCAGTAGCAGGGCACTTATAGGCTGCTACTTTACTATACTTACTTTACTTTACGAATTTTATCTAGATTGTTTAAGTCCCGACGTGTTGGGTGCTGTACAAGTCCAAAGTAAACAACAATAGTTTCATTTCAAATTGTCAATTGAAGTTTCAATTGCTAAATTTAACACGTACGCGACGGTGAAGGGAAACATTATGAAGAAGTCAGTATGTCTGATAAATAATAAAAAAATATTGTTTATTGGACGTAATGAAGACACTGGAGGGGCGTGCGCATACTTCCTGGTTCGAAATCTCTCTTAAATATTTAATAAGAGGCCATAATTTGAATATAGTACTTCCGCCGTTACGATGTAGAGATATATTTTGTGATCACGTTGCCGTGAAGACAATGGATGTTTATTTTACATCCACTTGAAAGGATCAAGATTTAGCGCATGGTAGAGCCAAGCAGTTTTTCTGCTGCTCGAATGGCCCGGTCCGACCGGGGTAGTACCACGACCTTGCACTATTCCGGCGTGAATTAGATGCATTTTTTGCGTATGCGTTATGTGCCTCATCCTCATTCCCCGTCCCAACTACCAAATATCCTTAAAGGCCGGCAACGCACCTGCAGCTTCTCTGGTGTTACAGATGTACTTGGATGACGGTTATCAATTACCACTCGGCGGAGAAGGATACCATCGCGAGGAAGCCTGCGAGTCTGAGAGATAATAAAAAAAAAATTGTTTCGTGGAGACGTGAAGTCAGTTAAGCTGGAGCAGCGAGGCGGGCCCTTCCCAGCTCCAAAACTTTCCCAGCTCCAAAACTTTCCCTGCTTCAAAAAGGAGGCCTTTGCCTAGCAGTGGGAATTTAGAGGCTGCGATTTTACTTCACTCTACTTTTATGTCTACTTTTTGCTTCTTATTAACTCAATCTACTGAATGAATGAATTATTCCTCTAAAGTTTTTTTTTTATGGAATAGACGGCAAATGAGCAAGCGGGTCACCTGATGGTAAGTGATTACCGTCGCCCACATACATCTGCAACACCATAGATGCTGCAGGTGCGTTGCCGGTCTTTAAGGATATTTGGGAGATGGGAGGGAAGAGGAGGGGAATAGGGAGGGGATGTGGGCCTCCGGTTACCTCACTCACCGATCGAAACGCAGAAGCACAAGATGCCTCTACTTCCTTGTATTTTTATTATTCTTATAAGCTTTACGGTTCAGATATTATAAACATTTGATTACTAACATGAAGTAAAACAAAGGCAAAAAGTAGTATTATTTGTTAAGCAGCAGCAATTAAAAAGTAATTATGAAAATTAATTTACATAATTTCATTTCTCTTTAAAAGAATACCAATTAGTTGCTTTGAGGTTTTTTTTAAAGATCAAATATTTAGTCTGCGAGAAAATTTTAATTAATTACACACAATTTGCACTAATTAAAAGTTTTAATAATCTTTTCAGGCGTTATAAAAGGGAACACACCATCATTATCTTCAAGTGCCCATCTCAGTTGCACACGATGTAACTTGATGTCACAGACAGACAAAGGTTTGGTCACAACAGATGGTTGTGGTTATACTATATGTCTGTGTTTGCGAGAAGGAAAACCTGCAGGAGTTCCTATAGTCTCAAAGAGACAATGGTGTTGGGTGAACCTTTGTGTTTATCCCGAAAGATCATTCAGTCGGTTCATGCAAACGTACACTGAAGTTTTTATTGAGTAGACGCTTTGTTTTTCCTTTTTAATGTATTCTTATGAAAAGAAATGATAGTGACGTACTAGAATTCCTAAGTAAGATAAACTTTCGAAAGAATAACTGAATCAACAAATTTGGTGCATTAAGCTCAAAGAATTCCTCTAGTTTTTTTTCTTATTGGAAAGGCTGCAAACCTGCATGAGCTTCATCTGATGGTAAGTGATCACATACATCTGCAACACGGTCCTGAGATACTTGGATCCATCATATGAACTTATAGTTTCTACAATGGACGTTACCGCTAATACACTTTCACACAAAGCGGTTATCCCAGACTAAAGAATAAATTTCATTGCTTGCTATATAACGAAGTTTTAAATAGCTAGCTAATAGAACACTAAACGATGATATTCGCATTAAAACTAATGTCTAAACGAAGGAAGATTCTCGAATCGCATCGCAACCACGTTTTCACAAAAGTAGTGTGGGATGACTTAATTAAATGTGACTACGCTGCAGTTTGCTTGAAGTTAATGGACGCAAATGGGCTTTGAGGTTAAACTATGATTTGGAATAAATTTAAATTATGATGATGTAAAAGATTTAGATGATTATATTTTTATACTTCTTCTATTTTACTTGCACCATCTAATCTCTAACTTTAGAGAACACATAAGATGGATAAATAGATTACTTTCTTCTAATGTGGACCCATGACACTGATGACCGAATGATGGCAGTATATTCAGTAAAATTTACTGAATCCAAAATCCCTCGGACTAGTGACGGGGAGCAGCGCTACGCTCACCAACACACTTGTCGAGTATGGTGAGTATATTCAAAACTTCCAAGAAATATATGCCGGCTTTGTTGGGGCTTTCTTGGACCGATGTTCAACAGTGAAAGAAAAAGGCTGTTAGATATATAAGTATGGTGCTGATGTAATTCAAATGAAATGTAAAGTTTTTCCACACTCTCCCATTAAATACTGGATAAAGACATCCCTGAAACAGCACTTTGCAGCAACAGCTAATAAATACTTTAAGCGATGCCAATGTACATTTAAATCTTGATATTTCTTAAATTAGTACATCGGTCTTCAAAAATATGTCAGAAGGATCTTCTGCTCTCTCATGGAGCGGGCACAAGAACAACCTGCACTAGAGTAAGTAATGCAAAAAAAAAATGTCAGCCAGTAAATGTCCTACCATCTGATTGGTAGATGATCTCCAGCTATTTTGGAGATCATCTACCAATCAGAACCATGGTAGCCTAGTGGTCAGGGCATTCGCTTTAGTTTCGTAGAGCGCGAGTGACCTGGGTTCGATTACTACGTATTTACCACGTGCTCGGCGGTGAACGAACACATCGTGATATATGAAGCCCGCCAACTTGCACTGGAGCAGCGTAGCGTGCCTTTCCCGGCTCCTAAACCTGGCTTTTCCCAGCCGTGGGCACTTACTGGCTGCTACTTTACTTTACTATCGTAGTGATTAGGCGATCTGCCTCCGAATCATGACTCTGAGTTCGATCCTCTGTAACTATTTTCAATAAAGTACTCTCAATTGAAAAAAAAAAAAAATTAAATGTTTTTGGAGTTTCAAAATCTTCCTACGCATATGCACAATTTTACATGTCTATATTATTAAACCAAAAAGTTGATACTTTATAATGATAACAATTTCTATTTGAATCCAGGCCCCTCAAAACATAAATCCAGGAGACGGCCTATATTATTAACCTTAGCACCGCGAATGTGGCGTTAAATCAAAGTAAAAGCGAAGTATCTTTGAGCTTTGATTTCAAAAGAAGGCCATATGAAATTTCAGCAGCAAGCTTTGTCCTTGCATCCCGTGTGCGCTGTAAAGGTAACAAATGACATCGTGGTGGATGAAAAAAAATACAGAAATGTCTTTGTACTGGTTGAATTTATATTTTAATTTCACTACAAACTTCCAAAAGAATTAAGGGAATTAAATACGAATTTATTTAAGAAAAGATTGCGTAATATATTGACTCGAAAATATTATTATAATGTTAGTGAATTTTTGTTGGACCAGTACTTCTATTAATTTTATTTATCGTTCGAATTCTGTTTTCTAATATTGACATTTTAATGTCAATCTATTAATTACTTGACATGTTCAATATTAATGATTAAATAATGTGACAATCTTTTTAGCGAACATTTAAATGTTTGCATACTCCGTTGAATAGATTAGTATATATAGCGAATATATTATATATATAGCGAATCAATGTATAATTGACATCTGTGAAATTCATACATATATTCTGCAAATAAATGATTATGATTTATAAGTTATCAAATACTGTTTACATTAATCAAATAATGAAATTGTCGCAAATATTTTGTTAAATAGAATTGATTGCCCATATCCCAGTAGAGGCGTCACGGCGCTCACTTTAGTTTCAATAGGGCGCGAGTGACCTGGGTTCGATCTGCACGTCTGAGAAATAATATAAAAATATTGTTTCTTAGATATGTGAAGCCCGCCAATCCGCACTGGAGCAGCGTGGCGGGCTCTTCCGGTTCCAAAACTCTCTCATATACACGTATTTGAGAAGCAAGCCTTTGCCCAGCTGTGGGCACTTATAAGCTGCTACTTTACTTTACTATCCTAGTGGTTAGGTCGTCTGCCTCCGAACTATGAGTCTGAGTTCTTTCCTCTGTAAAGACTGCAACAGGGTTGGGTAGAAAAAACTAAAATATGAGTCAATGTAACTGAATGTAGTATAACTAGACTCTATAACTAACTCTGGCAGCCCCTGTATTGTGCATACGGGCGTGAGGGTTTTTTTTTTAAATAACTTGTAATACAAAACTAAACACGTAAAGACTATTTCATGTGAGATTATTTTTCTCATTTATTTATAAATAACACAGAATTAACTATGAGAAAAGATACTCTTTGTCAGCAGGTTGCTTATTCATATGCAGATCTTTTAGTTGGTTTTTAAAAGTTTTCATTTCATATATTATCCGGTTTATAATATATAAGCTCTCACGGTCGTATACTAATTACTGAGGGTGGTCAGATGTCTAGACATTTCTCTAGCCCTTTCAACCTATTATTTACTGTTACTGACATAAATATTACTTTTTAATTTAATCATAAAAATCTAGCTTTCACGACCGTATATCCAATAATAGGATTGACAGAGCTCCAGCCACCCCGCTTTTCACCAGACCTTATTTGGAACAACGTGACAAAGGATATTAAATATCGTTAAGAGCATAAATGTCTTTAAATTTAAGTATTTTCAGTAACCGTGTACCATATTTTCTGTATCGTGTTGCTACTTCAGCAACGCTGAACTGAAAATTTCTATCTTATTTTGAAACTATCCGAGCTCCTTCCGAACTATCTCAGAGAAGCGGAAAATCGTTTGATTGTATTCAGTACAACCGACATCGTTATAGAGATTCGTGTATTATTTGCGAATAGCGTTGCATACTCGTCCTCGGTGACGTGTAGTAGAAGCATCTTGTGCTTATGGGTTTCGTTCGGTGAGTGAGGTGATCGGAAGCCCACCCCCACACCCAGACCCTCTTCCAAGCATACCTCCCGTCCCATCGTCCTTAAAGGACAGCAACGTGCGCCGCTTCTTTCCTATTAAAAAAAACTATTCATACCATTTCTGAACAAAACAATAGTACAAATTTCAAACAATAGTAACATAGGAAAAATATAATATAACAGACTTTATGGGAACCATAGCTGAACGCGTTCGAGCTCGTATGAGTCTCTCCAATGAGATAAATACTGCAGTATGTGTTATTTAAATTTATAATACATAGAACATCTTTAGTTTTTAGTTTAGTTACGTTATTCAAGTGCTTCAGTTTTTGCACCTTAACAATATCTCGCCACGCCTCGGGTTGACTGCCAACAGGCATTAAGTCCGCCCTTTGTAATACTTCTATAAAGGAATTTAAATAAATAAATTTGCCTTAATATCCATATTTGGAAGACAGGATGGCGATCACGAAATCGAGCACCGCTATCTATGAGTTTCCATGGCCATAAGTTTTTTTACATCGGTTGACATTTACGAAGCCACGATAGCCGAGTGGTCAGGAGATCTGTCTCCTAATCAGGAGATCTATATTCGATGCGCTATTTCTGGTACTTCATATGAGTGACTTTTCTTAAGTGGCGAAATTTACGTATGATTTGTATCGTAAACTCGAACACAAAGACGGGATCAAAGGAATGTCATGTTCCAAATAAATGAAACCATGTCTTGAATGTGTTATTTAATATAACATTGTTTGATTTTATCGAAAAATAACTTCACACGGATTTTTTTTGGTTTAGCGAATAAAGTAGCAGCCTGTAAATAAATATTGAACAAAAGTTAAAGAAAACAATATAAACGTAGGTTCGATCTTAAATAAGCTAACGGACGAAATGCGAAACATATGTTAAGTCCATAAGAATGTTTAAAATACATGAAAGTTTACTGAGAGTGTGAATTTAGTCTAAGTAAAGTAAAGTAGCAGGCTGTAAGTGTCCACTGCTGGACTAAGGCCACCTTCTCTAATATCTTGGAAGGTTTTGGAGCCAGGCTGCAGTTGCCGGACTTCACATGTCGTCGAAATAATATTTTTTATTATCTTTCAGACCTGCAGATCTCCTCGGGATGTAAACTAAATAAACTTAAGTTTGTTTTAGTCAAAACCAATTGTAAAATCAATTTATATTATCCATAATATTCCGGCCTCGCTTTGTTAATTTATTCAAATTGTCGGCATGGATCATTTGATGACCAACGGCGTGGAGATCCTAACATGGGAAATCAATTTACATAACAATGATTATTTCTGTTGTGAGATAAATTATTAATATACAAATTCTACTACTAATCACCGAAATCGGAAGGGGATCAATATTAGGGATGTTGAACCGAATAACCCCCCAACCCCCCCCCACTTTGTACTTGGTAGAGCCAAGTGGTGGCTTTTTCCGCTGCTCGAATGGGGGCCGGCTCCATTGGGTAATACCACGATACCGGCGCGAATTACAACCATCTTGTGCTTCTGCTTCGTTCGGTGAGTGTGATAACCGGAGACTCCCCCCCTCCCATCCTCCTCCTCATCCTCCCTCCCATCTCCCAAATAGCCTTAAATGTGACTACGCAACTGTAGCTCCTCTAGTGTTGCAGATGTACGTGGGCGACTATCCCATAAAAAAAAATATCTAAGCAGATACCGCTTCAAGCTTTATTGTGGTTTTTACAGTAAATAAAGTATTATTAAAAAATGAAGAGTCAATCTAGAACGCAGACGCTCATAAAGCTTAAACGTCAGTTCAGATGAAGCGTTCAGTCGAGTGTTAGGATAAATTTGAAATGTATTCGATATAACTAAGCTCAAACAGCGCAAATCGAAATTAAATGAATACTGCGCATATTCGTCTTGAGTAGAATGAGAACCAAAATCTAAAGTAACAGTTTATAACTGTCACACTGTAGGTGTCTGTCAAACCTTATCTCTTTAAATTTGGTTTTGTCGACGGGAAATCTCATCTACGTTTGTCTATTTCCGACAGCTAACTCCACACTCTACTCAATTCACTTTCTAATAATAAAGTACTCTGAGAGTTTTTGGAGCCGACAAGGTCCCGCCACGTTACTACTCTGGCGTGACTTCGCATATCCTCGAAACAATATATATATATATATATCCTGCGTTACGTTACGCGTTACGGCGACAGCTGGCCTGACTTCTCTTTCTCTCACGCACACGGCGGCGGTAGGCAGGCGTCGTTCTCTCACTCTAACCCACAGCGTTAGCCGTGTTTCGGGCAAAAGCCGCCGCTTGGCTCTACCACGTCAGAAATATTGTGAGTACTACGTACAGACAGACAGATATTCTGGTGAAGTTAAATGGATCAAGCGCTTGCTTTGTACTGTGTGACTATATATAATTATTAACTACCCTAGTAAAGTGCCCTCAAGCAAAGGGCTCCCGCTCAAATATTTGAGAGAGCTTTGGAGCCGGAAAGGGTCCGCCACGCTGCTCCAGTCCTTCACAGGTCCTAGTAATAATATCTTTTATTAATTCTCAGAAATGCAGTTTTTCACACGATGTTTTCTTTCACCGCCGAGCGCAAGGTATTTTTCATCACTTAAAATTACTATTAACTGTTTTAAAGATGCCGCAGGCACTTAGGATCGAATCCAGATTACTAGCATAGTATGAAATGAAAGCGAGGGCACTAACCTCTAAGCTTGTATTATTTGAAAACCTTTTACATTTTTAAACACTCTGTGACCGGGGTCTCAAGGGTTGGAATTTACACGGCGTCATAATGTTTTAGCAATTTTTAATTTTACGTTACTACAATCCAAAGCTCTGTGAATAAACAAAAAAAGTGTCCGCTGGCAACGAGCTTTGTCGTGATAAAGTCCTTTGATGTGCAATAGTTTACCGACAGGGACGGGAAGGGGTCGACTGCGTCCAAATTATTCGCGTTATGACGAATTGCCTGTCCAGATAGGATAGGATTACACGAATCTTCCCCTAAGCCCGATAATGTTGCGGCCATTTTAGAGAGTAGCCACAAGCAAAGTTTCTCCACTGGCCGGTATATACCGGAGAATATGAAGAAGCGACTGGCGTGACCTGCTGCAGACAGTGGGACTATTGTGCTTTCATTTATTTACTCGTAAGACTTGTCCAAATCCGCAACCAGAAAACCGGGTGGCCAGATGGTGGTCTGTGTTATTTGGCTCAGTGAGAGTCTCGTCCAGTACATTACACTTGAGGAGTCATCATGGGGAAGTTTATGGTTCAAAAGCGAACTTAAATAGGCTGAGGTAGAAAATACCTTTTTAAAGAAATGTGACAGATACAACAAACAATGTTACATGTACTTTTAGTATGTTGTAATTAATAATTTTATTAATGTTTATTTTGCTCACACATGTTTATAATTAAACGTGGTAGAGCCAAGAAGCGGCTTCGGCTGCTGCTCAAATGGGCCGGTTCGACCGGTTTGGTACCACGGTCTCGCAGAATACTGGCGTGAAGTAGAGGCACCTTGTGCTTCTGCGTTTCGTTCGGTGAGTGAGGTAACCAGGGGCCCCCTCCTACTCCCCATCCCCTTCCTGATCCTCCCATCCATCACCCAAATACCCTTAAATGCCGGCAACGCACCTACAGCACCCCTGGTGTTGTAGATGTACGTGGGCGACGGTAATCATTTACCATCAGGTGAACCGCTTGCTCGTCCAGACAACTGAAGCCGAGGCAGGTGGAGCAATTGAAATCTGCGTACTATACGAGTTAAGCTGATATATATATATATATATGTATATATAACACACTTCTTATTAACACATAAAAATGTAATAAATAATAACAATATGAACATAATCGCCATTTAAGCCGAATGGGTTAGATTGCGGACTACGAATCATGACGTCGTAAGTTCGAGCCCGCCATTCGACTATTGTCGTGAACCACTTAAGATACAAGCGAGGTTAAACAGGAATATTAGTAATTCACCACAATAAATAAATTTGCTTTTATTCTTTCTAAAAAAAAAAAATCATAGTATTTACTTGTCCCAATATTGCCCGACTGATTGAGACACATAATGCTCTTTAATTAATTTCGTAATGGAGTCAATGAATCGAGCCTCACGTACGTATATAATTATGTAAGATGCTACGTATTTCTGCCAACCCCACTTACCTCCGCGTATGCTTTGAATTTACCGACGCAATAATATTATCCCCGACCCTAATAAACTACCTCATTTTCCTTCTCTCTTATCTTTGAATCAAATATCAATATTATACTGAAACCAATCGCTAGTATTATTAATATTCTTAACATAACTTCATAAAAACTATGCATTGTTTGAAATATATTCACTTTTTGAAATGACACAACTTTTTTTATGATAAAGGCGGCAAACGTCGCGATTACGCGAGGAGCTGCAGGTGCGTTGCGGTCCTTTAAGGATATTTGGGTGATGGGAGGGATGATAGGTAGGGGAGTGGCTCTCCAGCACCTCACTCGCCGAAGGAAACGCAGAAGCAAAAGATGCTTCTACTTCACGTCGATATTGATCGTTTCCCGACTTTCCAATAAAAAAAAATTAACTACGCCTACAACTTCCCGAACGCTATCGCTAGTTGTCAACGGCGCAGGAGATAATATAGTGCCGTAAGTGTACGCTCGAACAGAGGCACTCATTGGTCTTCACCTCCCCATTTCCGATGTAAGGATCAAGCTAAGATCGGAGGAATGGTCAGATGCAGGTGTAGGAGACACGTATTAAAAATAACACAACCAGACACGAAAACCAACCATTTGCACAAATTTTGACTTCATCCTCCAATTACTCCACTATCCTTCTCCCAAGAGGACTAAAGTAAAGTAATGTAGCAGCCTGTAAGTGCCCACATCTGGCCACGGGCCTCCTTCTCAAATATTAGAGAGGAGGATCCTAGATAAACATAAGAATGCTTTGAACACAAACAGATAAAAAAAATGAATTAAGAAAACCTCTAAAGCATAAACATATTTACCTCTAAATCATTTCTCTTTCAAAATACATGTAAGGTCTGCAAATACACAAATAAATAAGGAAACGATTCTGAACATATATTTATTATACCGAAACCGTCGCCATGGCGTCTTTATCCAGAGACAGTTCTGTAAAGGGAAAAATTATTCCCTTACGTATTAATAAATAGAATTTACATATCAGATAATATATGAAAAAAAATTTCAAACGAAACTATTATTTACGTACATTATCACATTTAATTTTGTTTTTATATTCCCGACGTTTCGAACGCTTTACAGCAGCCGTGATCACGGGGGGATAGAGGTGTTAGACGACGAATTTGTTCAATTCGAATTAAACATGCAAAACACGCTTGTTAACAATAATTTTATAATGCATAAGACAGAAAAATCCGTTTCTAGCGCAGCGAAAATGAAGAGTACAGTAGACTACAATTGTTGCCTCAGGACTCAGTCGTTTTCGAATGAGTAGGCGATATACATGTGCCCTGGTAGCCTAGTGGTCTGGGCGCTCGCTTTAGTTTTAATAGAACGCCTGTGACCTGGTTTCGATCCCCAGGGCCGGAATCACTAAAATTGTTAATAGCAATTTTAAGTGCTGTATTTAACACGTGCTCGGGGAAGGAAAGCATCGTGAGGAAACCTGAATGTCTGAGAAATAATAAAAAATATTATTTAGAGGATATGTGAAGCCTTTTCAAATATTGAGAGAGGGATTTTGCCCAACAGTGGGACATAAACAGACACCCCAACGCCATAATAAAATGAAGTAATATACTTTATCCATTTCTTAGCTAGCTACACCTATTAACTAAGTCTTGTACCAAAGTTGGAATCTCAACAGAAGCTAATTTTGAATAGAACATAAATATATAATATAAATATCGTTTTAAATAAGTAATGTGCACGATTTTCTCTTCTCCCTTTAATCCGGTCCTCGGCAACGGGTCATTCACCTGAATAAAACTCGCTAAGGCAAATTTAATGAGCCCACACTAGATAGGTTCAGTAGGAGGCATTCAAGACTACCATTATAATTTTTTTTATGGAACATTAATATTTGGAATATTTGGAAATATTATTTTGGGGGCAAACGACCAAGTGCCTCAACTGATGGTATGTGATTACCGATGCCCACATACATCTGCAACACCAGAGGAGCTGCAGGTGCGTTGGTCGCCTTAAAAGATATTTGGCTGATGGGAGTGGAAGGTTTTCGGGGAAGCAACAGTGGGCCTCCGGTTACCTCACCCACGTTGACACTCACCGAAGCTGATAAAGCATGTAAATACATTCCATAGCACCTATATCCCTTCCAAAATACCTTTCAATCCTTTAACCGTGATCGGCAAACTTCGGCACTCTTTTCTCTCTTCTTTTTTAACAGCCTCGAAAAACTAAAAGGTTTAAATTATAACTGCCGATAATTAATATTTTGTTTTAGTGACAAAAATTATTCTAAGTAGCTCGAGTTTTGCTTATAGCTAAAACATTACAAGGGAATCAAGCTACCCAACAGCGAAATATTCGTTAGAATCTATTTAGTGGTTTTTGGAATAGGAACCTCATTAAAAAACAGTCAAAACAAATTGACGCTTTGACGAAGGAAATTCGAATTTCTTACGTCAAAGAATTATAATTTTAATTTTCTTTTATGCGGGTAAAGCGTAACTACAAAGTAACACAATACCTTTTCGTTATTATAATATAAAGAAATATATAGAGACAGAGTAATGACTAAATATGACACAGTGTACCAACTTAACCTGCACGTGGAGAACCTTTCAGATGGAGAACTACCATATGACAGACGAGACCGAGTGATGGCGGAAATTCCCATCAAATGTCCCAGACTAGTGGTAGGAAGCAGTTTGCGCCTATGACACCTATGTTCAACAGCGGGCTTGTATAGACCGATGAAGAAGCACTACATTTGGAAATAAGGTATCACAGAACACGCGGACAATTTACAAAATTTTTTTCTTACATTAAATAATAATTTTGTTTAATATGTCTTCATATACTTAATTAACTTACTCGCAGAACTGACAACCGTTGGGGAAAAAAGGTTCTCGAGTGGCAGCCACGTACAGGCAAACGCAGTGTAGGACGACCCCCTACAAGATGGAGTGACGACCTGCGCAGTGTTGCGGGAAGTCGATGGATGCAGGTGGCTCAGGACCGAGCTTCGTGGCATACTTTGGGGGAGGCCTATGTTCAGCAGTGGACTTCTGATAGGCTGAAATGATGATGATGATGATGATGATACTTAAATCGAGATATTAGAGAACATTCTCCAATAGCTTAACAATATATTAGTGTTGTTTAGTGTTTTCGATAATTAAACAATTGTAAAATGAATGAACCTTTTTAAAAACAATCTGGGCAACGGTCGGTGTCATACATATATAGACTGTTTTTAATATATTTTTTGACAGAACTTAAATTGATGTTGATTCCAAAATATATATTTTTACAAACTTATTTCACTTAATATTTTTCATAATCCTTCACGTGACATAACAATGAAATTTCTATGTTTTCAACACTACAAGAAATAGAAAAAGCCCCAAAGCTTAACAAGACTAGACTTTACACAAAACTGAGGCATTTTTCCAAATCGGCGGAGCAAAAAATTACGCTCCATGAGTAATAAATAAATAAAATGGAACGAGCTTTCGGGAACTTATACCCGGTTTAGACATTTTTTTAAGTGACCAGTGACTATCACCGTGTTAGTGTTCAATGAAACGAACCACACCATATATTAGTTGATCGTAGTTACTAGACTCCAGACAGTGATTCAACAAAACAACAAAACAAACTATAGCTTTCTACAATAACATCCCAAGTGTTCAGTCAGTCTTTCTATCAAGTTTTAAAAAAAATTCTTAAACAAATACTTTATAAAAAGGGTTATTGTAATGTATAGGAATACTTGGATGATATTAACAAAAATCTTGTAATATTAGAGTATATTATCTTGTAGTACAAACAAACATACGGTTTGGAAAAAAATACAAAAAAAAAAGAGGATACTTACGGAGTCTCTTTCGCCGCTTTCTTCTCCGTCAGAGGAACCACATTACAAAACAGTGGTTTTTGGTTTTATGCGAAAGGCGGCAAACGAGCAATCGGTTCACCTGATGGTAAGTGATTACCGTCGCCCACGGACATCTGCACCAGAGGTGGTTGCCGGCATTTAAGAGTATTTGGGAGATAAGAGGGACGGTGAGGAGAGGGATGGGAGGAGGAGTGAGCCTCCGGTTACCTCACTCACCGAACGAAGCGCAGAAGCACAATATGCTTCTACTTCATGTCGGTATTCTGCGAGGCCATTCGAGCCGTAGCAAAATCCGCCGCTTGGCTCTACCACATACAATTAAAAAACAAAATGACAAAATCTGAATTCCTAGCGTCAAATAAAAAAATTGCATTTCATTCCTAAGTATTGAGGAACTAAATATCTAGTTTAAATAAGTTAACTGGTCACATTTACGGAACCCTAACAGAGCGAGGCTCGAATCACACTTGGCCGGTTTTTTTGTATTCTCATTAAATCACCTCCATTAATTATGTTAAGATTTTATGATTATACTGTACTTCGATTACGAAAAGAATTTCAGAGGCTCTTACGCCGAAGATTTCCTTCAGAAGTGATTCTAATCGAATTCTGTCCCCTGTTAATCGCGTTATTTCTTTCTTGCAATCTTTTCGTCACCGTCGACCCTTATTCATTTATATTTACCTTATCTAATCACATTAACTGGTCAGATTGTGAGCGAACCTATCCCAAATATATTTTCATTGTTTTTCGTCGTCAAACGTTATTATACGCAGCTCGGGATCTTTTCTAACCCGTTAAGATTTACGGTCATGTTAACAGAGCGGTAATATCTACACTAAACTTATGACCTAATCATGAATAATAGCTACTTGGTATGGTAGGCTTTAACAGCTCCTCGTATGGGCCGGCTCATCTGGGGGTAGTATCACGGTGTCGCAGAATACCGGCGTTAAGTAGAGGCAACATGACTTCTGCGTTGCGTTCGGTGAGTGAGGCAACCGGAGGCCCATATTTTATCGCGTTCAATTTTCTTTTTATATTCCCGACGTTTCGATTGCTTCACAGCGGCCGTGGTCACCGGGGGACTGAGGTCTTAGACGTCCAGCCATATTCAACTCGGGCTAACTTCACCCTTTAATTATTAATCATATTATCATAGCCGACAAGGTGCGTGAATATCTGGTGCATAATGATATTACATTAATATGTGGTGGTGCATATAATGCGTGCGAAGATTGATGAATGTGGAAGAAGCGAAAGACGTATGTCAGGACCGTAGCAAGTGGAAGAAGATTGTCTCTGCCTACCCCGTTGGGAACAAGGCGTGAATATATACATATTATCTATATTTACCAAAATATTATCGATCTAGTCACATGCGTGCAGAGCTAGTTCGCATGTGCATATATGAGTGTGTGTGTCTCTCTCTCTCTCTCTCTCGCGCTCTCTCTCTCTGTGGGTGTGTGTATGCGTGGGTATGTATGTGTGCGTGAAGTGAGAATGTGTATATATGTTAGTGATTTCCAATTTACTTCACGTATTCCAAAATGATGCTCTATGCCCTATGAAACTAAAGCGAGCACCCTGTAGATAATTAAGTATAGACTTAGAATTTGACATGAATATTTCTGATTCTATGCAGGCGATGACAAGAATGCGTAATAACTTCTTTTTCAGATGTTTAAAATATTATTCGTTTAAATATTCTATTTATATTAAATATCCAATGAGCACCTGGCGGAGATAGGCGCCGCTACAGGAGACCCAAGGATTTCATACATAAAAGTAGAAATAAAAATGTCGATTCACAACTTAACGTTACAGTAAATAACAGAATAAATCATGCAAGTAATTGCCGTTCGCGTGTTCGTTGTTTTGTCTCGTGATTCGGGAATTGGGAAACCAAGCGATAGGCATCTGTTAAGTTATTCATTTGGAACGGAGCTTCGTTTTATTTAATCTGAAATAAATAAATATTATAAATGCGAACGTTACTATCCTATCTGTCTGTACGTTGTCATAGCTATACCTCTGAAACGGTTTTGGTGAAATTCTGTATGAAAATACTTTGAAAAAGGAAACAATAGTCACTTCTAGTTCTAGTTACAAAGATTGCAGTGCGATCATAAGATATGTGTATTCTCTTTATCATCGGTCTCTCAATGGTCCTTCTTTTATGGTAAAGGGGGCATGCAAGCAAGCGGCTCAACCGATGGTAAGTGAGTACCGTCACCATTTTTTACGTGGTGTAGCCAAGCGGCAGCTTTCGCAGCGCCCTGGCAGAATAAGGGGGTGACGTAGAGGTACATCGTGCATCACCACTCCCATCACCGGTATGTCCTTAAAAGCCGTCAAAGCACCTGCAGCTCCTCTGGTGTTGGAGATGTACGTGGGTGACGTTAATCCCTCACCATCAGGTGAGCCCTTTCCCTAATAAAAAACGAAATGTATATCTTGCTGCAGGCGCGATGCCGACTTTTAAGGACATTCGGGTGATGGAAGCTTTGATGAGGACGGGGGTGGGCAGGGGGAGTGGGCCTCCGGTTACCTCACTCACCGAATGAAACGCAGAACGAACGACACAAGATGGCTCTACTTCACGCCGGTATTGAGGCCGTGGTATGAATCCGGTCGAGACAGCCCATTCGAGTAGCAGCAAAAGCCGCCGCTTGGCATTACCTTGTCTCTTACCTTGCTCCTGCAATACCTTAACAGTCTGCCGTCTACTGTAGGATTGGCAAGTGGTTTGGCGAGCGCGGTACCAGATACCTCACACCTTGGTCGCTGCTGTCCGCTATTGGTTTGGTATTTTTCGCGATGTTTATACCGCCATCTGTCGGCAGACATTGCGATTTTCAAGGCTTTTCCCTTAGACGCCTCTTAGGACATGGGAAGAAAGGGGGTGGGAGACCAGGCAATCATAAAATGCAAAATAATTAACTTACTCGTACGTACTCTATGTTACCTTTTGTATGTGATCTTGGGAGGTTTAATTTTTATTTTAACTGTGACGTTAGCTCCGTGGTATTCTGCAGCCGGATCTTGAACCTCTACTGAGGACATGAATGAATAATGTCGCCTAATTGTGACAGTAGGGTACTTGAATAATGGGTCTCCAGGGACAATTTATATATATATTTTTTTAATGTAATCTGTAAAACGAGCCGTGGTAGCCTAGTGGTCAGGGCGCTCATTTTAGTGTCATAGAGCGCGAGTGACCTGGGTTCGATCCCCGGTGCCGGCACCACTAAAATTGTTATTAACAATTTTAAGTGCTGTATTTACCACGCGCTCAACGGTGAAGGAAAACATCGTGAGGAAACCTGCCTGAGAAATAATAAAAATATTATTTCGAGGATATGTGAAGCCCGCCAACCCGCATTGGAGCAGCGTGGCGGGCCCTTCCCGGCTCCTAAACCCTCTCTGATACTAGTATTTGAGAAGGAGGCCTTTTCCCAGCAGTGGGCACTTACAGGCTGTTACTTTACTTTTTTTTTAATGTAATCTAACTTTGGATATAATAGTTTAACAGACAAGTACACGGCTATTGTTTTGCCATTTTGAATTTTTTTATAATTCAACCTATCATACCATATTCTTAATTAAATCACTATGTATTTTAATTCAATGGTTTTACCAAATTAATTTATAAAAAAAAACGTTTATTTGCCTCTTCTACAGAATACGAAATAATAAAGAAATGGCAAGGGACTAATTTAAAAGTTTGTTTTATATTACGTTTAGTTATTAATGATTTTGTTTATTCATACGTAGAGGCGTGGTAGTGGTCGGAATGGGCTTTTATTCTATATTATCTCAGTAACCTGGAGTCCACAGTCGGAAGCTTGTTAATACCGAGGCATACGTCGTGAGGAAACCGGCATGTCTAAGAAATAATGTTCCAATGTGAACGGTTCAGAGGATAAGTACAATTCTGGACTGTGAGGCATTCCACCTTTATCCTCGGGGGGTGATAACACTTTTGTAACCTTCTTCGATTGAAGTTGTTTTCTGATGACTCATTTTTCGGGCTGCCTTCAGCTTTTATTTATTAATTTTGGTCCGATCTACGCAGAATGTGCTCAGAGTGTCTTGAGGTCGTGCAGTGGTATGCTTGGTTTTAGATTTAATTTTATTTATTACTGGATCCCAAGCCAGTAGTAGTACTCAGCCTTCTTCTCTATTTTTTAATTAGGATGTTTTTTTCAATCACGCCAATCATCCTTGACAGGAATCGGTGTTCTATTGCAAAGATTTATAGTCTATTAAATCTGATGTAATGGTTTGGTTCAAGGATCAGGATGATCAGGAAGTCAGCACTCTTTTAAAAAAACATTAATATATATACATACATGTATATAGATGATCCTACCTACCTATCTCTAAGATACTAAGTAAATAAAATAAATAACTTAATTATTAAGTATATTCTTTATGTAATTGTGCCGTTCACACTAAACACAAAATAAAAATGCTTATTTCAAATCATCAATACATCAATATTTACTTTATATATCCACTCAGCGAAAGAGCGGTCAGTCTGAACATGTCTGGGACGTATTTTAATTTAACTGACTCTAGAAACCCTTTCTAGTTTAAGAACCGTTGCATTATAGATACCTATTTGTTGACGATCGGTGTGTCAGAATGCTTTTAAGAGTTTTGTGCATGACAGGATACTGATGTTGATGAGCCACGATAAACAGCACATATTATAATTGAATATCGCTTCTTATTTAAAAAGTGAAGTTTTATAATTCAATAAAATATTGAATATCTTCTAATGAGACTATTATTATTTACGGATTTTATTGTGTTTAATTTTTGTTGTTAAGTTCCAGATGTTTTTTGAATGCCGAAGGTAGCCCGAGTTAACTATGACACGGGGACGTCTAACACCTCACTCCGCCGGTGACCGCGGATGCTGTGAAGCATCCGACACGTCGAGAACGTACGCATAAGAATTAAACGCTATAAAATCCGTAAATAATAATTAGAAACATGAAATCATTAAAATCTTCAGTCACGTTTTTTTCATTGGAATTGGCGAAAACCGAGTTAACAACATACCTGGTAGCAAGTGGCTACAGCAGATTATGAACACCTGTAAATAACCTCAAATCGTAAATCGAAAGGGAGACGGTAAGCACTTACCATCAGGCACACATACATTTGCAACGTCATAGATTCTGCAGGTGCGTTGCCGGTCTTTAAGGATATTTTGGAGATGGGAGGGAAGAGGAGAGGAATAGGGAGGGGGTGTGGGGCTCCGGTTTCCTCGCTTACCGAACGAAACGCAGAAGCACAAGATTACCGTCACCCACGTACATCTGCAACACCAGAGGAGCTGCAGGTGCGTTGCGGGCCTTTAAGGATATTCTGAGGATGGGAGGGATGACGGGTATGGGTGTTAGGGGGAGAGGGGAGAGGGCCTCTGGATACCTCACTCACTGCAGAAGCACGAGATGCCTCTACTTCACGCCGGTATTCTGCGAGGCCGTGGTATCAATCCGGTCGAGCCAGTCCATTCGAGCAGCAGCTAAAGCCGCCGCTTGGATCTACCACCCTTAAAACCACGCTTGCTCGTTTGCCGCCTTTCCCATAAAAAAATAAAGCATATGAGATTTCTTGTATTTACGCGAACACTACACATTTGAAATGAAACTATTATTAACGGATTTTATCGCGTTTAATTTTGTTTTTGTATTTCCGACGTTTCGTATGCTTTACAGCAGCCGCGTTCACGGGACAACTGAGTTGTTAGACGTTCAGATCCCATAGTCAACTCGAGCTACCTTCAGCTTTTAATTATTAATTATTGTTCGATTTACGCACACACTGTGTTCGATTTATGCACATTCTGCGTAGATCGGACCAAAATTAATAAATAAACGCTAAGAGAATATATCATTTCTTTCTTCAAATACCAAACACCCACGTCTGTTGCACCCTGCAAGGTAATTAACTCGGCTCTGATGCCCGAATGATAGCGGAAAATCCATCCGAATTAACCGAATCCAAACTCGACAATACCGAGTATACTGCAAAGCCTCAAGACCAAAGTATACAACCAGTGCGTGTTGCCAGTGATGACATATGGATCCGAGACTTGGTCCTTCACTGCAAGCCGTATGTGGAAGCTCAAAGTTGCTCAGCGCGCTATGGAAAGGGCTATGCTCGGTGTTCCTCTGCGTGATAGAGTCTGCAACGATGATATCCGCAGCAGAACTAAGGTAACCGACATAGCCGTAAAGATCAGCAAGCTGAAGTGGCATTGGGCCAGCCACATAGCTCGCAGAACTGACAACCGTTGGGAAAAAAGGTTCTCGAGTAGCAGCCACGTACAGGCAAACGCAGTGTAGGACGACCCCCCCACAAAATGGAATGACGACCTGCGTAGTGTTGCGGGAAGTCGATGGATGCTGGTGGCTCAGGACCGAGCTTCGTGTCAATCTTTGGGGGAAGCCTATGTTCAGCAGTGGACTTCTGATAGGCTGAAATGATGATCAATAATACTCTCATGCGAACAAGCGTGACATCGTGTTGATGGACCGGACACAGTCGAGGATATTTTTGGTCGATATCACCATTCCATATGACGAGAGCCTCGTGATAGCCGAAACAGACAAGAAGACAAAATATCTGGACCTGGTTCACGAGCTAACTAACATGAGGGGTGGTATGCCGACCGAAATTATTCCGATCGTCGCCTCTGCGAATGGGTTAATCCCAGTCAGCCTCTCGGAACATCTGAGGCGGCCGGGACTCCGTGACGGACCGCTCTGAGCTCAAATGCAGAAGGTGGTGCTATTCGATACCGCTCGCATTGTCCGTCGGTTTCTTTTCCTTTCTCCCTAACCCTCGGCCGTCTGGTCTTCCCCTGCCGGGGGCTTCCATCATTTATTAAATATAATTTATTTTATGGTATGATGTGTATCTATACGTATTTATATAAACAACCAAACCAGATGAAAATATATAGAAATACTCCAAAAAAATAATACTTACTTACTTATTTAGCTAGACTTGCTTACAAATATTTTTTGTACGCAAAACGATTTACTAACACTAAATACTTTAAGTGCGAATTAACGTTTCAAACGCCTGTCATGTTCTTGAGGATAAAGTAAAGGCTTTAAACAAAACGTAGACATAAATATATGTTGGTAAAAATCCCTTTAACGTTAAGCCGTTAATTTATACATATTATTTGTATTAAAAACATTTCCAAGAATACATTTATAGTCGCAGTAACATATGATAATATCTCTTTAGACTCTATTCACTTAAAAAGTCATTTGTTGAGATCTGTATTTTAGTTTATAATATTGCTATAAATGTTAGTGATTCGCTAGAAATCATTTTTAATACTCGTATTGAGTTCGTTTTTCATCACATTACATTACTTCAATGAGCTCTGTCATTTAATAAAATCCATAGATTTAAAAATACGTATTCTAAAAAACGTCTAACGTCCATTTTCAATAACCTATCGCCAATTATTTACGGCGGATAGATATTTGTCATGACTTGTGTATTGTTTTACAGACCTTTGCAGGTAGGACGAACTAAGTACTAGGGCTTCGTAGTTACGAGGGACTCTACCTTAGACCTTTCCCTAAGCCTTCGCCGTCTGTCCATGCGTCTGGTCAGAAGTGTTGGCGAGGCGGATTAGACGATATATTTATATATATATATACGTTCACGGTTATACCTGCATCCCGCAGTGGACATTATTTATTTATTTTATTTATTCATCAACTTCATATACATGAAAATGTATATAGGCGGACTTAATCCCAGAAGCATTCTCTACCAGTCAACCTTTGGACGATGCAGAGATAAAATGAAGTAGGTATAGGTGATAGAATAGAGAGAACTAAGAGGAGAGAATTTTTTTTATAATAAATGTAAATCTATATGTAGATGCAATATTTAACTACGCATAACAATAATAAATATATATATAATAATAAATACACACACACGTACGTACATACATTTATAATTTTTAAATATAAAAATAGACTATTACTGAGATGATTCTGCCATTTTTTAAGGATATGTTCCTTACAAGGATATGTTCCTCACATCATGATGTGCTTTCAAATTATACTTAAATAATACTTACTCGATTTTTTTTTTTTGTGGGAAAGGAGGCAAACGATCATTACCGCCGGTGACAAAAGTGGCGTTTCTTTGCTCGCTCAAATCTTAAACTTAACCATTCAGCGTGGAAATACGGCCAGCATCCTTGGTATCACGCCAAGAGGAACAGAGCTTTGGGATAAAATTTTTTTTTTGTGGGAAAGGAGGCAAACGATCATTACCGCCGGTGACAAAAGTGGCGTTTCTTTGCTCGCTCAAATCTTAAACTTAACCATTCAGCGTGGAAATACGGCCAGCATCCTTGGTATCACGCCAAGAGGAACAGAGCTTTGGGATAAAATTTTTTTTTTGTGGGAAAGGAGGCAAACGATCATTACCGCCGGTGACAAAAGTGGCGTTTCTTTGCTCGCTCAAATCTTAAACTTAACCATTCAGCGTGGAAATACGGCCAGCATCCTTGGTATCACGCCAAGAGGAACAGAGCTTTGGGATAAAATTTTTTTTTTGTGGGAAAGGAGGCAAACGATCCTTACCGCCGGTGACAAGAGTGGCGTTTCTTTGCTCGCTCAAATCTTAAACTTAACCATTCAGCGTGGAAATACGGCCAGCATCCTTGGTATCACGCCAAGAGGAACAGAGCTTTGGGATAAAATTTTTTTTTTGCTATTAAGAAATTTTTTTGTATATGTTGCTAAATAATAAACTGTAATGTAAAAATCTAAATAGTAGATGAGTGACCTGGGTTCGGATCCCATAAATTACAGCTAATATAGCAATTTTAAGTGCTGTAAATAACTACGTGCTCACCGGTGAAGGAAAAATTTCGTGAATGTGTGAAGTCCGCCAAACCACACTGGAGCAGCGTGGCGGACCCTTCCCTGCTCCAGGACTCTCAAATATTTGTCATAAGGGTGTTGCCCAGCAGTGGGGATTTACAGACTGCTACTTTACTTTACTTTAAACTGTAATTGGTATTAAAAATAATTGAATAACCCAAGCCGTGAATATTATTCAATTGAGTCATGAAAAATGTTCAATAAAAATTAACTTTTTAAAAGATTTCTGAGGTAAGTCAGGAAATATATTTCGTTAATACAAGGTAGCAAAGAATCGCATAATTAGAAGCTCATTTGACAATTTAATTTCAGAATTAATCAGCGTTTACTTATCGGCCTAAACAGAATATTAAGAAACGTTGAATAAATAAATACGTAATTAATGTAACTAAATATATTCGCGCTTATACGAACTAAATTGCTTATAATCGAATAACTACGTATTTATAAATGAACAAGACCCGTAGTAGCTCAGTGTACAGAGGAAATAAAAGTGAAGTAACAGCCTATAAGTGCCCACTGCTGGGCGAAGGCCTCCTTCCGCCGCGCTCCTCCAGTGCGGGTTGGCGGGCTTCGCATTACCACGTTCTTTTATTTCTCAGACATGCAGGTTCCCTAACGATGTGTTCCTACACCGCTGAGCACATGGTAAACACAGCACTTATAATTGCTATTCACAATTACAGTGGTGCCGGCGCCGGGGATCGGACCCGGGTCACTCGCGCTCTATGAAACTAAAGTGAAAACTTGACCACTAGGCTACCGCGGCTCTTGTGCGTACAGAGTGCTGATTGTGATGATAATGTTATTATAAATTATTTACAGCTTGGACCTAACACCAACCTTCATCACCAGAAACAAAACTACCCCTGAAAGAGGGTTACGTTTCTCGAGTGTATGGTTGTCTGTAATATGTATGTGTTTAGCACGCTCTGTATCCCGAACGGCTTGACGGATTTCATCCCATGGTGGCGTTTGCACTAAGCAATCTTCTCCATTGAGAATTCGGATTTGTGGTCTGTGAAATCTGGTGCAACGGTTGGAGCGATCTACTCGTAGAGTATGATCATAGGCTGCATACTTCTCAGAATGACGATGTTTCTTTTACACGGGTCTTTAGTGATCTTGTTCTGAATCGCTGTCAGTGGAATGTACACTGACTTTCTGGGATATTCTAGGAGAAGCCTATCATCAACAGCTGTCTTAAATGGGCTGATGAAGAAGAAAAATAATACAAACAGAACCAGTGAGAGTTGGTATCACGAGTTGGAAATTTCACCCGAAGGTTGTTAAATTAAATTTAAAGTCGGGTGTTTTGATTTCATACGTTTTTTATGCACTAGAAATGTAGGCGCGTAAGATGGTATTACTTTGGCTAATTTCTAGTTCGAATGTCGTGTGGTTCTAGATAATCAGCTGTGGAAGATATAAAGAAGGAAAGACCCGTGAGTGATTTTTTAAAGTTTTGTATTTTCTGTAAAACCCTAAGGGAGATTTGAACGTCAAATCTAGTGTGATGGTTGGAGTGATCGAGACCATGACCACTGACTGCGGACTTCCTATGCTGATGTGGAATTACATTATTATTATTATTATATTTTTTGTTGTTATTTATATTTTGATTCATCATGTCTTACAAAAAGCCTGACGACTCCTCGCGAAAAAAAAACACAGTGGTTTAGCATTGCTACAGCATTGTGCTGAGTCGGACACCGTTTTGTTGCTGCAACTCAACAAAATATTATTATAATTATTTTTCTTAATGCGAATTAAGTTTTCCTTATGTGTAACTTGAGTTGTGGCAATGAATAAAGTACTTTCTTCTTTCTGTCTTTCTATGGAGTGTCTACGTTTTACATCAGTTATGTGTTCAATTTCTTTGGGCGCGACGAGACTAACATTTCAACGTCGAATCTGAGACCAACCTTTGGGTTAGTCGTGCAGAATACGTATTTCAACAATGAGTAATATTTATTCGTTAATTATTATTTATTAATTAACTCATATTTGTTTATATACTAAGGACTTAGGGACCTTCAAGAAAAGAGCTTATTCCTTCCTTAAAGGCCGGCAGCGCATCTGTAGCTCCTCCTTCCTTCTTCTATAAAAAAAAAAAAGTTAATTTCAATTGCGTGGAAGTTTCACATCGGTCACGTGTACTGAGTTACACGCGTCATTTTTTTTCTTTTACAAACCGTATAGATAATTAAAAATATTCAACGGAAAATCTTTGATATGAAAATTTTAACAAGGCCGTCGAAGAAAATTGCAAAGCGAAAGCTGCTTGTTATATTTCAAGTCTCACAGAAGACGTGAAGAAACTTTTGAAAAATCTTATGCGAGTTTTGTTGAGAAACGTGCATCTATAACACGCAAATACTTTTTATAAAATAATTCACTCTGTATTTTGGATACATCTCTGCAGGAGGTCGGAACATGTAGAGCAACTTTTTGTTCCAATCGTCTATATTTATTTATTTATTTAAACTTTATTGGCACATTACAGAACAAAAAGGTGGAGTTAATGCCAAGGGGCATTCTCTACCAGTCTACCATTAAATGAAACAGAGAAAATGTAAAAGGGTGCTTAAAAATATTATGTTCATATATATATATACTCGAATATTATACTACGATACAATACTTATATATGACAGTACTTAGACATACATGTAATTATAGTTGTTCATTATATAAAACACATTACACACTATTCATACATATTTATATAATATATAAATATACAGAATGCATACGTAAACGTCTTTCTGATGATTTCTTATGTTATAAAAGAAAAAAAAATTCTTCAACTGCACAACCATTGCATAGAAAAATTATATTGATGAACAATTATATAATTTTACGTTGATGATGTACTACTGGTCGATTTCGACGCACGGCGTCAACATTCGGCAGTTGTTAACTGCACAGGAGATATTATAGTGCCGCAAGTGTACGAGCGGACACAGGCACTCGCTCGTCTTCACCTTCCCGTATTCGATGTAAGGCTTATGTGATAAGATTCAGTGTCAGAGATGCGGGCCATGACACGACACGACCAGACCAGAAGACAAATCGTTTGTCATCATTTCAGCCTATCACAAGTCCACTGCTGAACATAGGCCTCCCTCGAAGATTGCCACAAAGCTCGGTCCTGAGCCACCTGCATCCATCGACTTCCCGCAACACAATCGTTTGTTGCTTTTTGCATAAATATTGGATTCGGCAGGGATTCGAACACAGGAGCCGTGGTAGCCTAGTGGTCAGGGCGTTCAGTTTAGTTTCACAGTGCGCGAGTGACATGGGTTCGATCCCCGGTTGCCGGCACCACGATGGTTTTTAATAGCAATCTTAAGTGCCGTCCTGTATCCTGAAGAGCCGTGGTGGTCTAGTGGTCAGGGCGTTTATTTTAGTGTCATAGAGCGCGAGTGACCTGGGCACCACGAAAATTGCTAATAACAATTTTAAGTTCTGTATTTACCATGTGCTCGGTGGTGAAGGAAAACATCGTGAGGAAACCTGCATAGTGGATAAATATTGAACAAAAAGCTTTATTTAGAGCATATGTGAAGCCCGCCAACCAGCATTGGAGCGGCGTGGTGGGCTTTTCTCGCCTCCAAGACCCTCTCAGATATTTGAGGAGGAGGAGGCCTTTAGCCATCTGTCCCCACTGCTTACTGCTACTTACAGGCCACTAATTTACTTTACTTTTTACCTGTCTCAGCGGCTAGGTACGCTAACCACTGAGCCATGCAGTCATAGTTTTTACTATCCTTATACGTTAGCAGCGGAAACCAGCAACACATTTTTCGTTCTGAGTCATAGACCTATGTACCCTCGAATGAATATCAAACACATCGCCAATGTGTTCGATTACGACAAGAGTTTATGGCCTCGTTTGTTTTTATTTTAACTTATTACAACAGATGGAGATAACGAGCTTGCGATATATTTCTTTCTAAAATCCGGTGTTGTTTGCAGTCAAAAATGCAGTTCAGAGTGTGGGTTGTCATGTTCAAAAATAAAGACTCTGAACTTTTACTTAGTTTCAGTATTATTAGGCGCCAATAACCTAATGGGTTAGGGTGCGAGCTACGAAACATGACGTCGTATGTTCCAACCCCTCATTCGACATCCGATACGAGCTGTAATGCCTAGTTGGAGGGTTAACAGGAATATTAGTAATGCTACTTAAAAAAAAGCATTGCTTGTATCCAATTTTTTTTTTAAAATAGATGCCATGTATATTACACCGGAGGTAACCGGAGACCCATTCCGCTCCGCCTCCCCGCCACCCTCCTCACCCCCCTCCCGTCTTCCAAATACCCTTAAAGGGCGGCAACGCACCTGCAACTCCTCTGGTATTGCAGATGTACGTGGGCGACGGTAATCACTGACCATCAGTTGAATCATATGCACGTTTGCCGGATTTCCAATAAAAAAAAATAAAAGATTCTACTCTATATTATACAGGTTGGATGCGAATTTACACACATAGCGCAGGCCGTTTCTAGATCAGACATCAAATATCAATTGTGTAATTACAGTAGTTTAGGCAACGTTTACTTTTGAACTTTTGATACTAGGGTCATGATAGTCGTATGGTTAAGGGATGTTCCTCCGATGGGCTTGTACTAATGTTAGAGATTTATGTACTATTTGTATCGTTGATTTTAACACTGTGACGGCGCTAGGGTCACCCCTGTCACGTTGTTCCAGATGAGCTCTAAACTACTGAAAATTATTATTTTTGTTATTTTGACTCAAGCTATATTTGTGCTAATAGTCAACGAGTCCTACGTGTCCTTGGTCAAAGACCTTCAATATATCGTCCGCGCGAGAGTTCATTGACCCCGTTGTAAATACCCGACGCACCGGTCGGATACACGATAAGTACCGAACTCAAGTCGTTCCCGTACCCGATCTGAAATAATCTCGTTACTCGACGGCGTTGGAAAAACGCCCTTGATGGCCTCATACGACAACTAAGTGAAGAAACGCGGTCGTAGATCCTTACGCCGATACCAAATGCTCCATTTACCACTGTTCCTTAATGCTTCACGTTCAATACAAAAAGTATTAGTCGAAATGTATTTTCAAGTGGAATTGTCATTTACCGTTAACACTGTACATTAACTAAGAGAATAAGAAAACCTCCTTGGTAAGCTGAGAACCTTTTTTTTATGGGTTACCTGACGGTAAGTAAACACCGTCGCCCATCTGCAACACCAGAGATACTTCAGGTGCGTTGCCGGCCTTTAAGGGTGTTTGGGGTATAAGAGGGATAGCGAGAGGGTTTGGGGAGGCGTGGACTGGGCCTCCAGTTACCTCACTCACCGAACGTAAGATGGAAGCACAAGATGCCTCTGCTCCTCGCAGGTATTCAGCACCATTCACTAAACTAAAGTAAATAAATGTGTTTCAAAGATATAACGCTCTTGTTATTTACTTGGCAACCGCAACCCACTTTTCGCCTCTCAGGGAGATAGAACCTGACGCGTGATAAGACTTAAGACCTACACAGCTTTGAACCGTAATAGTTGACTGGTTGATTTTTTCGGTTTAGACGGTCCAACATCTTAAATGTTGATCCCGAAGATCACCGCCTTCAATGATTGGTGGGTGTTAGCATCTTACCCCGACGAAAAACTATAAAAAAAACGGCACTGAGCTAATTCCATCGGGCCTTGTCCATCCGTACGGCTTAAACTAGGCGGCCCCCAGCACACAAGATATATATAGCAGTTATGGTCAGAATTACTGTGCCTTGAAGTATTTTCTTTGTCATTGGGATCCGATGTGAATTAACTTAAATAAGCGCATGGACCAGAACAGAGAATGAAATTGGTTTACATCTCGAAGCCTTGTCTAGTTAAGTATACATACGTATATACGAATACATATATACGTATATATTACTTTATATATTGTTGATTGTAATAATCAACGATCTATGAAGTTATTAACTGAATGCTTAATTACATTTTATATACCCTCTGTTTCGATCTTAAGCCCCGATAAAGGAGGAACAATTGTAAACATTCAGAGGTCTATTTAACCGAAGGGCGCTCTGTAATTTATTCGAAGCTATTTATTAACATTGAATAGAAGAGTATTTTTCGATTTAATTTTTATTAGCACCGAATCTTCCGTTATTATATTTATAACTTTAACGTTTAAAATTAATATCTAAGTAGTAAATTAAGAGCCCTGGTAGCTTAGTGGCCAGGGCGCTCACTTTAGTATCATGGAGCGAGAGGGACCTGGGTTCTATCCTCGGTACTGGCACCACTAAAATTGTGAATAGCGTAGCGTGTCTCTGCCGCCGAAGCTCTCAAGGCCACCGGGCCAACAGCGTATACCGTGGAAGTTTAGTAGGTCCAACATCTTAAATGTTGATGCCGACATAACTGAGTGCTCAAGGCAGCATTGAAATTATGAATAGCAATTTAAGTGCTGTATTTACCATGTGCTCAGCGGTGAAGTAAAACATCGTGAGGAAACCTGCATATTTGAGAAATACTAAATAATATTAGTTCGAGGATATGTGAAGCCCCCCAACCTGCACTGGAGTAGCTGGGCGGACCACTTCCGGCTCCTACAGATTCCCTACAGCTACAAAACTACTTTACTACAAAATTATTTGTTGTATGTATGTATATGTTACTTCTAATAATGTCAAATTCTGGCAAAAGAGAAATGCATACAATAACATCGTAATGGAGCCACGATAGGATTAGGAGATCTTCCTGCATCCACTTTGTGGTGGTTTTGCATCATTGAGTATGTGTCAATGTAACATTGAATACCAGACATCATTGACTACCAGATAATCTCACCCATCGTCATGGACTTCGAGACCCAATGTCGGAGTAAAGTTCTGAGCGAGCCATGCCCTCCCCAAAATCATCGAATCCTTGAGTTTTTGAAACATACGTAATGAAGTTTTGTGTCGTTGACTTGAACATTAAATACCACAAAGTGATTTGAAATTAAACTGTTATTTACAGATTTTATCACGTTTACTTTTGTTTTTATATTCTCGACGTTTCGTGTGTTTTAAAGCGGCCGTGGTCACGAGGGGACCGAGGTGTTCGACGTCCAGACGTCACGTCTACTTTGACATCTGGACCTTTCAAATTAAATATCACGTTGTCCCAAATGATCTCGTGAGTAAAGTGTGTTGAAATAACTAACAAGTAGGAGTTGTAATTAACACATACGTGTGTTACCACCCCAGTATTGGGTGTGCGGTCTTGTGAGCTTGTATCATATAATCATCATCATCATCATTTCAGCCTATCACAAGTTCACTGCTGAACATAGGCCTCCCCCAAAGATTGCAACACACGAAGCTCGGTCCCGAGCCACCTGCATCCATCGACTTCCCGCAACGCTGCGCAGGTCGTCAGTCTTGTGGGGGACCGTCCTACACTGCGTTTGCCTGTATGTGACCGCCACTCGAGCGAGCTATGTGGCCGGCCTATTGCCACTTCAGCTTGCTGATCCCTACGGCTATGTCGGTTAGTTCTGCTGCGGATATCATCGTTGCAGACTCTATCACGCAGAGAAACACAGAGCATAGCCCTTTCCATAGCGCGCTGAGCAACTTTGAGCTTCCTCATACGGCCTGCAGTGAAGGACCAAGTCTCAATTCCATATCATAATATCAAATAATAATGACATCAAATGTCCTGAAAGTAATCGAGTAATCAAAGTTAGCTAAACACAAAGAGAAGGATGTTAAGTAAGTTCTATTTCTGAACTCAATATTAAAATTGTTCATTAACAAGATTAAGGATTGTAAGAGCAATTAAAATTATGTGTCTATTAAATATATTTTAATTGTATTAACAAGCCAATTAGATTAAAAGTAAAGTAAAGTAGCAGCTCGTAAGTGCCCACCGCTGGGAAAAGGCCTCGTTGTCAAATATCCTGAAAGGGTTTTGGAGCTGGTAAAAGCCCGTCACGCTGCTTCAGTGCGGGTTGGTGGGCTTCACATGTCCTTGAAATGATATATATTTTTTTTATTTCTCAGACATGCAGGTTTCCTCACGTTTCACACCAATCACATTATTTGCAAAAAAACCATATTTATATAGATGTACTTAGGCCGAGGTGTCTGGTACTGCTATCGCCAATCCGCCAGCCAGGCGGATTTTTTTTTTATGGGAAAGGCAGTAAACAAGCAAGCCGTTCACTTGATGGTAAGTGATTACCGTCGCCCATCACATGTACATCTGCAACACCAGAGGAGTTGCAGGCGCGTTGCCGGCCTTTATGGGTATTTGGGAGACAGAAAGGAGGATAGGGTGGGGGATGGGGAGGGGGAGCGGGCCTCCGGTTACCTCACTCACCAAACGAAACGCAGAAGCACAAGCTGCCTCTGCTTCACGCCGGTATTCTCCGAGGCCGTAGTACCAATCCGGTCGAGCCGGCCCATTCGAGCAGCAGCAAAAGCCGCCGCTTGGCTGAATCACGTAAGAAAATGGCGATTGTCGCTAAATAAAAAAAAATGTCTTAATCTACTGGTAATTTGGAAATAACTTCCGATGCTAAAAATGAATAAAAATTATCTGGAAAGTCTAATAAAATATTAGAAACGAATAAAAGAGATTTTCAAAAAGAGAAAATATCTTTTTCAAGAAAATTCCCTTTCATTATCTGTTAATTTTAAAGAGCAATGTGAAAGGATTCTTTTCAGGTAGATTATTCGTTTTTAGTTTACCATTCGAATCATTATTTTATGGTCTGCTATATATTACAGCATGGAACTTACTCACCGTGGATATAGAAATGTGTCGATCGATGTGGTTTGTAACAAGTACGTGTAAATTATATTTTGTTGATTTGGAGCATTGTCATGTGCAGTTGAAAACTTCTGATGGTATTATTTTTTTTATTTTATGCAAAAGGCGGCAAACGAGCGAGCTGTACACCTGGTGATAAGTGATTACCGTCGCCCACGTACATCTGCAATACCAGAGGAGCTGCAGGTGCGTTTCCGGCCTTGTAAGGGTATTTGGGAGATTGGAGGAAGGATGAGGAGGGGGTTGGGGGAAGGGGGATGGGGGATTGGGAAGGAGGCCTCCGGTCAACTCACTCACCGAACTATACGCAGAAGCACAAGATGCCACTGCTTCACGCCGGTATTCTGCGAGGCCGTGGTACCAATCCGGTCGAGCCGGCCCATTCGAGCAGCAGCTAAAGCCGCCGCTTGGCTTTAATACAAGGTTTTTTTTTAATTAGCTTATAAGGCTCTGTACGTCTGTCACACCGTATTATTTCAGTAACCTTTGGCTGTAGATAATAATAAAGTAAAAATGACCAGAGCTAAAAAAAAAAGCAGAGAATGTGTCGGCATTCTGAGAGCGTTAGAAGTTAAAACGATAGTCCGTCGTATTTGTAGATAGACTTATTTTTGCCAAAAACGGGACAAACGAGCAAGCGGCACACGTTTAGGTAAGCGATTACCGTCGTCCACGTACATCTGCAACACCAGATGAGCTCCAGGTGCGTTTCCGGCCTTCAAGAATATTTGTGAGATCCTCTCGATGGCGAGGGGGTTGGGTGACGGGGTTTTTGGGCCTCCGGTTAACTTATTCGCCGAACGAAAAGCAGAAGCTCAAGATGCCTCTGCGTCACGTCAGCATCTGGGAGGTCGTGGTACCACCACGGTCACGCCGGCCCATTCGAGCAGCAGCAAAAGCTGCCGCATGGCCCTACCACGTACGCCATGACGACTCACAGGATGACGACATATTCGATTATGCCATCTAACGGCAAAACTTTTTTTTATATTCTGTAGTGTCCCACTGCTGAACAAGAAGACATATACACGTATATAATCAATGATACAAATATTTGCCGATAACGGGATTAGAACCCGCACCCCAAACCTTCGAAAGCAGAATCTCTACCAACTAGGTTATCGAGACGTAAAAACGTTACTATTGTATGAACTATGTTTTCCTTGAAGTCTTTTTTTTTATAGGCTTTGCAACGTAAACGAACGATTTTAATATATTTACGTATACGCAGTAATTAATTGAAATATGATTTCACCGTCAGCACCTCGTTTCTACTTCCACGACTGCCTCATATTTATTCTTCACAGAAATTTCTTTATAATAAGAATATTGTGATTCGCATCACGTTTTTATCGATTAATATAAAGCTTATTGAGTATTGACTTATCCAATATTATTCTTGTTATCTGAGTTGAAATTTAACGTGTTGGCATGATTGTGAAATCATTTATAATCTGAAATATTCACCGTTCATCGTTATTACAGCCAGCAAGTCCACTGCTGGATCTGCTTCCCCCAAAGATTCCCCCGATCATCAAAGGCACCAGTTGGAGTAACGATTGAGTTTGAATTTTCGTACTGTTTGTGTAATTTCATCTTCAAGTTTTGACTGAGCTGAACGTATAAAAAGACGCTTCTGGTAAAAACTGGTTATTACAAATTATACTAAATTATTCCACTTTAGGTGGTACGAAGAGACGTAGTGAAGCTTTGCATTTAACTACTGCATTATGAAGTGACCCCTCACTGAGTAATGAGTTGATACTAAAATCGGTCGGGAAATCCTTTCTAATTTGCCGAACTCAATTTCAACAAACTATTGAGAGACAGTAAAGCAAAGCCTCAAAACGAAAGTATACAACCAGTGCGTGTTGCCTGTGATGACATACGGATTCGAGACTTGGTCCTTCACCGCAGCCCGTATGAGGAGGCTCAAAGTTGCTCAGCACGCTATGGAAAGGGCTATGCTCGGTGTTTCTCTGCGTGATAGAGTCTGCAACGATGATATCCGCAGCAGAACTAAGGTAACCGACATACCCATAAAGATCAGCAAGCTGACACAGCGTAGAACTGACAACCGTTGGGAAAAAAGGTTCTCGAGTGGCAGCCACGTACAGGCGAACGCAGTGTAGGACGACCCCCCACAAGATGGAGTGACGACCTGCGCAGTGTTGCGGGAAGTCGATGGATGCTGGTGGCTCAGGACCGAGCTTCGTGGCAATCTTTGGGGGAGGCCTATGTTCAGCAGTGGACTTCTGATAGGCTGAAATGATGATGATGATGATTGATGGACAGTGCGAGTGTATCGATATTAACTTTACCAAACTTATTTAGTTGGTATATGAGCAAATATTTCAAGAAATACACTTCGGCTTCGCTGGCGCTTTATTGTAGTTACCTATATTCAGCAGTGGATTTAAATAGGCTTACTAAGAATAAGAAGCTATAAAGCAGGAGGGGCACGAAGAGTACTAATAATATTTTCATTATAAGCTCTCACGGATCTTCAATTCTGACGCGGTCAGACGCCAAGACATATATTTTAATCGTTTCGACCCACTTTTCCCCAGATCCAGTTTGGAACGACGTGACAGTTGGTAGGCCTGTTGGAACCTTAGTGTTAAAGCCAATAATAGTACCAGCTAATTTATAGTAAATGTCAACGTGTAAGACATTTATTGGTTCGAGGTGAAAAAAAGCAACGAGCCGCTCTGATTGTAAGGATTGACGACCCCTACAGATGAGTTGTCACCCCTGCGGACTAAGATGGAAACACGTACAGACGGAACGGATAGCCAGTAATTATAATGGCTGTCTATACCTTCCAACCGGAACACAACGGCTGTTTAACGATAGTAATAGGCAAGAGTGTGGCACCATCCCAATGACATCTACCAACAGTTTATTTCTTTTTAATTTGAGTTGGAATTTTCTTAGCAGCTAAAATAGTCTAGATATAAGTACAGAAATCCAAAAAATAAAATAAAACATTAAAAAAAATAATTAAAAAGTGACAAGGGTGTGCAGAGAGAAGAAGATCTAGTGGTATCATTATACCACCTTGTGTCTCTAGTCCTGATATGGCTTATGTCTATAGAATTTCAAATTGTTTCAAAGTTATGACGCGCGAAGAGTTATTCTATTCTTTCGAAAAATATCAATAATAAAAGATGTGAAGCAGAAGTTGTAATTTCTCATGATATTCACTCATCACTTAAAGTGTCCAAACATTAAAAAGCAAGTGTTAGTTTTTTTTGTTAAAGGGCGCACACGAGCCAGGGGCTTACCTACTGGGAAGTAATTAACATCGCCCACGTACACCTGCAACACCAGAGCCTTTAAATATATCGAGGAGATGGGAGGGATGATGTTGAGGGGGGCTGGGGGCGAAGGAAGTGGGCCTCCGGTACCTCATTCACCGAACGAAACGCAGAAGCACGAGATGCGTCTACTTTACGCCGGTATTTTGCGAGGCCGAGGTACCCCAGTCGAGACTGCCGTTTCGAGCATCATCAAAACTGCCACTTGGCTCTACCACGTATCATAATTAACCAAGTTACCACGTATTATAATACCACGTTCACAAATTGAAGTCTAATTTGTTCAGCAAACGTTCAGTTGCTCTTGTAATTAAAATAATTAATCGGTTATGGTTTGTACGGTACAAAGATAATGACTTCAAATATAAACAAAATTAATCTAACTTAACAACTTCACGGCTGTAAGTCTAAAACACAATCGTTATTTGTCAAGTTTATAACTAGTTTCAAGTTTAAGTTTGCCCGAGGTAGGTAAGCGTTTCAAATTATATGGAAGTTTATTAAATATAAACAACAGTAATCACAAAAGCAGACACTATCGCGGAGCTTTAAACACTAGTTCTCGATGACAAATATGAAATACCGTAAATAAGTGAATAGAATCGAGCGTTACGCTGCGGAAATCAAAATGTTATTGCTCAACATCTTTATAACCATAATGATGTGGTTTCCTCTTTCTACCATAGATGAAGAAAAGTCAAAACAATATTTTAACTTTCTATTTCCTATGAAAGTTAAATAAACAGCTTTTTGGAAATACTGACCATACCAAAGAAGAATTGGTAAAGTGGTTTCATCACGTTTGAAAGTGTGTAATATCTATAGAAGTAAAACAGACAGTATTGTACAATTTCATCATTATAGTCTGTTACAAGTCGACTGCTGTATCCATGGCCTTGTCCAAAATAGTCACTGCACAGTCCTGTACTTCCAGTTCCTCAGTTCGCAGTGTTGCTGCATAGATCGTCCATGTGATGTCGTCCATGTCTTACAGTAAGTTGGCCTGTATTAGCTTGTCATTTGTCAGTCTTTCTTCTCCAACGATTCTGCAGTCAGATCTGCAAGCTATGTAGCAGATCAGTAGGCTGATCTTAGACTTAGCTGAAAGAGTTTTTATTAATTTCACTCATTTCATGGTAGCCTAGTGGTCAGAGCGCTCACTATCATAGAACGCAAGTGACCCGGGTTCGATTTCATTCAAGTAACCCGGTGGCCGGCACCGCTAAAATTGTCAATAGTAATTTTAAGTGCTGTATTTACCACGGGCTCGGCGGTGAAGGGAAACATCGTGAGGAAACCTGTATAAAAAAAATATTATTTCGAGGACATGTGAAACCAACGCCAGCGCCAACCCGCAACGTAACAGCGTGGCGGGCCATTCCCGGCTCCTACATACACCCTCTCAGATATTTGAGGTGGAGGCCTTTACCCAGCAGTGGGCGCTTACAGGCTGCTACTTTACTTTACTCGTTTCATTCGTTTCATTAATCTAGTTTATAAAATTCAAACAAACCTAAAGTACACCTTGCTAGTAGTTAACAAACGAGGCTTTGATGACTGAATGATGGTGGAATATCGATCCAAGTTTGCCGAATCTAAGTCCCACTGACTAGTGATGAGTTGGATGATGATCCAACTCATCACTAGTCAGTGGGACTAGAACGAGGAGACCAGCGTTGCAGTCAACAACCCGCTTGTCCAGCCATCTGAGAATGGGCAAACCTTCCAAAAAATATATACCGGCGTTTGATAGCGCTTTCTTTGGAGGCCTATGTTCAACAGTGGATTAAAATTAGGCTGATGAAATATGATAACGTTAAATATCGTTAAATAATTGCTTAAATATTAAAAAGAAAAATTATATTTCACATTTCAACAACGAAACATAAACAGACAGACGAGAAAGCATGCACTATCAACCAATTCCAAGCTTTGTTAAAAGTTTCAAGTCGCTTTACGATCGGGAAGTGAGTTTAAAATAGATTGCAAAATTTGTACCGAAGTTTAGAAGTAATATAATTAAAAAACTTTCTATATTACCATACTATGGGGAAACGAATGTTGTACACAGAACATTATTTAATCTTTAAAGAAGATAATTTGATGTTGTTTTTTCTTCCAAAACATTCTCTTTCAATAGTCGCAAGACTTTTAATGAAAGGGCAACAGTAGTAAGTCACCGAAGTGAGCAAAGGTTGCATGAGCTTTGTAATGAAAGGTCACATAACTATAGTGAGATATTTAAAGAATATGTTAAAAAATATTCAAAATTATTTAAAAGTGTATATATATGTGTAACATATATGTAATTTAAGTACAGAGAGCGTTGTGGTGACACGAATTGAGAAAGGGATGCTGAGCTGGTTTAGATATGTGGAGAGGATGAATGAAAGTAGGTTGACGAAACAAATATATGAGGCGAGTGTAAATGATAGAGTCGAGAGAGGAAGACCTAGATGAAAAACGTTCTGAAAAAAGGCCAGGTGAAGAGTACTCTAAACCAACGAGCATGCATGCGAAGATTGATGAAAGTGGAAGAAGCGAAAGACGTATGTCAGGACCGTTGCAAGTGGAAGAAGATTGTCTCTGCCTACTCCGCTGGGAACAAGGCGTGAATATATATATTTTCTATGGTCAAGTCATTTATATTAGTCGGTAGTAGTCAAGCCATATTACACTGGTATGTTTTATCAGATTACATACACATAGTATTTATTGAAAACTTATAATTTCATATAGTAATCCCCTATTGGGTTTCTGTTCTTCTGATTTTGTTTTGTTTTATTGTAATATTTTTTATGGGTTAATGAATAAAACAAAAACGAATTATCGCTAATATTGTTTAGACGATATTGTTTACGACTAATTGTTGATTGATAACGAAGCAAAATATAACAAAATTTTTTAAGAAGACATTGTGTAAAGGAAGAGGGTAGATAGCCGCAAGGCCGTTCGTGTCCTGGGTAGGACGCCTCATCCACCAGGGTGTTTTTTGGATCTTGTATATACATAATGAGGCGTCGAAACTTTCACAGTGCGATGATGGATTGTATGCGAAGTAGCACCATCTTGAGATGTGATTTTCCTGCCTCCCGTCATTGGTCTTCTTAATACTGTTCTGTTAATTTTCGAGATGGTTATCCCAGTATCTTTCGGTAGCCACTTTAATTTTCAAGGATTTCATCTTTGTCGCCTCTTACGATACCCACGGGAAGAAAGGGGGTGGCAAATTCTTGCGCCGATACACATTTTTACAGGCCGGCAACGCACCTGCAGCTCCTCTGGTCTTGAATATGTACGTGGGTGACGGTGATCACTTACCATCAGGTGAGCGGTTTGCTCGTTTGATCCTTTCACATAAAAAAAAAACGATTCACATTTAAACGGCCAATTAATTAATAACCAAAACAAAGAACTCCTCAAATTAAAGAATTGATTGTTATTCTATATCCGAACGATAATGAAACTTATTAGCTATTTAACGTAAATAAAATAAAAAAAGAAAGTTCAATAATTTCTCAAGATGCTAGCTTTTTGTGTAATAACTTTGAAACGCCTACAAAATCTAAACAAACGCTAAACTTACAAGAAACGAGCAAAATTTACAAGTAAATTGAATTATGATTGAACATGAACAATTTAATTAAGTAAATAAGTTCAAGCTTAATTAAGCTTGAACTTATTAACGACATTTAAAATTTCGAAGTTGTTTCTCTATTGCAATAATAAAGTTACTCAAAATTAAATTCACAATTAGCAGCGCATGGGTACAAGTTAAATTACATTGTGTTAGTGAAGTTAATGCAGTTGGGGATTCAGTTATTTAAAATAAAATTTTTTAGATGTTACATCCTCTGGGACCTTATCCGCTATGCCACAAACAATTTCACAAAAAATCCGTGTAGCATTATTCCTCGACATTTTCTACTGAATTTAAAAAGATTACACACAACAATTTTTTCACTCGCAAACAATTTTTTTTTAAATAATACGTTTAATACATTATTTGGCAAAAAAATATTAAAATGCTATGCCTTTAGCAATGTCAGGCTTCTCGTTAAGCACTTCAGCTAAGTTTAAACTCGTGTACTTGAGTCGGCTCGGTTAACTTACATACCTTCGATCATTACCTTAGAGACGGAAAAAATTAAAAAGTCTAAAGTTAAAGTGATCTTCGAGAACCACTCAAGAATATTTAAACCTTAGCGTTACTCACTGTTAAAAATTTGGATTTTATTATCTTAATTATTAAGAGCCATGGTAGCCTAGTGGTCATGGCGCTCACTTTAGAGTCATAGAGCGCGAGTGACCTGGGTTCGATCCCCGGTGCCGGCACCACTAAAATTGTCAATAGCAATTTTAAGTGCGGTATTTACCACCTGCTCAGCGGTGAAGGAAAACATCGTGAGGAAACTGCACGTCTGAGAAATAATAAAAATATTATTTCTAGGATATGTGAAGCTCGCCAACCCGCACTGGAGCAGCGTGGCGGGTCCTTCCCGGCTCCTAAGCCCTCTCTGATACTAGTATTTGAGGAGGCCTTTGCCCAGCTGTGGGCACATACAGGTTGTTACTTTACTTTAATTATTGGGACTATAGTTATTTTAAATATAATTTTAGTATCGATTCTTATCTCGATACAAATTGATGGAAATAACTAGTACTATGTATTTCTACCAATTTAGTATTTCTATTTATGTAATCTATTATAACCATACTTATTTTTTTATTTTTTATCTGCGCAACGCCAAAGGGCTACTAACACTTAGTTTTGTCCTTTGGACCCATTTTTAACCAAAGCCAGACTTTTTATAACGACCAAAAGGCAATCTGCCCAATGACTGCAAACAAATATTACCTAAACACGTTGTCACATGCAATTTTTTTTTTTTAATAATCTGTAATATTCCGACAGAACATAATAGAACAAAACTCCTAAGCGCACTGACACTATAGACTTCGTCATCGCTCTGAACCGCTTCAAACCGCTTCAAACCGCTTCCGTTGTATCGTGGGATGTTATTTTTCACATTCAAGATATCTGCTTCCTTTGTTGGTAATCATCAGTGTTAAAAGACAACACGGTTAAGATAACACTTTATAAGGCGCAAGTTCGGCCCCACATGGAATACTGTTCTCATCTCTGGGCAGGGGCACCGCAGTACCAACTCCTTCCATTTGACCGCATCCAACGACGAGCGGCTCGAATTGTCGGCGACCAAGCTCTCTCTGATGGGCTTGATCCTTTGGCCTTGCGAAGAGATGTTGCTTCTCTTTGCATTTTTTACAAAATTTTCCACGGGGAATGTTCTGAGGAACTGTTCGGATTGATCCCAGCTGCTGAGTTTCACCATCGTACATCGCGACTGAATTCGAAGTTCCATCGATACCACCTAGATGGTTGGCATTCCACCACAGTGCGTTTTAATCGAAGTTTTCTGCCACGCACTTCGACTTTGTGGAATCAGCTGTCGCCAGCCGTATTTCCGAACAGTTACGACTTAGGGACCTTCAAGAAAAGAGCTTATTCCTTCCTTAAAGGCCGGCAGCGCATCTGTAGCCCCTCTGGTGTTGTGGATGTTCGTGGGCGTCGGTGATCACTTACCATCAGGTGAGCCGCACGCTTGTTTGCCCTCTTCTTCTATAAAAAAAAAAGAGTAAAAAAAAACTGTGTGTAGTGTATTCCTCGATAAAATCATACCGTGTTATTTTTCATCTCCGTGACTTAGCTTCGTTTATTACTAACCATATCAAGGATAAACGAAATTACGTTAAAAAATAACAGCGTACGCTTTCTTATTGGGCGGTATTCTGCGAGGCCGTGGTACTAAACAGGTCGAGCCGGCCCATTCGAGCAGCAGCAAAATCCGCCGCTTGGCGCTCTACCACGTTTAAAACATATATATGTAAAGAAAACCACTTCACTCATTTCCGAGCTTTTATCTTTAAGTTTGTCTTTTCACGTTATCGACGAAGCATACTAGATGTCACCACTGACGGGAGGGACGTTAAAGAATATGAAATATTATTTATGATGAATGTACTTTCCTGAAAATAATATTTTCCATATTACAAATGGTAATATTAAAAGATCTTAAAAAAAGTTTAAGTGTTTCTCTCTTTTTACATAGAAACGCAATAACGTCTTTGTTTCATTATTCTTAACCTAGAGTATAACCCTGTTATATATATATAGACAAATTTATTGTTTTTATTATTTGTTTCGCTCATGCCATTTACTTTTCACCACGACTTGACTGGTAGAGAATGACTCTTGGCATTCAGTCCGGTCTTTGTATCCATTAGTTATAGGTCAAAAATTAATAATAAATAAACAAATAATAAATAACTTTAGTAGATGGTTCGGAGATGGTAACATTCTTTCAAAACATAAATATCCTCTCTGAAATAATTCTTAAAAGGCATTTTACATTTGAACGGAAATGAAGTAAGTTTTAACTATTTAATTAATGTGGATTAGTCGCGTAGTAAACTGCTCTGAAAGGGTTCCGGCATAGAGTTTTCTTAATTACTGTTAAAACAAATTCCATGAGCAACTGCTTAACTGGCATTAAAGGACCACGTCGGTGACCCAGACTGCGATTTAGCCTGAAACGCTTTAAGATATTTCACCAACGTGAAAAATGTTGGAAGTATAACTTAATTTAGATTTTTTTTTCACAATAGTAACTTTTTTTTAATTAAAAAGGCGGCATACGGTTCATCTGATGGTAAGTGGTTGCCGACATTTAAGGGTATTTGGGAGATAGGAGGGAGGATGAGGAGGGGGATGGGAGGAGGAGTGGGCCTCCGGTTACCTCACTCACCGAACGAAAAGCAGAAACACAAGATGCCTCTGCTTTATTCTGCGTGGCCTCTATTGATAATTCACCATAAGACATAGTGGCGATTCTGTCTATGACGTACCCTATGGCAAGTGATTACCGTCGCCCACGTACATCTGCAATACCAGAGGAGCTGCGGGTGCGTTGCGGGCCTTTAAAGATATTCTGAGGATGGGAGGGATGACGGGTAAGGGTGTTGGGGGAGAGGAGAGAGGGCCGCTGGATACCTCACCCACTGCAGAAGCACGAGATGCCTCTACTTCACGCCGGTATTCAGCGAGGTCGTGGTGCTAACCCGGTCGTGCCGTGTCATTCCTGTAGCAGCTAAAGCCGCCACTTGACTCTGTCTGCCTGTCCGATTCAGGTGCGGCAATCTGGTATGTATTTTTCTTCACTATTCGGTCGGCAGCTTCCCTGATGCACCACGGGGGCGTAGGGCGTAAAAAATATATACTTCACTAAGATTTTTTTAATAATCTGTCTCAAGAAATCCTATAAGTCTAGTTGAATTATTATAACAGGTACATAAAATAGTTTGATGCTATTTTACGTAAATATACTTTATAATTGGATGTCACAGGCAGCAAAATTACAAAGATCATTTAATTACTAACTTTGCTATAATTACTAAATAAATAATAGCACTTAAATACTACAATACTAATTAAATTGAGATATAAAACATTTATTACCAATTTCCTTTTTGTTTGTGAAGTATAATGTTTCAGGTTGATTTGTTGTATTATTCCGTTACACACACAACAAACACAAACAGACAAACTCTGGTTTTAACCATCCCATTACTTATTATCATCAATAACATAACACCTGGAATTCGAATCTATGACCTTTATAACTCGGCAGGTCGGTGCGTTTGATATGTGGTTATTTAAGACGTGTTTAACATGTAGCAATAATCTAAAATAATATAATGATATAAAATTATTTTATAATATAAAAAAAAAAAATTATAAATAGAAAGACAGGACTGAGTACTTGATATATGCAGATTGGAAACATGCCTTTTCTATTACGACGTATACTCGTATATAGATACAGACGTGCAAAGTTTATGCGATAGAAAATTTGCGATAACATTTCTATTGAAAATTTGTAGAAATAATTCTCTTTCGCATTTTATTCCTCAAATCTAGATCAACTACGTATAAGTATGTATACTAGTGGGTAGTATATATTATTCTATTGCAGAAATCAAAGCCGGCGCAGATTTCTTGGCGTGTTTGCCCAGCATCGGATTGTCGGCCGTGGTGCTATGCGCTTTAGTTTCATAGAGAGCGTAATGCCTGAGTCAGATCCCCGGTGCCGGCACCACTAAAATTGTTAATGGCAGTTTTAAGTGCTGTATGTACCACGTGCTCGACGGTGAAGGAAAGCATCGTGAGGAAACCTGCATGCCTGAGAAATAATAGAAATATTATTTCGAGGATATGTGAAGCCCGCCAACCCGCACTGCGTAGCGGGATCTTCCCAGCTCCAATGCCCTCTAAAATATCTTAGAAGGAGGCCTTTTCCCAGCAACGGGCACATACAGGCTTACTACTTTACTTTTTATTTGGCTCCGGAAAATTCTTATGGATATTTTGCCATCATTCAGTTGCTAGAGCCATCCGTCAAACGTCGCCAGGGATATTTCCGAACAGTTACGAATTAGGGACCTTCAAGAAAAGAGCCTGTTTCTTTCTTAAATGGCCAACAACGCACCTGCTCGAGTGTGGCAGGTGAACGTAGAGGTCTGTAATCATTTACGATCAGGTAAGTAGCTCGTTTACACCCTCTTCTAAAAATGAAACACTTGCAAGTAGTTGTGGTAGAGCCAAGCAGCGGCTTTAGCTGCTGCTCGTATAGGCCAGCTCGACCGGATTGATACCACGGCCTCGCAGAATATCGGCGTAAAGTAGAGGCATCTTGTGCTTCTGCGTTTCGTACGGTGAGTGAGGTAACCGGAGGCCCACATCCCCTCCCTATTCCCCTCCTCTTCCCTCCCATCTTCCAAATATCCTTAAAGACCGGCAACGCAGCATCTATGGTGTTGCAGATGTAAGTGGGCGACGGTAATCACTTAACATCAGGTGAACCGCTTGCTCGTTTGCCGTCTTTTCCATATAAAAAAAAAGAAAGTAAAGTTGACAGTTGGAGAGAGTGATGGTATATTCCCACTTAAACCCATACGTTACATATGTACCAAGAGCCAAGCGGCAGCTTTTGCTGCTGCCAGCTCAACCGGGGTAGGCCTAACAGAATGCCGGCGTGAAGCAGAGGCGTTTCGGTGAGTACCCGAACGGTATTTAAGATGGTTATCCCGACATCTGTCAGTAACCATTGTGATTTTCGACGCTTCCCCTTTGTCGCCTATTATGAAAGCCACGGGAAGATGCGGGGGTGACAGATTCTTGTATCTGACGCTACAACGCTACACGGCATGACACTATTCTAATTTGAAGAGCTTATAATATAGTAAATGGTAAAGTCGGGAGAGGAAGACCTAGGTGAACATTTCACGATCAAATCGGAGACGTTCTGAAAAAAGGCCAGGTCAAGAGTACTCTAAACCAACGAGCATGCATGCGAAGACTGATGAAAGTGAAAGAAGCGAAAGACGTATGCCAGGGCCGTAGAAAGTGGAAGAAGATTGTCTCTGCCTACTGCGTCGGGAACAAGGCGTGAATATATACATACATATAATGTAAGAATTTAACTTGTCACCGTCTGGCTGCGTGTGGTTGCTTTGTAAGATTGTAATTATTTAAATTATTTAACTTTTCCATTACATTCCACTTCATACGGGGAATATCTGAAATAAAAAGTAAAATTAAAGGCTTTAAAATGCGTAAATATAGATTTAATTTCAATGTGAAGTATTCGCGTAAATATCAGAAACCCCTGCCGGTTGAATTTTTTATTTTTGCTCTATCTTAAAAACGGTCACACGTGCAAACATCAAACTTTGTGTGATTACAGAGTAAACTAGTAAAGTTAAACAGGGAATAAAAAACCTGGAATATTGTCCATTTTCACTTTCAAGTATGTCAGTGTTCATCGATGTCGAGGTTGATGAAAATACAAAAGTATAAAAAGTTTATTTGTTGCAAATAACAGAACAGCAAACATGAAAATACAGAGAATACGTAGACTCTCGTAGCCGACAATACAAACATGAAAATACAGAGACAGTAGACTCTTGTAGCCCGTGAAACTGGTACACCGACGAACCCGGTAAGAGAGGGCTGTACGCGCTAAGCGGATCGTATGTTTGTGTTGTGTGTGAAAGTGTGCAGTGGGCGTGGCCTCGCATGCATTGTGAACACTAGTTATATAATAATGACATTCTTAGGGCGCCTTGTAACAAGTGGGATTTAGGGCAACGGTGTGTAATTACCCAGCGCCACCACTGAAGAGTTGTTGCTGCAGAAAAAGGGTCTGCGCGCAGTATAACTGAAATTAAGAATACCAGTTCATAGCACTAAATTTTTGACAGATCATTCTCTGTACAAGCTGTCCGTCTATGGAATGCCCTACCGCTATCGGTAAGACGCGCCCAATCCTTACCAGTTTTAAAAATCAAGTCCAGGCCTACTATCTATCTTTGTAACTTCGGTTATTTAGACAGTTCTTTTATATTTTTATTGATTTAGTCTATTTATGTATATGTATATATATAATAGGTATTTATAAAACATGTATGTATTTCTATATGTGTATATTATTTTTTATGTACTGTTTTATTTGTATATCAATTGCTTTTATGCAACTTCCAAATTCATTTATAACAATCCTGTCCATCCAAAGGTTGTCTGGAAGAGATCGCTTTTAGCGATAAGACCGCCCATTGTTCCACCTCTCATCTAATTACGTTTTTGTACTATTACATTATTTTCCTGTTTTTGGTGTGCAATAAAGCGTATTCTATCTATCTATCTATCTATAACTTGAGGGTGCATGCGATGTTGATTTTCAACGCACACCCTTTTCCAATCCTTAGTGCGTGTCGTTATACAACAAAGCAACAAAAAGATGGAAGCTCGCGGCTTAACCAGACTGGGAGCGCATGAGTTTAAGGAGAGTTGTTTCTAGTATTGTGATCTACAGACCGACAGCTTACCGACTAGTTTATATAAAATCCATACATTTGTGTAGGCTTTCGCTCAGCAGGGGTGTGTTTGAGATTGTTTCTTGTTGTTGTTGTTGTTGATATAGAAGTAGAATATAACAAGGAGAGTAAATGAGGAAGGTTTATTTTAAATTGTAAATTAAAAGACACTGGCGCAAAATATAGCAATGAGACACTTTTTGTATGTGTGCATCAATTTAAATGCGCCGGAATTGTTTCTAACGGGAGAACGTGGAAAGCATAATTGAATTGGAATAATGAAATTCTTCATTATCCTTTTTTATTTAGCTTTATTAATTTCATACTACGATAACATATGGAAGGTAGCTATGAGACCACCAGGGTGTGGGTACTCGTCATGCCATTCGAAAATCGGTATCCCTCGGTGGATGGGTTAAGTTTTAATTAAGCTGCGGTTTAAATAATGTTCAAAATCATTTTAAAAAGTAAATCATCAATCCCGGAGACTGGATTACGTTCACACTTCTGTTCGTATAAAATAAATTAGAACGTATTTCGAGTCTGCCAAATTTGGTTAATAACCGTTGAAACCTTTCAGCGTGGTTGAACGACAAGCAAACAACTTTCGTTCATTAAAACATAGCCTATGGCACTTCTGGGACTAGAAGAAACATTTTAAAAAAGTTCAAACAAAATGATTTTATGTTAAATCCGTTCAAATATACATAGACGCATTTTTTTTATGGTAATGGAGTCAAAGAGCAACATGCTCACGTGATGGTAAGAGATCACCGACCTCCACGATTATCTACAACACCAGAGAAGCTGCAGGTTTATTACCGGCTTTTAAGGATATTTGAGAAGTGCTAAGGGGAAGGTACGAAACGCAGAAGCACAAGATTCCCCTACGTGTACTTCACACTAGTGTTCTGTGGGGCCGTGGTACCAACCCGGTCGAGCCGGCAATTCGAGCAGCAGCAAAAGCCGCCGCTACAAAAATATATCAGTATGGATGTACACACATTAAAATCGGTTTTATCCTCACAAGGAAGACAGATACTAAGAGAAGTGGCATTAATGTATTATACGCATTAATAAGCTTTTAGGGGAAAATATGTAAAATAAATAATAAAAAAAAGCTTCTACAAAGAATTGTGTAAAAATAATAAAGTTCAGTGTATTTCATTTTGTAAGATAATAATATATTATGCGGGACGCTTACATACGGCACCCAGTCCCAAACTGAAATTACAAACATGTATATATAACAAATATTTGCATCTTCCGGGATTCCAGCTCTGAACCTATTATTTGCTTTAATTTTTTATAACAAAATCTGTATAAAAAAGAGGAAAGGACAAGTACAAGTTTCTTTCGCCTGTTTCCTCTGCGGCAGAGGCAACTCATTGCAAAACGGTGGTAGATTTAACAATTGAGAAACGAAATCTGATTTCTTATGTCCAATAAATATTTTTTCATTTCACATCTTCGAACGCAAGGTCAAACCATCTAGTCAAACTGCACTGCTCACCGGTTAGGTAGACATTTGGTGAAAGGGAATGTTATATTCCCACTAATTACTACCCTCTTATTAACATTGTAAGTTGAAATAATAATATTTTTGTATTTTTTCTGTTTCAGTGTTACAAATATATTCCTGGTGAACCTATCGGTGGCGGATTTGCTCGTCACGCTCTTCTGCATGCCGGTGCAGATTGCGAAGGCCGTGACGCTGCTGTGGTACTTCGGGGAAGTCATGTGCAAAACGGTCAATTTCCTCCAAGGTCAGTACCAAGTGGTAGACTCCTCTGTCCAGCAGTCGTCTGGGCAGAGGAGCCGAGGACCGCTCTTGCACCTAAATCTGCGCTGTAACACCCGTTGCGTTCGGTGTTGATAGGTATGGAGAGACAGTTTAATTACTGGCTGTGAGGCATTTCATCTTATTCCTCTGGGATAAGAACACATCTGTAACCTAATTTGATCGACGTTCATTTTTGTTGCGTGGTAGAGCCAAGCGGCGGCTTTTGTTTTTGACTCGAATGGGCCGGCTCGACCGGGTTGGTACCACGACATCGCAGAATAAGTCGTGTCGCAAGTAGAGACATGTTGCGACTCTGCGTTTCGTTCTGTGAGTGAGGTAATCGGACGCTCGATCCGCTTCGCTCATCCCCAACTCCCTTACCTTCATTTATCCCATCGAAAGGGGACGAGTGTGTGCCGAATCTGTGAAAGTTTCCCAATTGATCACGGTTAAAGGATTGAAAGGATATGAAGGTATTTTGCAAGAGATATAGATGCCATGGAATGTATTTACGTGCTTTATCAGCTTTGGTGAGTGTCAGCGTGAGTGAGGTAACCGGAGGCCTACTTCTGCTTCCCCGAACGCCTTCTACTCCCATTAGCCAAATATCCTTTAAGGCTGGCAACGCTCCTGCTCCTGCTTTGTATTATAGATGTAATTACCTACGGTAGTGAGCTGCTTGCGCATTTATCCCATATCTCCCATAAAAAAGGTGACCTGGGTTCGATCCCCGGTGGCCTGCACCGCAAAAATTGTTAATATAAATTTTAAGTGCTGTATTCACCACGTGCTGGGCGGTGATAGAAAGCATCGTGAGGAAACCTGTATATCTGAAAAATATTATTTCGTGGTATGTGTTAGTTCGATATTTGAAGCCCGTTAATCCACACTGTAGCTGTACGCGGGTACAAAACTCTCTCAGATATTTGACTAGGAGGCCTTTGCCCAGCTGTGGGCACTTACAGGCCTTACCCTACCCTACTTTTTACTATTACATATCCCGCGCAATTGATAGCCGAACTAGTGTTTGGAAGTAATCACCGTAGTCAAAATCGAATCAGGGACCATATGCGCTATGACAGAAACATATTTCACAAAAATTCCGAGTGAAGTCTTTTCCCGATAAAATCACAAAACGTGTTATTTTCACAAACAACATATCGTTTTTCTAATAATCTAGTCATACGGAATTTTTGTGAAATATTTTTCTGTCTTAAGCCATCAAGGAAAAATGATCATCTTATCAGATCATTTGAAACTAAAATACAAATTAAAATCACCACAGACAGATATCGCTACATAACATCCCTCACATATAAGAGTAGGTGTAGGTAGAGATAACAGATTTCCATTCGACCGAATAAGTATATTATAACGAAAGGTGTTTTTGCAATCCACTCTTTTCCTCTACGGGGGACAGAAAGTGACGGGATATTACTCTCGTTACCTGGTTTGCTTCCGGACATTGTAACGAGACGTGCAAGGCTTACCCTCGAAAAGGAAGAAGATTTTTTCTTTATTTACTGAAGAATACTAGCAAGGCTATTTAACTTAGTTTATGAACCTACCTGGTTCCAACTAACATTCATTCCAACTAAGCATTGTTTTATTTAAAAGAGTAAAAAAAACTTTACTTCTAGTAAGTAGTAAAGTTTTTTTTTTGTTTCCTACAGTAGTAGGAATTTCTCCAGTGTAGCGGAGGCAATTGGCATACATAGATTGAACGTGAACAAACATCCAGATTCGGATACAATTGTTCGTAGCTCATAAAAATACTTGTGCCGTGCGGGAATCGAACACGCGACCCGCAGCGCTAGCTACTTAGCCGTAGGACTGCTAGCTCACTTTTTGACTCCGATTCAATAAAAAAAAAATACCTAGACAACTTAGAAACCTTTTCTAAATCGTGATCACCCCAAATGTATCCCGCCTTTGATGGGACTATCTTGGAGAGGTCTGTGTTCTGTGTTCTGTGTTCGGCTGTGAACTAGTAGATAATATTATTTACATCACACTGCAATAATATAGTATATTAATATCTCAAAATTAACATAGCGTAATAAGAATTTTTAATAACAAATGAGATGATTTTATTTTAATACTAGTTCTTTTTTTATGGGAAAGGAGGCAAACGAGCAAGCGGTTCACTTGACTTGGTTAATGATTACCTTTAAGGATATTTGGGAGATTGGAAGGGGGAGTGGGCTTCCGGATACCTCACTCACCGAACGAAACGCAGAAGCATAAGATGCCGTCTACACGAGCCGGCCCATTCGAGCAGCAGCAAAAGCCGCAGCTTGGCTCTACCACTAGTAGTGTATAAAATTTCAGTGGCGTATTAATTAAGCTCGAATAAACTTATAAGTTAGGGTTAGGACTGCGAATCATGACGTCGCAGGTTCGAGTCCTCCTCCGTATACAAGCTTAGACGACTCGTTGGCGTAGTGGCTAAGCGTTTAGCTGTGGCGCTGTGGGTCGCGGGTTCGATTCCCGCACGAGACTAGTGTTTGTATGGACTTGAAATAATTGTTCCGGTTCTGGGTATTTGTCCAATTTATGTATGTAAACTGCCTCCACGACACAAAAGAAATTCTTAGACTGGAAGGTTAATGTTTTTTTAAAAAAAATATAAGACCTGTCCACTTACTTCTTTGCCTTAATAATATATCGCTGATATATTTGATTTCACTTGTACTTACATTTTTATCTTTATCTTCAGGGGTGGCAGTCGCTTCCAGTGTTTTCACCATCACGGCGATGTCGGTAGACCGGTACCTCGCCATCACACAGTCTCTGCGGCAACCGTGGATGCCTTCAAGGCGTGGCGCATGCATGCTCCTGGGAGTCTTATGGCTGATAGCCTTCGCCATATTCGCGCCGCTTCTAGTTGTGGCAGCGGTCGAACGTGAGATTGTGCCACTTATTTCAAGGACGGAAAATGGTTCTGTAAGTTTTTTTTTTTTTAATAAATACATTTATTTCTTTGACCAGACCTACCATTTAACCATGGTTCCCCTAATAGTGAGCATAGAGTATAGGCTACGACAATACTTCTTTTAAATTATACACAGTACATAGATTAGACGTAAAGGTGACGTATCCTGATTGAACAGTCACACAAATAAAAAAAAAACCGCTATGAAATCGATCCGTTCGTTTGACAGCTATAAAGGGACACAAGAAACAAAAGGCTGCAAATAATTGTATGTATGTATGTATTTTCCTTATTTTCTATCGATATATAAGCGAGAATTACGGGATTTCCAAGTAATACAGCCAGACATATCCACTGCAAACTATAGGCCTTCCCCATAGATTATCACAAAGCAAGGCAGGCCACCTGTTTGTATAAATTTCTCACAAGTTTGAGCAAGTTATAGCTATATTAATTAATATAAACTTTATTTGCACTAATAAAAGAACAAAAAGGCGGACTTAGTGCTAAGAGACATTCTGTACCAGTCTACCATTAAGTTGAGCAGAGAAAATATAAAGGGATGCTGAGCATAGAGGAGATAACTTTAAGCTAAATATTAAGTTTTTATAAATGCTCAAATAGAATGCTTGTATATGACGGGCACTTACACATATATGTAATTGTATGTGTACACATTCGGCAAAAAGAGGTACTCAAAATACTCAGAACTCTAGATGTGAATAAGGCTAGTGGGCCTGACGGCATTCCTGCCATTGTCTTGCGGTCATGTGCGCCTGAGTTGTCTCCTGTTCTGACTCGCCTCTATCGATTGTCCCTGAGGACTGGTCAAGTTCCGAAGTCCTGGAAGATTGCCAATGTCCAACCTGTACCTAAGAAAGGAAGTCGTGCCGACCCTGCCAACTACCGACCTATCGCAATCACCTCCATACTCTGTAAGGTTATGGAGCGCGTTTTAAACAACCGCCTCCTTGCATACCTGGAGGACAACGACCTCCTCAGTGACCGTCAATTCGGGTTTCGTCGAGGCCGATCTACTGGGGATCTTCTTGTGTATGCTATTCACCACTGGAGCGAAGCCATTGAGAGACACGGTGAAGCTCTTGCCGTGTCTCTTGATATCTCTAAGGCTTTCGACAGGGTCTGGCACGCAAGTCTCATTGGCAAGCTTCAGGCATATGGTATTGCTCCCGAGCTTTGCATCTGGATCGAGGATTTCCTGAGGAACAGATCGATTCGGGTTGTCGTTAATGGCGCCTCGTCCGATCTCCATGATATTAATGCCGGTGTGCCTCAGGGGTCTGTGCTCTCCGCGACTCTTTTTTTGCTGCACATCAACGACCTGCTGGTAACACCCGATATCTTTGGGTATGCAGATGACAGCACAGTCTCGGGGAGATACTTGTCCGATGCGAAGTCTGGGGCAAAAGTCCAGTCTTTCAGAGAATCGATGATTGAGGGGGTGAACTCGACTTTGGAGGCTGTTTCCCAATGGGGTGATGCCAATTTGGTCGAGTTTAACCCCTCTAAAACACAGGCTTGTCTTTTTTCGGCGAAACGGAGTCCATTCCAACTCACTCCGACTTTCCGGAATGTCTCCGTTCCGGTAAATGACCGTCTTGCGCTCTTAGATCTAGATCTCTCTTCTAACCTAAATTTCGGTCGTTACATCGAGTCCATAGCAAACACTGCCGCCAAAAAACTTAGTATCTTCTCGGGGGTGAGACGGTACTTCACATCGGAGCAGCTCTTAAATCTATACAAAGCTCAAGTCCGCTCTTGCATGGAATACTGTTCCCACCTCTGGGATGGTTCGGCTAAACATCAGCTTGATGCTTTGGACTCGTTGGAGCGCCGAGCGAAGAGGATCATAGGCAGTGACTCACTAGTAGAGGCAAAACTTCAAAGCCTCGAACACCGTAGACGAGTGGCCTGCCTCTCGGTTTTTATCGAATTCATTTCGGAGAGTGTGCGGAGGTTTTGCATAACCTAATACCCTCTTCCCCTTTCCATCACCGAACGACTAGACGCGGCGAGAAGTTCCACCCTTATGTTGTAGACATTCCTCCATTACGCACGAGGCGGTTTGCCTCTTCTTTCTTTGTGCGGACGGCTAAGGAGTGGAACTCTCTGCCGGGGTCGGTTTTTACGGAGGCCTATAACCTGGATATCTTCAAGGCCAAAGTGAACAGACATCTAGGCAAGCGTGTACCATCCTAGGCCTCATCTTTGCTTTCCATCGGGCAAGATTGAGGTCAAACGCAGGCCTATTTTTTCATAAAAAAAAAAAAATTTGTAGTTGTATATTATATAATACACATTACACACTATACTTAATTTAATTATAATTTTTAAAGAGATCAGGGACCATACGTGCCAGCGGCTCAACCTATGGTAAGTGATTACCGTCGCTCACGTACATCTGCAACACCAGAGGAGCTGCAGGTGTTTTGCGGGCCTTTTAAGTATATTCGGGGGATGGGAGGGATGACGGCGATGGGTGTTGGGGGAGAGGGGAAAGGGCCTCTGGATACGTCACTCACTGGAGAAGCACGAGATGCCTCTACTTTACGCCGGTAATCTGCGACCCCGATTCCCATCGCTTGGCTCTACCACAAATACATACATATGTGTACATACGTAAGCTCGGACGCTTTCTGATATTTTATTACAACTGTCACTAATTATTAAAATTTTCCTACTAGCAATATTCAAGTTTCCGCGTTTTATGAATATATAATCTTTGGTCAAATATTTATACTGTGTAATTAGATTAAAACGGTATTCGACGGTTCGAAATAAGCAAGAGAAGTTTTAAACAAAGACTATTTTCTTTGTAAATAATAATTTATTTTAACTTTCGCGAGAATCAAGACCCGATTAAATTACAAGCATTATTCGAATTTCAATTTGTGACATTTAATTATGAATAATGTCGTTATAATTGTGATTGTCCTGCTTAATCATTGGTATGATTCGGTGGGGAACACCCCACAATAGCGAAACATTCTAGAGATTCCTTTAATTAAAATTAACTCGTCGATTTATAATTGAATTAGCAACGACAAAGGGTCATATTTCCATAATCAATAGGGTCAATTCCTTTTGAATTCATTACAGATGAAAATTTACTTCGGAATACTTCGATATGGATAATTCACTACAATAAAAATTACACGCGTAATATAAATAAACGGTAACAACAAAACACCCTTGTTCTCTAAGCTAACTGTTATTTCTTCTCTGTTAGTTTACGGAACGAAAGCTGGGTATGGCAGAAGAGGCATGGAAGCAGGAAAAATACAGTAGAAATGAGAGCGTTAAGAAGTATGATTGATGAGAAGATAACTGACAGGGTTCGAAATAATGTGATCAGAGAGCGTTGCGGCGTGAAAGACGATGTAGTGACACGAATTGAGAAAGGGATGCTGAGCTGGTTTGGACATGTGGAGAGGATGAATGAAAGTAGGATGTCGAAACAAATATATGAGGCGAGTGTAAATGGTAGAGTCGGGAGAGGAAGACCTAGGCGAACATTTCACGATCAAATCGGAGACGTTCTGAAAAAAGGCCAGGTCAAGAGTACTTTAAACCAACGAGCATGCATGCGAAGATTGATGAAAGTGGAAGAAGCGAAAGACGTATGTCAGGACCGTAGCAGGTGAAGAAGATTGTCTCTGTCTACCCCGTTGGGTACAGGCGTGTACATAGATATGCATAGTTTACGGCAGGGGTGTTCCAACTTTTCGATCCCAGAGCCATATATGGCTTGTTGTAGCCATATATGAGGTTTAGGTACTCACACATTCTGTATAATAATAGTTTTTTAACACCTACATGAATTAATCATAACAAAAAAAATGTCTTGATATATTCTGATCTTCCTTGTTACCTTTTTCATTACGTAGACGTTAAATCTATTACGAGAATATGAAGTTATGTAAATATCTTTTTCTGTTTGAACTGAACTTGGATTGGTTAAGCATAGAGCTTTCCCAAGCAGGACGCAAAATGACAAGCAAAGTGTTCTATATATTTAGTGATGTTGTTTACTGATTTTGCTTCAGTTTCACTTACATATACTTCATTAAAAATCAAAAAAAAATCGACTAAATAAGCTCAGAAAACTTTTCTGGGTCCATGTAAACGCATATATAATAAAATTATATATGCGGAATATATATTAAATCTTTCAAACTATTATTTACGAATTTTGTCGTGTTTAATTTTGTTTTGATATTTCCTTACGTTTCGATTGTGAGACGATTGTGAGACAATCGAAACGGCTGCTGTAAGACAATCGAAAATCGAAACAAAAATTCGAATATGTCAAAAAGTATTTGTCCTCAATAGGTTACTTTAACCTTAATGATAAGAAAGCATGGAATAGCGAGCTTACAGTTAGAAACGAACTGTCCTGTACCTGGACGCCGTTGTTTGTAACTAGTATAATTATTTTCCCGTTAGTTTTACTCGTATTTGTCAATTGGTAATGTGATAGTGTATGCTATAATTATTTTATCTATGTGTACTGTAGGCTTGAGTATATCATGCTCTCTTACAGACCTCTGCTTATGGTGGGGTCATCCACTTCCCTTTAACATCGATGAGGAGGTTTACAATGGCTGTCACATGCATCATACTTGTGAACAGGCGCTTCTTATGGAGGATGAGTCTAGTCCAGTTCGCTGCACACTTATGTTCAAATTAGTGTATGTATGTTTATATTCACGCGTTGTTCCCAACGGGGTAGGCAGAGACAATCATCTTCCACTTGCTACGGTCCTGACTTTCGCTTCTTCCACTTTCATCAATCTTCGTATGCATGCTCGTTGGTTTAGAGTACTCTTGACCTGGACTTTTTCAGAACGTCTCCGATTTGATCGTGAAATGTTCGCCTAGGTCGTCCTCTTCCAACTTTATCATTTACACTCGCCTCATATTTAGTGGATGATACAGAAAGCGGACTCCTATGGAATTCCTTTCTCCTATTTCTTCTCCGACGAAGAAGATTCATTACAAAACAGTGGAGGATTTAAAAAAAAAAGGTTCGACATTAGACAAACGAAAATATGTTTCTTACGTCGAAGAATAAAGCATTGTAATGCATTAATTTCATGAAAATATCACAATTACAGAGATTAGTTTTCTATAAATTTATTAATGTATTGATTGAAGATCTTATTACTCATAGAAAGACGATAGAAATCACCTTCGATTCTGTAAATGACAAGTGTCAGTAAGCTTCTCGGATAGCATGAAATTGAATACAAATTTTGGAATATACAAAATTAAGTCCGTCTTCAGAATTATCGTCCCGAACAAAATAATGAATTTCTTCACCTTGCGAAAGGAAATACAAATGATTGTAGTCAGTATTAAATTTCTAAAATCACTTCTTTTGTATATTATTTGTGAATAAATTCCTTATCGAATCAGTGATTCTTATTTCAAAATGTATAAAATTTTATTCATTGCTAAGAAAACAGCCCCGAAACAGGATCTGTCGGACCGTAATGAAGTATAATTTCATCATCATCATCATCATCATTTCAGCCTATCACAAGTCCACCGCTGAACATAGGCCTCCCCCAAAGATTGCCACGAAGCTCGGTCCTGAGCCACCAGCATCCATCGACTTCCCGCAACACTGCGCAGGTCGTCACTCCATCTTGTGTAGGGTCGTCCTACACTGCGTTTGCCGGTACGTGGCTGCCACTCGAGAACCTTTTTTCCCCAACGGTTGTCAGTTCTGCAAGCTATGTGGCTGGCCCATTGCCAGTTCAGCTTGCTGATCTTTACGGCTACGTCGGTTACCTTAGTTCTGCTGCGGATATCATCGTTGCAGACTCTATCACGCCGAGATACACCGAGCATAGCCCTTTCCATAGTGCGCTGAGCAACTTTGAGCTTCCTCATACGGCCTGCAGTGAATGATCAAGTCTCGGATCCGTATGTCATCAATGGCAACACGCACTGGTTGTATATTTTGCTCTTGAGGCTTTGCGGTATACTCGACGAGAAGATATGACGTAATTTCCAGAACGCAGCTCAGCCGAGTTGGATTCGTCGATTGACCTCTGGGTCCTAGTTGGACTTACTTAAGTATCATCTATGAAATTGAAATTCATCTATTCATAATTCACCATAAGACATAGTGGCGATTCTGACTATGACGTACCCTATGGTAAGTGATTACCGTAGCCCATGTACATCTGCAACACCAGAGGAGCTGCAAGTGCGTTGCGAGCCCTTAAGGATATTCTGTGGATGGGAGGGATGACAGGTATGGGTGTTGGGGGAGAGGGGAGACGGCCTCTGGATACCTCACTCACTGTAGAAGCACGATACTTCACGCCGGGTTTCTGTGAGGCCGTGGTACTACCCCGGTCTAGCTGGCCCATTAGAGCATCAGCAGACACAGCAGAAGCCATCGCATGGCTTTATGGCTAAATTCACCATAAGACATAGTCGCGAGTCTGACTATGACGAATTCTACCCCGCTTTGGCGTGACAGCCCAGTGGTCAGGACGCTCACTTTAGTTTCACAGAGCGCGAGTGACATGGCTTCGATCCCCGGCACCGGCACCTCTAAAATTGTTAACGGCAATTTTAAGTCCTGTATCTACCACTTGCTGGGCAGTGAAGAAAAATGCATGTGAGGAAACCTGCATATCGGAGAAATAATGAAAAAAATATTTCGAGGACTTCTAAAGCCACACTGGAGCATCGTGGCGGGCCCTTACCGGCTTCAAAACCATCTCATATATTTGAGATGGAGACCTTTGCCCAGCAGTGGGCACTTACAGGCTACTACTTTACGCATTCTAAGATCTCATGACTATCAGTTTTTTTTATACAGAACATACTTACAGTTTTTGAAACTTAATTTGAAATGGTATAATTCCTTACATTCTTTTCTTTATTATATGATTCAGATTTGCTTTGGAATATTAACTTCGGCGTTAAAATATCTTAATCAAACGGAATTTCTTTTTGTTCCCTTTAAAGTTTAACTTAAATATTAAAAAACATATATTTTTATACTTTATTTAGACCTAACTTAATTCCATACTGTCAGAAGTATGTACTACATACCTATCATACCGACAGAAGTATAGATATCTGTCTATATAAGATAGAAGTATCTATATATATATGTAGTGTACCCCACATACTAATCTCACAGTTAGGAACTTCTACTTTGTTTTTCTGTCTGATTTCACTGTATCTGCAACACAGCGGTAAAAATATCTCATTCATTTCATTAAATCTTTGCTCATACATTCATCTACCAGTGACGCTGCTCCTCACTAGTCTGTGCGAACCAGAACCATGATACCAGGATCTTTTGATGGCCGAGGACTAACTTCCGAGACGGAACACGGAAAGTTTTTTTTTTCTTTGGACAGGCCCAAGTCCTCGGACTTAATGTGTCGTTCGCGGACTTAATTTTCCCACATCACAAAGTTTCGTTCTCAAAGTTCTAATCGTCTTCTAAAGTAAACAAAAAAAAACACGAACAATGAACATCGTAAATGAAATATAAGCCGATTAATCTTCGTCTTGATCATGATAAAAATCATCACACGGCGAGAATTTGAATGAGAACTTTGTCGTACCCATTATTCAGCGGAAGACTTGACGTTTGGGGGGAAATGGGTTCGTCGAGCTCGCGTCATGCGGAGTAGCTTTTGTGCTAATTCATCGCAGCTTCGCGTCATCATAAGCTCTTGCATGGTGCGCTAAACGATTGTGGCCATAACGCTGATTACTAAATGGTGGATTAAGGTTCTTTTTTTAATGTCAATGGAATCGAACGCTATTTGAGAAAATCCAATTTAACCCGTAGATCGAAAAGAAAAACAAACCTAATGAGTGCATATCATAAATAATGCATAATCTACGATGATATACATTACCTACTTTGAAGAGAAGAAGCCCACCGTCCTCCTTTAATTTATCGTCTGAATAGACGTCATGACTCAGAGATAATTAATACTACATATTATTAGCTATATACCAGCGAATGGCCGCGACTTCTGGGAAGTTATTTGGAAGTTACATGATTAGATATTTTTTAATATCACATCGTGCAACCTGAGGGTCTAAAAAAATTTTTTTGAGGAGATTTCCGCCAACATATATTAAACCGTAGAGCTTCGTGTTAGACCTTTCACTTCTCCAAAACCCCTCTAGAAAAATTGGGAGAAGGGCTTTGCTTGGTGGCGACACGTTTATAGGCAATTTTTTTTAAATAAAGAAATTTATTCATATTTTTCATTCAACTCTTTAGATTGAATCGTGTGAATATGTGAACTGTTTTTAAACACTGTTTAAATAAATGAAAGTTACCAATATAAGTGAGTCGGTAGCTTTTCTTTGCATGTTTGGAATTCCCTTTCGATTTGAATACACCAAAGCATATTCCGGTTGTATACAAAGCAGTGGGGACTTATGTTATCATTGTCTATTCTTGTATATCTTATGGTCTTATGAACCCAGACCGCGTGTGCATACGAGCTAAGATTTCGCTTCTTCTTTTTAATTGAATTAAAATTAACGTGCTGAAGTCTGCGGTGTTATGTTGTGCAATGCGAATATTCTGATTGGGTTCCTTGCACATATTTGAATACTATGAAACAAAATCACTGTCTGTTTGTCTGTGTATTCGCTCATAACTTCTTAGTTTTTTTTTAGGAAAAGCGGCAAACGAGCAAGCAGTTCACTTGATGGCGAGTGATTACAGTCGCCCACGTACATCTGCAACAACAGAGGTGCTGTAGGTGCGTTGCCGGCCTTTAAGTTTATAGGTTAATGATGAAGATCTAACTATGGCACTAAGTAAACCTCGATTTTTCTCACGCCTAGACGTAACTATTAGCACTCTACAATATTGAGAATTGAACTTCTTAACCAATTTTATATCCATACAGTATTAAAATTCAAACAAAGCAACTTTATTGTGAGAAATAGTATTAGGACTTATGACACTGCAAGGGTTGGCGTTGGCATTTGAAGTAACACGATCGTGAACACGTTTTAAATATTTCTAAAGTCTAATTGAATATTAATGACAATTTAATGTTCCAACACAAATTAATTAATTAATTTATTTATTGTTTATTGTTGGGCTTAAGGTTACAATGGGCGTACTTAATGCCAAGTGGCATACTCTACCAGTCAACCCTTGTTATGGTGAAAGGTAGTTGGCAGGTACAAAATAAAGAACAAAAAACTATAGGTAGACTCCAATTATAATAAGTTAATAAATACATATAAACACACTATGTAATTAAATAAATATAAGAAAATAGATAAGCCGAATATTGTCAATGATCTGTTAGTTAATCACAAACTAAACTCTTAAATGATTTCCTGTTAGGAGCTTATTTTATCTTATCGGGCAGGGCGTTTCAGAGGAGTGTAGCTTGAACATTGAAAGAAGAGTTATAGTATCCTGTATTATGTTGTGGAATGCGAATCTTCAGTTGGTTTATAGTACGAGGCTGATTTATAATATTATATTTCGAATGTCACATGGTATAGCGGGCAAAGGAGCCAGCAGCTCACCTGATGGTAAGTGATCACCGTCGCCCACTTACATCTGCAGGTGCGTTGTTTCTACAAAGGTATTTGTGAGTTGGAAGGGTGCATGAAGACGGGAGATGGAGAGAGCTTCCGGTTACCTCACTCACCGAACGTTACGCAGAAGCACGAGATGCCTCTACTACCCCGGTGGAGCCGGCAATATGGAGCAGAAACAAAAGCCACTGCTTACCTCTACCGCATATAAATACACGTATACACACACACCTAATAACCATCTTCAAGGATATGTTAATTTTCAGATTTGGTTTGAGAGCAGTATCGAGTTCTGCACCGAGAAGTGGCCGAACTCCATCAATAAAGAGCTGTTCGGGACGTTCAGTTTCATTTTGGTGTACGCAGTGCCGGGTAAGCATATAGTTGTAAAATAGCAGCTCCTAAGTGTCAAAAAACATTTATGTGGATTTTTGGTTACGGGAAGGATCCGCCACGCTGCTGTAGTGAGTGGCTGTTGGTGGACTTCACATGCCCATGAAAACATTTTTTTTATTATTCAAGTGGTACCTGAATTGCTGATCGAACGCTGGACACTCGCGTACTATGAAATCAAAACGAGCGCCCTGACCAATAGGCTACCAAGGTTTTAACTGAAATTGTTATGTATTTAAATTATGAAATAACAACAAAACGTAATTTCTTTTGTGTAACGTCAATAGTTCACAATATCTGCTGTTGAGTTTAAAAAAAAAACTGGCCTGATATGCGTAGTATGAAGTCCTGCTTTTGACTTTTAGTTAACTTATAGATGTTAAAGTTCGAGGACCGCGTGGCTTACCGAATCAGATCCTACCCAGGCCAGACCCTGAAACGAAAATTGGTTTTAGGTCGGGCCACGTTGTGTTTGGTCCCGTGTCTCTGACGCTGCATGTGACCCTTGCCGCGATCTCATCGCGTACACATGCACTGTAATATCTCCTGCGCAGTTGTGGCCGTGGTCTGAATCGACCAGGACGACATCATGATCACTAGAGTTTGCGTTTAACGTAATCACCGTTTGTACGAGAACGATAAAACGGACTACTGGCGGATTGCCGGATCCCCCGGCAATCCGCCGCGATCGGGCGGTCTAGAAGAAGAGGGCAAACGAGCGTGCGGTTCACCTGATGGTAAGTGCTCACCGACGCCCACGAATATCCACAGCACCAGAGGAGCTACAGATGCGCTGCCGGCCTTTAAGGAAGGAATAAGCTCTTTTCTTGCTACAATCCACTAGTCTACGGGATTTTGGAGTCGGCGAATTCGGATCGACATTTAACCCTAAAATATGTATTAGATGTACTGTTACTAGTGGTCACGATGGCCTAGTTGTTAAGTTATCTGCCTAAGAATAAGAAAAGTCGAGTCCGATCTTCTATATTTTTTATGGGAAAGGGGGGCTAAAGAGGAAACAGCTCAACTGATGGTTAATGATTGCCGTCGTCCATGTACATGTGCAACACCAGAGGAGCTGCAAGTGCGTTGCCAGGCTTTAAGCATATCTGGGAGAGGGAATGGGGAATCAGAGCGGCAGCGGGCCTTCGGTTACGTACCACCTTGAAGGACCAATTTGGGGTATGGGAGGGAGGATGAGGAAAGTGTGAGGAAGAGGTCACCGAACGAAACGCTGGAGCATAAGATGCCTCTACTTCACGCCGGTATCCTACAAGGCCGTGGTACTAACCCAGTCGAGCCAATGTTATAATCCTGTCGCCGTTTTAGTATCCAGACACACTTAGACAGACTTTATAACATTTTATGCTGCTCCAAATAAGGTCGAGTGAGACGTGGGCTGAAGGGACTAACTGTTTGGAGCCCAGTTCTTGGCTTTTCTTAATTCTCGTACTATTACAAAATGTGCTCGTTAAATATTCACACTCTCAGCACCGTAATCATTTTGATATCACGCAGTTTAGCTTCCACAAGTAGAAAAGTTTTAAAAACCACCCCTACGTTCCGCCGGCACGGATGTATAATGAGTTTCTAGATCAAAGAGTTTAGAAATTACGCGGGCTCGGGAGCGCATTGTTAACGGGCTCGACCTGTTACATTACTGTAACGCAAGCGTTATTTCCGTATAAAAAAATATGTATATTTCTTGTAAATACATTAACCCATAACAGCATAGTTTCCTTTTGTATCGTAACTGACCGGAAGTGTACTTCGTACGTATACTTGACGAAGCCGAGGATTTGAATAAAATCATTTAAAAAGACGTTACGGTAATTGATTTATCTAAGAGAGTATATGATGTAAAGATGATTACAGCATCTCTGCTGCTTTCAAATCAGACCGAGCTCAAAATCTCTAGCGCACACATGTAGTGAAGTATGGATAAGTCTCTATCCATACTTCACTACATGCTTGCCATGGCAGCTTCTGTTGGTGCGTCATGCAAAGATCAGTAGGTTTTTAAACGTGGTAGAACCAAGCGGTTTAGCTGCTGCTCGAATGGGCCGGTCCGACCGAGCATATACCATGACCTCGTAGAATACCGGCGTGAAGTAGAGGCATCCTAGCCTCGTCTGCCAAGTTTGACGATTATGTCAAATATTCCATCGAAGACACCAACGGTAGCTATTAAAGAGTTGAAAAGGAATCTAAGTTCATTGAGCTCTCTTTTTCAAAAATTATACAAATCTTTATCTCATGTTGGTAAGTGGCCTAATTACTATCGTTGCCACGCTTAACAGATAGGATAGGCAGGGGTATATAATAAATAAATAAAATAATAAAGAGAAGTATCGAACAATCACACACGTCATCCAGTCCCATGCAAGGATTGTCTGTATTCTGTAAGGTGATAAGATAGATACAAGTATGCCTACATTGATAAATAAACATTCATATACATCTTTAAAAATCCATGACTCGATTTGCCCTTAGCGGGATTCGAACCCGCACAACCCTCAGCTTCGAAAGCGCGACGCAGATCAGAATATCCTATATCGGTTCGTTACTATGTGTATTAGACAGGGTGAAAGATTGATTGTGAGATTGAAGCCAGCATCACTGCAGCCAGTCACAGATCCTTTACCGAGCTGTATATCTCACTAGGAAATAAAAGCTCAGATATCTAATTTGACAAAATTATACTTAAATCAACATGTGCCGCGTGGCTTCGGCGTTAGAATCTGCCACCAAACTTTTGTCGGCTTTGGAAATCACAATGGCTAGCCACAGATTGCGGGATAGCCATCTCGAAACACACCAGACTGGAGACGGTCAGCATCGTCTCAGATGAAAGGTGTATTGTACTATGATCGACAATCCAATCCAGTATGACGATTGGGGCAAATCCCAGAGGAGAAGTCTATTTCCTGCACTAGACTATTTACAGACTGGCAAGGTTAACATACTATTGCTCACTGATCAGCTTATTTAGCGTGCTTTGCCAGTAGCAGATAGAAGAGTAGAGCCTGTCAATTTCTCGTTGAAAGAGCGTAGGCAGCTATCCAAGAGAACAAACAGAGAGACGGCTTTACAGCGGCCGCATGCAAGATTGTAGGAGAAAGCTTGTGACACTCCGGAGACCTCCATTTCTCATTGTTCGACTTTTTGACAATTGTCATAATTAGATTTATTTAAAAGGAAACATCTTTACATTTAAACTAATAAAATATTGTTAATTTTGGATACCCTCTTTCATTTAGTCATACAACAAGAACTTATGTACTTTTTTTTCTATTATAATAAATATATAACTCTAGCAGAAGTCATTAATTAGTATATTATATATTGATTTAGAAGTTAATGAATTACGATTTAATATAATATACAGTATGATATAAATAACAAAGGTAATTTTAAACAGAATGAAAGGATGAACATAATAAAAAGAATACAATGGAATAGATAGAAAACAAGGACGTTAAAGTTAATAAGATAAATAACATTACAATATCGATATAAATACAAAAGATAAGATAACAAAGAATAAATTTTTGCATTAAAAATCAATGAATAATTACAGACACGCAAATGCGCTATTTAAATGTCTAAACGCTTCGTCGGAGAAATCCAACGCCTATCTCTTTAATCCAAATCTGTAACAACGGAATTGGATGTGGTATTTTCACTGTTCGATTATTTCTTACACGCTTAATTCTGTAGTAGCGTATCACGCCGACTTCGCACGGACAGACCCATAATAATTACAATATTATCCCACTCTTTAAGAGAATCTCATGTTTTAACGAATGAAACATAACCTATGCCATGGCCATGTATGGTAACTGGTATCAAGCAATAAATGGATTTTTGTAATCAGTTTAGTAACCAATGCCCTCAAAACATCAAGAGCAAAGTATACACGCACACACCTGTGCGTGTCACCAGTGCTGACTTACAGAACCCAAACGTGGTCTTTCACAGAAGGCTGTATGAGGAAGCTCAAAGATGCTCAGTAGACTATGGAAAGGTGGTTTCTCTCGTGACAGAGTCTGTAACATCGATATCCACAGCAAAACTGAGTAAACCGACATATCCATTAGGATCAGCAGTTTGAATCGGCAAAGGACCACATAGCTCATGGAACTGACAACCGTTGGGGAAGAAAGATTCACAAATAGCAACCACGTACAGGACCCCCCTCAAGATGGAGTGTAGGCACGGTGATGCGGGAAGTCGATGGATGCTGGTGGCACAGGACCTATGTAACCGCCGGGAGTTCTATGTTCAGCAGTGAACTTATGGAATATTTTGAACGTGCTTTGACATCTATAACAGAGTGGATGCGTTACGATTCCAGGTCACACGATACGAAATGGCAAGAACGGCTGTTTGATCACAGGGTATATACATATGTATATTTAAATTTTGACTTGGCTTATCTGACTGAAATATCCTTTTGTCAATTATTTACTTACTTATTGCTATTAAAACGTTAACTTTCACTGGAAGGAATTTCTCCTGTGTCGCTGAGGCAATTTACATAGATGGATTTTCACAGGGACAAACACCCAGACCGGGAACTATTATTTGTAGTCCATACAAATACTATTCCCGTGCGGGAATCGAACCTGCTAAGCGTTTAGCAGAACGTCGCAGCTAAACGCTTAGCCACTACGCCACTGCCAGTCAGCTTATCAGGTCGTGACATAAAAATACGAAATTAAGTGGCTTTTTCGGGACATGAAGATGTTGTGCTTTAGAAGTTGGTCTTATCTAATGATAGAATGGACTGGCTCGATCGAGGTAGTTCCTAGACCACGCAGAGTACTGGCGTACATTACAGTATACATTAAGTATTCTTGAAATATTTCGCTTATCCATTTTATTTCCAACATCCACTTACTTCCAATTATTAGCATGCCTCGCCACCTGCGACTTTCTCACTACACCTACCTGCCACCCTTTAATTTTGACTGACACGGAACAGACAGGCAGATTACATTTCAAAGCAAAATGTTTAGTTTAGAAGTCTTTAAATAGACTGTTTTATTGGCAAATCGATTACCACTTTTTTTTTATGAGAAAGCCGGCAAACGAGCAAGCGGTTCACCTGATGGTAAGTGATTACCGTCGCCCGCGTACATCTGCAACACCAGAAGTGCTGCACGTGCGTTGGCGGCTTTTAGGGGTATTTGGGAGATGGGTGGGTGGATGAGGAGGAGGATGAAGAAAGGCAGTAATCCTCCGGTTACCTCACTCATCGAACGAAACTCAGAAGCGCAAGATGCCTCTACTTCACGTCGGTATTCTGCGAGGCCATGGTACCAGTCCGTTCGAGCCGATCCATACGTGCAGCAGGAAAAACCGCCGCTTGGCTTTACCACGCAAGATTTTTAAGAAACGTATCTGTGCTCTATGTTATCCTAATATTTTATTTCTACGTCAGTTTAAATGTAACAAATTATTCTTTAGACATTAAAAATGTAAATTTAATTTCGCACACTACAACGATATAACTCTTTGAGATTCCTTTGAGAGAGAAAAAAAAACAGCTCTAAAAAAATCCACAGTTTTTCTTTAACTTTATAAGCTTTTCGTACTATTTGTTACATATTAGTTAGTATTTTAGTCTTTGGCTTATTTTAAAATACATACATACATATATTCAGGACTTGTTCCCAACGGGGTAGGCTTCCACTTGCTACGGTCCTGACATACGTCTTTCGCTTCTTCCACTTTCATCAATCTTCGCATGCATGATCGTTGGTTTAGAGTACTCTTGACCTGGCCTTTTTCCAGAACATCTCCGATTTGATCGTGAAATGTTCGCCTAGGTCTTCCTCTCCCGACTCTACCATTTACACTCGCCTAAATATTTGTTTCGCCAACCTACTTTCATTCATCCTCTCCACATGTCCAAACCAGCTCAGCATCCCTTTCTCAATTCGTGTCACTACATTATCTTTCACGCCACAACGCTCTCTAATTACATTATTTCGAACCCTGTCAGTTATCTTCACATCAATCATACTTCTTAACGCTCTCATTTCTACTGCATTTATCCTGCTTTTATGCATCTTCTGCCATAACCAGCTTTCGCTTCCATATGTTGGTGTTGGTATTCTATTATTTGTAGTTTTAAAAAAAGTATAAATAATTTATTTTAGGGCTTAAAGAAAACTGGAAGTAAGGGTAGTTTTTATGTGGAGTATATTTAGCAGATAATTATTCTTCATAATTATAAGGCTATTGTTTTGCCCTAACAGAAATATTTGTTTTCTTTATTTAGTTATGTATGTTGCCTCCTTCTCAAATACTAGAATCAGAGAGGGTTTAGGAGCCGGGAAGGACCCACCACGCTGCTCCAGTGCGGGTTGGCTTCACATATTCTCGAAATATTTTTTTTTTTTTTTTTTTTTTTTTTTTTTTTTTTTTTTTTTTTTTTTTTTTTTTTTTTTTTTTTTTTTTTTTTTTTTTTTTTTTTTTTTTTTTTTTTTTTTTTTTTTTTTTTTTTTTTTTTTTTTTTTTTTTTTTTTTTTTTTTTTTTTTTTTTTTTTTTTTTTTTTTTTTTTTTTTTTTTTTTTTTTTTTTTTTTTTTTTTTTTTTTTTTTTTTTTTTTTTTTTTTTTTTTTTTTTTTTTTTTTTTTTTTTTTTTTTTTTTTTTTTTTTTTTTTTTTTTTTTTTTTTTTTTTTTTTTTTTTTTTTTTTTTTTTTTTTTTTTTTTTTTTTTTTTTTTTTTTTTTTTTTTTTTTTTTTTTTTTTTTTTTTTTTTTTTTTTTTTTTTTTTTTTTTTTTTTTTTTTTTTTTTTTTTTTTTTTTTTTTTTTTTTTTTTTTTTTTTTTTTTTTTTTTTTTTTTTTTTTTTTTTTTTTTTTTTTTTTTTTTTTTTTTTTTTTTTTTTTTTTTTTTTTTTTTTTTTTTTTTTTTTTTTTTTTTTTTTTTTTTTTTTTTTTTTTTTTTTTTTTTTTTTTTTTTTTTTTTTTTTTTTTTTTTTTTTTTTTTTTTTTTTTTTTTTTTTTTTTTTTTTTTTTTTTTTTTTTTTTTTTTTTTTTTTTTTTTTTTTTTTTTTTTTTTTTTTTTTTTTTTTTTTTTTTTTTTTTTTTTTTTTTTTTTTTTTTTTTTTTTTTTTTTTTTTTTTTTTTTTTTTTTTTTTTTTTTTTTTTTTTTTTTTTTTTTTTTTTTTTTTTTTTTTTTTTTTTTTTTTTTTTTTTTTTTTTTTTTTTTTTTTTTTTTTTTTTTTTTTTTTTTTTTTTTTTTTTTTTTTTTTTTTTTTTTTTTTTTTTTTTTTTTTTTTTTTTTTTTTTTTTTTTTTTTTTTTTTTTTTTTTTTTTTTTTTTTTTTTTTTTTTTTTTTTTTTTTTTTTTTTTTTTTTTTTTTTTTTTTTTTTTTTTTTTTTTTTTTTTAAATATTCCTTGAGATGTTGACATTTCTTCTCGCAACCTTCGGGGTTGTCTGCCGCGATAAATAATGAATATAGTGGGTTCGAATCCCGCTGCAGACAAACGTTTGTATGATAGGTACCTGATGAAAAATGTAATATACCTACATACTATATGTTATATACGTATTATAGGACCAAAAATTACTAAATAATAACTGAAGGTAGCCCGAGTCAACTATGACATCTGGACGTCTAACACCTCAGTCCCTCCGCGACCACGGCTGCTGTAAAGCAATCGAAACGTCGGGAATATAAAAACATAATTGGACGCGATAAAATCTGTAAATAATAATTTCTTTTAGGGCTTAAAGAAAACTGGAAGTAAGGGTAGTTTTTATGTGGAGTATATTTAGCAGATAATTATTTTTCATAATTATAAGGCTATTGTTTTGCCCTAACAGAAATATTTGTTTCGCCAACCTACTTTCATTCATCCTCCACATGTCCAAACCAGCTCAGCATCCCTTTCTCAATTCGTGTCACTACATTATCTTTCACGCCACAACGCTTTCTAATTACATTATTTCGAACCCTCAGTTATCTTCACATCAATCATACTTTAACGCCTCATTTCTACTGCATTTATCCTGCTTTTATGCCTCTTCTGCCATAACCAGCTTTCGCTTCCATATGTTGGTGTTGGTATTCTATTATTTGTAGTTTTAAAAAGTATAAATAATTTCTTTTAGGGCTTAAAGAAAACTGGAAGTAAGGGTAGTTTTTATGTGGAGTATATTTAGCAGATAATTATTTTTCATAATTATAAGGCTATTGTTTTGCCCTAACAGAAATATTTGTTTCGCCAACCTACTTTCATTCATCCTCCACATGTCCAAACCAGCTCAGCATCCCTTTCTCAATTCGTGTCACTACATTATCTTTCACGCCACAACGCTTTCTAATTACATTATTTCGAACCCTCAGTTATCTTCACATCAATCATACTTTAACGCTCTCATTTCTACTGCATTTATCCTGCTTTTATGCCTCTTCTGCCATAACCAGCTTTCGCTTCCATATGTTGGTGTTGGTATTCTATTATTTGTAGTTTTAAAAAGTATAAATAATTTCTTTTAGGGCTTAAAGAAAACTGGAAGTAAGGGTAGTTTTTATGTGGAGTATATTTAGCAGATAATTATTTTTCATAATTATAAGGCTATTGTTTTGCCCTAACAGAAATATTTGTTTCGCCAACCTACTTTCATTCATCCTCCACATGTCCAAACCAGCTCAGCATCCCTTTCTCAATTCGTGTCACTACATTATCTTTCACGCCACAACGCTTTCTAATTACATTATTTCGAACCCTCAGTTATCTTCACATCAATCATACTTTAACGCTCTCATTTCTACTGCATTTATCCTGCTTTTATGCCTCTTCTGCCATAACCAGCTTTCGCTTCCATATGTTGGTGTTGGTATTCTATTATTTGTAGTTTTAAAATAAAACTTCTACTTCACTTGCACTTGTCTGAGACTCTCCATCTCTCTTACAGATAGAGTAGCGCAGGATTTGTTGAAGTTTTCGATACACTTTCGACACTCCAAATAAATCTATCGTGATTACCTTAATTAATTTTAATAATTAAATTAAAATAATTAACTATATTTGTATTTTAATTTTTTCGCAAACTATCACATTATGATTTTAACCCAGATAAGCCTGAAACTAAAATTTTCTGAAAATTTTGAAAAAAGTTACATTATTTAGTTTATTAGATCTTATGCAACATAAAAAATTATGAAAAAAAATTAAGTGTAAGGCTTAGGAAACAGCTGTCCTATATTTAGGACATTAGGATAATAAGAGGAAATAAAAGACCATTTATGACAAAACAGAATGTAATCAAAAGTGTAGTTTATTAGATAACTATTGATTATATTACCCATTGTTATATGTAATTTACTAGATTAACACTATTTATGAATGATATGTTTCACTATATTTTCACACTTGACACACACCCAACATCACATTTCTTGCAACGTGTCAAACATTTTTGTGACATTGACGACAGTGTGTTTGCTTCGATTGAGGAATAACCAGATGATTCATTTGGTCTTTACGACTATCAGCATGTTCATGATGGGAGGTCGGCTAGGCCTCTTTTGGCATTTTGGCGTTTGGCAGATTGTTTAGGATTTATTCCTACAGCATTAGAAGCAATACTGAATATATTATTGTCATGCCATTTAGCAATAATGAACGTGTTGTCATGTGTCGTTCTGTAATCGACAGCACCACGTTCCTTTTTTCAGTAACTTCGATGTAATCAGAGGACAACTAGATGTCCTGTTTTCTCGAACTGTCCCAGTGCAACGAAGGCCTTTCTTTGTTATCTCTTCCAGCAAGGGCGTCCCAGTAAAAAATATCAAAACTACGTGGTAAGGAAGGTCGAAGCCACGTGAAATCAGCACATCGCAAAAGTGAGAACAACGCTTGCACCCAGCCCCAATTCTTTATATATCCATAAAACATTCCCCTTATTGCCTCAGCCAGTATCAGAATCCTTGGCGTTGACATATCGAGCGACGTTCAGTTCCGTGGTCACTTGGAGGGAAAGGCCAAATTGGCCTCCAAAAAGCTTGGTGTGCTCTGTAGAGCGGGACAGTATTTCATGCCGGTCCACCGTTTGCAACTTTATAAGGCGCAAGTTCGGCCCCACATGGAATACTGTTCTCATCTCTGGGCAGGGGCACCCCAGTACCAACTCCTTCCATTTGACCGTATCCAACGTCGAGCGGCTCGAATTGTCGGCGACCAAGCTCTCTCTGATCGGCTTGATCCTTTGGCCTTGCGAAGAGATGTTGCTTCTCTTTGCATTTTTTACAAAATTTTCCACGGAGAATGTTCTGAGGAATTGTTCGGATTGATCCCAGCTGCTGAGTTTCACCATCGTACATCGCGACAGAATTCGAAGTTCCATCGATACCACCTAGATGGTTGGCATTCCACCACAGTGCGTTTTAATCGAAGTTTTCTGCCACGCACTTCGATTTTGTGGAATCAGCTGTCGCCAGCAGTATTTCCGAACAGTTACGACTTAGGGACCTTCAAGAAAAGAGCTTATTCCTTCCTTAAAGGCCGGCAGCGCATCTGTAGCTCCTCTGGTGTTGTGGATGTTCGTGGGCGTCGGTGATCACTTACCATCAGGTGAGCCGCACGCTCGTTTGCCCCCTTCTTCTATAAAAAAAAAAAAAATGCAGGTTTCCTCACGATGTTTTCCTTCACCGTTGAGCATGTGGTAAATACACCACTTAAAATTGCTATTAACAATTTTAGTGGTGCAGGGACCGGGGATCCAATCCAGGTCACTCACGCTCTATGAAACTAAAGTGAGCGCCCTGACCACTAGGCTACCACGGCTCTCAAATATACCGTGTACTCAAATATATCTCAAATACCGTGTATTATCTGTTATATCTTTGTTGTGTTGTAGCATCGTATGAACGTTGATTCTTTTTTTTTTTCTAATCCAAAGATTACAACAACTTATTTAGATACAGCTTGGTAGCGATCAATACATCATCAGGGAGTCTTTTCTATTTTTTTAAAATATTCCTTGAGATGTTGACATTTCTTCTCGCAACCTTCGGGGTTGTCTGCCGCGATAAATAATGAATATAGTGGGTTCGAATCCCGCTGCAGACAAACGTTTGTATGATAGGTACCTGATGAAAAATGTAATATACCTACATACTATATGTTATATACGTATTATAGGACCAAAAATTACTAAATAATAACTGAAGGTAGCCCGAGTCAACTATGACATCTGGACGTCTAACACCTCAGTCCCTCCGCGACCACGGCTGCTGTAAAGCAATCGAAACGTCGGGAATATAAAAACATAATTGGACGCGATAAAATCTGTAAATAATAATTTCATTTCAAATGTGTAGTGGTCGCGTAAATTCAAGAAATTATCATGTAATATACATTTATTTACCTATTTTATTTTATTTTATTTTTATTTTATTATGTACCTATTTTATTTCCAGGTTCGATCGTCGTGGTCTCGTACTCTTTGATGGGTAGACGGCTGTGTTCAGTGCTTCCGCCTTTCGATCAAAGCGAGGGCAGCGCTAACAGTCAACAGGTAAAATGTGACCTCAAATATTCTCGATTGAGTGAAAATATTTCATAAGTTAGCTTTAAAAAATAAAACTTCTACTTCACTTGCACTTGTCTGAGACTCTCCATCTCTCTTACAGATAGAGTAGCGCAGGATTTGTTAAAGTTTTCGTTACACTTTCGACACTCCAAATAAATCTATCGTGATTTTAACTTAAATACATTTAAGTTAAAATAATTAACTATATTTGTATTTTAATTTTTTCGCAAACTATCACATTATGATTTTAAGTAGGAAAAAAGTAAAAATTCTCTCAAAAATGAGAAGATATCGTTATATATTTTAGGCTGCTTGAACACTTCTACACATTCACTAAATTATCAGTACTTACAAAAATATTGTATCAGTGTATGATGACCCCCCACAAGATGGAGTGACGACCTGCGCAGTGTTGCGGGAAGTCGATGGATGCAGGTGGCTCAGGACCGAGCTTCGTGGCAGTCTTTGGGGGAGGCCTACGTTCAGCAGTGGACTTGTGATAGGCTGAAATGATGATGATGATGATGAACGGCTCAAAATGGCTAGGCGTTTCGCTCGTGCGAGTCTCTGGTTCAATACCCGCACGAGATTGTATTAGAAGTATTTGTGTCGACTAAAAATTACAGTTTCTGGTCTTGTTGTTTGTCCTGCAGTGGGAGGAAAAGTTTTTCTTAAATAAGTTTTCGCTGTTTTCTATTTTCAGCGTTTGCGGCTGGTGCGTGAGAGAAAGCGTGTCGCATGGATTCTGCTACTTCTGGCCGTGCTCTTTGCGCTGTGCTGGCTTCCGTACAACATTCTCCAGCTATTGATTGACGTCAACGTGGTGAAGGTTGACTCGGGCGCACTGTTTCTACCGTATACTCTGCTTTTAGGTGAATATTTTTTTTTATGAGAAAGGCGGCGAACGAGCAAGCGGTTCACCTGATGGTGAGTGATTACCGTCGCCCACGTACATCTGGAAAACCAGTGGAGCTGCAGGTTCGTTGCCGGCCTTTAAGGGTATTTGGAAGATTGGAGGGAGGATGCGGGGGAGGGGGGGGACTGGGACTGGGCCTCCGGTTACCTTCCTCACGAAGAAGAAGAAGCCTTTACTTCACGCCGGTATTCGAGCTGCAGCAAAAGCCTTCGCTTGGCTCTACCTCTTAATATAATAAATAGCGAAGAAAGCAGCATTACAGAGTAATTAAGTATTGTCAGCTCTGAAACCTTTACAAAAATGGCTATATCTATGTTAGTAATTATGTTTTACGTTTTGAGAAGAGCCGTGGTAAGCTAGTGGTCAGGGCGCTCGCTTTAGTATCATAGAGCGCATGTGACCTGGGTTCGATCCCCGGTGCCGGCGCCACTAAAAGTGCTGTATTTAGACGTGCTCGGCAGTGAAGTGAAACTTCGTGGGAAATCCTGCATATCTGAGAAATAAAAAAAATGTTATTTCGAGGATATGTGAAGCCCGCCAACCTGCAATGGAGCAGCGGGGCGGGCTATTCCCGGCTTCTACACCCTCTCAGATATTTGAGAAGAAGGCCTTTGCCTAGCAGTGGGCACCACTCACAGGCTGCTACTTTACTTTACATTCTCGTTATACCAGTAATTATTTGAACATTTTCAGGACATGCCAATTCCGCTATCAATCCCATAGTGTATTGCCTGATGACGCGCAACTTCAGGAGGTCTCTGCGGAAGCTACTCTGTCACGACCCCGGTAACATACACTCTAGTACTCATTTCCATGTAAGTTCGCACCGAATTGTTATGTTCTATGATTTCATTTTGCTACCATAGACATTGTCGTAGACTTAGATGATTTAATTTGCTTCTTGAACTTTTGTGCTCATGTGACGGTCGTTTGAATTGTTCAAAATACATCTGTAATTATAATAATAAAATAAGGTAGAATACAATAATGCTCGTTAAAATAGTAATTCATGAGATGTACTTAAGTCCTCGATTTGCTAACAGCCTGCTTGCTGTAGTGAAAGCTTTTTTTTTTTCTATTATTTCAAGTCCTTTGTCTGCAAGGTTATGGGGGCCCAAGCGATACCTAAACTTAACATCTACTACAAATGAAAATATTATTTAAATAGTTTTAAATAACCGAAATAATCATTGGTGCACAATCATATTTTACATTGTAAATTTTGCTGCATCTGATGTTGATTCTAATATACTTAGAAAGGCGCCTTGATTATATGTTTGCGTCAGTTCTTCTCTGGCCCTTTGGTTTTTCACACATTCTACAAGTAAATAATGATCTTAAAATCTAATGGTGAAACAAATTTTTGAGATGAAATGGATGGAATAATTCAAATAGAACAACCAACAGAGTATAGTCTGTCTGTTGTACTTAAAATTATTTGTAATTAACTATTGGGAGTGAGAATAAGGTACGATAACATTATGTTGTAGATAAATAGTCTCGTTAATTCTTGTCGCGTTGCAACAATAATGTTTAAATACGCGTGGGAGAGCCAAGCGGCGGCTTTAGCTGCCGCTCGAATGGGCCGGTTCGACCGGATTGGTACCACGGCCTCGCAGAATACCGGCGCGAACTAGAGGCATCTTGTGCTTCTGCGTTTCGTTCGGTGAGTGAGGTAACCGGAGGCCCACATCCCTCTCTATTCCCCTCCTCTTCCCTCACATCTCCCAAATACCCTTAAAGACCGGCAACGCACCTGCAGCATCTATGGTGTTGCAGATGTATGTGGGCGACGGTAATCACTTACCATCAGGTGAACCACTTGCTCGTTTGCCGTCATATCCATAAAAAAAAAATATGTTTTAAGTACGGAATTAAGAGCGGCGCCATTCGACACTCGTCTTTCTTCTAAGCACAGCTATATTAGCGACGCAAAGAACCCAATGGCGTACCGAAATACAAAAACTCCTATTATGCAGGGAGGTCTGTGAAATGCTTCGATACCCACCCTCTCCTCACAGTCCACTAACGTTCATTCGAAGTGGGAATGCCAAGCCCACTCAGGGCGGCCTGATTCCTCTCGGTTCGCCAAGTCACGACACGTAACGTAACGGTTTGAGAAGGGAGGGAAGACGCATTTGTGGGTAGGAAGGTGATGTTTGTTTTAGATTTTTCATGCTATTTTTTAGTTATTTTTGATTTTACATGTTCTAGTTATTATCTTTTAGAGAACGCTGGCATATTTGTAATTTAGATCTGAACATTACATCTGTATATAGAAACTTTATATTAAGTTTTGTATGTTTTTAGTAAATTAAGCCTTCCTTAAGCTTTAAAGGGGAATATACCTCTACTCTCTCCAAATGCCAACCTCATCCGCACGTCGCAAATTCTGGCAGCAAACAAATAAGTCTCTGGCGACTGAATGTGTTTAACTATTATTAGTAATTTAGTTTTTTGTTTTATCGTTTTCTAAGTTCTTTTTTGTGCGCCTACCATAAAATTTCACCATAACATAGGTTGACTGGTAGAATATGCCTGTAGGCATTAAGTCCACCATTTCTGTCCTTCTATATAAAGGAATGCAATCCTTCCAAATTTGCTATTCCATCTTAATTTTTTAAAACTCGCTCACAGAAACAATAGTTGTCAATTGTTAGTTCAAGTTCCGAGATTTATTTAAATATCCAAACAGCCTGTTAGAGAGGTATAGGTTAATTTGCCCGGTTAATTTTTAATGTATTAAATGCCTATTTAAAAAACAAATATATGTGGGAATTAAAAGAAAAATTGTTGCGGCATATAACAACAGCAAAAAAATCTCGTAGAAGATAATTTTAGTATGAAGTACGTCTAATTAAAATAGGCTGATATAATAAGTAAGTAGTGCTATTTATTGCCTCTTCAAGAAAACGCATGCTGGCTACAGCCGGGATACATTTTCATCACAAGTCCACTGCTGAACATTGGCCTCCCCCAGACATTGTTACAAAGCTCAGTCCTGAGCCATCTGCAGCCATCGACTTCCCGCAACTTAGTGCATGTCACTCCATCTTGTAGGGGGTCGTCTCACACTGCATTTGCCTGTACATGTATATATTTAGGTATTGTTTCAGGAGTATTAGTGTGGTATTGGCGTAAAAATCTGCCACCCCCTTTCTTTCCGTCGGTGCTGTAAGAGGCGATTAAAGGAAAAACCTTGAAAATATCTACGACTTCCGATAGACGGTGGGATAACCCACTCGATATAACGAGAGCAGCGTCTAAGGTGCAAGGTGTCTGGTACTCCGACCGCCATTCCGCTTGCCTAGCGTGGCGATTTCAACAAATCCTCAACGAGGCCTATGTGGCTTTGGTGCTGCTAAAGTTAAGGTTAGTACAGCATTCAGTCACTCACACATATCATCATATAATTGTTCTTCTACAGTTGTACCGGGGTAGCACCGCGACCACGCAAAATACCGGCGTGAAGTAGAAGCATCTTATGCTTCCGGGTTTCGAGGTAACCGAAGCCTCGCTACCCCACTCCTTAATCCACTTCCCATCATTCCTCCCATCCCCCAAATATCCTTAAAGGCGTGCAACGTACCTGCAGCTGCTTAGGTGTTGCAGATATACGTGGGCGACGGTAATCACTCACCATCAGACGACTCCCGTTAGTCACCGTAACCATAAAAAAAAGGAACAAATCGTATTATATATTTTGTCTTTTTCTACAGATGCAAGGGCTGCGTCAAAAGTCCAACACGTCTAGCATGCGCACCTGCACGACGGTGACGTTCAGGAGCAGCAACAACCAGAGCGGCAGAACCCCGTTTTCTCCCAACATCCAATATGGCAAAGTCAATAGAGCCCACTCTGTCAAGGAAGGCGTATGGAGAGATCGTTACCAAGGAAAGAACCAGCAATTCATATGAACCGAACCCGTTTCGAATGAAACTATGTGGAAAGAACACCACAGGATTCTAGTCTACTTCTAGTAATAATGAGCTTCGAAAGTGAGAAAGAGAAGTTGTTCGAATCAACAATTTAGCTTTATATAGCTCAATAAACATATTTATTTATTAAAAGGTTTAGTCTATTTAAAAGAGTAGAAATATACCATGATTTTTTTTTGGAAGTGGGGCAAACGAGTAAGCTCCTCCTCACCTGATGGTGTTTTCCGACGCTGATGATAGACGTATACCATCAATATCATCATCATATCATCAACACCAGAGAAGCTGCTGTTGCATTGCCGGTGTTTGTGATGGAGAAAGGGAAGAGAGTGAGTGAGATAATATTACCAAACGAAACAATGATGGACAAGATGCTTCTACTTCACGCCGGTATTCTGCCTGTAATGTTGATTGCTTTATTTAAAATTTACAAAATTTTGTTTGACCTGTTTTATTAAGTAGCAGCCTGAAAAACCCCACAGCTGGGCAAACGCCTCCTTCTCAAATATCTGACAAGTAGTGAGCGCATCTTAGTGTCGTGCCCAACGAAACAAACCGTATGAAAGTTTTGAAAAACTGATAGGTACGTTGCCCCCTCCCCCCTCCCGTAGAGGGGATCGCAGTCGAGTCTCCTGATTCGGAGATAAAACCACTCGGTTATCGAGGATTTTATTTGTAGCGTGTATTGCGTAAAAAAAAATTGTAGATTTATCTTAGGTTTATATTAGGTCTTTAGCTTAAATGAATTAAATAAATGAAAACAACGAACTAGTTATCATATTTTTTTTATTTTTAATCTAGAAACAAAGGGCAATGAATATAATTTGAAATAGTTTTGTGGTGTCCGTCCAAACTTAAATGTGTATTATTTGTATAGAATTATATTTGAATAATTTATTTAAGTTTAATTTCAATTTGCAACTGTCGGTATTATGGTTAAACTATAATTGATTATAGGAATTAAATTTTAAAACTATAATTACATTATAGTTTGTAGGATTTCCTTTTACTTCATAAATTACACATTTATTTGTAGGTCATTTATTTTATCATATTATATGTATTCGCTGACAGAGTAATATTTTTAATTGGTCCAAAATAGTACACAGGTGTAAACTTAAACGAACATGTATTTATAAAATTTTAAGTTGCACGTGCAACAATATTAACTTAGAGGCTTTCAACAATTCGTTGAGTTCGATCACTAAAACTGCGAACTTTAAAATATATTACTCCGAGAGTTACCTTGAACTCTGGTGAAATTACATAGGCGGGAAAGTCAAGGAAAAAAACCAGTATTTGTATTTTTTTTTTTATGAACAAAATAGGCCTGCGTTTGACCTCAATCTTGCCCGATGGAAAGCGAAGATGAGTCCTAGGATGGTACACGCTTGCCTAGATGTCTGTTCACGTTGGCCTTGAAGATATCCAGGTATTGAAGGTATATGTTCAATAATTACTCAGGACTTTATAATTGACAGAAATGTATCAAATCAATTCGGTGAAGATTTACATTTTAGAGTCGTTTTTCTATTTAATCATTACATTTACTAATATGTTTTAATACCATAAAATCTGTCTAAGTAATACTTGTATTTATGTTATTCCTATAAATTAACTTAATTGAAACTTAACAAAATATTAATGATTTGACAATGTGTGCTGTCACGAGAGAGTTGGATTGTTGTTAAATGTTTACCCAATGATTCGAATGCAGCCTGTCATATCTATAATTAAGAATTAACATTCTTAATTAGAGAGCTATGTATCTGTATTATCTATGTTCTATGCGTGGTAGAGCCAAGCCGCGGCTTTAGCTGCTGCTCGAATGGGCCGGCTCGACCGGATTGGTACCACGGCCTCGCAGAATACCAGCGTGAACTAGAGGCATCTTTTGCTTCTGCGTTTCGTTCGGTGAGTGAGGTAACCGGAGGCCCACACCCCCTCCCTATTCCCCTCCTCTTCCCTCCCATCTCCCCAAATATTCTTAAAGACCGGCAACGCACCTGCAGCGTCTATGGTGTTGCAGATGTATGCGGGCGACGGTAATCACTTACCATCAGGTGAACCGCTTGCTCGTTTGCCGTCTCTTCCATAAAAAAAAAATGTATTACTTACTTATCTTTAAAATATATTCCTGTTAAATAGGTTACTGCGAATGTATAAAATTAAACTATAATGCCGAAAACTTATTGGGGTTTTGGTGCCGAAAAAGGCCATGCTGCTCAAGCGTCGGTAATAATACACCTTTTATTATTTCTCAGTCATGCAGGCACCTATATATAAAGAGTTAACGTAGGGTAAAGAAATTTACTCAATAATATAACACATGTTGTAATCGTAAGTTGTAAGATTAAAAGCTTATTTGAAATCATTTCATAAATACGTAATAAGTAAAGTAAGGTATGGTAGCCTACAAGCGCCCACTGCTGAGTAAAGGCCTCCTTCTCAAATATCTGAGAGGGTATCGGAGTCGGGATGGTACGCCACGCTGCTCCAGTGCGGGTTGGCGGACTTCTCATGTCCTCGAAGTAATGTTGTTTATTATTTCTCAGACATCCTGAATGTAGCGCTTAAAATTGCTATTAACAATTTTTGCTCTATGAAACTGAAGCGAGTGCCCTGACCACGAGGCTCCCACGGCCAATACGTAATAAACTTAATTAATTAGAGGGCACAATTAAGTATTGTTAAACATATGGTATTATGAGTTGTTAATAAACAGTTTTCTTCTGTTTAAAATTATTAACACCTGTAATATTTCATCATGATGCATTACAAGAGACAACACTTCGCTTTTATTTTACATTATGTAACAAAGATTTGATAATATATGTATTTATTAACTTCACGAAAGATATTTCTCCTTAGAAATAAGTATGTAGGCTATGAATATAGATTATACTATGTGATTGTGTTACTATGTAATATTTGAAACAGTATGAAAATAAAAAAATATTGTTTCCTTTCTCTTTATTTATTTCGAAGGCTCACATCGGAGGAATAAAACCTCCGGCATTACGCTGAACAAACATAAAAAAAGACTATAAATATTGCCCGATGGACCGTTACATTAAATATTTGCGTGCAATTCTTGTACTATACTATAATTACATATATATGAATACACGTAATATTAATATATATGTAATTATTTACTCGGAAACGGCTCTAACGATTTAGATTGATTTTTATATTTAGCTATTCGTTAACTTTCAAGCTTACAGCAGATCGATCCTTGAGAAAATTATTAATTATAACATCACTCAAATAAATATTAATCTCCTAGAGTACTGAGGTACTAGAATGTTCAAAGAGTGGAGCTCTGTTCGTAATGTCCTTATGTCCATATAAAGGCTTCTAGGAGCTTATTGTTGTTGTTCGCGGTGAAGTGGCGGTGTTCGAAAATCTGAGAAAGGGAAATGGATAAATCTTGGTATGGAAAAATCGACAGATGGCGGTGTTTTCATTTAAAAAAAAACCAGGCCAAAAATGGGCAGTCCCATTACTGGTAGTAACTCTAAAGCGCCATCTAACAGCAATCATTATAAGCGTGGTAGAGCCAAGCAGCGGCTTTTGCTTGCTGCTGCTCGAATAGGCCGGGTCAACCGGGTTGGTACCACGGCCTCGCAGAATACCGGCGTGAAGAAGAGACATTTTGTGGTTCTGCATTTTAACGCAGGCCTACTCCCTTTCCCCATTCCCCTCCTCTTCCTCCCTCCCATCTCCCAAATACCCTTGAAGGGTGGCAACGCACCTGCAGCACCTCTAGTGTTGCAGATGCCGCCTTTCGCATAAAAAAAAACAAAATTCCAGCTTAGTACGTTGTCATGTTTGAATTTGGATAAAATGAAAACTATGTGTTATGTGGCTCATTTTTTTCATTTTAGTAGTCAAAAAAAAAGTATTCTCGGACCACGGGACTCATCAGTCTGGGCCCATGACCCCAACCTAGTTTAGGTAAATCTGGCTCTATTTATACTTGCTGTCGCTTTTTATAAACGTCATTATTTAAAATCAATAAGATGCTCATTAAAAACTTTTGCCAGAACGCGACTCAAGTCGTCAACATACGTTACACACTGAACGTCTAACGTATTCATGGAGAAACTTGTCAACAGTGCTTTCCTTTATTTGTATTTCGTTGAAGACTGCATGTGGTATTTGTTTTGAATACAGTTTAATTAATAGAAAGAAAGAAAGAAAGAAAGAAAGAAAGAAAGAAAGAAACATTTATTGCACAAATACGCCACTTGATAACAAAACAAACATTGCAACACATTTAATCAAACAGTTATTTACACAAACAATGTTTAACGTTGCCTCCTCTAGACGCATTGCGTGGCGCATGGGGCAAACAGACCACACTCAGCTTAATGCTGCAGTTGAGACTACAGCGCTGGTTTTCAGTGGGCCTGTGTGTCGAGTGATGTACGGACATTCGTATACATACGGGGAAAGTTATTTTCAACTATATTGTACATAGCTTAAGAAGTATCAGTAACAATAATCAAATGAAAACTAACTTAACTAACTAATCAAGGATAAATAGATTTAATAAATACAGCTTTACAAAATTGTGTCTATGAGCTATGGGAGCTGTACTCTGTTCTGGAACTATACCACACTACACAATTATGGCATAATCGCAGTATGTAATAATTAAAATACAATTATCATATCAGTTACCATCCACCAGATATTTATTTTAGTACCTTCCTGCAATAGCCTCCTTGCCTGCACTCCCAGTCGCTGAGACTCTGTTCGTCAGTGTCGTATGTCTATAACCATTGAGGTACGTATCTTATACCATATTTTTTTGAGAAATAATAAGATGATTTTTATACTTTGTTTTGAATGATTTTAATGTTTTTAATGTTAATACTAGTTGCTAGTACAAAAAAAACATTTTCAATGAATACATAGTTGCCTAGGTAAGTTTATTACGAAAACTTACCTAGGCAATTAGCTATTTGTATTCTCAAGCGTTTTCGTTCTAGATTAGTTTCTGCTATTATCACCTATACACACAAATACCGTGGCCTCGTGGTGTAAGAGAGTCTGCCGCTCCATCTCATCCGTGGATGTCGTTAATGTTGCCAAGGGACGAGACTTTAAAGCTCGTGGTCCACAGACGTTGAAACAGAATACCGGCGTGAAGTAGAGGCATCTTCTGCTTCTGCGTTTCGTTCGGTGAGAGAGGTAACCGGAGGCCCACACCCCTCCCTATTCCCCTCCTCTTCCCTACCATCTCCCAAATATCCCTAAAGACCGGCAACGCACCTGCAGCATCTATGGTGTTCCAGATGTATGTGGGCGACGGTAATCACTTACCATCAGGTGAATCGCTTGATAGTTTGCCTTCTTTTCTATAAAAAAAAAATTACAAAGCCGCTGTGATTGCGGTGACAGCTTTCATGTATTATGCATAGTATGCTATGACAGAAACTAGTCGTAGATGCGCCTTAAGACTTTAATCGAATATTGATCGTACATTGTAGGTACCTATATGTAGGTATATATATGTATACGTCTGCGGCGTAGGAATTCACTTCCACTGCATTAATAACGCTTTCGGAATGCTCACTTTCAAATGCGTATGTATATATTCACGCCTTATTCCCAACGGGGTAGGCAGAGATAATCTTCTTCCAGTTGCTACGGTCCTCACATACGTCTTTCGCTTCTTCCACTTTCATCAATCTTCGCATGCATGCTCGTTGGTTTATAGTACTCTTGACAAGGCCTTTTTTCAGAACGTCTCCGATTTGATCGTGGAATGTTCGCTTAGGTCTTCCTCTCCCGACTCTTCCATTTACAACAACCTACTTTCATCCATTCTCTCCACATGTCCAAACCAGCTCAGCATCCCTTTCTCAATTCGTGTCACTACATCGTCTTTCACGCCACAATACTTGCAAATATAAATTTTGCTAATAAACATTCTAAAGACCAAAAGTGCAGAAACTTTTACACTGCCTTTACTTATTCTCTTGTGTGTTAGTTTGTATCAGTGTTTCTAGATCTTATGAAAACATTCTTCTTGGTCACTTGTGATTACTAATTTACAACTAGCCTCTGCTAAAACTTCTAAAAGCTGGCACGCTTATCAAGGAAGGTTTCCTTGATCAAGGTAGAGAGTGTCGCTCCCAATGATTCATTTGTAGTATTCGGCTTGGCTTCACCAAGGTAGAGTGTTGCTCCAAATAACTTATTTCTAGTATTCAAATTTTGTTACGTCATATGTATTTTACATTTACAATCAGTCACCAGAGTTTTCTTTGTCCAAAGGTCACAGGGATTGTCATTTGTAGAAAAATATTCACCAAGAAAATAATAATTATAGATTTATTTCAAATTCGTAGTACCTGTTTTCGAAAAAAAAAACAAAAGCACCTTTGTCGTCGACCTCATCAGATTTCGGATCTAGATGTTTTGGATCGTGTTTTGCGTTTATTTTAACTCTACTTATTGCACAAGCGCAAGTGATACAAATTTAATATAGTAAAAAGTATTCACATGGATGGACTTCATCTCTTCGTGAGATCTCTATCAGCCCGTTCATGCAGTCGGATGGTAGGGGATTTGCGAGTGGCATATATTATAGTGGAAACATATACAACAAAATATATAGTAACGAACTATAATACCAGTATATTGGTCGGTTAATGAGACAAGAAATTACTTTTGCTTAAATGCTTTATTAGTCTTCTCCAAATGTACATGGAACATCAATATAAGTAAATCCTTCGTATTAAAAAACCGCTTAAGAAATTCATTTAGTAATTGGTGAAAAAAATATAGTAGCATTTAATTATTATATTGAGAATTAGAGCTAGATTGAATTGGAATAGATGGCCGGTGACTTGAACTTCTATTTATTTTTGACCACAGACAAAGGGTGCAGAGTTTCTTCCTGATACGCTATTCCTCGTCCATGATCTTCCACGGGTCATCATGACTGCAACCAATCTCTCTCTCTTTTCCTCTTTTCTTTCTTTTCTGTGATCTTCCTCTTCCGCTTACTTCACAACTCACTACTGAACTGTCCTTAGCGCGCTCCTGTGCTTCTTATAAAATCCTGGATCGTCTCTTAATTTTTGATTATTCCAGAACTTTCCCAAAAATCTATTTTTATTAAAGAAAATAGGCTTATAGTGCAACTAGTATAGAGGCACCATTATTTACCTACCAAAGAGATTCGTTAACATCGACTGGTGATTTAGAAAACATTTCTTCTTTTAACTTGTTATTCGAAGACGTAACGGTTGTTAAGGAATTATCGGGCATTCCTAAACGTAATAAAGTATGATATGATTCCAAAAAGAAGAGTTACCGAAAATTACTACTAAACTATTAAAATTTCAGTGAATAATTAAAAGCCTAATATAATGAAGTTTAATAAAAGAGCTTGCTCTATGAAACTATAATTAAGTGTTGAAATATTATATGAATACGTAAACTCTCAATGACCGAGCAATCTGTCTACATTTAAAATGACCTCATTTGCATTAACATGACTGTTATGAACAAATAACTGACGTAATACGCATGCTGTAAGATAAGAGTCTGGCGGTCGAATGGAAGCAGAAAATCTATACAAATAGCAGTCAATTAAAAAAAAAGTCACTCTACACTATGCCGCATGCAATCGCGAAGCGATTTCTTCAGGCAATCGGTTTCATGTGTTTGTTACTGTTAAAGTGCAGAAATCAGTTGTTCTACAGATTAAATAAGTATGTATGTATGTATATATTCACGCCTTGTTCCCAACGGGGTAGGCAGAGACAATCTTCTTCCACTTGCATCCATCTCCGCATCCATGCTCCTTGGTTTAGAGTACTCTTAAATAAAAAAAAAAAAGAATTAAATAAGTAATTTAGAAAATTAAATTAAACACTGCCGATCCTCTTGATTACGCAAGTTAACGGTGTAAATCAGTTAACTCACAGATTAGCTGCGTAATGTGCACATTAACGCTTCTCGAGCATCAGCGGTAACATATCCATTACTCTGTTTGCCAGGAAGTGTTGGTATGGTTAACATGTGGTAATTCTATTCACCAACTTAATTTCATGGTCTCGTAATTTGTCATTAACTTAAGTGATACATATTGAGTCTAAGTCAGCATCATAGTCAATATAAAGATTCTTTAAGGTTCTATTATATCTCTTCTTCATCTCCGATTTTTCAGTGCTGCAGGTTCCAGAATTTGGAGTCTCTCTATAAGGTCACAGATTATAGCTTCCCAACGGGGTAGGCAGAGACAATCTTCATCTAGTTGCTACGGTTCTGTCATACGTCTTTCGCTTCTTCCGCTTTCATCAATCTTCGCGTGCATGCTCGTAGGTTTAGAGTACTCTTAACCTGGCCTTTTTCCAGAACGTCTCCGATTTGATCGTGAAATGTTCGCCTAGGTCTTCCTCTCCCGACTCTACCATTTACACTCACCTCCTATATTTGTTTCGTCAATCTACTTTCATTCATCCTCTCCACATGTCCAAACCAGATCAGCATCCTTTTCTCAATTCATGTCACTACATCGTTTTATATAATACGGTGGTGGAATAATCACCTATTATATATCAATTACAGGTACTTACCTGGAACGTTCGTTGAATTTATAAAGATTTAGAGTACATAAATGAATGTAATTAACGAAAAAACCTTGAACACAAACAACCTAAGCCGATCAGGGTATAATAAAACTTACTGCTGCTGGCTTAACCAGCTCATTCGAGCCGGGTATCGCGGCCTCGCAGAATACCGTCGTGAAATAGAGGCATCTTGAGCTTCTGCATTTCGTTCGGTGAGTGAAGTGACCGGAGGACCACCCCGGTGTTGCAGATTTACGTAGATGACGGTAATTACTTACCATCCGGTGAGCTTTTTTGCTCTCTATACCATGAAAAAACTTAAGAAACTAGTAAAATCAGAAATTTCCTTTTTTGTTTTTTCATGTTTTGTTCATTTTGGTTACATTTTAGTTAATTGTAATTGTGTTCCCGTTAAATAATAAACAAAGTCCGACAGTTGCTCGCGTTTGTCATCCGACAGTTTGAGTGCCGCTGACTGAATATCAGCCCTACAGCCGTAGCACCACTGACATGGCATTAAGCTGAGTCGGATGACGTTTCATTGCTGCAACCTTTTACTAAAATGTGTTATTAAAATTTCATCTCGTTTCATTATTTACGCTGCTCTTCTTTTGCTTGGTTTTAATAATGAATAATGAAAACCTTTTCTTTCATTCTTTTGTTAAGCCGTCGTCGATCACAGCCAAGTCCATTGTAGTGCCTGAGTCCAGAAGTGGACCTTATGCTACTGTGAGTTCATTCTGCGTTAATCGAAACTAAAATTGATTATAAAGTGATTGTAAACGTGGTAGAGCCAATCGGCGGCTTTTGCTTCTGCTGCTCGAATGGATTGGTAACACGGCCTCGCAGAACAGCAGCGTGAAGTAGAGGCATCTTGAGCTTCTGCATTTCGTTCGGTGAGTGAAGTGACCGGAGGACCACCCGGTGTTGCAGATTTACGTAGATGACGGTAATTACTTACCATCCGGTGAGCTTTTTTGCTCCCTATACCATGAAAAAACTTAAGTAACTAGTAAAATCAGAAATTTCCTTTTTTGTTTTTCCATTAATTTTTTTCATGTTTTGTTCATTTTGGTTACATTTTAGTTAATTGTAATTGTGTTCCCGTTAAATAATAAACAAAGTCCGACTGTTGCTCGCGTTTGTCATCCGACAGTTTGAGTGCCGCTGACTGAATATCAGCCCTACAGCCGTAGCACCACTGACATGGCATTAAGCTGAGTCGGATGACGTTTCATTGCTGCAACCTTTTACTAAAATGTGTTATTCAAATTTCATCTCGTTTCATTATTTACGCTGCTCTTCTTTTGCTTGGTAAAACCAATAATGAATAATGAAAAGCTTTTCTTTCATTCTTTTGTTAAGCCGTCGTCGATCACAGCCAAGTCCATTGTAGTGCCTGAGTCCAGAAGTGGACCTTATGCTACTGTGAGTTCATTCTGCGTTAATCGAAACTAAAATTGATTATAAAGTGATAGTAAACGTGGTAGAGCCAATCGGCGGCTTTTGCTTCTGCTGCTCGAATGGATTGGTAACACGGCCTCGCAGAACAGCAGCGTGAAGTAGAGGCATCTTGTGCTTCTATATTTCGTTCCGTAACCCCTTTCCTTTCCTGTTACATCACTAACCGTAAACCCATCATTCCCTCTCCCCTTTTCCCCTTCCCAAATATCCTTAAAGGCCGGCAGCGCACCTGTATCTCCTCTGGTGTGGCAGATATACGTGGGCGTCGGTAATCACTTACCATCCAGGTGAGCCACCTGGACGTTTGCCGCCTTTCGTATAAATAAAGTAAAGAAAATTTGTATCGGCTATATTATTTATACTCCGTCAAGTTATTTTCATTTCATAACGTTATTATTTCCATCAAACTAATCAGCTTTATATATTTAAAAGATGCTTAAAAGCGCAGACTATTTTAATTAGCTCTGCGAGCTCTTTACATTAAAGGTCATGGCTCTTATTAAAGAGCATAAAGGTAAAGTGTGTAATAATTTAATATGTTTACACTAATATCGTTGCTAGAGCAATATTTATTATATATAGAAATTCTTGTATACTGTGTGTAAATACATTTATGAATGAACTTGTTGGAATATCATCACATTGACAATTTTTTTTTATGGGCGTTATAGTGCAAATTAAAAGATAATCATTTTAGATTACCTCGATTAATATCAATTTTGTATATTTTTTAGAGGAAGTGAAATGTCATAAAAATTATGTAACTGTAATTTTTTTTACAATCTACTATCATTTCTTAATAACTCACCTGATGGTAAGTGATTAACGTCGCCCACAGATGTATGCAACACCAGAGGAGCTACAGGTGTGTAGCCGGCCTTTAAGGGTATTTGGGAGATGGGAGGGAGGATAAGGAGTGGAATAGGGAGGGGGAGTGGGCCTCCGGTTACCTCAGTCACCGAACGAAACGCAGAAGCCCAAGATGCCTATACTTCACGCCGGTATTCTGCGAGGTCGTGGTATTAATCCGGTCGAGCCGGTCCATTCGAGCAGCAGCTAAAGCCGCCGCTTGGCTCTACCACGTTAAAATTATTATTCTCAAGTAATAATTTCACAAAACTTTTTAATTATTATATAATAAAGTCTATCGGTTTAAAGACAGATTAAGCATTGCGGTTTTTTCTAGGTATTCAATTATGTGAGATTAGTACAATTATAATAAATGAAAAAGAATAAAAAAAGTATAGATGAGTAATAGAAATAAGTTTTGTACAGGTACAGAAGCTAACTGTCTGTGAAGAAAGAACGATGTGGGATTCGAACCCGTAAACCACTACACAGCAGCCAATCGCTCTTACAACGCTAATTTAACTGTAAAGCACCATATTTAGCAAAAATATATTGACTTTCCTTTTACAAGAATGGAATGAAAAACGTTAATATGTACGCAGCCTATTAACACCTGCAAATGATGTCAAACGACGAATAAAGAATTTTCATTTCATTTCATCTGTTCACTCCTTTAATTGCGTACAATAATAATAAGCGGTAGAAATTAGTAAGATGGTGATGCTATCCGAGATGGCTCCTAGACAGGAAAGAAGTCTTATCGTCTAGTAGAACCATCAAGCGGGTGAAGTTAACCCAATCGCTCTCCACAAAGGGTTCTTCATTTTTAATAGAACCCATTAAGTTAGGTTCCAATAATAACACTCATGAAATCACACAAAGTGACACTTACGGTAAGTCAAAATAGATTAGTTTCACTAAAATCCCATTACGGCCGTAAAACAATTGGTTCGTCGTATATGTATTGTAATATTATTTTTATTTATTACGAAGAAGTACAGTGATGAGTAAATTAAACATATTTCAATTATTAAAAAAGAAAAACGTTTTTGAAATCATTTGGAAGTTAGTTTAAAATCAATCGAAAAATCTTTACCGAACAGAGTCAAACAAACAAACAGTCAGTCGAAAAATCATGTTAATATTGCATTGACATCCAGCTCCGAGCTATATTTAAAGTTTCAATTCTCTAGCTCATCGGGAATTAATTAATTTAAAGCAACCCTTATTTAAAATCACTGTAATTTTTTTATTTTCGTGTTCATTTCTCTACCTATCTACTAATTGAGAGTAAGAAGCTTTAAAAAAGTAAAACAAGAAAAGGAGAAATTTGAGATCCATCGTAATGTTACTCAGATTGACGTTTGAAATGTCATAGAACTACTTCGCATAGAAGTAGTTCTATGACACAGTTCGGCACAGGTCATGACCATCGGCCAGTTGTAATTCTTAGTTGAGCATAACCCTTTCTGAAGTTTCCTTAACCGACACGCTTGTAAACGTCCTGATGTCACAGTCAACTCGGGCTACCTTCAGCTTGTAATTATTAATTTTGGTCCGATCCATGCAGAATGTGCACGCGTATCTTGATGTCGTGAAAAGAACATTGTAATGTGCCTCTCATCTTGTCTGTAGGACAAACTTCTTGTAAGTAGTGTGTAGATGACCGCTTAGCTTAATGGTTACAGTACCTTTACACGTGGTCGAGTCAAGCGGCGGCTTTTGATGCTGGCGTAATACCGGCGTGAAGTAGAGGCATCTTGTGCTTCTGCGTTTCGTTCCGTGAGTGAGGTAACCGGAGGCCCGCTCCCCTTCCCCATCCCCTTCCTCATCGTCCTACCCATCTCCCAAATACCCTTGAAGGCCGGCAACGCACCTGCAGCACCTCTGGTATTGCAGATGTACGTGGGCGACGGTAATCACTTACCATCAGGTGAACCGCTTGCTCGTTTGCCGCCTTTTCCATAAAAAAAACCTGACTATTGAGCTGCTGGTTCTGGGTGAGAATTCCAACGCTCAATATTTACATAACTACTGGTTTTCGAGTCTGGTTGTGTTGTATCGCGAGCCATCTCGCTGATGCGATTATCCTTCCTCCAATATTATCGCATAAATGTTACATTGGATACGAAAAGGTAAAGATATTTTATTAGTGCCTGCGTTTCACGTACACTCTAGGCACTACACTATATCATGCGCAGTTGACAACTGTTTAGAAGTGGTAACCATGGTCGAAATCGGCCAGGAGGATAACAATAATTGTCGATGTAATAAAAATAATAGTATATATTACCTGGTTAGCATATAATAAGAACAATGTCCACACGCCCACAACAACGTGAACTACTTCTTCCACACTATGCGCTTACACCTCAAAACTAACACTACACTCGACACTAAGTAATATACAGCAAGAAGGTTTTAAAACGCGACACGTATTTCGCCATTATTGAGTGTCTATTCGACACTGGTATCGATCTCCAAAGTCATATATAACACAGCAAAAACATATCGAAGCAACTGAAATAAAGAAACATATTTAAAAAAAACACCTCAATCACAATGACATTGACACGAATAAGTTTTGTTACGTGACACCGGTGCGAACAATAAATGCTATTTTCGGATTTCGGCTGATCTCACCCTACGTTCAATTTATTTTATCGTTTTTAATCCTCAATCAAGCTCTGTGCAAACAGATCGAATTGTTACGAATCGTTGAAGAATACGACGCCATGACAGATTAACAATTCAGATCATTCTTTCTTAAATACATTTTTACATAGACTGTCTCAACTTTTATAGGACATTGTTACAAGAATCTGCCATCCCATTTCTTTCCGGGTTGTCCTAAGGGGCGCATAAAGGAAAGGCTGTGAAAATCTCACGGCTATCTCCGGGTACAAACCAGACGTGGAAGCTTCTTCATGTTATATCGCACGAGAAGGCAAAAAGTGGATTGCGGAAACGCGTTCCGTAACATCGAGTTTTGCCAAATGGAAATTTATAATCTCTGCCTTATTTCTTTTTTTTTTTGGGAACGGTGGCAAACGAGCCAGCGGCTCTCCTCATGATAAGACGTTCACGTACATCTGCAATACCACAGGAGCTGTAGGTAGCTGCGTTTTCGCCCATTAAGTATATTTGGGGGTGTATGGGGTAGGGTGAGAAGGGAGATGGGGGAATTCGAACAGTAGCAAAAGCTATAGCTTGGCTCTACCGCCAACAAAAGTATGCGTCTGCCTACTCCTATCGATGACAGGCGACAAAGCTTATAACTAGTCTAGCCTTAAATAATATTACAATTTAAAAAAGTTCTTTTCCTTTTTTTCTGAATTCAAATTTTAGAATGCTTTTATTACTCGTATGATTTCTGATATGATACTAGGATTGATTTGCATTTTCAAACATTATTCATTAAGTGGGTTAATTCTTACATTTGTGGACAGAGACTGGAGTGACTAGGTAGGCTCGACCGGGGGTAGTATCACGGCCTCGCAGAATACCGCCGTGAAGTAGAGGCATCTCGTGCTTCTGCGTTTCGTTCGGTGAGTGAGGTAACCGGAGGCCCACATACCCTCCCTATTCTCTCTCCCAAATATCCTTAAAGACCGGCAACGCACCTGCAGCATCTATGGTGTTGCAGTTGTATGTGGGCAACGGTAAGCACTTACCGTCAGGTGAACCGCTTGCTCGTTTGCCATCTTTTCCATAAAAAAAAACTTTTATGTATCAACGATAAGCACCTAGCTTCTCGACTTTTTTTTTAGTAATTGGGAATCTTCATATCATGCGATACAATGTTTGTTATCTTATAGAGCTTATTCTCGAATTCTTTGAGCAGCGTTCATTCCGTTCCTAACAGAACGGAGTGGACCCGATCTAATTGTGTGGAATTGTTCGCAAATAGTTAGTCCGACACAAAAACGTACCGCTTATGCCTAGCTTTAGAAGCGTTTTCAAAATGACTGACATCTCCTCAGCCGCCTCGTGCAAAGCAATCACCCTCGATTGTGTTTTCTTCAACGCCCCACGGTGAAAAATAATTTTTTCACCGCCGGCAAATCTATCGATGTTCCTTACACAATAAACACATTCCAAATTTGAATTCAGAAAAAAATATTTTGCAATTGCTCCTGCTGCTGGGCATAAATTGTATCCTCTAGTCTGGCAGTAATCAGTGTTTAAACATGTAAAGAAAAGTCTTTGGTATTTTTCTTTGGCTATAAAATATTCTTCGTAATGTCAACAAGCAGTATCTAGTTCACCATTAGCTCAGCCAAAATTGAAGAAATGATGAGCTTCATTCTAATGTTGTTTAAAACACGTTTCGCTAACACCCAACGGTCAGAATTTTATTAATAAAAACGTTCGCAAATGCAATAAATACACATCGGTGTATATTCATTGTTAGCGAGAATAATTTACAAAGGAACAAAGACATCATGAAATGAAACGGTTAATATTTCATGCGGATTTTTTTGCTTTTTATTGTTTCATGTCCACTTTGTGTATGGTTTATATTACACTGTATGATGTTCAAGATAATATGTAGGGGATATTTTAAAGGTAACTTTCTTCATTGTTACTCATATTTTTCTGTCGGTACAATTCCACTGCTGGTTGTGTTCGTCCACGTAAGTGCTGAAAAATCTTACATGCCGTGCATTTAATTTTTCAGTTGGTACAAATCCTGAAGAGCCGTGGTGGTCTAGTGGTCAGGGCGCTTATTTTAGTGTCATAGAGCGCGAGTGACCTGGGCACCACGAAAATTGCTAATAACAATTTTAAGTTCTGTGTTTACCACGTGCTCAACGGTGAAACGGGGAAAACATCGTGAGGAAACCTGCATTTCTGAGAAATAATAAAAATATTATTTCGAGGATATGTGAAGCCCGCCAATCCGCACTAGAGCAGTGTGGCGGGCCCTTCCCGGCTCTTAAACCCTCTCTGATACTAGTATTTGAGAAGAAGGCCTTTGCCCAGCTGTGTGCAAAGGTTGTTACTTTACTAGACTTTTTTACAAATCCTCTGCTGGTTATGCTCGTCCACGTAAGTGTCAAAAAAATCTTACATTTTTAGGTAAGGGCGGTAGGTAAAAAAAGTGATAGCAAAAGTAAGTTTAATTTAGTAAGTTAGTAATAGTAGTAGAAAGTTTTTAAACGTCGTAGAGCCAAGCGGCGGATTTTGCTGCTGCTCTAATGTTCCAGCTCGACCGGAGTAGTACCGCGGTTTCACAGAATACCGGCATGGAGTAGAAGCATCTTGTGTCCCTGTGTTTCGTTCGGTGAGTGTGGTAATCGGAGGCCCCTGCCCCATCTCTTTCCCCTCCCCAAATATCCCTGGAGGCCGGTAACACGCTCGCAGCTTCTTTGGTGTTGCAGATGTACGCTGGCGTCGGTAATCACACACCATCAGGTGAGCCGCATGTTCGTTTTCCCCCACTTCTCATAAAAAAAATTGATCAAAGTAAATATCGTAATGCTTTGAATTTTCGGTAAGACCTATTGTTCAGTAAAGGATTTGAGACAGGCTGCAACTATAACGGTTTTAATCTCACAATCGTGTGTGTTGTCAATCTTGTTCTATCTTTCACCCCATCTTATCTATATTATAATGACGGAACGATGTAGGATATTCTGATCTGGGGGATTGAAACGGATTGCCTATTACGCCTGAATGAATGAATGAATAAATAAATGAAGGAATGGCTGTTTGATACAAACAAAAATGAAACATGTCACAATACAGAGCTTAGCTAGTTCAGCCAATAAAATGACATAGAATATTAATATTTTCATAAGAGACTCTTTAAATACAACGTTAGTTATTACAAACATATCACAAATATGAAAAAATAATTAATGCAACTTAATGCAATAACTGTAAAAAGTTATTGCATTAATTATCCCAGAGAAGATGAGAAAGAAGAGGGTAGCTATTCGCCAGGTCGGGTATTTGTGACTTGGGGAGGACTCCTCCTCCTTCAGGGGCTTTTTTTAGTTTTATATTTGGCAAAGGTGCTAACACCTACCAATCACCGAAGACGGTGACCAATCACCGAAGACGGTGACCAATCACCGAAGACGGTGACCAATCACCGAAGACGGTGACCAATCACCGAAGACGGTGACCAATCACCGAAGACGGTGACCAATCACCGAAGACGGTGACCAATCACCGAAGACGGTGACCAATCACCGAAGACGGTGACCAATCACCGAAGACGGTGACCAATCACCGAAGACGGTGACCAATCACCGAAGACGGTGACCAATCACCGAAGACGGTGACCAATCACCGAAGGTGGTGGCTGGTTATGTCGGGATCAACATCTCTGATGTTGCAGATTTACGAGGGCGACGGTAATCTCTTACCATCAAGTGAGCCGCTAGCTCGTTCGCCCTCTTTTCTATAAAAAAAAAGAAAAATTCTAGTTGGTGAATGAAAACATCATTAGAAGAGCTACCTAGATGTCTGAGAAATAATAAAAAAAACATTGTTTCGAGGACTTGATGTGTAGTCCGCCACTTGTGGGACATATACAAGCTGCTCCTTTACTTCAACTGATCAATAGTTACAGGTTGGACTTTGCCAATGGGAGCACGACGGCGCTCGGCAAGCGAGCTTTGCAGAATTATATTCTTCGCACCTGTGATGCAACTAGAACACGTCAGTCATTATGTTTTATTTTTGAAATTGATAATCATCCATACAGCGGTAGACTCAGCATTTAAAAAATCCAGGAGAAAAAAGAAGGTGGTAGAATAGTTTTACTTCTCTTAACACACGGTTAGGTTAGGTTAGGTATGCCTCTATTTATTTGAATTTTAATAAATTACAAAAATTTTAATTAGATCAAATATATCGTGTCATAGATAATAGAAAGTAAAAAGTCACTGCGTTATTTTGTATCCTCTTTCATACACCTACTCACATACAGAGAATTGCACACGACTTTCGAGTTGAACGTTTGAATAAAATAAAGTGTCAAGTCGTGTCTTTATTCAAAACATGTTCCATGCCTATTTATTATATGTGTTCGCGCTTTGTTTGAACTGCAATTTCGTTAGTAACAAACAAACTTGAAACTGTGTCCGAATGTTAATGTGCAGCTCAATTCGTATACTATGAGACTTAAATATACTATGAGAATAAAACGTCTTGTACAGTAAAGATAGCATCCTGCAAAGAACTCGTGTCCATACAGTTATTGATTTTTTGGACGTGCTGGTTCCCTTATCATGTTTTCCTTTACCAGCATTGGACTTCTATCGACTGAAAAAGAAGAGTAGGAGTAAAGAAACTCACCTTTCAAATTTCCACTCCATATTATTTTGAACATCAGTAAATTTTTTTTGCAATAATTTTTTTTTTTTAAATTATACCACGCAAAAATAACGTATAATAAAAAGTAAATAGAAGAGTACTTTGACAGCAGTTGGAATTTAAGACACGTTTTGTGTTGTAAGGGATTAACCTTCGTAAACTACGACCGAATGTTTGTGGAACACTCATTTGATTATGCTGAATATAAATTCTACTAGCAATGTTACTAGTACCCAATGGGAGGGACGGGGGAGAAATTTTGAAATGTCATTCGTTACTAAAATATGTAATAAACGACATTCAACCAATTATGATGTTTTTTTTTTTTATAGAAGAAGGGGCAAACGAGCGCGCGGCTCACCTGATGGTAATTGATCACTGACGCCCACGAACATCCACAGCACCAGAGGAGCTACAGATGCGCTGCCGGCCTTTAAGGAAGGCCTTTTTTACTCTAAACTGAATATTTCAGAAAGTGTAGGATCACTTATAAGTTTGATGAAGATTTAATGATAAATTTCGGAAGAGACCCCGCAAAAGATTAGTTTTTAAGGTGAATAATCACTATTAATATTTATAATGATTTCTGGTATTTACGCGAATGTGTATCATTAAAATGAAAGTCTTATTTACGGTTTTTATCTCATTTCTTCAGTTTTTTTTGTATTCCCACTGTTTCGAGTGGACTGAGTAATGTCCAATCAATTTTGCCATTGCGAAGCCATTGAAATTAAAAAAAAATATCCTAATTTCAATAGAGAAGATCGATGGGTGCTACTTCCTGCTTCGGAACCAGTAATTATTAAAATTAAATTCAAGGCTAATCATACCACTCCACGACGTTAAAATGCGAACCATGCGCAATCATTTTAAAGCTGAGTTAACGAATTATGATATAAGATCAGTGTCAAACACCTCAGTACCTCCGTGACCACGGGTGCTGTAAAGTACCCGAAACATCGCGGTAATAAAAAGTAATAAAACGTCATAAAATTCGTAAATAATATATTATTATAGTTTAATTTTAATGTTAGGCATTTGGTTAATAATGAGCTGTAACTAATAATTATAAAGATTTTGACTTTAAATTCTTAGTACAAGTAATTATATGAAATGTAATGTACACCAAAAACATAAATACATTTTATAAGAACAGTGACGTACATAATATAAATACTAGGAGCACTACAGAGTTTCTACCAACAGAATAAAAAAATAATTTATTCCTATGGCAAAGAATAAACGATTAGAATTTATTTGTCTGATGACGAACAATTTTTCAGAATTCGTCCGACCGCCCAGCATGGTTAGTATTTGGCGATATTACAAAACTGTATGTCGACTGGCTGGTAATTTCATGGAGAGAATTTCGTTCAGCAGTAGATTTAAATTTTTGAAGCATAAAAAAATTACTGGTGGTAGAGTCCATCTCAGCCTGGGAGTCATCTGGGAAGTCACCACATTCTTACCCATCACTGCCGCCATACAGCATTTGCAACAACAGTTGTGTTCCGGATTGAAAGGTAAAGAGAGCCAGAATAACTCCGTGCTGTGAAGCAGTCTTGTGCAGCATTTTAGTCCTCAGGGCTGACAACGCATCTGTTACCTTCTCCAATCAAAATTGTATCCAGTAGGTACTTACCACCCGATAGACTATTTCCACGGTTATCGAGCTTCCAGATTTTAACATGACAACACCGCTCATTTCAGAAGTATCGCCGGAGATTTACTCTATCTACTCCTTAAAATATGAGATGATAGAATGAGTCCAACGATAGCTCCTACTTTAACGTAATAGACGGCTGATCACTTCCATCTGCGTCCCTAATTTTCTATTAAAGCTGATAAGAAAGGCCTACAGCGACAGAGAAACATCATTAATAGATCAGACTGTTCACCTACCTGGAGACAATGATCCGATGTACGGATTACTCTAGAAGATTACTCCACCATGTTCCAAATACCGAAACTGAACTAACCATATCAGTGACAGCCTGCGACCAGGTAACGAGGTATGTGGTACTGTAATTTTTTTTTAAAAAAAAAGACGACCAACGAGCAAGCGGCTCACCTAATGATAAGTGAATATCGTCGCCTACATACATCTACAACTCCAGAAGAGCTGCAAGTGAGTTGCCGGCCTTTGAGTATATTTGGGAAAGGGGAAAGGGGAGAGCGATTAGGACTCCGGTCACCGCACTCACCGAACGAAATGCAGATCCACGAAATACCTCTACTTGACTCAAAAGCCCCTGCTTGACTCTACTACGTAAAAAAATGGCTAATTCCAGATCACATAGACTGTGCTCAACATCATTCTAATATAGATCTTCCAACTCAAGAGATGGACTATATTCAGCTGGAGTTTGATATGTATTTTCTTACATTGGAGAACTACAGACTATCAGATTGCTACTTGGAACAAGTTGGTATTCAACAATTTTAACGCTCATTGCTTACGGATCGTAGAAGATTGTTTCGAGGGTAAACAGCGACGATGGAAAACACTTTAGGCATTGATGAATCAATTAGTCAATGATGTCGCTGTTAACCGAATACGTACATTATAGTACAACAGCAAATCTATGTGACGATGCTACATCAATTTGATTTAATATATTGACACAATTACGATGATAATTGAATATCGATTACAGAATATATCGGAGGTAACCAATCATATTTCATACATAATCGTTTAGGTAGATTTGATGATATACAAAATATGCCAAAGCGTACTTAATACTATGGTAGTATTGGGTCAGCAGCAAACATAGTTAACTTATCTTGTGCAAGGTATAATAAATGATCTCTATATTTAAATCTGAGGAAATGATAAGGACAGTGTAGAGTGGAAAATGTATTTAGTAAAGTAAATGTACCAGAAGCGCATAATTGTCATAGTGAGAGGTAAATGCGTTCTCTCAATTTTTGAGAGGGTCTGAAGCTAAAGATAAGTTCGCTGCGGATTTCACATACCATTGTAATGCCTTGAAACTTTCCTTGTGATGTTTTTCTTCACCGCCGAGAATGTAGCAAATTCTGCCGCTATGTCTGTAAATATATTTGTATCTATGAAAGAATTAATTCTTTTTGTTTTTAATTGTATAGGTGTATGATAATGTTGAAGGGGGAAGAAATACCGTCTCTTTCACCCAAAGCCTGTCACCTGCACATGGTGTACCTTGCTAGAAAATAAACAACGGATGTGGTGATCGAACGATGGTGGAATGACCATCACCACTGCGATGGAAGCCTCACTGCGCTCACCAACTCGCTTGCCCAGCGCGATGAGTACGAACAGAACTTCCAATAAATATACGATGGCCTCCGCTGGTGCTCTCTTGCAGAGGTCTATATTCGGCGTTACACTGATGGTTATAGATATTTTGCTCTTCAGCCTGCTTATTGATTTGACAGAAGAACATATACCTCTCCCGATGGAAGAATTTATCATGCGTGATTGGCTGTCGAAGGCTATCGAAGTACCATTAGACAGTTGCCGACAAGTGATAGTGAGTCTGACATCATCATCTCATCTCCAGGATGATTAATCCGTCGTCTGTCAGATGCGATGTGATTTTTAAAGTCTCATAGTCTGCTCTTACGTAGCTCTTACTAGGTAGGTAAAATACAACACATGATATTCCACACACAACGCTTTAAAGAAGTACTTACTAAGTTGTAAAGTTACAGCCTCTAATTATTTTCAGAGATGTACTAGAGCCGAGACGGGTCCGTCCGGTGCTTCATTGCGGGTTGGCAGACGTCACATGCCCACGAAATTATTTTTTATCCTTATATCTTGGACATGACGGCTTTTTCAACACGTGGTGAATGTTAAAATTACAATCGACAATTTCAGCTGTACCGGGGATCGAGGATAGGTAACACGCGTGTTATGAAATTAAAGCAAACATACCGAGTATATTTCAATGTTCATACATACATAATATCGCATAAAAATCGTAAGTATTGTTTTTAATAATCACATATGAATAATATAAACGTGTCCCGATATTTTTCGGGGGTACATATCTACCGTTATAATTTTACCGAAATCCATTATGCCATCCCATTGCAAACAAACGCGGAAAGCAAACTTTAATGGTATCTGCTTTAATTTAGCACTACGCCTCGTACATTATGTAAACAAACATTCGAAGTATAGATAATAGACGAGAGAGATTTTTTGTTGTTTTAAAACTCGTGTGCATATTTATTTTTTATAGGAAACGAGCAATCGTTCAAGCGCCGCGCCTTATGGTAAGGGACTACCGACGCCCACGTAGTACCACGACCTCACAGAATACCGGTGTGAAGTAGAGACATTCTGTGTTTCTTCGTTTCGTTCGGTGAGTGAGGTACCCGGAGGCCCACTTCCCCTTCCGCACTCCCCTATCTCCATCCCTCTTCTCGTCCTCCTTCCCATCCCCTATATACCTTTAAAGGCTGGCAACGCAGCTGCAGCTACATACGTACGAGGGCGATGGTAATCACTTAGCATCGGGTGATCCGATCGCTCGTTTGCCCCCTCACCCAAATAAAAATAAATCCTCCTCGTGGGAGAGGTATATGTTACGTAGTGGACTATTTACACACTTACTGTCAAAGTTAAAGTCAGATGAACTACCTTGTGGTGAAAGCATTAGAAAATCTATCACCCGCTTTGCGTAAGAGTCGTCGAGAGTCGTGCTTAAGGAATTACTCCTGTGTCCTGGAGGCAGTTTACATAAATCAACACAGCACATGGACAAACACCCAGACAAGGAACCATTATTTGTAATCCATACAAATACACGCAGCTAAACGCTTAACCACTGTATTTGTTTTTCTGACATCTTTTAAGTAAGGGATTTGCGCTCAGTGTCGCCTTATTCCATCTACTATGCGCGGATAAAGCATCACAAAACAAAGCCAGACTGAAGATACACAGACCGACGGCGAGCGGCGAGGCGATCGCCAGTCCGTCTGCCAAGCTTGGCAGATATGGCGAATGTTTCTATTGGAATGTGTAGGTGGCTCCTTCTCTGCCTAAGATTCATCCGGGTAGGTCAGTCCGAAGTCAGGTGTCAATCAGCAGTGCACTACTCTTGTGTGCCGGTTGGAAAGATAAATCGAGCCATTATAATCATAGTATTAGATAGATAGATAGATAGATAGATAGAATACGCTATTATTCGATTTATTGCACACCAAAAATAGGAAAAAGAAAATAATAATATTAAAACGTAATTAAACATGAGAGGTAGTACAATGGGCGGTCTTATTGCTATAAGCGATCTCTTCCAGACAACTTTTGGATGGACAGGATTGTAAAAAAAATATATGTATTTATTCCTTTCTTAACGCTCGATAGAAATCAACGATGTTCATCTAATCTTAAGATTAGTGTTCCATAACACTTGACCGGTTTTATCGGCAACGTTTTCAGGGATCAGTCTGTACTACTCCGGAACTCCCTGTCCGACAGGGCAAACGGGAGCTCATTTAAAAATCGGTTACAGAATTTTTTTTAAATTCGAAATCCTTGTTAATTTCGTAAATTTCACCATTATAAGTAAATAAAAAAAAAATATAGGAATTAATGTTATCTTTAATTTGTCTGTACAAGTGAGTACTTGTTAATATTTTTTTTTAAATATATCTTTATATATCTATCTATACATACACATAACAATGTGTTATCATATTTTTATACATATTTATTTTTATTACTCAGTTAATTACTTAAATACCACTACTACTGCTTCCTAGCCACTCCTGGGGTTGCCCGGCAGAGAAAGACATTAACTCCGCTCTTTGTTGCCTCATACTTTAAAATGTAAACAATAAAGTTATTCAATAAATAAAAATAATAAAATATCCTATGATGTTAGTACCGCTCGCCATCTTAAATTTTACAGCTCTGTCGCATCTGGCTGCAAGCTTGGGTTATGCGGACGTGAGAGCTTATTTATTTATATTTATTTATGTACGGAAAGTGAAAAGCGACAGCCCTATGACTACGCCTCGTGCCGAATGGAAAATAAATATACCGGGTGTTTAGTAACCTAGTAAATTCTGCCTTCCCTCTGGCTGACAGGCGTGAATTCTTATGCAGATGATCGTATAACCGTTTCAAATATACCAGTATAAATTGTCCCCCCTTCCGACATTATTATTTATATTAAATTTTAACGTATTATTATAAAGTTATTAAGGTCAAGGTATTCACGGATGGGACGACCTTGTCCGGGGTGGTACAACATCTCGCAGAATACCGACGTGAAGTGGAGGCATTTTGTGCTTCTGCGTTTCGTTTTCGTTCAGCTTACCGGAGGACCTCCCTCTCCCACCCCCTTCCATACCCCAGATACCCTTAAAAGCCGGCAACACAGTGTTCTAGATATACGTGGGAATCGGTAATCACTTACCGCCGCCGGCTTATTTGCCCCCCTTTATATCCTAAAAAAAATGCATGCTGTGAAAATTTATATCATAAAGAGAGAATGTGATTCCCACTCTCTGGTATTAAAATAAAATTGACAATTCACGATCGAGTATTTATTAATAATATTTAACTTTTGTATTAATATGTAACATTGGTGTACGATCCAGGGGTTCCAAGGCATCAGAAATAAAAGTTCGAACTTGTATTGAACCCCCTTTATAGGATAACAAGGTTTTTTTTTCCCGTGGATGGAAAATGCTTTCCGCATACCCTGTTGTTGGCCGGTAGGCTTATGTAGGACTCTGATCTCGGAAGAAGATACATACCGACTAAAAACCATCCAAGCTGCTATTGGCCCGGAGGCCTTTACAGCTGCGTCGGTAAGACTCGCGCGAGCAGGAGGCTCGTGAGTGAAAGAACATTTGAAGTCAACGACGCTGCATTGTAGGTGCGATGTTTGTGTGTTTGGTGCCTCCGGGTGGCGGACTCGGGGGGGTCCGTTGCCCTCGTGGGTTTTGAGACCGAGTAAGTAGGCGCGTCTGTGTTCCGGCGTGTGTAGCGAGGGCGGTGTGGGAGAGGACGTTCTCTCCCGAGAAGGGGCCGCCTACAGCGGCCGGCGCTGATGGGGTGGCGGATGTGTGCGAAAGCGTTCCCGTGACCCTGCCGACATGCGACGAAGGTGGAACACCATGGGGTTTTAGTCGGTGCGAACCCGACATAGCCCGTCTTTGCCCCCGAGAGGGCATACCCGATGCGTCAGGCATTTTCACATGTAAATAATATAAAAAAACAGGGTTACCATCGATAATGGTATTACAACAAGATATTACATCTACTCGCTCCTTATGATTTTAAACGCGCAACTTTACACCGTGAACTTTATAAAAAAATTACCAGCGCCATCTACAAACAAATGCGCGAACATTAGAGTAATTCATACGGACGTACATTACATAAATGTTCATACGTACATACAGTCGTACGTTGAATTGGTAAACGTAACGAATCTGGGGTATTGTCGCGTGTGATGTAGGCTCTGGCGGAAACAATAAAGCCTATAACGGCAACATTCGCGCCACATGTTTCATTGTTTTTTTTATCATGCTGGCAATAATATTAACGTACCAACTTCATTACTTCGCTAGGATGTGATAATAAAAATGGTAATTGGGCACAGACGTTGGTATGGAGTTTTCGGATAATAAAAAAAAAAAATTATATCCCCATTAATGGAAACTAATTTTGTACAAATACAGTTAAGGAGCATCCTGTTAATTTCACGTTTTGGGCAGTGATGTGCTGGATAGTGGGACATTAACATACATTCACGAAGGTCACTTTTCAATATTTCAGAGGGTTTCGGAGCCGGGAAGGTTACACCATTCTGTTACAGTATGGGTTGGCCGGATCAATATGTTCTCGAAATTATGTCCTATACCAGTTCCTTAATAATAATGAACAAAAAAAAATCTATTGTAACTTATGTATGTTGGTAGATGACAATAATGCTTTCTACAAGTACCCCTGATTTATCAGCCAGGGTGGTAGATTCCTTGGATATCTAGGAGTCGTCTGTGGTAGGTACCACACGCTTACCCATTTCTCCCACCACATGGCAGAGCAACGGACTGTTGTGATCTGATTGGCAAGGTACCTAGAGCCAGTATAATTACGAGGTGCGAGGCAATCCATCTTAGTTCTCTCTAACCTTCTTCTGAACTGTATATGAACTTATGGCTAATATTTTCTGTAAATAAAAAACAAACATTATACAAATGGTGAAAGATCAATTCTTTGTATGAAATATTTTTTGGAATTTCTGATTGACATTGTATGGCACATTACAAACATTTATAGAATTTATCGCTGTCCGTCTGTCTGTTTGGCTTAGCACGCATCTCGCAAAAACCACTGAACGGATTTTGACGAAACTTGGCACGTGGACTCGTATATTATTGGCCAACATATAGGAATATTGTTATTGCGATAACTTAACCCGTGCCCGAGAGAAATGTTTATAAATGTTTTGTCGAGATAAATTTATATCCACGAAGTATTTTCTTAAATTTCTCATCTCTAATGTAGTAAGAGTTGGAAGAGTGCACAAAACGACTATTTCAAAAATCTCGTCTGTTTGATTTTTTATCGCGCAAAAGCACTGAACTTATTTTGGCGGAGCTTTCCACGACGAGCCGTGGGTAGCCTACCACGTGCTCGGCGGTGAAGGAAAACATCGCGAGGAAACCTGTAAACCTGTATGTCTGAGAAATAATAAAAAAATATTATTCCGCGACAATGTGAAGCCCGCCAACCCGCACAGGGGCAGCGTGGTGGGTCGTTCCAGACCCGATAGAGAAGGCGCTTTTTTCCCAGCCGTGGGCAATTACAGGCTGCTACTTTACTTGTTTACCATAACGATTAGAAAGAAGTGTAATTCGCTTAAATTAAATAGGATTAGAAAGTAATTTTTAGTATAGCACGCTGTTATTCGCTTTTTAAATAAACCGATAATTGCTTTCTAATCATCGGCTTAATCAGAAATAAAGGATACTTATTTTTTAAATAGCATAATTTTAATTTAATTTTTTTGCTTTTGTTATTTTGTTATTGTATTATGTTTTGTTGTCTTTAAAATAATTATGTGTCACCGGATAATGTACTATATGTGTAGGTGTCTGAATAAAAGTTTTTATCTCTATATATCTATACTCAGCCGGAATTTCGAAGTTCCAATTTTAGTTTCTGTTTTTATTTGTACTGTACTACTACTGTACTGTATTAGATAGATGTTATTATTAGTTCTGCCACAATGTCATCTTAAACTGGTCTCATCTTTTGGAGCATTGAAATCCTAAACGAAACACTTTTCCACGGGCGGAACGAACTTTTCCGACAAAAGTAATTTAAGATCAGCTTCGCGGTGCTTATAGAAACAGCTTCGTCCTCGGGTAGAGTTGAAACTTTACAAGAATGTGGAAAAAAATACCGACGTCACGTTCAGAGTACGAGAGTTCAGTTTGAGGCATTTTAAGAAACGGCGACTAAGCTAAAGTTCTGCGCGACTGGTAACTGTTTATTTATGAGATAAGTTAGCGTTAGCGCAGAGCGTTAGGCTGCGTAGGTAGTTGATAGAAATCTAGGCGATATCAGCCGAAGTGTTCGCCCCATCGGTTTGCGGCTTCACGGTTTTGTGATAAACTTTTCCCGTAGTCAACATAGAATACCGATCGACCGATACGATATCATACCGTTAAAATTTACACGCACAGTTAAAGATTAAAGAGCCGTGGTAGCCTAGTGGTCAGGGCGCTCACTTTAGTGTCATAGAGCGCGATTGTCCTGGGTTCGATCCCCGGTGCTGGTACCACTAAGATTGTTATTAACAATTTTAAGTGCTGTATTTACCACGTGTTCAACGGTGAAGGAAAACATCGCGAGGAAACCTGTAAACCTGTATGTCTGAGAAATAATAAAAAAATATTATTCCGCGACAATGTGAAGCCCGCCAACCCGCACAGGGGCAGCGTGGTGGGTCGTTCCAGACCCGATAGAGAAGGCGCTTTTTTCCCAGCCGTGGGCAATTACAGGCTGCTACTTTACTTGTTTACCATAACGATTAGAAAGAAGTGTAATTCGCTTAAATTAAATAGGATTAGAAAGTAATTTTTAGTATAGCACGCTGTTATTCGCTTTTTAAATAAACCGATAATTGCTTTCTAATCATCGGCTTAATCAGAAATAAAGGATACTTATTTTTTAAATAGCATAATTTTAATTTAATTTTTTTGCTTTTGTTATTTTGTTATTGTATTATGTTTTGTTGTCTTTAAAATAATTATGTGTCACCGGATAATGTACTATATGTGTAGGTGTCTGAATAAAAGTTTTTATCTCTATATATCTATACTCAGCCGGAATTTCGAAGTTCCAATTTTAGTTTCTGTTTTTATTTGTACTGTACTACTACTGTACTGTATTAGATAGATGTTATTATTAGTTCTGCCACAATGTCATCTTAAACTGGTCTCATCTTTTGGAGCATTGAAATCCTAAACGAAACACTTTTCCACGGGCGGAACGAACTTTTCCGACAAAAGTAATTTAAGATCAGCTTCGCGGTGCTTATAGAAACAGCTTCGTCCTCGGGTAGAGTTGAAACTTTACAAGAATGTGGAAAAAAATACCGACGTCACGTTCAGAGTACGAGAGTTCAGTTTGAGGCATTTTAAGAAACGGCGACTAAGCTAAAGTTCTGCGCGACTGGTAACTGTTTATTTATGAGATAAGTTAGCGTTAGCGCAGAGCGTTAGGCTGCGTAGGTAGTTGATAGAAATCTAGGCGATATCAGCCGAAGTGTTCGCCCCATCGGTTTGCGGCTTCACGGTTTTGTGATAAACTTTTCCCGTAGTCAACATAGAATACCGATCGACCGATACGATATCATACCGTTAAAATTTACACGCACAGTTAAAGATTAAAGAGCCGTGGTAGCCTAGTGGTCAGGGCGCTCACTTTAGTGTCATAGAGCGCGATTGACCTGGGTTCGATCCCCGGTGCTGGTACCACTAAGATTGTTATTAACAATTTTAAGTGCTGTATTTACCACGTGTTCAACGGTGAAGGAAAACATCGCGAGGAAACCTGTAAACCTGTATGTCTGAGAAATAATAAAAAAATATTATTCCGCGACAATGTGAAGCCCGCCAACCCGCACAGGGGCAGCGTGGTGGGTCGTTCCAGACCCGATAGAGAAGGCGCTTTTTTCCCAGCCGTGGGCAATTACAGGCTGCTACTTTACTTGTTTACCATAACGATTAGAAAGAAGTGTAATTCGCTTAAATTAAATAGGATTAGAAAGTAATTTTTAGTATAGCACGCTGTTATTCGCTTTTTAAATAAACCGATAATTGCTTTCTAATCATCGGCTTAATCAGAAATAAAGGATACTTATTTTTTAAATAGCATAATTTTAATTTAATTTTTTTGCTTTTGTTATTTTGTTATTGTATTATGTTTTGTTGTCTTTAAAATAATTATGTGTCACCGGATAATGTACTATATGTGTAGGTGTCTGAATAAAAGTTTTTATCTCTATATATCTATACTCAGCCGGAATTTCGAAGTTCCAATTTTAGTTTCTGTTTTTATTTGTACTGTACTACTACTGTACTGTATTAGATAGATGTTATTATTAGTTCTGCCACAATGTCATCTTAAACTGGTCTCATCTTTTGGAGCATTGAAATCCTAAACGAAACACTTTTCCACGGGCGGAACGAACTTTTCCGACAAAAGTAATTTAAGATCAGCTTCGCGGTGCTTATAGAAACAGCTTCGTCCTCGGGTAGAGTTGAAACTTTACAAGAATGTGGAAAAAAATACCGACGTCACGTTCAGAGTACGAGAGTTCAGTTTGAGGCATTTTAAGAAACGGCGACTAAGCTAAAGTTCTGCGCGACTGGTAACTGTTTATTTATGAGATAAGTTAGCGTTAGCGCAGAGCGTTAGGCTGCGTAGGTAGTTGATAGAAATCTAGGCGATATCAGCCGAAGTGTTCGCCCCATCGGTTTGCGGCTTCACGGTTTTGTGATAAACTTTTCCCGTAGTCAACATAGAATACCGATCGACCGATACGATATCATACCGTTAAAATTTACACGCACAGTTAAAGATTAAAGAGCCGTGGTAGCCTAGTGGTCAGGGCGCTCACTTTAGTGTCATAGAGCGCGATTGTCCTGGGTTCGATCCCCGGTGCTGGTACCACTAAGATTGTTATTAACAATTTTAAGTGCTGTATTTACCACGTGTTCAACGGTGAAGGAAAACATCGTGAGGAAACCTGCATGTCTGAGAAATAATAAAAATATTATTTCGAGGATATGTGAAGCTCGCCAACCCGCATTGGAGCAGCGTGGCGGGTCCTTCCCGGCTCCTAAACCCTCTCTAATACTATTATTTGAGAAGGAGGCCTTTGCCCAGCAGTGGGCACTTACATGCTGTTACTTTACTTTTTTTTACTTTTAAAGATTAAAGCGATTAAGAGAATTCATGAATATCCCAATGGTCACCGACAGACCATACCCAAATAAGCGGACCCATGTTGAGAAGCGTCTAGGGTGGCAAGGTGTGTTGTCATTATTATGATTAGCGATTGTAACAAACCCTCTGCGTCTGCAGTGGAATCTTTACAAGATGATGACACAGAAGTCGAGGTTGTGTGTAAAATATTCAGGACATTCACTCCCATCGCATTTGATTGTTTAAACACAGTCGCGTGCTAGGTATGACGTAAATCAAAACGTAAAAGAAGAAAGAAAGAAACATTTATTGCACAAATACGCCACTCAATAACAAACAAACATTGCAACATATTTAATAAAACAATTATTTAAACAAACAATGTTTAACATTGCCTCCTGTAGACGGGGCGAACAGACCGCAGTCAGCTTGATGCTGCAGTTGAGACGAGATTACAGCGCTGGTTTTCAGTGGGCCTGTAAAACGATTCTTGAATCTGGCTTTAAAAGTAAATATTCCGTTGGTACTATATTACGCGTACTGTAAAATAGTACAGTATAGTATATTCTTATAACTATGCACTGCGTGTGTTTTTAACAGTCCAAAAAATTTGTAATTTCTTGGAGTGGCTTAAGTTTAGCTACTTAGAGATGTAGATACAGAAGACTACACTTACTTACGCTTTAAATGCAGAACTGTCAAAAAAAAAGTAAAAGTCAAAGGCCTCCTCAAGTATTTGCAGGGTTCGAAGACGGGATGGACCCGCCACGCTGCCCCAGTGCGGGTTTTACAGGCTTCACCCTCGAAACAATATTTTTTAAAATTCCCCAGGCATGCAGGTTTCCTTCACGGCCGAGTACGTGATAAATACAGCACTAAAATTTGCTATTAACAATTTTAGTGATATCGGCCACCGGGGATCGAACCCGGGTCACTCGCGCCTCTCTGAAACTAATGTGTTCGTGACCACTAGGCTACCGAGGCTGCAGTAATTGTACAAATAGTAAAATAATCTCACTTCATAACGATATTTTCCCACACTGTTAACAAAAATAATTATTTCACTCGAAATTGTACTATGTCATTTTTTTCAACACATTTCAAACGAAATTTATCTATTATGTATTTTTATAAAACTGTTCATAAGAAAGACAACGTTTATCTTTTTCTATTCACAAAACACTGCCTAAACATGCTGCATTTTATGCAGACAATATCTCACTCTCTCTTTTCGCATAGGGCTATCTCTATTTCTCTTTCAGGATAGACGTTCATTCAGTCAGTTTCAGGATTTTCTGTACAGTGGACGCGCAAAAAGTTCGTTAACATTTCGGGAATGCTTCAGCGAACGTGTATAGAAAAAAATGTTTCAACGATGTTTTGTTAAACGAAAGCGCTTTGTTAAATATTAAAATGTGTAGTTAAAATTCTAGAAATACTTGTTTAGATTAAAACTTTTGTGGTTAAATTAATAAAGTTTGTGTAAATACGTAGAAAAATGTTTAAAATAAATGTTAGTTAAAATAGTTTAAGGCGGTTAAAGAACTAAATATATGTGCGATCTATTTAAAATATCATAAAACCCGTAAAATGATTGTAAATCGTGTTAAGTGTTTATTTGGAAAAGTTTTAAGATAAAAAAAAACTAGTTAATAAAATATCGAAAATGCCCAACGGGAGCTTTAGCAGCGGCGATAATTTGAGAAGCTTAAATTTTAGTGTAAACGAAACTTTGAGTTTTGGAGCTGAGTTGGATATATTATTTCAACCGGAAGCTGTGCTCATAAGTCTCTATGTGCCGATCATTCTGTTATCTCTCCTCGCCAATGTTCTTCTCATCGTCGTTGCTGTTAAATGCAACTACACGAAGAAGTAAGTTTATATTTTGTTATCATGTTGTGATTATGATTTAAGACGATTACTAAACATAAGTCATACGCCTAGAAAGTCGTACTTTAGAGCCAAGCGGCGGCTTTTGCTACTGCTCGAATGAGCCGGCTCAACGGAGGTTGTACCACCACCACGCAGAATAACGACGTGAAAGCTTGTGCTTTTACATTTAATTTGGTGGACCACCCACTTCCATCTCTCCCATTCTTCCTCATGCCCTCCAAAATTTCATTAAGACCGGCAACGCACCTGCTGATCCTCTGGCGTTCCAGATGTATGTGGGTGTCCGGAATCGCTTATCATCATTAAAAAAAACAATTTGATAGACATTTTGTGTATAGTTAATTAGATAATGTTTTACTTTCCAAGATTATCTAGATAGGTGTCATACAAGAGAAATTCGTTTTCATACCCTTAATTATTTTTCCTGACATAGAATATTGAAGTATGTCTGCTACTGGAAAGATTTCTCCCGATGGGAGGATGTCTCTTATTCACCTCGTCCTACAGGCGTATAGGTAATCGTAATATCGATTGGTACATTGGCTATACGCATGGCTGCGGTACGAGTGGTCTCGGTTTTGATTCCTGCTCGGGCTACGTACGACCTTTATGTCTGTAATACACACTGAACTGTGTTAATAATCATAAAGATTTTGAAGCCGGGAAGGGTACGCCACGCTGGTTCTATGTGGGTTAGCGGGCTTCACGTGTCCTCGAAATAACATTTCTCAGACATATAGGTTTCATCACGATGCTTTCCTTCACCGCCGTGTACGTGAATGTACCAGTACAGTCCACAGTTGGACATAATCCTCTCAATGAAAGCACAAATAAAAGCTGGCATAGCATTAAGGAACATTTGCTCAAAGCTCTCAACGTCAGACAGACGGGCTGTTGAACGCAAGACCGGTGCCCTCGCGCTAGAGATGCTGATTTACATTTCACCATTAGTTTGTGGAATTTAGGTTAGGCAAATTCAGATGGATTTACTGCCAACACTCGGCCGCCCGGAGTCTTGTCTATAACAGGTTGCATGCGAGGTTATCATTCGATTAAAGAGGTGGTATATTTCCCCTTACAGCTAAACGACTGTATTTATATAATTGATATTAAGTGTATACCTTAGAAAAAGCTTTTGAAATAAGAGGTTAAATTAAATGTCGTAATGTCGCATCCAGTCTGTATAAGTGACACTCGTCGCCAGTATTTCACGTCTGATGCCAGTGGCAGGCCACGAACAAGGATATCTGTTTCGTATGTCTCAGCGCAGCCTAATTGGCTTCTGCGATCTACTTTAAGCCTCTTCCAGAGATAGAGCGTGTCGAATGACGAGACCTCGCAGTTGTCATGAAATTTTCGAGCTTTAATTAGGGTAGCCGATTCTTTCTTCACCACCGCAAGACCAAAATCTCATACGTCCCTCGTGGTATAAAAGTGTGGGGCTAAGTGATTCTGTTTACCGTTCCATAAGATATTAGCTAATGAATAAACGGGCACATCGTGTAATGCTATATTTAACACCAAGCTGAATGATTCGCCCAATAGTAAATTTTGTCTCAGCTGATGCTTGTTGGAAAGGTCGATCTTAGCGTAATATTATAAACCGACTTTGGTATAAATTTAAATTACTTTGTAGGCCACGATAGTCAAGTGATTAAGGGAGACAGTTCTTACCACTGTGTTTTTGGACAGTTATGTCTGGTAATTATTAACGTTGATAGGTTAAAATTGTTGTCTTAAACACTGGTTAAAAATCGGTTGAAGTTTCTTAAGTATATGGTCGTAAATGCTAGCTATATTTAAATAAGCAGTTTGCTTCACATTACAATAGGCCAGCAGAATTTATTTTTTGATCTTTTTTATTTTCTATTCACCTTTTCCTTTTTTAAAAGCCTGTTGGTAGTCCACAGCTAGACAATAATAATAATAAAGGAAAGGGGAATACAAATATTGTAATATTACATAAGAATGGTAGACTGTTAAAAAACCACTCCCTAACAATTTCCTGTATCAATCATTAATCGAATACTACATATTTGCAATGAAACTATTAGACTGGGTCCTACCACCGGTTTAGGGTCCAGTAATAACTAAAATGAATTTTAACAAAACTTACCACTGCACAACCTCAAGATACTGTAAGCGCATTCTGCGTAGATCGGACCAAAGTTAATAATTAAAAGCTAACGCTAGCCGGAGTTGACTATGATCTCTGAACGTCTAACAGTCCCCCCGTCAGCGACCACGGCTGCTGTAAAGCACTCGAAACGTCGGGAAATAAACGCGATAAAATCCGAAAGTAATAGTTTCATTTCAAACTTCCAAACATATGACTTCAAACGTGATAGAGCCAAACAGCGGCTTTTGCTGCTGCTCGAATGGACCGGCTCGACCGGGTTGGTACCACGGCCTCGCAGAGTACCGGCGTGAAGTAGATGCATCTTACGCTTCTGCATTTCGTTCGGCGAGTGATGTAACCGGAGGGCCAATCAAACAAAAACCAGAACAAAACTGGTGAAAATTGACTGCCTAGATTATTATGATTACACGATATTAGATCTTTTTTAAGTTAGCACTGTTAACTGATAAATCATATTACATTACTACGCTCCTAGTGAGCACTTGTAAATTGCAGAGACTTAAATGCACACACCACAAAGCACTACCAGAATGTCTATGCTGCACGCGCACCTACAAAACACCTACGTGATAGAATCTGCATATTCAAGACTACATTGTGATAATGTGAGTGTGCGTCGTGTTGCGTTACTGAGGGGAGTATAGTAAAAGACTGTCCTGAGTTTAAATCGAAATAACGAAACGTATAAATGTGAATATTGCCGTGACTTACGATAATGTGTACTAGATTTTATTTTATTATTATAATTAAATTATTATTATCATCTATATTGGCTCAGCGATTAATTTTTCTGATTGCCGACAATGGGTATATAGTACAGAAGCCTATCCGAAGCCAGTATTTGTGGCAAGACATAGGATTCTGCATGTTCTCTTCTCCATCTTAACCGATACCGATTTCGTTGGAAGCTCAGGCTAAACTTCTCTGGGATTACTTGCCCGATGACATTAGAAAAGTGTAATAAATTATACTTCAAGCGACTGGTACGTGAACACCATTTGATGACTCCTGTTAACAGTTAGTATTAACAATGGATCTTTGATCATTAAAGTAAAATGTTTTTTTTTTATATGGGAAAGGCGACAAACGAGCAAGCGGTTCACCTGATGGTAAGTGAATACCGTCGTCCACGTATATCTGCAACATCAGAGGTGCTGCAGGTGCGTTCCCGGCCTTTAAGGGAATTTGGGAGATGGGAGGGATAGTGAGGAGGGGGATGGGAAGGGGAAGGGGGAGTGGGCCTCCGGTTACCTCACTCACCGAACGAAACGCAGAAGCACAAGGTGCCTCTACTTCACGCCGGTATTCTGCGAGGCCGTGGTACCAATGCGGTCGAGCCGGCCCATTCGAGCAGCAGCAAAAGCCGCCGCTTGGCTCTACCACGTTGAAAATGTATATTAAATGTGTTGTTTATATATATTGTTTGTGTATGTACGTAGGTTAGTATATGTATATAGGATATGTATGTAGATATGATACTTTCACACCGTATATTTTTCTATTAAGAACATATCTATTTATTTAAGTATATGAACGTATTTAAGTATTTATTAGTTCTAATTGTTTTACTAAAATGTAAACGTGTATTTTATTGTATCTATTAGTTTATTTCTCCACGTCCTGGATTGACTGAAAGGCATTAAGTACGCTCTTTGTTATAATTTTTAGTGGTGATCGCAATAAAGTTAAATTTTTTAATGGGAAAAGCGGCAAACTAACAAGTCGCTCATCTGATGCTAAGTGATTACTGTCGCCCACGTACAAGGGTACTGGGAGATGGGAGGGAGGATGATGAAGGTGATGGGGAGGGGGAGTGGGCCTCCCGTTACCTCGCTCACCGAAGGAAACGCAGAAGCACAAGATGCCTCTACTTCACGCCGGTATTCTGCGAGGCCGTGGTACCAATGCGGTCGAGCCGGCCCATTCGAGCAGCAGCAAAGCCGCCGCTTGGCTCTACCACGTTGAAAATGTATATTAAATGTGTTGTTTATATATATTGTTTGTGTATGTACGTAGGTTAGTATATGTATATAGGATATGTACGTAGATATGATACTTTCACACCGTTTATTTTTCTATTAAGAACATATCTATTTATTTAAGTATATGAACGTATTTAAGTATTTATTAGTTCTAATTGTTTTACTAAAATGTAAACGTGTATTTTAATGTATCTATTAGTTTATTTCTCCACGTCCTGGATTGACTGAAAGGCATTAAGTACGCTCTTTGTTATAATTTTTAGTGGTGATCGCAATAAAGTTAAATTTTTTAATGGGAAAAGCGGCAAACTAACAAGTCGCTCATCTGATGCTAAGTGATTACTGTCGCCCACGTACAAGGGTACTGGGAGATGGGAGGGAGGATGATGAAGGTGATGGGGAGGGGGAGTGGGCCTCCCGTTACCTCGCTCACCGAAGGAAACGCAGAAGCACAAGATGCCTCTACATCACCATGCAACCATGCTTTTTTTTATGGTAAAGGCGGCAAACGAGCAATCGCTTCACCTGATTGTAAGTGATTACCGTCGCCCACGTACGTCTGCAACACCAGAGGTGCCGCAGCTGCGTTGCCGGCCTTTAACAGTATTTGGGAGAGGGGAGGGAGAAGTCACACACCGAACGGAACGCAGAAGCACAAGATGCCTCTACATCACCATGCAACCATGCTTTTTTTATGGTAAAGGCGGCAAACGAGCAATCGCTTCACCTGATTGTAAGTGATTACCGTCGCCCACGTACGTCTGCAACACCAGAGGTGCCGCAGCTGCGTTGCCGGCCTTTAACAGTATTTGGGAGAGGGGAGGGAGAAGTCACACACCGAACGGAACGCAGAAGCACAAGATGCCTCTACATCACCATGCAACCATGCTTTTTATGGTAAAGGCGGCAAACGAGCAATCGCTTCACCTGATTGTAAGTGATTACCGTCGCCCACGTACGTCTGCAACACCAGAGGTGCCGCAGCTGCGTTGCCGGCCTTTAACAGTATTTGGGTGAGTGAGGTAGTCGGAGGCCCACTCCACTTCTCCATCCCCCTCCTCATCCTCTCCTTCCCATCTCTCGGATACCCTTGAAGGCCGGCAACGCACCTGCAGCACCTCTGGTGTCGCAGTTCGTTCGGTGAGTGAGGTAGTCGGAGGCCCACTCCACTTCTCCATCCCCCTCCTCATCCTCTCCTTCCCATCTCTCGGATACCCTTGAAGGCCGGCAACGCACCTGCAGCACCTCTGGTGTCGCGGTGGGTTCGGTGAGTGAGGTAGTCGGAGGCCCACCCACTTCTCCATCCCCTCCTCATCCTCTCCTTCCCATCTCTCGGATACCCTTGAAGGCCGGCAACGCACCTGCAGCACCTCTGGTGTCGCAGTTCGTTCGGTGAGTGAGGTAGTCGGAGGCCCACTCCACTTCTCCATCCCCCTCCTCATCCTCTCCTTCCCATCTCTCGGATACCCTTGAAGGCCGGCAACGCACCTGCAGCACCTCTGGTGTCGCAGTTCGTTCGGTGAGTGAGGTAGTCGGAGGCCCACCCACTTCTCCATCCCCTCCTCATCCTCCTTCCCATCTCTCGGATACCCTTGAAGGCCGGCAACGCACCTGCAGCACCTCTGGTGTCGCAGTTCGTTCGGTGAGTGAGGTAGTCGGAGGCCCACCCACTTCTCCATCCCCTCCTCATCCTCCTTCCCATCTCTCGGATACCCTTGAAGGCCGGCAACGCACCTGCAGCACCTCTGGTGTCGCAGTTCGTTCGGTGAGTGAGGTAGTCGGAGGCCCACTCCACTTCTCCATCCCCCTCCTCATCCTCTCCTTCCCATCTCTCGGATACCCTTGAAGGCCGGCAACGCACCTGCAGCACCTCTGGTGTCGCAGATGTACTTGGGCGACGGTAATCAGGTTTAATTTTGATAATTTGCTTTTAAATGTCAAAAAAAAACTTCATTTAATTTCACTATAGCAATACCAACCAGTCAATGGAAAATCCCAGAATATCCATTGAATCTACCCAAAACTAAATATGAAAATGACATCTAACAAGTGTTTGTGCTCAAAGCTTAGTATAACATTAATGATTATCTTAATGATAAGCAAGCGTTAAGTAGTGTTCATATAGTTTAATACGAACTATCTTGTAACTTGACGCCGCCATATGTAAATGGCTAGTATATAATTAATAAATTTTGTTAATAACTTACATTCAAGATATTGTAAATGGTCTCATAGAAAATTGTTGGTCTGCTCTTTGGGAATGTCATGACATTGCTGTAATAAACATATCTATATACCAACCATACCAGAGTCTGAACAATACGCAGACTATTAGTAAGGTAAGTGACTACCGTCGCCCGCGTACATCTGCAACACCAGAGCTGCTGCAGGTCATTAAGGGTATTTGAGAGATTTGAGACTTGGGTATGTTATGATCGCTTAGAGGCCTCTGCTTGTGATGTATTAGTTCGTTTATTTTTCTATGTCTCTTTATGGTTCAGGAGGTTATGGCTGCCACATGCGTTATACTTGAGTACAAGCACTACTTGTGGAGGCTGTTCTGTATGAGTTTGCAGTAACTTCTGTATAATGACATTGTATGCATTACATGTTGATTAAAAAAAAATTAAAAAGAGAACACCCGCGAAGATTCTTTCGCCTGTTTCTTCTTTGTAAGAGAAACCTCTTTACGGTACGGTAGTAAAAAAAAGAAACATTGGTCTTGTGAAGTTTGTGTTTATTTTAATATCGACGAAATAAATATTTTTTCTCGATCTGAATTTGTTTTCCTCCGACGGGTTCAGATCTGTGCTAAACGAGTTTGAGCACTTATGAAGTCCGGTGTATTGCTCTCGTGTCAGATTTGATTAGTTCGTGCCTTGGGTCCAAGGTCACTGAGAGCCTTCCCTACACGACGCTGGACATCATTTTGATAAACTTTATCCGAAGTATACTCCTTTCTCAAAAAACTTAAGCTTCGTGAATCTTTAGATGGAAACTCCCACCAAACCATGATTGGTGCAGGATGATAATGTATCGAAATATCTCACTGCTGATTTTCTTTCAATGCATAGAATGTCCACCGATGTTGAATTCGCTAATCCATGGTGGATTAGCGAATAACATTCCTCACAACACGGAATTTGTCCTCGGGTCTATTTTTTTTTTATCTAATTGGGTTTAAAAACAAGCTAATAGTTTAGCTGGAGGTATGTAATTACTGCAGCCTATAGACACCTGAAAACAACTTCAGTTGGAGAAGGTTACAGATGCGTTGTCACCTTTGAGGAATTAGAGTGGAAATATGATATTGAGGACTAAGAAAATGGAATTCCTCATAGCCCGTAATTATGATGGGTCTCTGTACCTTTCAAACCTGTGTTCCGGTTTGAAACAACAGTAGTTGCACTGTTGTTTAACACCAGAAATGGGTAAGATCGTGTGGGTAGACGAATCGCAGGCAAAGAAGTAGCTGCGCCAATTGGAGCAGCTGACGGACTCTTCATAACTTAAAAAAGAATCTCGAATACATATTTTAAAATACAAGACAAAAAAGCAGTTCCGATTTGTAATAGTTCTATTCTTTTGTTATAACGAATGTCGGTATTAAGAATGAAAAATCACAAAACGTAAAGCTTCAAAAACAGGTGTAGAATGTCTTAATACTAACTAAAATAGATATGACCAATTAAATTTAGTGATTGATTCCACAAAGTAACTATTCAAAGAACATGTTCTATAGTTAAATATTTAAAACAAAAAGCTGTAGTGATTACAAAAAAAAAATATGTAAGAAATAAATATGGACCATACGAGTATACCCAACACTGGTCAGAGGTCTAGAAATTCAAGCCCCTTTTCCGCACAGCTAATTTGGAATGCGACAGGCAGTGAGCCTGTCACTGTCTTATGGTCCACACCAAGGATAAAAATCGTACATAAAGTTTTGAAAAACTCATTGTTATTTACATAGGGGATCGAGCTCGAGTCTCCTGATTTAGAGGCATATCTCCTAACCACTCTGTCTATCGTGGCTAATATATATTTAACAATATAACAAGATAAACTAAAAGTTAAACGAATTAAAATATGGGTGATAGTGGTTAGGTAGGTAGATGATAACGGCAAAACTTGAAAATTATAATCTCTGGCAATAAATCCAGTGACGACAGGGCACGCCTCCCGTTGGGTTTTATCTCCCGCCGAGGCGATAATTAGATTGGCGAAGCTTGTTTGATGAAAAAAAAACTAAGCGAACAAACTGGAGGCGTCGCGTAATAAAATCTACCCACCGTTTTATCCCTTAGGTGTGTCGATTAGGCTCAAACACTTAAATATATATCATGGCGGCTGATAAATGTTTGTTAGTGTATGTGTAGTTAGCTACGTGCAGGTGAGGATGGAATTAAAAAATAATATGTCACACTTTACACCATCTAAAGTAATTGTTAGTTCTAAACTATTAGTACATAGTGATTCCTAGTTGTTTACACAAATACTAGACGTTTAAAAATAAACATATAGGCCATGAACATAGCTGATGTGAAACATCGACGCTCTAGGAAGTCTGCAGTTCATATTCTAGATCACCCAGACCTCTACATCACATTTGATAGACCTTAAACCCTCGCAAAATTATATCGATTCCTCCCATTAAATGCGAGGCTTTTGAAATCAAAAATCATCCTGATTTCAATATGGTGGTAGCATCGTTGGCTAGAGAACCAACATCTACCACAAAACCTTGCGTACCCATATTCTAGATCGCCCAGACCTCTACATCACGTTTAATAGACCTCAAACCGTCGCAAAATTATATCGATTCCTCCCAAGGATGATTCGCGAGGCTATTGAAATCAAAAATCATCCTGATTTCAATATGGTGGTAGCATCATCGGCTTGAGAATCAACATCTACCACAAAACCTTGCGTACCTCTGCACGGCCTCAAAATACTGTGAGGCAATCTGCGTAGATCGGACCAAAATTAACAATTAAAAGTTGTGCGATTACCGACGCCCACGTACATCCGCAACACCAGAGGTGCTGCAGGTGAGTTCCCGGCCTTTAAGGGTATTAGGGAGATCGGAGGGAGGATGAGGAGAAGGATGGGAAGGGGGAGTGGGCCTCCGATAACCCCACTCACCGTACGAAACGCAGAAGCACCAGGTGCCTCTACTTCACGTTGGTATTCTGCGAATCTGTGGTACCAATCCGAACGAGCCGGCCCATTCGAGCAGCAGCGAAAGTCGCCGCTTGGCATAACCACGTTTAAAAATAAATAAAAAAACTGCATATGTCGTTTATAATTTTCAGTTTATGTTATTGATTCCCGAGAATATTGAATTGAAATTAAAGAAACTTCGAAAACCTCTCTATTCATTGCACATTGCATAGCGTTCACTAAGTTATTTACAATCTGGTTTAACTATAGTACAGCATTATAGCCCGAGGACCTGGCACTATATTTATATAGCTATAGTACTACTCCCGGGAGAGGTACAGCTAACATTTTAAATTTGGCATTTTAAGCGACGTTTTTATCAGTACTCCACGGTAACGGCGCGTTTGTGTGGGAAATGATATGATAAATAAAAAAATATTTTTGACAGCATGAAGGAATTGTACTGGCCCCAAAACGCTCGCAAAAAATAAAAGAAACTCGCTTAATCGCCAGCAATATTAAACTTTGAAAATTAGTCGAATCTATACCATTATTACACCCTAATTCATTAGCTTATGAATTATTGTAACATGTAGTTGCATTGTTAAATATTGTGAAATTTGAGATTTGTTTATAGTCGTTTTTTATGTAAACAATTTTTTTATCCACGTGTGAATGTTTGAACAGCAGCCAGAAATATGACTTTTGGCGCTTTGCCAAAACGGAATACGTTGATGTTATAATAAACGTACGGTTACAAAGAGATAAACACAAATTGAACGTCCAGTCTGTCAATTCGCATTTATATCAATCATTTCGAAAACTTCTTCCAAAGGATTGAAGCAAATACTAGATAAATCAAATTGCACAAGGTTTTTTTTTCTTAATATCATCACAGTGAGCCGAAGACATTTCGATCATTGAGATACAAAATATGTGTCTGTTCTGAAAAACTAATTTGAATTACGCACAGAGAAATGACGGGGAAGAAGTATTTATCACAAAAACTCGCTGCACATATAGTTTCTCCAAATATAGTTAATGCTGGCGATTATTTTCTATTGGTGGACTTTCATACTAGATTTAGTTGGTTCACACAAACCCTTAAAGTAATTCCTTTAAATTAAAAGCAACCCAGTCAAGTGCTCGGTGAAATAAATAAAAACCAGCCAAGTGCGAGTCGGACAAGCAAACCAAGGGTTCCATACAATAATATTACTCGTATCATCGTATTATGTATTTACAAAATAAAAAAACGTGTTTTCTTTTATTTAGTTCGGGATACTTAGCGCGAACCTGACTCTCACTTGGTTTACTTTAAAGTTTGTTCTATAACCACACAAAGCTTGAGGCTTGTATAAATTACAGTTTTTATAACAGAGTTAAAACAAAACAACGTTAAAAAAAACAGGTTGTTTGTGTCCCCCTTGGGACTCCTTAAAATTATACATCTTTGCCATAATAAAATATTCTTTGAAAATTTTAGAAAATTATTGGAGATCGAAAGAATTTTAAACGTAGTATATGGACAGGCGAACGTACAGACGGCTTAGGTAAAGAGTGTTTGTACCCAACTAAATCCAAAAAATGTTTCGTTATTATTTACCGTAACGACAATTTTTGGAACATAGTCTTGTAAAACACTTACCAATTAAAACTGAAAATGTTTATTATTATATGTTTAAATTTGGAAGTACAACTAGTGTAGAAAGGTTATATTACAACAAATATCTATTAAAAATTATGTACAGTAGTAACTTACACGCTCGAGCTATATTTATAAGAACTTACTTTTAAGGAGTTGCTCCAAAAGCCAGCCTAAGTTGCTAGCTGCCATTATGCTGACTAACGATTGCTGATTAAGGCTCTGGCGATTGTCTGTTGTTGGTGATGTTAAATCTTTTCAAACATACCAAACTCAAGTCCCACAGATGTCCGCGTCTCTAGTACAGTGTGTAGTGAGTATAGGCAAATCAATGTATGGCATGTTAGCTTTTGTAAGTGGAATTTGTAAGCGGAATTTCACCGGAAGATCGACGTCCAGTGACTTATACAGACTAACAAAGAAGAAGAGAAACTATGTTCACACCCAGTCACTATTAATGTATGTATGTATGTATATATCCACGCCTTGTTCCCAACGGGGTAGGCAGAGACAATCTTCTTCCACTTTCATCAATCTTCGCATGCTTGCTCGTTGGTTTAAAGTAATCTTGATCTGGACTTTTTTCAGAACGTCTCCGTTTCGATCGTGAAATTTTCGCCTAGGTCTTCCTCTCCCGACTCTACCATTTACACTCGCCTCATATATTTGTTTCGTCAACCTACTTTCATTCATCCTCTCCACATGTCCAAACCAGCTCAGCATCCCTTTAGTAATGTATTTTTTTTTTTTGGGAAAGTCGGCAAATGAGCAAGCGGTTCACCTGATGGTAAGTGATTACCGTCACCCACGTACATCTGCAACACCAGAGGTGCTGCAGATGTACGTGGGTGACGGTGTACGGTATTCTGCGAGGCCGTGGTAACAACCCGGTCGAGCCGGCCCATTCAAACCTACGAACGGCCCTAACGAAACTCTAATTTTCACTGTCTTAATATTCTTTCGAGTATAAAGGACAATTCCAATACTCCATTAAATTTTAAACATACGACCCCCTCATTAACGAAAAAAAAACACGAAGTGAGTAAATGTTACATCGCTCGTATTATGAAATTTCGTTGAAGTAGAACAGTCATTGTTGTTACCATGAAATGTTTCATTTTCGTAATGCATTTTGTGTGTGTGTGTGTTAAGCTCAAAATAAGAATAACATAACATTTGTGATGACGTAATTAGCAAAGTAATTACGTCATCACAAATGAGACGGGTTCATGCGTGTATGTTTGTTCACGTTGTCACTGTTTATGAGAATGTATTATTCAGAATGTTTATTGTTTCTACATGAATGTCTATTTCATATTGTTACATAATATTCAAATTATAATTCTTTTATTGTTATCATTATAATCTTTTTTCGTGCTTGATAGAGCCATGAGGTGGCTTGTGCTGCTGCTCTAAAAGGCCGATTCAATTTTCCACCATCATTTGGCCCCCAGAGACTTGTCTATTTATCAGAAGGCAATTAGGCTTATATGCCCTTCGGACGCATTCATGCCTTGTCTCGGCCGGAGGACTTAGGGGCCCTGGCTTGTTCACTCACGGTGGTCGAAGAGGAACTGGCTGAGCCGCCTTGGGGCCGCTCGTTCGTGTACGCAACCCAGGTGGAGTAGAGAGGGAAGATGAGCTTCTGTATTGCGATACAGGATTCTCTCTTTCCGACCACGGTCGTAACATGGTCGACGGCGAAGCGAAGCGAGCGATGGACCAGGTCAGCGGCGGGTTGCCGGTTGGACTGGTGCCCCTGGGTGGCGAAAGGGGTTCGTTACCCGCATGGAATTGGAGGCCGATTAGATAGACGCGTCAGTGTCTGCTGATATGCTGCGAAGCTTTTTTGGCGGTGCACGCTCGACCTTACCCGTCTTTGCTCCTACTCGGGCGGGAAAGCTTTAGGCGTTTTCCCATAAATAGAAAAAAAAAGGCTTTGGCTTATACCCGTTGTAGCCTAGTGGTCTCGTTGCTCGGTTTGAATTCATATCACTCGTGTTAATTGGATTCTTAAGGAACGGTGTCCCATTTCGCAACGATTTTTTTTTGTATTTTTATTTATTTATTCTTCATTACACCAAAAACTGTATGACCTAAAAGCTTAATGCTATATGGCATTCTCTACCAGCTAACCTTGGGTAAAACAGAGAGTTTGTTTTGGGGCAGTTAAGATAGTCAAGAGAAAAGAGGGCTACCATACTTATATTAATATAATCTTAACTATATATTTATAATAGACTCTTATTATTTAACCATACGTACATGTACATAAACATATCTAAACATATACATATACAAACACATAAATGCATACACACTTAAACCGAACACTTTTACAGAAATATATCTTGTATTTTCACAAGTAGAACCTAAATCCAGCAACATAAATTTGAACTTAACGTGTATTTTTAATAGTGAAGAAAAAATGTTGTATATATTTTACATCTCGATTCACATATGAAATATTTTCAGTTTCGATTCCATTTATGAAAGTCGTGCCACGGCAGCTTAGTGCTCAGGCTAGCTTGACCTCTAATGCCTGCCTTGACCCTAATTAAGTGCTCAATTTATTTATTTATTTATTTATTCTTTATTGCCTTAAGCTTAAGGTTACAATGGGCAGACTTAATGCCAAGTGGCATTCTCTACCAGTCAACCCTTGTTATGGTGAAAGGTAGTGGGCAGGTATGAAACAAAGAATAAAAAATAAAATAAAATAAAAAACTCTAATAAAAATAAGTTGATCTCAATTAATATATATATTATTATATATAATTATTATATTTCGAAATAAACAATACATAAGTATTTCGAGGAGTAGAGGAGTCCGTCAAACCTTTCTACGAAACCATTTATACAGATTGCTACTTTGTTTTTAAGCGGTATATAAATAAAGGCTATGTAATAAGTCGTTCAGATTTGTATTAGTAGAAGCTTCAGAAAATAAGATTTTAGTTTTATTATAAACGCAGCTTGATATCGGAATTTTCCTTTGAGCGGAGGTGGCATGACTTAATCCATGTCTAAATCTGACAGTTTTATGATAAGTTATAAATACCCTTATAGCTTGTAAATTATGTATCTGATTCGTTTTGGACTACCAGTCAATGGTTAGAAAACCGGATAACAGTAAAAATAGTACACTATTAAAAAAACGTTACCTTCCGCTGTAGGAAATTCTCCTGTGTCGCGGAGGCAGTTTACATACATGAATTCCACACGGAAAAAACACCCAGACCGGGAACTATTATTTGTGGTCCATACAGATACTAATCCCGTGCGAGAATCGAACCCGCGACCCACAGCGCCGCAGCTAAACGCTTAGCCACTACGCCACCGAGCCGTCTAAACTGCACCCTTCAAGCCTGAAAGGCTACATAAACAGTAGACAGACCCGTAATTATATTGGCTCTCTATGCCATACGAACTGGAACACAACAGTAACTGCACTGGGACAGCTCGAACGTGGTAGTACCACTTGTGCTTCTGGGTTTCGTTCGGTGAATGAGGTAACCGGAGGCCCACGCACCGTCCTCATCCCCCATCCTATTCCTATGTCCCAATACTCAAATATCCCTAGAGGCAAGGCGGCTACGCACCTGCAGCACTTCGAGTGTTGCAGATGTTCGTGGGAGACGGTAATCACTTACCAGCAGGTAAAAAAAGAAATCGTGGCCTACCTCACTTCTACAACGGACCGTCGCAGTATACGCACGCGACACGTCTGATCTTCATCGTGAAAGCAATAATTCATTATGTTTGTTGCAATATTTTTTTTTTTCTTTTTTTTAAAAAAACTTTACCTTCCGCTGTAGGAATTTCTCCTGTGTAGCGGAGGCAGTTTACATACATGAATTGCACACGGACAAGAATTAAGATATATAGAAACTATATAAATATAGTTGTTTCTATATAAATATTATATTTATATAGAAACAACATCTATCGTTTATTTGTTTTGGGTATCGATTATCTGTTACTCTGCTCTAAGACTCTTGACATATTTAGTATGTTACGGTCTAAAACTATATATGAAAGTCTCGCGTAAAAAAAAAAGTAAAAGTAGCAGCCCGTAAGCGCCCACTGCCGGGCAAAGGCCTCCTTTTCAAATATCTGAGAGGGTACAGGAGCCGGGAATGGCCCCTCACGCTGCTCTATTGCGGGCTTCACATATAATATTTCTCAGACTTGTAGATTTCCTCACGATGTTTGCCTTCACCGCCGAGCACGTGGAAAATTCAGCACTTAAAATTGCTATTAACATTTTTAATGGTGGCGGCATCGGGGATCGAACCCAGGTCACACGCGCTCTATGAAACTAAAGTGAGGAGCCTGACCACTAGGCTACCATGAAATGAGTGAAATGACAATATTAGAAGTCTCGAGTACAATATTATATCAGCTAGTTGGTAACATCGGATAGTCATCACATACATTTCTCATTTAGACTGGGGGAGACTCAGACTTATCATAAGGGGGGAAAATTATTAACATATCTTAAGGGGATCTGACTCCGAACATAAGAGACTCTAGAAAATGGGAGAAGGCAAAGCCGTGCGTGGCGCAATATGTATGTGCCAATTACGTCAAGCCAGACCATCATACTGTATTGGCCTGAAGGTGCAGCGTGATATCGGCGTTAGAATCTACCGCTGTCTTTCTTCCCACGGGTATCGTAACAGGTGAATGAGTGAAAATTCCTGAAAATCACAACGGACAGATGACGGCATGACCATGTCGTAAAATATCAGACCAAAGTTGAGCAGACAGATGACGGGCAGCTGCGTCTGGGATGCGTGGTGCCTATATATGAGGATATTATTTATGATATGGATATTAATTACCTAATAGAATAATAGATCATTGACAATATTCGGCTTATCAATTTTAATTTTTATTATATATTTATTTATGTATCCTTTTATATACTTGTATACGTATTTGTGTATTTTATGTTATAAATATTTATTTAATTATATAGTTTATTTATATGTATTTATCAAGTTATTTTTATTGGAGTTTTTTAATTTTTTTTTTCTTTGTTTTATACCTGCCAACTACCTTTCACCATAACAAGGGTTGAATGGTAGAGAATGCCACTTGGCATTAAGTCCGCCCATTGTAACCTTAAGCTTAGGGTAATAAAGAATAAATAAATATTATCTCCTTACGGGAGAGGCGTCTGTTCTGCGGTGAACTATATAACCAACTAATAACAGCAATAACGAACCATAATTGGTCTATTCATTGATGAGAATTTGTTTTCAACTATATTCAACAATTCCATCAAGATTACATCACAGTGGAAAATATAATATTGATTGGATTGGAGGAACTCTGTGGGTGGATTAATTATGTTCAAATTAATTTTAAAGTAACAAAGAAAATTTATATCAAAATCTTAGTTTTTACAAAATATAACTAACAACTAAGAAATATGATTTAGACAGCTATTAAAATAATACAAGTTTATTTCGGTACATTATCGTTAACAAGTTTAGGAATATGACACTGTTAATTTGGTTAGTCATCGTTGTATAGTGTCTGTTCTACTGAGTTCTATTGAATTTAGACTTACATACTATAATATCAGTATCATCATCATCATCATCATTTCAGCCTATCACAAGGCCACTGCTGAACATAGGCCTCCCCCAAAGATTCCCACGAAGCTCGGTCCTGAGCCACCTGCATCCAACGACTTCCATATCAGTATGCTAAAATAGAATAAAATATAAAAAGAGCCGTGGTAGCATAGGATAGCCACGTCAGGACGCTCACTTTAGTTTCATACAGCGCGAGTGACCTGGGTTCGATCACCGGTGACGGCACCACTAAAATTGTTAATAGCAATTTTGCAAAGTGCTGTATTTACCACGTGCTCAGCGGTGAAGGAAACCATCGTGAGGAAACCTGCATGTCTGAGAAATAATAAAAATATTATTTCGAGGATATGTGAAGCCCGGCAACCCACACTGGAGCAGCGTGGCGAGGCCTTCCCGGGTCTAAACCCCTCTTATATATTTGGAAAGGAGGCCTTTGCCCAGCAGTGAGCACTTACAGGCTGCTACTTTTATGCTAAAATAATCAACACACGAGATTTTGGCGACTAAATGATGGCGGACAAACTATCCAAATTCGTCAAACACAAATCCCTAATACCACTGATGTGGAGCAACATCCCTAGTGCCTGGGTAATAGTACTGCGCTCTAAAACCCGCTAGCTCGGCGTGATTTCTATGGGAAAGCGGGTGAAAGTGCACTTGGCTCACCTGATGGTAAGTGATCACCGACGCCCACGTACGTCTACAACACAAAGGGAGCTGCTGATGCATATTCAGCCAAGAGTATTGGCCGTGCATTTCAAAAAATTAATGTCGGTTTTTTCGTTCGCTTTCTTGGAGAGCCCTATAGTTACGGTTGAGTTTTAATAGGCTTATAAATAAACAGAATCCGCGTTTTGATTTTGGTTTAAACTCTCAGAGAGTCCCCAACCGTTGACTCTCTGAGAGTTTTTGTGTTTGTTTTTGCGAGTTGATGTTTTCCTTATAACATCCACGGAAGAGTCTCTGAATCCACTTGCTGGACTATAACAGTAATTGTACTGCTGTCAATTGTCCCACTGTTTGCCGATCTGGTTAAGAATATGTACTAATCCGTGACGATCCTCGGCAGAGAAGGAATCTCTCTACCGTAAAATTTCTTATTGAGGCATTTTAATTAACATGATATTTAGAAGAAGAAGAAGAAGAAGAAGAAGAAAGCACTTTATTCATTATTGCCAAGTAACACATAATGAAAACTTAATTAACATAACTGTAACATATGTATGTGGGTAGATGTCAATAAGGTGTTCTACAAGTACACCGGATTTATCAGGCAGTCAATAAATGGTGATTGTACTGTTCGACGTGTTTTATTAACTGCTCCGAATCCTTCAAGTAGTGAAGGATATTACAATAACAAAATATAATAATATTTTATTCATTGTTTCAGCGTCACTAATATATTCCTCGTGAATCTATCGGCCGCTGATTTGCTGGTGACATGCGTGTGCATGCCGATACAACTAAGTAAAGCTGTAACTTTAGTTTGGTTCTACGGCGATACGGTTTGCAAAATTGTCAATTACATACAAGGTTAAGTGATGCTGTAAATACATTTGAGATTTATTATTTATCATTACGTTGGGTTGACGACGAACGTGCTGACTATCCGACTGATGGTAAGTGGCTACAGACGCTTTGATAACGCCTAGGAATGAAATGGTATGAGTCGTGTGTTGTATATGTTGTAATCATACTGGCGCTCTATACCTGGCTAAAATGGGTAAGAAAGTGGTACCTAATCAACCGACTCCAAGGCACAGAAGGAGCCTATCACCGGTGTAGTAAAAGATGGTTTTGTTACCGGTATGTATAACTTACCTTTTACTGTTTCTCTGAGTGAGGACCCTAGAGGCCAAAGTCCCTCTTCCCCATACCTATACATACATCACCCTAATATCCTTAAAGGCCGGCAACCCACCCGCTGCTATTCTGTTGTTGCAGAAGTACGTGGGCGTCGGTAATCACGTACCATGAGGTGTGCCGCTTGCGCTTTTACCCGCCTTCGCATAGAAAACAATCTGATTACGGATTATTTTCTAATTTACAAACAAATTAATAAGAGATTTATTTTTAAAAGTATTTTTTAAATATTTTTATTTATTTATTCTTTTTTATTGACCTTAAGCTTAAGGTTACAATGGGCGGGCTTAATGCCAAGTGGCATTCTCTACCAGTTAATCCTTGTCATGGTCATAAATAGCTGGCAGCTGCAAAATAAAGAATAAAAAACTTTACCAAGTAGACTCTTTATATTTATGTGTATAAAATTAGTAGTTTGTGATTTTCTGATAATGTTCTCATTCCGAGAGCCTGTCCATTTCTTTGTTGATATCAGATCGTTATCATTATCAAAGCTTCACTTCACAGTAATACTTATTAAAGGCATAATCAATCTTTCGCCCTATGAAGTGTATGTAAAAGTAAGCAATTAAATAAATAAACCAGAGGCTTAGTTTCGTTACAAATTTCGACCAATAGAGCTTTAATAAAAAAAAAAAGCACCACAATCAATTTTATTTATATCCGTTTAGTCCTTTAAGCTTGATCGAACGGCCGACTTTTACTTTTAGAATGTTAAGGATATATGGGATAAGACATAGCATTGTAGTACTTTAGGAATCACAGGAAACATTTTAAAATAAATGCCGCCGTTTCACTTCGTTTCAAATGAAATCGAAACTAAATATTTATTCTTCGATATAAGAACATAAATTCACAATAACAAGTCTTCACTATATATTTTATTATATTAATCTATCACCGTTTCGTAATGGTCTATTTGACGGAGAAGTAACAAGCGAAATAAACTCCGTAGATATCTTAAATATTTTTATATTAATAAATAGATTATAGGGAATAAAAAATATTTACTCTGACGGGTTTTATGTTTTTAAAATAATTGAATTGTTACTTCTTATGTTCTGCATTCATTAGTAACTTCGAAGATATTATTTTAGTTAACAAAGAAAATCAATTAATAAACTTTCACTCGTCTTCCATCACAAGGTTATTTCTTGTTAAAGATTTAGTTAAAGATAAAGATTTATCTTAATATGTTATGAAATGCTGTACTATTCAATCTCGCTAGAATTGTCGAGATTTGTTCAGAAAATATAAACACGATAATATTTACATACCATTAATCTGTTTTCACGCATAAAGCGCTAAACGAATTTACATTAAAATTTGTAAGGAGATACCTTGAACTCTGTAAGGACATAGTCCGTACAGCTTTCACTTTTATTTAGCTTTACGCGTATTTATGAAAACTTGAATATTTGTACGCGTTAGAGCCTAGTGACGGATGACTGGACCGGGATAGTGCTGTTGTAATGACATCTTGTGTCTCTGCGTGCTGTGATTGAGATTACCGGAGGCACCTTTCCCTTCCTCATATCTCTCCCCAATTTTGTACAAGGCCGGCAGCGCACTTGCAGCTCCACTGGTGTTGCAGATGTACACGTGGGTCGGTAATCACTCGTCATCGGGTGAATAGCATGTTCGTTTGCACCCTTCCCCTAAAAAAAACTTAATAACACAATACCAAAGTGCTTTTTTTCCTTGTACGTCGCGAATAACAGTAATTAGTTTGCAGGTGTTGCAGTGGCAGCGAGTGTTTTTACATTAACAGCTATGTCGGTAGACCGCTGGCTGTCAATATCACCGGAACCGCGTTTATGTCCTCCGAGCAGACGTCAGGCTTTACTGATCCTGGCCTTACTGTGGTTTGCCGCTCTGCTGATGTTTATACCGCTGTTGTTGGTCGCAACAGTGAGGAAAGAGGCCGTTCCTATAATTTCAAAGTCTTATAACAATATATCTGTAAGTCGATATGTAATTATTTTATGTTATTTTATCTTCTAATAAACCAATAATGGTAAGCAGAAGTTCATTTCACAGTATATACATGTTCTCTGAACAACAATAGATGGGGACTAACCTCATGTGATTGATAAACACTTTTTGTGGCTTAACTTGTTAATGTACTTGTTATTTATTATGCTTTGTAGATAGAAACAAGAGATGTCCATTTTTGTACAGAAGAATGGCCGGGATTAGAAAATAGAAAGAAATTTGGAACTTTTATTTTTACTTCAGTGTATGCGATACCAGGTGGGTTTAAAAACCATGTAGTAGTGATTATATTATTAATTATTCTGGTCTCGGAATATGATTAAACACAACAAAATAATTTTAAAAAACGAACATATGAATCCTCAGTACATTTTACAAATTGAGATACCTGCAGTGGACCTGGAGGTCTAGTTTCAAGAATGGAAAAATAAGGGTCGAAGTTGGCTGTTTCAATAAAACTTCGTTTTAAATTCAATGGTCTTAAATGTTTTTTTCTTAAGTGCACAGAATATTTTTTTTAAATAGACTTTTTTTATCGTACAACACGGTAATGTGTAAAACTTTTAATTAAAATTTCACAAATCACCGACGAAAGGTTGGCTGGTCAGAAATAAAACTGGCCTAAAATAATTCATTCGCTTTAGAGAAAATAAACATGAAGCATTGAGTACAAGCTGTAAAGCTGTACGTGTCAATTAGTTGAGTGCAAAATGTTTCTCCATTCACAGGCTTCATCACTATACTGTCATACGCATGCATGGGCCAAACGCTGTGCTCCGTCAGGCCACCGTTTGACTTCGACGAGGGTAATTTCAGCATGCAGCAGGTAATAAAATGTCGTATCATTATCATTTCAACCTATCACAAGAACACTGCTGAACTTAGGCCACCCCCAAAGATTGCCACGAAGCTCGACCCTGAGCCACCTGCATCCATCGACTTCCCGCAACACTGGGCAGGTCGTCACTTTATCTTGTGGGGAGTCTTCCCACGCTGCGTTTGTCTGTACGTGGCTGCAACTCGAGAACCTTTTTTCCTCAACGGTTGTCTGTGGCCGGCCCATTGCCACTTCAGCTTGCTGATCCTTCCAGCTACGTCGGTTACCTTAGTTCTGCTGCGGATATCATCGTTGCAGACTCTATCACGCAAAGGAACACCGAGCATAGCCCTTTCCATAGCGCGCTGTGACCAACAGTGAAGGGCCAAGTCGTATAATAAATAGATAAACAAAATCTTTTACCTTTTGCTTGTGTAATTTTAAATTGCAATGTGCTGCATTTTAGGTTAACTTGAAGTAAGTTAACCTAAAATGATGCATGTTGCTAATCTAAAAAAAAATCTCTTTTGTCTACTTTTCATACATACATTTCTTCAATGGTAACATTCATGATACGATAACCGTTTCTGGCTGTAGCTAGACTTCATCTGTTCTCTGAAAAAATTAGAAAAGTGTCTATGAGAAATCTTTGCGCTTTCAAAATAAGTTAAAACTTAAATCAGGCCCACGCCAAGACTAACCAGGCTCTGGATTTACAATAGTTTTAAAGTATAAACGAAGCGTGTACTGCGTCTATAATATTACAAAAAATCGCGAAAGGCTTTATCAGATTTTTTAACGAATCAGTGTAACAAACTGCAGCACCTTGTGGACCGAATGATAACAGACAATTCATCCGAATATATCGAACCCACAGCCCAGTGATGGGGAGCTGCGTCCCTGGTGCGAGTGTTCCGACCCAGCGTGGTGAGCATCGACGAACTTTTGAAGAAATGCGTCCTGCATTTTGCGGGCGCTTTTATGGAGAAGCTTATAAGCTTAAGCTTACTGTTGGAACTTGAAGTTCACCATTGAATACGAACGCCGATGATGTGAAGTTATTTTTATTTATGGAAAAGGCGGCAAACGAGCATCCGGTTCACATGATGGTAAGCGATTACCGTCGTCCACGTACATCTGCCACACCAGAGGTGCTGCAGGTGCGTTGACGATCTTAAAGGGTATTTGGGAGATGGGAGGGAGAATGATGAGGGAATGGGGAAGGGGAGTGGGCCTCTGGTTACCTAACTCACCGAACGAAACGCAGAACCGCAAGATGCATCTACTTCACCCCGGTATTCTGCGAGCCCGTGGTACCAATCCGTTCGAGCCGGCCCATTCGAGCAGCAGCCAAAGCCGCCGCTTGGCTCTATCACGTATAAAATGTTAGTTATCTATATATTTTTTTTGTTTCAGGGGTTAAGGTTAATGAAGGAGAGAAAAAGAGTTGCGTGGATATTGCTCCTCCTGGCAGTGCTCTTTGCTCTCTGTTGGCTCCCATACAATATAATGCAACTACTTTTAGATATTAATGCCGTTGACGCAAAAGATCTAAGCATTTATTTGCCTTATGCTTTATTAATAGGTACGAAACGACTTTGTTTTTTTAAATCTTCATCCTTATCTTAAGACGGCTTCTTCCTTTTTTAAATTTGCGTTATTTGTAAGACTATTTTAAAAGGTCTCACACAATTGCTTTTTTTCAACTTTGAGTTAGTGTTTAAATTTAAGTTAATTGTAAGACCATTTAAAAAAGTGTTACATAATCGTTTTTTTTTTTTGCTATGAAATATAATATCTTATCTTAATATCATATCTTAACGTAATATCACTGCCATTTACAATTCCAGATTCAATAGCGATGCAGTCCGTGGTTTCAATTCCCCCGAAGCAAATATATTTCTTGCAAGCGATATATTTGTTACAGAATGATAGATTATTATTGACAAGCTATTTTGATGCTTTATTTCTATAGCCTTTACGCTTTATTGCAGTTTTCATTTTATTGTTATATTGTTTTAATTTTTGCGACGTATTAGACTCTTCTTTTACCTTTGGTAGGTAATTAGGAGAGATAGATATCATCGAACCTATCTGTGGTGGGAATGTCGGTTCATCTATCGAAATGATACGCGGAGATGTTCTGTGGTTGAGTTAACTCAAAGAGTAGTGTCACCTCCTTTTTTTTTTAAAGACTGAAGAAGAAATACTGTTTAATATTAATTATAAATATACATTAATAATATTCCTGCTAACTCTCCAACTATAGCTTGTATCTGGAGTGGTTAACGACAATAATCGAATGTTGGGGTCGTACATATGACGTCATGTTTCGTAGGCAGCACCCCGACCCATTAGGCTATTGGCGCTTCAACCTAGACCTTACCTATTTGTGACTTTAATTAGTAGCGCAGTCACTGTTATCTTCCGGTTTCAAAGATCCTAGTCACATTTCTATCGTTCTTCGATTAAAGCTGTTTCCAGGTGTTCATAATTAAAAATGTTATTTCGAGGATATGTGAAACACGCCAACCCGCACTTGGGCAGCGTGGGGGCTCCTCCCCGGCTCTAAAGCCCTCTCAGATATTTGGAAAGGAGGCCCTAGGCATATACAGATTGTTACTTTTACAAGAAATCTTACTCGCACCCACTATGCCAATAGAATTATCCATCCATGGATGATTAAAAAGACGTACGCGGTGTTTGCAATACGTTATTATTGTTCAAGATATTCTATGTTTTGGAATAGATGAAGCAGAGTGAATTGTATTTTCATCCAGGTCATGCCAACTCGGCTATAAATCCTATAGTGTACTGCCTCATGACTCGGAACTTTCAAAGGTCGCTTCGAAAATTATTGTGCGGGCGTGCGGCGTGTAAACAGAGTAAGTTTACGGTAAGTTCAATATAACGAAAGTTGATGTTTGTAATTTTTTATTTTGTTTTTTTAGAAGAGATCGCACTGCAGTCGCACGCTTATCTATATCGCTTAATGAGCCATTATATCACTGACGGAATGCCCTAATGCTAGAATGATTCTTGTAGCGATCCGACTGCCAACCTCCTTGCCAAACGTACATATCGTTCCAACTTGACAGATAACTGAAGTGTTCAGTGTCAGATTATTTGTTAGATGATTACGATATATCGTGTTTATCAAAGTTTCATAAAAAAAAAATATTTAGGTTTTATTTGGAACATTTTTTATTTCGAATTGAATTTTTTTTAAAATAACAAGATTATTGTTGCAATCGTCTCATTTAATAATCTAGTACGGATTTAACTATCATCATCATCATCATCATCATTTCAGCCTATCACAAGTCCACTGCTGAGCATAGGCCTCCCCCAGAGATCGCCACGAATCTCGGTCCTGATCCACCCGCATCCATCGACTTCCCGCAACACTGCGCAGGTCGTCACTCCGTCTTGTGGTGCCACTCGAGAACCTTTTTTCCCCAACGTTTGTCAGTTCTGCGAGCAATGTGGCCGGCCCATTGCCACTTCAGCTTGCTGATCCTTACGGCTATGTCGGTTACCTTAGTTCTGCTGCGGATATCATCTCTCGTTGCAGACTCTATCGCGTAGAGAAACAATGAGCAGAGCCCTTTCCATAGCGCGCTGAGCAACTTTGAGCTTCCTCATATTGCGTGCAGAAGGACCAAGTCTCAGTTCCGTTTTCACTATATTATTTCAAAATAAGGAAAGAAACTTCTTCTCTTGTTATTGTTGTCGCTTGGTAAAACGTCTTCGTATTGACAATTACTATTATCTCATAATGTACACTCATGTACATTATGAGATAATAGTAATGAGTTTCACAACATATTTTTTATTAATATATAAGTAAACGACCGGTTTCTCCTAACGGCACTTTCTGGATATTCATTATTCGATCAAACGAGCAAGCGGTTCACCTGATGGTAAGTGATTACCGTCGTCCACGTACATCTGCAACACCAGAGGTGCTGTAGGTGCGTTGCCGGCCTTTAAAGGTATTAGGGAGACGGGAGACAGGATTTGGAGGGTAAAGGGAGGGGGAGTGGGCTTCTGGTTAGGAGGGGGGTGGGAAGGGCGTTAGGTCACTCACCGAACTAAACGCAGAAACACAAGATGTCTTCACGCTGGTATCCTGCGAGGCCGTGGTACCAATCCGGTCGAGCCAGCCCATTCGAGCAGCAACAAATGCCGTTAGCTCTATCACGTTTAGAAATTTACTATTTATTAATTAGGATATTTGTTAAATTTGTTAAAGTTCAAAGAAAACATATATTAACTGTTATCTGGGTTGATCGAATATTTATAATTGTTATACGTATTGTTAATATTTATGTTATTTCATTACAGCCAGTCACAAGTTCACAGCTGAATATAGATCTCAATCAAAGTTTGCCACCAGCATCCGTTTGCCATCATCACTCTTAACTCGTTGGGACCTGCTCTACACAACGCTTGCTTCTACGACGTTTTCACTCGCATAATCATATGAACCGAATGCAACGCGGGACAGCGAGTAATTTATGTTTTGCACCCGCTCAGTATCCATTTTACGATTTTGTTACATTGTTGTAGTGATTAAAGTAACCTTCATCAACTTATTAGTAGATAACTATTATAAATATTATGATATAGAGACAGTATGTTCTTAGAAGATAATTATATTTCAGTGGCGATGTAACCAGAAACCTGAAGGCTCTTCTAGTGACTACGATCTCTATCATGAACCACACAAACGCTGTTATTTGCACGTAAGTATTAATGTTTCAAAGAGACAATATTCTATTAAACCTATAATAATACATAACAACAATTACTCAATCTTTGGTAATGTTAATGATAAAAAAATAACTAATAATAAACTTGAACAATGAATACAGTTTTATGCATTTCCGTCTATAATAAAGTCTTTCTCTTTACACTCGGAGGACTTTGTGAATTATGCATATGTCTTAAATGTGCATAAACTTAAATGTCTGCGAAGGATCATCAATAATTTTCACAGTTCACTGAACACAACAGACACAACAATTCGACGATAAAATTTTGAAATTCACTATCATAGGTAAAAATAAACTTATCCAGTCCACTGATGGAAAGATGTAAGTACATTTAAAAAAAAACTAAAAACTTCTTTTGGCGCGTTTGGGAGAAATTATGAGAGTGAATTTTTATGATGCCCGCGCACACCGACATCTAAAAGCGATACCATGTAGTTATATACCATTGTCTCTCAAGTTTTCGTGAGAACTGATAACTTTATTCAAGGTACTCATTCAAATATTTCAGTCAGATTCATATCAGTGGAGATAAAAAAAATATTCATATATGTGTATTCATGTCATTGTTATTTTAAATTGTATAGGGTGATGAATAATAATTTATTGTAAGTATTCGCGATAAAGGTTTTTAGTAATTACAAACTTAAGCGTAATCATTGTTTAGACATTTTGTTCCTATCTATAATTAGTATATAAAGTTGGCCAATATTTAGGCTGCCTTCACCAAGTTCTGTCGAGTGAAAATAAACATGAACTTAAGGATTTTAGCCTATGTAATACAACGTATTGTGATCAATACCACGGTAACATAAGCGTTAAGTAAATAAATTGATAAATTAAGGTTTAACTAACGAAACGAATCGTTCTAATATATTATACGCTTCGAACTTTATAATAAACAGTTGTAGTGTTTATAATAAATTGAATTTGTTCACCGATTCAAGTCCAACAAAAATTTAATTGAAATTTATATCTTGTAATTTTCCAAGTGCCGCACTGGAGCAGCGTGGCGGGCCCTTCTCGACTCCAAAACCCTCACAGATATTTGAGAAGGAGGCCTATGCCCACCAATGGGCACTTACAAGCTGCTACTTTTATTTTATAGAAGGACGGTATTTAATTGTTGTACACATACGTCGTACATATTAGCTTGAATGCAAAATTATTTAAATTATCTGACAAACTTTTCTCTCTCCCTTCCCATACATTTTTAAAATATATTTAAAAAGTACAGGGAGACAAATCACTTCAACACACTGCATCACCTTTATGCTACAAGTCGTATTGTGCTATTATATGGAATACCAAGCTATCTTTTAGATTTTTTTCAATACATTCACATGGAAGAGAAAAAATACTTTTATGTGAACTTGTCTTTGTTATTAGATGAAGACCTTTCGCCAAAATGGACACGCGCACCGAGGTCAAATCCGGCAAGGCATCGAGACTCGTGCGCAAACTACACAGTTGAGTCAAGTGACTCGCTCATCGCGGCGCACTGCGCCTGCGCATGTACTCTCCGTCGACATGCTTCAACGGCATGGAAACATTGAACTGAAACGTTGATATTATTAAATGTATTATTTGTCTAAAATAAACTTGTACAATTTTTTTGTTGATGTTATTATAACGCCTAAGAAGCACATAGAGGTATTTACGATAAACAATTAAAAATATAGTTTTAAGAATATTACCTAGTAATTTTTGTTAAATTTTTCTTTATTTACGTTGGAGAAAAATATTTTATGTGCCGTAATAAATAATATATGCTTAAAATATTCAAATTATATACGAAAAATAGGAGGAAATACAATCAAGGAAATTTATAAATATTCACATAAGGCATCAAAGAGAATTAATAACTCATGACGTGTTTACAACAATGAACGCGTTACGTCAATATTGCCAGAGTCGGATGGGAAAACATTTGAGTTGATTAGAGCCGTGGTAGCCTAGGGGTATAAAGCGTACGCTTTAATATCATAGGACGCGAGTGACCCGGTTTCGAGCCCCAGTGCCACATGCACCATTGAAATTAATAATAGAAATTTTAAGTGTTCAATGAAAATAAGTCTCATGTGCTCTGTGTTAAAGGAAGACATCGTGTGGAAACCCGCGTGTATGTCTAAGAAATAATAAAAAAAAATTGATGACATGTGCTGCACAATCAATCTGCACTGAAAAGCGTAGCGGACCCTTACCAGCACTAAGGTGACTCAAAAAATGTTTGAAATATGGCCTCCCATTGCTCAGCAGTGGGCATTTACAAGCTGCCACTTTAGAGTTGTGTGTGTTCTTGCATGGTTGGTTTGAGTTCTTTCTGTGAAAATCCGCTTCATACAATCTACGAGATGAGTTTAATACTTTTTAGTGTAGATCATTTGTTATAATCAGAGTGTAACTGTGTAAGGGGTAACATACGACCTTTGTCTCCAACCTAACATGCAGTATGATATGAATGAATCTCTGACTATCACCTGACGACGAAAAATCCGAATTCTACAGTCCGCTGCAGCAGAACAGCATCACTAGTGCGAAAATACCAGCACTGAACTCACCAGTGCACTTAAATAGCGGATTGAGTAGACAACCCCTTAAAAAATACACTCAGTCTTGCGCATTCTAGGAGAGACCTATGTTCAGCAGTGGACTTAAATAAGCCGGGGGAGAAGATGAAGATACGCTACGTGTTTAATTTATTTGTGTGTTTAATTATCTGGGGCGTATTTGTCTGATGAAAAAGAAAAATTTTTGAAAACGATTTATATGTAGATACATTGAGAGCAAAAGACAAAATCTTACTTAAAGAAACTTCTCATTTAACCTAATTTAATATCAAAATCACTGAAGCCAGTATGAAATATAATATAAAACATATGTTTTTGTTTATGGAAAAGGGGCAAACGGTTATGAGGCACACCTGATGGTAAGACCTAGGCGAACATTTCACGATCAAATCGGAGACGTTCTGAAAAAAGTAGAAGAAGTCAAGTCAAGAGTACTCTAAACCAACGAGTACCGCCTACCGCGTTGGGAACAAGGCGTGAATAAATACATTTATATATACCTGATGGTAAGTGATTACCGTCGCCCATGTACATCTGCCTCACAAGAGGTGCTGCAGGTCCGTTGCCGGCCTTTAAGGTTATTTGGGAGATGGAAGGGCGGATGAAGAGGGGGATGGGAGGAAGAGTGGGCCCCTGGTTTCCTCACTCACCGAACGAAAAGAAGATACACAAGATGCCTCTACTTAACGTCGGTATTCTGCGAGGCCGTGGTACCAACCCGGTCGAGCCGCAAAAGTCGCCGTCTTGGCTCTACCACGTGTATAACGTCTTTATAATATTTTGAATACTTCCAGTGTTACATGAATACGGTCACGACGGCCGAATTGTTGGGAGATCTGCATCGGAATCATGAGATCCGTGTGAAGCTAATGTGTGAGTATGTAGCATTGGTCTGAACACCAAGGCGGCGAGAGGCTCATAACCAGTCAGATTGTTGTTGAATATTGGTGAAAAAAGCTCCTTAAACAAGTCTACCCACGTCAGTGTTGGACATATGGCCATTTGAGCTTATATTCATTTTACCATTATTTCTAAATTTCACACTGGCAAATTCATACCCCGGCTCGATAGACTAAGCCCGTAGTTCTATCAAGTTACAATGTATTTGTTTTGAAGAGGGCCGTGAACAGCTTTATTTTCTTAATTAAATTTAGAAGCTTATCTAATTGAAGTTTATTGCATTGATTTGATTCTAATCAACCACTCTGTATGTATTTCGTTCATCGGCGGGCATTCTGATTTTGGCAAGAAATTCAGTGTTCTTGATGCAAATGAATTAAATGCGCTTAATTATTAATATGAAAACAATGCAAGGCTTCTTAAAATACCTACGAAGCTTTATAAAGCAGGAGAAGGGCCTATCACAAGGTCACTGCTGAACACAGACCTCCTCCAAATATTACCACAAATCACGGTCCTGAGCCACCTGCGTCCATCGACTTCTCGTAACATTGTACAGGGCATCAGTCTATCTTGCGGAGGGTCGTCCAACACTGCGTTTGCCTGTACGAGGTTGCCACTGTGCGAGCTATGTGGTCGGCTCATTGCCACTTCAGCTCGCTGATCCTTAAAGCTATGTCGGTCACCATAGTTCTGCTGCGGATATCTTCGTTGCAGATTCTACCACACAAGAAGCATAAACTCGTTTCAAACGTAATCATGTATTTTCTCAACAGCCGTGATCTGAATTCTCTAATCTCTAAATCAGTGGCTGGTTTTATTTTCACACCAAGCCCGTGACCTGGTTTCAATTAACTTTATTAATTGCAATTTTATGTGTTGAATTGATCGACGTTGGAAAGTGTGACGTATGTGAAGTATTTCAAAGCTAAAAAACGACCTAGTCGGAGTCGGACTCGCGCGCCGTGGGTTCCGTACAGCCGTACAATATATCTGTGTTATGTATTAACCAAACAAAGATGTGTTTTCTTTTATTCAGTTCAGGATCCTTATCCAGATCCCTGATTATACTTGGCCGGTTTTAATTGTTTGTTGTTTTACTTTAGAGTTGCTGCACTGTCGTCACATCAAGTTTAACCCTTGTAAGTGTTAAACTTGATGTGACGACATTTTTACGACAAAGCAAAAATACATTTCTTGTCCTCAAATATCGCTTACTTGCGCTCGCTTACTTAACCCCCTCTATTTTTATCTCTATAAGTTGTGATATCCTGTGAAAATATCCACCGGGTACCTATTACCGTTTAAAAGATAGAGCCCTTCAAAGATAGGAGAGACGGACGGACGAATGACGGATCGACGGACGCTCCAAGGATCTGGGATTGTCTGTGTCTGGTGACAGGTGCCAACTGTCACTTAAGAGCTGATTAAAATATGTCAATTTTATTAAAAATAAAATTCCTTCATCATCATCATCATCATTTTAGCCTATCACAAGTCTACTGCTAAACATAGGCCTCCCCCAAAGATTCCCACGAAGCTCGGTCCTGAGCCACCTGCATCCATCGACCTCCCTCAACACTGCGCAGTTCGTCACTCTATCTTGTGGGGGTCCGTCCCACGATTTTCGGTTCTGGCTAATGTTCAGCGGTGGACTTGTGATAGGCTGAAATAATGATGATGATGGTAGGAGAAATTCTAGATTAATTATTAATTATACAAACAAAACGTTTCTTGCAAAAATTGCGACGCATTTAAAGGTTAGACATTACTATTAACATCATGGCGGCATGCTTCACTAAACCCTATTAAGTCTTCAAACGCGAAATGCATTTTATAATGTCTCATTTGTAAGCGGGAACAATATACAAATAAACCGGACCAATTTTTCACTGTCAGTAAAGAGCACTTGTTCCTTTATAAATATATTTTTCTCACATTTTACTTGGCAGGTGTGAAACTTTACTTAAAGACGTTGGGTAGTTAAATATCGAAAATGAAATTTCTTAGCTTGAAGAACTGACTGCTGTTGGAGAAGAAAGTTCTCAAGTGGCAAACTAGCGATGGTAAAGTAGGTGGCAGACTCCTTCTCTGTCTTGGAGTTGCCTGGGTCCGCCACCATATTACCCATTTGTTCTGCCAATCAGCAGTGCAACTGCTGTTAGGTTCTGGTTTGTAAGGTGCAGAGAGCCAGTATAATTACGGACTGTCAGGCATTCCATTTTAGACCTCAGGGGTGACAACGTATCCATGACCATCTTCGATTGAAGTTGTTTGCAGGAGTCCAGTTTCTACAGTTGCCACTTGCCATCAAGTGAACTGACACGTCATTTATACCTACAAACAAAACTGCACAGTGTTGCGGGCATTCGATCGATGAAGGTATTCCAAGACTGTGATCTGTGACAATCTTTGGGGGGGATCTTAGTTTAGCAGAGAAGTTATGACAGGCGGAGATGATGAAGTGGTCTCTATCTGACAAATTGAATAATACATGTCGAAAATAATTTGTACATAAATATATATAACGAGCAAGCGGTTCACCTGGTGTTAAGTGATTACCGTCGCCCACATACATCTGCAACACCATAGATGCTGCAGGTGCGTCGCCGGTCTTTAAGGATATTTGGGAGATGGGAGGTGGGAGGAGGGGAATAGGGAGGGGATGTGGGCCTCCGGTTACCTCACTCACCGAACGAAACGCAGAAGCACAAGATGCCTCTACTTCACTCCGGTGTTCAGCGAGGCCGTGGTATCAATCCGGTCGAGCCGGCCCATTCGAGCAGCAGCTAAAGCCGCCGCTTGGCTCTACCACGCTTAAAAGTTTAAGGATTTACCTCCACCATCACTCGATAGCCAGAGCCTAATCTGCTAATCAACATTTGGAAGCGGACAACGCTTCCGGACAACGCTTCCGGACAACGCTTCCGGACAACGCTTCCGGACACTACCGCGGTTCCAAACCCGTTCATCAAGTAATGCGATGTGGCATAACACTGTACACTCCTCATAGATGACATGTATCTTCACCGTTTCAGCTAGATTTCCACCGGCACTCGATCCCCTGGATGTGGACCGTGACTTCGTGTCTTCGCTGGCACTCTGTCTTCGAAGCCTCCTTTGTGGTCGTCAGCAAGAGGCGAGTCTGGTATTCCTCCACCTCATACTGCACTGAAATCTCAGACTAGTTTGGCCTAAGTTGGACACTGCATCGTCATCACTGGCACTTGGTTGTTCGCTCTCTCCCTGAAGCATGCTACCATTTAGCTACTACTTTTGTTGTAACAATTTCATTTATATCTATGAATATGGTATTAAAAGTTTTTACATATTTAGTTCGTTCCTGGGTAATAAAATTTGCCCTTGAATGAACATAACTTCTTGGGGTTAATGAACATCGTCTCTTTGTGAACATTATATCATGTAAACAGATTTGTTGCGGCATTAAAATGATTTAGGATACGGTAGTGGCGTAAGAATATCTGTCACCCCTTTTCTTCCCGTATCGTATATCGTAAGAAGTGACTAAGGGAAGACTGAAAATTTCATGGCAATAGTTTTCATTAATAAAAAGCCCGGGACGAGACAGAAAAATAAACATATAGAAATTATTAGAGTATTTTTTCTGTTACATTTTTTCCCGTATTTCTACAACCCTTAGGCTTTTTCTAAGCCCCTCAACAAAAATAATTGATGCAAGTACAGTAGCTTAGTGTTAGGATAATTTTTGAAATTTTAAATTAATACTTCTGAACCCGGTTGATAACAAAAAAAGATCACAAAATTTTTTAACGAGAAAGAAATTTTTAGAATTTTTTTTCCTAAATATAATTACGTTATTCGTTTGTATAGAAATATCATGAATCCTTGCGCGAATGCCACACATTTGAAGTGAAACTATTATTAACTGATATTAGGTGAGGTAGCCCGAGTTAACTATGACATCAGGATGTCAAACACCTCAGTGCCCCCGTGACCACGGCTGCTGTAAAGCAATCGAAACGTCGAGAATATAAAAACAAAGTTAAACGTGATAAAATCCGTAAATAATATTAAAATGTACTATATTATGAGTTATACATTTGTATATTTCCAAAACTAACCTGATACCTAATGATTTTCTGTTTGCTATTTCCGTAGAGTGGAACACTCTAGTAAAATATAACCGCACTGTACCTAACCACAGAGTAGATAAACCACATCATCGAAACACCCACATGTTCGATATATTCCACGTAGATTTAGTACTTAGTAATATGGTTTACCTACATATACAACGTGCAAATGCGAAATTAAAATATCACTCACTGACTGATTCAATACGAAATCTCAATGTAAAGCATACATATTTGAAATCTGGCAGAAAGTTTCTCTATAATGAGAATATAATCGTTAAGAAAGGATATTTAATTTTAAACCCACATAAGGTTAAATATTTGTATTGAAAACCGTTTCCGTTGAATTCTTGAAGTAAGAAATATAAAATTGTGTAGATGTTTATGGTTCTGGTTATAGGAATTTCCGGAACGTTCGTTCGTGGCCCGAATCGCACTTGTCCGGATTTTTTTTTATTTGTTGTTTTACAAGAGTTCGGACTACAACCTCATCTAAATAGTTAACTGTTTGTTTGTATAATAATAATAATAAAATAAAAAGCAAAAGAAATGAAAAAATGCAGGAGGCGGTGCTACTTGATACCGCTCGCATTGTCCGCTGGTCTCTCTCCCTTTCTCCCTAACCCTCGGCCGTATGGTCTCCCCTGCCGGGGGCTTCCATCTGGTTGGGTTAAAGTTATCTATTTAATTTTATTATATATATAATTTATAAAATATTATTCATATTATGGTATTTATTTGTATTTATATTTATTTATATATACAACCCAACCAGATGAGTAAATACAGAAATACCCCACCATAATTATAATAATAATAAAGCCATTTATTCCACATTTCATTTTAGTATTGCCTTACAATTTTTGCAAACTTAAAGCTAACTTTTTGCAAAGCTACTACTTAAATAAAATTATGAATTCTTATAATGAACGTTACTATTAACTTATATATGTTAATAATTATAACTATTACTTATGTTAATGTTAGTGTTATTATATGAAATATGGATCCCTGTTTGGGTAAAGGCCTCCTCCATCTTCTTCCAAGACTCCCTGTCTTTGCCTGACTTTATCCAGTCGCTTCCTGCGACATGTATGTTTGTTTGTACGAAGCAAAAAAATTTTCTTCTACCCTTGCCCTTCATTTTAACCATACTCGTAATACCATATATTCTGGTTTAGAAGATAGTGCCCTCGAAAGGTAGGACAGATGGATGGCGTAGGCTTAGTAATACCTCCCCCACCCCCTATGGATTGTCGTGGCGAGGGAGCTTAGTAGTAATGGTTTGGTCTCCCACGTTAAACCAAGAGGAACCTATCTGTCGGGTTCGAATTATCAGGAGGCTGATACGATCTTCTCCCTAATGTTGTTGTCAGTGTTACAATGACTCTTTCTCCCTACCTTGCGCCGCCAAGGAAGGCTGGCGCTTGCCCATGTGGGTCTGGAGACAGAGTGGGGAGGCACCCTTCTACGTTTCGGCGCGTTTAGTCAGGATGAAGAGGGAGAGGATGAGTGTGAAAGCGCTCCCGTGGTACTGACGACATGCGGCGAAGGCGGAACGCCTTGAGGTTTTGGTCGGTGTCATGCTCGACATAACCAGCCCTTGCGCACGCGGGCTATTGCTTAAGTATTTCTCCAACCCAAAAAAAAGAAGGCTTAGTAATGGGGCTCCATGCGTTACAACATAGTAAAAACCACTACACTTTTTCTGCCACGCACTTCGACTTTGTGGAATCAGCTGTCGCCAGCAGTATTTCCGAACAGTTACGACTTAGGGACCTTCAAGAAAAAAGCTTATTCCTTCCTTAAAGGCAGGCAGCGCACCTGTAGCTCCTCTGATGTTGCAGATGTATGTCGGCCACGGTTATCAATTACCATCAGGCGAACCTATTGCTCGTTTGCCGCCTTTCTCATAAAAAAAAAGCCAAAAGGCGGCTATTGCTGCTGCTCGAAAGGGCCGGCTCGTCCGCGTTGGTACCACGGCCTCGCAGAATACCGGCGTGAAATAGAGGCATCTTGTGCTTCTGCGTTTCGTTCAGTGAGTGTGGTGGCCTTTAAGGGTGTTTGGGAGATAGGAGGGAGGATATGGAGTGGAATTGGGAGGGGGAGTGGGCCTCCGGTTACATCACTCACCGAACGAAACGCAGAAGCAAAAGATGCCTCTACCTCACGGCGGTTTTTTGTGACGTCGTGTTATTAATCCGGTCGAGCCGGCCCTTCGATCCATTCGACGCCATTCGAGCAGCAGCTGAAGCCTCCGCTTGGGTCTACCACGTTAAAAAAAAAGGCTCTTGAAAAGTCTCTCAATCAGCTGTAATCGCAGCATATTCATAAAGAGTATTTGATTGGGGATTGCAGTACCGGACATCTGGCATCTTAAACGCTGCGGCCGTTTTTGCGATCTACTAGAATTTAAGTCATAAATATTTTTTTAAACATCAAAAAAAAATAAAGTAACACTAAGTTAATCGGATCTCCTGATTCGGAGATGATGTGGAATAGATCCGCTAACTACTATGCTATCGCGGTAACTGTAATAAATCGCAGTCTATAAAATGATCAAAGGTTCAAGAGATGCTTGTAAATAAAAGTGTTCTTAAAGCTATAAGAACACTTTTATTTAATCATTAAGTAGATCTGTCTGACCTGAATATCGGAAAACGTCGAGAAGACTTTTCTTAATTTTTATCACTTTCTATGCCTTGTATCTTGTTCAGTAAGTAAAAGTTAAATCGTTCGAACCAATAAAGATTGTAGAGATCTAACTTAAAGATATTAATCTGGTTTATTTCGTGATTACTTTAAAGGTAATTGAAGTAAAGTCTTTGGTGAACAGAAAGCTATTTTAGCTTCGAAACATAGAAGGAAAAGTGATCATACTAACGCAAACCGAAAATAAATCTTATGCAGTTATTTCAAAGGGCTTGAAAGAACACATGTTCAAAGCACCTTCGTTCAAAGTACATTGAAACATTTGCGTGAAATATTAGTCATTTTTGTGTTGTATATCTTGTTGAATTTACATTCCATTGAAAGCATTCAACGTTTTCCTGTGATATTTACCATTTCTCGTGAAAGCTATTATTCATTGTTTGTGTAATAATTGCTTTTTCTAATCCAGTTCCTCAGGCATCATTGTGAAATGCGCGTCATAGCATTTCCATGACAATTAATTACATTATGATGTATGTAAGATATTACGCTTTTAATCCATGGAGAAAGATATAATTTAAACTTTATTATCCGTGAAATCCTCTATCAATCAAATTAAATATTATTTATCTACCTGTCAGACTTTGACTTTTACAAAAAAAGAAAAGGGAAATTAAGCATTTGTCAAAGAACAAATAAGCTGCGTTAACGTTAAATTAAAAGACAGGTTAAATAATATGAAGTAGAACAAAAGCAAAAGATGTAATCTAACACATTATTAAGCTCAAGTGGAAATAGATAGATAACATTCTGTGAGTAGAGACAGATCAGGTGGGCTCCAACCGTGACAATTTGGATTCCACGAGACAGATCCTTCAGAAGGTGGAATGATGGCATAGCAACTGTGCCAAGAAAACTATGTGAGACTTTCTAGACAGAGACGAAAGGAACCAATCAGATGGGGGCTTTTACTGCTACAGGCTGTCCTTACATAGAATATGATAAATAACTATCAATAATAATTAGTACGATTATTTATGTAATTATTTTTTCACATACAAGAATAACACTTTTATCTTACAGTAATTAACGAAATTTGTAATCGTCTCGACCTGCATAAAACAAGTGAAAATAAATATAACAAGAACATGCTAATAATTAATCTATAGTCATAAAATGACTAGTTTTTAACCGGAAGTGTCGTAACATATAAAAACATTGAGGCAAAGGAATCCACAATTCTAAAATTAGACTGAAATCATACTTCATTGATGATCGAAGAAATATGTTAACTATTAAGGAACCACATCAAATAAAATTATTTATTCTACATAAGAAAGATACATTTCACTTGTCAAATGTCATTTTTCTATTATAATCTACTACCGTTTCGTAATGAGGTTCCTCCAAAACGGCCGAAAGAAATTCCGTAGGTATCCAAATATTTTGTAATATTTTCAAAACAAAACAAAGATGTTTTGTCTAGAAACGGCTTTGAAGCAATCAATTAATTCCCAGGGGCTATTATCATTATTCTTTTATATTATAATACCACCAATTACGTAACCAGGATATGATGAAAATATAAGAAAATGCTTAATAAATTCAGAAAACCCACAAATTAACACAAGAATCCAGTTTAACTATAACAGTTAATTGAAATGGATTTTAAGGAAAAGATGGAACAACCAATTAAAACAAAAGCTAAGATTTTGTGGAGCAGAAATGTTCATTTCCTGTAAATGTTTGTTTGAAATTGAAATTTAAATGTTTGTTATTTTTAAAATTGAAAGGAATTGTCGTTTATTTTCTGCACTAAAAAATATTGTGTTTACGTTGTCGAACTTGCGATAAAATTGTGTCATAGAATTATTGTTAATAAACGTTAATGTTGAAACGTTAATTAATATACAATTTTAGTAAAATCTTATTGGTTTATTAATAACAAATAAAAATAAAATATTTAAAAAGGCATGAGTTTTTGCAACAACCTACAAAGAAAGCTTATAATTTTATTTTCAAATCATTACAGATAAGGATATCATAATGGTTATCAATTCGTTTATATATTTTTTTTAATATATGTAACATGATATTTTCGCTGATAGTAAAACAATTTTATTGGTGGTAGAGCCACACGAAGGCCAAGCTGCTGCTGGAATGTGCCGTCTCAACCGGGTTGATACCACGGCCTCGCAGAATAGCGGGGTGAAGTAGAGATATCTTGCGTTTCGTTCGGTGAGTGAGGTAACCGGAGGTCCACTCACCCTCCCGCATTCTCCTCCTCATCCTATCTCCCATTACCGAAATACCCTTAAATGCCGACAATGCACCTGCAGCACCTCTGGTGTTGCAGATGTACGTGGGCGACGGTAACCACTTACCATCAGGTAGAACATAATGCTCGTTCGCCGTCTTTACCATAAAAAGAATAGTAATTTAGTTATTAATGTTTCATTAACTGCAAAATAAAATAAACTAATTAAAAAAGGCATCAGTTTGAGCAATACTTACATACAGAGTTTAATCTTTTATTTAAATTAAAACACGTTTAAAGCCGAATTCCACGCCTAGGGGAGGGACAAGAAGGGTTGAAGTCGGTTGTTTCTCCGAAAATCGGTTTTAGATTTATTTTTGAAATTATGAAAATAATTATTTACGGTTTTCTACGCGTTTAATTAGATTTTTTTAATCCCGACGTTTTGGGTGTTCACAGCACCCGTCGTCACGGGGTTTTTGACGTCCATGATGTCATAGTTAACCCGACTACCGGCAGCATTGTAATAATGATAATTATTGATCCGATCTGCGCAGACGTATAGTATTCGTGTAAAAACCAGAAATCATTACTTAATAAATTTTCTTACGAGTTTAGGGGCAAATGAGCATGCGGCTCGACTAATGGTAAGTGATTACCGATGCCCACGTACATCCGGCCTTGAGAGATATTCGGGGAAGGGAGAGGGGTACGGAGAGGAGGATGGAGGAGGAGTAAGGGTCGGTCGAGGAAGGTTCTATTTCTAAAATTAGACTGAAATCATACTTCATTGATGATCGAAGAAATATGTTAACTATTAAGGAACCACATCAAATAAAATTATTTATTCTACATAAGAAAGATACATTTCACTTGTCAAATGTCATTTTTCTATTATAATCTACTACCGTTTCGTAATGAGGTTCCTCCAAAACGGCCGAAAGAAATTCCGTAGGTATCCAAATATTTTGTAATATTTTCAAAACAAAACAAAGATGTTTTGTCTAGAAACGGCTTTGAAGCAATCAATTAATTCCCAGGGGCTATTATCATTATTCTTTTATATTATAATACCACCAATTACGTAACCAGGATATGATGAAAATATAAGAAAATGCTTAATAAATTCAGAAAACCCACAAATTAACACAAGAATCCAGTTTAACTATAACAGTTAATTGAAATGGATTTTAAGGAAAAGATGGAACAACCAATTAAAACAAAAGCTAAGATTTTGTGGAGCAGAAATGTTCATTTCCTGTAAATGTTTGTTTGAAATTGAAATTTAAATGTTTGTTATTTTTAAAATTGAAAGGAATTGTCGTTTATTTTCTGCACTAAAAAATATTGTGTTTACGTTGTCGAACTTGCGATAAAATTGTGTCATAGAATTATTGTTAATAAACGTTAATGTTGAAACGTTAATTAATATACAATTTTAGTAAAATCTTATTGGTTTATTAATAACAAATAAAAATAAAATATTTAAAAAGGCATGAGTTTTTGCAACAACCTACAAAGAAAGCTTATAATTTTATTTTCAAATCATTACAGATAAGGATATCATAATGGTTATCAATTCGTTTATATATTTTTTTTAATATATGTAACATGATATTTTCGCTGATAGTAAAACAATTTTATTGGTGGTAGAGCCACACGAAGGCCAAGCTGCTGCTGGAATGTGCCGTCTCAACCGGGTTGATACCACGGCCTCGCAGAATAGCGGGGTGAAGTAGAGATATCTTGCGTTTCGTTCGGTGAGTGAGGTAACCGGAGGTCCACTCACCCTCCCGCATTCTCCTCCTCATCCTATCTCCCATTACCGAAATACCCTTAAATGCCGACAATGCACCTGCAGCACCTCTGGTGTTGCAGATGTACGTGGGCGACGGTAACCACTTACCATCAGGTAGAACATAATGCTCGTTCGCCGTCTTTACCATAAAAAGAATAGTAATTTAGTTATTAATGTTTCATTAACTGCAAAATAAAATAAACTAATTAAAAAAGGCATCAGTTTGAGCAATACTTACATACAGAGTTTAATCTTTTATTTAAATTAAAACACGTTTAAAGCCGAATTCCACGCCTAGGGGAGGGACAAGAAGGGTTGAAGTCGGTTGTTTCTCCGAAAATCGGTTTTAGATTTATTTTTGAAATTATGAAAATAATTATTTACGGATTTCAACGCGTTTAATTAGATTTTTTTAATCCCGACGTCTCGGGTGTTCACAGCACCCGTCGTCACGGGGTTTTTGACGTCCATGATGTCATAGTTAACCCGACTACCGGCAACATTGTAATAATGATAATTATTGATCCGATCTGCGCAGACGTATAGTATCCGTGTAAAAACCAGAAATCATTACTTAATAAATTTTCTTACGGGTTTAGGGGCAAATGAGCATGCGGCTCGACTAATGGTAAGTGATTACCGATGCCCACGTACATCCGGCCTTGAGAGATATTCGGGGAAGGGAGAGGGGTACGGAGAGGAGGATGGAGGAGGAGTAAGGGTCGGTCGAGGAAGGTTCTATTTCTAAGAGGAAATTAGACTTAATATAACTAAGCTGTTTAAAATAATTCTTCAATGTCGTTTTTTAATCAATTTAATTTTTTTTTACTTTGTGATGTTCGTTCAAATATATTCTCCTATTTGTAATTTTTTAGGTTCAGTTATTATATGTATGTAGTTTAATCACGTGGAAAACTCCTTTTCTGCCAAGGATTCGTCTGGGTAGGTTACTACACTCTTACCCATTTCTGCCGACAGAGAGCAGTTACTTTTGTGTTCCGGTTTGAATTGCACATAGAGGCATTCTATCTCAGTCCTCAGGGGTACCAAGGTACCGGTAACCATTTTTAGATTGAAGCGTTTTTCATCCCAAATCAATTGACAAATACCAACACCAGCGCATTTACTTGTATGCTCAAGATAACATTGTTATTACTGGAAACGATGCTATTGTAGTGGTATCCATACAAGGATGTCGGCGGTAACATCAAATGATGTCGGTGGTAACATCAAAGAATTTGTCACATATCAGATAAGCACCTGAGAATACAATTTGTAACTGATCTTGATATGTAGTAATGAATGTAGAATAATATCTACGGAGTGCATCTTATATTTTTATACAATTGATTTTTGTTTATCTTTATAAAATTCTGATTTTTGGATACAAAGCAAACTTCATTGCGAACAATTCAATTGCAATTCCAAAATGTTCGTTAATATATGTGTATTGGACAAACATAAGATTATTTTATCACAATTCCAGTATTTTTCACAATAGATTTAAAGACTAATTATTAAAAAAAAATCAAATTAATTTTATCATCTGTCGGTGGGAGAGTGGACCCCAGCGATACTATATATGTGACATAGTTTTATTACTCATATTGTACAAGATACACGACTCTTTTAAATTCTAACTTCTTTTAATTCATTATAGGTCTGTCCGGGCGAAGTCGGCGCGGTTCAGTGATATTTATTAAAATGTACACAAGATGAAAACTTCATCTGTGTGGAGTTCAATAAATAAGTTATTTAAGCTCAAGCCTGTTAAACGAAGAAATCCGTTTTATATTAAATTAAACATTTATTCTGCGGTCAATTATCATATAGTAATAATCACAACTATAATTATTTATAAACGGAAAATTCAATTCCGGTTCAAAATGTAGAATCATTTAAAATTTCCCAATGCATGTAAGTGGTTTTTTTTTTATTACACAAATTTATCTCGACGTTGTTAAATACATTTAACACTTACTATGTATGGAGTTTTTTTTTAACCATGGAATAAACCTCATCTTTAAAAGGTTGGAAGATTCAAAATGACATAGAACCAATGAAGAAGATCAATTCGAAATAAGGTACACAGACACATGTATCTAATTTCGAAGAATAAATGATTTGATTTCCTACATGCAGTGTGATACGGGCGTAAGAATCTGCTATCCCTTTTCCCCGTGAGCGTCGTAAGTGTCGATTAAGGATAACGTTGATAATCTTATGGATCTCCAGCAACATCTCATCGTGCGTCACATTCGATGTACCGTAAAAAGTGAAATGTTACGATCGGCGAGTCGTGCTGAGTGAATGAACAAATGAATCAATAAAAGAAAATGAATGAAGGTTTTTTATTAGACGTGACGTAATTCACGTTTCATTTGATAGAACATATTCTTTTTTCGAACTAAACCTTTTCGCTGACTCTGTTGAGCCGCTCTGAGCTGGCCACTTTGTTCTCAGAACTGGATACCATCACAAACGAAAGGTTCACGAGTAGCATACTTATTCAGGCACGCTTAGGTCGCCGGGAATGTAATTTAGACCTGCACCGTATTGCGCAATCGATGAAGGCAGGTGTCTCAGGACATTGCTCTGTGACAATCTGCGAGGAGGGTTATGTTCAGCAGTGGACTTATGACTGGGCGTAAGTAGATCACCAGAGACCGGTCTGTTAGTCAGGAGAGTGCGCTGCGGGCAAATGATGTAGAGTTTTGCAGAACACGCAAAAATATTAGCGAAAAATAATATAACGAAGCACACATCGAGAAAAAATGTAACGAAATATAATGAAAAGAACATCAGTTTCTAACAAACTAAAAATAAAAATAAAAGTAGTACTCTATTACAAACTGTTTTCAAAAGGAATTAGAAAAAAAAATTAAATAAAAAAATTAGCATTTCCAGGACGCTGAAAGTTATAATGAGGTATATCCCCGTTTACATACCGAATGTTAATAAAAAAAAAACATAGTGAAGAAGTTGCTTCGTAAATACTTTCAAATGAGCATTGATAATCTAGAGACCAGCAACTCGTATTATATAACAGACATCTAGGCAAGCGTGTACCATCCTAGGCCTCATCTTCGCCTTCCATCGGGCAAGATTGAGGTCAAACGCAAGCCTATTGTTCATAAAAAAAAAAAAAATTTAATATGCATTGTTTTTTTTTTATTATGACGGGGTGTCCAACGATTACAACGGCGGCTCTGGTTGTAAGTGACCACTGCAGCACATGTACAACTGAAAAGAATTTCAATCGAATGAGTTTACAAACAAGTTGAAACCCTTGACGTCTACGATATGCCATACAGCATGTTATTAGTATACAGTACGTGTCAGAACTCGGTAGACTACATTAAGCTTACCGCGGTGAAATGAGAGATGGTGAGGTAAAGTGAGAATAAGAACTGCTTCCAACCTCAAAACCCTCCCTAAGATATATTGGACGCACTTGCCCTGCGCCCTGAATACTACCTTATGGGTCTTTATTTTGCCATGTTATTTCAGAACCATAAAATGTATAAAATTAATGAAATCATTCATTTTCATCAAATAGGTTTATAATAAACTTGGCTTTGGTACGCAATTCAAACGTTATAAAGTTAAGAAAAGATTGCTTCTTTTTTTAAGGGAAAGGCGGCAAATGGGCATGCGGTTCACCTGATGGTAAGTGATTACCGTCTGCTGCTATCTGGTGATGCAGGTGCGTTGCCCGCCTTTAAATGTATTTGGGAGATGGGAGGAAGGATTAGGTAGGGGGAGTGGGCCTCCGGTAACCTCACTTACTGAACGAAACGCAGAAGCGCAACCCTACTTCACGCTGGTATTCTCCGAGTCCGTGGTACCAAACCGATCGAGCAGAAGCAATAGTCCCCGACCTAGAATAGGAGGTATGAGCTAAGTGATTCTATAATATCTTAGTATATAGTTTTATCTCGAATCTTTTTCTAAAGCTTTTTTTTAATAGCGAGCAAAGTAAATGTACCATCTTTATGACGCTCGTAAAATTAATGCTGAGCTTTTCTCGACGAGTTCTCAATTGAATATAAGATTCCCCATCTCGGACAACGTACGAGTCAATTCTAAATATAATTACACAAATAATTCAGTTATTAATCTCATCTAATCCTTTTAATCTCATTGAAGATCTCTACCGAGTATAAGCATTGCCCGAAAAGTACAGTGTATTCATGACCACTGTTGAGCGTAGTTCTCTCCAAGAAAGCGCCTGCTAAAGCCAGCATGTGTTCATTGAAAGGTTTGCTCCGCAACACATGAATCCGCTCGCCCAGCTTGATTACTCAACAATACATATCACCAACATTTCATAAGTGTCACGTTTTTCGCCTCGTAACGAGGCCCTGCGATTCGAATCTGCGACTTTTATCCGCCGAGAACGGTGGATTAATTTCACTTTCAAAAAATAATCGTTATTAGAAAATACAACGATACAATAAAAACGATAATAAAGAGACAAGATAAGTAAATGTATATTGAATAGCAGACAAGGCAAGCGAGGTGAGATTTACGACTACTCTAAACTTAAATGTTAAGTTCATTTCTTGTCTACGATAAGAAAACTGAAATACTCCTTTACCTAACGTTAAATATTAAAAATGGACGACAAATAGCTGTTAAGTATAAAGCTACTAGTATTTTATGACAAGTGCTTTAGAAAAAAATTACGGATCACTTTTATTGAGCCAACGCCGTCTGACGTTTGGTCCGTTTTTACTTTTAAAGTTACAGCCATCTTTTTAAGCGTCATAGGCAGCCGCTTAAATATTTCCCATTTTTTAAAAAAGATTTCCTTAGAAACAATAGACAAAAAGAAAAAGTTTAAATTAAGAAGGTCTCCGTAACGTTTTTTTTCGTTTTTGCTCTGACATAATAAAGGTAATACATACAAGCGTCAAACTTGGCGCGATCATAGTGTAAGCTCTAAAGTAAATCAAATAATAAAAACCAGCGCTGGAGGGCACGCGGTAAGGACCTCGAAATGAGTGATTTTTTATTTGAATACATAAAACATATTGTGTGATTGTACGGAACTCGAGTACGATTTGCAACGGCGGCCAAAAATATGTCAGAAGAGATTTCTCTTGTCAAATTAACGCCTTAATTTATGGTTGTAGTTAAAAAAACGAATTCTCGTCCCGCAAGACTTATACTTACGGGTGTAAGGCAGATCATACAAATGTCAATCTACAACGTTAGCGGAATAACGCAGTGTCATACTAAAATTACTCATATAAATTTTTTTTTGAAGGAAAGGCGACAAACGAGCAAATGATCACCTGATGATGAGTGACTACCGTCGCCCACGTACATCTGCAAAACTCTGGTGCTGCTGGTGCGGTGCCGGCCTTTAAGGATATTTGGGGGACGGGAGGGAGGATCGGGAGACGGAACAGGGGAGGAGGGAAAGGGCCTCCGGTAACCTCACTCACAGAACGAATCGCAGAAACACAAGATGCCTCTACTTAACGCCGGTAACAACCCGGTCGAGTCAGCCCATTCGAGCAGCAGCAAAAGCCGACGCTCGGCTCTACCACGTTGAAAGAAAAAAATGTTACAAAGTGAAACCACAGTGTATCAGCGATGGAAATCTGCATCTATGGCCCTTGGTGCTGGTAAAGTGAATTGTGTAACATTACCTGACGCAAGCTGAGCAGAAAATAATTCTTTAATTAACAGAAGTCAGAGCACAGCACAGCAGAAGCCATCGTCGCAACGCCGTCGAGTCAACACTGCAGCCTCCTTGCTCTTCATTATTTTTTACTCGCGAACCTTCCGCTTGCAAGTCATTTCCGTCGAAGCTGACCTAGCGCGTCCGACTGACAGCGAATCTCTGATCCGTGTAGGTTTTTTTTAGTTTTACGTAGGGAAAGGTGCTCGCTCCTACCCGTCACCGTCTCCAGTGACTGGTTAAGTCGGGATCAGCGCATTGAAGATGCCGGACCGACTGAAACCCCCACGGTAGATCTGCTGTTGGCCTAGTGGCCTTTACAGCTACATCGGTAGAGAATCGGATGATCTGATCTGATCCCGATGCAACCGGTCTGCCTTCATCTTCACCCACACGAGTCCCCGAAAAACCGGAAAGTTGTATTTAAGGAAAATTTTCCATCAATTTTCTTTATCCAAGGTTTATTAGGTGTATTAGGGTTTTAAAGATATTTTGTAAAGTTTCAATTTGAGCAGTTTGCCGCTTTAATGTTCAATCGAGCATATTTTTATTAATATTGAATATTCAAAAATAACCTTCACAGAATTTCAAATAATACCAAACAGAAGGTAATCTGCTCTATGACTAAAAAAAAATATTACCCAAAATCCATACTCATTTTATTAAAAAAAAATATTGGATTCAGGACAGGTTTAGTTTTGCTTAAATCATTTACACACAGATAATTTATACTACTAATAATATACTACCTTGTGCTATGTTTTACTTTACTGTATCTCTTAGAATCTGATGGTAAAAAGAACGCTCTATTTCATTGCTCTTTGCATCGTGTAAAATTATTCAACATAATTATTAAATGTAATGTATGTTAATAAAGAAATAAAAAACGTTCAATTAAAACCTACGTAAATAGTAGTGTACTAAATACAAGATATTTTTACAAACAAATCAAAAAATGTATACAAGAAATTTTATACCTGGTAAAGCCAAGAGGTGGCTTTTCCTGCTGCTCGAATGGGCCGGCTCGACCGATGTAGTACCACGACATCGCTGAATACCGCCGTGAAGTAGAGTCATCTTGTGTTTCTCGGTTTCTTTCGGTGAGTGAGGTATCTGGAGACCCACGCCCTCTCCTCATTTCCTCATTTCCCCATCTTTTACCATTCATCTAAAGGCCGGTAACGCACCTGCGGCCCCTCTGGTGTTGCAGATGTACGTGGGCGACATCACTCGTAAGCACGCAGACACATATGAGCTTATCGTCGCTCTTAACCGCTTCAAACCGGTTGTGTCGTCGCCCGTTTCGTCTGTGACGATCTACGTGCTACTGAGTGCTCCTAACACATCAATAGGAAATGTGTAAGTGTTAATATGGGAGATTACTTTCTGGCCGGTGTTATCTATTAATGTGTTAATACCAATCCAACAAATTCTCTTTGAGATAAATACTCTCAACACACATAAAAAGTTTTTTTTTTATTATAGCTTACTTTGTTTTACTTTATCAGCCTGCAACGTCTGTCTGCTGGATATAGAGTTTTCCATGAGCGATAATAATAATCGATAATAATAATTCATGCATCATGATCCCTTTCCTCTTTCAAGGATTCATTCTCACCAGGCTAGGGTTGGTGAGCGGAATGTCGTTCCCTCGGACCAATGATTCTGTAATATTTGGGTACGGTATATTAATACAGTTTTTCCACCATCAGTCGGTTGACAGAGCCATGATTAACCATGTGATATATATTATGTGATGAGCCGTATGATATTGGCGTAAGAATCTGCCATCCCCTTTCATCGAGTGGGTATCGAAAGAGGTGACTCAGAGAAAAGCGTTAAAAATCGCAATGACCTGCCGCCACCGCTTCGTTGTCTGAAAACATTAAAATCATTCAAAACAAAGTATAAAAATCATCTTATTATTTCTCAAAAAAATATTGTTTAAGATACGTACCTCAATGGTTATAGACATACGACACTGACGAACAGAGTCTCAGCGACTGGGAGTGCAGGCAAGGAGGCTATTGGAGGAAGGTACTAGAATGAATATCTGGTGGATGGTAACTGATATGATAATTGTATTTTAATTATTACATACTGCGATTATGCCATAATTGTGTAGTGTGGTATAGTTCCAGAACAGAGTACAGCTCCCATAGCTCATAGACACAATTTTGTAAAGCTGTATTTATTAAATCTATTTATCCTTGATTATAGTTAAGTTAGTTTTCATTTTATTATTGTTACTGATATTTCTTAAGCTATGTACAATATAGTTGAAAATAACTTTCCCCGTATTTATACGAATGTCCGTACATCGCTCGACACACAGGCCCACTGAAAACCAGCGCGGTAGTCTCAACTGCAGCATTAAGCTGAGTGTGGTATGTTTGCCCCCTGCGCCACGCAACGCGTCTAGAGGAGGCAACGTTAAATATTGTTTGTGTCAATAACTGTTTGATTAAATGTGTTGCAATGTTTGTTTTGTTATCTAGTGGCGTATTTGTGCAATAAATGTTTCTTTCTTTCTTTCAATAGCTAACGTCAGAGTGGCTTGAAAAATACTAGACCAAAATTAAGCAATTCGATGACGGGCAACAGCATCTTTGGTACTTTATACATAATATATATATATATGTTCCAATTTACGAATGGGTCAGTAAAATATTAGATACTTAAGTTTATCACTGAGAGGAGTAGGGAGAGGTTACGGATTTCTATTAGGCACAATCAGTGTAGCCTAACGGGCTTCTGTATACCAATTTCCGCTTTTCCGTGATTTATAACGCGACAATAGTAAGCTTTGTCCTAAGATTGGCTCTCGGAGCTGTTTTGAGATACTCAATCCACCATATGTCGGACCCCATAAGATTCTACGTTCGATTCTTACGTCACATCACGAAGTAATGTATAGACAAATCTTAATTTGCCAAAATATGGTATAACATTACGATCTTAACTATAATATTCTTAGTACAAAATATTCATCATCATCATCATCATCATCATTTCAGCATATTACAAGTCCACTGCTGAACATAGGCCTCCCCCAAAGATTGCCACGAATCTCGTTCCTAATCCACCTGCATCCATCGACTTCCCGCAACACTGCGCAGGTCGTCACTCCATCTTGTGTTGCCACTCGAGAACCATTTTTCCCCAACGGTTATCAGTTCTGCGAGCTATATGGCCACTTGAGCTTACTGATCTTTACGGCTATGTCGGTTACCTTAGTTCTGCTGTGGATATCATCGTTGCAGACTCTATCACGCAGAGAAACACCGAGCATAGCCCTTTCCATAGCGCTCTGAGCAACTTTGAGCTTCCTCATACGGCCTACAGTGAAGGACCAAGTCTCGGATCCGTATGTCATCACTGGCAACACGCACTGGTTGTATACTTTGCACTTGAGGCTTTGCGGTATACTCGATGAGAAGATATGACGTAGTTTCCCGAACGCAGCCCAGCCGAGTTGGATTCGTCGATTGACCTCTGGGTCGAAGTTGGACTTACCTAATCGGACGATTTGTCCCAGGTATACGTACTCGTCTACAACTTCGAGTCTATTGTTCCCAACAACAACCGGTATTGGTACAAAATATTCAGTATATTATAATAATCTTTCATTTAAAATACAAAAAAAAAATTAAGTTTTCAATTACATGTTATATCTCTTTTTGTGTTAGAATTATTAATATGCAAATAGTCATTAGTATTGTAAAATATTCTCCTAACCAATTTCTGTCATATTTTTTTAAACAGATGAAGAAGATTTTATTTTTTTCACCTGTCAATTTTTATACAACGTTACAGCCATGAAATATAAACATTAAAATAACCTTTTGGCGCATACAGTTCATCTGGCTGTCGTACCAGGGCGACAAATTTTCTAATGTCACTGCAAATGGCGACAATATGATTTTATTAATAAGTATTACACAGTTTACAGGTTGTTTTTTTTGTGGAAGGTGGCAAACGTGCAAACGCCCCACCTGATGGTAAGTGATTACCGTCACCCACGTAAATCTGCAACATCTGCTGGCCTTTAAGGATATTAGGAGGACAAGAGGAAGGATCGGAAGGCCAAAGGGGGGGGGAGTTACGCAGAAGTACAAGATGCGCTTCTACTTCGTTATAGAACCCGGTTGAGCCCGTCCATTCGAGCAGCATTAAAAGCCGCCGTATGGCTACACAAACTACATACTGCACTACTCTACAAAAAATGACGACAAGGCAAGCCATCAGGTTCAAAATCCCAGAATAATAAAAGTGGTTAGCTGTCACCCCGTTTGGCTGAACTGCACAGAATCGTGTCAATTGACCATCCGTATCTCTATCTCCTTAATTCCAGATTATAATTCCAGAATTTGCGTCGTAGTTTTTCTGTTTATAGTATTAATTAATGTCCAAATGATTACTAGATTAGATAACACTTCTATTAGGCTCAATATTGTATGAAAAGGTCAACGTTTTAGGTCAAGATTGTTAGAAGTTACTGTTCTGCACTTGAAGTGGTCATTGTATGAAAACGCTATCTTTGAAACGTAAGATACACTCTTTGAAGCGTCTATATTTTATGCATAAATCATGGCAAACTATTTTCTGAAACAAGAAAAAATATTGTCATAATGCAGATTCCAATTTAAATATATATTGGGGGAGGCCTATGATCAGCAGTGGACTTGTGATAGGCTTGAATGATGAATGATGATAGGTAACAGACGTGCACCATAGTACCATACTTTTTTCTCCAAATGCCAACCCCATCTGCACGTGGTACAGCCATGCTAGCTAACAAAGGATGATCTGGCGACCGAACGATGGCGGAGAATCTATCTGAATTAGCTGCATCTAAATACTATAGGCTAGTGCCAGTGCTATAGGCTGCCTATCAGCATCACTAGTGGGAGGGTACCGACACTGGACTCACCAACCCACACTACAAACAGTCCGCTGCTTGGGCTAATATCGAAACTGGGGTGCCACAAGGCAGTATCCTTTCTCCTATTATGTTTTCTTTATATATAAACTGCCCGTGTGTTATCAGCGAAGGAATGTGCCACTCCCTTTCTTCCCGTGGATTTCGTTAGAGGCGACTAAAAAAAGAGCCTTAAAAATTGCAATAGCTACCTATAGATTGCGGAGTAACCATCACGAAATATAACAAACCTAAATTAAGCAGATCGATGATTGGTAGCGGATGGGATAGGACTAGTTACAAGCTTAAAGTAAAGCATATATATAATATATAAACTCAATTATATTCATTTGTATGCTGATGACTTACAGCTGTATGTGCAATCAGGTATTAACGAATTATTGCCATAAGAGATTGGTTCCAAAGATACGGATGTTAGCAGTAAATCAAAATAATGGTTAAGGTTAGTATAAATATGCTTTCTAAGCCAGATAGAGATAACGGTGATATTATCCTGTTTTTTTTTATAATGGGGCCTTAAAGTTATAAATTATCAATTTATAAATTCACTTGTTCCGTAAAAATCTTGGCCAACGTCATTGATCTAACCGTCAAATGGGGAATTTAGGTTACTGAAATCAGCCGAAAAGTTATGACAAAATTACGTTCCCTTTACACTCTTAAAAATCAAAGCTCTCGCTTGTTCATTCACTTATTCTGCCCGATACGATACGATTTATTCATTTACGCAACACAAAAGTTACTAGTATACAGAAAAAACAATAGATACGTAAAAACAAAAATAAATAATTTAAGAGAAAGATTTTTAATAATTTATTACCCGTGACGTGTTAAATGAAACGGTGCTGGCTCAGCGTAGTGTCGCATAGTACACGATGCATATGTGTGTTATTCAGGTATATCACAAATTCTTCCAAACAATTTGGAGCGTTTTATCAATAATTACATAAGGATTATTTTCGGTCTAACTAAACGTTCACCTTTATTGGTAGACCGCCGAAGCATTAATTCTTTGCAAAGAGGGCAAGCACTACTTAATCGTATTTTTTCGCTGACGTCTAATTTAATAAAGTGCAGTATTTTTTTTTTAATTTTTGTATAAAAGTCCGTCCCATACCCTAGTTGAGAGAGTGAGTCTGCTTTCGTTGAATTACTGATTGTGGGTTCGAAGATTTTTATAGCAGAGTTAAGGAAGTTTATTTGTAACTTCAACTAAATCATTAATAAGGATTAGCCTTAGATAGATAGATAGAAATTTTATATACACAATTGGACATCCAATAAATACTCATAGTAAAACAGTAATGTTCATATGGATGTTAATAACCGAGATACGTTCTGTTAATATATTTCGTTTTATTTGCACTACTAACATTTAGCTATGAACTTGTCTTAGGGTTGACTTTAATAATGAAATCATAACATTTGTCTAACATTAACATGTTAGATTTATACTGATTTATAAGGTTATGGCTCAACTACAGAGCATAATTGCTAAGCTAATCCGTGTTACAAAATTCTTCAATGGCTGTGTTAAGATACGGCGATTCTCAGTCTAGTTTTTTTTTATATAACACTAGGCGACATACCAGAAGGAGAGGGAGAGTATATCAGAGAGAAACAAAGCTAACTTCACCTGCACGTGGTGAACCCTGATAGCCAACGAAAAATGAGGCCCTGGCGATTGAACGAAGGTGGAATATACTTTCGAATTTGTCGAACTCAAATCCACCAGTCTTGTGACGGGGAGCTGGATCACTATACTGGTGGACCCTCGCACTAGTGATGCAGCTCAACTCACAACCAGCTTGCCCAGAGTGATGATTATGATAAAATCTTCCATGCAAAACATAGCGGCTTTGGATGATGCTCTCATTGAAAGGCGAGACCAAGCCCAGCAGTAGACTAATACGGGCTGATGACGAAGAACGAAAGACGAAGATTCTATCTTCCACTACACTAAATTATTGGAATAATGTTCTGGTCATAATACCGTCTTTCAAACCACACTTACATTATCACACAGTTTCTTATCCTATCATTCAGATTTTTGCTTAACATACTACCTAATGGAAAGTACAACAATACATAATGCTGTGTCAATTCATGACGTAGTTTAATCACCGAATACATTTTTCATTCATTTTCATTTAAGATGTAGTTGCGCCAATAGTTCTCTAGGCCTATGATGCCCTGGTCAAATCGGTCCATCGTCCGTGCTGAGCGCGCTTCAAGTCAGACCTGCAGCAAGTGCCACGCGGACTAAGAAATCCCACGATGTCGCCATTCTACTCGAGCTCAGCAATTTCCTATAGGATCAATCAGGGCCTATGTACTTGGTCAGTCACGGCTACATAGCCCCTCTCCCTGTTTTTCCATCACGAATGAGTGGGAACACTTTCTCTATTGGAAACATATGAAATTTACTTGTAACAAATATAGCATCTAGTTTAGCATATATGAACTCATTTATATTTGGTTTGTTTTTTTACCCGCACACCTGTTCTTCCTCTGTTATGTAAAAAAAAATTATGGCAGTTTTAGCTGATATACAAATAAGTATGTAGAGGCTGGTGATAGTTACGATGATAGAGAAATGCTCAAAGTAAGTGTTAATTTAATATAATTAGAATCTATTCGTGAAAGAGCTTTGGAAACTCGATGCGCTTTCGAACTCAGTCTATTCAATCTATTGAACTTGGAAATCTGCGGCTCTACAAAAGTAATGTGACGCTACGAGAAAAGTTCTAGCTTACTTTTTAGCATGAAAGCTAAAAAGGGAATGAAATGAAAACTTCATGACAAAGAACTACAAATTCCATTAATATTAACTTATTGAGATTTTTCTATAAACCATCACATCTCGATCAGTCTATTTTTTTTAGTGGGAAAGGCGGCAAACGAGCCAGCGGTTCACCTGATGGTAAGTGATTACCGTCGCCTATGTACGTTTATGTATATAAGTTCACTGCTGAAAATCGGACAGACTTAGACATAAGATTTCTACCACGGCGATTACTTCAGAATACTATCGGCAGTTGGCAACTGCGCAGTAGATATTATAGTACCGTCAACACTGAATACGCATGCGCGTACACAGTGGGCACACGCTCGTCTTGACCTTCTCATATCCGATGTACCGCTTATGCGACAAGATCGAAGGAAGACCAAGCGGCGGCTTTTGCTGCTGCTCGAATGGGCCGGCTCGACCGGATTGGTACCACGGCCTCGCAGAATACCGACGTGAAGTAGAGGCATCTTGTGCTTCTGCGTTTCGTTCGGTGAGTGAGGTAACCGGAGGCCCACTCCCCCTCCCTATTCCCCTCCTCTTCCCTCCCATCTCACAAATATCCTTTAAGATCGGCAACGCACCTGCAGCATCTATGTTGTTGCAGATGTATGTGGGCGACGGTAATCACTTAACACCAGGTGAAACGCTTGCTCGTTTGCCGACTTTTACAGAAAAAAAAAGACCCGAAAATCAATAAGTTGTGTAGCTCGGTAATCAGGTATAGTAACATCTCAGACTAATCAATTCTAATTATAATATACCTAAGAACTAAATATTCAAGGCTGTCACCTACAGGGGAAGGCAGATATTATAGATTGTTATTTGGTACGACTGGCTAAATCATGGAAATCTTCCCCAGGCCCGTAGACCGTACGGCACTAGTTCTGTACCAGCATTTGCGGTTGACATAGTTTTTCTGTTTGATATTTTGGTTTCATACAAGTAAAGTTTTTTCTTTTTTCAAATAACGGAGCTAAAGGAATGTAATTCTATTACAACGTTACGACATTCATTAACCTGTTTTAACGATTCCGCCGAACACAACACGATATTAACGTATTAATAAAAATATATGAATCCGGTCCTGTCGTATAAATTATAACATTGATGTTAATAACTTTCCTCCGAAGTGCATGATATTATTTGATTGTATTTGATAAAAAATAAGGGGGCTGCCAAACGAGCGGCTCGGTGGATATTAAGTGATTACCGATACCAACAAATAACTGTTACTCTTTGAATTATGCTTGAATTCAATTGGTATTTTTATTTATTGACTTTGAAAGTTCCGATATATAAATATATCTGAATAATATATATTGAATGAATGAATGAAATATGATATTGTCGTAATATAAAAATTTTGTAGCCGTGGTAGCCTAGTGGTCTGTGCGCTCTCTTTAGTATTATAGAGCGCAAGTGACCTGGGTTCGATCCCCGGTGCCGGCAACACTAAATTTGTTAATAGAAATTTTATATGCTGTATTTTCCTCGTGTTCGGCGGTGAAGGAAAACATCGTGAGGAACACCTGCATATCTGAGAAATAATACAAAAATATATTATTTCGAGGATATGTGTAACCCCCCCGCAATGGAGCAGCGTGGCGGGCCACTCCCGGCTCCTACACCTTCTCAGATATTTAGCGAAAGGAGGCCTTTGCCCAGCAGTGGGCACTTACAGGCTGTCTACTTTACTTTTTACTTCACTGCAACCGGTCAGCACAAACTGTTAGCTGTTTCTGGAGTAATCTAGAGTCTGTATTCCAACGCTTAATGATACGATGAAATGACACTGAATATGCCACTAATAACCTGCTCAGATACCATTATATGCAAATATAGCCTTGGTACATACCCAAACCGCTACTTCCCACTTTCCTGAACCACGAATGGTTGGTCACTTCCAAATCTGTTTTTTTAGAAAAGGTCGCAGTCTATTAACGGCTAAACTTTATTATATGTAACTGACTATGTTCTACAAGCACAAGCTGAAGGGTTATGCATTTTATTAGTAGTTAATCAAAATTACTTCACTATGGGTTTAATATAAAAACATCAAAATGGTTCAATCTTAGTAACAGATTGCAGTTTGTTGCTCTAAGGATACCATGACTTTTCCTTGCGCTGTTAATAGGGGAGTCTCACAAGGATTGATTTTTGGTCCAATTTTATTTATTTTGTATTCTGCTAATATTACAATATGGAATTGCTACCATCTATATGTGGTGGCGATGACATATACGCTTAGATCTTTTTCGGGCACAAAACATAAGTCTAGTATAATCTAAAGTCATAATCGAAACTAAAAATAGCATAATCATAATATAATTAAACGCTAATAGACAACGTGAGGTAAGAGCAATAATTTTATTTTTAATCCGATGAAAACCAAGTATTTGTTGATTGATCATATAAAACGAATTACTGCAATTTCAACAGAGTCGACATTACATTAGATTAGAGTCATTTAACGAATGCATTCAAAAGTTTATAGATTTAAAACATTATACGTGACCTAGGTAGAACGTCCTCTCCTGCCAAAGTGTTATTTGTATCTTTTACATGTAATAATTTTCAGAAACTTTCATAGAGTGGGGGTTGGTGTCTGCCAAATAACGTCAACTGTCTTCCGGTATAGTGAGCATGTTGCACAGGTGAAGCAGTACATTGTTAGATTGTGGAGTCCAGTGAGAGGATTTTTTCACGTATCCCTTCGATTAACCGAGGGTAACTGCCGTCCCCTGTCTTAACCATACTTTGGTGTAATCGAAAATGATCTGACTTTTCGATCTTTGGAGATGGGGACCGTGGTCATCATATAATTCTTAGACCTCGGTGCGATGCGCGCGCCCCTACGAGAAGAGGTATATATATAATATAAAAAGATAAAGATATAAAAAGTTTCTGCTCATTATCAAGCATTAAGTTTCACCTTCTACATGTACACATTGCATAATTTAAAAAAAACCTTCTGTTTATTGAATTTACTTTTTACTCATTTGCTTAGATATATCACACAACAATTTAATACGTACGAAGCCTTATGAACGTAAATTATACAAGAATTAGGTATTATTAAGTTTTCATGTCAATTTTATATATTTAAATAATAATTACTAAACTATATCTTCTGAAGTCTGTCATTAAGATAAAGAAAATAAAAATTAATGTATAAATTTAAATCTTCCGGACACCTCCATTTCTTTCGCTTTTCCGTTCTTTTTGGTAGTGTTGTCGTTTTTGGATATCACAAAAATTCTGTTGTCAGCTTGAACACTTCTCACTTTGCCCAATTTAAATCTCAAGTTTGCGAAACACGCATACATCAAATCCAAAATAAACCAAAATATTTCGATGATGCTGATAATTGATCCACCAAGGCACAGCCCGAATATACCTCCTAAATTGGCTGAAACATAAACGATTACGATAATATCAAAAATTTATTTTGCGTGGCACAATGGAAATATAAGAAACAAGAATGTGTTGGTAATGATAATAAAAATGATAATGACAATCGAGATGAAAATGATGATAATAAAAATGATAATGACAATCGAGATGATAATGATGATAATAAAAATGATAATGACAATCGAGATGATAATGATGATAATAAAAATGATAATGACAATCGAGATGATAATGATGATAATAAAAATGATAATGACAATCGAGATGATAATGATGATAGTAAAAATGATAATGACAATCAGGATGATAATGATGATAGTAAAAATGATAATGACAATCAGGACGATAATGATGATAATAAAAATGATAATGATAATCGAGATGATAATAAAAATGATAATGACAATCGAGATGATATTGATGATAATAAAAATGATAATGACAATCAGGATGATAATAAAAATGATAATGACAATCGAGATGATAATGATGATAATAAAAATGATAATGACAATCGAGATGATAATAAAAATGATAATGACAATCGAGATGATAATGATGATAGTAAAAATGATAATGACAATCAGAGATGATAATAAAAATGATATTGACAATCGAGATGATAATAAAAATGATAATGACAATCGAGACGATAATGATGATAATAAAATAGTAATGACAATCGAGATGATAATGATGATAGTAAAAATGATAATGACAATCGAGGATGATAATGATGATAGTAAAAATGATAATGACAATCAGGATGATAATGATGATAATGAAAATGATAATGACAATCGAGGATGATAATGATGATGGTAAAATGATAATGACAACTGAGATGATAATGATGATAATAAAATAGTAATGACAATCGAGATGATAATAAAAATGATAATGACAATCGAGGATGATAATGATGATAATAAAAATGATAATGACAATCGGATGATAATGATGATGGTAAAATGATAATGACAATCGAGATGATAATGATGATAGTAAAAATGATAATGACAATCGAGATGATAATGATGATAGTAAAAATGATAATGACAATCGAGATGATAATAAAAATGATAATGACAATCGAGATGATAATGATGATAGTAAAAATGATAATGACAATCGAGACGATAATGATGATAATAAAAATGATAATGACAATCGAGATGATAATGATGATAATAAAAATGATAATGACAATCGAGATGATAATAAAAATGATAATGACAATCGAGATGATAATGATGATAGTAAAAATGATAATGACAATCGAGATGATAATGATGATAGTAAAAATGATAATGACAATCGAGACGATAATGATGATAATTTTATCGAATTTGATTACTTGAATTGATTACTTTCGAATATTATCAGTGAGATGAAGTATCATAAACACGGGATGCAACACAACACAACGAGCCCCGAAGACAAATAAATTTAGGTCATTTGACGCAATTATTGATTTAAACTGGACATTCGGGCCCAGGACCCACCCAACTCAAGAGTTTAGTGCTATGAAGTACAAAACTATGTAGTGTCGAAGATTAAAAGATGTTTTGTTAAATTGAAAAGGATAAATGAAAGGAGGTTGACATCACTTGTGCACATTCACCTCAACGGTATAGGGAAACTTAGCTCGGGATTAATGTGCGAGTCCCTGATACGTACTGATTTGTGTGCCTCAATACATATTGTCCATTTATTAGAACATACCCAACATTTGATCCCAGGTGTAAAGAACTTCACGTCTGTACTTCATACAACTGTTATCTTTGTAGTGAATTGTTATACGACTGTTAACAGTTGAATTCCTGTAAAACATTATCTTATAGACATGTTAAAGAGACAATAACATTTTTAATTAAACATATTTACCTGTCCGCTCTGTCTTGTTTTAAGTAATCAACCTGTGTGTCGTACTGCACATAATCGCAATTCTGGAAACATTTATTGTAAGAAATGATATCACGTTTGTTTTCTTGGACTTTTTCTGAAAATATACATATAAAAATTAACTTATCACTCACACATCGAAATGCACTTTTCTGGTTATATGAAATGAACTAAATAAATAAAGAGTATCTCACCCAGAGTTTCGTAGACACAAATCAGACGACTCCATGAGCACGAAGGAAAATCTTCAACGTTCAATTCTTTGTCTGGTTTATCAAAAATAATATTGAATTTTTCTATAATTCAGCTTCGCTTTTGGCTCAAAGTAAAGAAGTTTTAAAAATAATGTTATATTCCTGCTACGGCCTTATATTAATTTTATGATTAGTCATCATCCCTAACAGTGTCTACGTGTTTGATTTCTAGCAAATGGATTCTGATAAATGAACACTTTGCATTGGGTTTTTGTGCTTATTTTATTCTCTGACGCCGCTCTAAATTATAACACACAGCATAGGCAGATATCAGAGAATTTCATTAGGCACAACTCAAAGTACCTCGCAGAATACCGGCGTGAAGTAGAGGCATCTTGTGCTTCTGCGTTTCGTTCGGTGAGTGAGGTAACCGGAGGCCCACACCCCCTCCCTATTCCCTTCCTCTTCCCTCCCATCTCCCGAATATCCTTAAAGAGCGGCAATGCACCTGTATCTATGGTGATGTTGATGTATGTGGGCAACGGTAATCACTTACCATCAGGTGAACCGCTTGCTCGTTTGCCGTCTATTACATAAAAAAAAAGTGAAACTCTTTAAAAAAAAGTGACGAATGACAAAATTCGTTCCCGGATATTATAATCAGATTTCAAGACTTTTCCTGCGTTGCTACTTATCATCATCCCACCAAAAGAAACGGGGTGGTGGATTCATAGGTAGGTACCACCCTTCTTCATATTTCTGGGGCCAATCAGCGGTGCGGCCGGTATTGTGTTACGGTTTGAAAGGTATACTGAGTCAGTATAGTTACAGGCTGTAAGGCATTCCATCTTAGTCTTCACGGATCTCTACGCATCTGAAATCTCCTTTGATTGAAGATGTTTTGCAAATTACTGTCACTCTAATCCAATTAAAAACTTACTAAATAATAAAAAATACTAAAAATTAAAAATGCATACGTTTAAAATTGAACGGCAAACACCCGCAATGCTCTACAACTTTCTTCACAACAAGGTTCATCATGCAATTTTGGTACGAAGAAGCCTCTGTACTCAGATCCTAGAACAATCAAATCGGGAAAAACATTTTTTTCTGAACTAGCGAACGAACATTGCTTACCAGACTGCAGAGTCATGGTTCCTAGTTATGAATCTCTATCTATCCATCCGAATTTGGCGAACCCAATTCTCACAGACTAGTGACAGAGAGCAGCACCACTAGTGCGACAGTATCGGACTGGCGAGCGAATCACCAATCCGAAGAAATGCATCCCGGCTTTTACTAGCGCCTTCTGGGAGGTCTTTGTTCAGCAGTGAACTAAAATTGGCCGATGTAGTAATTAAACTATAGGATCACATATAGAATACTCACATTTTTTAAAAAGCATTTTCTGTTAGCCAGCGATAGCGCTTTAACGTCCACTGATGATTCCATCAACCATACATTAATTGTCACATCGAAATATGTAGCCGATGTTACAGTTATTGCACTGTCTAATAGTGTTATGTTATATTCTTTGTCAAAGACGTACAACTGAAAAAGAGATTCGGGAGGATTTTCTTTGTTTATTATTTTTCATAGGATAGACGTCAAACGATCAAGCGGCTCACCTGATGGTAAGCGATCACCGTCGCCCACGTACATCTGCAACACCAGAGGTGCTGCAGGTGCGTTGCCTGCCTATAAGGATATTTGGGACGATTTCGGGGTTTTGGGAGAGGAGGATTGGCCCTCCGGTTATATCACTCGCCGAACGAAACGCAGAAGCCCAAGATTCCATTTCACGCCGGTATTCTGTAGCGCTGTGATACCAACCCGGTTAAGCCAGCCCATTCGAGCAGCAGCAAAAGCCGTCGCTTGGCGACAATCGACAAAAATAAATCGACAAATTCCTGAACGGAATAATAATTCTTCTCGGGTCATATGTCATATTGTGGCTCATAAAAGCAGAATTATAAATATTTCAAAGTTATGAAAAGTGCTGGTATAACCATTTCGAATATGTAAGACCTAATTATTTAGAATTGTGAAAATGCATGTGAAAAGTGAACGAATGATTTGAATTTCTATTTTAGAAAATCTTTAATTGTAGTAATTAAATTTTTAATTACTGATACGTACTAAAATATAACCATCAGATGCCAGATCATCACCAGCTAATTTCCCTGTATTTAAAGTTATTTCCAAAGCTTCAGTGACCTCTGTACCAGCGGCAAAATTTGTATTTTTTTCAGCGTGTACCCTGAAAATCAACAATACAATAGAGATTATGACGATGTTCAGCATGTTCTTCTGTACTATTCAATAAATACTAACGGTATTTGTCAATTTTTTTTTATATAATTAGGGGCAAACTAGCATGCGGCTCACCTGATGGTAAGTGATCACCGAGGCCCGCGAACATCCGCAACACCAGAGGAGCTACAGATGTGCTGCTGGCCTTTAAGGAATAGGCTCTTTTCTTGAAGGTCCCTTAGTCGTAACATGTCGGAAATACCGCTGGCGACTGCCGATTCCACATAGTCGAAGTGCGTGGCAGAAAACTTCGAGTAAAACGCACTGTGGTGGAATGCCAACCATCTAGGTGGTATTGGTGGAACTTGGAATTCTGTCGCGATGTACGATGGTGAAACTTAGCGGCCGGGGTCAATCCGAACAGTTCCTCAGAACATTCCCCGTGGTAAATTAAAATTGAGCAGTATACATTATAGTGCCGCAAATTTGCACGCGAATATTGAGGCTCTCTTTTGTCTTTATGTCCCCATAGCCGATGAACGTCTATGCTAAAAGATCAGGCTAGGGTTAGATGCAGTGACATTGACGTATAATGCAACATAACCAAAGGAATATATATCAGACCGATCAGAAAGTAATCTGTCTAATGACTGCATAATCATTTTTGTACGTGGTAGAGTCAAGCGGCAGCTTTTGCTGCTGTTCAAATGGGCCGCCTCGACCGGGTTGGAACCACGGCCTCGCGGAATACCGGCGTAAACCAGAGGCTTCTTGTGCTTCTGCGTTTCTTTCAGTGAGTGAGGTAACTGGAGGCCCACTCCCCCTCCCCATCCGCCTTCTCGTCCTATCGCCCATCTCCTAGATACCCTTAAATGCCGGCAACGCACCTGCAGCGCCTCTGGTGTTGCGGATGTACGTGGGCGACGGTAATCACTCACCATCAGGTGAACCGTTTGCTCGTTTGCCGCCTTTTCCATAAAAAAAAAAATACTAGCTAAACACGAATAAAATAACTTCTACGTTTTATGACGAAGTAAGTTTTTTTTTTAATTAATAATTTACATCTAAATTATCCGTATATATATTACTGTACAAATAATATATCAGCCTAGTCTATGATAAATTCTTTAATTTCATTCATTTAATTTATCTATAAGCGCTGATGAGGTTCTCGTCTCTCTGGACCGCTTCAAACCGGTTGTGTCAAAGTTCAAAGCATGTAGGTTATTGCAGCGCACACAACCATCGTGAATATGTAAGTGTACTTAAGTTCGATATTATTTATTCCTATGACATACAAAAATCGATACTTGTTGTTCATTATAAATATTGGCTAGTGAAACGGTCGCTCACCGACCCGTCTATCCAGCGTGGTGAGTGTGAGAAAAATTTTTTTTTTCGTAGAAATGCCTGTGACTAACAGTGGATTTAGTCTGATAAAGAAATACACGTGTGATGTAAGAGGAATTATCATAAACGTGTAAAGTATGTCAAACTTCTTACAGTGTTTGGATGTACTAGATACAATACTTCAGTTTGTTTTCAAACCATTAAAAATATATTAAGACATACCTAAAGTAGGATAAATCAAATTGACAACAGTATCCAATGTAAGTAGACACGGGTCGAAACATTTGTGAACAATTCACGAATTCAGCTCTCCAAATACATTCCTCTATTAATTTTTCACAAGGTCTTTTGAACTACAAGAATAAAATTTAAAAGTAATACAGAAGCTGGGATTTACAAGCTTTTATTTAACTTGGTTTTTTCGTGTGTCGTTCCGATTCAAATTTGCTATCAATTTTTGAAGCACTTGCTGGCCCTCGATGGTGCTGAAATTTGGCCTTCTTATATAACTTTGATAATAATGCGATAAAACACAACGAAGCTGATCTCATGATATACCAAGTTGCTGGCTCTTGCAACGCCACAAATATATTAGATAGCCCAATTGCGTCTAGGCTCATTAGATTTCTCTTGTCAAATACTACTATCTTTCGGTGGCGACCACAGTCTAATCACGGACCCGGATGCTGACTACCGCTAAACAAAAATAGCCCCACCGTATTGATGTTTGATTTTAACAAGTTTTTTATTAATTTACTTATTTTGTCATTCATAATGCAAGACAATAATATATATATACAATATATAAACAATAGATACATACAATCGTAATTGACGTTTCTCCCTCACGACCTTATACCCAATACTGAGATGATCAGTGATCTAGACGTTGTACCCTTTTCAACTCACGTTTTACCACAGTTTTAATATATTTCGCAAAGCCGCAAAGGATAATGGCCACAGTTTCGGAGGCGAGCATTCGGGCTACACTGTTCGCAGCACTGGAGTAATTGCCATGTAATTGCTTTGATGGTTTTTATCTGAAACGGTGCTTCTTTGCACTATGATTACACCGCGGTAGGTGACTCTACCCCCTCCCTCTCCACTCCTCTTCCTTCTCTCTCCAACTGTTACCAGCGCTAAAGTGTATTCTTTCATTCATCAGATTATCGGACTATTACATCATTTATCCGATGAATCGATATAAATTTTTATTTATTCGATTTTTAACGGTTATAATCAGCCAGTACTGATAACGTAAGACATTTCGTTCCAAATATTGTTTCTCACCATTTGTAGTAGTATATTATATGTATAACCAAGGTTCTCCAATACGTTGTGAATCTTTCTGACGTGACTTTTTGCGACATAGCCTCTGTGTTTCACATCTGTCATACTGTCATAAAAGTCGTCAATGTCACGGCTTTCAAAGCCACGAAGACGCCTGGAACAAGATTAACGTCATAACGGGATATAAGATAATGTCGAATGCATACTAAAACATATCATAATGTGTCATCTCATTCAGTGTAAATCGATAAAATTCATTCAACTGTGTAAGTATCACACAGTATCATGTTATATTTGTATGTTGTTAGCATTGGAAAAGCGGATAAATCGATACAACAAATTACAACTAACGTCAAGTTGGCTCGTTGTTATGAAATTTGACTAAGGAAATAACCGCATGTAAATAAATGTCACTATATCTATCTTAAATCTCTCAAATGAAAAATCTTGGACAAAATACCAGTGACGTATAGAAGTGTTTAGCATTCAAGGCGGCCATTTTAGAAAATTATGCGGACTTTGAGAGGGGTTGGATCGGATCGGGCATTATGACGCCACTACCGTTTGATTTTTTACAGTTTTTATTAACTAGCTTTCTTATACGTCTGTTCAAATACACATTTTAAATTCATACGTAGCTTAGAACCGGATGTCAATGCAATAATTAATCACTTTCTTATTTCTTAGTCTGTTCTGCGTCACTGCGTTTGCCTATACGAGGTTATCACTATAGAACCTTTATTCTTCAGCAGTTGAAAGTTCTACGAGCTATTGGCCGGTCTTTGATACTTCAGCTTGCTGATCCTTAATGCCTTTTTACGGTTTCGCTACGGATATCAGCATTGCACATTCTAGCACGCATAGCTTGTTATTATACACAAGCAACTCACCTTCTTCTCCTCACGGAAAATATTATTATTATAAACGATATTATCGCAATTAAAGCGGTTCTTTGACGGTTTGATTTTCATAGAGCGCGAGAAACCTGGGTAAGATCGCCGGCGCTGGCACCACTAAAATTGTTAATAGCAATTTTGCTGCAAAGTGCTGTATTTACCACGTGCTCAGCGGTGAAGGAAAACATCGAGAGGAAACCTGCATATCTGACAAATAATCAAAATGTTATTTCGAGGATATGTGAAGCCCGCCAAACTACACTGGAGCAGTGTGGCGGGCCCTTCCCGGCTCCTAAACCCTCTCTGATACTCGTATTTGAGAAGGAGGCCTTTGCCCAGCAGTGGGCACTTATTGGCTGCTACTTTATATATATGTATAGATATTGCAAGATATTAATAGTTATTATTTTTAACCAAGTTAGTATTATACTTACAATATTTCAGTTATATTGGTATTTGAACCGTAGACCTCATCCGTGTCGCAGACGCTGACAGCCGGGAATGGAATTTCTTCCGTCGCATAATGAGTTGTCTCCACCTGTTTGCATTGATGTTTAATGTTATTATTTTCGCTGTTCTTTTCGATTTATTTCTCGTATATATTTTCTTAATTCAAAATAAAGTATTTAGCAATTTTTTTAATTGTTTTTAATAAGGTCAGACAATTTTGTAAACTTTTAATTTGTATAGTCGTGATTTTGGGTTTTGAGCCTTGGCTGCATTGTTATCGTGTTACGTTAGAGTTGATGTAAGATAATATTACGCTAAAGGAAATGGCAGTAAAACTTAACCGTCAACAGATGGTAGAGATTAACAGGTAGACTCCTTCTCTACCTACAATTCTGGGTAGGAACACACTTCACCCACTTCTGCCGTTAAACTGCAGTTCATCTACTGTTGTGTTCCAGTTTGAAAGGTATAGTGAGCCAGTATAATTATGGCCTGAGAGGCTCTCCATCTTAGACCTCAGAGGTGACACCAGTAACTTTCATCGATTTGTCTTTTGTCTGCTGATGTCCATAGCCTGCAGTAACCAGTTACCTTTACCTCGTTTTTCACCCCATTGCAATGAAAAGAAAAGCTCTTCTAGCATCTAATATATCCAGAGCGCGGACCCTTCCCGGCTTCAACATTCTCACAAATATTTCAGAGAAGGCTTTTGCCTAGCAGTAGACATTAACAAACAGCTGATTTACTTTACTATTCTAGAGACTAGATACTGTGATAGAACTTGAATGCGAGAACATCGTGAATCAATTTGTACTTACCACAGTGAAGGTCGGATCAATAATAAACTTTTCCCAGATCATATGACTGAGAAAAGCACATAGCCCGATGCTAAAAACAATAGTCAAGCTCCAGAACATAAAAACCCATCTATTAGCACAGCTATATAAGTAATACACTCCGTGGAGAGAACAATGCTTACAAAACTGTAAAATTTTGGCCATCAAAACATGTTTGAAAGTATTTTCAATTCGCACCTTCTTTGCTTTTGCTTGGATTTTTTTGGAAAGCAGAGACAAGCGACGGTCTTCGTTCATTTTTAATAGATAATTATCAAGATGTAGGCGATGGTGTCTTGTAACTACGGTAGATATGTTGTCAGTTAATTAGGTAAAAGCTCAATGGTTATATTTAATAACTGTTGGTTTCAGATTTCGGAAAAGTAAAAAGCTTTCAGAGTCACGGCTGTTTTAAAAAGTTCCAAACTTAATGGTGTCAATTTTAGTTGGCTTTTAATTACTTACTAAAAGTAACTGAGTATCAAAGAAAAGAGGAATCGAGAGTGACGGAATCTATCTAAATCTATACTGATTTTGTTTTTCTATTTTGTCTTGAGTCCAATTTCAAAATATATCGAATGTAAATCAAAACTTACTTTGCCAGTTGAAAATGTAATAAAATTGATACTTCTTTATCACGTGAGTCATGTAAATTCAAAGTTATCTGTTCACTGTTAACTGTAGGGATTGCAGAATGCTAACTTTTATTCTCTAAATGACAACTTTAACTGCACGAGGTGCACCGTACTGGCTAACAAACCGAACTCTGCCGGCAGAATGGTCGGAATGTCCATCCGAATTTACCTAACCCAATTACCAGAGATTAATAATGGCTAGACTATGACTAGGGCAAGAATACGGGCACAGCGCCCGCTGGCCGCTAGCTTTTTTTTTTCGTGGGAAATCCCTTATGGATGCCCAGCCCCCTGAGGGATAGCTGGGTTATGTCGGACTCCCACCGACTAAAACCCCACGGTGGTCGCCATCAGCGCTGGCGCGGGGTCACGGGATCTCCGTTCGGAACACAACCGTGGCCCCTCTTTCGTTTGGATAAAATAGTAGGGTAGGGGCAGTATTACCTTGCTCCTAGAACCCCCGCGGTGCTATCACAGTAGCTCGAGACCACTTCGAGTCACCGTCCTCCTCTAGGTCGTTTTAATGGACAATGGTTGTCCTCGACCCCAGGGCCCCGCTTCTGGTAGGGGAACACCATCAATATTTGGAGGGCCATGACGAGACGCACGCACGCCTCTGTGATCCCGTCTCCGAGCAGCCTCCTTCTGGACCAACACGGTCTCATAGAAGGCGGCTACGGCCCTCCAAGCCGTATCCCCGCACAGCATCGCCGACACGACTGCTGGAAGAGAGAGGTTTCGACCAATATGGTTCACCAGGATTCTCCGCTCTTCTTTCATATAAGTCCAATTATGACAACCCAGGTTACTACCTTCTTTGATTGAAGTGGTTTGACTGATGACCATTCGCCAATCATAAAAAAAAGATTAAGTACCTAAAACATTTTGAAATCTCTCATAGAGTGGCAAGATTATTCTTGACTACAAATAAATGATAAGGCAGAAATGAGGATCTTCACAGACCATAATCTTTCTCATTTACTTAACGAATACGCTACGATACGAGACTTTTGTTAATAAATTGTCCTTGAAGAATTTTTTTTAAATTTCGATGAAGTTTAATAAAGTATATATAATACGTAGCTGAGTTGATTTCATAGAATTCTTAGCACATATGAAATATGTTTATTATTAATAACAGTCTAGACCAAATTATTCGTTCTTCAAAATAATATTTAGTTGAAAGTGATTACTATTGAAATTCGCTGAGAGGAATATCATGGTGATACATTGTACAAAATGGACCATTTTCTTATAAATGTCATCTATAATCTATAATCGTCTTTGGCATAATCAGATTGTCTGCACAAATCAAAAATAATGTTTGGATACATGTGATTGTTTTTAATTTGTCTAATCTTATTTGAACGCAGGCAAATAGCGTTTCAATATTGGGAATTTGTGGTGTCATGCCTCTTTATATCTTTAAATTTTTACAGTATTTTTTATCTTCGTCTTTGTTAGTTGGCATATTTCATTTAAGGATATTTGGGGAGGTGGAGGGGAGTTCGCCTCGAATTATGATAGGGTAATGGTCGATTACGGCAGCCGTACAATAGCTACAGGAGCTTTCTTACTTCTACATCTAACAAATATACGATCCAGGTATGACAAGTCTCTAGTAGGTACAGTTATAGCAGGCATTAGACTATTCTCTGTCATAAAACATTGGTATTTTAACCTTTGAGGTGTCGTGTCCATTAAATGGATGTCCTTGTCCCCAGCTACTATAAGTGGTTTCAGAGTTGGTAAGAAATTTTCTACCGCCTTGACGGACGGTCAGCATTTTAGGAATACAAAGGGTCAAACGGTTAGCAACGCAAAAAATATATATTAATGGCGCGGGGGGCCCTTCCCGGCTCCTAAACCCTCTCTAATACGCGTATTTGAGAAGGAAGCCTTTGCTCAGCCGTGGGCACTTATAGGCTACTTTACTTTAAATCAGCCTTGCATTGTTTATCGCAATGACAGAATCCTAGTAATATTATACTTGTGTGAGTTTGTATGTTTGTTGCATAACTGATTTAAATGTATACCCTGATGTCCATGGAATGAGAGCAGCATCGTTAAGCCAGCATTCAGTGAAAATTAAGATATCATACGAAGTGGTCAAATGGATATTATTGGTTTTATTTTTGCGTTATAGATCAATATTTTGTTGTTCAGTGTTAGAAGTGATTGTCGCCGAATATAAACTTTTGAACCGAAAGTATACTTTCTCTTATTTCATTTTATATTTGTATATGTCTTAGAATCGGTCGAGATCGGGGCACGTATCTTACGCAAGTAAGTTTCAAGTACCATGTAATTTAAGAACCAGACGGGAGAAAATTCACTAGTTTCATTAAGTACACCATGGTTAATTTTGTATTACATTATTACCTAGCTTCCTTCCACGACTTTGTATGTGTGGAATTTTCTTGAAAACTTCCTAAAGGCTTCCTGTTCCAGGGTTAAAGCTAAATCCGTACAAAATTGTGTCAAAATTATATTGCTTTAGTCGTAAAAACGTAACACACAGACAGTTACTTTCGCATTTAGATACTATGTTAAGTATTAGTAGCCATGCAGAAGCCCTGCGTAACAAATGTAATAGAGTGCCCACAAAAAAAATTGTCGAAACAAAGCTCTGGATACTCAGCTTTCCTGCTACTACCAGCGCGGCATCAGGTACGAAGAACCTCGGACAGAAATGGCATTAGACTCCTATAGATAGGAGATTTATTGGTAAGGGTTTCCGTCGAAGCATCCCTTTTTTATTTTTCGTTTAATTCTAGCATGGTTGATACCATTAAAATAACATTAACAATTAAAAAGAAACTACCCAGTAGTCCTAATTACGAGAATACAAGTCGAAATGGAATAAGTTAAATACACGTATTTAATTGTTTTCGTCGCATATATTATTGTGATCGTTCGACGAATAATTTTCTTTTAAAAAGAGCAAGCAAAAATCAAAGAGTTTAATAATTTTGATCAGACAGATCATTTTATATTTGTATATGTCTTAGAATCGGTCGAGATCGGGGCACGTATCTTACGCAAGTAAGTTTCAAGTACCATGTAATTTAAGAACCAGACGGGAGAAAATTCACTAGTTTCATTAAGTACACCATGGTTAATTTTGTATTACATTATTAACTAGCTTCCTTCCACGACTTTGTATGTGTGGAATTTTCTTGAAAACTTCCTACAGGCTTCCTGTTCCAGGGTTAAAGCTAAATCCGTACAAAATTGGGTCAAAATTATATTGCTTTAGTCGTAAAAACGTAACACACAGACAGTTACTTTCGCATTTAGATACTATGTTAAGTATTAGTAGCCATGCAGAAGCCCTGCGTAACAAATGTAATAGAGTGCCCACAAAAAAAATTGTCGAAACAAAGCTCTGGATACTCAGCTTTCCTGCTACTACCAGCGCGGCATCAGGTACGAAGAACCTCGGACAGAAATGGCATTAGACTCCTATAGATAGGAGTTTTATTGGTAAGGGTTTCCGTCGAAGCATCCCTTTTTTATTTTTCGTTTAATTCTAGCATGGTTGATACCATTAAAATAACATTAACAATTAAAAAGAAACTACCCAGTAGTCCTAATTACGACAATACAAGTAAAGTGTAAGTAAAGTGTAAGTTACGACAATACAAGTCGAAATGGAATAAGTTAAATACACGTATTTAATTGTTTTCGTCGCATATATTATTGTGATCGTTCGACGAATAATTTTCTTTTAAAAAGAGCAAGCAAAAATCAAAGAGTTTAATAATTTTGATCAGACAGATCATTTTATATTTCTTTTACTGTATTTGCCGATGTCTATATTTAGGTAATCTACATTCATTATGTATTTATTTACCTTTTTGATGTATATTATAAATAGCATAAAATAACTTGTAACCGTCTACCTAGCCAAAGGTATATCAAGAGAAGACGAAGAGAATAAGGAAAACTAGTCCTTTGGCATATTTATGTTTGGACTATTATTTATTATTGTGATGTTGATCTGTGTTCGAATCCAAGCCGAAATCGAAAGTTTGTTCAAAATATATAGAGTGTATTCGTCCCCTGTTTCTGACACTGCATCCAACATTTCCTCCTATCTTATAGCATACTTATTAGATCAGTCATTGGAAGAAAGTGCCTCTGAATTTACGCGTACAATTACACCGCTTTAATATATATTTTTTTATGGGAAAGGCGGCGAACCCACAAGCGGTTCACCTGATGGTAAGTGACACGTACATCTGCAACATTGAAGCTGCAGGTGCATTGTCTGCCTTAAAGGGTATTTGGGTGATTGGAGGGAGGATGAGGTGGGGGATGGGGATGGGGAGGGGAAGTGGGCCTCACTGAACGAAACGCAGAAGCACAAGATGCCTCTATTTCAAATCGGTATTCTGCGAGGCCATGGTACCAACCCGGTCGAGCCGATCCATTCCAGCCCCAGGCAAAAGTGCTGTGCAGTTGAGAACTATTGATAGTATTCGGAAATCGTTGCCGTGGTCGTAAGTTGACGCAGCCTCCTGCATCAGCGATTGTCTATTTTGCGAGAATTACCTAGGTTTCGCAATTTGGGGTTCAGTACGTGCATCAGAATAGTGATAGAATATGGGGTTAGTGCTATAACTAAGAGTTCATGAAAATTTTGTATTTCCGTTTTCAGATTTCAAAAATCACAATATTCGAAACGAATGAGTTAAAAATGACTAAGAAAAGGAAGCAGAATATGAGCGTTGCACAAAATTCGTCGTCCCATTCTATAACGACGTTGCATGGAACTAATCAATTATCGTTCTCATCAGGGAGTAAAGTTATAATTTGGAAAGGATTAATGGTGTTGAACGTTATATTGACCGTATCTTTCGTATTGGTTATCCGGAACAGATACAATAACGATCAAATAGTAACAAGGGTATCTAGTATTTCTCCAATAATTTTAAGATTCATTTCGAATTCGATGAATTATTATAAAAAGATGTTGTTATTTATGCAGCGTGTCAGTGGTTTGAGAATTGAATATTTATTTAATTATCCAATGTATATGTAATATTTTTTAACACGATTTGATACACATTTCATTCACATGGCTGTTCTTTCGTGGTTTACATCCACCAACTCGCAGACCTGAAACAGTTCTTTGTAGTCCATAGTAATATTTGTCCCGCGCTGGAATCAAACCTTAGCTTCGAAACTAGGTTCACTGATTCTTCATATATAGTAGGTATTTGTGTTTCCAATTCTGTAAGTCACTATACAATCTCTTAGCTTCAAACCATCACAAATTTAGTAAAAGAGCTGCCTGGTTTTATTCTTACTGAATAACTCTTCTTGTTTCATAACAACAGAAATTCCATTCATCAACATTTGTACGCCTCAATGCGAGTGCCTTTGAGGGAGTTTATTATTATCGGCTTTACAAAGTCACGCGATTCAAATCACTTTTTTTAAATTTATTTAATACTTCACAAAAAAAAAATTACCATTGTTAAGAATATTAGTACGTATGTTTTCTTTTCACCAGCTTCAAATTATTAGAATTTAGTGGAGTAGAAAGAAGTCTTTTAAATATCACTACTCTAATCCTTCCAATTTATAAATAATAATTCAAGTTAATAATTAAAACGAGGAATAGAGAAGTGTACAATGTTTTACTTTATATGAGAGATAAACAATAACTATAAAAGTAATTTATTTGTCATCCCAGATCAGCACGAATTGTCAACTCAACCAAATACCATTCCCCGCTATCAGTATATGTAATTTCAACATGGTTTCATATAATGAAAGTTTGTCTATTACGCGTATTCTGTAAGTATTTATTCATGTATTTTGTTGTTCTTCATAAAATAAAGAAGCAAATGCGCTATTACCTGTCACAATCATTGTCAATGTAACATAACTTATAATCCACATATATTTACTGCATCTGCGACTCTGGAGAAATTCCCACAATTTTGTTAACGTTTTATCAATTGTTAAAACAATTTAAACTTTAAGGGAGAAACATTTAAAGGACCGTATGTATAAAGATGTATGAATATGAAAGAAGTTGAATGAATTGAAAAATGAAATAATGATAATGAAATACTAAGACATCTCGTTACGTACAATAGGACTAACGACGTTAAATTACAGAATCGATATATATATATATACTGATTTTTGTAAAAGGTAAATATATATACATGAGTTGAATTCGATTCCCATTGAAAGAAATAAGCAACAATCAAATGAGTGTAAAGTGGATTATGGAAAGGAAATATACTTTATTGTACCCCATAATAAACTAAACAACGATTATTTATAAAAACAAAAAATAATGTACAACAGGCGGCCTTATGGCTAAGAAACTATTTCTCCCAGGCGACCCAGAATAAAAAAAAAAGGAAATATGAACGCAAGTATCAAAGTAGGGTGTACACTGAAGTGAATAAGGAGGAAGTGAAGTGAAACTTAAAGACATGGACTAAATTAGTGATATAACAAAAACAAATGCCAATCGCATCTGCATGTTCACTCTGCCAGCACAACAAGCGAGCTTTTGCGACGTGCCCGGTGTCACCTCTACGCTCACCCACCCGCTTATCCGGCGTGCTGAGTGTGGGTAAACCTTTCAGGGAATGTTTGCCTGCCTTTGTGGGCGCCGTCTTGCGGAGATCGCTGTTCTGCAGTGAACTTGAATACGCCAATGTTTACTGAGAGTGTGCGTGTTAGAGCGTTTAAAGCGTGGTAGAGCCAAGCGGCGGCTTTAGCTGCTGCTCGAATGGGCCGGCTCGACCGGATTGATACCGCGACCTCGCAGAATACCAGCGTTTCGTTCGGTGAGTGAGGTAACCGGAGGCCCACATCCCCTCCCTATTCCCCTCCTCTTCCCTCCTTTCTCCCAAATATCCTTAAAGACCAGCAATGCACCTGGACTATCTATGGTGTTGCAGTTGTATGTGTGCGACGGTAATCACTTACCATCAGGTGAACCGCTTGCTCGTTTTCCGTCTTTACCAAGCAAAAAAAAAAAACGTGTTACGTGAGTTTATAGGTTATGACTCGGAAGTTTTTCTAGATCGATTTTAAAAATTATTTCACTGCTTGAACTCTTCATTACTCCAGATCTGGGTGACCACCTGTTATCGTGCATAGTGTGTAAGTTTTCAAAAAAAATATGTTGTCAAAATGAGTTCGACGTTTGTTATGTCTAATTCATAAAAACAATTGCAATGTCATTTGTACCTATCAATAATTGAAGTCAATTCCAATCATTTACAGAAAACAAATACAAAATCATGATTTCAATTAACCATAGCACATGCATATGCAGAGTGTGAGCTATTTCCACATACCTTTGTCCTCGATGTATTGATCTACTTTATAGGAAATTGAAAATTACTTATAAAGTTTTCCCGTTCTACTGGAGAATGTCAGGATATTGTTAAATATATTTATATTTATCCATACAATCATAAATCTTCCAAAAAAAAAAGAACAACGAGGGATGTGTGATTAGTCTCCTTGAAAAGATCGCATAGTGACTTTCGGGTCCCCAAGTTGTAGGTCGGTGAGTGAGGTAACCGAAGACCCACACCCCATCCCCCTCCTCGTCCTCCCTCCCATCTCCCAAATACCCATAAAGATCGACAACGCACGTGTAGCTCCTCTGGTGTTGCAGATATACGTGGGAGGCGGTAATCACTTGCCATCTGGTGTGCCGCTTACTCGTTATCCTGCTAACCTATAAAAATAAAACGGTTGGGTTTGATTAATTCGTTTATTTTATTTGTTTTATAATGTTATGTATGTATTTTATTATTTAAACTAACCAGAGGAGAAATTAATATAAATATCCCAAATTAATTGTATATTTAATAATAATTAATTATATATTTGCAGTCGCAGTTATAACATCACGCAAAATGATATAGAACAATTTCTACGCCATCTTCCTAATTTAAAAGATTATGGAAAGTCCACATGGGACATTAACAATTTTACCCATATAATGTCAATAATTAAAGATCACTATTTTACCGTGGAATCTCTAATGGAGGAGGTGAGTTGTCTAGTCTTTGATAATTACGAATTTTTATTGAATTTTTTTTTTTTATGGAAGGGACGGCAAACGAGCAAGCGGTTCACCTGATGGTAAGTGATTACCGTCGCCCAAATACATCTGCAACACCATAGATGCTGCAGGTGCGTTGCCGGTCTTTAAGGATATTTGGGAGATGGGAGGGAAGAGGAGGGGAATAGGGAGGGAGTGTGGGCCTCCGGTTACCTCACTCACCGAACGAAACGCAGAAGCACAAAATGTCTCTACTTCACGACGGTATTCTGCGAGGCCGTGGTACCAATCCGGTCGAGCCGGCCCCTACGAGCAGCAGCTAAAGCCGCCGCTTGGCTCTACCACGCTTAAAAAACTCGAATCAGTATGACGTAAACGTATTCGTGCAAATAACGTCGAAAAATAAATCGAAATGCATTGTAATATGAATACTATATCATTCAAAATATCTACACTAGTGTTTCAAAATTCGGAATCAAAGCTTAATACATTTATTTCAGTCAATATTCCGATTTAATTTTGCATTCTGTTTTTCATTTGACACCTAAATTTCAGTACAAAACAAGAAGAGTTAGTATAACTTAAAAAATAATAACCTACGGAAAAATACATATTCAAATTAAGCCCACGATAAGCTGTGGTTTATAATGACATCACATAAGCTTTCGCTATGTGGCTAGTAAGCTATGTGTCCTGAGGGGCTCACGGGACCTTAAGACAAAGCTGACGACATCTCATTTATCAGGATATGATAAGCAGCTTGGGAGCTACACGGGAACAGATGAACATACTAATATACATACATACATATAGTGGTAAAATCTTAACCCTCGTCGTGTAGTCGATGGAAAGGAGGAAACTTACAGCATATCTTTCGGCTGAGAAATTTAATAACGAAAATGTGTATTCAAATTATTCTTGCATTAATTTCTTGAACATTCGCATGTCATAGCTTGGAAATAATTAAAATTCTATTATTATGTGTCATATCAGAACTAATAACTCTAGAAATGTAATGAATGAAAATTCTTAATCTTGAGTTAGAAATTAATTTTATTCAATTCAAATTAATTCAATATTTCTATTTCAATTACATTACTTTCACTGTTAAAATAGAACTAGGGTATCCTCCCCCGATGTAAATATTTTGGGTAATGAAAATATCTTTTCGGTACGAAAGATGATTGAACAGTAAGTTAGAATAGCGGTCTGTGCTAAATGTATATTATATATGTATATGTTTTGATTTGTATATATTCACGCCTTGTTCCCAACGGGGTGGGCAGAGACAATCTTCTTCCACTAGCTACGGTTCTGACATACGCCTTTCGCTTCTTCCACTTTCATCAATATTCGCATGCATGCTCGTTGGTCTAGAGTAATCTTGACCTGGCTCGAAATGTTCGCCTAGGTCTTCCTCTCCCGATTGAATTCTTCCCTGTGCTAAATATCGCTCGTTTATTTCCCTGTCCCCAGAAGACCGTGTTCGTTTGTTGTTGAGATTGTGCGTAACCCAGCCAAGCTATCTTTGTCACTCTGAGATATATGTATACAATATTAACACGCTTTACTTTACAATCTGCTATGTATGTAATATCCTTATACGAGTGATGTAATAGTTTCTTTATGCTGTGTATTTTCTTCCAACAGCTATAGACGGTGATGACTTTTTACTTCCTTCGCAAAAATAAGTATTATATATCATCATCATCATCATTTCAGCCTACCACAAGTCCACTGCTGAACATAGGCCTCCCCCAAAGATTGCCACGAAGCTCGGTCCTGAGCTACCAAGTATTATATATGTATATAATATGTCGTTTCAATTTATTACCTTAGTCAGTTGCCTGAGAAAGTATTCCTTTTGATTTAGGCAACATGTAACGTTCCCGTCGCAGGAATACTTACCTTGTAATATATGTGATTATATTTGGAACGTGCATATTTTACTTGTGCCATAACATAGAATAAGAAACATTTATATCTATAGCGTTGATTTTTTTGCCAGTGAATAATAAATTTTTTTTGAATTGTAAATATTTTATGTAACCTGATATAACATTGATGAGTTTCGTTGCAGGTACACCAAAAATGTGACAAATTGATACTTTACTGCACTTTTAACAGGAAAGTTAAAGACTGTAATAACATGTTCAAACTAATAAAAACTTATGAAGGTCATTGCTGTGCTTTTAACTATGCGGCTTTAAATGATTTAAGGGAAACGTGAGTGGTACACATTATTTACACACATATATTTAACGACGAATCAATCTACGGAAAATTAAGAAAATCATATGTAAAAGTGTATTTTATACAAATCTAAAGCCTAACTCTAAGCTTTTGAAATTTTCTTCAGAATTAAAATAGATATAGGTGCATTATGGTTCCTATTTTGAATATTTTTTTGTTTTTTTCTGTTATAGTCTTCCATAAACATGATATGAGTAGTTAACATATGATTTGACAGAAATTACATAAATGTTCCAAAATTTTATTTTACTATTTCATTCCTAGTTCAGAAATTTCAAGGGATGATGAAATAGAATATTATGAAGATCCAAGTGGAGAGGATGTGAAAACAAACGAACCTATTATAGTGACAACGGAATCTGGCAGGTAAGTATTTAAGCGTTATGATTGGTTAAATTCAAACTTATATTTTATGTTTAAATCAACGACTTTGTTGAGGCGTTCAGTACCAACGCATGTCGCTCTGAGTTGCCATTCCGAAACCGTAACTTTACTTTGTAACAACAACATGCGTTGAAGTAATTTCAATAAATTTAACCTGCTAAGTAATTTAATATTATAACACAATATTGATAGTTAACGTGTTTAACACAAAAACTCAAAAATGTATATTCATGATACACGATTTGACAAGTCCATTTTCATAGAATAATTATCAGGCATCTGTACGTTTGATATTAACTAACAGAGGGTCCAGAATAGGCAGTTCATATTCTTGCACTTCGTATACATGTTAAACAGTTATTTCTTTAACCGATACCCGGTGCCGGCACCACTAAAATTGTTAATAGCAATTTTAAGTGCTGTATTTACCACGTGCTTGGCGGTGAAGGAAAACATCGTGAGAAAACCTGCATATCTGAGAAGTGAAGAAGCCTGCCAACCCGCAATGGAGCAGCGAGGCGGGCCAATACCGGCTCCTACACTCTCTCAGATATTTGAGAAGGAGGCCCAGCTGTGGGCACTTACAGGCTGCTTACTTTAACTAATACTAATTGAAATGAATTATTTTTAAAATCTTTGTCATGACATGATTACGCTTACAGATAAATATTGTAACATCTATTTATTATTGCAAAAGTGTCGGAATACAAATATTTCTTAAAATAATCACTTTGCAGAGGATCTGGTCTAAGCGTCATATTCAACGTAGAACCTAAGGACTATCCGCATTGGTCTTCCGTGCCATATTATGGAGCAAAGGTAATTGTGATGTTTTAAAAATATTAATTTATTTAAACTTTTTTTTTTAATGGCAAAAGCGACAAACGAGCCAGTGGTTCACCTGCAACAACAGAGGTGCTGCAGATGCGTTGGCAGTCTTTAAGGGTATTTGGGAGATGGGCGGTAGGATGAGGAGTAGGCGAAGGATTATGAAGAGGATGCTGAGGGGGAGTGGGCCTCTGGATACCTCACTCACCGAACGAAACGCAGAAGCAAAAGATACCTCTACTTCACGCCGGTATTCTGCGAAGCCGTAGTACCAACCCGGTCGAGCCGACACATTCGAGCAGCAGCAAAACCGCCGCTTGGCTCTTTATTAGCTCGTACTTTATTGTTTGTTTACCAAAAATATTACAAAAGGCGGACTTAATGCCTCTTGGCATTCTCTAACACTCAATCCAGGGCATGAAGAAATGTTGTGACAGGTGCATCCAATTTTAAATAAAATAAATAGCAGAAAGATTAATCGAGAAATTATAATTAAAACACATTTAAATGTGTAAGTATACATATCTACATCAACACATATATATTCAAATACATACATGGATACTGAAATACCTACACAGATATATACATATATATACAAACACATTAATACAAACGTACATAATAAATCAGAATAAATACTAACAAGTATCAAATGGTTTTAAAAAGTTTGTTTGCGTACCAATCGTTTGAAAGAAATTTTACTTGGGGCTTTTCTAATGTCTTCGGGCAAGGAGTTCCAGAGAAGTGTAGCCTGAACGGTAAAGGAACCACCAACAAAATCGGTTGCCGGATACTTATCATATGATTAGCAGAGGAACCAAGGACCCTATCATGGGTAGAAGAGAGATACTGAAATGTATTCTTAAGATAAGTAGGGGTAGTAGGATCATACAAGATGGAAAAGAGAGCAAAAGAATTCTATAGTCACGCCTCTGCTGGATAGTGACCCATTTTAGGTGAGAACGATGTGGTCATACTTTCTCAGACCAAAGTTGTATCTGATGCAGTTGTTAAGAAAGCGTTCTAGCATGAAAATACATATAACTTATGAGCTAAGTAGACGCTATTTTAGTAGCTTATTTGTTTTATCTAATTTTTATTTCTCGTATTTGTGAGTTTATATTTATTTCGGAACTAAATAAATACATATCATGATTGTTATATTACTTGGTTATTTTTTGGTCTGATGACAGATTGACAATGATTATAACGATGAATCAAACGAAGCGTACTGCATCCGGCGATGTTAAGTTATTATTCGTTGTTGAAATTGATTCATTATATTGTGCAATTCAAAACATTTTTCTTGGACTATATTCAAAGCATATTTAAAATTTTACATTTACATTCATCATCATTTCAGCCTATCAGAAGTCCACTGAACATAGGCCTCCCCCAAAGATTGCCACGAAGCTCGGTCCTGAGCCACCTGCATCTATCGACTTCCCGCAACACTGCGCAGGTCGTCACTCCATCTTGTGGGGGGTCGTCCTACACTGCGTTTGCCTGCACGCGGCTGCCATTCGAGAACCTTTTTTCCCTAACGGTTGTCAGTTCTGCGAGCTATGTGGCCGGCCCATTGCCACTTCAGCTTGCTGATCTTTACGGCTATGTCGGTTACCTTAGTTCTGCTGGGGATATCATCGTTGCAGACTCCATCACGCAGAGAAACACCGAGCATAGCCCTTTCCATAGCGCGCTGAGCAACTTTGAGCTTCTTCATATGAGCTGCATGCTGCATTGACATGTTTATGAATCTAATGACACAACCAGAAATACGTTCTGTCGTCTGTCTGAACAAGAATTAAATTTAATTGAGTTCTTATTGCACCTTCATTAACCCTTCACGTATCATGTCATGTGTCACGGAGGGATAATGAAAGTATCGTAGCGATTGTGTTGCCAGCGCTTAGCTAGATGTCAGCGTAAAGCCATGTTAGGTACATCACAAAGAAATAATGAGATTTAAAAAACAAATTCCGCCTGCACATATTGATATTATTTTTAAATAATACATGTACACTAGCTAGTTTACTTTACACGTATACCGTGCATTTATCAATGTGTGAGTTATAAACGAATCTCCTATCCAGTTCACTTTATTAAAATATGTTACGTAATCGTATTCTGAAATTTAGTACTTTTTCAGATTTTACTAAGCGATCCCAATGATTATCCCGAGACGACAGTTCTTTATAAATATGTGAGTTTACGCGAATCACTAGATATCAAAGTAGAGCCAATGGTATTTCAAAGCGAAAACGATATTCGTTTCGTATCTCCTGAGAAACGGGCTTGTTGGTTTCACGACGAGGTGTTCCTCGAACATACAGACAGATATAGCTATGAAACCTGTAAAACGGAATGTAAAATGAAACAATTTTTCGAGAACTGTGGATGCATACCGTACAAATATCCAAAAGGTTGGTTTAAAAATAGATTCTTAATGATTAAAATTGAGATTAGAATTCTTAACCTAGTGGTTAGGGGATCAACTTACGAATCAGGTGACTTTAGTTCAGTCCCCGATGGTTGGTTTACGATTTGTATTGCTGGTCTGGACAAGAAGACGGCTGCACGTTTAAAACGTGTCTTAAATCAACTCAGTGTCTTTATTTTTAACGTTTCATTTATCTAAGACATGGTTACCAATAAACGAAACCATGTTTTGTATGAGAAAGATAACACAGTATGATTACATGGGGAATGATGTCACGCGGAATATATGGGATTTTTTTGTGGCATAGCGGATAAGACCCGTGGTGAGAGGTGGATTGGAACGACAAGAACTAACTAACTCTGATCACTACAGTATTTGATGAAAACGTAATCGTGATCGATATAATTTTATTTCTATCAAAAATTTTCAGACAAATCAACAAGCGATTGTGAATTTGAAAACTTAGAATGCTTGCACAATATGACTGGTGAGTTTTTTTTAAATGGTTTAATTTCTAAAATAATCAGGTTTTTTACTTAAAGACCGCCCCCGTGAAGGCGGAGCAAAGGCAGATTATGTCCGGCTTGCATTGACTATCTGAACTCTTCCTCTAATCAAGCCACGCTGCAACATGTTGAGTCCTTCCTACACCTTCCTACCCTACGTGGGCAACGTCCCCGACTCTGCCACCCAAAAGCCATAACTGTTAGGCCCACAAGTAATCGGAATCACCAACCCTCCTGAGCTCTAGCAGCGGATCTGGTTTATAGCTCCGCCGCTGACCACATCTCCGTCGCGGAGTACAGAACGAAGATGGGGAGAATAGCGTATCGCGACACCAAAACTCCTCCACGCGTGCGGAGGACAAGTAAAGTGGTTCAAACCAACGACACCAATCCATCCCCCCACAGACCACCTACCGCACGTGGATTGGAAGTGGATTCGCAAAGCCCACAAGGAGCAGTCACCTCGGTCCACCCCTCTTACTCAGGCCACCCGCCTGTCCTCTTTTTTTTACCATGGTTAACCAAATCACGACTAGTAAGCCCCCTTGCGACGAAAAATTCAGACAGGAATCAGTACTCCTTTAATACTCAATAATACTTTGGAACGAAATGCAACGATAAGCTTTAATCCATAACCGATAAAGAAAACAGAAGTTTTCCCACAAAGGACGCAACAAACAAGTCTGCAGCATGAATAGATCGGCTCAAAGAGGGAAGAACCACACTATAGAATAATTACAACTTCATATTCCCACTCATTCTCTGTGCATGCAGTTAGATTGTGGAATTCTCTCCCACCAAATATACGTGACTGCAAAACTACTTCTGTATTTAAGAAAAGAGTCAAAGACCTCCATATGTCATTGGCAGCATGAACTATTGGCACTATTCTATTATGTATATATTTATTTAATGTTGGGTATTTATTTATATATTTATATACTTATTTAAGTATATGTTTATGTATAAGTAGGTGTATGTAGATTTATTTAGAACGTTTCGCATATATGTATGTTTTCTTTTTTTGTATTGTACGCGCAATCTACCATTGACTAGCTATTCTCCTGTCGCAGGTCTGCTGGAAGAAATTTCTTAAGAAATAAGCAGTACCTTTGTACAGACCATTTCTTCCTATCATATTTCTTTTATTCGGTTTTACTTGAGTGTACATAAATTATTAAATAAAAAGAATAAATAAATAATTACAAATTATTTATTCTTCGACATTGGAAGACAAAAGGATTGGATTGGAAAACAAACTAACAGTCGAACCGATGGTAAGTGGCTAATGCAGCCCACGGACACCTGTAAACAACAATTTTACAGGTTGTAACCCCTGTGTAGAAAGATGGAATGCCCGTAGTTATCTTGGTTCTGAATACCTTCCAAATCGAAACACAGTGATTGCACTGTCGTTTGATGGCAGAAATGGGAAAGAGTCCTCTGACGGAGAAGAAGATCTTTGCTATCATGAAATACCACCTTAAAATACCATCATTAATGCTATTCTAATGATGGCAGTGTAACAGGATATTATTATACTAGTAATAGCGCATGCAATTTGAATATCAATCGTGGGGAATCCACTCTTACTTTCAGGTAGACTATGTGCTAGTTTGTTACCTTCGTCAACATTTAAAAAAAAAATTAATCAGCCTTCAGATCCGAGGAACAGAGAGCCTGTTCGCCAGTTTGTTACATGGAGTGTCGAGATAAACGGTACAGTATGACGAGTGACCTGACGCCGTTCATTCCTGAGTCGTTTCCAGCAATTGTAACGTAAGACTCTTCTATGCATGGCTAATTCCAAATCCTGTAGACTAGTTCCGAGCAGCAGCATCACTAGAACGAGGGTACCGGTACTAATCAACACGCTGTCCCAGCGTTCTAAGTATTGGCAAACCCTTCGAGAAATGCTTGTCAGCTTTTGCAGAAGCTTTCTAGGAGAGGCCAGTCTATGCAGTGCACTTCAATAGGTTGACAAAGACGAAGAAGGTTATTTATCGTCAACCCTAGTATCACATTTTTTTTTTGAGGAACGGGGCCGTATCGCCCACGTACATCTGCAACATCAGGGGAGGTGCTTTGCCGGCCTTTAGAATGTTTGGGAGATGGGAGGATGGGGAAGGGGGTTGTGGGAGAGGGGTGCGGCCCTCCGATTACCTCACTCACTGAACGAAACGCAGAAGCTCAAGATGCCTCTCCTTCACGTCGGTTTCTCTGCGAGGCCCCGGTCGAGCCGGCCTATTCGAGCAACCGCTGAAGCCGCTGCTCTCTTCATATGTATTGTCTGGTTGGAATTACTTACATGGCTTTTTCTTTAATCGTTTTCTCTTTTTCTTTATAATGACTATCGTTTTACATTACACTGTTGTTAATTTTTTTTTTTAAATAAATGTTACCTTCCGCTGTAGGAATTTCTCCTGTATCGCGGAGGGCGTTTACATACATGAATTGCATATGGACAAACATACAGACCGGAAACTATTATTTGTAGTCCACACAAATACTAGTCCCGTGCGGGAATCGAACCCGCGACCCACAACGCCGCAGCTAAACGCTTTAGCCACTACGTCTACTAGTCAAATGACTAAGATTCCTAAATACAAATATATTGCATAAAAAAGTAAAGTAAAGTAACAGCCTGTAAGTGTCCACTGCTGGGAAAAGGCCTCCTTCTCAACTACTAGTATCAGAGAGGGTTTAGGAGCCGGGAAAAGCCCGCCACGCTGCTCCAGTGCGGGTTGGCGAGCTTCACATATCCTCGAAATATTTTTTTTTTATTATTTCTCAGACATGCAGGTTTCCTCACGATGTTTTCCTTCACCGTTGAGCACGTGGTAAATACAGCACTTAAGATTGTTAATAACAATTTTAGTGGTGCCGGCACCAGGGATCGAACCCAGATCACTCGCGCTCTATGACACTAAAGTGAGCGCCCTGAACAATAGGCTACCACGGCTCTATATATTGCATACTATTTTCTAATGACTTGACACTAGCAATCTAAAATGAAACGGAATATTAGATAGTTTAATCTGTTGCAGTAGTTTCCTATAATAAGGGTACTTATAGTATTTGCTTATTCTATATAATCTGCAGCGAAGATCATAACACGAGCGAGTTGTCTGCCTTACAAGTTTACTTCGCGAAATCATCATGCAATAGTTACAAGATGATGCTTTTAATGGACTTCAATTATTTCATTGGTAATTTTTTTTTGCTATTTTCTTTTGGATTTAACTAATTGCAATTGCTTATTAAAATAAAATAGATCGTTGCTATAGAGGTGCACGTAACTCACCATGCTTATTAAGAAACGGCTCTGGTGATAGGACGGAAAATCCATCCAAATGCTAATACCAAATCCCATACACTACTTATAGAGGAACAGCGTCACTATTACGAGGCACTAATAACATGCTTTCCCTGCATGAAGAAATGCATGACGGCATTTGCTGGTGCTATCTTGGAAAGGCCTGTCGATACAGTGCAATAGGCTGACAAAGACGAAGAAGATTGTTTATCAAAAACCCTGCACGTAGTAATATGTATCATCTGGGTAGAATTATTCTCTTTTAAGTCCGTGGCAAACCTTGGTGTAAACGCTAGAATGAACGTAGGTATACAAACAAGGTTATAATAATAATATATTACAAATAAGTTCCGATATATTCTGCCAATCATTTGGCGTGCAAACTTTCCAAACCTAGTACTGAATCAGTATATAATAACACAATCATGAAAACGTAGGTTCAAACAAATATTGTCCTCGTGTAAGCGATATAAAAGAAATAAACTCAAAATATCTAAAGGAAAGCATCTTTAATATACTCTTAAATATTATATTTACATAAAAATCTGTTTTATTATGCTACTCAGTAAACTATCATATTTCTTTATGTAGAAAAGCTTTTATCAAACAAATACAAGGCTATAGCTGAAATATTCTTTCCTTAAAAAAATGTCATGGTACAATAAAATGAGGTTTTTTATGTTTGTACAATAATTTAACAATTATGTAGCATAATACACATTCAGTGATACAATAATACTCACGACTTTGTGCTTTTGTTCAGCATTTCATTGAATTTTATTTTCGTATTCTTTTATAATAATTAATTTTCTTTTATAATAATTACCTCTGCTTTACGACTAGTCTAAAATAAATAACAGAATTCAACCAGATGCGAAAATCACGTAAAACTTTAACTCTTTCTATACAGATTTTAATAAGTCAGTATTTATAGGAGTATTGCCTTAATACAATCATTATAGAAAGACCAAGGGATTGCCGTTCGTAGTTTTTATTGAGATTGTTTATTGTCATTTTGTTTTGCCAGACCAATTGTGAATTTTATTTCACATAATCCATAAGTTTTTAAAAACCAGTTTTATAATTCATTTAAATTAAATATTCATGTCATCTGATAAAGCAAAGGTAATCACTAGAAGTATCTTCAAAAATGTCATTTATAAATATAAGGAACAATAATGGTCCTAGTAGCACTGATATTACAGTTATGGGTTCACACTTAAAGCTATATATATTTATTGCTTACTTTAATATTTAATTGTTTTTTTAAATAAAGACAGGAATTGTATATTATTTTATTTATGTATTTGTTCATACTTGGACAATGATGATGGTGATAATGCCAACTTATTTATTTACAGCTACCTATGGAGGGATATTCTCATTGAGCTTCGGCGCATCGATACTTACGATATGTGAATTGGTGTACTTGCTTGTATTATTCTTGGTTAAGCTTACAAAGCGACCTATATGATCTACAAAATTTAAGACTTTGTAGGAACGTTTGGATATAAATTAATCATACAATAAATATGTTGTAAAAAGTAACATTATTTTTATTATTCTGTCATTAGACTAAATATTTATTTATATATACTTCATAGAACATTATGTATATAAACAGTAATGGGATAAGATCATTCCCTACCAATCAACCTTAGGGCTGTAGAAAAACAGCGATTTATAGCCATAAAAGAAAATTAATCAACAAATAGTATACCATTTTTGTGTGGGAGAGGCGCCAAACGAGCACCTGATGGTAAGTAATTATCGTCGCTCGCGTATACCTGCACCAGAGGAGCTGCAGGTACGTTGCCGGCCTTTGCGAATATGGACTTTACGATCTGAAAGAAATGTATCATTATGGGGTTATTTACATATATTCTCGTCTGGCTAGATGATCTATATAAATATTTATACGTACACAGAATACAATGTAATAGATCTTATCTAATTTAAGTTTCAAATTACATTTTTTTCTATGAGAAAGGCGGCAAACGAGCTAGCGGTTCACCTGATGGTAAGTGACTACCATCACCCACGTATATCTGCTGGCAAGCGTCTCACATGATGGTAAACGATTACCGTCGCCCACATACATCTGCAACACCAGAAGTCCTGCAAGTGCGTTGTCGGCCTTAAAAGGTATTTTGGAGACGAGAGGGAGGATAAGGAGGGATATTCTCATTGAGCTTCGGCGCATCGATACTTACGATATGTGAATTGGTGTACTTGCTTGTATTATTCTTGGTTAAGCTTACAAAGCGACCTATATGATCTACAAAATTTATGACTTTGTAGGAACGTTTGGATATAAATTAATCATACAATAAATGTGTTGTAAAAGTAACATTATTTTTATTATTCTGTCATTAGACTAAATATTTATTTATATATACTTCATAGAACCTTATATATATAAACAGTAATGGGATAAGATCATTCCCTACCAATCAACCTTAGGGCTGTAGAAAACAGCGATTTATAGCCATAAAAGAAAATTAATCAACAAATAGTATACCATTTTTGTGTGGGAGAAGCGCCAAACGAGCACCTGATGGTAAGTGACTACCATCACCCACGTATATCTGCTGGCAAGCGTCTCACATGATGGTAAACGCCTCAGATGTTCCGAGAGGCTGACTGGGATTAACCCATTCGCAGAGAAGACGATAGGAATAATTTTGGTCGGCATACCACCCCACATGTCGCATATTTTGTCTTCTTGTCTGTTTCGGCTTTCACGAGGTTGATATCGACCAAAAATATCCTCGACTGTACCCGGTCCATCAACACGATGTCAGGCTTGTTTGCATGAATCGTCCTGTCCGTGATAATGGACCGGTCCCAATAGAGCCTAGCGCGGTCATTTTCGAACACTGCTTCCGGCGAGTATTAGCACTAAATGTATTATTATAATTGTGATTGTCAAAGTGTATATTATGAAATAAAATCTAACCAGACGGAAGCCCTCGGCAGAGACGGCCGATGTTTAGGCGGAAAGGGAAAGAAATTGGCTGATGAATAAGGCTTCTGCATTTGAGCTCAGTGGGGTGTCCCTCGTCTAATAAATAAATTTATTATTATTAGCAAGTAACAGTTCTCAAAACAACAAAGTAATTAGTAATTTATTCCAGATTTATACGCTGTTTGTATCAGTGCCATCTTCAGTACGGATTTGGAACGAAAACTGCGTTTCGGAAACAAATTTCTTCAACGAGATTTTCGTTGTACATTTAGGTTAGAACAATCCGTTAGAAACGAACCATTGGATACGAATCACCTTGGTGAATTATTAAGATTAAAATATAGTGTTTGCATAATATCAAAATAGATGGCGCTTTCGAAGTTTTTGTTATCTGTATATTAGAAATTATTTAAATAATCTCTTATTATGGTAATTTAAACCAACTCATTTATGACAAACCATCACAGTCAGATTTCTTTTCTTTTAAAGTTACGTAGCATACTATGGAAAGGACATGCATTTTTAAATTAAGCTCTCATAACCGTATACCTAATGTTGTTTGGCCAGAGGTCTTGTACTTGTACTTACATTTGTATTAGTAATTTTATCTCCTTTCTCACCAAAGCTTATTTGGATCTACGGCGGCAACGATACAAAGCTAACGTACGTTTCGAAAAACTCAATAGTACGAGCCCTCCACATGGGCGATAACTCTCCTAATCACTCTACTATCATTTCCATCGATCGTTCCTGTAGAATATTATGGCATCTTTTTCCACAAATGCCAACTACGCCGAATACAAATATTTCCGCCACACCTGTCTTTTCATGGTTAATGGATGTGTGTGCAAATCGTAATGGATTACTAAATAATCAGCATAAAATGATCACATCTAAAGTGATCGGTGGTGACTAGTAGATTGAGATCGTCAATCCGTTTGACCAGCAGGACAATCAAAGCTTAATATTTCTCGCTGCTGACATCACCTGGTGAGGCACTTCTAGATAGAGACTCAATATGATGAAGACGACCAGACAAGCGGGGATGATGCTCCGGTTCTGTATGTTTTTCGCTAAAGTCATCTGACATTATGTTCATTTCATAGTCGACCGTGCTTGACTCGAGAGATTTCATAGATATTACATATACTACTTACATCTAACGAAATGCGATGGCATTCGAAAATAACGAGGTAAAACAAAAATATACTCAATTTTAAACACTTAACAAGTATGGTTAAGTTTGACGTATTACTACTTACGCCATCTAGCGAAAATAATCCACACCATCATCTATACGTGGCGCTCTTGAGTGAAATCCACTGTAGTCTTCCGTTCTGTAGTTGTCGTTGTAAACAGTAAGGTTACGCTTCATTCAATAATAGGAAGCACCAAAAGCACAATAGGTGTATTAAGAGCTTTCTAATATTTACCATGATATTTGGCAATTGCGTTCCATTTGGTTTTACGAAACTAGATACTCATAAAAATAATCTACAATTTTTTTATTTATAGCTTACCTGATGTTTAGTGGTTACCGATGCCCCCATGCATCTGCAGCACTAGAGGAACTGTTTTTTTTATGTGGGGGAATGGTGCTAACACCTACTAATCAACGAAAGCGGTGACTGATTATGACGGGATCAACATTTAAGATGTTGGGACGTCTAAACTCCCACGGTAGATTACCGGCCCGGTAGCCAACACACCACACACACACAGTCATTGCCACGTGGCGATACCACGATAGAGCCGGCCCATTCGAGCGCTAACAAAAGCCGCTGCATGGCTCTACCACGTACGTAAATGCTGCATATGTGGTGTTTAATGGTATTTACAATGTGGCCAATCTACCACTATTCACTGCTATACATTTTTACTCTACGGAATAAGAACTTTTCCCGGTAATGTAAAGAAATACCTGCTAAATCACGCGATTTGTTTGTTCCTCCGCGAACACAACGTCATTGTTATTTATAACGAATTAAAGGCTCGTTTAAAGGTACTCGTATAAGTAAACTTAGGAGATTGTAAAGGTGAAATAAAGACTGGATCGAGGGACCTTCTTCCTATATATACACTTCATCCATCCATCAACCCCACGCCAAACTTAACTATAATACGATCAACCCGAAGTTAATATTTTTTGTGTGGCGATGTTTGGGATAGAGAAGAAGACACTAAAATCATTTTAAAAATTCTTATATATTTGTTCATAGTTGTAACTTCCATGAAAGTTGCAATGAAATCAAGCAGTCAGTCTTAGAAACATGGTTAAGTTTTATTTTATTTGGTTCTGTAGTTCAAAAGTTAGAGCTTGAGCTCTCGGTACTGTGCTGTCTCATATAAAGCAGGGGTTGTCTGGTAAACAACAACGCGTAGCCAGTTCGCGAGTGTAGCCGCGGTCTGCCTTTAAGGTCTATATTAAGATATTACACAAAAAATAAATATTAAGCCCTTTAATATATACAGCGGACAACCGCGTGGCTAAGTGGTTAGCTTAGCTGACTACTGATTTCGAATCCCAGCCGATATTTATCTGTTTTAGCATAAATTATTTGTTTTGGGCAGAATTATGTTGTGGTTCGACCCGTATCTCTGATGCTGCGTCTGATCCCTTCCTCCGCTCGTATAGCGAAAGCCTAAAACAGTGGTTTTTTCTACTGACAACATTCCGGGGCCTTATAACTAACCAGGTGCTGGTATTTGGCACATTCGGGCCTTGCGCTCGCGAGTCTCTACCGCCAAAGCTGTCGAGGCCATCAGGCCGACTGCGTATCTACCGGGGGGGTTTTAGTCAGTCCAACATCGTTCCTGATATAAACAGTCACCGCCTTCGGTGAGTGGTAGGTTTTAGTACCACCCCCCCCTCCCCCCACCACCTGCTGGGTGCCTAATGGTGCTTGGGACATGACCATGTCTTCTTAGTCAGCCAGTCAGATTCTCAACTACTGGATATAGACCTGTCCTCATTTCAGCCTATCGCAAGCCTACTTCTGAGCAAAGGCCTCCTTCTCAAATATCTGTGAGGGTTGCAGAGCCGGGAAGAGCCCGCTACATTACTCCAGTGTGGGTTGGTGGGCTTCACATATCCTCGAAATAACGTCTTTTATTATTACTCAGACATGCAATTTTCCTCATGGTATTTTTCTTCACCGCCGAGCACGTGGTAAGCACTTAAAATTACTATTAACATTTTTCGCTACCCTATACCCCACCATGTTGGCTAGCCGCAGCACTCGGAAGCACTATCCCTATGAGCCCCAAGAGCCGGATTTGGTTCGAACCATTTTAATAACGACACTACTCTGCCCCCAGCGGCCCCTCCACTGTCGCATCGGTAATGTGGCCCAGCCACACACACAAACGATAGGGAGAGATGTGCAGGGAAATACTAAACTCCTCTTTCCCCGCGACTCCAACTTAGCTGCGGAGTGAAGAGAGAACAGTACATAGCAACAACAACAATTCTTTTCGAAAAGACTTCTGATTTTAATAATTTAAATTTCATTTTTCAATCCTATGTTCGACCTTCACAGATATTCTCTTAAAAACTCACAGAGCCCTTCGTTTTCGACTGCCACATTAAAAAGTCTCGACGCTGCAAATAAATCACGTGAAGACGGATCACGTCGCTGCTTATATAGGGGAGGGTGTTTTCGGTATTAAAATTTCAAAGCCGATCGACGGACCCCAAATAACTTTGGGTGATTTACTTTCCTTTACCTGGATTTATTGATTCTTTACTTTCGCTGCATTGGAAACAACTCATGGAGCCTTAAATTTGAACTCTGATTGCATTTCAGGCCGGACTTTGGAACTATATCATTAGCGATTAATGGTAAAGTTGTTTTCTCCATCTGTAGAGTCTTCGTTGTCTACTGTGTGACCTCTACCGAAAAACGAATTTCGAAATTTTCTTCGATGTTTTATTTTAGAGATTTCTAGATTTTCAGAAGCTTATGAATTTATTTTTTTGTAATAATTATTAGGAGTATATTGTAAACACTGATAAGTATCGATTATATTCTATTCGAAAAGGATAAAGTTTTATTAGGGATAATACGTTAGATTTGCCGTGGCATTCATAGACAAATTATAAATATAAAATTTATAATTTAATATTTATAATTGTGAAAGATCTGCGGTGGACATTTTAGCAAAAAAATTAAAGTTAGAGTATACTAGTTTCTACCTGCGATTTCAATGTATACAGTAAGGTATAGAGAGCCGATGTAACTATGGGATTTAAGGCATTCCATCTTAGCTTTCAGGATTGTCAAAGAATATGTAACCTTCTCCAATTGATGTTTGCGAGGTCAGGCGTCTATAGGTATGTCCATAGGATGAATTAGGTACTTACCATCCGGTGGACTGTTTTCACACCACAGATACAATAAAAATAAACTTTCCTTTGTTTCCTTTTTCTTTCAGCAACATTGTGTAGGTCATTACTCTATCCTGTCTTCATACGCTGCGTTCGTCGGTAATAGTTTGACACTCGAGAACCTTTGTTCCCCAACGGTTGTACGAGCTATGTGGCTGGTCCACTCCCACTTCAACTTTCTGATACTCTAAGTGTATCGTTATATCTTACATTGATTTTCGAGCTATTGATCAGGATTAAAGTACGCTAACCCTATGTCTCATTCCATGACACAGTCGTGACATAGGACAGACAGATAAAGTTGGCAGGTATAAAGGCATGATATGACTTTAAATTTAATCTCATATTTTAGAGGTCCTTTCTATTTACATACAAAATATATAACTTATATAAGTACAATAGTTTAGTTACAGGATACATTTTTAGATTTTGTATACTTTCAAGATATATTCGCGGTAATAGTTCACTAGGCCTACAAGACCTAAACTCGCTCGCGCCGACACCCGCTGTCTGCGATTCAAGTCGCCGATTTACCGACAAAGAAATCTTGGGATATCGCTGCATTTGCCGTGGTAAGTAACATAATATGCACCAATGGTGCTTGCATTTCATTTCGATTTCGACAGGATTTATTTTTCATTCTTGTGATTTATGAGCATTAATACAAACCAGGATTCCATTAAATGCAATAACGTCGCGTTCAGCCTGTTTTAGAAATGGGATTTATTATTTCACGCACCAACAGCGTTTGAATAATTAAATTAAGGACTGTTCTGAAGAAATATTTGTAGCTATCCGCTATCAGGCAATCTCAATATTGTGGACGTGACTCGTTTACAGAATGCGTTTCGAATTACATTTGATTTGATAAAGATTTGATTTTTAATATTGTGGCAGCGGCTTAGGAATCTGACGTCCTATTATTATTCCCATGGGTGAGAAAAGACCGATCTTCCAGAGTAAACCCAGTGATGAGGCTAGTAAACCATGACGTTTATCTCCCGAAGCGGCATAACACGAGTTCCCAAGGCTCGTTTGACTACACCGAGTGATAAAAGTCGATCTACCTCTACATGGATGACAAGTGTGAACACTTGCATATATTTATATTAGAAACAATGTTCGACCTATTGTAAATTCCACTCGAAATCAGAGCGTCTAACAGTCGGTACATATTTAAAATGAAAGCTAAGGAACATATTCTTAACAAAATGGCAGAATCATCTCAGTAATAGTCTATTTTCATATATTTAATATTTAAGTTTCTAATATATTTAAATAAAATAAATGTATGTATGTACGTGTGTATGTATTTATTATTATATATGTATTTATTATTGAGTGAGTATTTAAATATTGTATCTATATATATAGATTTACATTTATTATAATTTTCTTTTCCTATCTTTAGTTCTCTCTATTCTATCACCTACACCTACTTCATTTCATCTCTGCATCGTCCAAAGGTTGAATGATAGAGAATGCTTCTGGCATTAAGTCCGCCTATATACATTTTCATGTATATGAAGTTTAATAAATAAAATAAAATAAATTCTTGGGCATTATCCGTTGTACCACAGTAAAAATTCATATACATAAAATAACACATGCCGTGTTATTGTTTAATATGTTTCGGATGTGAAAAATAACACGGTATGATTTTATAGGAGTGATTTCACACAGGATTTTAGTGAAATAAACGTTATCATTTGGTAACATTCATTTGTGGCCGTGTGATGTCATCAGAGGCGACTAAGGGTAAAAGCCGTGAAACTCGCAATGGCCACCGACAGATGGCGGGACTGTCTCGAAAAATATCAGACCAAAATTAAGCAGACCGATGACGGGCAGCGTTTAAGGTGCGAGGTGTGTACTGCGTTTGCCAATCCCCTCGCCGAAAGGGATGATTATGTGAAATCCTCCTCATAAGAGAGGCCTATTACAATAGACTCTTTATAGGCTGTAAAGGTAAAGATAATAACATAACTAGACTAAATACTACAAAGATGTTGCAAGTCTGTACTAGTGTTGCTGTTAATCATTGCGCCGTTTTAGTTGTTTGTCCTGACATGCATATTTGTTTAAATTTTGTATTAAATTTCATAATTCTATGTGTAGATGGTATATTTGTATATATTCTAGGTTTGTTGGTATGTATCTACATATCTGTGTAAGTATATATTTCGATATTTATATCTAATTACTTGTTTTATTCTGTTAGCTGTATCGCCTCCATTACGCGTTTATCTCTGCTTAGCCTAATGGTTGACTGGGAGAGAATGCCTTTAGGCATTAAGTCCGCCATGAGCCACTTTGTGCATGAAGCTAAAATTAAAAAAAAAATAATTACTGCTCTGATTTCGGTTTGATTTTAGCGAGCAATGACGTCACACGAAATTTTAGTGAAATATTTTTGTGGCATAGCGAATAGCGAAAGAGCAAAAGCTGTGACACTATGAGAAGTGGAAAAGTTGAGTGCTCCCTGGTCTGCCACGGCTCAAGTGCCGAACTCTATTTTTTTCTACTAGTACGACTCTAATTTGACAGGCTGAAAGATCGAATGTTGCGTACAAGATGCTAGTGGGTATTCATCAATCTTATTAGTGACTACTGTCCAGAAGTAGTTTCCTCGGTTCTAGATGGATAAGGCGAAGTTATTGAAGTAAATTGAGGATGTTGATATGAATTTGATATGGAATGGATAAACCTGCAGCTATTTTTTTTTATTGTGAAGGAGGCAAACGCGTGGCCGCCCATGCAGGGCATAAATAAATATATCGCGTCTTTCTTGTAAATGGAAGTAAAACTTGACTTATCCGCAATCGGCATGTCTGGTTGACCACAAAGAAGAAGTTCCGTTGTCCGTTGCTGATCACGTGTTCGATAGTGGTTCGTGACAGTTATTTATTTTTATTTATTTATTTAATCTTTATGCACTAATTAGTACATATGGCGGACTTAATGCCTAGAGGCATTCTCTCCCAGTCAACCATTAAGCTAAGCAGAGATATATACATGATAGAGATAGAGGCGATACAGCTAAGAGAATATACCCAGTAAAAGGATATAAATAACAAAATATATACTTACACAGATAGGTAGATACATACATACATAGATACATAAATAACATATATACAAATAAACCATATACAATTAGAATAATATACATGTCAGGACAAACAACTAAAGCGGCACAATAAGTTATGGTCTACGAACCATTTCGGAAGTCTAGCCTTTGAAATTCCGGGCCCGAGGCCGCAAGGTTGGTCTGAACTACGCTGATAGGTTGTAACTAAAAACGACATGATAAACAATAGACTCAAGATCGGGGAATAATGGAGAAGACTGTGCAAGAACAAAATAAACCCCGGATCTAGCCGGGTAGATACCAAGGATTAAGAAGAATAGAATAGTTAGTTATTTATCTGTATCAAATTTTAACTTAATTCTTTCATATTTTTATTTTGAGTAGGTGCAACATAATTGCAACAAAATCAGTACTTTTTATTTTTCTGATTTCACTGAAGCGGAAACTGCAGAACATCCTTATGTATTTGACAGAAAAATATGGTATTGTTTCTTAAGACGTAGAGAAATAGGTCGAGAAAATACACTTTGAAGAACAAACTAGAAAAATAAATCCATTAGTCTGAGACCTGTCTATATCCTTATATAGTAATGGAAGTCTGGAGTAGAATATTTCCAATTAACACTTATTTTCGTGTGATTTTAAGAATATAAAAGATCAATAACAAATGTTTGAAATATCTTATTCTGGGATGTAGGCTCCTACTGTGCCCAGAAACCTGGTTCTATCACTAATCAGCAGTGCAATCCCTGCTGTGTTCCAGTAAAATTACAGACTGTCAGGCATTTCATTTGTCCTTAAAGGTGGTAGGATAAAAAAAAACATTTCTTTGACATTGGAACATCAATTTCTGTTGTCAAAAGTTTTCTTTGTCATCGTTTCGTAAAGTCATGGGAACCTATGAAGGAGAAGGAGGTGAAAGATACTCCATGGGCATCCCCATTCATTTTTGGGAATTATTTTAATAATACAAACACTTTTTAGACATAGCTTGGAAGCGAACAACTCATTACCAGGGGTTCATATCATATCATCATATATTTATTTATTTTATGGCATCCCTTTTTATAAAGTCTTGGCAATTTATTTCAAATCTTTTGTTAGTTAAAGACTTTGCGCACTTATATAAATAATACATCTGTAACCTCCTTATATTGAAGTTGTTTGCTGGCAAAAAAAAAAAAATTACAGCCTGTAAGTGCGCACTGCAGGGTATAGGCCTCCTTCTCCAATATCCGAGAGGGTTTTGGAGCCGGGAAAGACCGCCACTGCTCTGCTCTGCTGGAGGTTTCCTCACGATTTTTTGCTTTATCGCCGAGAGAGTAAAATTTAAAGGTCGAATTTGATTGCAAGCTTTCGGTTAGCTGTGAGTGTCTTTAATTTTGAATTGGAAGTATGTAGCAACGCTTATGGGATAAGATCGATGGGAAATTCGGATGCAGTGTCAGAGAAACGGGGCGAACCACAACCTGCACTGCACCAGACCTGAAAATCGAAAACCACAAACAATAACTTCGGCTGGGATTCGAACCTAGAGGCCATTGCTCAGCAATCAGGTACGGTAATCAATATCTCACGCGGGCGTCAGAAAAATAAAAGCATTCTATAATGACAACTATTGTACCACCGAAATAAAACGATTAGGACCTCTTTAATATACAATTTAATAATTAATTATTCATCGTCTTTTTTGGCCTATAAAAGTCCACTGCTGACCATCTTAGGTCTCTCAGACAAAGCGCCAGTCGAATTGAGTAAGCATTTCTTATGAGATTTATCCATACCACATTGAGCAAGCGGCTTGGTTAACACAGCACCGATACCCTGGAACTAGTAATGTTACTTTCCATAACATGTCTGTGAGATTCGAGTTCGCCAAATTGGGATGGATTTTATGCTATCATTTAGTAGAGGTAGGGATGGAATGTCGAGAAGCATATGATGTGTTCCCTCTAACAACGCTTTCAGATGTCATATGCAACAATCTCTGTTTTATGTCTCACTCCTAAAGGAGTGAATGAAATGAGCATAAAAATAAGCAAAATCCGCTACCAGTAAGCAAAGAACATTATAGAACATAAATGACGTGTAATAAACATGTAGTAGATTTTTATGTCTTAGCAATAAAAGTTTGGTTTGCGAGGGCGAGAAGCGAGGAAGTTAGAGAATAACGACGAGGGGTTATTCTATGCCAATGTTTCTTCAATTGGTTGCTGTAAAGCTGCCGAAAAATGATTTAAGAGCTTTCCTGTGCTTTCATTGCTGTTATTTTAAAAAAAAATCCTCCGGTTTATATTAACTCGCCCTTATATCTGCCTGTCTATTCGGTACAAAATTTTGCAATCGACTTTTAAATTGACTTCCCAATGAGCTCAAGACTTGAAACTTTAAACATAGCTCAGATCTGGATGACAATTAACTATTTGTCTTGTGTGGGTCTGTTAGTGATCGTATAACTTTTGAACGACTTGACCAGTGGAGGTCAAATTCCTAGGGCCTGTTCATAGCTAAGTTGTTGGGACCAGATAGGTGGAGCGGTGGTCGTGTAATGAACATATTTCATATTTACGAGTATGGATCAATCTGATTCGTATTCGCAATTAAAATGTTGATTAAGGATTAGGGTTGGTAAAAGAAAATTACAATATCTAGACCCAATAGGTAGCTCTTTGGTCAAGTTATTAATATAAATTATCTCTTATAATCATCGCGTCATCTACCTGAAAGGGCAGATTAACATCTGAAGGGAAAACTTGTAAATAATCAAAACCCGGTAAAAACATTCGATTCATTAGTGAAGCATTAACAGATTAGCCTAGTGGTTAGCATACCTGGCTGCTTATGCGCGAATTCTGAATTCGAATCCCGATCGAAACAAATACTTGTGCAATAGGAAAATTAATAACCATCGGATTTGGTTGTACTGTATCGCCGACACTGCTCCTTCCATCTGACCCTTCCACCGAAAATTTAACTTTGTAGCTATTTTTTTATTTATATTTTTATGGCAAACTAGCAAGTGGTTCACCTGATGGTAAGTGATTACCGACGCCCACATACTACTGCAACACCATAGATGCTGCAGGTGCGTTGCCGGTCTTTAAGGATATTTGGGAGTCGGGAGGGAAGAGGAGGGGAAATACGGGGGGGTGTGGGCCTCCGGTTACCTCACTCACCGAACGAAACGCAGAAGCACAAGATGCCTCTACTTCAACTGCGAGGCCGTGGTACCAAACCGGTCGTGCCGGCCCATTCGAGCAGCAGCTAAAGCCGCCGCTTGGCTCTACCACGCTTAAATATGTTATCTTATGTTAGTTATCCCAGCTCAGTGCTTGATAAAGCCTGTTAAATCTACACGCAAACATACTCACGGTACTGATGAAAAAGGAGCCGATTATCCGCGTCGTATAGCGTGGAATCTGTCAAGGTGTGAATTCGCAACCATGGCGGGCGCACTCCAAAAGTGCGGTTGTCCGAAGAAAGCCCTGAAGGCATTGCTTATGCCTTCTGGACGATTTGTATGAGAATAGCGAATTTTGCTCCCCAGAAGTACGTTCTCAAGTTATAATGACCTGAGCCGAACGGTGTTCAATCCCGTGAACTATTATGAATTAACCTCCAGCATCGAGCGCATCATTTCAATGTCCACATCATCTCGTAAATTATTTAATCTGTGACAATAATATGTTCCAAATATTTAAACGACGTCACGATATTTAGCCGTAGTAGCCTACTCGTTAGGGCTCTCACTATAGTATTGATAGAGTGACCAGCACTAAAATTGTTAAGAGCAACTTTAAGTGCTGTATTTACCATTTGCTTGGCTGTCAAGGAAAACATCGCGAGGAAACCTGCATTACTAAATTTACAAATATTATTTCGAGGATATGTGAAGCTCGCCAACCCGCACTGGATCAGCTTGGCGGGCCCTCACCGGCTCCAAAACGACGGCTTTTCGAACCGGTGATCCAACCGGAGATCACAAAGGATTTTCACAAAGTTTCCTTTACGAGCTTTTTTAAATTATTTTCAACGATTTTATTTAATCAGAAATTACTTCTATTCTTGACCAAACATTTTGAGAGCATTGTGAAATGGAAATAGTTATGATATGCAATTTGTTTAAGTAAACTATAAATGCAATCGACAGAGGGAGCTGCGATCGGTACATTCTGAAACAGGTCATGTTTTGCGCAAAAAGGGAGAAGAGATGCCCGTATTCATTCGGAATTTCAATGTCCTTTATCTGGTAGGAAGTGAGCCATAAACATCGTCATAAATTGTTGTTATTCGTAAAAATGTCGCGCGTTTCGTTTTTCTTTATTTTGAATATCTGAATAGGCGTTCATATTGCAATGTAGCTTATGGGAGGTAGCGGTGTAACGAATGTTTCTTTATGCGTGTTGTTGTTAGGAATTTTACACCAGTTTACATTTGTGTTTATAAACGATTGTTTAAGCATTTAAAAAACGTATTTAGATTTGTCATTTTGGGATAGGCATTAACTTAACAACAGACAGATGATGACAGGATAACCGTCTCGAAAATTACTAAACCAAAACTAAGTTAACCGATGAATAGCAGCGGCATTTAAGGTGATAAGGACTGATACTACGAGACCAATCCTCCCAATAGGAGTGCCTTATGCCCAGTAGTGAACAATTTACTGACCAGCAGGGTAAGGTAACAAGCATTACTTCGATGTAAATCGTTTAAACCCGTCTTTCGATATTTTGTAATGGTGTATGTTATAACTACTACTGGTATATGGACAGATAGATAGGGAGAGCAAGCAAAATAAAACATGTAACCTCCTAGATATTTTTATATAACATTGAGCGAACAATCTTCTGCACTAAAATTACTTTAACAAATATTTTGCATCATAGAAATGGAACGGTACTTTGTAAGATCTTCTCTACTTCACGATCTAAATAAAGGGACAACCTGAATGTGTTACATTAGTTAAGGAAACACATCAAAGTCAACAATTATAGTTTTAACCATACCAACCATATTTTTTTTTTTGCCTTCTGTACCGAGGAGTTATCCGGGTAGGCGATAGTCCCCATTTTTGTTGAACATCAACAGTGCAATCACGGTTTGAATGATACTCATCATCATCATCATCATCATCATTTCAGCCTATCAGAAGTCCACTGTTGAACATAGGCCTCCCCCAAAGATTGCCACGAAGCTCGGTCCTGAGCCACCTGCATCCATCGACTTCCCGCAACACTGCGCAGGTCGTCACTCCATCATGTGGGGGATCGTCCTACACTGCGTTTGCGGCGGCTGCCACTCGAGAACCTTTTTTCCCCAACGGTTGTCAGTTCTGCGAGCTATGTGGCCGGCCCATTGCCACTTCAGCTTGCTGATCTTTACGGCTGTGTCGGTTACCTTTGTTCTGCTGCGGATATCGTCGTATTGAAGAGTATACTGAGTATATTTACAGGCTGTAAGTCATTCCATCATAGTTCTCAAGGGTAACAACGCTTCCGTAACCTCCTTCGATTGAATTTGTTTGCAAGTGTACGTGTGCATCAGATGGACTATTTATATTATATATACTAATTTTGTTTGTCACACTAATCCAATGAATAAAAATATTCTTAAAAAATTAACTGTTTCCGTCGCTGACATTCCGTAATTCTGTGTAGCGTCAACGAACTTTAATTAATTACGAGAAAATAACTAGGCTGTAAAAATAACGAACCCTGTTTAAATATGTCAAAATATATTTTCAACGGAATTACACGATTAGCGGACTGGATTCGTCGATGCATTAATTCTTGAATATTAAAACTCCTTATCCGCAATTTAGTCTACGTGGTAGAGCCAAGCAGTGGAGGTTGCTGCTGCTCGTATAGGACAGCTCGACCGGGGTAGTACCACGACCTCGCAGAATACCGGCGTGAAGTAGAAGCATCATGTGCTTCTGCGTTTCGTTCGGTGAGTGAGGTAACCGGAGGTCTACTTTCCCCTTCACAACCACCATCCTCAACGTATCTTCCAATTTATAAATATCTTTAAAGTCCGGTAACGCACCTGCAGCCTCTCTATTGTTGCAGATGTACGTGGGCGACGAAAATCATTTACTATCAGGTGAACCGTTAGCTCGTTTGCCACCATTCTGATAAAAAAATCATGATAAAGAAAGAGTCGGACGCTTCACGACGAGCGCAATTCTGGGAGCAGGACGCGTCAGCGAAGTATAGACTTTTTCTTTGATACAAAAGCTGAAAACAAAAAAGCTAAACGGACAGAATAATCCCATTCAATATCGAATGTTTCTGGTTAAAATGCTATTGATGTAAAGCAATTTGAATATACACAAATGTTTAAAATCAATCTATAATATCCTATCCTAAGTTTGTATCTAAGATGTGCTAAAATAAATCCATAATGTACATGTGTCCCAATGTCATTTTATAATGAAATCACGAAAAACTGGTATCTCTTACATGCAGTTATTTAAATCCTGAAAATGTACAGAGAATAAATGAATTGTAAATTCGTAGTTGACTCTTACTTATTCCTCGCGGACTAAACTTCTTCATACATGCTCGCCTCGAGTGTTTCTTCTTAAAGTTCCATGCTCAGATAAGTGTCAGCAGTGGCAACTTGTTCCTGCTCGGCGAGGAGCGGCGAACAATCTCCACTGTCTTTGTTGTGTAAATAGCTGAGAGTACTGTAAATGTGTAAACTTTGAATTGCTCCACTGCATACATTCGACAGTCATTTCCTTTTTGCAGTTTACTCTTAATATTGTAAATTAACTGTTGACAAATTTCGTAATAGTTTGCTCTAGATAAATAACGTGTACGTATATTGTACATGGTAGAGTCAAACGGCGGCTTTAGCTGCTGCTCGAACGGGTCGGCTCTACGGAGGCGGTACCTTGCAGAATACCGGTGCGAAATAGAGGCATCTTGTGTTTCTTTCCGTTCAATGAGTAACGTAACAGGAGGCCCACTTCTCAAACCTATGCTATGAAAATGAAATATTATAAATGTTGGTGAAAACCATACTTAAAAGTGTAAGTGAAGTTATAAGCGAAAAAGAAATAAACGCGGATTAAGATTTTGTTTCGTTAATTTAAACGTAGGTTTTCACCTGCGGCCTCACTCGCTTCAACGAGCAAATTCTAGTTAGTAATATAATTTTATTGATCACAAAACCGAATGGGATGGCCTTTGTCCAGCTGTGGGACACTTTACCACCTCAAAAACAATGTCGCTATGTGGCTTCCTAAAATAATCTACCACTTTGTCATCATTGTCTCATAACCTTCGGTCTAACCGAGTAAAGTATGACGAGCTGGGTAATCGTGGTGATTATGGTAAATTTTTGTACGTGGTGGTAGATTTCAAGAGCAAACGGTGGTTTTTGCTGCTGCTCGAAAAAGACCGGCTAGACCGGGTCGACCACGACCTCGCAGAATACCGGCGTGAAGTATATGCATTTCGTGCTCCTGCGTTTCGTACGGTTAGTGAGGTAACTGAAGGCCCACACCCTCTTCCTCGTCCCTCCTTCCCATAGTCCTTCCCGTTTCTCAAATATCCTAATAAGTCGGCAGTTTCTCTTGTGTTGCAGGTGTATGTCGACGACGGTAATCACTTATCATCAGATGAGACGCTAGCTTCTTTATCCCCGTTCTCATAAAAAAAATTGATTGCTAAAATATTACTTATAAAGATAAAAGATATTCTAAGTACCTATGTGATAAAACACGTTTAGTAGTTTTCAACAGCCTACCATTTATTGTCATTATAATGCATACAATGATACATAGATGGCGCTAGCTGTTGCATATTTTTGTTACTTACCGACAGGATGTAAATAAAAAATGGCGATATGAACTAACATCAACTCAAAGCGCCAATAGCCTAATGTGTTAGGGTGAGGACTGCGTAACCATGGCGACGCAAGTTCGAGCCCGCCATTCGATTATTGTCGTGAACCGCTCCAGATACAAGCCTTACCCCTTAGGTGGTGGGTTGACAGGAATATTAGTGATGTTACTTAAAAAATCAACAACTCTAGGACGTTAACGGACTGTTCAAATCATTGGCAGGTAACTTCGCGCCTAATATACTAATACTGAACTAATATATCGAAGCAAATTGGTGCAGACCCATATGCTTGTGCGCCGACATAATAATTTAAGTGCAATGTCACAAAAACAAAAAAGGTACCTTTTTTTTGTACAAAGATGAAGGACGCAAACGAGCTTACGCCTCACCTGATTGTAAGTGATCACCGACGCCCACGAAAATTCGCAACACCAGAGGAGCTGCAGATGCGCTGCCGGTCCTTAATGAAGGAATAGGCTCTTTTCTTGAAGATCCTTAAGAGATGTCGCAAGGCCAAAGGATCAGGCCGATCAGAGAGAGCTTGGTCGCCGACAATTCGAGCCGCTCTACGTTAGATGCGGTCAAATGGAAGGAGTTGGTACTGGGGTGCCCCTGCCCAGAGATGAGAACAGTATTCCACGTGGGGCCGAACTTGCGCCTCATAAAGTTAGTAGCATGTGACTTTATGTAGTAGTATATGTTATATAAATTTGTATGTTTATTTTGGCCATTGAATGTCTTTAGATTTTACTGTTAAAATATTTATGGACTGACTGACAGAGAATGCAACAATTACAGCAGTTAAAATAAAGTATAAATAAATAAAACGAACAATACTGTTAAAGTAAAGTTTTTTTTTTCATTACTACTTTGTATAAAAGTAAAGTAAAGTAGTCTGTAAGTACCCACAGGTGGGCAAAGGCCTCCTCAAATATCTGAGTGGGTTTTGGAGCCAGAAAGGGTCCGCCACGCCGCTCCTTTGTGGATTGGCGGACTTTACATATCCTCAAAATAATATTTTTTATTATCTCTCAGACATGCAGGTTTCCTCGCGGTGTTTTCCTTCACCACCGAGCGCGTGATAAATTTAGCATTCAAAAACGGTATCAACAATTTTAGTGTTCCGAAACCAGGTAGGTTTTGCGCTCTATGAGACTAAAGCTAGCGCCGTGCCTACTTTAATACGTGGCTTTACTTTAAGACTTTCGAATATTCCCGTTGGCGGAGAGAATCAGCATCGAATACATCAATAAAACGAGACGAACAGTGGATAATATATAACCACTACTGCACGGTGGAGTCGACGCTCGGCGGCGCGCGTGCCGTGACCCCATTCCGCTCGAGTTAGCTTTCGCGACGTCGAGTGAGCCCAACCCAGCTTACCGAGCGTGTTTGGCTTGTAAATATATTGCACTGCGTGCATTTAAATTCGCACGTTAGCTACACCGGAACACAACAGTTCGAACAGGGTTGTTATTTTTTTTTAAATGAGAACCTCGTTATCCGAATCGTTGATAAGATTAACAATTCGACTGTTGAGTTGGTTACTTGCATCGTATATTGCATTAATTACTTCATCTTTTGTAAAGTTATGACTCCGGATAAACAAATGTATGTATGTATGTATTCACGCCTTGTTCCCAACGGAGTGAGCAGAGACAATCTTCTTCCACTGGCTTTGGTCCTGACATAGGTCTTTCGCTTCTTCCACTGTCATCAATCTTCGCATGCATGATTTATAGTAATCTTGATCTGGCCTTTTTTCAGAACGCCTCCGATTTGATCGTGAAATGTCCGCTTAGGTCTTCCTCTCCCGACTCTACCATTTACACAAATGCTGGTTTTATATATTATACTTCTTTATCAGCCTGTTTTTTTTTCAGTTTACTACTGAACAAAGGCATCTCTAAGCAAGCACACGCGCCAGCGTTTCAACTAAGTCACGTAAAATGTAATTTATGTAGTATTAATTAATGGGGATCTTCATATGATCTCATATCATGAGCGTTGTAAATGAAGTCTCAAACAGATGGTAGAATAACCTTTTTAAATGTGCAAGAGTTAAATTATCCACCACTGTGACAAGGAACAATGAACAAAAACTCTTTAAGAAAAGAGTCAAAGACCACGATATGCCATTAGCAGTATGAATTATTGGTACTATTCTATTATGTATATATTTATTTAATTTCGAGTATTAATGTATATTTTTATCAATATATTTATGCATATATTTTTCTATAAGTAGGTGTATGTAGATTTATATAGAACGTTTTGCATATATGTATTTTTACTTTTTTTTTGTATTGTACGCGCGCAATCTACCATTAACTAAATGTTCTCCTGTCACAGGTCTGCTGGAAGAAATTTCTTAAGAAATAAGTAGTACTTTGGTATAGACCATTTCCTCCTATCATATTACCTACTATTTTCCGATTTACTTGTGTGTACATGAATTATTAAATAAATAAATAAACAACGTCTACTATGATCGCTTAGGAGCGAATAATGCGCAGCTCAAATTTGATGCAGATGTTGGTAATGTTGAAATTCTAGAAGTCGAAACTTCTGTGTTGAATCTGTCCACGTGACCTTAACGTGACGCAGTAGCAGCTTTTGCAGAACTGGCAACCGTTGGAGATAAGATGCCACCACACGAGCTGCATAGTGTCGCGGGAAGTCGATAGAAGCAGGTCGCCCAGTCCGTGCTTCGTGGCAATCTTTGGGGGATGCATATGTTCAGCAGTGGACTCGTGACTGGCTGTAATGATGATGATGATGATGACATAAGTAGTTACTCTCTAATCGATCACATTTATAAATAGTGTGTGAAACATAAATTTCCTCACTAATGTAGTCATACCGCATTTATTATTTACGTCAATTTGTAAACGTAATGCAAAGTCGCCTGCAGCGCGTTGCAGAAGTGAATTTATTCGGGTCGTTGGCTCACAAAATATACGAGCAGAACTAAATGCTACACTTAATCCACGGAGAGACACGGATTAACGATAAACTTTGAAATATGCGCATTTGCCAGCTTCACATTCACCGATGTCGGTTTTGGTAAATAATGTCGGATTGTATATGGTACATGTATACCTCGTCGTCAGCCATGTATTGTGTATTCCATATGAACCGAGTTAATGCAGCCAAATGGGCTTCCGCGATTCAACGAACGCCCGATGGGACTTGATCCTCAGGGATTGCCAAGTGATTTTGAAGGGTTTTCTGAATAGTAGCTTTATGTGACATCCATGGAATGTAATGAGGCAGATGCCATCACACTAAAGTTTCGCAATTGATATTGTCAAAGTCTTCATGAACAAAGTGTTTATCAAATAAAAATTTATTAAAACGGTAAAACCACTATGAAACTGCTCAACTTGTAATGAGCATACTCCACTGAAAATGCGTAGGCATTTGTTCAAATATTCAGAGATGTAATATTTTGGGTAGAAGTTGGAAGTTGTTAACTCCATGCGACAAAATTAAGGAGGTGAAAACTCGGAAAAGTTTTTATTGTCACGTTTCAAGGAATATATCACGGAGCCGCGACCCCGACGCAGATGCCGCAACAACTTTTCATTGCGTTCTCTCTTTCTCCGCGTAAAATATGCAGTCTTACGCCAGTTCTACACAAGAAATGAAAATTAAAACTTTTTTTTTTAGAGAAATTGTCGCATCACTAAGTGTTAAGTTATTTTTTCTAGAAGCCGCTTGGATAGGCGTGATATAGGCGTTTGCCAGATCATTCAAATTCCTGACTAGGCACTTAGACAATGCCAATTCAAGTATAAATTCTCAATGAAGAAATCCGATTCCTGACCTACACGAATAGAGAAGATGGCTGTGTGCTACATGATGATGCCTGCATCGGCTTGCTACCCTGTAATAAATAAAATTAAATCCAAAGTCAAGCATACCACTGCATGACCTGAAGATACTTTAAGTGCCTTTTACATAAATCAGTCCAAAATCTGACAATAGCATGGGTTAACTATGAAATTAGGACGTCAAACATCTCAGTACCACCGAGATCATAGGTGCTACGAAGCAACCGATATGTCAGGAATAACAATTTTTTTTTTCAATTGGGTGCCAATCGAGAGAGTCAACGTGTCAGCAAGCTGCAATGGCAGCTGCAGCGCATGTACACGCATGCGTTATCACCCCTGAGATCTAAGATGGGATGCCTCTAAAGCCTGGAATTTTACCCTTCAGACCGGACCATAATAGTGGCCGGTCGCGTTCCAGCTCCGACAGAAAGAAAGAAAGAAAGAACAAAGAAACACATTTATTTGGCAATCACACAACAAAACACAAAATAAAAAAAAAAACATGAAAAAGATTAATTTGTTGTGCGATGTCAAAAAGGTTCCCGTCTCAGTGATATCACAGCACTGTTTTTCAGTCGGGTCCTTCGTTGACTTCACGAACAACCGGACAAGAAGCATAAAAAAATCGTTATTAGTAAAAAACAAAAGATACACAGTTCTTAAATTATTGTAACCGTTGAGCAGAAAACCCATCTCGAAAAAGGGAAACTAAACAAAAATAAAACCAAAACAAAAAAGAGAAAAAATTCAGCGTGCGTTTCACAAAAAAAAAATGAAATTAAAAAAAAAACAAGAACAAATATTAATTAAATAAGTTAAATATTTAATATCTATGAGATGAAATTTTACGAGATGATGGTAACTAAAAAAAAATAATATATTAAGTGTTCTGTTGTGATGTTATCAAGTACAACTTCATACGTCTACTAAATCTTTTTAACTGTGTGCAGGTACAGAAATGGGCACGTACGTAGAAAAGCGTGTAAGTATTCTCGCTTATATACTTGAAAGTGAACACGATCGCTCCTGACTTTTACGTGTACTAGTACTCAGGTAAAAATATTAACAAATGCTGAAATAAAAGTAAACACTTATTTTTGCACTTCAATAAAAAAAAAAACTATAAAAAGAGATTTATCAGGTGAGAAGACCGTTCAAAACGCGCACTTAGGCTTTTCAAACACGCGAAAGAATGGTAGTCGAGATAACTTTCATTCCGTTAAATAAAGACGACAGTTTTATTGAAAGTAGGTACGCTTTTCTTCTGTAATTCCGCGAGCCCATCATCCTTTACGTTGGCCTAATTGAAAAGAGATAACGGAGGGTTTAATTCTTCATCTTGTTTTCTTTCTGTATTTCGTTGTATTTTTGTTCGGTGAATAAGGCCCCCCTTCCTAACCTCCATTAAAAAATAAAACTTTCTAAATAAAAGCTCTCACGACCGGTAAACCCAATACTAGGATGGTCAGATATTAACCCTTTCAATTCACTTTTCATCCGAACTTATTCAGGAGAACGTGAGAGGCGGTGAGCCTGTCGCCACCGCACAGTCCAGGTCAACGATACTAATCGTAGATAAGTTTCTAGAAACTTATTGGTACGGCCCCTCAATATAGAACTTACTTCACATTATTCGGTGGCCTCAAATACTCGGCTATGGTAATAATGTATCGTGGAACATAATAAAAATCTAATGTACATAAACAACTTCTGACTTTTAATTAATCAGTAAAAGAATTCTTCACTCACTTTTACTTATTCCACTCATTTATATAGTATTTAGAATTTTACGCACTATAGTTTAAACCTTCGATAATGCCTTGACTGTCGATACCGATCGTGTGTTACCATAAACGCAATGAATCAGAGGAATGAGTACAAATGTTTGTGTGCTTAGTAAATCTACTATGGAATTCTATCAAGAGACAATCATCGCATATATAAACTACCACTTCACCTTCATCATTCTGGACTGCAAGCAAGCTGGACTGCTGCTGCTGGACCTGTTCTTTTCAAATAAAGCGCTAACTAAACCTGGCGTGCCATGTACGCAGTGCCGATACCGTCGTACTAGGCAATCTGCTCCGTACCACTGATCAGTGTTTCTGCACAAACTACTTATGTATATTAATTAAATAGTAATTTAAAAATCTTCTCAGGTGCACAAAACTTGTCCTTGGTGATGTATATTTAGCAGATAATGTATAAATGGTATTCCCTTAACATCAATATTTGTTGTCTTTATTTAGTTATGTTTGTTATTTTCTTTATTTTTGTTTTAACGGTGCCTGTTTAACTTTTTGTATCTGTTTATCTGTTCCCGAGATTCAATATTCAACAAGAATATCAGCGCTGTAGCTGCACTGCTGCACGATAATGCTGAGTCGAACGCCTTTTAGTTGCTATAATCCTACATATTGTATTGTCTGTTATATCCTTTTTGTGTTTTAGCATTGAATAAACATTTCTTTGTTCTTCTACTTGTGAAGTACTGATAATTTTCAGTATTAAAAGACGTGACATTTCCGCTGCCTCTTATGGCTTAAAGCGTTGCGTAGTTTAGATGGAGACATTTTTCGCTTCGCCACAAAGTTAAAAACTCGTTATTCGTTGGCGAAAAGTTAACGTAGTCGCCATTGTATCTGGCAGGAATTTATAGCAACTGGCAGCGTGACGATGGGGACGATTATTGCAAACAACGGACCGGGATTAATTGAAAGATTTTGCCAAGTCTGTGCCTTTTATAATGTTATCATATCTTTATAATCGCACGACAAGAATATTTCTCGGACGATAACGTTCTCAATCTGAGCTAAATTTGTTGCATCGTACTGATCAGTTCTGTACGAACGACTGATGATAGAAAACCCTTTTGAACTTTAAAGTTTTGCGTGACACTCACCACGAACGGTGGACAATACAAGAGCTTTGTTGAAGAGTCCTATGTTCAGCAGTCGTCTTAAATATGGTAATGTAGGAAAGAAGGTACTTATGACTTTTAAATCTATTCCGCCTTCGAACCTCGACATCGATCGAGGTGGAATCGGCATAACAATCCGCCACTCTTTCCCTCTTTCCTCCGATAGGTGTCCCAGGAGGCGACTAAGGAAATATCCTTAAAAAGAAATATTTCATTGTAATCTCAGAGCTAACCAGCCATCACTTTCTATCTTCTGGAAAAGTGGGTTGCAGAAGCCCTTTTGGCTGAGTCATTACGATTTGCTTTTCTCTTTGGGTTCCCCCGGACCAGACCCGCGGCTATAGCTGAAAGCGGCGGCTATAGCTGCTGCTTGAATGGGCCGCCTCGGTCGGATTAATACCACGATCTCGCAGAATACCCGCGTGAAATAGAGGCATCTTGTGCTTCTGCGTTTCGTTCGGTGAGTGAGGTAAGCGGAGGACCACACCCACTCCCCATTCCACTCCTTATCCTCTCTCCCATCTCCCAAATTCCGGCCGGCAAAGCACCTGCAGATCCTCTGCTGTTGCAGGTGTACGTGGGCTACGGTAATCACTTACCATCAGGTGAAGCTATTGCTCGTGTGCCGCCTTTCCCATAAAAAAAAAGGTTATGAATAAAGTAACAGTTAAAGTTTTTCACATTACTAAATTATAGCGTAACGTTCGTTACATAACGCCGTAACTTGTTTTTCGCTACTGGCAATTTCATCGGCCATCTAATTAGGCCTCGAGAGGTAAAGTAAAAAAAATATCTCTAGAGCGTACTTTATTCACACGAATAAAGCGCGTACAGCTAGAAACATATGCGAGTTGCGGGCTTTCACATATATAAATGCCTAATACACTTGCGGGGAACTTATTCTGAAGGCGTTCTTGTATTTGACTGTATGGGTGAAGTGTCGAACCGGTTTAGATAAACAATTTTTGAACGCCTAAGTGTTTAAATGTTTTTGATAATCTGTGCGGCGGAGTGCGTAATTCTGTCATGAAGTCCTTAGTGGACTATTATCACACTAGAGGAATGACCTCTATTGTGATAATAGTCCCAAAACTCATCATCTGTCAGAATCCACAAGATAGGTGTTATATACACAACCTATACTAAAATATTTATAATAACCTTTTTATTCGTTACTATCCTTCCTGGATGCCTCCTAGGCAGTGGAAGACTCTCCTTTTTGATCTAGGATTCATTTAGGTAGGTACATCATTCTTCCTATGGCCCATTTCTACCAAAAATCCTCTGCAACTACCCACTATTGTGCTTCAATTTGAAAGGTATTGATTACGGGCTGTCAGGCATTCAAAATTATTCCTAAGAGACAACAAGGCATTTGTAACCTTCTTAGATTGAGGTTTTTATCAGGTTTCCATGGGCTGCAGGAGCCATCTATCATCGAGTAGACTGTTAACTCGTTTTACACCCCAATCCAATAAAAAAAAATACCTTTATCGGCCTGTACAGGTTGACTGCTATACAGAAGTCTTCGCAAGAAGGCGCCAACGGAACTGGCGTGCCATGAATGGAATATTTGCTTATACTCACCATGCTGGACAGGTGGATTGGTGAGCGTAACGCTGGTCACCTCACACTAGAGACACTGCTCTATGTGCCGGTAGACGCGCACTAAAGATGCAGCTCCCCATCACTAATCTGTGGAACTTGCGTTCGGTAAATTTGGATGGATTTTTCACCATTAGCCGATCGCCGGAGCCGCGTTCGTTAGTCATCAGGTAAGGCTGACCGCGTGCAGTTAAGGTTGACTTTCAGAGAACATTTTTTATCTAAAGGTCTACCTACGGCAAAACACTAAAAAAAATAAGTTTTAACACCGAAATGTTGAAACTCGAATTAAAGTTCGATCGAGTATTGTACCATGGATTCAGAATAAGGTATCATTCCGACCCTCGCAGATATATTTTATGGAGAATGCGCAACGCTCTTTTTGCAATAGCCAGCAGAAGGTGCGGCCCAACCCTTCATATTTACGATTAAGTCGTGATCGGAAATATAATACATGTGTTTTTTTTTTCTCGATAGGCGTCTGAATACGCGATATTCTATCGATACAGTGCTTCAAAGTTTGAGCTCCATTTTCATTCGCATTACCATAATGAAAATGTAAACGAAAACGAGATTTAAAGTAAATAATTGTATTTAGATAATACTTTATACGTTACTACTGTGAGACAAGCGGCGCCTTTCGGCTGCTGCTCAGATGGTGCAGTGCTCGTATCTTCGCGTTGGAGATACTGCTCCGTATCTCTTGTCTATAGCATATGGGTTCAGCGTCCTCTATATTGTTGTTGGTTGCCAATCCTCCACAGTGCGTTTCTCTCTAAATTTTCTAGATCTGGAAACTAGAACACCGTACAGGACACATATACAATAGGACTCCTTGATCCCATTCAACGATAACATTAATTATAGATAAATTAAACATTAATAGTGATTTTATACGTCGTTTACGCTAGAGCTACAATATAAAAGTAAGCGTGGTAGAGCCATGCGGCGGATTTTGCTGCTGCTTGAATGGGCCGGTTCGACCAGGTTGGTACCTCGGCCTCGCAGAATACCGGCGTGAAGTAAAGGCAACTTGTGCTTCTGCGTTTCGTTCGGTGAGTAAGGTAACCGGAGGCCCACTTCCCCTCCCCATCCCCCTCCCCATCCCCCTCCACATCCTATCTCCCATTTCCCAAATACCCTTAAAGGCCGGCAATGCTCTTTCAGCACTTTTGGTGTAGCAGATGCACGTGGGCGACTCTAATCACTTACCATCAGGTGAGCCACGCACGTTTGCCGCCTTTCCCATTAAAAAAAAAAAATAACGATTATCTGGTATTTGTGTAGATAGGAACTTTCCATTTATATCACTATCACTGTTGTATTCCGCTTTAAAAGACATAGTGTCAGTATAATTACAGACTGTGTGAAATTCCATCTTAGTCGTCAGTGCTGACCAAGCATCTGTAACTTTATTTGATGGTAGACGCTGAACTGTTAACTTGTATGTTGTCTCTTATAAAAAAAAATACTACGTTTCAATCCCTTTTCTTCTCTTTTAAAAAAAAAACATTACCTTCCTCTATAGGAATTTCTCCTGTATCGCGGAGGCAGGTTACCTACATAAATTGCAATTGGGTGTCTGTCCACCCAGACCCGTAACAATAATTTACAGCCCATAAAATTACCTGTCCCGTGCTAGAACCACATCCACGGGCCTCAGTGCCACAGCGACTAGCCACTATGCAACCGTACTTACGATCAAAAATTACGATTCTCTAATGTGTCTAGGTGTTTGTTTATTTATGTGACTACGTTGAAGGAGCTTTTGAGACTGAGTAGGTCACCGTTACTATGGTCAACATGACCCTAAGTAGCGGCTAGCTGATGGCCACCCGAAATTTGAAATTAGAATACTGCACCGATATCTGTATTTTTTTTTTGGATGTACGTTACGCAAATGTTAACCGATTTTGATGATTTTTTATGTGAATAGGCTGTACCTCGAGTGGAGTCGGTTTTAAATTTGAAGAAAATGTTACACCTGTAAGGTTGAGAGAGTCAAAGACAAATCATTTTCATTCTATTTAGGCTTCTTTAAACATCTTACGAACGTCAAAATATACACCGGTTCGCGTAACAAGTCCTTCACAGATAAGAACCGACAACAAACTCTGGGGTCTGTTTTGCTTGTTTTTAATGCTATATTGACATTTATAATCTACAATAAAATCAAAACATTTTTTTTCTAATGTCAATTTTAACAATGTACCATGCAGCCAGGACGTACAGCCAGTGTTCACCCGCGTGTGCAGTGTAAGAACTATTTCAGCATATGTTTGTTGAATAGGAGTTGAAGTCTGTTGTCTCTCTAAAACGTTGATTTAAATTCACATGTACGGGAACGTACGCCGCGGGTTCACATTAAAGCTTTGCAGTAAAGATAATCATGGTTATGATGGCTAGAGTGGAGCAGTTATAGAATTTAAAATTAACGAACATCGTTTCGAGAATAGCTCCGCTCTAAGTCACGATATCGCGTGACTTATTAATGCTTACGGTACTTACGAAGTTTCTACTTTTCCGAAAGACGATATTTTAAAAACGAACGAATTTCTTTGGCCGCTTCTAATAGAAGTAATGTGCTCGTAAATTTACTTTTCAGTTAACTTAGTAATATCTTGGAACATGTAAAAATAATCACTGCGACATTTTTGTTTGCGGATTTCTTTTTTTTTTAATGTACTTTCTATTTTTTTTTTTAATTTAGTCTCAGAACAGACTAACAGATTGTCGATACTCAGAGCAAATTAACGATAGGAGTTGTTTCTTTAGGTATGTATGTATATATTCACGCCTTGTTCCGAACGGGATAGGCAGAGACAATCTTCTTCCACTTGCTACGGTCCTGACATACGTCTTTGGCTTCTCCCACTTTCATCAACCTTCGCATGCATACTCGTTGGTTTAGAGTACTCATGACCTGGCCTTTTTTTCTATATAAATTTATTATTGAAACAAACATTATGAATTATTGCATTCGCGATAAAGATTATTTTACTTTCTCTTTTCAACATACATACACAGAAAGAACATATTAGTATAGAAAGGTGTGCGTTGTTTATAAATAAGACTCTCGAGTAAATATTTACAGAGAATTGACAGTTTTTATTAATCAAAAGCCAACGTCAAAACTTTTTATAAATTAATTTAGTCTTGTATAAAACTATTATGAATATAAAGACAAAATAGGACCTTCTCTGTGACGAACGGGCAAGAAATTCAGGGGTCTATTTTCAGAGGCATTTATAATTTACTATAAAATCAATGCAATGTCACACTTTTAACAATATATCAGTAGCCAGGGTACTTGCGAGTTGAGAAGTATAAGTAAACTTAAATAAATTTATCACACGTCGTTGTTGTATTGATCTATTTTATAGTAGGCCTTTTTTTTTAGAAAAGCTTATTAAACAAGCTTCGTAAAACTTGAGTCTATTTGGTGCACTGTTAATCGTTTACCAAAAACATTGAATACACCCATCTAGTGTCATGAGCCCTGATATTACTTATAACAAAGTGATTTCAATAGTCGCAAAGTTATGACACGTGAAGGGATAGAAAAATATTACTTAATCTCAGTGTTTTATTTTCTACGAGGGTGTAACGCAATCAGAGAATAATATTTGACGGGAGTTAATTGATCTATACAACGGACAATTTGATTAATCTCATTGTGAGGCTCAGAGACACTTAAGTGCGTCTACGTCTTCTGTTTTATGGATGGTAGAGCCAAGAGGGGGCTTTCGCTGCTGCTCGAATGGGCCTCCACCGTAGAGTAGAAGCAACTTGTGCTTCTCCGTTTCGTTCGGTGAGTGAGGTAACCGGAGGCCCACTCTCCCTCCCCCATCCATCATTACTCTATCCCATCTCGAATATCATTAAAGGCAGGTAAACCATCTGCAGGTCCTCTGGTACGTGGGGGTCGATAATCACTTACCATGATGTGAGCCGCTTGCTCGTTTTGGGTAAGGAGGTTACCCATAAAAGCGAAATGATTTTTCTGTATTATCTGAAACCGTAATAAAACCATTATTGTTATTATCGTCTATCGAGATATAAAACCATGACGACACATTAAGCAGATGATACCCTGACCTCTGTGCCTGATGAAGTTTTAACACTCGATTGAGCATTAAACTTTTTCTCTTTTTTTTTCGTTTTCGTCTAAAACACGTGTGAAACACGTAATAATAGTCCACCTGTTGGTAAATGGCCAGTGCAGCTCATGGACACCTGCAAACAACTTCAATCGGTGAAGGTTACAAATGCGTGGTCCATCCCTGAACACTAAAGTGAAATGCCTGAGAGCCCTGGAATTATACTGACTCTCTATAATTATAATTAAAGCGTAACACAACAGTCGTTGCGATAGGTAAGAAGACGGTATCTGCCCGGAATACTCCTAGGCATAGAAACAGTTGACGGCCTAGTAGAATAGGACTTTAGAAAGAAAAAAAAACTTAAGGGACTTTAGAAAATAAATGTGCACGTTTTACATTCGTATACTTCCGACAAAGCTTTTTTATTTTCCGGGTTCAATAACAATGTGTAGAAAAGGTTAACAATACCTACGTATTTTCGGGATTTGTATTTATACCTTTAATCCTGTTTATATGCGAGCTTGCCGTATCTCGGATACATGTAAATATCGTTTGAACGAAATGAAAAAAAAATGGAACATTATACATTTTCATTTTATGTTTTTTTTTTTAAATAAATTAGTATTCTACAAATCCTTAAGTAGCTAATCAATTTTATGGAGCACGGTATGTTTCTTTTTGGTGTAAATGCAACGGCTTATTAACCAGAGCCATGTTTATTTTTTTGATTCAGGCAGGAGACGTTATTTGACACTACATAAATGTACGTGGCAGAGCCAAGCAGCGCCTTTTGGTGCTGCTGGAATGGGCCGGCTCGACCGGGTTGGTATCACGTCCTCGCAGAATATCGGAGTAAAGTAGAGGCATCTTGTGCTTCTGCGCTTCGTTCGGTGAGTGAGGTAACGGGAGGCCCTCTCCCCCTCCCCATCCCCCTCCTCATCCACCGTCCCATCTCTCAAATACTCTTAAAGGCCTGCTGTATCTATGGCGTTGCTGATGTACGTGGGCGACGGTAATCACTTACCATTAGGTGAACCGCTTGCTCTTTTTTCTGCTCTATCTTGTTTGCCGACTTTTCCATAAATAAAAAGTACATCCGAAGATAAAAGGTATGGTCCCATTGACACCAGAACTGAAAGCATGAAACAAGAATACAGCGATCCTCTGAATGAAAGCAACGTAGCAACATACCATTCATACCATCATTATCATCGTTTCAGCCTATCACAAGTCCTGAGTCCTGAACATAGGCCTCCCCCAAAGATTGCCATTTATCAGCTAAAGCTCGGTCCTGAGCCACCTGCATCCATCGACTTCCCGCAACACTGCGCAAGTCGTCACTCCATCTTGTGGCGGGTCGTCCCACGCTACGTTTGCCGGTACGTGGCTGCCACTCTTGAACCTTTTTTCCCTTACGCTTGTCAGTTCTGCGAGCTATGTGGCCGGCCAATTGCCCCTCCAAATATTTTTGATAATTTTTTTTTTCTTTGCTTAAAGTTTAATTGTTGTTGTTGTGTTTATTTTATTTTCAGTTTGTGAATTAATTGTTTTTTACTTTTGTTCATTTGTGCATTTTATTTTCTTGTTATCATACTATATGTGTTTTTCTTTTCTCTCTTTCTATAATAAGCATTGTGCTGTACTTGTACCGTGAAGGAGCTGTTTTTCTTTCTTTCTTTCAGCGTTTTGCCATCGGATGAGGTACTGGCTGCAGCCAGCAGGCTGCAGCGCGAGCAGTTCAGGATGATATTTGAAAAATAATTTTGGTAAAAAAATATCCCCTCTAATACCCTATTAATTTACTCGCGGAAGGATAAATAATAATTTAGTACCTTGTGAAGCAAAAAAAAACTCAAGGAGAGAGAGAGAGAAGTAACGCAGATGTCTATCAATGTTAGCTTTTGACTCAATTAAGCTACAGCTACGAATTAAGAAGAAGCTTACAAGTGAATTTACAATTAAGAGGTTATGTAAACAAGATAACGAAGCGCTGACATGGATGAATGAAAATTTGATATTCCACGTGGTTATTTCTAAGAAAGATTACCAAAAGTTAAACACTCATCAAGCTACATGTGCCTTATAGTAGTTTTTTGTTTTTTTTTACTGTTGTGATAGTTTTAATAAAAAAAAAATAACCAAGCTCATTAAAATGATCTTAGGAAAAAATATTGAGAGGACGTCTTTAGGTATTTACAGGCTTAAACTTACTCGTATATGAAAAAAATTTACATCGTTTATATAACCTTCTTTATGTTGAATGAAAAATATTATTTTACAATGCAACAAAAAATCAATTGGTACATTAAGGAGGCAAAAGGAAAGGATTTAGGGTTCAGAAAGGTGGTCATGAACAGGGTACGTCCTGTCCCCTAGTTTTCTTTGAGCATTTTTTTTATGGTAAAGGCGGCAAACGAGCAATAGGTTCACCTGGTGTTAAGTGATTACCGTCGCCTACATACCTCTGCAACACCAGAGGAGCTACAGGTGCGTTGCCGGCCTTTAAGGGTATTTGGGAGATGGGAGGGCGGAGGAGGGGAGAGAAACGCAGAAGCACAAGATGCCCCTACTTCACGCCGGTATTCTGCGAGGACGTGGTATTAATCCGATCGAGCCGGCCCATTCGAGCAGAAGCTAAAGCCTCCGCTTGGCTCTACCACGTTACAAATGAGCTTGTTTTCGTAAAACAGACTGGTGTACAAACTTTGTTAGTGCGATATAGTACTTATGTTAATATATATGTTAAATTGTATTGACTGTCGCAAAAAAGGTGCTGTAAAAAATAAAAACAATTAATTAAAATCATGTTTCCAAATTTAACATTACCTGCTGCAGAATTCGATTATATTTACCACTTGTAACATCGCCTGCGTTGTATTTCTTAAATATTCAAGCAATTATATGATTTTTAATTAGGTGCTCATCGCTAACTTGCTTATGCAGCGTGATTGAGTGCGTATCCTTTATATGAGAGCCTCCATTTGTCATTATTTTAACCTGTTTAACGTATCCATTTCCCTTCTTACCTCCATGTACCCGAGCATCGCGTCGCGTCGTGATTACATCACCTGACGTACTACTTAGCATGTGCCATTTGCAGTTGCTTAGAAAATATTATATTCGTTAATTTTGCAACATTCATTCGTCCAGAATTGTTTTAAGTCTAATATTTTTTTATTATTGTTTTAATTCAAAAGTGAGTCAAATATTATTGTCTTTAAATTATAATTATCTTTTCGTTTCGTCTTACAATAATATTTATCACGTCATTAGAAATTTTAACCTAATAACTTAGTTTAATACTACTTGTTTATTAAAATGTTTACTATCTATGTTTTGTTAAAGCTATATTGCTGAGAGCTGCCACTGCTTCTCGAAATAATGCTTTTTGAAAGCGGATTTAAAAAAAAAAACGTGCTACAAATTTTAATGTTTTTAATTAACATCTATGAGGATGCTGTTATATATATACGTTAATAGTCCTATGAGATTTTTTTATTGCATTCAGCAATGAAACACGATGAACCATATTTTTAAATATTGCTCTTATTCTCGGCGACGAAGCTTCCAAAACTAAAGTTAAGTTCCCGATTGAGTAAGTTTACATTTGATTGATTAAAGTTTCGGTAACACGCTTCGTGCTCGAAGTGTTGTAACCTCTCAGGATTACACCGTTCATGCTCAAACTTTGGATCAAAGAACTAGAGTGGTTAAATATTCAACCTGCGGTTATACCCTGCAAGTTATGGAGGTACAGTTAACGCGGGTTTAGATTTCGATGGATCCGCCTTTAAGCTGTACCCGAATTAATGAGAGACGCGAATATTTTATATTGTCACTGTCTAGTCACAGACGGACCCAACGTAATGTTACATGTCTTTTAGTTCTAGGTGTTCCTTGACGAGTCCAAGTGGAACATTCTACCGCAGTTTATCATGATGAAAAGTAACTTATGTCCTACTTCAGGGTCCAAGGTGTTTCCGTAAATTAAAATATAAGGTAAAGTTTTTTCCTATTTTATACAACATGATATTTTTTATCATTATTATATATGTGATATTTGGTTCGATAACTTGTTGCCATTTTGTAGGTAATGACATAATCCTATTAATTTAGAAATCTTGGGACTTCTGAGTCTTCTTTTGATGTTAACCTGTGTTACGTAAAGAATTCTGAAGAGATTGAAACAGGTCAAAGTCTGTGGGTCTAATCTGCGCTTGCACGGGTCTATATAATTGCTAAGTGGCTAAAGATGGCTGGCATTATCATGATGAGAAACTACACCCTTTCTGTTCCGGCCGTTTTTTCTCTCAGTAAAACGCTTGAACCAATTTTGTGCTACTCTTACTGACACTACGTTAAGTCCATAAGTGTCACAATTTTTTTCCTGCTTGTGCAGTTTCGCATTTTTTCTTATTTTTGTAATTAAATTTAAAAATGTATCAAATTTCTTCGTTAGATTCACTAATTTTGGCAGACAGAAAACACTAGAACAATTGCGGGAAAACGTATTTAACTTTTTATTTTTCTATTCTTTAAATGTCATCTATATAATGGTATCAAAACTAGTCTCATACAAATAGATTTTACGGCAACTTTTTACTTATAATATACGAAACAACTTTTTCCCAGAGCTAATATTTTACGAGAATCGGTTGAGTTCATGGAATTTAGCTATGAAAGCGTAGCGCGACAGACAGTTTACCTAGAAATTAGAAAGGGGAGGTAAAGTAGTTCTTCATTAGAGAGAGATTATTTTATTTATACATTTGTCAGATCCCTTAATTAACATGTCTAAGCCGTCGAAAAATACTGTTTGTATTTCTTCTCATAATAGGCGGAAATGGCGCTCTTGACTTCATCGTCGCTTGCAAACTTTATCTCCGGAAGCTCTTTTTTAATTATCGAAGATAAATAAAGCTCATCATAACAACCAATCATTAAAAAAGACCTATGTTCAGCATTGTACTGATCATAGGTCTTTTTTTTACATCCATCAGCCATCAGCACTTATCGAATTCCGGCAACATCGTGTTGGTCCTCACTCCTTGTGGGTCGTCCTACAATGCGTTTGCCTGTAGGAGGTTAAACTTTCTTCTTTTGTTGGTTGTCAATTCTGCGAGCTATGTGGCCGTCATTGCCTACGTCTGGCTGAACTTTACTGCAATGTTAGTTACACTAGTTTGCTGAGGATGTCATCGTTGCCGATTCTATCGCGAAGAGTGCCAAGCGAAGTCCTTCCCGTAGCCCGCCCGGGAGAGGGGCGTAAGAGAGGAGAGTAAGGGAAGACGTAGGGGAAGGATAAGGGTGGAGGAAGGGAGTGGCGGTGTCCGGTTACCTGACTCACGGAATGAAACGCAGCGGCACAAGATGCCACTATTTCATGCCGGTATTCTGCATGTAGTATTTCTTTTTCGCAGCGGCTAACTCGACTTGGATAGACTTCAAGTAAGAGACTCGCTTGTTTAAAATTATTGTGATAGTAGACCAGGTGAACTGTGGTATTAGGATGTTTAACACCTCAGACAACAAACAGGGCGTTTAAAAGTTAAAATTAAACGCAGTAAATTCCGATAAATTTTATTCGCATATATAAAAGTAATAAAAATATTACCTTCTTCTGCAGCAAGCAATTTAAGTCTACCGAAAAAATCACTAGCGAACATATATTACGCATCCCTTACAGGGTTTCCCCAAGGTGCATATTTTTTTTTATATTTTATGCTAAAGGGGGCAATCGAGTAAGCGGTTCACCTGGTGGTAAGTGATTACCGTTGCCCACGTACATCTGCAATACCAGAAGAGTTGCAGGTGTGCTACCGATCTTGAAGAATATCGAAATGAAGAAGCACAAGAGCCAAAGCCTCTACTTCACGCCGATATCTAAAGAGAGAGAGAGAGAGAGAGAACTTCTGTTTTAAAAAATCAAAGGCAATTTGTTGGTAAACTTGAAACGATCTCCATTTGATAAAGGGACCGAGTCGCATTTCAAAACGATTTCTATTATTCCATTTTTAAACCTAGTTGCTTCACATTGGAATACACATAGAACTATTCTCCGACGTTCGGTAAGCCGCAGTAAATTCAGCGCGTCGGCAGACATTCCACAAGGCGCACGTAACCGATGTTAAATATTCAAGGCGACGGTGGTCGGGACGTTAAATAAAATGTGCCACTGTCTAAAACTCTGCTGGATATACCTAACTATATTTCACGTATATACCTGTTCAATACATACGTTGTATTAGTTTTTTTTACACGTGTCATGACGCGAAAGCGTTTGTTTGTGCGTGTAATTTTCAAAACAAATCAAGTCTTTAATTCAACATAAGTAACATACATTTAATTTGACTACCCACCGTTTCGTAACGAGGTTCGTCTGGCGGAGAAAAAACAGGCGTTAGGAACTCCGTAGGTGTTTTTTTGAAAACAAAACGTTTTAATAGTCTAATAGGACAATATCTTTTTTTTGAATCGGTTAGGGAGCGGTTATTTCTCCTATACCTACCCATCATATTTTTCTTTTATATTATAATAACCATTTTTATAAGGACTGTTTAAACAATTATTTTATACCTATTGATAGGAAGACTGCGTACTTGCTGGGAGTTTGTTGTAGAAACCTAAATTATTGTCATTAGCGAATTTGCCCAACTCAAATAGCTTCTACGAATTTTATGAGTGTTTTAAAATATACCATTAAGAGAACATTATAAATAACGCACGCAATACATTAAAATATTTCACAACAATTTCGTGTGAATTTATTCCGAGATTAAATCATACACGTCTAACATCCAATAAATGGTTTCGTTTATTGCTAACCAAGTCTGGGTTAAAAGAAATCATGTTAAAAATATGACATGGTATGAATGGAGTTACACGGAATTATTGTGAGATCGTTAGAGGGATAGTGGATAAGACCTTCGATATTTTTCAAAACATTTAATTTACGAGATCACTAGTCAATGGGATTGGCGCGATCTTTTCCAAATTATTCGACCAATATAAATAAAATAAGTCAAAAAGTCGGGAAATTACACAAAGCTTAAAAAAAACGTTATAATTTAAATTTTATTCAGTTGATATATATTTTGAATAACCATTATAGTGTCACTAGACCTGATATGATTCATAATAACAGAATTTGACATGTTTCCAAGTGAAATTTTATTGTTATGTCACGTGAAGGGAGATCAACAATTCCTTAGAGCACTTATGTCTTGGGCCGACTAAAACCCCCACGGTAGATACACTGTTGGCCCGGTGGACTTTACAGCTTCGGGGGTAGAGAACACCTGCTGTTCTCTACCCCCGAAGGTTAAGTAGAAAAAGTGACCAACGACACTGCTGCCGCAGGTGTGACGGGCTCGGACCCCTGTTAAACGAAAGAAAGACTTTCGACAAAAGTTAGGAAAAGGGAGAATGAGGAGGAGGAAACATAAACCCTTTTGAGGAGGTAAAAGCTCGGCTCGGGTTGCCATCGAAGAAGGGAGGACGCGTGAATCAGTCTGCCCGCGCTTTCGACGACGAACGCCACGGCGTGGAACTAAAGTATGTCCCTATGCTGCCACCGGGGGAAAGGGGAGGGTTGAGAGGAGAGGAGGAGAGGAGGGGGAGGGGCGAGGGGGGGATACTGTTTATCATAAATAACCTTAACTGATTAAAATGATTTGTTAAATAGACGTGGCGATAAAAAATTCCACACCTTCCCCCGCTTACCAATTACGTCGTTATCTCGCCAGTCTAACTGAATAAAGCTCGGCGTCGTTTCCATCATTTTCGCGTGGCGGAGTTTTAGTTAGTTTTTGTTCAAACTTCTGATTTACGACCATTCCGGGGCATCTCTCACGGCGCGACGCACCCCCGCTCTAATAAAGGAATTTGCGCGCAAAAAAAATTCTCCTCCGAATTTTTTTTTTCGAACGAGCACGTTCTACGGCATTGCGTGGGGCATTAAGTAACGGTAAAATTAAACTATACATCAAATACTTATTATTATTTTTTCTATTGCTAAGCGGGCAAACAAGCAACCGGCCTATTATGTTTTGGAGCATTAATGTAAATTTGTTTATATTTGTAATATAATGTTCAATTTATGATCATTTACCAATGAGTAGGTGGAATGAGCGCACAAATTAAACCCCTTTGATTGATGATTATATTCCCCACAGATGGATAGGTTAATGCTCATAAAAAATCACAAGGCTTCTTAGAGGACGTACACCAGCGTTGTACTCAAGAAACTCGTTAGGTAGTTCGCTTTGTAACGACTAAGATAAAATACCTATTAAAAAACGCAGTGGGGTTCACGAACTTCTTAATGAAAAACTATCTACATTTGCACATAACCTTATTTAAATCACTCACCAGTACAATTGAATTTTAGGCTCCACATACATTCGAAAATAGTTTAGAATCGAATTCTCTGGAAGCTCAATGATCAAAAGGACATAAATAGACTTTGTCATATTTTCTCCATTAATTTTATTTATAAACCATATTGACATTTAAACTATAATTATTAAATTATTGTATTAAGTTGACATCTGTTTAAACATAATTACATTTTAATAATTTTTGAATATTGGGCAAGCGGCTCACCTGATCTTAAGTGATTACCGTCACCCACGTACTGGCTGCCGACCTTTGAGGATATTTGAGGGATGGGAGGGGGTTTGGATAGGAAGGGAGTGGGCTTCTGGTTACCTCGCTCACTGAACGAAACGCAGAAGCACAGGATGCGTTTACTTTAAGCTGCTATTCAACGAAGTTCTGGTACTATCTCGTTCGAGCCCTCCCATTCGAAGAATAGCTAAAACCGCCGTTAAAAAACACCAAGATAAAACCTTGTGTTAAAAAATCGGCGAGATATAGAGCTACCTTTTGCTTCTGCTACTTCGTTCGGTCCCTTGCACTTACTCCTTTTCTTTCCCCAAATATCCCTCAAATCGGCAGCTCCTCCGGTGTTGCAGAAGTTCATGGCCGTCCGTAATCTCTCACCATCAGGTGAGCCACTTGCTCGTTCGATTGCCATATTGAATGATGAATTTATAATTATTAGTGTTAAGTGTTAGTTATGTAAGATTAAGTTGAAGTGTAATCATCGGGCTTTCACGAAATTAAATTTATTTGTATTCCTACTTATTTCGAGACATGGTATGAACCATAAAATCGTTTTTTTTTTTTTAGAAACGAATAAAACACAGGAACAAGTATCATTACTAACCGTACGATCTACAGCCGTAACCTTTGATAAATTATTTTACGTATTTCCAACCTTTCGCGCTTCGTAAGCCGCGAGAAAATACAAATTGCCTTCTTTAATATATGGCACGCGCAAATTTGCTGCCGAGTATGAAAAAAACCGAACCTACTTAAAGCATATTTTTACTATCGTTATCGCATGATCTCTGCATGAAGGATGTTATAACAATCCCAATAAACATATATATAACGGGGTTCAACGCATAATGTAACGTCGTCAAATCTGTACTCGCATGGAGGGGAATGTACTACATTTTTCTCCAACTGTCAAACTCACCTGCTCGCTGAAAGACGAGGCTCTAGCAATCCAACGCTGGCTGAAAACACATCGAAATCAGCTCAACACAAATCTCGTAAACCTTGTGAATGGGAGCAGCGTCACCAGTGCGAGCATGATGGTCCTGTGCTTGCCTACTCGCCTATCATATATACTCGGCTTTTAAGAAGTGTATGTACTTTTTTGTGAGAGCTTTATTGCAGAACCAATTTTTTTTTTTATGAAAAAATAGGCTTGCGTTTGATCTTAATCTTGCCCGATGGAAAGCGAAGATGAGGCCTAGGATAGTACACGCTTGCCTAGATGTCTGTTCACTTTGGCCTTGAAGATATCCAAGTTATAGGTATCCGGAAAAACTGACCTCGGAAAAAAAAACCAATGTTTAGTTGTGGGCTTAAATAAGCTAATGAAGAAAGAGACATAGTCGGAGAAGCTTTGTGGAGAGAGAGAGAGAGCTTGCTTTAATTTTGTAGTACGTGAGTTTTTTTTTTGTTTATGGGAAAGGCGACAAACGAGCAAAGCAGTTCACCTGATGGTAAGTGATTACCGTCGCCCATGGACATCTGCAACACGAGAGTATTGGATGTTTGGGAGATGGAAGGGAGGATGAGGAGGAGGATGGGAAGGGGGTCTCCGGCCTACCTCACTCATCGAACGAAACGCACAAGCATAAGATGCCTCTACTTCACGCCGGTATTCCGCAAGGCTATGGTATCAACTCGGTCGGGTCGGCCCATTCGAGCAGCAGCATAAGCCGTCGCTTGGCTCTACTTCCTTTGATCTTTGGATCTATCTCCCTCACCGGCACCACAACAATTACTAATAGCAATTGTAAGTATTGAATTTATCATCTGCTTGCATCGTGAGTCAACATGCATGTATGTGACATAATAAAGGAATAGTTTTGAGAACGTGTGAAGTTCGTTGACTCGCTGTTGACTGGAGCAGCGGATATTCACCGGATACAAAACCCTCTCAAATATTGACAGGCCTCTACCTCTGCCTTATTTATAAGCTTTTCTTTCTTACTTCAGCTACCTGTAAATAGTCCACTGCATGAAATTGGACTCTCCCATAAGGAAGATTTTCCTTACTCGGTCTGCTCTACATAATTTTAGTCTGCTATATTTCGAAAGCCGTCTGTCGGCAGTCATTGCGATTTTCAAGTCTTTTTTCCTTAGTCGCTTCTTTCGACACCCACGGGCGTAAGTGTCAGATTACACCGACACTACACAGCTCTTAGCTTATTAGACGCTTTATTTTTTAATAAATAATATAAAACACAAACTATAGATAGCTACAGAATCGTTTTAGGATTTTTTCGTTATCAAGAAAAATTTTAAAAGCTATTGAATCGACTTTAAAAACCTATCAATGAGTATAAGTTGCTATTTTACTGCTAATGGAATAACATCTCGTATGCATCGTTTTGTCCACATTCTTTAGACACTATGATTGTGGTTATGGGATCTGATCAAGCATCAACTCGAGTTTGGTTCCCTATGCAGAGGGCTCCACTTAGCACCAATAAGCTTTTCAAAACTTACATGCGACTTGTATCGTTGGCCTCCACACTAAGACGGCGCAATGGTGGCCACTAAAGTCATTACTGAATAGGTTCCTTATAGGCAAGCGTGCTAAATCTTCGATCGCATCATCTTAAGTGATATCTATTCATAAGCTTAAGTAACCTTATGCGTTTAGTATCAGAATTCGAAGTTCCATCGATACCACGTAGATTGTTAGCATTCCACCACAGTGCGTTTTAATCGAAGTTTTCTGCCACGCACTTCGACTTTGTGGAATCAGCTGTCGCCAGCAGTATTTCCGAACAGTTACGACTTAGGGACCTTCAAGAAAAGAGCTTATTCCTTCCTTAAAGGCCGGCAGCGCATCTGTAGCTCCTCTGGTGTTGTGGATGTTCGTGGGCGTCGGTGATCACTTACCATCAGGTAAACCGCAAGCTCGTCTGCCCCCTTCTTCTATGGAATTTGGAATTTACAATTTGAGATAGGAGATTTGGACGAGGATAAATGTAAACGTTTATTTATTTTTTACTTTTTATATATTTTTAATGTCTACATTTAAATTTAAAACGAACTTAAGATTTGACATAAAGGATTCATTGCTATAACTTAATATTACAAGTTCACATTAAATTCGAGGTCTCTTTGTTTGCAAAATAACCATTTAAGTTGATATTGTTCTTATACAATTAGAGGTATTGCTCTTAAAGCTACTAATATATAACGAAGATTATAGAGTATCTTGAAACTTCGCCGTTATAGTTTTGCATCTTAAGCTTGAGACTTAACGAATCAAAGTTGCCTCCCAAACTTATCGAGTTTAACTTTCATGTTTCAGTTTCATTATTACCAAGTTATATGAAAAGATTGAGAAATAACATTTTAGAAAGTTAATTTTGGTTCTACAGTAAAGCTCAGTAAAGTGTTATATCAAAATGTAAATAAGCATTGTCAGGAATCTTTTTCAGCGCATTAACGTACTACTATTACGATAATTTTTATTCTGGACAATTTCGGCATTCTTTTAAATGTCTGCCAACGGTACCAAGTGAGGGTATTTTGGTTAGCTGAACTGGCGATATAAGCTAAAGCGTTGGTTGCAGCGCTAAAGTGCTTTAAAAACCCAAGCTTCATAGCACACCCTCAATAGATATGATAGCTCATAACAGTATGACGCTGTCAATATATGTAGTAACTGCTAGAGTCGCTAATACTTTACCTTCAGATGCATCCATCTCTGTGAAATGGAACTAAATCGTATTTGGGTATAAGTTCTCAAGATTAAATACCCAATGCTGGGATAGTCAGAGGTACAGATTTCTTTTGGATTCTAAGTCTTTTCTACAAACTTTTCAAAAGAGCTCGTTTGGAAGAACGTGAAAGGTGGCGAGCTGTATTGTTCATTCAAATGATACAAATCGTACATAAGTTTCGAAAATTTCCACTGGTACCAGCCTTCTACATAAGGGATCGCATTCGGATCACTAGACTATCGTGGTTAGCGTATTTAGTATGCATTTTATAAGAGATATTATGTTAGTTATGCATGAATAAAGTGATCGGCCCTAATACTTTTCCTTGGGGTAGACATTATTTTATTCTGCTAAGTTACGTTACTGTAAATATTATGTTAGTTATGCATGAATAAAGTGATCGGGCCTAATACTTTTCCTTGGGGTAGACATTATGTTATTCTGCTTAGTTATGTTACTGTAAATATTATGTTAGTTATGCATGAATAAAGTGATCGGGCCTAATACTTTTCCTTGGGGTAGACATTATTTTATTCTGCTTAGTTACGTTACTGTAAATATTATGTTAGTTATGCATGAATAAAGTGATCGGGCCTAATACTTTTCCTTGGGGTAGACATTATTTTATTCTGCTTAGTTACGTTACTGTAAATAAAGAAAGAAATGAACACATTTATTTGGTAATTACACAACAAATCACAAAATAAAATAAAAAAATAATAGAACCAAAACAAAAACAAGAAAATCATCCGCGTGAGTTTCACAAAAAAAAATAAAGAAAAGAACGAATATTAATAAAGTAAGTTACATACTGTACTTACTTTGCTTCAATTTAAGTATATGACATTGGTTCGCAAGTAAGATTTAGGAAAATATATTATAATGAACAAGAAAATGGAGATTAATTTCGATTGGTGCTCTCTCGTAATGTAACTGTTAAATATGACTAGGAGAAAATACAGAAGAAAAAAATAAATAAAAAGTTTTCGTTGCAAACCTGGCACAATTTATAAATTTAATGCATTACATTAGTATTTTAGAATGATACTACATGGTGTCGTTGGGAGCTTGTTGGGGCAACAGACGCCAGCTGCGTTGCGATACTGGCGCCATATATTTAACGATCTGACCGTGGCACGAATCGCAACTAACGATAAGAGCAGCACTAAACAAGCGAGAAAGGATTTGCCAATGTCTTTCTAATTTCATAACTAATACTTTAAGAACTACCACATGACATACGTGCTAGTTCTTCTCGTGAAATATTCCGGAAAAGAGTGACGGAGCACTGTCTTTCTAATTAAAATTCTAAATAATATCTTATCTGCATTTATGTATATTATTGTATTGATAATTACTATTAAATATTTAATGTAATATTGGTAAGTATATGTGTTTATATGTTTGTATGTGTGTATATTTATATTAGTTAAGATATTATGTTAATTAAGTACACAACTACCTACTTGAATAATAATAATAGTTTTCTCTTTCCTCATGGGTTTGCTGGAAGAGAACTCTGCTTAGGGTTAAGCTCGCCTTTGTGCATTTATTTTGTATATTATTAAACTTTTAAATTTTTCATAATGTGTACACTAAAGAATAAAAAAATACTTTTTGTGATATCCTTCACTATTCGAAGGATTCGGAGCAGCTAATAAAACACGTTGAACAGTACAACCACCATTTATTGACTGCCTGATAACTTAGGGGTACTTGTAGAAAACCTTATTGACATCTACCAAACATACATATGTTATACTTTTTTTTTAAATGTGTTGCGGTACGTAAATATAAAGTTGCACTTTAAATAATAAGTATTTCACTATTAGAAAAATGCTGTTTTAGTCTTTAAAACATCTTCCACTATACAGTGTATCTACACTAAATACATTTTTGATATATACTAAGGATATATTCTTCGTCGAAGATTTAATTTTATATTTCTCAATACAGTATTTTGTCTTAAATCACCATATAATGATAGTATAATTAAAAAAAAAAAAATAGAAAATTGTTTTCGAATTAAATTACATGACGCCCGTGACGTGCAAGACTAAATCTCATATCGTGGGTCACATTATCTGTCTACAATCACAGTGTTAGTTAAACTATGTAAGTTTTGATTTAAATCTTCTTTCATATAAAGGTTGAATGGAATTAGCAGACGAACAGAGGAACTAATTCCATCATTCTCCATGGACACACGTGAAATACCCGTAATATCACAATACAAAAGGAATTGCACCGTCGACCTCTCCTATCTGGAAGCATTACAGAGGCATACGTATATTAATTAGTCAACTCTATTGGCTTCCCTAGCTCCTGCTCTGTTCCAATATTTTTAAGGTTGCTTTAAGAATTACGATTGTTTAGTTTAACTGTAAGGCCTATTATATTATTATACGTTTGAAGTGATTTAGGTTCTTTAAAAGGTTTGATTATATATTTCAAAATAAGATATTTTATATGTAAACCCAACATTCCATGCCATAAGAAAACAATTGTAAATAAAAAAAAAATATCTGTTTTTTTTTTTATTTAATTTAAATGAATCAGTTTGGTACAAACGAGCTACGTTATAAACCCGAATCCAGGAACCACAGTCTTGAAGCAGATAGTTCTTGCAACAATATTTTTTTTTTATAGAAGAAGGGGGCAAACGAGCGTGCGGCTCACCTGATGGTAAGTGATCACCGACGCCCACGAACATCCGCAACACCAGAGGAGTTACAGATGCGCTGCCGGCCTTTACATTAGTATAATATAAATTACATTAGTATACACATGGTATTGGAAATATTAAACATTCTGCATAAATCTTCTAAATATTAAAATGTTCTTAACCACACACACATCATGCATGAATTGATAGTAAGTGCTATTTATTTTACCAGCAAACAACTTTTACAGGTAAGTGCAGCGCATAGATACCTAACACCGGACAACTTCAATCGAAGTTTATTTCAGATGCGTTGTCTCCCATGAGGACCAATATGGAATATCTCACCATCTGTAATTATACTACCTCTCTATACCTTTTGAACCAGAACACAAGAGTGACTGCCGTTTGGCATGGCCGTTGTCACCCTTGAAGTCTAAGACGGAATGCCTCATAGCGTGTAATTATACAGTGTCTGTAACTTTCAAACCAGAACAAAAGAGTGGCTGCACTGCTATTTATTGACCGAAATAGGTAAGATATAGATAATAGAAATAGGTAATAGATAAGGCGGTCCATACCCAAGTGGCTTGAGAGACAGGGTTTGTCATGGTCAATATGGTCTTATAGAAGATCTTATACCATAGCTTACCTAGCCTATAGACCTTCTCCTAGCCTACCAACATTTCGCTTCGATTAGAAGTTTCCTTTGGATTAAAAATTAGGATCGAACGTACAAATCCGATAGCTAGGTTTCTCTGTCGCCTACACCAATAAAAGTTTTTTGTATATCCTCATTTGTTTCCGTTTCCTACGTTTGACTTTGCCTTACATCATTCATTTCCTAACTCATACGCATCTACGGTATATTCTCCGCATAAAAGTGTTTTTAAACACATTTTTAATTATCAAAGCACACTTCTCCAAAGTCTATAAAAGTAATCGCCTATAAAATGACATCTTTAAGATCTTTCAAAAGAATCTTGACCATCTATATCATATGTTGTATACTTGATTAAGTTTTATTTTAGACGCCGGCAGTGGCGATGAAGGGAAGTCACTTTTGTCCTATGAAACTTAAAGCTATTTCCTCGTAATGTAGTTGTAATCAGAAATAATTATACCAATCTAAATATTCAACTAAAACTTACAAAATAATCAACATTTTCCATAAGTTATGAGCAAGTTTTGGTAGTAATAATATAATTCTAATAAAATAGCAGCATTTCATTATTCAGCGTCTCTAGTTTTACTGTTGTCATAAAATTCGTCTCCAATTTCAAATTCGTTTGGTAACGGATATTTAGAGCGCATTTGGATAACATTTTCACACAGGACTTGTAGCTGGTCCTGGTATAGTTCTAGTCTAGTTTTTGCTTTTATTAACGACTTTGTAACATATCGTTGAAGAGAAAAGAGCCTCGAGTTTCTTGCCGATTCTTCTCTGAAATGATCTTGTTTTGCGGACCGGTGGAGATTTTGACGTTCATAAGAACTTTTAGCAAAATTGATTAAAAAAGTTTCGACATTGTCTTTGACTTCAGTGATAAGTGAAATACATATAACCCATTATCGGTATGTTATACTACTATCAGTCAAATGACAGAGCCTCATCGAAATCATGTAAACCTGATATTGATTTCGAGACAGCGTTTGGAAAAACGCGCTATATTTACTACTTTATACTTCTTCCAACAGACACCTAATGGAAAACGTAAGCGTGGAATCGGTACCGCGGATCATTATTTCCAATTTTGTGGTACAGGGGGTTGCATATTAAAGTTTAAATTGAACGTAGGTTGGGGCTCGGTGTAAGTCTGCATTAGGAGTCTCCGGGGAGTCTAGTGTTTGACTGTGAACTACAGGAAGCGGAAGTACGGTTTTCTTTTCCTTACATCGTACGACTAAATAGCGTAAAGCAGTTTAACCTCATAGATATAGGAACTGAGTTTAAGTTACGGTTTGGTTTGAACGTGAAAATTGATTGCACAGGTAAGGAAGTAGCATTCTAGTACTCTAATGTTTATATATTAGTAAATTATAAAAATATAGTAAAGTTTTTCACGTAGTAGCCAAGCGGCGGTTTTAGCTGCTGCTCAAAAGCGCCGGCTCAACCGGATTAATACCACCACCTCGCAGAATACCGTCGTGAAGTAGAGACATCTTGTGCTTCTGCGTTTCGTTCGGTGCGTGAGGTAACCGGAGGCCCACTCCCCCTCCCCATTCCACTCCTTATCCTCCCTACCGTCTTCCGAATACCCTTAAAGGCAGGCAACGCACCTGTAGCTCCTCTGGTGTTGCAGATGTATGTGGGCGACGGTAATCACTTACCGTCAGGTGAATCCATTGCACGTTTGCCGCCATTCCCATAAAAAAGTTCTACTTCGACCAAGATGTCAATCGATCTATCAATCTCTGTTGTCGCAAAGTAGGTTATATATACCTCAAAATCTAAAGAGTAATATACATCTAGTGCATGTTGTCTCTGATGAAATTCGGCACGAAGATAAAGTCCTTCATCGCAGTCCGTATGAGGACTAAAACCCCAACGGTAGATATGCTGTTGGCCCAGTGGCCTTTACAGCTAGAAATGTAGATACTCTCGAGCAGAAGCCCCGCAAGTTATATGTAGTGAAAAGAGCGACAAGGCATCTGGGGCTGTGTCGCGCTCGGACCCCTGTTAACGAAAGAAAGACTCTCGACAAAAACAAGGGCGGTAGCGCGGGAGGGGCTGACGACAACCTAAGGGCCCCTCTTAGGCAGGTAAAACCTCGGCTGTCGCCTCGGCTCGGAAGGAAGCTAACCATCGATAAAACTAGTAAAGGGGTCTTTATCGTGCCAGCGAGATTGCTATGAGGTTTTCAAGGCCTTTCCTTTAGACGCCTCTTACAACAACTACGAGTAAAAAGGACTAGGCAGATCAAAATCACAATTTGTCAAGTGTCTTTTTTTTATATTAAAAGGTTATTTATTCCGCTATCGCTTATTAATGTATTGAGCTGAATATAATTCCCAAGGGCCGCGAGCAAAGTATCGCTGCAGTTGTCTGCATAATTCACTTTATCGCAACTCGCTCTTACTGCGAGTAATCCTTGTCATAACTCTATTTAGATGCTCTTGGTATGCAAAGGTATTTTCGACCGTATTTAGAAATCGCTCGAGACCTTATACAGCGCATATAAATTTGTTCAATATAGGAGAATTGAGATTGAGCACGTAGCCTAATTGACGAAAATTGTTGTATCGAATTTGTATTCAATTTATTCGTTCTATGTTTATTTTATTGATGGGGATAGAAAGCTGGCTCCAGTCCATGCTATCCTAGTAGGTAAAATACAAAAAAACATAATAACAATAACAAATCCTTAGTTTTGAATTTAGATACGTCGCTACACAGATATCGTCATCATCATCATCATTTCAGCCTATCAGAAGTCCACTGCTGAACATAGGCCTCCCCCAAAGATTGGCACGAAGCTCGGTCCTGAGCCACCTGCATCCATCGACTTCCCGCAACACTGCACAGGTCGTCACACCATCTTGTGGGGGGTCGTCCCACACTGCGTTTGCCTCCACGTGGCTGCCACTCGAGAAACTTTTTTCCGCAACGGTTGATACAAAAGATATATATATTTTACACAGATATATTCGATTTAAATTAACGTTAATAATATACGAACGTTAATAGTATAGACATAATTATGTTAATAATGACGTGACTGAATCCTTGCTGAAATCTATTCAGTGATCATAGAGACACTAAATGTACTCACACACCCACGCATCCACATATACACACATACACACACTCACACTCTTACACTTACAGCATTTAGCCTTTTTTAAAACTTAATAGTATATTAAAATGTTAACGTTTTGTTAAAAAGCAATTTGAAGACAATGATTTTGCCTTTATGTCACTAATATAGGTTGATAGATTGTTCAACCTAACTTAACCTAAGCTTACAGGGCCTTTAACTTACAAGACTTTGTGAAAACCTTATATTAAGTATCATAAGTATAAATTATATTGCACTAGAAATTCATACCGCTCGGGGTCAAAGTTCACCTTACTAGTCATCTTGTTCCATCGGAGTGTGTAGATTTCGGCATTTATCTCCGTCGACCAAATTCACTCCGTAGGTTTGAAGCTGGCCTTTCACCGCGCCGTTTGCGGGTAACTTTTTTTTTTAAAGAATACTAGCAATGCTATTTATTAAGTAACATTACTAATATACCTGTTAACCTACCATCTAAGCTTATAGCTTGTATCTGGACTGGTTGACGACAATAGTCGAATGGCGAGCTCGAACTTACGACGTCATGTTTCGTAGTCCGCACCCTAACCCATTTGGCTATTGGCACTTTCGATAGCTTCCCTCTCTTACTAAGATCGTAATATGAGAAAGGTGTCCTTTTGGATTGTTCACGGATAAATCTAAGAAAAAAACCATACAAAAAAAATACAGTCGGGTACAAACTGGAAGACCGAAACTTTATTAAATGTAAAACTTGCCAACGATTTGAATTTTTTGTTTTTTTTTTTGATGCTTACAGATACGACCAGTGTTGTCGCACTCCTCTGCCACCTTCCACCAGGTACGCGATTGTGCGAGACTCAAATAAAAACCTTACTCACAGACAGACCATAAAAACAAGTTTTGTTGTGCAGTATTCGGTCTTTGCCTCGATACAACAACAGATTGTACTGAATAATTTTAATATTTGAAAGAGAAGCCAATTATACTTTAGTTACAAACTACATTAAAAATAACCATCGGATAGTGTTTGAGCAACAATCGGAGAGTTATTAAATCAGTAAAGATAACTGACTGGCGGTAACTAGATAACGCCATGGTCTATGATTAACAGATTAGTGTTACTCGTTACCTACTTCTCGATACGTACTTAGTACGAGGACTGAACAAGTATTACAATGTCACACGAATAAAACACACACAGAGAGTTGTAACATAGTAACTAAATAACTACAGACGGTAAAAATGTCAGGCTTGCGATCTACCAGACGGCTGCTGTTTACGTTCTAAGATGTTCAACCCTTTTTTGATTTTTTTTTTCATTTGTCTGGCATCTTATAACCTTCAAAGGGTTTTTCATAGTCAACTGTTACTCCACGGTAAAAGTGGAGCGAGTTTCTTTTATATCGTTGTCACACGGCATATTAATTATTTCCTAGAAAACTTTAAGATCGACTTCATATAAAAACCTCTATTTTTCAGAGCCTTCTCCACGGAATACAATCCCATACTTTTTGGACTGATTGCAAGTAAAACAAATGAAGTAATGGTATTTGTCTACCCCCGTCGATATCCTAACATGTGAGTAATGTACACTTCCGCTTTATAAAATTAACTTCCGTAAATGGCTTCACATTCTTCTGCGTTTATTTCCACAGGGAAATCATTTGGAGCTTACTAAGGTGTCTTTAACCTTTTTGAAGAATCTACAGCGAACTTGTTTCTACAGTGCATTTATATTAAGTTGAAAAAGCGTTTTGTATCTTTGTGCTAATTAAAGCCAAGAAATTCTTGTTGAAAAAAACAAAAATCTAAGTAGGCTCCAAGTATGTAACATAATGTTTTGATTTAAATAATCAAAGGAGTTCAGTTTTATAAGTCGGCTCAAACGGCGGCACACAACCCTGAATGGTCATGGCGTCGATTTCTGCACGAAAAATATTCATCTGACCCAAAAATAACTTTCTCTCCTTTACTAAGCATAAACGTAACTCAGTAAGCTTAACTACTTCAATGAAAGCTCATTCATTCATCTTTTGAAGACGTAAGTTAACTTTAGATGGTCACTGGTTAGTAGTAGTCCTATGTTGGCATTAAGAAAAAAAAAGTTAAACTCTCACGACCGTATACCCAATACAAGAGTGGTTAGATGACTAGATTTTTTTGTTCTTTCAACAAACTTTATACCAGAGCTTAATTGAGACAACGTGACAGATAGTAAGCGCCAGGCTAATGACATAAGTTACGAAAAATGGCATCGGTACGAGCCTTCCACAAAGAGGATCGAACTCGTGTCTCATGATTCGGATGCAGATCCGCCTAAGCACTCGGTTACAGTTGTTGTTTCACATACGCAGAGAATTCTCGTAAATGTGTGTTGGTATTTCACACAGCGAATATTTCTCATCAAGCCCATGTCCGATCGTGTATACCGAATACAGCTGTCATGTTTGAGCAGGGGCTGTCAAATATCAACTAGTAGCGTTGGAAGAGATAGAGAAACGTGCCAAGAGACTGATTCGACTGAAACTAAAACTGTCCTGAGTTCTGACCACCATAGTATTGGATATACGGTTGTGACAGTTATTTATAATAATGTTTAATTAGTACAGACAACATTTGAGAATAGGAGAAAGTTAAAAATAAAAGCAAAAATTTTTGGAAACCCCGTTTCGAATTTCGCTTCTTTATCACTCAAATTTTGACAGATAGACAGAGAATTAAAAAAGAATTGCTGTTTCTAGCAATGACTTTTACATAGACGTTCCGTTGAGTTCTTACCTCACCTGATCACGAGCCATTGATATATACATCCTTTTCAATAAACGTTGCCGTATAAAAGGTATTTATGTGAACAGTCTGTAGTTTAGACAAGCTTTAAAGGAGTATTTCATTTTTATAGCCGTTCGCATCGCGTCTCGCTCTCCTTATCGGGCCGAGGCGCGTTATTTTATTATTGATATCGTCAATGGTCCGCGCGTACTGTGCTGTTACTGGGGTAATATTTTTTTTTAATACTTCCGAATGACGGTTGGAAAATAGACGATAAATGGCCACTAAACTTGTTACGGTATATCTTCAACATTTATCAACTCTCGTCGTAAAGGTGGCGTTCGTAAATTTCTATTGTTATGTATAGCTTCCGGCAGAAGGAACAACAAAAGAGTTTGGTTTAAATTATTTTCTTTAAAGTCTCTTGTAAACATTTAGTAATATTAGGTTATAAGTCACATAAGTGGTGATGATGATGATGTGATTGACTCCATAGAAACTATTGCAAAGTTCACCAAAATGTCGCAGCTCGCTTGCCTGACAACCATTGTGATTGTCAGATTTTTTTTTACAACAACTTAAAACAGTATTTTTTTTTTTATTATACATCTTATTTTTTTTGTCATACTATGTGTGTGTTTTTTTCTTTCTTTCTATAAAAGAATTATACAACACATGTGTAGACAATAAATTTGTTTTTCTTTCTTTTTTTCAAAGAAACTTAGAGATACGTTGTCACCCCTGGGAACTTACCTGAATAGCCTCACAACCTACATGTCTTCGGCGAAATTACTCGAAGTTCTGTAAACCGTTTTTGCCTTTTACAATCTCATCTGATGATGCGCTTGCATAGTTGAGGCCGTTGAGGCTTGTTTTTTTTAAATAAAAGTTTAAATTAATCTATGATGATTCACGCAGGAGTGTCTCATTGAAGATTCGTCCGGAATACTTTTTAAAATACCATAATGAGTATATGCGTACGTATTTTATTGGTCAACTACAATATACAGCTTTAGCGTCGTTTCACATCGTACAAGTTTTAAACTATAGTAACATATGGATTCTTATATACACGCGAATACTAGACATTTGAAATGAAAATATTATTAACGGATTTTATCGCGTTTAATATTACTTTTTTAATGGCATGCAGGGACTGAGGTGTTAGACGTCCTGATGTCATAGTTAACTCGCGCAACATTAAGCTTTTAATTATTAATTACGGTCCGATCTAAGAAGAAACGAGGGTCCGATGAGCACATTCCAAAGCTGAATAATGAAAAGAAAAAAAAAGGAACACCAAAACAAAAATGAAACGCTATAAAATCCGTAAATAATAGTTTAATTTCAAATATGTAGTGTTCGCGTACAAGAAATCATTATAATACCATATTTATAATTACTATTTCATATTTCATGTTATGTTTGTTATTTTATAGTTTCATATAGTACAGTCACTCACTATGATTCTATTTAATACAGTACATAGACGTCGTTTTCGTTATCCGAACGAGATACATAGACTGTACCTTGCTACGAAATGACCCGAGAAATACATTAACGTGGTTGTGGGAAACTAATTGATTGAGCGGCAGGTGCTTTAGTTGAAATTAGACCGAGTTTGAGACTGTTTTTGATTACTAAAGCAATGACTGATCCTGACAGTGTAAAGTACAAATGAGGTCGTCGCGGTACTTAATCAGTTATTGGAGTCCCCAAAGTTGGGAAGAATGGCTGTGATGATGTTTGTCAGAGATGTGATCTTAGCTCCAGACGTCTTCCACCTTTGACGCTGTTGCCTTATATATACTTGGGATAAGAGACATAGTGTAAAGTGGATCTTTAACCCTTAAATGGACAATGTTGTTTTTAAACAACATACTAAACAACCCAGATAAAATTGACCTTCTTTTATTTTTTTGTTAATTTTGACAACTAGTTCTTATTTCTGAACGAATTTTGTACTTTTTTTAATGTTGGCACTATCCAACATTTTTATGCATTGAAAATAAGTTAATGACAAATGTCACTTTGAAGAAAACTTTTCTAGTGGCGCGAAACTAAGTTTCGTAGCTGTGTTCGGACTTTGATAAAATATAATGTAAGTATATAACATATTTTTATTTGCTTGATTATATCTTCAATAAAATGTTCATGTCGTAAAACATTGAAAATCACTTGGTGCTACTGTCGAATTAGGCGAAATCTGGTATGTTGTAGGAAAACTACAATGCGCATTGCCTGCTAAATAAATGCATGTTTGGTGAAGGATTTTTATTTTGCTTTTCAGCATGCCGCTATTACTCGAAAGCGAAATTACAAAGTATCTAGTAACTCTTGAAGATTCAGAACATGGCTTAGACGGGTAAGACTCCGAAGTAGAGGATGAAGGTCCTCCTCTCGTAATCGACAACGATGAAAATATGCCAGACCCTCCTATTTTGGAAGCCGAAGAGGCAGCACCCCAGAGTAGATCACAAGGGATTTCTAAACGACCTCAGAAAGGGAGAAAGTCAGATAACGGAAGTATTGATGTCTTGTAACACGCCGTATGATTTTTTTTCATTTTATTTTACATCAGATCTAAAAAAGCAAATTGTAGAACAAAGTAACTTATACGCAGCCCAGAAACAAATCTCCAATCCTGAAACTATAAATGAAAATATCCTAAAAAAATTCCTAGACATTCTGATTTACACCTCAGTTATAAAATTTCCAAACACCAGGGCTTCCTGGAGTGAAAAATTTGGTTATGATCACATAAAAAATACTATGCCAAAATTTGAAAAAATAAGATCCACTCTCCATTTTGCCGACGATACGCTATGCTTGCCCAAAGATCATCCAGACTATGACAGGCTATTCAAAATAAGACCTCTTGAGGAAACGCTCAACTGCCAGTTTGGAAAGGTTCCCTTAGACCAAAGGCTTTCCATAGACGAGCAGATGTGTGCAACCAAAATGAGCCATTACATAAAACAATACATGCCCAATAAACCCCACAAGTGGGGGTTCAAATTATATCTCATCTGCAGTCTACAAGGATATGCTCATAGATTTGATGTTTACAGTGGAGAGGGCTCCAAAAATAACATCTTACCTGGTGAGCCAGATTTGGGAGAGTGGCAATACAGTCGTCAGGTTAGCTAGAATGGTATCACGCAATGTGAATCACATTATATACTTCGATAACTTCTATACTTCTGTGCCTCTCGTCACCTATTTAGCTAAGGAAGGAATTTTCTCACTAGGAACAGTAAGAGTAAACCGATTGAGAAACTGCAAATTGCCTGAAAAAAACACTATAATGAAAAAGAACGTACCCAGAGGATTCTATGAGGAAAACGTGGCGACTGTGGATGATATTGACGTAAGTGCTGTTGTGTGGAAAGATAACAAGCCCGTTAACCTTCTTTCCACTTACGTAGGAGCAGAACCGGCAACCACAGTCACACGCTTTGATAAATCGAAGAAAGAGAGAGTTGCTATTCCATGCCCCGAAGTCATCAAGGAGTACAATGCCCACATGGGAGGCGTGGACTTATTAGATTCATTTATAGGTCGTTATCACATCACAATGAAAAGCCGCAAGTGGACCATGCGCTTATTTTATCATGGGTTATGTTCAAGAAGGTAAATAATATAAAAGGAAATGATCAACTTCTCAATTTGGGTACATTCAGACTAGAACTTGCAGAAACCCTCTGCAAATTGGGTCTACCTGCAAATGGCGCTAAACGTGGTCGACCTAGTGGGAGCACAATACAAAGAGAACTTGTAATGAAGAATTTCCGAGGACCAGCTCAAGCAATTCCTTTGAAAGACGTCAGATTGGATCAGACATGTCATTGGGCAGTTTGGCTGGATAAGCAGCAGAGGTGCAAATTCCCAAATGTTCAGGCTTTACATTCAAAATGTGCCAAAAATGTCGTGTATCTTTATGTGATACGAAAAAAAGCAATTGTTTTTATAAATATCATAATGAAGAATAAATAAATACATTTCAAAAACAATATCCACTCTTATTTTACCCATACTTGCAAAATCTCAATGAATGCGCAATGTAGTTTATAAACAACACTCACATTATTGCAAAAAAAAGTATAGTAAATTCATGTCTAGATTTTTTTACTCATTTTTCCTAGACAGTAATACATGTCTATTACACAAATATATTTTTTTAAAACGTGAAACAAAAATCGTCCATTTAAGGGTTAAAAGACAACCATAAAAATAAAATTAAATACTAAATAAGTCACAAAAGGTGATTGGTTAGGGGATGTACTTCCGGATCAGGAGCCTCGAGTGTCGCGCCCTTATGTAGAGGACGTGAGAACCGTTTTTTTTTTAAACTAATGCGCAGACAGGAAAATATAGAAATTAATGCACTTCAAGTAAATATTTTCAGAAGTAACAGTTCATAACCAAACAGAAACATCGCAAGGGTTCCCTAAAGTTATTCTGCGCTGCAAAACATCCAACTCCTTATGCCTACGTCTTCTCGAATGATGAAAAAAATATTTCATTTGCACTCGCATTCAGCACTCAAGACTGACGCTTGAAATCACCGACAAGCAGAGAGCGTAGTCAAATCCGAAATGTAAAAATTTTATTAATTCTTCATTTCAATTTAATTTTGCGAACAACTTTCGAAAGCTGGAGAAATATTCCCGACGTAAGAACGTCTCGACGCAACGGCGCGTGTCGAACTTCTGAAGCCTTATGACACACCACGCGAAAATGTCTCTTAATTACCACTGATTAAGGGCCCTAGTCGCAAACGTTTATTCCTTCCGACGTCGGCGCTGCACGGTGAGCACTGAACACTCGAGTCTTGACGTATGGTACGAAATAAGATTTATTGTTTTTTATAATGGATTGACAAAACTATTAATAACATTGGGAACTGGCCAGCTCGAGTCTGCAATGCAATTGTATGAGCTACATTTTATGTTGCACTTTAATATCAAAAGTTTTTTTTTTTTATAGAAGAAACTGTAAACGAGCAAGCGGTTCACCTGATGGTAAGTGATTACCGTCGCCCACATACATCTGCAACACCATAGAAGCTGCAGGTGCGTTGCCGTTCTTTAAGGATATTTGGGAGATGGGAGGGAAGAGGAGGGGAATAAGGAGGGGGTGTGGGCCTCAGGTTACCTCACTCACCGAACGAAACGCAGAAGCACAAGATGCCTCTACTTTTTCTTATTTATTTGTTCTGTATTATGTCCGCCAATAGGATTATAAATTCGAACTTAATGCCTTCTAGCATTCTCTGCCTGTCAACCCAGGTTGTGGAGAATTTGAGTGCTTGGTGCATCTATAACGTGGTAGAGCCAAGCGGCGGCTTTTGCTGCTGCTCAAATAGGCCGGCTCGACCGGGTCGGTACCACGGCCTCGCAGAATACCGGCTTGAAGTAGAGGCACCTTGTGCTTCTGCGTTTCGTTCGGTAAGTGAGGTAACCGGAGGTCCACACCCCCTTCCCATCCCCTTCCTTAACCTCCCTCCCATCTCCCTAATACACTTACCAGCAACGCACCAGCGGCACCTCCGAAGTTGCGGATGTGCGTGGGCGACGGAAATCACTTACCATCTGGTGAACCGCTAGCTCGTTTGCAGTCTTTATGCCATTAAAAAAAACACATTTAATTGTATTAATGAAGATGAAGATAAAAATTTATGAAAAAGAGGTAATAATAATTGTCAATAAATAGTACTTATTCGTTCCCTGTTACTTTTGTCTTCCTTACCAGCCTGTAAATAGTTGACTGCAGGACACTGGCAACCACAGAGCCAGATACCTCGCACCATAGACGCTGCTGCCCCTCACTGGTCTGCTTCATTTCGTTCTGTTACTTTACGTGATGGTTGTCCCGCCATCTGTCGGTAGCCGTTGCAGTTTTCAAGGCTTTTATAGCTACAGGTGGAGAGGGGGTGGCAGACCCTTACGCCGATACGACACGATCTTTACGACGATACGATACGATACGACTTACGTACGATAGTTATAGATAAATAACAATGTAGGCTTTGTGAAAATCGGGTATATTTTGAGGGAAGACATGGCGGTCGATTCTTGCATTGAGTTTTAGGCGATGCATTATTGTTTTATATATTTACTCATGCGGTTGGGTTGTATGTATAAATAAATATAGATATAAATAAATACCATAATATGAATAATATTTTATAAATTATATATGTAATAAAATTAAATAGATAATTAAAACCCAACCAGATGGAAGCCCCCGGCAGGGGAGACCATACGGCCGAGGGTTAGGGAGAAAGGGAAAGAAACCGGCGAACAATGCGAGCGGTATCGAGTAGCACCGCCTTCTGCATTTGAGCTCGGAGCGGTCCGTCACGGAGTCCCAGCCGCCTCAGATGTTCCGAGAGGTTGACTGGGATTAACCCATTCGGAGAGACGACGATAGGAATAATTTCGGTCGGTATACCACCCCACATGTCGGTTACCTCGTGAGCCAGGTCCAGATATTTTGTCTTTTTGTCTGTTTTTGTTTAGGTGATGCTTTTTTATTGTAACGCGCAATTATGTTGCAAGTTTTTATGTCAACCCAATTAATGTCTGGTGAAAATCTGGTTAAAAATGGGTGGGTATTGCGTACTGTCAAGGTTTATTATGACCAAAGCAAGTTTATATAGCCTAAGAGCTTGTACCTGGAGTGGTTCACGGCATTAGTCCAATATTGGACTCGAACCAGAGATCATATATATATCTAAATAATATGCTTATGTATAAAGCCGATAGTCCAATATCTAAAAAAAATCATATTTTTGTAATGTAATATAATAATGAATAAAACTAATAAACCTGTTAAAAATATAACAAGCGATCTACCCGCGGTCGCTCGTGATGTGCACCGTAGCGTTTTTTCAAAAAAGAAGGTTGTCTTGAGACGTCCCCGTAGAAATTTTAAGGCTGTTTTTCTGTCAGTTTATTTTTCAAGTGTAAGGTAATTTTTCGCTGCACGTTTACGTTTGTGCAATTAGCCCATTGAATTCATTAAGCGTAATTTAAACATTTTGTAGTTAAATGAATTATACCTACTTTTGATAAGTGTTTTTTTACTTAGCTTAATTGCTTCTGAAGATTTGTACGGCCTTAGTAGCCTAGTGGTTAGAGCGCATGCTTTTATTTTATAGTACACTAGTGACCTGGTTTCGGCTCCACTTATATTGTTACGAACTGATAATTTCGTAACAATGATGAATAAAGAATGAAATTGTAATGAATGATATTGTCGACGTGAATTAGAGGAGTCTTCTCCGTTTCCTTTTGGTAACCAGAGGCACACTCCCCTTTCCCTTAACCCCCCCTTACCACAAATATCTTTAAAGACACCTGCACGCACGTGGCAATGCTTTTAATTTTTTAGACTAGATGTTAGACGAACCGTCCCACCCCCCCTGCGTTGACTATGTGGGAACCTGTTTGAAGGGATGCGATGCACCCGGCATTCATAAACGTGGCTCTAACGACCGACCGATAGCGGTAAATCTTTGCGACTTTACCGAATCCAAATTACACATACTGATAGTGGGGAGGAGCATCTCTGGTATCGTGCCATCTCTCACCATCCCGCCTGCTCAGCGTGGTGACTAATTTCCATTCACGATACCGGTACGGTCCAGGTTACTTGGCGCTTTGGAAAGGCCAATGTCCAGTAGCGGGTGTATGCAAGTCGTTAAAGAAAAAGAAGAATAGAAGCCTTTCTCTTCTTCCTTTGTAGCGCTTGCCACCAAGCGCTCTCTTTTTAATTTTATGGCATCCGAGTGACGTGTTTGCATCCCGGTGCTGGAAATTTGTTATTTAAATTTAAGTGCTTAACGCATTCCGGCCACGTGTTAGGGAAAACATTGAGAGGAGACATACTTATTTTATTCTAGGCTTGACCTTAATAGCCCACAGGATTAAAAGCGTTTTGCATAAACGCCACGCTCGGTAAGGGGATTGGTGATCATGGCACTAAAAATCATGCATCTTTTTCGGATCTGGTATTTCTCGAAAAGGCTATATATATTACCTAAATCTAAGAAATTGATGGCGTGTGCTCCCCCAACCTGCACTGGGAGAACATGAAGGACTGTTACCCAGCTCGAAAAAACCCTCTCGAAAATTGAGAGAAACGCCTTTGCCTAGCAGCGGTTTATTTACAAGCTGCTACTTTACCATTATATTGAACTATCACTCATGAACGTACGCTCCACCTCAGACACTAATTTATATAAACTGCGAACGTATCACTGAGACTCCTATGATCACAAACCATTTATCACGTCACCGACATGCGCAGCCATCTTATATCATGTGTATATTCGCAAATATAGTGTCGGCGACATGCGTCACAATTTACTAGCGCCAGAACTAACAAGACGCCCATTGTAACGTAACAATGGGAGCTTAACTGGAACCCGTTTAGCCTTTGTGAACGACACCGGCGGCACGCTCTAGTGACGTGCATTATCAGTGTTAATCAACGAATAACCAGATCTAGAGCGAGTGAGATCTTTTTTTTTTAATCTCCATATTTTAGTTTAATTTATTTAATAATTCATTTATCCATTTAATCTATGTTACTATTGGTATTGCATCTTAACAAAAAAAAATGCCTCAAAGGACTAAGCGTATATTTCAATACTCAATTCTCTATATTTTATTGTGTTCTGTCGAATAAGACTTAATCTTAGATATACACAACTATTAACATGATTAATCCTTACGTTGCTGTGCCTAACAGGGACCCTGTTAAAGATTTTTAAATTACTATTGTATAATTGGACAATAAAAAGTACCTGATCCAGTATAACAGATAACATAATGCGTTCAACTTATTTCCTTTATGTTATATATGTATTTATTATAAATCATAATTATTGTAGCTGGTTAAAATTGTAATCAAGTATTATTAATTATCATGATATTTTAAATTAATAAGTTTTTTTCATTTAGTGATAATAGTATGTCGAAGTGGCTCTGGTTTTGTGGTTATATTTTTCAGTAAGGTTGCTATATATTCCAACGAACTTTTCATGTGGATCAGAGTGCTATTTCAATGTAGAGTATGGAAATACCAATCGATTCTTATAACGCGGGGAATAATTTGTCTGTATATCTTCACGTTTTAAATGAAGTGCAGGACATTTGCGTACAAATTTACATTATATCTTCGTTATAGATAATTGTTATCATTACTAAAAAAAAAATTTGTTCTGCATTTCTACGCATGGTTTTCTAAATCTATTGGTTTGAGACTAAACTCTGACTTTTCCACCAGTAGCAAGTAGTCTACTACCCCAAACTGATATATTGATATATAGGTAATCGTAGTTTGAGATGCAGAGTCAAGATCAAGAAACATCTGATCATGTTGTTCACATCACTACAGATTGTAAAGCATATTGGTCTACATAGGAAGTTATAGTGTTGCCACTTCGTTTTGAGATATGTTAGCCAAACATATATTTAACACCTCATCCTAAAACGGCTGTCTCAGAGATAGGTGACCCTCACCTCTGAAGATATTCTGGTTTGTCGTTTACTTGTTTGTGCTCCTTATTCAAGTATATTGATTAACAAATGCCCGCAAGCTCTGGTGTTTTTTTTTTCGGTTTGAAGAATAATCATATGACAATGTTTTAATGAATCCTAAGCCTTGGGCGTAAATTGTAAGAAGTATGTATATTAGGCTAACAATACATACTTTTTTTAATTGTGTACGTTATACTGTAAACATTTTCAGTTTTGTTGTTAAAATCTAAATGCTCTGTATAACCAAAATAAGTATTGATAGGATGACCTGTGATTTTAAATAGAATCGGGCGTTACATTGCGGAAATCTATCCAAATTTAAAGAAGTTGGTAAAATGGCACATATTACCCAATCCGAAGAGATCACCTCCCTCACCGTAACTAGGTGATAGTTAGTACACACAAGGTAATACCAACAGCATATAATACGCGACACGTGTTTCGCCTCACGACGAGGCATTGTCAATCGAATATATTCTGTATATTATATTTTCCAATAAAAATTAATTAAACTTTAATATTGTTCGGTATTTAAGTTTATTTTGTACGGATTTGTGTGAAGTAATATTTTACAATTACTATAAATCTCACCTGTGATTTAATAATTTGATATTAAATTTTTAATGACGTTATTAGAGTATAATTTTGTTGCAATCTCTATTATTGTTATATAATTTGCTGCTTCTTGTGTAATAATCATTTTAAATACGAGTACAAGGCTGAAAATTAATTTGATACCTACTGGTTGTAACAAGCAATAACTTACGGTGGGAGCTTAACGTATAAACTCCTAACTAGCTTGCCGACACATTATCTTGTCCTCTTGTGATCCCGGCGTCACTCGAATTTATTCCGAGGAGACTCCTTTCAGGTGAGGGAAAGAATAGATAATGCGGGATTTTGCTAAAATTCACAGACTTGGTTTACAGGAAGTGAATATGGAAAGTTAAATTTTTTAAAAAGGTTATTTTCATGTTGAAGATAATTAAAAAAGGATTTTGAGTTCAAGTCTGATTAATTTATATAATATAATAAAAGTTACTGTTGGACGCATGATCAACATGTATCGCCAATTTCTCAGTCAAATTGGTTTAGCATGTGAATTGGTATGTACATTTTCCAGCTACTGGGTCAGTGGCACAGGTTTGTCGGCTGGTTGAGTATGCTGAGACTAAGGACACTAAATAAGTCAGAGGTCTTATCTTTTCTTAGGCCTCGAAGCGTCAATGTCCGTATCCGTACGCAACAGGCGTTCCAGGTAAACTCCCGAAAGTTCCAGGGCATATCGAGAACGGTGTTACCATTATACTGCAATTTTCACTAGCGAAGCCTTCCGATTAATCAGAGCGGTGGCTGATTAAAATGGCCGCCACGTAGCATTGGACGGCCCGAGGCCCGCCGTCTATATTTAAACGCATTGAGTTAAGAAAAATAAAGAAATTCGTGAACGATAATAGCCCCTGGAAAATGAGGTGGTCGGCCTGAATCTTATACAATAAAAAAGTTAAAAAGCGTTCTAATACGATATTAAAACATATATTGTTTCTATATGTCAAAAATATATCACAAAAAGGAAGTCACCAGCGTCGTTTTTAAATTAATTTATTTTATTTTAAGGCACCTCCGACAGGCTAGGAGGCTTTATAGGGCGATGGTCATGGTCGTTGAATTCATATACATGGGTGAATATAGCACTAACTCTCACTCGGAACCGAGTGTATTAGAGAGGATTTACAAGGGTGTGATTTTTTTTTATAGAATAAGGGGGCAAACGAGCGTGCGGCTCACCTGATGGTAAGTGATCACCGACGCCCACGAACATCCACAACACCAGAGGAGCTACAGATGCGCTGCCGGCCTTTAAGGAAGGGATAAGCTCTTTTCTTGAAGGGCCCTAAGTCGTAACTGTTCGAAAATACTGCTGGCGACGGCTGATTCCACAAAGTCGAAGTGCGTGGCAGAAAACTTCGATTGAAACGCACTGTGTAGTTCCCCGTGGTCAGAACTCCGGCTTTAAGAGGATCCTCTCTCTCCAAGATAATGGGTAATTTGTACTTTTACTGCTGCTCGAATGGGCAAAAGTCGGCGCTTGGCTCTGCCATGTACTTTTAGAAATTACAACGTTGTCCTGAATAAGCTCTTGTGAAAAATAGGTGACTAAAATGTCCTCTGTTCACAACAGTACAGTATATATAAATACAAATTTATATATATAACGCTTGCTGCAACAGCTAGTAATATACAAAGATGTTAATTACTTATTCTACTAATTTCATTTATTTTAGATAAGACATTTGTTATGACGTTACGTAAGGAAGGTGCTTTATTAATTTTTTTTTACCCTGGCAACTTCTTTCCGTGTAACTTGAAAATAAAAAAAAATATTAGAACGTCAGCAAGTAATTTAAAAAAAAATAAAAGCAATCGCCCTCCACTGTGCGTTTTATGAAGGTCTATTTTTTAACTTTTTTGCAATACTTCGGCGCTAACATTATCACGGATTTTCTTTTAGCACTATTTAAGGCCAACAATATTCTCGTACATGATTTTAAAACAAATCCAAGAAAATTAATTGCAAAGTAACTAAAAATAACAGACGAGAATGGTACAAAAGTTTTAGAATGTGACCTGCGCCTTAAAATATTTTAAACAATTCAAGGCATCATAACCATATAAATATTTAAAAGGTTATCCGCAATTCCTGTCGATCTGTCAACCGTCACTTTTTATAGGTAAGTTTTGTGTGTGAAAGTTTTAAAGATTTTTGATGGGTATTTGGGTGATGGGAGGGAGCATGGGGAGGGGGAGTGGGCCTTCGGTTACCTAAATCACGAAACGCAGAAACTATTATATTCTGCGAGGCCGTGGCACCAACCCGGTCGAGCCGGCCCATTCGAGCAGATTCGCTGCTTGGCTCAACCTGCTCTGAGAGATGTAACCCGAGGCCCACTTCTCACCAAATACCATTAAAAGCAGCCAACGCACTGCAGCTCCTCTGGTGTTACTCTCCACTTAGCATCAGGCTAACTGCTTGCTCCTTTACCGTTTCGTCGGCACCTATTATAATAGAATATGATAAAGCAAAAGATCATTTCTTCTAGCCATAACTATAAATAACAAAAATATTGTCGGCTCGCTTGGCACGGCAGGCAGTAATTGCCGCCAATGCCACCGGTCTAAGCTATTATATCCAACATCTGGGCCAAGGCATTCGCTAAGTTCAAGAGAGTGTTTCGAAGGCGGGAAAGTCGAAAAAGTCCCAGGTTAATACTTATATTTTTCGTTACAATATTTCTCAGTCATGCAATTTTGCTTACGATGTATTTTTCATCACCGTATACCATAAGTGATACGTTCATCTGCAGGGTTGTTGTTAATTTTATTAGTGCCGGTACTGCAAATCCAACGCAGTGTGGGACGACCTCCCACAAGATGGAGTGACGACCTGCACAGTGTTGCGGGAAGTCGATGGATGCAGGTGGCTCAGGAACGAGCTTTATGGCAATCTTTGGGGGAGGCCTATGTTCAGCAGTGGACTTGTGGTAGGTTGAAATGATGACGATCACTAGTATGTGAGAAATTATAAAAACTAAATATATAAAAATCTTTATCGTATCTTATTTGGAAACAATTCTCGCTCATTGCTGTACTAACTTTGGCGATAGAGTGGGTCAAAATTAGCTTAAAAGTTTTAAATATTGCTTATAGGCGAGCTGTCTAGTTTTAAAGAGCTTTGCCTCTCGTACTCCTTGAGCTTAGTCATAAAGTTTTACTGATTTTCGAATTACTCTACAGGTTTGATGATCGATGAGTTATTTTTTTTTTATGAAAAAGGCGGCAAACGATCAAGCGGTTCACCTGATGATAAGTGATTAACGTCGCCCTCGTACATCTGCAACACCAGAGGTGCCAGCCTTTAAGGGTATTTGAGAGATCGGAGGTGTAACAGCTAAGGAGAGGCATCAATCAAACACCCGAATGCGCTGCTGACTGGTTTATTGGTTCCTTACAATAGCGTAAATCACACGATGACAAATTACCCACATACTTTACTTATAATACATTTGTAGGACGGAGGATGAGGAGGGGGATGCGGAAGAGGAGTGGTCCTCCGGTCCTCAAACACCGAATGAAACGCAGAAGCACAAGATGTCTCTGCTTCATGCCGGTATTCTGCGAGTACGTGGTATCAAGCCGGCCGAGTCGACCCATTCGAGCAGCAGCAAAAGCAGCCGCTTTGCTCTACCACGTACAAACGTAGTTGACTAATAGATGGTATAAAGACTGGGGTATATGATGATGCAGAGCAGCATCACTAATGCGTGTCAGTCAGTGTAGTCAGGCACTTCATTCACCAACTCGCTCGCTCAGCGTGGTGAGTGTGAGAAAACCATTCATGGAACACTTCCCCGGCATTTGCTGGAGATTTCTTGGAGAGGTCAATGATCAGTGAGTGACTTACGTAAGCTGATAGTGAAAAACTATATTAGACACGTTGGTTGTATTAAATTGCTATGCCATTCACTACACGCTTAAGACGTTCAAGTCGTAACAGAATGACAGGTTCAGGTTAGGGTAAATAAAGACTTAAACCTTAGAAGCGTAATGCTCTTCTAGTAATAAATGAATGAAACGCAAAAGACTTAGTGAATGATTAATCAACGTCTCTTCGGATAAAATGAAGTTATATCTCCCGCGTCACTTTCATTATTGTCTTAAAATATTTAGGTCGTGCTGCTTCTTTTAACATTGTTCACAGAATTTTAGCGCTGAGCATATAATAATATATATTAAAATATTATTCTGTTGTAATACTAATAAAATTTATGATAGTAATTACATTAGATGAATGTTCCTGTCCGTGAAAGAGTTATCAGACGGTCTCATCAAAAGCTAGACCGGTAGGACCGGAAGGATGAAAGTGTTACTTGATACGGCAGTATTTTATCAATTTCTTTCTCTGACGCACGCTCATCTATGAGTCTTGTGTGTTCTTCTTCTCAGTCAGGCACTCTTGTCAGGGTAGTCATGGTTGACACGGTGTTCAACGTCGATGGTCTCCTGGATTTGGGTTTAGCTTTCGCAACGTTCCTCCAGTTTTGGCGGTTCGCGGCGTTGCTCTTACAATGTACCATGGTGGAGTTGAGTTGCACTCTTTATGAGATTTGTTCGGGATGAACTTCTGCCTTCAACTCTCTCTCTCTATCTCTCTCTCATCGTCTCTCCAGCGACTGTTCGCTACCGGAGATTTGATCAAAGATGTGTGTCTTCAGTTCAGCAGTGGATTAAAAATGGACTGAAGTGGGAGAAGAAGTTACGGAACTTAATTATTTAAGTTATATGTATAGTCGTAACCCTAAGGTTAGTAAGTTAGTAAGGTCAAAATAAATTTGTTAAATACATGTCAAAATATTTATCGATATATAAGAACGATCTTTCCATAAATCACAATCATGTGTAAGTAAATATAATGAGCATCAAAATATTTTACGAATTCGTGAAATGTGAAAAAATCGAGAGGGGCTTTATGCTTTTACGCATTGTACCCACACTGGGGTGCTCAGAGGTCTGTACACTCACTTAACATTTATTTTAGTAGTTTCGACCCTTTTTTCCAACAGAGCTTATTTGGGATAAAGTGACAGCTGATGAGCCTGTCCCCGTCTTAGTAGATGACGTCAGTGTTAAACGTTAAATAGAAAATAATAAACTACATTTACGTTACGAAGCTTTAAACTTACGTCACTCCTAGGATTTTTCTATTTATTACTTAAATGTCATTCTTTTAATTTCGCTTAATTAAGCTGACTTTCCACCTGATGGTAAGTGGCCACTACAGTCTACGGACACCTGCATACAATTTCAATAGAAACAGGTACTGATACATTGTCACCCCTGAGGACTGTGGTATCAGTGTAACATAATATGCCCTCCTCCATTCTGCAGGTTAAATAAAAGGCAACCATTGGGAATGATAAAAGAAAAATGATGTTCTCCTGGTCTATTTACACCACGGCGACAACTTCCGAATTCTAACGACAGGTGGTTCCAGTATACAATTTTTATATAGGAATGGAGTGAAAATCGAGGAGTTATCAGTAGTCGAGCTGATGGTAAGTGGCTACTTCAGCTAATGGACAGACAATAAGTCTACTACCAGTAATACAATCCTTATATAAGCTTATACGATAATATCGGAGGGAGTGCCAGAGACATGTTACAATGTTTGTTCAATTATTCGCTGCGGCTTCAATTTGAACCCGGGATCAATGACCACCCGTCGTCCACTACGTCTGCTAGCAAAATATATTTTCAATCCAATGATCACTGTCACCAACATGTCAGGCTAAATTACAAAGATCGATGGCGGTCAGTAGAGTCCAAGGTGCGTGCTAATCTATCATGCATGGGTAAAGCATCAAATCCTCAGAGAGGCCTCGCTGGAGACGAGCTTGATGTTCAGCAGTATCCAGTTTATAATTTGAAAGCCACTAACGAATAAATAAACTGTTCAACAGCGGACTTGAGAACGGATTGCTTTTTTGTATCGCGTGGCTGAAAGTTACAAAAATCTTACAGTCACTGAAGACAGTCACGCCTGGTACAGAACAGACAGCATTTTTTTTAAAAGAATCGTAGCCATGCTATTTAAGTAACATTTCTAATTTCCCTGTTAGCCTTCCAACTAACCATCTCATCTTATATCTGGAGTGGTTCACGACAAAGTCGAATGGCGCGCTCGAACATACGACTTCATGTTTCGCGGTCCGCACCCTAACCCATTAGGCTATTGGGGCTTAATTGATTAAATCTATGAGATAGATACAAGAAAAGCCGTGGTACCCTGGTGGTCAGGGCGCTCACTTTAGTGTCATAGAGCGCAAGTGACCTGGGTTCGATCCCCGGTGCCGGCACCGCTAAAATTGTTAATAGCAATTTTAAGTGCTATATTTACCACGTGCTCAGCGGTGAAAGAAAACATCGTGAGGAAACCGGCATATCTGAGAAATAATAAAAACAATATATATTATTTCGAGGATATGTGAAGCCCGCCAACCCGCAACGGAGCAGCGTGGCGGGCCATTCCCGGCTCCTACACCCTCGTAGGTATTTGAGAAGGAGGCCTTTGCCCAGCAGTGGGTGCTTACAGGCTGCTACTTTACTTTACTTTTGTATCTATCTGAAGACAAGAATTGACTTGACCCCGATGGTGATTACAATTCAGTACTATTTAATTTGAGAGGCTTATTACCTATACACAAGTACAAATTACACTTGCTCCCTTAATAACTTTCAGCGTTGTAAAATTCAGCAAAACCCGACATTAGCAATTCCTTTCCTCGCCTTAGTGGAGTTACCACGGAATAAATTTAAATGTCTGTAGAGCCAAGATCACAAGAGGGCAAGATAATATGTCTGAAAGTTAGTTATAGTTTATACGCTAGCCGACCTTTATTGTATGACATAAGTTAAAGCTTTTTACCAGTATACGATTTGATACTTTCCAGTTTGTATTTTTAATATTTGTATTCAGTGTAACATTTTTGAAATAAGTTCAAGTATATGAATTGTGTTCGTGTTCTATTCAATTACCGGGAGTGGTGCTCCCCCCGGCTTAATATCCGGTAATTAATTACCTCAAGACACCATGAACTCTAGGCTACCACGGCTCTAGCAATAGCAATTTTAAGTGCTGTATTTACCACGTGCTCAGCGGTGAAGGAAAACATCGTGAGGAAATCTGCATGTTTGAGAAATAATAAAAATATTATTTCGAGGATATGCGAAGCCTGCCAACCCGCACTGGAGCAGCGTGGCGGGCTCTTCCCGGCACCTAAACTCTCTCTGATACTCGTATTTGGGAAGGAGGCCTTTGCCCAGGTGTGGGCATTTACAGGCTGTTACTTTACCATGAACTCATTCTGCGTAGATCGGACCAAATATTTATAACTAAATAGCTGACGGTGCCGGGTCAACAATGAGATCAGGACGACAAAATCCGTAAATAATAATTTAATTTGAAATACGTGGTATTCGTGTATATACAAGAAATCACAGCAACAGTAATAACAACGAAGCAAATAGAAAAAAAACAACTTGCATGTTGTCTATGCTACGATTTATCTGTGCTTTAATTTTTTATGGAAGAGGCGGCAAACGAGCAATCGGTTCACCTGATGGTAAGTGATTACCGTCGCCCTCGTGCATCTGCAACGCCAAAGGTCCTGCAGGTGCGTTGCCGAGCTTTAAGCGTATTCGGAAGATGAGAGGGAGGATCAGGAATGGGATAGGGAGGAGGAGTGGGCCTCCGGTTACCTCACTCACCGAACGAAGATGCCCTACCTCACGTCGGTTTTCTGCGAGGCCGTGGTCCCAACCCGGTCGAGGCGGCCCATTCGAGCAGTAGCAAAGGGCCGCTTGGCTCTCCCACGCACAGAATAGTGTCTTAATCAGGTATGATCGCAGCATCACTGTTTGCGACTATTTACCGACACTGCGTTTAATATTACGAATATAGACAAGTATCTACTCGTATCGATTCAAAGTCTTTCCGGTCAGTTTCCACAAATAATGACTTTTTTAAATCTGGTTTCATTCATCATCATCATCATTTCAGCCTATCACAAGTCTACTGCTGAACATAGGCCTCCCCCAAAGATTGCCACGTAGCCCAGTCCTGAGCCACCTGCATCCATCGACCTCCCGCAACACTGCGCAGGTCGTCACACCATCTTGTGGGGGGTCGTCCCACACTGCGTTTGCCTGTACGCGGCTGCCACTCGAGAACCTTTTTGAGAGGTTTCTTTCACTCCTTAATGAATCCCAACGAATTTCTCCTAAAGCTATTGTACTTAATTTTTTTTTGTAGTACTGTGTAAGTTTGTCCCTTAGAAATTACTGGTGACAACTTCTTAAAAATATCATGAACATTTTGTAAATAAGATGGCCGCTCTGCATAATAAATTCATGTGTTTTGAGCGCACTTAGCAATCGTTTAATTTACGTTCAGTGGTTCCTGTCTTAGAGTTTTTGGGAGCATTTTCATAATTTTACAAAGAATTCTAGTTATTGGATATAAACGTAAAAATATACGGATATTTTTTTTTATAGAAGTAGGGGGCAAACGAGCAAATGCGGCTCACCTGATGGTAAGTGATCACCGACGCCCACGAACATCCACAACACCAGAGGAGCTACAGATGCGCTGCCGGCCTTTAAGGAAGGAATAAGCTCTTTTCTTCATGGTATATACCTTTTAAGAGCTCTATCCATTGTAGTTACCGGCTTCCAGCTGTGGCCTACATAGCGATGTTTAATAAAATGTATGTAAAATTTAGACTTTATCGTAAATTGTTGGCATACCCTTTTCTTTTTTTACAAATATTCGTCTTCAATGCTATGCAATTGATTTTTATCCCGTGAACCGTATCAAGAGATCATTCAAAATGCCGACAGATGCAGCTATTTCGAAATATACCAGACCAAAAATTATGGGAGAGGCCTATGTCCTGCAGCGGACTATTAAGGTAAGGTAAAGGATAAAACTTTAATGAAACACGTGGTGGCTTACTGGTGTGATATTGGAAAGGCCTATAGTGAATTAGTTTGCTTAGATAAGCTAATCAAGTGAAGATGATAATATTGAAGATGGAAGCCATCTTCAATATTTCCCCATCACCATCTGTCGGAAGCTACAAGATCAGTCTGGTACTATCTTTAGTCGAGTTACATGAGTATGGACACAATTATAAATTTGCCAGGCCGATTGCCTAGTTGGTAGTGACCGAAAATTTCGTAGTTTAAATAATATTTCAGTGTTTTATTATAGACTAATAAATCTAATCCAGCAGACAAGTCATCATTTTATCTCGAGAGACGTTGATTGATCTCCTGCTTAGTCCTTCATATTTCATTTATTTATTATTCAAAGCCTGCTCAAATTATAAGTATAATATAAGATTAGATTGTACTTGTAGGTTGAACGTATCATATTATTATAGAAACATAAACAAAACAACTAGATCATAGTCACCAGGTCTCCCTAGGTCTGCCTGCCATTAAGCAACGCACTGTCGTGTTCCGTTTTGCAAGGCGTGCTGAGCTTGTAATTCCAGACTGTTAAGCGTCTCATCTCGCTCCTAAGGTGTGACAACGCACCTGTAACCTGATTCGATTGAATTAGTTTGCAGATCTTACATGAGCCACGTGTTAATTCGTCGCCTCGTTCCAACAAAAATAAAAAAAAAAATTTTTTATGGGAGTTATATGTCTTATACTTTTAAATCTGTGGTAACATAATGTTTTTATGTTTGTGCGGATTTAATTTGAAACGAATTGATGCGTTGTGGTTTTTTATTTATATGTATATGTATGTATACATATGTACCCTATTACTTGAGCCTCAAATGACGTGCTCTCTTTCAGCGTTTTGCCAGTCACCCGTAATGTGATCAAGGTTATTGGCAGGTTATTAGCAGGTTATCGCTATGCTCTCCCATGGTGATAAGTGGGGATATTGGAGTTACGTCAGTTCTACACGCGCGGGCGAGCATCTAAAGCGATGATGGGCTTATAGATGTAAATAAATTATTCTAGCAATAACTATATGTATAATCGTTTAAAATATGCAACATATGAACATGTTAATTCAAGGATTGTATATATCAAAGCATTGTCCATTTTCTTCTTCATACCAATTCTCACGATTGAAAGAATACAAAAACTGTGATGCACAGAAATGTATCAGTGGAGATAGAAGCTCTTACCGCACTAATCTACCTTTATTCAGTAGAAAACGGATCAATACGGCCGGTGGAGAGATGTTGCACTGTCTGAGACACAGAGGCGTTTAAATGCTATAACTAGCTTTTAGTTCTTTGTGAACTGCATCGTCAGCGTACTTGATCGTTAAATTTATAGTCCAGGATTCGATGTAAACGTCTGTGTAGAGATATTATTGGTTTATCATTCAAACTTTCTTTTTTTTTTCTCATTAAACATACTCTTAAATTAATACAAGACATTCAGGTACATTATAATAAGTTTACGCTAATATCTAACAGTTTTGAAAAGGATAGGAATAATATCCAATAAAACAGTGCGTGTAATGAAAAACAACTCACCTCACGCCTCACGTCAATCGAAGTTGATATATATATACATACATCACGTATTCGCCCTTGCAGTTCAGCATCTTGAATGAAGAATGTTACAATGATAGAAATCGTACGAAAGATTCGAAAAACTCCTATATAGAGGATCACCGTCCATCTAGAACAGGGATTCCAAAACTATTAAAAAAAACCATTTTCCAAATCGAACCGATAGACGAATAAATACGACTGAACAATAAATAAAGACGCCCATAGTCAAATTACTTTAAAAATTCTATCTCTATTTTTTTTTCCTATTGATACAAAATACTTACCAAAATAATTTACCCATGGGGGTATCGACCACTTTGGGAATCCCTTATCTAGGAGATCACCGTCTATATAGGGGATCAAGCTCGAGTTGATTACTAATCAACTCGGTACATCTACTAACTAAGGGGTTATCGTATCTAACCTAACCTAGTAGTAGTAGTCTAGCCTAGTATTCGGCGTAAACAATACTCAGTATTAGGTAACAGATAGTTTGGAATAAATATGTTGATGGCAGCAAAAGAAGCAGCAATAATTAGAAAAATAACTGTAATAAACATTGTCACGTTTTCATTTCCTTAAACTAGGCTATCTAATATTATACAACTGAATCTCAATATATGTACATAGCAGGTCGGAGAATTTTTTTTTGTATTTTATACAAAATTTCGCGGTACCCCTCCAGCCGGCCCTTCCGAGCAGCAGCAAAAGCAGCCGCTTGGTTCTACCACTGTTAAAAAATGCTGTTCACGTAAATACAAGTAATGATTATCTACAAAATCTTTATTTTATAACGATACAATAAACAATTATGAGAACATTTTCCCCCCAATATTGTGATTGCCTTATGCCATTTTGTTGTGTTGATTTTTTAGGTAGTGAAATAATCCCATTGCTGTAAACATTTTAGGACTCCTGATCAAAAAACAGCTACAAGTAGCTTTGACAATCCTCTCTAGATGTTAACCTAACTACGTGGTAAATACAGCTACCACGGCTCTATTTTCACAATGTACGTCGGTTTATTGCCAAAAAAGAAAAACACAAAATCTGAACCCGATAGGTTGCGTTATGGTTGAGTTAGTAATTAATAAATCAAACTTTTAGCGCCATCTACCGGCTAGGGTAGAACAAAGTTGGCCATGCCAGCTAGTACCTATTTAATGGTTACTAGCTTTGTTCCATTACGTTTAACCATATATTCTAACATTAACTATTCCTGACTTCACCTAAGAGTTATCTCTGTGGAGTAAATTTAAGTGTCCGAGATGTAGTAAGTTACTGCTTTTATAGGACAGGTCCTATACGACGTTTACATATTGCTGTATAGTTCTTTAAATTTACTTATTCAGTAAGCATTAAAATTAAGAATGTCAAAAAGAAAAGTGAAGTAGCGGCCTGCAAGTGACCCACGGCAGGGCTAGTACCTCCACTCATTATTTGAGAGGATTTGGGATTCAAAGAAGAGAATGCTACCCAGCTTCAGTAAGGCTTTCCACCTCATACAAATAATGTTTGTTTTTATTTTCTCACAATGTTTCCCTTCACCGACGAGCTTCAGTTGGCAAATTCATTATAGTGTTGCCAGCACACCGGATCGGAACCTGGTCCTGGATGAAAGTAGAGTGACATGGCTTCCGTCATCACACGGTATAATTAAAAAAAGTTTCTTTGTGTTTTGTGTCAATAGTTCTATATATCATGGTCGCTCTAGACCGAGTAATAAGCATCGTAATTGCATTACGCGGTAGAGCCAAGCGGCGGATTTTGCTGCTGCTCGAATGGACCGGGCTCGACCGGGGTAGTGCCACGATCTCGCAGACAACCGGCGTGAAGTGGAGGCATCTTGTGCTTCTGCGTTTCGTTCGGTGAGTGAGGAAAACGGAAACCCACTCTCCCTTCTCCAACTCCAATATCTTTGAAGGCCGGCAACGCACCTGCAGCGCGCACTGCAGTATCACTTACCGTCTGGTGCTCACCGTTTGCTCGTTTGCCGACGAAAAATATAATCGACTGTTCCGGCGGCAAATCCCCCCTCAAACGCGGTAGTGTGACATATTACTAGTGTGTACTATTTTGCAACATTTGTACACTATTACCTGATACAAGGTTTAGTTTACACCAGAAAATGTGTTGTTCGAAAATCCTGACACGACTGATAAAAATAAAATTTGGATTGTTTCAAAGTTATGCAGCGAGAAGGGTTAACGGGTATTTTAATAATGACCATCGTAATAATGATTTACAAATTTCCGAAAGCTTTTTCTATGGTATTCCATAGACTCCATAGAATTGGCAAAATTAATTGAACTTACTACTAACTTACTTATTTCGAGACTTAAGAATGTAATTATTTCAATATTTGCTTTGTGGTCTGCCGGATTGAACATTAATTGTTACGTAATGATGCCACTTAAAACAGTTGCACATCCGAACCCGACTTCATTTAACAATGAAGATTCAACTCGTAACAGCGAAACGTCGAAATGGAACGAGTTTTGGGCTTTTTAATAACAACACAAAGTGTGGCGCGTACGTGCTGGAGTGGCCGAGCGAGCGGCGCGCTGCATTGTATTGGACTAGTTCACGGGCTACCAGGTAATGAACTAACCTTGTTCCGCTGTCATTTGCCCGTTATATTTTATATGCATAAATGTGCGAGCGGCTTTTCAGTTTATTTTTCAGAGTGATAATTTTTTTTTTATGGGAACTTTCGACTCCAGATTGGAAGCTCTTGGATTTCTGTGACTGAAAACCCAAATAACTAGTCAACCAGCATTTACTTGGGTGAAGATAAATATATCAACTTTTGTAGGTGATCCGGAAAATGTAACATTATTTGGTGAAAGAGCTAGTGCCACGTCTACTTCATTGCTATTGGCAATTGGCAAGCGACATCTTTAAAGGTATATCCAATTGGATGATTATTAGAAATCCTATCGGGACAGCTAGCCTTCTAGTACAAGAAGTTTATAATACAGAAAACCCCTAAGAACTATATAAAATATTTTCTCGAATTTCAACTGTAGAATTAGTTTCAGCTAAAGTTACAAAACCTCTGATTAAATACTTTGATACTCTAATAATTCATCTGCATTGTGTTGAAGAAGTAATACCCGGTGAAGAAACGGTAGTAAAAGATTTACCATATCATAAATATACATATTAGTTGTCTGTAAGTGCTCCAGTAATTTATGGATTAAACAGTCGGGTAGGATTATTTTTAATATCAGTAGATACGAAAGATTCCCTTGTACAAAGAAACGGACGACATTTGTACGGTACAGATTAGCATTTTAAAACAGAGAAAGAAGCAGCAATCGGGGCGCATAAATACAAGAGTTTTACTTTGGTGAAGATAAAATAAGTTGGAATAAAGTTATGAACATGTCAGATAAGTATACGCATTTACATTTGACTTTACTTCCATATTTGAAACAGAGCTTTTAACTAAAAGCAGTAATATCACTGTTTATAATTACTATTTCAATTACTCGGATACAAGATATTTTATGAAATTGAGATGTGGTTATTTAAATGAGGATGAAGCTTGTCATAGATATGACATATTTTATCTATTTATAGATCAATTTTTGCCCTTTACATTCTTTGTACGAGACCTTAAAACGATTGATATATGGACAACACTGAGGGCAAAAATGACTACAAAATATGGGTACGTTTAATTTACTGTATAGTATATTTACCAATGAATTTTTTTTATATATCTAATACTAAACAGAAAACAATCAAATTACACGTGTTTATAAATAACAATTTCTTTGTCATTATTATGTCACAGATATTTTATTTATGGTTGAATAGAGACACCCTATTAGAAGAAAATTCATAATATGGAATGGATGCAGAGGACACGAACGTCATCTACATAGATGACGAATTGATAATGGGAATAAACTTTCTCAAACCCAAAATCGTTTATGGAAAACATTTCACGGTGAATATCGAAAAAGGAGGGTATGAATGTAGCTTAAAATAAGAGGTTAAAGTTGCTCGAATACATTAGTAGAGAAAATGTAGAAGTTCAATAATTTCATGAATTTTATTGACGGCCTGACTGCCTAGTTCAGACATGTAACCTAGTGGTGAATGCCGTGGTAGCCGAAGATCAGGAAGCTCCACCTGTCGAGTTGTTCTTATTAATATCTAGTGAAAAGTTGGATAAAAAAGTCTCTAATATCTAGTCCTCTGACCACCCCTGTTATTATTATTATTGTATTATCAAAAATATTTGTTATCTTTCTGTTAATGAACATTAGAAAGAAAGAAAGAAAGTACTTTATTCATAGCCACAACTCAAGTAACACATAAGGAAAACTTCATTAACCTAACAAATAATAATAATAACAATAATATTTTATTGGGTTGCAGCAACAAAACGGTGTCCGACTCAGCATAATGCTGTAGCAATGCTAAACCACAACTGCAGCGATGGTATTCTGTCGGAACCCTGTTTTTTTTTTTAATGACATTACGAATTATTAATAATTTGTGATGTTCATTCACTTAAATTACATAAGTTCATATAATTATTTGTGGAGATCAATATTTAAATCACATAAGCTCTTGCAGTTTTTATATTAAAAGTCAAAAAGGATGCACATATTGAGATGATGAGTTTTTCTAAACTAGTGTATTTAAAATGTGTATAGTTTGCTGAACTACAAACTGGCCATCTATCACATTATCCAAACTCTGGTGACGAGTTGTTGATATAGATTTTCATATCTATAGTTGACAGTAATTAAAAATTAATTCACGTAAAGGTAATGTACTATTTGCTATCTTTTACTCCACATGTCCGACCTCAGAAGCACAACGTTCAGGTGAAGTTCATGCATCAGTGACTGATTGAGAAAGATCAATTTGATGTGAATTTGCCAAACTCAAATCCCACAGGGAACCAGCACTAGTGTGTGCGTACTGTGCTCACCCACCCATCTGTCTAGTGTCTCGAGTACAGGTGATATCTCTTTGGCTGATGAAGAAACATTTTTGTGTGTCTCTTCCAGATCCGCTGAATCTTTGTCACTTTCATTAACGAACGGCTAAAAACGTTTCAAGGCATGCGTAAGACATTAATTTTACTAATTACGCGTGAATGTCACTTAAAACGTGAAGCATGCGTTTGCATAATTATGATGGGATGATGGAATAAATTATATTTTAATTAATGACAATTAAGTTAAATTATTTGCAATAAAATTGTACAGTTGACAAATTAGAAAATTTGTATTATGTCTCAGTAACATGCTTTAGTTAATATAATCAAGAATTATCCAAACTTTTAAAGCAATGACGGTAAATGTCACGGCTATCCGCAGATAAGGTCCATCCGGATATTAGATTGCAAAGCTGCAAATTTGATTGTCCGCACAAAGCTCGTCAACTCATGATTTCCCGTTTCTTTCTTCTTCACCAGAGCCCACATCTACTTACTTACCATACCTCGCTTGGCGGGCAGTTTGGCAATTGGAATATCAGACTTCTTGCAACTTAAACGCTGCTGTCCGTTTTCGGCCAATGTATTTTTTGATGATTAATCCGCCATCTTTCGCACGATATGTTTAGTTTGTTCTTAACTTGTTTTTTCGCTTTTTTATAACACCCGCGTGAAAAAATTAGATCATTCAGTTTCAATAGGAATTTCATGTGGATATAACAATTAAGAGTAAAAGATTTTAAGAGCAGACAAACAGTCCTACCCATGGTTGCGCGAGCAACGCCCTTCGAAAGTTCTGATTTTTTTTTCAACACAATAATATATAAACCATCCGCAGGGTATCCTCATTTTAATAATATGTAAGGCGAGTAAATTATTAAAATTCAGCGTGGCTCCGTCCTTCGGGCGGTCACGCGCGGCATCGGGTTAAAATTCAACAGTTTTCGCCTTTCGTGTAATTTATTCAACTAAATTTCGGACAGGCGACGAGATGAGGAAACGGCCTGTTCAGTTCGCCGCGAAAAGGCGAGAGTGGCGTTTCGTATTTGGAAAATAGTCCTTTATATCCGAGTTAGGCGGAAACACAAGTGCTGTAATCCGTAACGAAATGTTGTTTGTCTACATATCGACATAGCTCACAATTTTTTCTTGATAGTGTGGCGTAATTTTTGAATCGCCGTGGTAAAAGGTGCACTCACCTTCCTGCCAATGAAGGCAACCGGTGATGTTGGGATCGGCATCGAGTGCCGGACCGACTAAGACACCAACTTCGGGGGTTTCGCTTGAAGACACTGGCGAACAGAAGGTCCGCTTGTGAAACAGAACAAAAGGAGCATCAACGATGGTGACGCTGGCACGACGCTTACGGCATTAGATAGTGATTACATCAGGGTCATGACTTTCCTGCAGCATCGTTATACGACATTAGATACTGATTATAGCAGGGTCGTGACGTCCCTGCAACGTAGTAATACGGCTTTATATACTGATTATAGCAGGGACGTGACGTCGCTGCAGAATAGTAATACGGCATTATATACTGAATACAGCAGGGTAGTGACGTCCCTGCAACGTAGTAGTACGACATTAGATACAGATTATAGCAGGGTCGTGAAGTCCCTGCAGCATAGTAACACGGCATTAGATACTAATTACAGCAAGGTTGTGATGTCCCTGCAACATAGTAATACGACATAAGATACTGATTACAGCAGGGTCGTGACGTCCCTGCAACATAGTAATACGACAGTAGATACTGATTACAGCAGGGTCGTGTCGTCGCTGCAGCCTAGTAATACGGTATTTGATACTGATTATAGCAGGGTCGTGACATCGCTGCAGCATAGTAATACGGTATTAGATACTGATTATAGCTGGGTCGTGACGTCCCTGCAACGTAGTAATACGGCATTAGATACTGATTATAGCGGGGTCGTGACGTCGCTGAAGAATAGTAATACGACATTACATACTGAATATAGCAGGGTCGTGACGTCCCTGCAACTTAGTAGTACGACATTAGATACAGATTATAGCAGGGTCGTGACGTCCCTGCAGCATAGTAATACGGCATTAGATACTAATTACAGCTAGGTTGTGATGTCCCTGCAACATAGTAATACGACAAAAGATACTGATTACAGCAGGGTCGTGACGTCGCTGCAGCATAGTAATATGGTATTAGATACTGATTAGAGCAGAAACGTTCCGTTATCATAGACTAAAAGTATTAAACTGTATTAGAAAGCTGACAGTGGCCAGGTTAAATATTTCGACACGAGAAAATCCGAAAACAATAGTTTCTTTTCTAATGTCGCGTAAATACAAGACATCCTTACGTAATCAGTATTTTAATTGTGAAGGATAATTATCACTGCAGAGTGAGGATTGGAATATGCTTTATACTATGTAATAATGGCTTCGCAAAGTCTAACAGGAAGTTGATAGAGTTTACCGAAAACAAATTCATATGGAGTATGATATTTTGCTGAATGGACGGACCGTTTTGTTGAAACTTAAGATACAAAATGGTAATCAATATCTCCTCGTGCTTATGTTGAAACTTAAAAATTTACTAAAAGTTATAATTTTTTTATATTCAATATCATTTTGAAGAGCTCTAGAACGTTTGTGATGGTAGGCTGTTGAAGATACAGAAGCATTATACTGGTGCTATAAATAAATATTCTGTTAAGAGTGTGGTTATTCTCAGTTTGGGCCAACCCTATCGTAGTAGCTGTATCATATCTGTACTATAATAAAACTGTTACCAGGCCTAGATCTGTAAAATAATTTCAAAGTACAAATCTTTTGTAATAAGATGTTAATTTATACTAAAATGTCAAACCGACGAGTTTTCAGTAATTTTGTGTAAGTTTCGACCCAAATCAATGATACCGATTTCTATAGGCAAGGGTCAAATTACCATAAGTACTAAGAGCCTTTCCGATTTAAAATTTCTTAGATAGCCGATGGAAATGGGACCAGAATCGTAACGAAGGTTAATTTATTTGTGTTAAGATAGAGATCGACACGTCCATTAAGGGATGTAAATAGTTTTCTGGACTCTCCATTCGATTCAAGTAGGATGCGTAATTTGAATAAAACGCTCTCTTTATAATAGCTAATTAAAAAATAGACGAAGCTGTTATCGGTTTACATGCGTGGGACCTGGATTTCTCCGAAGTTGGCTTTAATAAAATTATTAACAGCTAATTTCTGTCCTGAATTAGCACGTGCTCGATGGCGAAAGAAAACATCGTGAGGATACCTGCATGTCCGCAAAATAAATAAAAATATATTACTATGTTGAACACGCAACGATACACATACTTTTTCCGTAACCAAAAAACTCTCAAATGTTTGTGAAACATTTATGGACTGCTACTTAAGTAATTTCCTAGGTTAATAGAAGATATCGACCTCGGTTGAAAGTCGCTGGATCTATTCCAATACTGGACAGGTATTGGCATAGCCTACGAATAAAAAAAAGTAAAATAAAGTTAGCAGCCTGAAAGTACCCAGTGCAAAGGCCTCCTTCACGGATATTTAAGAGGGTTTTGGATCCCGGAAGGGCCCGTCACGCTGCCCCAGGGCGGGTTGACGGGCTTCATATACACACAGACATGCAGGTTTTCCTTCACGGCCGAGCACGTAATAAACACAGCTTTACAATACATTAAAATAAACAATTTTAGTGGTGCCGCCACCGGGGATTACTCCCAGTTCGCTAGCGCTCTATGAAACTAAAGACCACTAGGCTACCACGGCAGCACATTTAATTTCATAATTAGGAGTATCGGCAGTGAGTGGGATTGTGAGGGATAGCCTGGAGGAGTGAAATAGGTCCTCAGCAAGAAGATGGCAATTTCATAAAATATATGTTAAAGTCGGATTTTTGTAAAAAAAAATCATTTAATCTTTTTAACTCATGAGTAAAAAAAAAAACTGGAGAGTTTGAAAAGTCTAATGCCCCGCAGAGAACTTCTTAGAGGCTGCTAAAATCTAATCAACCGATCACACGGCGGAAAGCTTTTCCACGACACAACGTTAATAGCAACGTTATTTCCTTCATAATAAACATGTTCTAACTGCTAGCAACTAGTAAGCAATCGATAAAAGCTTTAGAATCGGTTACTAAAATTAAGTTGTAGTGCTTTTTAATTATTTAGTTCAATTAAAAGCTGAAAGTTAAAGTCCGTAAACTGTAGATTAATTTTAAATGAGCAGTGTTCACGTAAATGCAAGAAATCATTATAAATACTGCATACTTAAAAATATACGTAAATAAAATTAGAACACCTGTAGCTTTACATAAAATCTTCTTAGAGCATATTTGCGCTTTTTAAAACTAAAATAGCTAAAATTTACTAGCGTACAAGCCAATTTACGCCCGGTACCCGTAGTATATGTAAACAATGGAAACAGATTCCTAGTTTTTAAAAATCTGGTCAAGGCCTACTATCTATCTTTGTAACTTCGGTTATTTCGACAGTTCTTTTATATTTGTATTGATTTAGTCTATTTATGTATATGTATACATAATAGGTATTTATAAAACATGTATGTATTTCTATAATATGTGTATATTATTTTTTATGTACTGTTTTATTTCTATATCAATTGCTTTTATGCAACTTCCATATTCATTTATAACAATCCTGTCCATCCAAAGGTTGTCTGGAAGAGATGTCGCTTTTAGCGATAAGACCGCCCATTGTTCCACCTCTCATGTCTAATTACGTTTTTGTACTATTACATTATTTTCCTCTTTTTGGTGTGCAATAAAGCGTATTCTCTCTCTCTCTCTGTCTCTCTATAATTTGAAAAACAATTAAAAAAATTGTCATCAACCAATCGTGTGTTCAGAAGTTCCGAGCAAATTTCAATACTCTATCTCGTTTCATTGTAGAAATAAGGACGGTGAAAAAAAAAACCACGCAGGAGTTATACACCCATATATTGTATTAATGGAAGATAAAAAAAATAAGGAACACAATAAAAATTTGTGCATCTAAACGACTTCACGGATTTCCCAGTTCCAATGACCGAAGACCACTCGGATCTTAGCACTTTGGGGATTAGTTTTTGAGTCGTTGGTAATAGCTGAGTTCGCTCCTTCGTCTGCGATGCAAATGACTTAGCGGGAAATCAATTCAAGGGTTCGCCCCAACCGCCCTCAGCAAAATTCACCACTTGCGCATTCATAAGTGACCAGAATGAAGAAAATGGAAAAGTAACCGGTTTTAAGAACAAATGTGGGTCATCCCGCCTAGAATATATTAAACCATATTATTGGTTATAGATAACTTGAGATTACAGATTTTAATATTAATGTTGTACTATCAAAACCCGATAGACTGTGTCCCCCGCCCGTGTAAATTTATTTACCTCTGTATATATAAAAATGGATGATCTGTATGTAATCTAAAAGCCATAATACGTCGTGGAGAAATATGGAAAAATTAAAGACGGCGCATACTAATGAGATTCTATTATTATTATTGAAATAATTTGAAGATGAATTCACGTTAATGTACAATATTTTTCACCAATTCATTCGATATATAGTTGAAAATATTCTCCTTACTCAAATACCTATGTATACCAATTTTTCATTGCGATCTGTGTAACGGTATAGAAGTTGATGGGCTACAGCACCATCTAGTGGCGAATAACAATGATGTAGGTGGCATAAAAACCTTCTCCGTGAAATTGCACTTATAAATGCCTATGGTAAAAGGTCAAACGGTGTTGAAGATTATCAATCTCATATAATATACAAATATCCATTTTATTTATATTTAGACTTGCGACTAGTCACAGCTTGGAGCTTGGAGCTTTGGAAGATATTATATGCTATATGCATATTGCATGTTAGTTTAAGATATTACCTGGTCTAATATCATAAAATTTTTACTATGTATTTAAAAAATAAAATATGTCGTAATTCATAGTGGTGACATTTTAGTTTTCAACCTTTATTTGTTATAAGTTTTTGTACTTGTTATATATTTTTTCATTATGTTATCAAATAGCTCTCATCGCATAAATATTACCAGAGTAGACAATGATGTCGGCTTTATTTTTATTAGTTTCATCTCAATTATCAGCTGAACTGATTTCGAACAACGAGACAGGTAATTGCCTGTTGCCGTTTTAGTGTCCAATCCTAGGATACGATCCGTAAATAAGTTTTCAAATACCCGTTAAACCCGAAAACAAAAATGAAAAAATAAAAATTTGCAGTGATTGTTTCCCACGAAGTTGGTATGGAGCATTATAGAAGGAAGAAAGAAAGAAACTTTATTCATTACACCACTATTAGTTAACAAGTTATTAATAAAACAATTTAAAAAATAATATATTTTTTTCTGCGCTACAGTGTGATGCAACAAATGGGTCTACCGCTCAGTTTATGTTACGGATTCCCGCAACACTGGTTCAGCGCAGCCTTATACCACTATTCAGCCGGTAGTGTCTGTATAGGAGGATTATATGTTTATCTCACTACAGGTACACCAACATTTCTTCTGTCGAAGACCATAACGGGTAGGCGCAAAGTTTATGTTACGGATTCCCGCAACACTGGTTCAGCGCAGCCTTATACCACTATTCAGCCGGTAGTGTCTGTATAGGAGGATTATATGTTTATCTCACCACAGGTACACAAACATTTCTTCTGTCGAAGACCATAACGGGTAGGCGCAAAGTTTATGTTACGGATTCCCGCAACACTGGTTCAGCGCAGCCTTATACCACTATTCAGCCGGTAGTGTCTGTATAGGAGGATTATATGTTTATCTCACCACAGGTACACAAACATTTCTTCTGTCGAAGACCATAACGGGTATGGGTAGGCGCAAAATACTCGCACAGTCGTGGAGTTGCGGATAACATAAGACAACAACAACGGGTATGGTTGTCTCCGTGGTGTTAGGACTAGATGAATATATAATAGCATTGTAATAGTGTACATTATGTTGGCGTTCATTAAATGAAATAAATGAAATAAATGAAATAAATGAAATAAATGAAATAAATGAAATAAATGAAATAAATGAAATAAATGAAATAAATGAAATAAATGAAATAAATGAAATAAATGAAATAAATGAAATAAATGAAATAAATGAAATAAATGAAATAAATAAATGTCAATGCTGGCGTGCCCCCTCAGCCACACTCCGGAAAAGAATACGAATCAATTGTGCCTGTATGTGAGAACCTCAGACGACCGCAAAGCAGCTGTTAGAACTCCAACTCTCCAGCTGGAGCGCCTTTCAATTTACATTCCTGCAGGTACTTCGTTATAAAAACGTTATGGAAGCTATCACAGAACCAACTTCTTCCCGGGGGCCTTATTTATCTTTTGTTTTCCGCAATAATTATTTGCCCCCACCGCGTGTTATCTTTCGCGGACACACTAGTTTTCATGTCGGTTCTGAATCAAAAAACTAACTAAAGTATTTAGTACTTTTTCATAAGCATTTTTTTTAAATACTCTTCTTACATATTTTTACTGTATACCGTGACTTTATATATATACGTGAGTACTAAATTGAACGCAAGTTCATTTAAAATTAAACTATTATTTACGGATTTTATCGCGTTTAACTTTGTTTTTATATTCCCGACGTTACGATTGCTTTACAGCAGCCGTTGTCACGGGGGAACTGAGGTGTTAGACATCCAGATGTCATAGTTAACTCGGGCTACTAAAGCTGATTTAAAACAAAATTAAAATGAAAAACATATTTTCATTGAAAATGTGTAGTGTTGGCGTAAATACAAGAAATAATAGTTTCATTTCAAATGTATATTTAGTTTTGATTCTGCGACCTAAAGATCACTTAAACCAATTAACTTTTTTTTTACAAGATTGTAGATTTTTGATCTCGTTATTCCAATACAATAAATTAGATACATTTTCATCAATTACATTTTATCAAATATCAGACGGACATAAACATTGATAGCAACTCATTTTTTTTTATTTACAAAACGATATCCATTAAGCAATATAACTAATGGTTTCTTTATACAGCATTAAGGATTTACCCTTAGTCATTTTGCTTTGTAATATTACTTAATATGTCTGGACACAACGTGGGACTTATAAATTCCCTTTGTGAAGTTGACAAAAGGGCCTAACCTTTGAATATATAATACGAGTTGCTACATTAGGTTTACTGCAAATTAACAATTACATGTAGCGACATTGAATGAAAACTTGGTATATTATTTTTAATATTTGCCTTTTCTGTAATACGATTCTGATACTGTCACTTACTTTCTAGTAAGTGACTGTAATAGAATATATTTTGCATGATAATTGATCCACCATATATGCTTGTCTGTAGAACAAAAATAATTAAGCTTAAAGTGACTTCCGTCATCACGTACCTGCTGTAGAAGCTAATTGGACTATTGACGTTTAAAAAAGATAGTAAATCTATGACCAGATGAAGGACATTTGTGCAATTTAGGAATTATTTTAATTTTGTGATAAATTCACATATTATTTCTGGACTGTTGCTTGGTTGGCTAGCAAACAAAAACACATACAAAATAAACTCTTTGCTAGAATAGAAAAAGAATCGTAACGAATGAATTATAATAAAGTTTTTTTTAGAAGAAACTACCCATTTCTACAACTGTTTTCCCTCCCTTAGGCCATTCAACAAACAAACATGTGCAATTGTTTCGGCTTTAAAGTCGATTGAAAATATCAAAAAATGTTACCTCATGCTGTGTTTCAATAATAAAGATTATATCGTTAAGGCTTTAACGTATATATAGCAGCACTGGATGCAGCAGCGTTGAAGCTGCGCTGATCTTCCGTCGATGCTTTTGACAATCAATTAAGAGTAATTATCAGACAGGATATTAACCTCACGTGTCTTAACAATATAATTTCTATTAGTTCAACACGTCAAGAATTAAGAGGCGAAGGTGTAATGACATCAACGGCAACATAAATAGCAGTATGAGTAGAACATAATATAAGAATATTTAAAAACAAAGCTGTCAAGGTAAGCTAAGGTAAGTATAAAGGACTATAATAAGACAAATATTATATTATAGTACTTCTACTATAATGTCAACAAGATGAATATTCGATACTGCAAAGAAAAATAGAAATAATTAAATAATAATGTAACGAACTGCTTGGTATCTGAAACATATATATTTATGATAACGACTGTACTTTGAGCATGTGAGTAAAGTCAAAACTTTTTATTCAATTTAGGCTTGTTAAAAGCTGAACAAGACCATCTCCGAGAAGAACCGACAATAAACTTCGGGGGTCTTTACTTTTAAAGCATTGTTGACTTTTAAAATTTACAATAAAATTAAAACAATGTCAATCATAATGTAACAAATACAATGTCAAAATGCACATAAATATAATTTTTTAATGACAATTTTACAATATCCCAGTACCCAGGGACTTGGGAGTAGAAGGTAAGAGCTATAACGACACATATTTGTCTTTGATGTATTGATCTATTTTACAGCAGGACTTTTAGAGAGAGAGAGAGAGAGAGGAGTGGTTAACCATAATCATAGTTTGCGTTTTGATTAAGACTGAAAACAGATTCGTTTATCTGTGACTGAAAACGAATAAGCATATTAGATAGTTTCCTATTACTGGTAAAACATAGAAAGATAAGTACTATATTCATTGCCACAACTCGAGTAACACATAATTAGAGTTTGTTTTTTTTTTTTTATAGAAGAAGGGGCAAACGAGCGTGCGGGTCACCTGATGGTAAGTGATCACCGACGCCCACGAACATCCACAACACCAGAGGAGCTACAGATGCGCTGCCGGCCTTTACAGCGGAAGCCTTTTCTTGAAGGTCCCTAAGTCGTAACTATTCGGAAATACTGCTGGCGACAGCTGATTCCACAAAGTCGAAGTGCGTGGCAGAAAACTTCGATTAAAACGCACTGTGGTGGAATGCCAACCATCTAGGTGGTATCGATGGAACTTCAAATTCAGTCGCGATGTACGATGGTGAAACTCAGCAGCTGGGATCAATCCGAACAGTTCCTCAGAACATTCCCCGTGGAAAATTTTGTAAAAAATGCAAAGAGAAGCAACATCTCTTCGCAAGGCCAAAATACCGTCAGATCAGAGAGCTTGGTCGCCGACAATTCGAGCCGCTCGACGTTGGATGCGGTCAAATGGAAGGAGTTGGTACTGGGGTGCCCCTGCCCAGAGATGAGAACAGTATTCCATGTGGGGCCGAACTTGCGCCTTATAAAGTTGCAAACGGTGGACCGGCATGAAATACTGTCCCGCTCTACAGAGCACACCAAGCTTTTTGAGGCCAATTTGGCCTTCCTCCAAGTGACCACGGAACTGAATGTCGCTCGATATGTCAACGCCAAGGATTCTGATACTGGCTGAGGCAATAAGGGAATGTTCTCAAAAAGAGGAGAAACGACAAAGGATTCTTTTAGCGGTGAACGCGCAAACCTGTGTCTTTTGGGGTTGAATAGGACCAAATTACGTCGACCCCAATCCTTGACTTTGAATAACAAGGTCTCGACTTCAGACACAAGTTTGTTCCGGCACTCGTTGACGTGTTCCTGAGAAATATTCGCACGGCCTGTATATAGGGCATCACCTGTGTTGTCGTCTGCATAGCAATGAATGCTACTGATTTGTAGCATGTCGTTGATATGCAGAAGGAACAGAGTGGGAGATAGCACACAGCCTTGTGGAACACCAGCATTCACGGGTTTGGGGTCCGAGCATGCACCGTCGACAACAACCTTGATGCTCCGATCCGTGAGGAAGCTGGTGACCCAGTTGCACAATCTCTCAGGAACCCCGTAAGATGAAAGCTTTGAAAGAAGCGCTTTATGCCAAACCCTGTCAAATGCTTTCGCTACGTCCAGACTAACCGCCAAAGCCTCCCCTTAGACTCAACTGCTTCTGCCCATCGGTGAGTCAGGTAAACCAGAAGATCACCAGCTGATCGTCCGCGACGGAAACCGTACTGTCGGTCACTGATCAGCTGGTGTTCCTCCAGGTACCTCAGGAGCTGGGTGTTGATGAGTGACTCCATTATTTTAGATAACAAGGGGTGATGGCAATAGGCCTGTAGTTGGACGGATCAGAGCGGTCGCCTTTTTCGGTATTGATGCACAAATGCTGTCTTCCAAGATTCCGGGACGACGCCTGAAGAGTAGGAGTGCCGGAAAAGACGCGTGAGAACCGGTGCCAACTCAGGGGCACACATCCTCAGCACAATTGAGGGATTCCGTCCGGCCCACTCGACTTATGAATGTCCAGGAGCGGAGTGCCTTTCGCACTGAGCTCTGCAGAAACTGAATTTCCGGCATGGAGCACTTACACCACGGGATGGTAGGTGGAGAGTTTCCCCGGTCATCAAGAGTCGAGTTGATGCAAAAAGAGAGCCCAAGAGATCGGCTTTCTTTGCAGTATGGGCCAGCGAATCATCCTCCTTGTGTAGAGGTGGGAGAGATGGCTGACAGAAATTTCGACAGCCTTGGCGAGAGACCAGAATGCGCGGATCCCGATGGAGGCGAACTAGTCTCTCGCCAATTCTGCCAATGTGCTTTAACTTTGCCGCAGCGATAACTCTTTGAAGGACCTGGAGGCAGAGTTGTACTGTTTTAAGAGCACTGGTTTTGCATCCCGAGACGCCGATGCATCGGCCCAGGCCTGGTAGCACTTCCGCTTTCGGCGTGACGCTATTTTGCAGGTGCGACCAAACCAAGGCTGGGATTTACCTCCGACAGGCACTGCAGAGAACGGAATAAAAGTTCCATTCCTGAAATACCACATCGGTGACAGAATCTGCAACGACGTTGGGATCATCCAGCGAGAAGCAAACCTGCCCCCATGGGTAGGAAGCAAAGAAAGACCGCATTCCATCCCAATCTGCCGACCCATAGTGCCACACACGGCGGAAGCCCGCAGATCGCGTTCGGGATCGGCGCGCGATAGGCTTACTACACTCCGGAATCAAAGTATTTAGTACTTTTCATAAGCATTTTTTTAAATACTCTTCTTACATATTTTTACTGTATACCGTGACTTTATATATATACGTGAGTACTAAATTGAACGCAAGTTCATTTAAAATTAAACTATTATTTACGGATTTTATCGCGTTTAACTTTGTTTTATATTTCCCGACGTTACGATTGCTTTACAGCAGTTGCTGTCACGGGGAACTGAGGTGTTAGACATCCAGATGTCATAGTTAACTCGGGCTACTAAAGCTGATTTAAAACAAAATTAAAATGAAAAACATATTTTCATTGAAAATGTGTAGTGTTGGCGTAAATACAAGAAATAATAGTTTCATTTCAAATGTATATTTAGTTTTGATTCTGCGACCTAAAGATCACTTAAACCAATTAACTTTTTTTTTACAAGATTGTAGATTTTTGATCTCGTTATTCCAATACAATAAATTAGATACATTTTCATCAATTACATTTTATCAAATATCAGACGGACATAAACATTGATAGCAACTCATTTTTTTTTATTTACAAAACGATATCCATTAAGCAATATAACTAATGGTTTCTTTATACATTAAGGATTTACCCTTAGTCATTTTGCTTTGTAATATTACTTAATATGTCTGGACACAACGTGGGACTTATAAATTCCCTTTGTGAAGTTGACAAAAGGGCCTAACCTTTGAATATATAATACGAGTTGCTACATTAGGTTTACTGCAAATTAACAATTACATGTAGCGACATTGAATGAAAACTTGGTATATTATTTTTAATATTTGCCTTTTCTGTAATACGATTCTGATACTGTCACTTACTTTCTAGTAAGTGACTGTAATAGAATATATTTTGCATGATAATTGATCCACCATATATGCTTGTCTGTAGAACAAAAATAATTAAGCTTAAAGTGACTTCCGTCATCACGTACCTGCTGTAGAAGCTAATTGGACTATTGACGTTTAAAAAAAAAGATAGTAAATCTATGACCAGATGAAGGACATTTGTGCAATTTAGGAATTATTTTAATTTTGTGATAAATTCACATATTATTTCTGGACTGTTGCTTGGTTGGCTAGCAAACAAAAACACATACAAAATAAACTCTTTGCTAGAATAGAAAAAGAATCGTAACGAATGAATTATAATAAAGTTTTTTTTAGAAGAAACTACCCATTTCTACAACTGTTTTCCCTCCCTTAGGCCATTCAACAAACAAACATGTGCAATTGTTTCGGCTTTAAAGTCGATTGAAAATATCAAAAAATGTTACCTCATGCTGTGTTTCAATAATAAAGATTATATCGTTAAGGCTTTAACGTATATATAGCAGCACTGGATGCAGCAGCGTTGAAGCTGCGCTGATCTTCCGTCGATGCTTTTGACAATCAATTAAGAGTAATTATCAGACAGGATATTAACCTCACGTGTCTTAACAATATAATTTCTATTAGTTCAACACGTCAAGAATTAAGAGGCGAAGGTGTAATGACATCAACGGCAACATAAATAGCAGTATGAGTAGAACATAATATAAGAATATTTAAAAACAAAGCTGTCAAGGTAAGCTAAGGTAAGTATAAAGGACTATAATAAGACAAATATTATATTATAGTACTTCTACTATAATGTCAACAAGATAAATATTTGATACTGCAAAGAAAAATAGAAATAATTAAATAATAATGAAACGAACTGCTTGATATCTGAAACATATATATTTATGATAACGACTGTACTTTGAGCATGTAAGTCAAAACTTTTTTATTCAATTTAGGCTTGTTAAAAGCTGAACAAGACCATCTCCGAGAAGAACCGACAATAAACTTCGGGGGTCTTTTACTTTTAAAGCATTGTTGACTTTTAAAATTTACAATAAAATTTAAACAATGTCAATCATAATGTAACAAATACAATGTCAAAATGCACATAAATATAATTTTTTTTAATGACAATTTTACAATATCATAGTTTGCGTTTTGATTAAGACTGAAAACAGATTCGTTTATCTGTGACTGAAAACGAATAAGCATATTAGATAGTTTCCTATTACTGGTAAAACATAGAAAGATAAGTACTATATTCATTGCCACAACTCGAGTAACACATAATTAGAGTTTTGTTATGTTCATTAAGTTATAAACATAACAAAACATTGGATTTATTAAGTTGCAGTAACGAAACGTCATCCGGTTCAGCATAATGCTATAGTAATGTTGCCACAACTACAGCGCTGGTATTCTGCCGGCACCGTGAATATTTTCGCGAGGAGTCGTCAGGCATCATAGTGATTATAAAATCTCTGGGCTCTAGTATATGGCAGTCATTGTGTATATTTACGTATTCTGTACAATGAGTTTTTCAGAACTTTTGTACAATCTTATCATTGGCGTTTAAAACGGTGACAAGCTCACTAGCTAACACTTTCGATTAAGCTTTTGGGAAAAGCCAGTTCAATCAATCCAAATAAAAGACCTCTGACCACCCCAATATTGGGTAAACGGTTGTGAGAACCTTAGTTAACATTTTACTACGAACAAATACGACAAATTCGTGTCATAGATTCTTTTACAACATTCTACAAAGCGTTTAACCGTAATACCTCTTACTAAAACCGTAGTAGACTAGTGGTCAGGGCGCTCGCTTTAGTTTCTTAGAGCGCGCTTGTCCTGGGTATGATCTCCGGTAAATTTGGAGTGCTGTTATTACCACATGCTCGGCGGTGAAGGAAAATATCGCGAGGAAACCTGCGTTGTTGAGAAATAACAAAAATATTATTATCGAAGAAATGTTAAGTCCTCCAACCCGTATTCGAGCGGCATGGCGGCAACACTTTCGCGGGTCCGAAAAACCCTCTCTGATATTTTGGGAAGGAAGCCTTTACCCAGCTGTGGACATTTGCAGGCTATCCATACAATAAGCTGATAATGGAAGCAAGGTCCTTTTAGGTTAAAAAAAATGTTTATAATAGGCTCTTAAAAAATTTAAAAATAAATACAATATTACTATTTTTAAGTTGAGTTCTAATAAACATTCATTGAATATAAAACAATATGTTTACGTAACACAGAGATAATTTGCAGAATATCTTTATAATGACGTTATGAAAAGGAAAAAAATAACATTAAAATTCAGACGCGCTCTACCTTTTGGGACGGTCACGTACAGGATCGGGTTAAAATTTAACAGTTTTCGTCTTTCACGTAATTTATTCAAATAAATTAAGCACCAACGACAGAATAAGAACGCAGCTCTTGAATTTATGCCTGCGGCGTTATATTAAAGAGTAAAATTAATTTTGGCGTTACATTAAAGAGTTAAAAAATGGTGTACATACATAACATCATCGTTACATCGTACCTCATTTAAATACCATGAGACGGAAGATGGAAAAAACCGTTAAGACAAATACTGAGGCTCATACTGCTATCACCAATCTACATGCGAGGATATATCGTGTGTGAGAGAGAGGTCTAACACCAAATGCCTTATCCACTACGCCTAAAAAAAAATTCACAAATAATCCCATGCGAAGACATTCCACGACGAAATCGAACAGTGTTAATTTTCACATACGAGTCATGTATTTCGATTACAATTATTATTATAAGGCACGCAAGAGCGAGTGAACAACATACAAATACGTCACTCCAGTGAGAGAGAGAGACAGAGAGAGAGAGAGAGAGAGAGAGATAGCGATGAGACGTCTAGTAATCACTTGAAGGCCAAAACGCAAGTGTGCATCAACCGCGTATGCTAGACGGCGTGTTGTTATTGTAGTAGATTAACAACAATAAATATAACTTGAATATTATTGATGGTATGTTGTATGTGCGTGTGTACAACGTGTGTGTGTGTGTGTAACATGAAGTACAAAACGAATTTGATACTGTTCACCTTGTTCGCGACTAACTTAATCGACCAGCCGGCCCCCGAAGTGACCATCGAGCAGGGGACTTTGAGCGGTAAAATAAGCGGCGATGGGACGTTTTTCGAATACATCGGTATTCCATATGCAACTACAAATGGTAGCACACGATTTCAGGTATATTTTGACAGATATACATACATATTATAATATGACTGGCGTAACGCGATGCCTTCGCACAGACAGATGTGTTATATATAAACTAAACGTGAATGTATACGTGGTAGAGCCGAGAGCGCGCGGCTGTTGCTGCTTCTGGAATGGAACGGTCTAGCCGTTGCAGCAATACGACATGAGGTAGAGACATCTTGCGCCTCTCCGTTACGTTCGATGAGTGAGGTAACCGGAGACACTCTCCCCTCTCCCAGCGCAACTGCAGCGCCTCTGGTGTTGCAGATTTGCGTGTGACCGATCATTACCAACAGCTGTGTCGCTTGTTCGTTTGCTCTCATTCCCATAAAGAAATCGGATAGAAATCCAATTAAAAGTTTAAACGTTATAAGTGAATATAAAGATATATCAGTAACATTTTTTATTGTGTAACTTTATATTATTCTATTAATGTACTCTGTGGTCTCGGCAAAGATGTTGAAGGTGGGGTGTCGTTAACAAAACAAACTAAAGGCGAGAATTTTTGCTAACCGTATAATTAAATATCAAAATTGAATAATTTAACCTGTCCTTTGATTAGATTTAGTGAGACTGATACATGACGTACGAAGCGAAATCTTTAAAGATAACTATATTATCAGATATGGTATTTTGTACCTTCATATTTTATTAAATTTATTATAGATAACGAGTTTCTTACAGTAGAGTTTCTTACAACTTGTAAATGTACCACAGCTGAGCAAAGCGAAATAATAATCGTTTCGATATTTCTCAGACGCCTACAAGCACGTGGAAAAGTCAGCACATAAAACTGCATTTCAATGTTAGTAGCATCGGGATTTGAACTCAGGTCACTCGCTTGCTATGAAATTAAAGCAAACCCCATCACTGCGTGGTAGAACCTGTGGTGTACTTACACACATACACATATATATATATACTACTTACACACATACATATATATTATTTACACTCATTATTTAAGTACATTCATCTCACAATTATTTATTACACCGATTGTCCTTTAGACGGCGCGCTCTCGGGCAAAAGTTTGTTTTTGCCAGATAACGGTTCGGCACTCAACAACGGCTGCGCCTGCGCCAGTCGGTCTCCAGACACGATATATGCTAACGCCCGTCGCTTGCTGCAACTCCGCCGTGCTTACGCTTTGTTAAACCGCTTAAACCTATATCATTGTGCTATTTCTACCACTATAAACTATCTCTCTGCTTGTGTAAATCTGTGTTATCTTTTCCACTCCTTTTGATTTTCTTCCGTGTGCTATATTGTGTTTGTGTGAACAATAAACTTTATATTTCGTATATATGGACTTATTAACCAACAACCTCCCATACACGTACCCGACTACAAACCATACGGCAGCTTTCGAACTGCGATTCGAACAAGTCGGCTCGACCGGGGTAATAAACAAGGCCGCAAAGAATTCCGTCATGAAGTATTGACATCTTGCGCCCACTTACATGCTCAGCTTCCTACAAGAAATAGATACAGCATTTATGATTGCTTGGTTTTATAGCCACCAATAATAGTTTGAGGTGCGACGTGTCTAGTACTGCGATTGCCAATCTGCTTGGCGTGCTTGGCAAATCTTCATTATGAGCGAGGCCAATGTCGCGCAGTGAACTGTCAGGCTGGTAAGGACTATTCCTTGCCACTCCACTAACTTGCCAGTCAAGCCATGCAGGGTCTTTTGTTGAGTAGATTTTTTGTGATGACACCTGAAGTCCTATAGCTCAAGTAGAGATGTTGGTGCGCCATCTATATGGAGCAGCACGTAACTAGAAGCGATGTAAGGTCGTCCACGTTTTGCGTTGAACCTCCAGCCAACCATAGATGAGCTTGGAACTTCCTTATTACGCCATTCACTACGTACCGTTGCTCACATTACCTTGCATATATAATATTAGTTTGGACTTTATAACGCATTGTATGAAACTAAAGTGAGTGCCGTGACCATTAGGCTCCACCTGGGTCGAAGACGACAGTTCTTAGTGTTCACGAACGTAACATACAATATGTACCGTTCTACCCCAGAAAGTTGATTAAATTACCCGAAATTAGTCTTCACCAAGGCTGCGACATATATGCACATAGGATCGAATATAAAAATTAATGTTAGTCAATGATTTATAAATGAAAAGATTCATTTCATTATTTTAAGTCTTCGTGAATCAGCACTCAAGTTATTAATGCGTTAGTTCACGGCTACTAATTATACCCACGCATGGAAATTACTAGAAAACAGGTATCATAGTAATGGATTATTAATACACAATCGTGTTAAGTCTTTCTTTACTGTACAATCCATTACCAAGAATCCCCGTTACAAATCAGAAAGTCAATCGATATTGTATTACGTAATTTACGGGCGCTCAAATCTCTAGATGACCACTCGGACGAGTGATATACTTTCACTGTCATGGAACGTGAGCGAGGGAATTATAAAGGCTTTTCAGATATTTGCAAAAGGGACATTTTTTTTTTCATTTTTTGCGTGCGTTTGATCGTGCTGTTATGTTAGACATGATTCAAAATAACAATTCCAAACCACACACAAAATCATAAGCCTAACTAAGCACTGAACAGTAAAAGGCATTCGAAAAATCCAGATGACTATTTGTAAACTGCAGAACAAATCATGACATACGCTTGTGCTATATTTTTTAACTTATCAGTAATTATAGATATAATTAAATGAATCAATGAATAACAATTGTGTCAGTTGTTCAGACATTCGTCCGTGCAAGCAGCGCCGGAAAAAACACAACAGCTTATTACATCGTAATTAACAGTCAGGTGACATGAGACCGGTCTAGCTCGTAACATGTTCATTCAATTCCACAACTGATGCACGTATCTATCATGGTTTATCTCCAATTTCATAAGAAAAAATAATCCGGTACTGATGGAATCTCACGAGTGGCCGATCTTCTCACCACTTCGGGTATCACACGCAGATCCTTCGTAAAAACATGTTCTTTACCAGTTCCTTCAGAGAGCACAGGAGCGTCATGCCGATCCTGTTGGTACCCGCTGCTTCCAAGGCCAAAGCCATATTGCTGCGCCATCTATGCAGCAGTACGTAACTCTATGGAAGTAATGTGAGTAAGGTAACCAGCGGTGAGCGTGAAAGTGTCCTCCGGCGCGATTAACTTCATACAGTTGCGCACATTGCCTTGCCTATACAATATTCGTCTTGACTTCCTAACACGAATTTAAAATTAAACCTTCATATTTGCCCAAAATAACACATTCAATACGTCTTGTATCGGAGAGATTCATTGAAGTCCAAACCACAAATTATTGATAGTCTGAAGCATAAATAACTAATGCAAATTATTACGAGTGTAAACTCTTGTACCAGTGTCAATTAAATCTTTGTTCTATTTACATATTTGTTTAAAGATTTATATAAAGATCCAACCGGGTTTGCCTTACGGCATCTTCAGGGAGTTAAATTATAATAAGATATTGAACTAATGTTACCTACAGAAAATATAAACTTTTGAGGGCAGTTTCCTAACTACATTCCTATGTAGGGATAAAACAATGTAATTTTTGCTAAAAAGATCGGGAGAAAGGTGTTTAAGAATAATCAAAGTAATAAAACAGCCTTAAATTAAATAAATATTTTTGTACAATATTACATTGATATAACGTCATTAATTTAAATTAATTTGTAAACAATTCCAGTAAAATTAAAAGAAATATAAGGAATGATAAAAAATTAAATTCTATAAAAAATATATGTTAAACGTAACTATGTTTAATAAATTAATAATTATAGTTTAAATGTCAGTATGGTTTATTAATAAAATAAATGGAGGTAATATGACAACAAAGTCTATGTCCTTTTGATCATTGAGCTTCTAGAGAATTCGATTCTAAACTATTTTCGAATGTATGTGGAGCCTAAAATTCAATTGTACTGGTGAGTGATTTAAATAAGGTTATGTGCAAATGTAGATAGTTTTTCATTAAGAAGTTCGTGAACCCCACTGCGTTTTTTAATAGGTATTTTATCTTAGTCGTTACAAAGCGAACTACCTAACGAGTTTCTTGCGTACAACTCAGGTGTACGTCCTCTAAGAAGCCTTGTGAATTTCTATGAGACATTCTCTAGAAATCTATCCATCAGTGTAGTAACCTATCAATCTAGCATCAATCAAAGGGGTTCAATTTGTGCATTCATTCCCACTACTCATTGGTCAATGATTATAGATTGAACATTACATTACAAATGTAATAAACAAAAATAATATCAAAGCTCCCAGAGAAACATATTAATTTAAGCTATTTTACTATTCCAAAACATGTCTCATTGGCTGATACAGAAATTTACATTCCAGACGAAGTGTCTTTAATAAAGATTAAAGGCCTATATCAAAGTCGAATGCGGTCATATAACTCGCCTTTGCATACAATTGTTTTTAATTAATCCCTCAGACTTCGATAAATATGTGTACGTAAGTTTTATTATTATTACACTGTTTCTTTAAAAATATATGCATTTTATTTATTTATTTATTTAACTTCATGTACATGAAAATGTATATAGGCGGACTTAATGCTAGAAGCATTCTCTACCAGTCAACCTTTGGACGATGCAGAGATGAAATGAAGTAAGTGTAGGTGATAGAATAGAGAGAACTAAAGAGAGGAAAAATAAATAAATAAATGTAAATCAATATGTACATGCAATATTTAAATACCCATACAATAATAAATACATACACACGTACGTACATACATTTGTAATTTTTAAATATATTTATAAATTAAATATTAAATATAAATCAAAATAGACTATTACTGAGATGTTTCTGCCATTTTTTTAAGAATATGTTCCTTAATTTTAATATGTAACAGAACTGATAGCCATATTTAGTATATATGTATATACTCTAATGTTAGATAATCATAATCAGTTGTGTTTTAATTTTGAATTCTGTTGATATGTATTGCATTTTACTGTTAAATTATACAGTCTCCATCGTGTACCCAACAGCGGTGCCGACCACATTTTTCCAGAGCTTATTTGGGACAACGTGACAGGCGGCAAGCCGGTCGCAAATGTGAATCCAACCAATTATAAAAATCGTATTTAAGGTTCGAAACATACTTTGATACGAGAACCCGGGGATCGAACTCGAGTCTCCTGATTTGAAGGCTCATCCTCTAACCTGATTTATTGTTTTTTTTTTTACTATTGTTGACCTAATAATGTAAGTAAAAACACTTTCGCTCAATTTAATTAAATATGTTAATACAATATTTCCTGTTTCAGGCTCCTGGGCCACCACCATCATGGGAAGGCGTATTGAAAGCGGTTGATGAGATACATTTTTGTCCACAATCCACTCCTCTCGGGGTTCTTGGTTCGGAAGACTGCTTAAAGATCAACGTCTACGTACCCGTAACAACTAAGCAACCACTTCCCGTCATGGTATATATCCATGGTGGAGCTTTCCTCTTAGGCGGTGGCGGCAAATTGATATATGGACCTGACTTTATATTAAAGAAGGGAGTAATATTAGTAACATTTAACTATAGGTTAGGAGCCCTGGGTTTTCTCTGTTTACAAATCAAAGAGGCACCTGGTAATGCTGGATTGAAAGATCAAATAGCTGCTTTAAGATGGGTTAAAAGAAACATCGCAGCTTTTGGAGGAGATCCCGATAATGTAACCCTATTTGGAGAAAGTGCTGGTGGAACGTCGACTTCGTTATTGTTAGTAAGCAATGTCACCGACGGACTATATAACAGAGCAATTGTTCAAAGTGGGTCTTCAGTGTCGAATTGGGCCATAAATAGAAAACCTGTTTGGACGGCCGGACTTCTTGCGAAAACATTAGGTCACAATACTGAAGATCCCTTAGAACTGTATAACATATTTTCTAGACTGTCTGTAAGTGAAATTGTATCAGTGAAAGTACGAAAACCTCTTACAAAGTACTTTGATACGCAATTACTACATCTGCCGTGTGTTGAAAAAAATATTCCCGGTGTTGAACATGTTATCGATGATTTGCCTTACAATTTATTAACAAAAAAGTCTAAAAGCGTTCCGGTAATTTACGGTACAAACAGTAAAGAAGGTTTATTTTTAATATCAGAGGACACGGACGATTCGCTTGAAGAGATAAACGGAGGATATTTGTTTGCGTCCGATCTGAGTTTCCATTCGGAGGACGAGGCGGCCATCGTTGCCAAAGAAATACAAAATTTTTACTTTGGCGAAGACAAAATAAGCATGAAGAAGCTAATGAACGTATCAGACGTGTATACACATTTGTATTTTGAAACGCCTGCGATGTTTGAGTCGAATATTTTAATTGAGAACGCCAATGCAACTTTGTATAATTATTACTTTGATTATTCCGGTGAAAGGAATTTCATGAAGAAGCGCACCAGATTCACAAATGTAAGCGGAGCTTGTCACGGTGATGAACTATTCTATTTATTTAATTCGCAAATACTTCCTTTCGGGATCAATAAAAAAGACTATGAAATGATTGACACAATGACAACATTATGGACAAATTTTGCTAAATACGGGTATGTTAAATTCTGTATACTAAACTCTTCTCGAGTCATAACTTTAAAAACAATTGAAGCTCTACCTATATATAACTATAAGGGATATTTTAATTGTTTGTAATTAGATTTGCAAAGGGCAAAGGAGCAAGCTGCTCATCTGATGGTAAGTGATTATCGTCGCCCACGTACATCTACAACACCAAAGGAGCCGCAGATGTGTTGTCGGTTTTTAAGGATATTTCAGGGTCAGGAAAGAGGATTGACAGGGGAGAGAAAAGAGAAAGTGGGCCTTCGGTTATCTCACTCACCGAACGAAACGCAGAAGCACAAGACACCTCTACTTCACGCGCCGGTCGAGCCGGCCCATGCAAGTAGCAACAAAAGCCGCCACTTGGCTCTACCACGTTTAGAAAAAATAACACCTATATATTACTAGAAGATATATTTTAAAAGCATGGTTGTAATTGGGTGCTTATTTGTTATTAGGAAAGTCTCTCAAATATCATACTTTCAGATGAAAACCAGCGTCAGGCTCTAAAGCTTGACAATAAACTGATCTGGAGACCTATTGATCCAAGCATGAGTCACGCACAATTGTCAAATCTGACCACACTTTTGATTTATTTTTTACTTTAATAGTTACCATTTATTTCATTTGATCTGATACAAAATTACTAGTAAGGTTTCTCAACCCATACTGTACAAAATATTATCCTTAGCGATATCCTTATCAGATATCCTTTCATTTCAGAGATCCCACACCAGAGACGTTCGATCGAAAATTTCAATGGACACCAAGTACTAAAAACGAACTAAACTTTTTGTATATCAACGACGTATTAAGAATGGACAAAATGCCAAATCCGGAAGCCTATCGCTTGTGGAAATCTGTTTATGACAAATATCGAAAACAAGATGCGGATTAAAAAATGTTTTAATGACGTTATTTTAATTGTTTTTTATATTAAAATGTGTTTCGTTATTTTTTCAAACTTTATTAGTGTAATTCCCTTTCTGTTTTGTCTATTTATGTACACTAGATATTTTTTTTTAATTTCAATAGTGGAAATTTAGATTTTTAAAACTTCTGTCGATTCAAATTTCATACCATAAGTGAAAGTTGTCTGAACGCGCCAAAACAAAATTTTCCACGGGGAATGTTCTGAGGAACTGTTCGGATTGATCCCAGCTGCTGAGTTTCACCATCGTACACCGCGACAGAATTCGAAGTTCCATCGATACCACCTAGATGGTTGGCATTCCACCACAGTGCGTTTTAATCGAAGTTTTCTGCCACGCACTTCGACTTTGTGGAATCAGCTGTCGCCAGCAGTATTTCTGAACAGTTACGATTTTGGGACCTTCAAGAAAAGAGCTTATTCCTTCCTTAAAGGCCGGCAGCGCATCTGTAGCTCCTCTGGTGTTGTGGATGTTCGTGGGCGTCGGTGATCACTTACCGTCAGGTGAGCCGCAAGCTCGTCTGCTCCCTTCTTCTATAAAAAAAAAAAAAGATAATCGTTTTTTTGTAACTATGCTTGGATTTGTTGTTTGCTATAAAAAAATATATTATTATTATGTGGGGTTATTTAGATATATACTCGTCTGGTTGGGTGATATATATAAATACGCCACCGAACCTACGTTTATTAAAAGGGTTATTATAAAACACTGGAATACGAGGACAGGATGATAACCCCAGGGAATAAACTGATGCTCCCCAAGCTAGCTAAAGTGAAGAGCGATTTTTTTTATTAAAAAAAAAAACAAAAAGCTGGGTACATGAGGAGTTCCTTTCGCCTGTTGATCCTCACCGAACGAAATGGAGCAGCACAAGACTCACTGACAACTTCACTTCATGCCGGTATTGTGCGAGGTCTTGGTATTATTATTTTTTTTACCTGAAAGGCGGCAAACTGGCAAAAGAACCCTCCTCAGCGTCCCTCCCATCTTCCAAATACCCATAAAGGCCGGCAACGCACCTGCAGCACCTCCGGTATTGCAGATGAACGTGGGCGATGGTACCTTACAATCAGGTGATCCGCTTGCTCCTTTGCCGCCTTAAAAAAAAACAATATCGCTTGGAGAATACACGATTCACATTTGCTTCATCGCTCTCTTTCCTCTTTCAATCTTCCCCCGTGTCCAACTACTGTTTTCAAAAAACCTTAGAAACTAAATATATATATATGTTCTCTGTGTCATTTACTAGCAAAGGTCATATAACATACATCTGTAGCATCTCAAGTTTGTCCATTTAATGAAAAATATCATAATTATTCCCATATTCTGTTCCATTTGGTTCGCGTACCATCGAGGGACCAATTATTTTAAGTGGTGTTTGTTTTGATAAGTTTGTGTTAATTTGACAAGTGAAGTCCGCCGGGTCTACGGCGGATTGTTGTCTATGATATTATTAAAGAACACATCAAACAAGAGTAATGTAATATTCAAAGCCTTGGGAACGAGTCTACAAACTTTATTATTATGATATTAATTACAAAGAGAAATCTCATGTTAAGTCAATTCGATAAAAGATGAAACATTCGTAAATATGTCTAAATCAATAAAACGTTAAATATATTACCTTTACTTCACTATAACGTAAATGAATTAAACAATGCAATATTAAAAAAAAACATATGTTTATCTATACAGTACAATTCAGCAATATTATACCCACGTTTAATGCCTGCGCGAAACAAAAATATATAATGCCCACGGTAACGGCTAAAGGTAACTAAAGGTTTTTCTTAGTGTATGTAAAAAATTATTTATTTCTACAAAACGATTGGGAGAAATTCTCACAACTATAGTTACGTGTGGCAACATTTTAATAGCACAAAGCTTTTCTAAACAAGCTGAGCTTTTATTTCATAGAACGTAATGAATTTACTGTTATTAATACATCACAGCGGCGTAGGAAAACACTGATCAAACCTGCATATCTGAGAAATATTTGAAGTATTTCGACCGACATCAGAGTCCTTAGACATCTTCAAATAGGCGTGGCTTATCGGGTAGGGAGTCGGATTACACCAAATAATTATAGATCGCTAAGATCGAATTAGATTAATTAGAAACGTCTACCGAGAAAATGGTTGCGTGCGGCTCGATGACCGTTCGAAACCAAACTGTCAGTTTCGCATGATGGCCGCCTCACCAGTGCTCGGTTTTTTTTTTTTTTAGTTTATCGTGGGAAAAGGTCTTACCTACCCGTCACCGTATCCGGTGACTGGTTATGTCGGGATCAGCATTGAAGGTGCAGGACCGTCTAAAACCCCCACGGTAGATATGCTGTTGGCCTAGTGGCCTTTACAGCTTCATCGGTACAGACTCGCGAGCAGGAGGCCCGCAAGTTAAAGTGCACGGTGTTCGTTCTGGGCATTGACATTTATGTAAAGTGACAGCTGACGTATTGAGAAGAGGATGCGCCGACATTTAAAAAGGAATTTTTGGCAGGAACACAAACAAGTGTACTTATTCCATTGATTTATTGCCTACTACAGTTAAATTCGCAATATGGCAAACTTAACAATGTTACGCAGTACATTTTAAATCTTTGATAATACCTTGAAAGGCGAAACCGGTCGGGTGTTACTATGAACGTAATGAACCAGTGGAATGAGTACAAATGTTTAAGTACCAGTGGAATGAGTACTAAGAGACAATAATCGCAAATATTAAAAAAAAAAAAGTATTATTTCGTGGGCTAGCAGCGTGGTGGACGTCGATCGTCGAGCCATTAATAGACCAATACTTTGCTTCATGCCCAGTGGTTTGTCAGATGCAATGTTAAAGATACGGGACATACCGCAACACTACCAACCGCTAAAACAATAAAAAAAAGTCTGTGTGTATGTGTATGTATGTACGCAGGTAAGAAGTTATACTTCTTTAGCGTAACAAAACATAAATAACTAATAATATTAAATTATAATGTACAAGAGCCGTGGTAGCCTAGTGGTCAGGACGCTCACTCACTCACTTTAGTTTCATAGAGCGCGAGTGACCTGGGTTCGATCCCCGGTGACGGCACCACTAAAATTGTTTATAGCAATTTTCAGTGCTGTATTCACCACGTGCTCGGCGGTGAAGGAAAACATCGTGAGGAAACCTGCATGTCTGAGAAATAATTACAATATTATTTGGAGGATATGTGAAGCCCGCCAACCCGCAGTGGAGCAGCGAGGCGGGCCGTTCCCGGCTCCTAAACCCTCTCTGATACTCGTATTTGAGAAGGAGGCCTTTGCCCAGCAGTGGGCACTAATAGGCTGCTACTTTACTTTACTTTTTATAATGTACACAAATAAAAAGTATACATATCATAACAGTTAACCTTAAATCTTTGAACCCACTTAAAATAGTTTATAATATAAAAAAAACTTTTATCACGAATACTCACAATAAATTACCATTCACCACAATATTTAATTTAAAATCCCCCACAAATACACATGTAATATATGTATATGTAGGTACGAAATTTTTTACTCCACTGATAAAAAAGACGTTAGGTAGATTCCTATATATTTGAATATAGTTATCAGTTCGCACGAAAACTTGAGAGACAATTACCAACCAACTTCATGGTGTCGCTTTTAGGCGTCGGTGTGCGCGCGCATCGTAAAAATTCACTGTCACATTTTTCCAAACGTACCAAAAGAAGTACAACTTCAAAAACATAACAAATAGCGGAGTTCCCTACGCCTGGTTCTTCTATATCAGCGGAAATTCATTATAACATGGTAACAGATTAAAAACAAATGAAATTAATGTTACTCTGTCGAAGAATAAAGATTTTGATTTGATCTGCAACATCCGATAAATAAAGAAATGCGGGTGCCATACTCCTTTAGATTATAAGGAGGAATATGCCGTCGTTTTCTCACAAGGTCGACCCACACTTGGCTTGAGAGGTGATCAGCATTAAGCTCACCAACCCGCCTGTCCAGCGTGGTGAGTGTGGGCAAATCATCTATTCATGTTACGGCTTTGTTCACGCCTTCGTGGAAAGGTATATGTCCAGTAAATTACTTATAAAAAAGAAAATCTATCGGCACAATTTATTAAGAATCAAAATAATCAAAGCAATCTGCTTCAGAGGCATTTCAAGGGCTTCGTCATTGAAGAGTTTATAAAACTTTGATTTCACTCGAATGATTAAATGCAAACTTTTTGCATTTCGATTGGAATACATATAAACTTGATCATTCACGAATTTCTGACTTGACTTGGTTGGTTTCTTATATTAAAATATGTTTACAAATTTTGCAGTTTTGCAAGTTTAGTTCAGTATCTGTTTTGCTGAATACAGTAGTGCTATAGTATTTTTTTGTAGTTAAACTGTAACTTGTTCCTGAAATGCAGTTTGTTTACGATTTTTTTAAAACAAAACTATCATTAACGGATTTCTTTGCGTTTAAGCTCTCAGAAACAAAGATTATGCTACGTTATCTAGCTAAGACGGAAGGTGGTGAGATTCACCGTTTAAAATTTGTCTGTCTGTCTGTGTTTAAAATAAAGAGTTATTTTTCTCTAACTCCATTGCAAATTGTATTTTAGCATTTATAGAGTGAAAGTGGTATCCATAAATACTAAAAACCAATTTACATGTGTTAAATACACACAAAAATAATGTAAAGAAAATGAATAAAAAGACTTCAACAAACAACAGTCCTAAACAAAAAAAAAGAAATCATTGTTAAAGATTCCTTTACGTTTACAAAAAAAAAGTTTGTTGAAATTTAACATTACGTTTTTTGAAAGACACATTTTGACTGTTTATGTAATATACGTTTTTTCCAGTCAAATAAGCCGTTAAAAAGAATAAAATTCAGAGTTAATTCGTTTTAACTTAGTTACACTTAATTTAAACTAAATTACAAAAATTATGCAAAAATTATTACGAACACTGTGCTCTATAGTGAATAAACTAAATTTCTTAGTAGACAAACTAAATGAAATACTCTAGCCATTTTCATTCCGTGGGTTTTAATAACTCCGGTCTTTTTGTTGCACGCAACCCCTAGAGTCTACCAATTACTAAATTTTATACGAATTGAAGCGATAAAATTAAATTTATCGCACTCCTTAACAAAACTGCTGTGCCTTACTTTAAAACATAATTTCGAAATTTAAACATTATTTAGCGCCAACTTAACCTTTCTATAAGACGCTGGCAAATTAGTTATCAATTTCAAGAAGCGTACGAGATTTGTAAATTTTTTGTTGAAGAACCGATTTTAAAATGAAAAAAAAACTTATAAGATATATAAAGTAGCAGTCTATTACTGTTACACTGATGGAAAAAAGGCCGCCTCTTTATATTTAACATGCCTTCGAAGCTGAGAAGGATCCACTGCTCCGTATGACCTGGATTTTTTTTTGTTCTGATTCTCTTCTGGTGTCCTCACGATCGGTCCGATGGTTCACCGTCGTGTACGTGGGAATTACAGCACATTCAGATTTCCTATTAACAATTTTCGCGGTGGCGGCATCGGGAAGGTTACTCTCGCGTATTAGGAAATAAAGTGGAGCCTCCTTATCTCTGGGTTACCATAGCTCTTTTTTTATGTAAACCTAATTTAATTTACATTTTGCTATTGTGAAAATGAATTAGTCGATTTATGAATAAATCAATAATATTTATAGTCTATGATTTGTATTTTACACAAACGTTGACTTCAGCTGCGACTTGAGCCCAGGACCCGTGTCTCTATAGTCTACGTTAAACTCCAAGCCACGAGGTCGTCACTAGAGAACGATCTGATGTTGGCATGAACGGTAATTGAGACACATAATTACCTTCTCAAACTTGATGTAACACAAATTAGACCCAATCGTAGGTAATATAGGTAGGGTCTGTGTGTATTATACCATCATATAACCAGTAAAGTAAAGTAGCAGCCTGTAACTGCTGGGCAAAGGCCTCCTTCTCAAATATATGAGAGGGTATAGGAGCCGGGAATGGCCCGCCACGCTGCTCCATTGCGGTTTGGCTTCACATTTCCTTGAAATATTTTTTTTTTATTATTATTTCTAAGATATGCAGGTTTCCTCAGGATGTTTTCTACTGTTGTGTGTGTTTTTCAACCACTTAAAATTGTTATTAACAATTTTAGTGGTGCCGGCACCGGGGCTCCAACCCAGGTCACTTGCGCTCTGCGCATATAACCAGACAATGGTAAAATTAGTATTTGTCTACCTCGGTCGAGCCTGCCCATTCGAACAGCAGCAACAACACATAGCTCGCGGAACTTACAACTATTGTGAAAGAAAGGTACACGAGAGGAATACTCAAACAGATAAACTCCCCAAAAGACGTAGCAGCTACACGGAATGATATTAGGCAGCTTCGGATCGTGCTCTGTGGCAATCTTTGGGTGTGACCTATATTCAGCAGTATGCTTGTGGCAGGCTGCAATAATGATCATGATGATACCATCAGACATGAAAATACTTTAAAGCTTGCGTAAATACTTTGGCTACAATTTTAAAATAGGAACACACCTGGTTAGGAGTTCTACAAAGAGTTTAAAAGAAATGCACATTAAATTGAACGTATAAGTTAATTCCCAACAGCAAGAGAATTTTCAATTTCTAAAGTACAGTTGATTCTTATTAAGAAAAAATTACATAAATTTTATTCCAGAAGATTCCATTTATTCCAGAAGATTCAGACACATTTCCAAGTTTCGAGGATTCTTAGTTAATTCATCCACATCGCTCAACGGGCGACAGATGAAAGCCCTTAAAGTGTTTTATTAGCGAAGCCATATTTTTGAACGTGAAAAATACCCAGGTGTTTGTCTTGCGCCATCGAACAGGTGCAGATGAGAAATTATTCATATTACATCTTAAATTAGGTCGAATTAGAGCACGAAATTATGCAAATTAAAATATAAAAGTGAAGTAAAATAGCAGCCTGTAAGTGCCCACTACTGGGCCAAGGCCTTCTTCTCAATTAATTTTTGAGAGGGTTTTGGAGCCGGGAAGGGCCCGCCAGCTGCTCCAGTGCGGGTTGGCGGGCTTCACGTATCTTCGAAATAATATTTCACACACATGCAGGTTTCCTCACGATGATTTCCTTCACCGCCGAGCACGTGATAAATACAGCACTTAAAATTGCTATTAACAATTTTAGTGGTGCCAGCATCGGGGATCGAACCCAAGTCACTCGCGCTCTTTGAAACAAAAGTGAGCGCCATGACCACTAGGTTAACACGGCTATTAAAATTCTATTAGAAATTAATTGTCTTAAATTACTTCAATAAGTGACAATATAGATGTTTAAGTCAATGGAACCAGGGGCTCCATTCTGATTTCGAGGTGGCCGGCTCCTCCTGTGCCTTGAATCCGTCTGTACGTAACACACTCCCACCTATTTCTGTAGTTGTATGTCCGTTTCGAAGGTATTGCAGTTGCCAATTGTGCCAGTATGATTCCCGGCTGACAGGCGTTCCATCTTAGTATTCAGATGCCTCATTTAATTAATTTGTTAGCTCATTGGTAAACTAAATCCAATATCAAAAATCACTACGAAGTGAGAGTAAATATGGACCTTATGTCCAGTGGTATCTATGGTCAATATTAAATAGCTTGGTGGTGGCACAAGATAATCTTTAATCCCGTTTCATTCAGTATGCTTCGCAATATGTCGTTATAATATCATACAGCAGAATGACCATATCAAATCAAGTTAAGAGGTCTTGAAGAGAAGAGTAAAAGGCTCTTACTGAGCTTATGACGCCTCCGCCCATAATTGGAACACCATAACATCAAGTGAAATTGAAGGACTGCCTTATGTTCAGTGAAAATGTGCTGGATTTGAATCGATGATGTCTCCAAGCCGCATATGATCACGGCGACAACTGTCGAATGTACGTACAAACACAGAAGCACACATCCGTCTTCACCTTTCTATACCCGATGTAACGCTTATGCGATAAAATCGGAGGAAGGGTCACGAGACGAACACAACCCGAAAACCAGTGATTTGTGATTCAAATTCATGGCCCATAGTATGGTAGTCATGTTCACGTTCACCACTAAGCTACGCGGTTGTTCCACACTTGAATTATTAGGAATGGTAACGGACAGTGACATCCATGATGCTAATTATCTGGTACTGCTTGTCAAGCGTGGCTTTTACGGTAGTTCTCCGAATTGGAGATGGTTAAGTCAAGCAGTGGACTGTTAAGAGGCTGTTAAAGAAGTGAAGAAGAAGAATAAGAAGAAGTCGGGATTTAAAACATCTAAAATATATCAAATCAAACGCGATCAAATCCGTAAATAATTGGTTCATTTCAAATGTGTAATATTCGCGTAAATACAAGAAATTTGCTTGCAATATTTTTCGCAGAAACTACAATCGCTGCGATAAAGGAATTGTGAACATGAAACTGTAACAATGCGTTTGACACGAACGAAGTTTCTGTCTTGTCCTCTATCCGGTGCGTTGCCAGCCTTTAAGGATTGTTGGGAGTTGAGAGGGAGAATGAGGTTGGAAGGTGGGGGTGGAGGAGGACGAATGGGTCTCCGGTTACCTCACTCACGGTCGGTATTCTGCGAGCCTGTGGTACTACGCCGATCGAGCAGCATCCAAAGCCTTTGCTTGGCTGTATCACGTATAGAATGCTCACAGGATACATAATGTGTCAAGTGAGTGAGTGTGCCAAGTTTAACTTGACGCAACTGTGAAAATTTAAATTGTAATTAAATCAAATTTATTTTTCATTGACAATGATTATTATATTGCTCTCTTATCTTTAAATATTACTTACAAACTTAAACAGTGTAGCATTCCGCGTTTGTTTACGTATTTGCTTATAACTTGTAAATATCTGAGTGGACTTCAATGGAGTTTTCATCATCATCCTACGCGGCCCCCAATCTTACGAGGACAATGGTCCCACCAACCCCACGCGTACGTCATGGTGGTCAGGCAGACAAGAACACGGAAGCTCCACGTGGCTCCCAGCGGTGGATCTGGTCCACGTCTCCATATTTCGGCAGCGGAGTGTATAAAATATACCGTCCACATCGTATTACCGGCACTCCTGTTTCCCCGTCTGCGATCTAACCATGGCTACTAAGCCACCCCTCCTCCCCCGCTAACACAAGACGGGAACTAGTCCCGGGGGGTTACATTATGGTCTACGTGAAGCCACAATAAGACCCACCCATTTTTCTGGTAATAAATAAAGAAGTCATAAACACGTTTAATATCTTTGCAATCTCACAAGTATTGTTATGTGATCACACATTTTGAATATGTACTACAGGTTAAAAAGGAAATAAGGTTCATTGAGCAAGTAATATTTTCTTGCAGAAAAGTTTTAACAAGATAGCGCCCTCTTATCTTAACTTCTATTTGAAGTATGCCGGCTTATACAATAAGGCAGTAAATTAAATTTATAGTATTGGCTAACGAAGCTGCATTGCTTAATTTGGCACTTGGCAGATTCTATTGCAGACATAGCGTGATCGTAAAAACTATTAGAATTACGCCAACCGGCGGCTTTTGCATTATACAATCAAAAAAAAAACCATTTATTCTGACTCTTTTCATTCTCCCAATACAGGATTCGACCACGCCACATATAGCATTGTTTAAGCTCTTTTCTAATTTCTGTCAGGATTATAGAGCCCCGAAGTGTACCATACAGCTTCACATGATATTACAACATTTTTATGATAGAGCCAAGCGGTGGCTTTTGCTGCTACTAGAATGAGCCGGCTGGGCAGGGGTAGTACCACGAGAAGGATACCGGCGTGAAGTAGAGGCATCCTGTGCTTCTGCGGTTCGTTCGGTGAGTTAGTTAACCGGACGCCCACTCCTCTCTCCCCCGACCATCGACATCATCCTTACATTCCCTGAATATTCTTAATCGCCTGCAGCATGGCGGACGCCACTCGGCTATGTAAGCTCTTATGATCCGATACCCTAATTCAGCGGTGCTCAGAGAAATAGATATTTATTTTACTACATAGCTTCCTTTGGGATACCATGACACCTGTCTTAGTCGAAAAATTCATCGATAAGTACCCATTCAGACTCAAGGAATCAAATTCTTGTCTCCTAATTTGGAGGAACATTCCCTAACCACACGACTAGGTATAGTATCCGGTTACGTCCATGAACATTAAAACGCAAATATCATTTCCAAGTTACATTCTTTCCAATGGTCGCATACGCCCACGAGTAAATATTGTTCGCTCCATGTTTTATTGAAGATTTTCTTTTGTTTAAAAATGTAGAGGAAAAAATTTTTTATTTCACCTGAGAAATAGAGTAAACGAGTCACCAAATGGTAAGTGATTGCCGTCGCCTACGTACATCTGCAACACCAGAGGGGATGCAGGTGCGTTTTCGGCCTTTGAGGATATTTAGGTGATGGTTCCCTACCATGATAGGGAGGGATGAAAGTTTTCCTCACTCACCGAATAAAATGCAGAAGCACAGTATGCCTCTACTTCACACCGGTATTCTCCGTGGTCGTGGTACAACCCATGTCGAGTCGACACATTGGAGTAGTAGCAAAAGCTATGGCTTGGCTCTGTCGCGTACAAAACTTCCAGTTTTATTACAAAAAAGCTTAAACTTAAACCGTTCATACAAGGCGTGAGCCATGGTAGCCTAGTGGTGGTTTTTTTTTATTTCATATCCATCTCGTTAATTACCAGACCAAAATTAAGCAGACCAATGGCGGGCAGCGACGTTTAAGGTGCGAGGTGTCCGGTACTGAGATCGCCAATCCTTGCCAGAAAAGGCTTTCTACCACTGTCTTTGCATATTCATCAAAACTTCTACAGTGGTATTAATATTAAACTGTTTGATCTCTTGTTTATACCTATAAGATCTGTGTAACAATATGTCCTCAATCAAGTTGTAGCCGTGGTAGTTTCGTGGTCGTCGGAGCGCTCGCTTTAGTTTCATAAAGCGCGAGTGACCTGGGTTCGATCCCCGGTGGCCGGCACCAAAAAAATAGTTAATAACAATTTTAAATGTTGTATTTACCACGTGCACGGGATGAAGGAAAGTATTGTGAGAAAACCGGCTTCTGAGAAATAATAAAAAAATATTATATCGAGAATATGTGAAGCTCGTCATCCCACACTGGAGCAGCATGCCATGGCCCTTCCTGTCTCCATAACCCACTAAGATATTTGAGAAGAATGCCTTTGCCCAGCTGTGGGCACTTACAGGCTGCTACTTTTATTCATATAAAATAACATATGTATATATTAGTAAAAATTACGTTTTTACAAAGTTCAATGAGACATGAAGTATTGTATTGAAACTACATTAACAACGCGATTTCGGAGACATTTGTAAACATTATTGCTGTCGCTGCGCGAAGCTTTCTAATTACGTTCACTAAGGCCCCGGGCCTATCGCCGAGCAGAGGGCTTAAAGCAATTTCGTACCTAACCGCGAGGAACAATGTCTTGATAATTTCATCGTGTAATTAATATTTGTTAACGATCAGCTCTAGTTCTCTCTCCGGCTCTACAGCGCACGCTCTCGCTCTCGCTCTACCTCCCACTCTAGCTCCCGCTCTACCTCCCGCTCTAGCTCCCGCTCTACGTCCCGCTCTACCTCCCACTCTAGCTCTCACTCTACCTTCCGCTCTACCTCCCGGTCTCGCTCCCGCTCTGCCTCCCGCACTACCCGTCGCTCTACCTTCCGCTCTAGCTCTCACTCTACCTTCCGCTCTACCTCCCGCTCTAGCTCCCGCTCTACCTCCCACACTACCCGTCGCTCTACCTCCCGCTCTAGCTCTCACTCTACCTCTCGCTCTAGATCACGCTCTAGAGCCCGCTCTAGCTCTCGCTGTAGTCTCGTCACAACTGCAGCATTAAGCTGAATATGGACGACTCAATATTGAGAAGGCAACGTTAAATGCATTGTTTGTATACATTTTTGTTTTGTTAAATGTTTTGCAATGTTTGAATTTTTTTTTTGAGTGGCGTATTTGTGCAATAAACGTTTTTTTCGCTCTCGCTTTAGCTTTTTAGGTCTGTTAGTTTCTCGTGTAGTGGCGTATCAAGAATCCGCCCCCTGCTTTCTTAACACGGATGTCGAAGTAAAGTAAAATCTATAAACAATCTGCACTGTTATAAAACTTATTGAAGATTCAATAAAAAAACATCAGGAATAAAGTATACGGTTAACTCTAAAGTAATTTTTTTTTTAATTTATGTTTGCTTGTCTGTCTGTTTATTTAATCATCGTGCAAAAACTACCAGATCCATTTCGATACGGTTTTCACTTTCTGAAACTTTATAACATAACTTTAAAACTGCTGAAAAGAATCGGATTAAGTCTTACACTGTTTGAAAGCGTATAACTTAAAGTAAAAACACCCACACTTACCTGAAAATATCGGTATTAACCAGTACGAGATTAACACCGAAAGTTATGGCAAATTCCTCGATTATATACAGAAATTCCTCAACTTCAACTATGCAGCGGTTAAAAGTAATTACCAGCCCGACTGCTGGACATAGGCTTCCTCATTATACTCTCTATCAATGTTATGACCGATGATTGACCCCTTCTCCGCCGAGGAGTGGTCTTACCCAGGCGTGCCTTAATCATTTCTACTGGCAAACAGCAGTGTAACAACTATTGTGTTATGGATCGAAAGGTACAGAGAGCCAGATAATTACGAGCTTGTAATATTTCACATTGGTCCTCAGGGATGACAACCCATCTGTAACCTTTCTCTGTGGGTAAAGGAGTAAACGACTCACCCGCTGGTATGTGATTACCGTCACCCACGTACATTTGCAACACCAGAGGAGCTGCAGGTGCCTTGTCGGCCTATAAGGATACTTGGGAGATGGGAGGGAGGACCCACCGAACGCAACGCACTACCACAACCAATCAATAAAATAAAAAAACTCTCTTTTGCATCTATGCCATTAAAAAAAATATATTAATCAAACTACGTTCACGTTACGGTATATGGTTAATAATGTATTGAAATCTTCAACAAAGCTAGTGCCTTTTAATTCCCGCATGGATGGTCTCATTCTATATTCATGCTATCTTATGAGATGCAAATACGTTACGGAGCACCGACCCTCTCTTTATGATCCCTAGGAATCCGACTGAATACCTTAATCGTTTTAATTCTTGCCGTTGTTCACCTTTGGGGCCATGAATATATTTGATAAACAAATTATATTTTCATTACGTTAATTTATTAAGGTACACGATACATTTCATTTGAAAAACATTCGGTATGAAAAAATATAGAAAATGTAACATGAAAAATTGGTACACTATAATAGTGTAAAAGAAGCAATCGTTTATACTTGGTAGAGCCAAGCGACGGCTTTACGTGCTTCTCGAATGGACCAGCTCCACCTGGTTAGCAGTACTACGACATCGTAGAATACCGGCTTTAAGAGGCATCTTGTGTTTCTGCGTTTCGTTCGGTGAGTGAGGTAACTGAAGGCCCACTCCCCATCTCCCCAACTCCACAGCCTATCATCCTTCCTTTCACCCAAATATCCCCAAAGGCCGGAAACCCACCTGCACCTCTTCTGGTGTTGCAGATTTACGTAGGTGACTTTTTTCCACGCACTTCGCCTTTATGGAATCAGCTGTCGCCAGCAGTATTTCCGAACAGTTACGACTTAGGGACCTTCAAGAAAAGAGCCTATTCCTTCCTTAAAGGCCGGCAGCGCATCTGTAGCTCCTCTGGTGTTGTGAATATTTGTGGTCGTCGGTGATCACTTACCATCAGGTGAGCAGCACGCTCGTTTGCCCCCTTCTTCAATAAAAGAAAATCACTTACCGTTTGTCCTCTTTACCATACAAAAAAAAAATCTTGTGTGTCTTAATGCAAACCTCACCATCTCTCCGTGGAACAACCTAACTACCAAAGAGGTTCCGGAGTGCAACTGATGATGCGATCTCCATGAATTTGCCAAACCCATACTCCAGAGACTAGTGTTGGAGGAGCAGCATCAATCCATCAAACATCATCTGGTACTAAGATCACCTCTTCCCGTCTATTCAAAATTATAAGTATGGTTAATTCAAATTTGCAAGTGTAACACTTCGCAATCGTAACATAGCTTATGTTTCACGAGAAGTTCTACTATATGGTATGTACATGTATACTATATGGTATGTACTTGTATACGCGAATTCCTCTCGACCCGCCTAATTAGTTCGCTCCTGAAAATTCGAGAACCGCTGAATAATTATGAAAGGCGAGTGGCGCTTTGTGATTGCGCCAGAAAAATGACTCAGCAATCTGCGGAACAATATTTCACGGGAACATTGATGCTTTTTATCAAGTAATTTACCAACACTCAAATAAAACAGGTCTGTAGATGTATGGTCTAGTTCAATATCCTTAGAGCCATGGTAGCCTAGTGATCAGGGCGCTCGCTTTTGTTTCAAATAGCGCGACCGATCTGGATTAGATCCCCGACGCCGGCGCCACTAAAATTGTTTACAGCAATATTAAGTGCTGTATTTACCACGTGCTCGGCGGTCAAGGAAAACATCTTGAGGAAACCTGCATCTCTGAGCAATATAAAAAATAAAATTTCAAGGATATGTGAAGCCCGCCAACCCGTACTGGAGCAGCGTGGCGGGCCCTTTCTGACTCCAAAACACCCTCGAATATTTGAGCCTCAAAATGGGGTCCTTACGGGCTGCTACTTTACTTCTTTTTTCATTATCTTGGCTTTAGCCAGATTTGCTTTCTAAAGGTAGTTATTTAAAATAATTTGTATGCACTGTCTGTTGCTATGCAAAATTGTATTGAAAAGAATTAATTATACGGTGTTTACAATGTATGTCTAAAACTGGTGCTCCAACCCGACCGCAAGATTCCGTTGACAGTTTTCCAAGTCTTGCCACCTTACTAGGCGATGAGTTCCTTCTTATCTCTTACTATTCCGGTCGCAAATCAGCAGTGTTACCAATGTTGAGTTCGGGTTATAAAAGGTAAACCTCAGTATAATTACAGGCTGTGGGGCATTCCATCTTAGTTCACAAGGCTGACAACGCAACTGCACCTTCGATTGAAGTTGTTTCCAGGTGCCCATGGACTTCGATAGCCAGTTACCATCAGGTGGACTGTTTGTTTATCACCTCAATTCAATAAAAAAAAACCTCTGTCTACCCTATGATAAATCACAGGTTTTCAGGGGCAAGGCTGCAAACGAGCAAGCGTTTCGCCTGATGGTAAGTGATTACCATCGCTCAGGAACAATAATAACAGAGGTGCTGCAGGTACGTTGCCGGCCTTGAAGGATACTTGGGGGGTGGCAGGTAGGATTAGGAGGGAGATGGGGAGGAGGAGTGGGCCTCCGGTTACCTCCCTCAGCGATGGAAACGCAGAAGCACAAAATGCCTCTACTTCACGACAATATTCTGCGAGGGCGTGGTACCAACCCGGTCGAGCCGGCCCATTCGAGCAGCAGCAAAAGCCGCCGCTTGGCTCTATCACGTATGAAATGCTTTTCATCTTAGTCCTCAAAGGAGACGACGCATCTGTTATGTCCTTCGATTGAAGTTGTTTCCAGGTGCTGAAGTATTCGTGAAGGTGGAATGTTGGTTTATCATCTTAATAAAAAAACATCTGTCTACCTTATGAAAGATCACAAGCGTACATGTGTGTTACTTTAATCTAATAATGTATTTTGTTTTCTTTCCATATGTTGGCTTAGGCGTTTACCTGAAAGCGTTCCAGCTACATCCCATAAAAGTTTTAAAAACCTGCACATAGTTAGTCTGCTGGATACGTACGATAAGATAGACGTTTGGTATGCTTCCATCACATGCTCGATTTTATTTTATGTGTAAGGAAAAACATGAAATATAAAAAAAAATCGACAAGCAATTGTATATCATTTTATGTTTGCTCTAATAATGTAAATAATAAATGTATTATTTTGAATAAGATGCAACATACTAGTATACTTTCCTATTAAGTGCATTAAGCTTTTAACACATGTCTAATTCAGGAGGCCTTGTACGTTCCAAACCCTGAACCCTTTTCCGTATATCATTAAACTATAAACTTTAGCACGTTGCATTTAGAGCACATTTTGCATCGATGGAATATTTAAGATGAGGTCGTTCGAAAGTTTTTAAGTGTGCAAGCTAGTGTCGGCACAGGCGCGAAGTTACGTAGATTCATTTAATATTAAGCAGATTGCTTCGCATTTGGAGGCGCCGTGAGAGGGTTCAACGGAGAAGTATCTCTTCACTTAAAGGATTATCTATAGGCACGGTATAAAATGTGAAACTTTTTTTTTGTGTATGAATATGTATGTATATATGCACGCCTTGTTCCCAACGTGGTAGGCAGAGGCAATCATCTTCCACTTGCTACGGTCCTGACATACGTCTTTCGCTTCTCCCACTTTCATCAATCTTCGTATGCATACTCGTCGGTTTAGAGTACTCCGTCGGCCTGGCCTTTTTTCAGAACATCTCCGATTTGTTCGCCTAGGTCTTCCTCTCCCGACTCTACCATTTACACTCGCCTCATATATTTGTTTCGTCAACCTACTTTCATTCATCCTCTCCACATGTCCAAACCAGCTCAGCAACCCCTTCTCAATTCGTGTCACTACATCGTCTTTCACGCCACAACGCTCTCTGATCACATTATTTCGAACCCTGTCAGTTATCCTCATATTTTTCTGTGAGCATAATTAATATTATTATTTCTTTCCGTGTGCGCAAGCTCAGTTGTTGCTCAGTAGACTCTGGAAAGGGCTATGTTTACGGCGTGATAGAATCTGCAACGTAGACGTTCGCAGCAGAACTAAGGTAACCGGGGTAGTAGTAAGCAGTAGTAAGTAGTAGTAAGTAGTAAAGATCAGGCAGCTGAAGTGGCAACGGAATAGTGACCTAGCTCGAAGAAGTGACAACTGTTAGGGAAGAAAGATGCTCGAGTGGCGAACGCTGTGAAGGACGGTACGGACCCCATTATGATAGAGTGACGGGATGCACAATGTCACGGGAAGACGACGGATGCTGGTGGTTCAGGACCGCGCTTTGTTCAGCAGTGGACTTGTGACAGGCTGTAATGAGATCTGTAATGATGATGATGATGAAGTTTCTATATTAGAGATAGCTAAGTTTATAATACCTAATTATAATTCAAATTTTACTTTAATTAATTACTGCTCCTATCTTATTTACTTATACTTAAATAATATAAATTACAAATACAAGGCGTTGGTGCTAGAATTTAAGTTTATTGCACAAATATTAACTTCGCCTGAGATTCGCAGCCAGCACCAACGGCCTCGCAATCAGACACCACTAAGCTCCGCAGTGTTCAACGGAAGGATATCGAGACAACTGTCTCTGGTACAAACGACTTTTTTTTTTAACCCGTTCTTATTAACACCATTTAATGTCTATTCGGTACAGATTTTGTGATCGATTTTAACCTAACTTCCCGATGAGCTTGAGATTTGGGAATCTTAAAACGCAGCTCAGAACCGGTTGACAATAACAATATTAACTCGCTTTTTTGTGTGTCTGTTAGTTTGTTTCTCTGTTCCGTATTCATTTTTAAAATCGATTGTTAAGCAGCTTTGTAGGACGACCCCCCACAAGATGGAGTGAGGACCTGCGCAGTGTTGCGGGAAGTCGATGGATGCAGGTCGCTCGGGGCCGAGCTTCGTGGCAATCTTTGGGGGTGGCCTATGTTCAGCAGTGGACTTCTGATAGGCTGAAATGATGATGATGATGAAGTAGCTTTTTGATGAGCTGGATCTGGAGTCCTTAAAATTCTCAGAACTGATGGCAAATAACAATGTATAATAAAAACGAAGTAAAAAACTTTTGTTTTACATAAATAAAAATACTTTAAGAGTCTGTACTGAGACTAAAGGTGATACAATTAACATCCAAAGAATAATACCTCCTCGGCCTGGAAATATAGAATTGCTCCTAGTAATCAACGAATAGCCAACCAGGTTCACCTGACGGTGATTACCGTCGCTGACGTACATCTGCAACACCTGAGGTGCTGCAGGTGCGTTGCCGGCCTTTAACGGTATTTGGGGATGGGAGTGAGGATGAGGAGGGGAATGGGGAGGGGGATTGGGCCTCTGGTTACCTCACTCGCCGAACGCAACGCAGAAGTACAAGATGCCTCTACTTCACGCAGGTGTTCTGTGCGGCCCATTCGAGCAGCAGCAAAAGTCGCCGCTTGGCTCTACCACGTTGATGTGACAGAGAAACCTTCAGAAAGAGGTAGGTGACGAGCGCCTTATCCCCACGATAGTCGCGCATTCGGTTCCCAAATGGGACAAGTGTTGGTATTGCATGCAAAAAAATTTTTAGAGACCACGAATCAGAAAAAAATCGTCTAATGGGAGTTACATAACGTTCCGTTTTTTTTTGTTATAAACGTGAAAAGGAAAAGAGTCACATTAAATTGTTGCTGCGGCTTGTATGTTTTTAAAACATTACGAGGCTTATGGCCAAATTGTTGGAGCTCGTTTTGGTATAATTGGTCTAGTTAGCGACATATTTGTGTTTAACGGGACGCGCGTCATGAATACGTAATGGGATTGTGGGAAGAGAGGAAAATTATTCGGATGGAACGGGTAGGTAGGATCGTCATTAAGGAGTACACCGTCTTCGGCAAATTAACTTTATGTTACAGTAAATGCACCTTTAAGCTCGCAATTCATTGTCGTGTGCTTACTGCGATTTTCTTTTTAAAAATTAAAAAAAATAAAGTTTAAATATTTCTGCACCCAAAAACTTTTCATTGTACGTTATATACCGGTGTAAACTGGTTAAGTGGTTAGCATATCTGACTGTTGATTTATGGTTCTGGGGTCCAACAAATCCAGCCAATATTTGTAGACCGTTGCTCTAAAGTAATGTGGCTCCTTCATCATGATCACATTCACTCGCTCATATACAAATTTCTGTTTACCGACACTGTTACAATTAACAGTTTTCATAATTGCGAATATTACACATTTGCCGTGGTAGCCTGGTGGTCAGGGCGCTCACTTTAGTGTCATAGTGCGTGAGTGGCCTGGGTTCGAACCGCGGTGCCGACACCACTAAAATTGTTACTAACAGTTTTAAGTGCTGTATTTACCACGTGCTCAATGGTGAAGGAAAACATCGTCAGGAAACCTGCATGTCTGTGCAATAATAAAAATATTATTTCAAGGATATGTGAAGCTCGCCAACCCGCACTGGAGCAGCGTGGCGGGCCTTTTCCGGCTCCTAAATCCTCTCTGATACAAGTATTTGAGAAGGAGGCCTTTGCCCAGCAGTGGGCACTTACGGGCTGATACTTTTACTTTTTCACATTTGAAATAAAACTATTATTTACTAGTTTTATCGTGTTTATCTTTTTTTTAATTTTCTTTAAAACTCGACGTTCCGGGTGCCCTACAGTAACCGACGTCACAGGGGGACACGTCCGGGTTTACCATGACGTAGGGTTTGACGTCCCAATGTCATGGTAAACCCGGCTACCGTCAGCTTTCTAAAGCACCCAAAACGGCGTGATCTAAAAAAAAAGCTAATTCTACGCGATACATCTTAATTCTCAGGCTCTTAGGCATCTTAACACTGCAGTTTCCACCATCAGATGTTTGCCACAGCCTTGTCTGTTAGTTAGCAGGCTGAACTTAGGAGAAGAAGGTACGAAGGAGGAGTAGAAGATGTATAATATTTTCCCTTTCACCCTTCCACTCATTGATAATGATCAATTAAGCAATATGATCGGAAAAACGTTTGGACGCACATACAGAGATTCTTTTTTTATTATTAATTGAAGATTAATTAAAAAAAAATTTTTTTAATCAAACTTTAATTTTTTTTAGTATCCTTGTATTTTAAACGATTTTTCTATGTCAATGTGATTTAACTAAAATATAAATCACATCGAACCTCGTGAAGGTGTACAAGAAAGTTATTCTTACAAAAAGTTTTAAGAGCTTCCGCACAAAGAGTCTGTTTGTGATGAAAAACGCGTCCAATGCACACATTTGAACTTTCTACAGAAACTGTCTTTAACTATATATAAGTGTTACAAACAACCATACAGTCCAACCGATATTACATTATTAAATTAGTATTCTTCTATGTAGAATCATTAAATTTTTTTCTTTCATTCATACATCGAGGTTAAATGGGTGGAGGAAGGAGCGGAAAAGGAAAGGAGGGGTTAAGTGAGCCTCCAATTACCTCCACTCACTGAAAGAAACGCAGAAGCACAAGGATATTTAGGGAGAGTTGTCCCTGCTCACGTGTTGCAGATGTACGTGGGAGTCGGTAATCACTTGTCAACATGTGAGCCACTTGCGCCAGCCCTCTTAGAAAAAAGAACTGGACTGGTTGTCACCCCTATCTAATATCTTATCTACTCTATATCAATAATCTTGTCTATGTCTGTATAATTGTAGCGTGTTTTATAGCCTAGCGTGACAGCAGCGTCATGCGGGATAGTCACTTCTTATATTTACTACGCGACAACTACATTGAAATGAAATGAAATGAAATGTTATAAACAAGATGTTACTTTAATTCGCATGAACGCAATATCCTCTTTCTTTTCTAAACTAACATGTTAATATTATAAGTATAAAACCTGGCACACGCTCACACTGGCCCGGTATGATGTATCTTCTGTCCTAATACGTCTAAGTTTTATTTACAGGTTAGGTCAGGGATTCCCAAACTACTTTGGGCAAAGTCAGATTACTTTAAAAATCCTATCTGTATTTTTTTTTCCTATTGATACAAAATACTTACCAATTTAAAAACGTTGGTGATTAAGCTTAACTTAAAGTGGTCGTAAGATACCGGCCGGTACCGGTATAGTGCGTGAGATAAGGCGGAGTTAACAATACTTTCTAGTATAAATAAGATATATATTGGTAAATATGTAACGAACTCCTTTTATTTGAAATTACATAACGGAATATTTAAACGGACCACGCAATGTGGTATCGGCGTAAGAATCCCCTCCTCCTTATGGAAGAGGCTCAAGATATGCAGTGGACTAATTGCTGTTAAACAATACACCGTAAAACATTGACATATATGTGTACATGGTATATATATATATATATATATATATATATATATGGTATAAATTATACCATATTTATTACATGTATATGTATTATCGATGGCTTGTCATATTAAGACGGCAGTAGACTTTAACAACTGTAACGTTGTTCCAAATAAGCTCTGATGCAAAGTGTGTTGAAACGCCTAAAATAAATGTTTTCACCCCATCGGTATCGGGAGAACGGTCGTGGGAGCTTAGTTTTGTCAAAATTGAGACTCATCTGGTATTGTGATCACCAATCTATACAGAGTGGTGATTACAGTGTTTAGTATTTTATTTAATTTAATTTTTAATTTTAATTTAATTTGAATATTGAAAGTGATTTAAATATTTGCACACTCTGTTGAATAGGGTAAAATACAGCGAAGCAATGTATAATTCACATCTTTAACATACCTATATTCCGCAAATAAATGATTATTATTATGATAAATAAAGGCATAAATTCAGCGATGCAATGCAGGAGTAGTGTTTCGGATACTGCTTAAAACACTTCTACGAAATCATCTTCTGAAATTTGTAAATAAAAATAAAAATCATAATTCTTTATCGTCTCAAACACTTTCTTCTCTACAAGACAAAGATCATGCTTGCGCAAACTCTAGTTATACCCATAATTGATTATGCCGATCTGAACCAAGATCTTCTCAACAAGCTAGAGCGCCTTCTTAATAACTGTATTCGTTTTATCTTTGGTCTTCGTAAGTATGACCACATCTCTGAATTCCGTATTCACCTAAATTGGCTTACTATCTAACAGAGGTGTCACTCTAGGATTCTAGTCTACTCTCTATTCCATCCTTAATGATGTATATTCCCCGGCGTATCTTCAAGAAAAAAATTGTTACCTTTTCTTGACGCACGACAGAAAGCTGCGATCTTCATCTAATCTTAAGATAAGTATTCCACAACACTTCACCGGTTTTGTCGGCAACTCTTTTAAGGTTCAGGCTATACTGCTCTGGAACTCCCTGCCCGACGAAGTTAAGAAATCGGCAAGCAGGAACTCTTTTAAAAATTAGTTAAAGAACATTATTTAAATTTAAATGGTATTATTTAGTTATTATAGTGTTTCTTATTTATATTTATTTATCTATCTACTTATGTTATATTATATTATTATGTATATTATATAATATTTTTATTTATTCATTTTATTATATCTATTTATATTTGTTTATAGTTATTTTTAAATAATTTTACTACTTAATTGATTTAATAAATGAATACACCTGCTACGGCTATCTCACCAACCCACGGGTCGACTGGCAGAGAATGCCAATAGGCATTAATTCCGCCCTTTGTAACCTCAAATTGGGGTGTAAGAAATAAAGTATTTTAAATAAAATAAAATAAAAATTCTCATGCAACATGTATAACAGTCGTAAAACAACCGAAAGGTAAAATTGTGAGAGCGAACGGAATGAATGTGATTTATACATAAAAATAGAAAATATTTGTAGCTGCTTTCATGAACAGTGCTCAGGTGTGCCTTCAATGTCACAATCATGAGATGGAAATAACAGTACATTTCCCATCATGCGAATGTCCCTTCAATACTTCGTATAGTTTATGCTGTGCCGACATCCATGTGACCATAAATATACAAGATCAGAATAGCTCCCTGTCGGAGACGTCGTCCATAGGTCCTGTATACATCATCGCAGTCACAGCATCAGACTACTATCGACACAATGCGCGCCTCTTAGTCTTTCAGCCGCTGAGGATCATCAACGCCGGGCCACCTCTACTCCGCAACCTGGCACCTGCGGTATCACCACTGTGTCTATATATCACCATGTACTGAAGACCTGGACACAGTATCTCAGCATTCGCTTGGTTTAATGCACCACGACTGTCTGCGGCGCACACTCCAACGTGGCACTCCCTCACCACTGCAACGTACACATCGTTTTATCATCTGCTCATCGTCAAGCTCCTTCATACACGTTATTTCTGGTCTAAGAGGGGAAATAATGTGGCGACATCTATGTCACCACATAAGAATATCAAGAATGGAAGACAACTCTTCTCAAGATGCCTGCGCATAAATCCATCATCGAACTATGAATGTTTCTATGGGTCATTCCACATACACAAGATCCAAATCATAACCTGTTGGAGGCGACGTCCTCCCCTGGTCAGGAACACCCGACCTGGCGGTTAGCTAATCTTTTCCTTGACACCTTCATCAGTGATAACGTAATACTGGTGTATTATGTATATTTTATCATTTATTACATGATAGGATTAGGGTTCCCGCCATTTGACTATTTTCATGAACGTCTCCGGAGATAGAATCAGGACTCTAATGCTTAATTGGAGTGCTATCTTAATTAACGGAAATATAAGTAAAGTTAAGCGTTGCTTGTTTTTAAAAAAAAGAAATCCATTATAACTTGTAAGTTGTAACATAGTCGCGGAATGACGGAACAAACACAACAATTCCTATTTTCACTTTCCAATTGTTTGTCGGTCGGTTGTTTTTGCGTCCCCTCGCGACTGATTGACAACACTGACAAGTTGAGATTGCTCCACAACTGAACTTATTACATGTTTGGTAACGTTCTCTATTTTATACGTAACGTTGCTTTTTTTCTTCTTTTTTTTTTATGTATTTGTCTACAACTCGTTTACAACCATTGTGTTAGCATATTTCAAATTAACATTTGTACAAAAGTTTAAAATAATCCGATATATAATTGTCGATAGACTTTTAAGTTGATCCTGTATACAGTTTTGATTTGTGCTCCAAATGTCAATGAAGCTAGCTAAACCAGAGCATGTGCAAAACTATTTCTTAATATCTCAATAGTAGTTAGTAATTTATTTACAAAAAATACATGACAATTCTTAAAAAAGAAAACAAAATAATTATCTTGATGATGTTTAGTAGGCTATCCATAAACATGATTTTTCAATGACATCATTACGATTAACATCTCATGTAGATTCCACATCTGAACAATGGTATTTGTGAAATTCCAAACATTTGCCGTTACCACAGAGTGTTGTATAATTGAAGTTTTCAATATAAGATATCGCATAGCTCCAATGTCGCCCTTCGACATGAATCTTTATGTTTTAGCCCTAACTTTTTGTACGTAATTAGTATAGCCAAGCGACAGTTGTTGGTGCTGCTCTAATAGCCCGCTTCAACTGGGGCGAAGTATGAACGTCTTATGCTTCTGCGTTTCTTTCAGTAAGTGAGGTAGCTGGAGATCCACTCCTTTCTCCCCGCTCTCTAAACAGCCTCAAAGGATACACCTGCAGCTTCTCTAAAACGCTTACGGTCTGAAGCACGCAAGTGCAAAATCTGATAAAAGCTGTAAGCGCCAAAACGGCTAACTGCTCTAATGCAATACGCAGCTCTGCTGGTGTACGTGGGTAAATCCTTACCTGATGAACCATTTGAAAGTTTGACCTCTTTTCTATAAGAAAAACAACTCCGAGATGGTTGCCGTGTAGTGTCAGATTAAGATACTTTTTCTCCACTTCACCTTTCGTTTTTAACTACACCAACTGGCGAGACGAGTTTTTTTCTGGCAACTTATTTGTTTCAGGCTTCGGTTCTACGGATCGCGCGTTTGATTCCTCTACGAAACAAGTATTTTCATTGCACGGATCTTTATTACTAGCAACTGTAAAAGAAGAGGAACTTATTAATTTTCAGAAGTTGTAGGTACATGGAGCTTTAAATATAGGTTTCAAAATGTCTTTATATTATGTTTATGTTACGTATATTGTTATATTTTTCTTAGTACAAAGAAGAGTGCCAATAAAACCGAAGTTTTATTGAACACATTTTATAAATCAACATACAAAAGGTGTAGTTTAAAGCGTATTCTTATTTTTGGTCTAGACTTGAACATAAATAAAACAGTAGCCAATTTCATACGTATTGCGATTGTGAAATGAGATCGGCGATCTGCATAGAGACGACTCGTATTTGTCCTGTTTGTGTTGTGGCGACATCTATATCACCACATGCGAAGCTCAAGAAATCAAGATGTTAATTAAGGAAATCTATTCACAAGATGGCGCTTGTCACAAAATACATCACGCACATACAATCCATTATCGCACTATGAAAGTTTCTACAGATCATTATATATACTCGTATGTACAAGATCCAAATAACCGCAAATTTATAACCATAACCATAACTTGCGGGCCTCCTGCTCGCGAGTCTCTATCGATGTAGCTGTAAAGGCCACTAGACCAACAGCAGATCTACCGCGGGGGGTTTTAGTCGGTGCAGCATCTTCAATACTGATCCCGACATAACCAGTCACCGAAGTCGGTGACGGGTGGGTGCGAGCACCTTTCCGCCACGTTAAATAAAAAAAAATCCAAATAACCAATTAACTTGCGGGTCTCCTGCTTGCGAGTCTCTGCCGATGAAGCTGTAAAGGCCACTGGGACCACCTTTCCTCAGGTTTAACTAAAAAAATAAATATCAAAAGAACTTACTTAATTCAAGATTCAAGTCCTCCTCTTCTTCGATGGCAACCCAACCTGCGGATTTACCTCCTCGAGAGTTCCCTTTGGGTTGTAACCAGCACACCCTAGTTTTAGTCGAAAGTCTTTCTTTGGTTTAACAGGGCTCAGCGTCGCATCAGTGCAAGCAGCGTCGTTGTGGGCCTTCTGCACGCGGGTCTGTTTTGCAAGCAGTCAAGCCCACAGGACTAACAGTGTATCTACAGTAGAGGTTTTAATTGGTCCAACAACTTATTTGTTGATCCCGACATAACCAGTCTCTGTTTCAGTGACTGGTTGCTGTCTGCATCTTTCCACCATGTGAACCGAAAAAAATATCCCCACGAACACGAACAGCCGTCCCGTGCGGGTCGCTACCCGCAAAGATACCCTTTTCCTTCACACCTTCTCTGCCACAGTGTTAAACACAGCACAACGAACTGAGTGCATATATCTTCATTTATTATTAAATATAATGATGCTTATAATCTTAATTTTAGTTTAAGCGTGGTAGAGCCAAGCGGCGGCTTTTGCTTCTTCTCGAATGGGCCGGCTCGACCGGGTTGGTACCACGGCCACACAGAATACCGGCGTGAAGTAGAGGGATCTTGTGCTTCTGCGTTTCGTTCGGTGAGTGAGGTAACCGGAGGCCCATTTCCCCTCCCTATTCCCCTCCTCTTCCCTCCCATCTCCCAAATATCCTTAAAGACCGCAACGCACCTGCAGCATCTATGGTGTTGCAGATGTATGTGGGCGACGGTAAACACTTACCATCAGGTGAACCTCTTGCTCGTTTGCCGTCGTTTCCATAAAAAAAAAAAACTTGAATACAACTATCTATTACAATGAAATAATTATTATTTTAATAATGTTATTACTTTAATAATATTTTTTTTTTAATATTATTTATATTACAGTATTTATTTGTATCTATATTTATTTATATATACAACCCAACCAGATGTGTAAAATATAGAAATACCCCACATTATTATTAATTTAAGATTGTAACCCAATAAAATCAGTTTTTAAAAAAAAAAAGCGTTACCTAATACAAACTGAATATACCGCAACATTGAATGAGTAACAAAATAAACCAGCGAATGTGCAAAATTTAAGAGACAGTATTTACATACGATAATTCTGGGTTTTGTAACTCACTAAATTTAACTCTCCCAGGATTCTACTTCATGTACCGAGTTGCATAAACTTTCATTTTAAATATACTTAAAAGTTATAGAATAAGACACAATTAAAATGACAACACTCTAGTAATATTGTTAACAGATGACAATAGTACTAGATTTACACATAGAACGCATTTAGCACTGTGAAACTGGTACAAGGGTTATTATTTATGTAACGATCCGACCGGTTTCACCAGGCGAAAACTGTAGGTTCGTTACATAAATAAATTAAATATGTATTGAAACTAGTAGTAATAATAATTGTCAATATGATGAAGTTACAATAAGTGACAACAATAACAAGAATAATTAAAAAAAATTGTGTAATTCAGTCTTAGTTCATTAGTTTTTTTTTATTAAGCGTAAAACGCGTCTCTTTTCAATCTTAATTGATGCTACCTCTCCTTAGCTAAAGAATACATTTCAGTTTGTGTTTTCAACTCATGACCGGGTCCTACGCTCCTCATCTAATCATAAGATTAGCATTCCGCAACACTTCACCGATTTTGTTGGAAACTCCTTTACTGTTCAGGCTGCACTACTCTGGAATTCCTTGCCTGAAGACATTAGGAAAGTGTCCAGTAAGTTATCGTTCAAGAGACTGATACGTGAACACCTCTTCAAGACATCCATTCCCACTTAATGGAATTGATATCATCGGTCATTGTAATTATAATAATATTTTGTATGCAGTATGTATGTGTATATATGTATATTTATATATATATATATATATATATATATATATATATATATATGTATTCATATTTGTTTATATGTATTTATTCGGTCTGAATGTATCTAATTGTAAGTGTATTTTATATATTTATTCATGCATTTTTTTAACAAATTTAATGTTTGGCACCCTTACTATATCTCTCCACGCCCCGGGTTGACTGGCAGAGAATGCCAAGAGGCATTAAGTCCGCCCTTTGTAATACTTTTGTTTAAAGATATTTAAATAAATAAATAAAACAAAACGATACCTTTTATAATTTGTAATTTTTTAAATTGTAAACTGTGCAACATATTTCATAATAAACACAAGAAAAACTAATTATCGACTAACATTTTATGAAATACAGGGATTGGAAATGTTTATTATTAGTCAATTAGCTCTTTCAGCATCGAGACATAACACAAGATGAATAAAAATTTGAAGAAGAATTATTTTTAGGATAAAAAAAAGGAACATAAGACCTGCAAATTAAATGAAAGCGAAAAATTGCGAGCAACTTTTTCCCTCAGGTAAAAAGTATATTTCTGTTGTAACTTAATTAGGCGCACATTTTACGTGGGTCACAAAGAAAGTGACGACGAAATATAAAAAAAATTCACATGTCTACGGATTTTAAATTTTAATTACATTTTCATTGCATACCAATGAGTATCTTTGGTTTTCCACCATGAAGTACAATGAAATGAATAAATAAAGCATAAAATAAGCATTGCGTACCAATGAGTCTCTTTCTGGTTTTCTACCTTGAAGTACAATGAAATGAGTAAATAAAGCATAAAATAAGCTCTCACGACCGTATGCAATACAGGGGTGGTCAGAGTTCTAGACGGTTTTAGTCCCTTCAACCCACTTTTCACCAGAGTTTATTTGTGACAACGTGACATGTGAGCCTGCCGCCATGACACATAGATCAACATATTCAGGACAAAGATGTCTGTAAATCGTACTCTCAAATTACAAGTCCTCTTGGGAACACACATATTGTTTTTTTTTTTATTTGCGAGAGGGGGCAAACGAGCACACCTGATTATAAGTGATTACCGTCACCCACGTACATCCGCAACACCAGAGATGGTGCTGGTACGTTACCAGGCTTTAAGCATATTTGGGAGATGGGAGGGAGGATGAGGACGGGGTTGGGGAGGGGGTGTGGGCCTCCGGCTACCTCACTCACTAAACGAAACGCAGAAACATAAGATGCCGCTACTTCACGCCGATATTCTGCGAGGCCGTGATACCAACCTGGTCGAGCCGGCTCATTCGAGTAGCAGCAAAAGCAGCCTCTTGGCTCTACCACGTTAATTGAGATTTTAACATAACATTGATTTTATAGTAACTTATAAATAACAATGTATAATAGCATGTAGCTTTAAAAAATATACCACACAGTTTCTAGCCGATTCTTCTCTAAGTTTTAATTTATATTAGTACATTATTTAACTACTAATCTGTGAAATAAAATACTAAACGTGTTATAGAATTCCATTAAAACGTGCAGTTGGAAGGCATTATTGTCTAAAGTTTGTAAGGAGCAGACAAACTGGCAGTGACAGCTCCACCTATTGTGAACTTCGGATCCGTGGGTACTGTGAAGATTTCGTTATGCTGTAGTTATGTAATAATAGAGTAAGAGATGAAGCGACTATATAAACAATATCGATTCGAAGTAACAATAATCTACTTTTCATTTTAAACAATTTGGCCACTTACAGTTTATTACTTAGCCATAGTGAAACTGGAGCGAGCTTTTATGCGTGGTAGAGCCAAACGGCGGCTTTAGCTGCTTCTCGAATGGTTTGATACCACGGCCTCGCAGAATACCATCTTGTGCTTCTGCGTTTCTTTCGGTGAGTGAGGTAACCGGAGGCCCACATCCCCTCCCTATTCCCTTCCTCTTCCCTCCCATCTCCCAAATATCCTTAAAGACCGGCAACGTACCTGCAGCATCTATGGTGTTGCAGATTTATGTGGGCGACGATAATCACTTACCCTCAGATGAACCGCTTGCTCGTTTGCCGTTTTTTCCATAAAAAAAAAGCATTCTGACCTCTTTTATACAGGTTCTTAACCTAGCACGGATGTCAGGGAATTCATACTTTGTGTTCCAAATTCTTAGGACAATAAAGATTATTATTATTATTATTTGAAATGAAACTATAACGTACCGACGTTTTGTGTTTTAGTTTAAAAAAATACAAAATTAGACGCGATAAAATCTTCTAATAATAGTTTCATTTCAAATGTGTAATGTTCGCGTAAATACTATAAGAGAAGAGAAATAATAAGAAACCAGACCATTTTGCATATTTGTGTTAGTTATCTATATTGGGACCCATTGAAAGATAACGATTTTCAATGTTCAAACTCGCTTACGTAAATAGCTCGCTTAACTGTGTGAACTGATGTGCCATGTAACTTTGTTTTTTGCCAACGTTCTCAGAAGAATGAAAATAAAAAGAACAAATTTAATAGTCTAATTTAAGTTAAAGGAGCTTTTGCATCTAGTTTCTGTGCCTACGTTAGCTTGTTTAAGCCAACCGCTGAATACTGAGACTCGGGTTTAGCCAACCCAAGAAAATGCCAGCCAAAACCATTATACATTTCATTGAAGGTTTGTCCATAGTCACCACGCTGGTCAAGCAGGCTGGTGAGCACAGTGCCGGTACCCACGCATTGATGGCGCTGCTCCCCATCATGTGGGATTTGGGTTTTGCAAATATGGATAGATATTCTTCCATCGTTCAAGAAAGAAGAAAGAAAGAAAGAAATATTTATTGCACAAAAACCCCACTAATAATAACAAACAAACATTGCAACACATTTAATAAAACAATTATTTACAAAAACAATGTTTAACGTTGCCTCCTCTAGACGCGTTGCATGGCGTATGGGGCAAGCAGACCGCACTCAGCTTAATGCTGCAGTTGAGACTACAGCGCTGGTTTCCAGTGGACCTGGTCATTCAGGTCATTTCAGGTGGCCAGAATCTCATTTGTTGGCTAGAAGGGTGCATCTCGTGCATATGAGGTTGCCATTTTGGATAAAGAGATAAGTATTACATAAATATAATCATTCATCTCCTATATTATCATCTATACTATAGTAAAATTAAAATATGTTCACTGAATATATTTCCAAGATTGTATTACCGATAAGTTGTATCTCTGTCTGTCTGTCTACCTGTTCACGCATGACGCAAAAAGCAGTGAACGGATTTCGAACGGACACTCATGGTTGAGTTACTTGGATAGCTGAACAGCATTAAGGATATATATCATTACGCCATCTATTATAAAAATTAAGGAACAGGCTAAATTGTCTTAGCACGTATAAAATAGAAATTTAGACGAAACACACAAACGCACAGTATCTCATCCAAAATAGGTGTTAACAAAAATATAGATCAAAACCTTCGTCAAGGAACACATAGCTGGTTTAAAAGATAGATGCTCTAAGAAATCTGAAGTATATCATCTTATTCTGGATCGCTTCAACCATCACACTAGATTTGACAGATGACATATCCGAAGTGTGAATGACATATCAAAAGAATACCGATTCCAGCTAAGGATGATTCGCGAGACTATTGAAAACACATCATAATTTCAATAGAGAAGATGGTAGGTCACTGCCACCTGCTTGGGTTCTGGTAATTAATAAAATTAAATACAAGACCACTACACGACTTCAAGATACTATGAGCTCATCGGTGTAGATTGGAACAAAATTTTATAATGAGAAAGCTGACGGTAGTCAGGTTCTCTATGACAGCAGAACGTAGAATGCCTCAGATAGCATAGACTTGATCACGATAGCTGTAGAGCATCTGAAACGACGGGTTTTCAAAAAATATAAAAAGCTTAATTAAACGCGATAAAATTCGTAAATAATACTTTCACTTTAATTAAGAATTTCTTTATGATACTGTTTATTGTAATAATATCTGTAGACTGAAATTAAAACTTTGTATACTAATTGGAATGAGAAAGAAATCGAAACGGCTTTTCAGCACCCGAAAAATCGAGATCAAAAAAAGGAAAACTTACCGCCACAAAATCCGTAAATCACAATTTCATTTGTAATTCTTATACCATTCTTATGTTTATTTAAGAAAATAATCTGAAAAAATTAAAGAAATATGAGTTTAAATAAGAGAATAATAAATGTATTTTAAACAAATTTAATTAAGTCCTTTTCTACTGAGGTGATAGATTTTTCTCTCATCTTTTCCGGCTTAAACATGTAGCAGCTAGGAGTCGACAGACGAGTCAAAAGCCTACCTGATAGTAAGTGGCTTCAGCAGTCCGTGTACAACTTGAAAAGCAAACAACTTGAATCGAAGAAGATTGCCGAAGAAAGGCAGAATGCCTCGTATTTGCAACAATGCCTGTAATTATACTGGCTCTTTATAAATTTCAAACAGAATACGGAAAACCCTTGCTCGTTTGCAGTGACAAACGAGCAAGCGGTTCGCCTGATGGTAAGTGATTACCGTCGCCCACATACAAATTGCAACACCATAGATGGTGCAGGTGCGTTGGCGGTCTTTAAGGATATTTGGGAGATGGGAAGGAGGATGAGGAGAAGGATGGGAAGGGGGTGTGGGCCTCCGGTTACCTCACTCACCGAACGAAACGCAGAAGCACAAGATGGCTCTATTTTACGCCGGTATTCTGCGAGGCCGTGGTACCAATCCGGTCGAGCCGGCGCATTTGAGCAGCAGCAAAAGTTGTTAATAAAATATTGTAAATGTTCTTACTGTTAACGGTGTGTATAACATGTCTTATGCTTAATCTTTCATATTTCAATTAAACAAAAATCTTCTTTATTGTTATGAAACTATTAAAACTACAAGCAAAAGTTGTTATAACATGTGAATTTTTAAAAAAAAAATAAGCGCACGCGAGTGTATTATTAAGTACTAGGGTAGACAGAGATGTAAACATTCATTTTAGTCGTTTCAGTCCTTTCTTTTTTATGGGAAAGGTAGCAAACTACCAAGCGGCTGGTAAGTTATTACTGTCGCCCATCTGCAACACCATAGGTGCTGCAGGTGCTTTGCCGGCCTATAAGGATATTTGGGAGATGGGAGGGACGAATAGGAGGTGGAAGGGGATGGGGAGGTTGAGTGGATTACCTCACTCAGCGGACGAAACGCAGAAGCACAATATACCTCTATTTCAGGGCGGTATTCTGCGAGGACGTGGTACCAACATCAGAGCTCACTTAGAACAACGTGACGGGTGAGTCTGTCGCCGACTTAGTGTTCCGACCTGGTGTGTCCGCAGAGGTTATCACGCAGTGGGTCCAATTTAGTGATGAAAAACAAGCAGAACTGCAGACCTAACTCATTTATTTAATACGGATTTCGTCTTGAATGTCAAAAAAGCGTTGAATGTGTGTGGCTGTGGGAAATTGCATGTAAATTATCACTCGCACCCAAGAGTCCTACCTTCTTTAACCCAAGTATTAATTAAGACACAAATAAATCTGTTAATAAAGAAATATATAATTATTTAATATACCCTTTTAGTGTCACTATCGGTTATAAAATTAACGTAACAAATACGGTATGATTCGCTCTAAAACTGTCACTTACAACGCGTCCCCGGGCTCTGAGCTCTTTTCAGGATAAAAACAACGATACGGCCTGCTTTTGTTAGCAAGTTCCTTTGTCTCAAACAAGATAGTTATCGGGTATTTACTCGTTTACCTGCTCTCGTCCGCCATTTTTTTTTTAAATAAGGGGTTTAATCTTTATTATCGGCAACTTATCTTACGGCTTGAATAGTGACGACATCGTAGTTGCGTAGTCATCTTGGATACTTTGGTTTATTTTAATTGTCATCGTATTCTTTGTCGAATAGATTATCGTTAGGAACATGATATCTAACCTTAATGGCTTCTTCATCAACATCTAATTAAAATCCTCTACAGAACATTACTTTTTCTAGAAAAGTGAGCATGCATTTCTTTCCATATTCACCACGCTGAGCTGGCGCATTCAAAATCATTATTCTTCGACATTGGAAAATAAATTTCATTAGTCGAAAGTCCCTATTTTAATTTTTTTCGATTCGTAATGATTCGTATTGAGGTTCTGCTGGTGAAGAAGAAACCGGCGAACGAAACTCCTCACGTGTGTTTTTTTTTAAATACTGTCTTATATTTTTACAATACAAGTTTTTGAAACAGCTCGGGAGCGATCGACTCATTCCCCGGGGTTACAATCATCTATGTATTACTTTATATTAAATAAAGTTACCTTCGCCTCGCGTTGACTAAAATCATAGGATTTCTTTCAGTTAAAAGAGTACATCGGCGCTTGTTAATTGTTAACATTTGGAATCAACAGTTGCTTTACGCCCTCTTACATTGTTGTTGTTGACACCGACTGAGATAAGTTGTATAAAAGCTTCCAATACTAATTTTTCAACAATTTACTTACCGATGTAGCTGCAAAGGCCACTGGGCCAACAGCAGATCTAACGCGGGGGGTTTTAGTCGGTCCGGCATCTTCAATGCTGATCCCGACATAACCAGTCACCGGAGACGGTGACGGGTAGGTGCGAAAACCTTTCCCCCACGTTAAACTAAAAAAAAAAAAAAAATTCAACAATTTCATTAAAGAAGAAAAGTTTAAGTTAATACATATTATAGTAACAACATGATCTCCGGTAAAGGAATAAATGTAGTATTTTCCTCTATTTGTTTAGTTTTTACTTGATTATTTCGCTCTATTGCTATTATTGCCCCGATGTCACTCTCAAGTCGAGAGCCCTACGTTCAAGTACCCTCGGCTAACCGTAAAGCTCTTCATTGGCCCTTCGCTCCAAAGCTATTACGGTGTTTAGTCGATACTCACTAGAATACAGCCATTTTATTTGTTACGATTTTGTTTTTTTTTTATGTGTCATGAGATTTTATGTTTTTTATCGGTATTAAAACACTTGCTCGTTTGTGAAGCTACAATATGTTTATATTAATTGTTTTAATATGGCGAAGAGGATAAGATTCAATTGTAATTTTATTGTTTTAGTAAATAGTACATTAGTACATATGTACAATATATTTGCAAATGCCCAAAGTTCTACCGGTCATGAATGCTTCTGGCATTAAGTCCGCCTATTTACATTCCACTCTTTATGAAGTTTAATAAATAAATAAAATTGCAACAATTTATTTAATTTTTTAGGTAGTTACTTATATAATAAAAAAATTGACTTATGTTCTTTAAGTATGTTGTAGTAACTCGGTATGTTTTACCTTTCGCCGAAAGTTATAGTTAGGCTATGGAATAAGTGATAGTAATTATGCAAAGTTAAATTCTAATTTAACACACTATACATTTGTAATGAAACTATTATTTACGGATTTTATCACGTGAATATAAAACGTATCATAAAATCCGTAAATAATGGTTTAATTTCTAATTTGTTTTTAATTCGTTTCTCGCAGTTGATGTAAGTTGAACTGTACTGATGTTTAATGCGTCGGGTTTACCAATTAGCTCTCATTTTTGGGTTAATGTGAAACTGTCAACTCACGTTCGTAATTTTCATCTTATCAAGTATGCGTTCTCACTGGGACGCTCGGTTTAGATAAATTATAATTAAGTCTTAAATACTATCTACTATATTTCGTATTCTGCTTACACCGTCTAGCATACCGCAACAATTAAGTGCCTACATCGCGTGTTGTCCTCGCGAAGTTCACCATATTTGTTGGTAGAGTTTGGTAGAGCCATGGGTGGTTTTTGATACGTTAAATGTTATATTAATTTTTTTCCATAACTTGATACATTATATAACCTCATTTGCTATTGATTAAAAGATTGAAAGTCATTTACAAAACTTCGTACTCCTACATAGTCACGTGATTTCTTCGTTCCTATTATTATAAAAAAAAACTTGTTTTTATAGTTCCTTCTCTATTTCTAATACAGCAATGGTGGGTCCCGTACGTAGTTTCACAGCTACACGAGTGACAAAGGTTCCCTCATTTTTTGAACTTAACACAACAATTGTTAATTACTGTATTTACCAAATGTTCAAATAATTAAAGAAAACATCGAGAGGATGTTTCTATGTATATGAAGGCAAAAGTGAACAGACATCTAGGCAAACGTGTAACATCCTAGGCCTCATCTTCGCCTTCCATCAAGCAATATTGAGGTAAAACGTAAGCCTATTTTTCATAAAAAAAAGGTATATTTTTTTGTTATTATTTGATGTTTTACTACTATGCACTTTAATCTCACCAACACTGATGCTGGTATGTATTACCGTTTTAGCGAAGTAGCAGAAACAAAATAAATACACCGAAAAAAGAGACACATTTTTTGCATTAGTTTAAATACCCTTAATGCTTACATTTGGTTTCGGCTAAGTCATATCATCAACCAATTATCTATCATGGTCAAAAAGATACAGCCGTTTTTAAACGGTTTTAGGTACAACAAAAGGTTCGAACCGACGGACAGGCAGCGTAGGCTGAGAAATTACCTTAAAAATAAGGCCAGACCTTTGCCACCGGGAGTTATAATTATGCCTTTATGTATATTGATCATTGTTATGTCGTTTCCGTTAATAAGGTGTTTCATAAGTCCTCCATGAAAGACCTTAAGAATGTTATGGCAATCTTCGCGAGCAAGCCAGATTCAATTTTACGTAGAGGCGAAAAACGGCCAGCGGAAGCCAGTTTGACAATTGTTAATCCGTAATCTCTGCTTACCCTTATTAAAAAAGACAGCCACATGGGGTTAGGTATGTATTTTAATAATCTACAACTACGTTATATTTTAACTCTAATACAAATTACATACTATAATGAACAATATGTAAAGAACCTCTATGTAAACATATCCAACGAGCCCCTAATCACTATTTAATTATGCGTAACTTCACTTGCCGCTGCCAAAAAGAGCCGAAGTTGGTGCGTTTACCCCATGTTTTTGTTATTAACCCCTCTTTCTCACACCCTTCTAGTGTAAATTACAATGAAATGTCATATTAAAAGGATGATAACACAGAGTTCTGGGTGATTTTATTTTGCCTTGATAGAACTGAAAGAGCGATAATCAGAATTTATTCTAAATTAAATCGAGTTTTTACCACCCTCCATGGAAATTTTACGTAATTTTTAGGTCATATTATTTCGGTTTATTGTAATTTTTCGAGATATACATTAGGTCTTCTTATTATTAGGGCAAACGTTAATTGTTAGCATAGTGGGTTTTCTTGGATTGTTTTTATTAGAATAAAAATCAATGTAGAGTCAAGTTAGTGATAAAAAGTAAAGTAAAGCCTGGAAATGTCCAAAATCTCTGCTGGACCAAGAGCTTATCTCAAATATTTGTGATGACCACCCATGCAGGTTACCTCACGCTGATCTCCTTCCACGCCGTGCACGTGGTAATTGAGCGCTTAAAATGGCTGTTTGCAATGTTAGCGGTGCCGGCATCGAGGATCGACACCAATTCACAGCAGGACATGGGAGGATCTGCCATGATCTCCACGCTCGGCGAGTCGATTGGCGATTGCAGTATCAAACACCTCGTTACACCACTTCAAACGCTTCTGCCTGTCATTGGTCAGCTCATTTTGGCCTGGTATTGTTCGAGATGCTTATCCCGCCATCTGATTGCAAGGCTTTTACCTTAGTCACCTCTAAAAACAAACACGAAATTAAAGAGGATGGCCGATTCGTACTCTGATACCACACGACAGTAGCCATTCAAGCGGTCCGTTACCAGTCTGCCAGGCATCATCAGACCGGATCAGTGGTATTATGTTATCGTATCGAGGTGGGTGAAAATTTAATTGAAAGACTACAATGCTTAATGAACTTAATATGCTGTAAGCAGATTCCGACGGCCCGATGTTTGGTAGTGATAATTGTTATATAAACAATCGAGTTGCCAGTAAAGATAAGAAATCTTAGTGCACTCGAAGCAAGAAGTGCCTGACGGAAGTAATTGAAAATATTGAATTTCACAGCGCCACTGTGGAGCGTTGTAATATTAATGCCGCCAGAGCTCCGGCTTGCAAACGCAATAAAAACAAACAAATTGCACGTAAAATAACACCGTAAGCTTTGCTGGTGTCTCGCGGGAATTTATTCTGATGCCCCCTTAAATCCTTATTTATATGATAACGCAATAATTCATACCGGGCCTAGTCGGTCGCCCGCAACGTTTAGTTACCGCTTTCTTTTATTGTACTGTTTGTGAAACAAATACGTTTAAACTTAATATTGAAGATTTTATTTTAGCCTATAAGATGCTAGACAAATTTTAATACGTGGTAGAGCCAAGCGGCGGCCTTTGAGGCTGCTCGAATGGACCGGCTCGTCCGGGTTGGTAACACGGCCACGCAGAATACCGGCGTGAGGTAGTGTAGTGTAGTGAGTGAGGTATCCGGAGGCTCATTCCCTCTCCCCATCCCCCTCCTCATCCTCCCTTCCATCACTCAAATACACTTAAAGACCAGCAACGCACCTGCATCACCTCTGGTGTTACCGATGTACGTAAGCGATGGTAATGTCTTACCATCAGGTGAGCCACTTGCTCGTTTCCCGCCTATCACATAAAACAGAGAAATCTATGAATGATGACTTTTTTATTGTTAGTCAAATATTATTTGCCGAAGAAGATTTTGAAAACTTAATATTGTTTACAATCTATCGCCGTTTATTCAGCAAGTTCTTCAGAGAGACAAGATGCAGACGAAAAAACACTCCCCAGCTATCCCATCTATTTTATTTCAATCGACAATTTTAAAAGTTCTAAATAAAAGAAGAGTAAAAAAAGGAGAAGCCAGACAGACTGGCGCCGTAACGCGTTATGTAACGAAGCGGTTTACCGTCCCATAATAAGTTATCACTTCAGAACCTCACGGGCAAAGGAAGAAGGCTCCGAGTTAAAATAAAAACACTATACAATAAAACCCAACAAAGTCCATTGCAGAACGTAACTGACCAATGACAGAAGTAGATAATCCAGCACACAAATTACTTATATCTATTGTCTCGCTCTATTAGACAGGGAAACAATACTATCGCTACTTAGTTTCTTTCGCCTGTTTCTTCGCTGTCGGAGGAACCTTATTACGAAACGGTCACTTGATTTTTTTTTTTAATTTTTTTTTTCAAAGTAGCAATATTAGATGAGTTTTAAAAATAATTTTAATTAATTAATTAAAGTGTTTTCTTGATATGAGTCTATTCAAATTAGCATATAAATGCAATACAATTGTGATAGAGGCGTTTGAAGACTGCCGAATAGCTTGACATTGACATGTCGGGTATAAAGCACTATCTCACATGACATGGAAAAGAAAATGACGTTTGACAAGTGAAATGTATGTTTCTTACGTTGATGAATAAATGATTTGATTTGATTTGAATTGGTCGTGATTCCATCTAAAATGCTGGCATGCTCGGCAAAAGGCCTCCTTCTCAAATGTCTGAGAGCGTCGTGGGGCCGGGAAGGGCCCGCTACGCTGCTCCAATCATGCAACCCCTGTGATTAGAGGTAAAGAGCAATGGCCCCCCAGTCTCCGGCGGCCTCGCTTGTCCTGCCTATGCCATGCCATGCCATGTTAACGGCGTGTCGAGGGGCGCGAAGAATCGCCGGCTGGATTCCAGCTGCCAACTAAAACGACTGGACCTGGCGACATATAACGCACGCACATTGAGGGCCGACGAGAAGATCCTGAAACTGGAAGACGAAGTAAGCAAGTTATACTGGAGTGTTGACTGAAGTCCAAAGACAGGGTACTCTATAAACTTCAAATCGGTCACTTGTTTTGCTATCGGTAGGCTGGCCATCTGTCCCAAGGTGTCGGGTCAGGTGGCTCAAGACCGTACTTTGTGACAATCTTTGGTAAAGGCGTATATTCTTGGTAAAGGCGTATGTTCAGCTGTGGACTTGTGATAGGCTCAAATGATGATATATGTATATTTCAATTATAACTATTCAATTATATACCTGATTTAATAGCCTTTTGATCAAAAAATCTTTTATTATTTTCTTAAATTGTTTTCCCTTAGATATAATTTTTATGGAGTCTGGTATATTGTTATATATTAATATATTTTATATCCGGAGGATAGCTTGAGTTGTGCCAAATCACAAATCATTATCTCTGCTCACACCTATTGATGATTAGTGTGAGTGCATTGATATATTTACTAGTTGTTTTACTCGGCGATACCCGAATTGAAATAAAAAAAAAACTGCTTCAATACGACACCGTATAGCAAACCACATGCATCACGCCTGTTATTCCTCAAAGGACAGCCAGGCTAACCAAGACACCGACTTATGGTATATTATTTCAAGCACCATTAAACAATCCTATCGCCTCTCCACTAAATACAGTATATTTCTTATTATTAATATGACAATAAAACGTTGCTCCATGATCTCTCGTGTTGCACCCAGTGTAATGTCCTCACAGATACAATTCCATGAAAAATCGAAAGAAATTTTGCGTCTTTATGTAAAATATGTACAAGTGTTTATTAGAAATTTAATTACTTTTTTTTTTGTTTTATGGGTCACTATATATTATTTACTATATATTTCACCACACCATTGGTTGACTGGTAGAGAATCCCTATAGGCATAAAGTCAGTCTTTTGTACCCTTGTACATAAAGGAATGCTATAAAGATTATATAAAAAAAAATACTCATATCTGATACTCAAATTAATTATTATACGTGGTTACCGAGATGCGAAATAGCTTTTTAATTTTAATTTCTTGAATTTACTTTGAAAGTATCCAAAACTGCAAGCGCTAAAATAAATGGCGTTTTTTAAGGGAAAGGGGGCAAACGAGACGCTCACTTGAGTTAGTAATTACCGTCCCCCACGTACATCTGCAACACTCTGGTGTTGGTGGTCTGGTGGGCGTTGCCGTCTTAAACTTGGGTAATGAACCACGGGGAATACCGATGAATTTGATGTAATAGTGGAAGCCGATCCTTATCAAACAAACAAGGAATTAGCGTCATGGTTTGACGTTAGTTTATAGTTAGTTTGCATCAAATTGGTGAGATTAAAAAAGCTCGAAAAAATGGTGCCGGACGAATCAACTGGTGTGCATAGGCGAGCACACGTTTAAGCTTGCCGTGTATATGAGTACCTGCAGAAATTAAGAGAATTTGGTCAGAATTGTGATGTAAGCAAACGTAATCCGATGTAACGTTCGTGGAAGAAGTTCGGAAGAAGGCTCAAATGCAGCGTCGAACAAAAACAGACCAATAAATCGGCTGCAATTGCTGAAATCTCAGAAATATATATTTATATAATTAGTAAAATTTTATCACACAAGTTTGTTTGGTATACTCAACGAAGTTCGTTTCACAATTCATTATTAAAACGATGTATAACGTTACTAAAAGTTTTGTTATAAAGTGCCGACACGTTATCACGTCGTAAAACAAAACGTAATGGCCGCACTGCGTTGCGTACTGTATCCATCTGAGAGTATCCGAGTGTATCTCTTTGCGATGCGGACTATTTACTTGTGAATATTATAACAAAGTCGTTAGAGAGCATGAAGCATTTTTTACTAAAATTAAATTAGTAATATTTTTTATCTGTTGGTATCCCTAACATAGGTACGTTTTATTTATTTATTTTATAAGAAAGACGATAAATGAGCGGTTCACCTGATGGTAAGTTATTACTTCGGTGGGTTTCGACCCACGTACACCTGCAACGCCAGAAGAGCTGCAGGTGAGTTGCCGGCCTTTAAGGGTATTTGGGAGATAGGAGGGAGGATGAGGAGGGGGATGGGGTGTGGAAGTGGGCTTCCGGTTACCTCACTCACCGAACGAAACGCAACGGTACATGATGCTTCTACTTCACGCTGGTATTCTGCGTGGTACTACCCCTGTCGAGCCGACCCATTGGAGCAGCATGAAAAGCCACTACTTGTCTTTACCACTTTCAAATTCATCATCATCATCATTTCAGCCTATCAGAAGTCCACTGCTGAACATAGGCCTCCCCAATATATTCGCTTATTCTTCTTTAAACGTCTGTATGACTCTGCTACTGAACACGGGTCTTTACGTGAAAGCGCTATTAAAAGCTAGAATTCCGTCCAAGGAAGGTACTCCATTATTCTCTATATGGGTCGTTCTGATGATGCAGTACTGGTACCTTCGCGTTGGAGATACTGCTTCGTATCTCTTGTCTATAGCATTTGGGTTCAGCGTCCTCTATATTGTTGTTGGTTGCCAATCCTCCACAGTGCGTTCCTCTCTAAATTTTTGGGACCTGGAAACTAAAACACCGTACAGAACACATATACAATAGGACTCCTTGCTCACATTCATCGATAATATTAATTATAGATAAATTAAACTATAATAGTGATTTTATACGTCGTTTACGCTAGAGCCACTATATAAAAGTAAGCGTGGTAGAGGCAAGCCGCGTCTTTTGCTGCAGCTCGAACGGGCCGGCTCGATCGGGTTGGTACTACGACATAATACCAGCGTGAAGTAGAGGTATATTGTGCTTCTGGGTTTCATTCGGTGAGTGAGGTAACCGTAGGCCCCCTCCCCCTCCCCTTCCTCCTCTTCCTCCCTCCAATCTCTCAAATATCCTTAAAGCCCGGCAACGCACCTGCAGCACCTCCGGTGTAGCAGATATACGTGGGCGACGGTAATCACTTACCCTCAGGTGAACCGCTTGCTAGTTCCTATAAAAAAAAATCTGTTAGTAAAATAAACATTAACATATTTTCCGTATGACTGGGTTGTCGGTCTGTCAATGCATATCAAAATCAATAGCTGTTCCGTTATCGCGATAAGATCGGAGAGTCTGATTCATAATACTTTATGCCCACTTGAAGATAACTCTTTCGTTTGCTTTGTGATGTATAAAACATAAATCCTACAAATTTCGTCTTTATACGTAAGGAGCAGTCCACAGTGGTTTATTGTCAACGAAAACAATTTGTAAATTCAGTTATTATAACTTAGTATTCTTTAGAAAACCATTCGAAATGTCTAAATTATTAGCAGTATTCATAACATTTTGTATTATTTTTGTAACTGTAGCAAACAGCGATCACTTGAACTTAGGTAGCAGTGTGAACAGCCAATTGGCGCACGTGGAGAATGTCAAATTGTCTGCCATACCATTCAAGATAAGAACAAAGAATTTATTTTACAATAATGGAACTTATCCGAAAGTTATTAAGGTAAGCAATTCAAAAATTATTTGGTAAAAGAAGCAGTCCTCGAAAACTATTTATTTCGTGGGCATGTGAAGTTCGCTATCTTGCACTGGAGTAGCTCGGGGGACACTTCCCGGATTCTTAATGTTAAATACAGAGAAGGAGATCTTTGCGCAACGTTTGAGATACTTACATGCTACTTCATTTTCTAAATGCTACTTAATTTTGTATGTGGTAGAGCCAAACGGCGGCTTCTGCTGCTGGCCAGCTCGACCGGAGTAGTATCATCGCAAAATTCTTTGCTTTCTATTGTTCTTCTATTGCTTCTGCGTTTCTTTCGGTGAGAAAGGTAACCGGAGGTCCACTCCCCCTACCCATCCCCCTCCTAATCCTGCCTTCCATCTCCCAAATACACTTAAACGCCGGCAACGTACCTGCAGCTCCTCTGGTGATGCATGTGGGAGCCGGTATTCACTTTTCAGCTTGCTCGTTTGCCCCCTTTCTCTTAAAAAATTAACCAAACATGTCTTCGGGTATTTTTTTCTCATTTCTTAGAACCTATGGTATATTATTAACCCGCATGAGGTTTCCTCAAGATGTTTATGTTAACCACAGAGCACGCGGGTTATACCGAATTTAATATTGCTTTATGAGTAGATTTATTTTAATTTTAGTGCTGCCCGTATAGTAAGCTTACTTTTCATAGAAAGCTTATTTAGACCAATGTGACAGCGCTTATTTAGACCCACGTGACTGGTGGTGAGCGGCCTCAGTACCTTGGCCAACAATAAAAACCGTACATCAGTTTTGAAAGACTCATTGGTCAGAGCCCTCCACTTAGATGACAGAACTCTGCTTTCCATAACGAAGCCTATTATGTTAATAATGAAGATGATGATCTGCATAATTTTGAAAACTCTATCTACAGCAAAACTGGTTTTAGCATTGAAATAACCATATCATAGCATAAGGGTAGAGTCGGGAGAGGAAGACCTAGGCGAACATTTCACGATAAAATCGGAGACGTTCTGAAAAAAGGCCAGGTTAAGAGTACTCTAAACCAACGAGCATGCATGCGAAGATTGATGAAAGTTGGAAGAAGCAAAAGACGTATGTCAGGACCGTAGCGAGTGGAAGAAGATTTTTTCTATTTAGATCTGGATTTTTTTTTGTTTTAAAATTTACTCAACTACATTTCAATATTTCATGACGTGTGCCATCAAAAAAAATTCAATCGTTATAATTCGTTAAGTGTTAAAAATAATAATATTGTTTAGTTTGTATATGTTTATATTTACATCATGTAAATATAAACATATACAATTATCATCGTTTATAGTTGAGATTTTCACTTTCACGTTTTGGAACATAAACTGCATCATATAGTTTATTTGCGACCGCTACATATTAATTTTTTTGGGGTATTGTCAAACATATACATAGACTATGTATGACTAACTATTATTAATTTTACAGGGAATAACAGCAATAGATTATCTAAATACGAAGGCCAAAGCGTCGGTGACGGCTGGCGGGGTCGGGTCAACTTTCGCAAACATTAAATTGAAAAGCGAGCGCGGGGAAGGCTTGAATTATCAAATACAAATTTTTGTTTAATATTTAATATATATATCTAAGGAAGTACAAATAAAGTAATTTATTGATTTACATTGGTATCATAATGATTTCTTGTACTTACGCGAACGCATTTTTCCTCCCGAGACCACTGTAGATCACTCGAAACGTCGGGAACATAATAACAAAACTTAAACGCGATAAAATCCGTAAATGATGTATTATTTTTGTACTTATAACTACATTTCAATATTTCATGACGTGTGCCATCAATAGAAATTCAATCGTTATAATTCGTTAAGTGTTAAAAATAATAATATTCTTTAGTTTGTATATGTTTATATTTACATCATGTAAATATAAACATATACAATTATCATCGTTTATAGTTGAGATTTTCACTTTCACGTTTTGGAACATAAACTGCATCATATAGTTTACTTGCGACCGCTACATATTAATTTTTGGGGTATTGTCAAACATATACATAGACTATGTATGACTAACTATTATTAATTTTACAGGGAATAACAGCAATAGATTATCTAAATACGAAGGCCAAAGCGTCGGTGACGGCTGGCGGGGTCGGGTCAACTTTCGCAAACATTAAATTGAAAAGCGAGCGCGGGGAAGGCTTGAATTATCAAATACAAATTTTTGTTTAATATTTAATATATATCTAAGGAAGTACAAATAAAGTAATTTATTTATTTACATTGGCATCATAATGATTTCTTGTACTTACGCGAACGCATTTTTCCTCCCGAGACCACTGTAGATCACTCGAAACGTCGGGAACATAATAACAAAACTTAAACGCGATAAAATCCGTAAATGATGTATTATTTTTGTACTTATAACTATATTAAAAACGTAATCGTTTCTTAAGTTAGTCTCTGGAAAAAAAGAGATTTCTCGCTGGCTATTTTTACGACTGTATAGAGTTACCAATGTAACTTTTCTTTCAAAAGTGTAAGAAGTAACATATGGAAAGACAAGGATTAATCCAGAGCCAAAAATGAATGATTTCAAAAATACGTGTTAGACCTAAGCGGCGGCTTTTACTGCCGCTCGAATAGGCCGGCTCGACCGGGTCAGTACCACGGCCCCGCAGAATACCGGCGAGAAGTATAGGCAGCTTGTGCTTCTGCGTTTCTTTCGGTGCGTGAGAAACCGGAGGCCCACTCCCCCTCTCCCCATCATCCCTCCTAAATATCCAAAGACTGGCGACGCACCTGCGTCTCCTCTGGAGTTGTAGATGTACGTGGGCGACGGTTGAGCTGCTGGCTTCTTTGACCCCTTTACCATAAAAAAAAATCGGAACATCCACTCTTATATATTTTTCCACCAAATATCAATTTCTCCAGCACGCGGTCCACCCTGATAGCTAATAAAAAAGGCTTAAGCGACCGCATGATCGCGTTCCCGCCATCTGAGCTCGCTGAACACAAATCCCATAGATAAGCGATGGGGATGCTGGATCACAAGTGCGCTGTACACACCGACGCGTTTTCTTAGGTTAGCTTGGGTAAATCACAAAAATACTACCAGGATTTTGCTGGTGCTTTCTCGAAGAGGTCTCTGTTATATGGACTCTAAACAGTCGGATAAAGAAGAGGTCAAAGTGACCAGAACAATCAACGACTTAACGAAAACAGGTCTCTATTCGGTCACTAACAATAAACATCCTACTGGTAGAGAAATGCTTAATAGGAAAACGGAGAAACAACACATTGTTTATCTTAACTGTTCTCGTGTGATCCGAACTAAATTTCATGAGTAAACTTCAAGGTACTTGTTCTAAGGGATATACAAATTTTAACGAGCTCGTGAAGGCGATAGGTAAATTTAAAGCTAGGCGGACATATTTGATGACAGTGTGCCGCTTATTGGTCAGCGAGCAGTGACGCGTGGAGTTTAGGCGAAGAGCCAAACACTTTGTAATTTGTAATAAAATTACAGTATAAATTAAAGTGATTAACATTATGGGTTGACAACTCTTTTACTGTTCAGGCTGCACTACTCTGAAATTCCTTGCCCGAAGATTTTATTCATGTAATTTTTTTGTTTAACAAATTTAATGTTTGGCACCCTTACTATATCTCTCCACGCCCCGGGTTGACTGGCAGAGAATGCCAAGAGGCATTAAGTCCGCTCTTTGTAATAATTTAGTTTAAAGGTATTTAAATAAAGTTTAAATAAATAAATAAATAAATGTTTCATTAACGTTGCATTTTAAAATAGCATTTGATGAGTGATCGAATGTTATGAAAGTTAGTTAATTTAAATCACTGCTTATGTTCGTAATCACATTATAATACTCAGTGTGTCACAAAATGTGAAACACACATGCTCAAATACATTTTTCTTCTTAGTATGGTTCCGCAACGAGCCCTGTTACTCAGCCTATGCAATCCGTCCGGCGGTCTATCTAACCTAACTTTAAAGGGCTGTATCTTTTTATCGTAATAGTTAGACAATATTTTTTAAGACGGATAATCTAAAACTAAATAAATAGTAAAAATAAAAAAGGGTAGTGTTGTGAACACAAGAAACGTGTTATTTGTCAAAGGCATTACACACAATCATCAAAATTGCTGTTATTATAGTGCAAACATCATTGATACGTGTGTAATAAACAAAATACAATGAAAATAATATGATGAGTAAAACGAAAGATAATAAAGCCGCCCAAGTCGAAGTCAGGCTCTTAGTCTATGTAAGTGTCCACAGCTGGACATAATACACTTTCCTAGACCTAGACGAACATTTCACGATCAAATCGGAGACTTTCTGGAAAAAGGCCAGGTCAAGAGTACTCTAAGCCAACGAGTATGCATGCGAAGATTGATGAAAGTGGAATAAGCGGAAGACGTATGTCAGGACCGTAGCAAGTGGAAGAAGATTATCTCTGCCTACCCCGTTGGGAACAAGGCGTGAATACATACTTGCATAATACATAAAAAAAGTAAGTTCTTTGTTTGTATAAATAAAATAAAATCATAAAACTTAGTTACCCTTTCCCAAGAAATATGAAATGCACTACATTGCAGACCACCCCATGAAACATGACACAAAAAACTTCTTTGATTGAAAAGCTCCGTGCAGTCGTATCGCCAAGCCGCCAGCCAGATTTGGCGATTCCGGCAACACTTGTTTATTGGCGAGCAGTTAAGACTGAACGAGAAGAAAAAAAATTTTTTTTTACTTTTCAGTATAATTACGTAAGCGCTATATACATATTGTTATCGAGCTTAAAAGCTACAGTGTTGACTCTCGGCCCGCGATGAATATGCAGTGGAGGGGGCGTGGTCTAAACTCTTGTAAACCTTTGTTTGGCCACCGATATTGGATCCCGGGCTCATCGGCCACTTTGATGCAGTCCATCGAAATATTTGCCGTTTATCTAACGCACCGAGTCGAGCAGAACGGTAAACACTGATGAATGAATATTTTAAACAGCACTTGTGTTTTGGACACGGGTTTCGAATATAAATTATATTGTTTTGAATTTTAGCAACGTTCGTTCGTTTAGTAAAGGAGCAATGATGGGGTGGACGATGTTGTCGTCCAGCATAAGTGTCATATTTCTCATTTAGAAATGAAACTATCCCCCCCCCCCCCAACCCTCCCCCTAACACCACGCCGGGAATATGAAATCAAAAATAAACGCGATAAAATACATAAATAATATAAGTTTCATTTCGAATATGTAGTGTAAGCGTAAATACAAGCAATAATTATAATATTTCTCATTAATTTTCACAAATCATTACAATATAAAAACAATTTTCTTATTCGTGAATACTCTTATGACGTACTTAAAACATAACTAATGTATCCAAGCGTATTTGATGACGTTCTAGTTAGCTTACTTGGGGCACCTCGATAGGGGGGCAATTTACACATGTACTTCAGACCTCAAATCAAACCAATCCAAAATCGTTCGGTAGATATGGTGTTGGGATATCTATTTTTTAAATTTAAATAAAATCAACTAAAAACAATTACTTGTAAATATTGATATTGGCTAGAGTGTTTTATTTCCTTTAAATGTGTCCAATAATTAGGTTCAGCTAATAAGATCAGGTATTCGTATTGGTGGTATAGTACAATCAGTATTCCATTTCGCTGCATCACTAAAATAAAGTAATAATAATGAAGCCTTTTGGCTTCGCAAAAGCCTGATAAAGCGGGCTGGTGAGCGCAGGGCCGGTACATCAGTGACGCCGCTCCATATCACTAATCTGTGGGATTTGAGTTTGGCGTTTGATATTTGGCTCTTCATATCCAATACATGATCGATGCAACAGCTGTAGAGCGTATTCGACGCATGGACCTCATGATAATGGGTGGCAGACTAGAGAGAGTTTCTTGTGGATATGGAGTCGTATTGGAAGATGAAACCCGTGTTGTTATATTGCGAGGAAGTGGATGTGTGCGTGTGCGATCCTTTGGATCCCCTTGAATATGCGACAATCATGACCATACTATGGTAGAGCGAAGCGGTAGCGGTAGCTCGAACGGATCGGGTTATTACTACGACCTCGCAGAATACCGCCGTTAAGTAGCCTTATGTTTCTACGTTTCGTTCGGCAAAGTAAGGTAACAGGAGGCTCACTTTCCCCTCCCCAATCCCCATCCTCACTCTCCATCCCATCCCGAAAATAACCTGAAAGACCGGCTTGCAGCTCCTACGATGTTGCAGATGTACGTGGGCGACGGTAGTCACTTATCATCAAGCGAGCAGCTTGTTCGTTTGCCCATTTTCCAAAAACAAAACACAATTAAATTGTTTGGTATAAGCTGGACATAATTCGTCGTTAGCTTAAGAGTTTTCTTTATGATGATATTGGTACATTCCGCACTTTATTTTTAAGCTCTTATTGTTGTATAAAAAATTGTTTTAACACGATTCTGATAAATTAATAGATGCTATGTTAAACGAAATATCTTCAACATTATAATTGTGGCTGCATCAATACAGATATTCTAGATTGACACGCGTGATTGGGTACAATTACAAATAGCCATTAGAGACCATACACTTACCCATGAGCTGTAAATATAGTTTGAACCGTAAATCTCCAGTAGACAGCCGCCTTGCGTCTTGTATGGCCGATACGTTCTATCCCCGAGGTACAATAGACTTTGATACTTAGTCGGATTGTACTTGAATAATAATTGCATCAAGCCCTTATTTACTTAGATTTACTATTAGAAGTTCTACGCAGTTTCTATATAATGTATTTATTTATTTATTAAGGATATATATATATATATTTATTTAAATATATCTAAGTATATTATTTAATTATATGTAATCTTTATTTATTTAATGGTATACATATTATTTATTAGAAATGTACGCACTAAGTTTGCCATTTCAATTAAATTTCCTGTTAGGGTCTGCTGGAAGAAATTTCAATGTATGGAATAAGTAGTACCCTTGTACTAATACTATGTTTTAATGTTTTCATGCCTTTTTTGTGTGTACATAAATAAATAATAAAAAAAAGAAAAAAAGGATTACCAACAAGGTTAATACGTAAAATAATAAAATTATAAATGATTAGAAAAAAAAGCGTTTTTACTTAAAGACAACCACGGAAAACCGGTAGATACAGTCTAGTAAGGATTAATAGTTAAAATAAAAAAAAATTAAATCACATAACAAACAATTATATGAGATAAATAATCACATAAGAGAATCAACAATCATGTCAAAGAATTTAAAACTGCGATTTATCGCATCATAGATTTTTGTTCTTTATTTGTAAGTGAAATGTCTCAAATCAAATATTTGACTTGTCGTAACCATTATTTGTTTATCTGTACTTATTGTCGCTACTTAAAAAGTTATTTAATACCTTTAAACGAACTTGGTTTAATTTTAACTAGATAAGTAAATACGACAACTGGAGCAATCTTCGCCGTGTCTTGGCCATATTAAAGAATCAACAATACCATCTCATTCGATTGTCATTAAAATCGACTAAGAAAAAAGTCAGTTGAATCTTTCGTCTTTCAATGGATGGCGGAAAAAGCATCTCAAGTAAGCTAAACTTAAATTATCTAGAGCAGAGCCGGAAGTCTCTGTGTAAGGTACAAGGTTTCTAAGCAACCGTGGCTTTTTCCAACAAATTAGCCTATTTGTAGAATGTTGAGCAGTAGACTAATTTAGATACAGCTAAACAAAGGAAATGTATTTTAAATATCTTCTGCTTCTCCTTTTATAGACCCTAGGTGTCCACTGCGGACATAGACTTTTCCTATAGTGAGCGTTGACCTTACTATTCGGAAATTATATCTTTGTAAATGTATAAAGTGGTAAGTTTCGCTCAGGTCAGTGTAACAACTAGACGACAACATGTGGTATGTTAAATTTGTACATATTAAAGTTATGTTAACTATTTTAAAGAAACTCTTTTCAAAAAACTATTCTTGAAAAGACTTAAGAGTTTAGCTGTCATATATAAAACATAGGCAGTCTATAAAAAAAAATTGTGTGGTATGTAAAACATATTAAAGTTGACTTAACTATTTTAAAGAAACTCTTTTTAAAAAACTCTTCTGAAAAGGGTTAGAGTTTAACTGTCATATAAAAACATAGGCAGTCTTTATTTAAAAATTACACAGAGAAGACTTTAATTGTAATTCCCCCTAACCGATAAGTAATTACATCTTATCAGAGCTTTAATTGCGCAAGTTTTCCATATTACAAACTTCGCTGGGCTTGTTTATCCAGAAAATTTTCAAAACAAAGCAAAGTTTCCATTGAAACCAACAAAGACGATGTTGCACCGGGGATGAGAAAATTATATTAAAGTCTCCCAGGAACTAAAGATTTCCAACGTGCAGATTAATCTGTATTTATAAATAAGGTAATAACTAATTTAATGTTTGAGAAGTTTAAGAAGTCTACCTATGTTCTCCCTTAATACAATATTAATATACATAGAAAAAATAAAAAAGTAACGTCGTTTCATACTTAGCTACATAGTTCTTAATTTCATGGTAGTATTGACTAGGAGTTCACGCCAGGCAGTGTGGGACGACCACCCACAAGATGGAGTGACGACCTGGGCAGCGTTGCGGGAAGTCGTAGCGTATGGATGCAGGTGGCTCAGAACCGAGCTTTGTGGCAATCTTTGGGGGAGGCCTATGTTCAGCAGTGGACTTGTAGGACTGAAATGATGATGATGGCTGATCAGGATATTATGTCCAGGTCGATTTTGACCGAGATGTAAACTTACGACACTAACTAATTATGCAGGAGGATATTTGCATATGTGAAGAGTCTCAAGGGAAGCCGTCCGCGCTGCAAATGTCCGCGCAATCACAGAGGCATTCACTTTTCAAGCGACTTTAAAGACTTTAAGGTCGAGTTGTCTTCGCCAATTGTGGACCGACTTTCATGATTTCTTTTTATTGAATATGTTATACCTGGAGAGTTCCGTTTAAATTTGAAGGTTCACTCCACAGGGTTGGAAAATGGCTGTTGAAGCAGGTCGTTTCTCTAAAACATTGTTTTAATTCACTTTTCAGGTTCTCATATCCGATATATCACGTGTGCGATAAGGTTAGAATGCAATGTCAGAGATACCAGACATCGCAAACAGATCCGATAACATATTTTTTCTGTGTTGAACAAATACTCGTTTAGTTACAACTGGAACCCAAAACCTGCTGCTCTTGTGGGCCGGCTCCACTTGCTCGTTTGTCCCCCATACCTTAAAAAAAATGGTACACTATTAAGTTACGAGGTCCTTTCAAACAGTATTCGGTTAGTCATTTGCATGTTATTCCGTATGTCTATTGCAAAAGAGTCTACGCAAACGATGGGTACGTAAGTTACCGACAGACATTTGCTCGTTACATTATCTAACGAAACTTACGGCCGCTGTAATAAGATTGAATATCAAACGGTGTGGTATTGATTATTTATTATTGTATTTACTTTTCGAAGGTCTTTATGCTGTTAGTATCTCAGGGAAAAGTTTTGAAAGCCTAGTGATAAATGTTTATTAAATCAAATTACAATGTTTCACGTTAAATGTATTATGAACTGACTAAGCAATAACTATGAACTGACTAAGCAATTTCATGTTAACAAATGCAAAAAGAAAATATGTCGTATGTCTTAAGTTTTTTTTTTAAATTGCAAATGATATATAAAAATTCGAATCACCGAAAAGCAATAATGTTATAGAGCAATAAATAAAAACTTAAATTACTTAACTTTCCTCCTAACCATAACAGCATGTCAAGTCTACTACAGTACATAAGCCTCTCCCATAAGGAGGTTTCACCATAATCGCCACTTACGCCAGCGAATCGGCGATCGCAGTACCAGACTCCTCGCACCTTAAATGGTACTTCCCGTTATCGGTCTGCTTCATTTTGGTCTGGTATTTTTCGAGATAGTTATCCCATTGTCTTTCAGCCATTGCGATTTTCAATGCTCTTTCTTTAGTCCCACCTTTCGACATCCACGGGAAAAGAAAGGCGGTGGTAAATACCACATGGCACCTTGTGACAACCGACAACTTAAATTAATAAATCATAACACTTCTGCAGTGAACAATTACAAGAGTGCAACAAAGAAAATTTGTCGCGTAAATGTCCCACGCAAATCCTAAAAAGAGCGTTACGTGGATAGAAAAAAAAAATATTATTTCATGGTAAAGACAAAGAGTAGCGCACGCTACACGTTTGCGCTTGCCTCTCCTCTCAATTGTCCTTACATTTTACATTTCTGCATCATATTCCGTCGTCGCAATGAAAAGTAAAAACATTGCAGATATACATCCGTTTTGGTGTAAAAAGAACTGTAGGTTCAGAACAGTAGGACTCAAATCGTAATGAAACGATAATTTCGTAAATTCCGATGCACCCAGAGACGAGAGTGGCTGAATTGACGGAGAAGCTAAAGTGCGGAATAAAAGTGACGACGAAAAGTAGAGAAATGAAAAAGAACAGTACAGTCGCAACGAATCGCATACCGCTTTGAAAAAGGAACTAGTATCGGTATCGGTATTGCGTTATTCACTTAGATTATTGACTTTCAAGTCTAACTTTTCAAAGGAGCAAAATAAAATCCGTGCTAGATTCTCTTCCAGATTAATAACTGAGGTATATTGATATATACCTCCATCATCATCAAAGTCTGTCATAAGTCCACATCTGAACAGAGATATCTCCCAAAGATTGCCACAAAGCACGGTCCTAAACCACCAGTATCGCGGGCGCGCTCGCATTGAAGTTAAAAGGTGACCCAAAAATGACATTACTGGGGACGATAACGAAATAACCAGAGCTAACTATGCATTCGAGGTCAGAACCCTCCTACTCATTTCAAAATACGATCAAGGAATCGAGTTTGCAGGCGAACTCGTGATCCCAGGTTCCCAGCGTATACGAGATTTACTACTATTCTAAAAATGGACCTATTCCACTCTTAACGGTAGTGACCTAAACCGAGGTGTCGTACCTCCTGTTTTAATGCAGAACTTTAGTACTTTTTTTATGGGATTGGGACTTGCAAACGTGCAAGCGTCTCACATGATGGTAAACGGTTACCGTCGCCCACATACATCTGCAACACCTGAGGTGCTGCAGGTGCGTTGCCTGCCTTCAAGGATATTTGGTAGAAGGGAAAGAAGATGAGAAGGGGGATAGTGGAAGGCGGTAGTGGACCTTCAGTTACCTCACTCATCGAACGAAACGCAGAAGCATTCTTCTGCGTTTCTTCACCCTTGTTCTTTGAGATAGTAGTACTGGCCCAGTCGTACCGGCCCATTCAAGCAGCAAAAGCTGCCGCTTGGTTCTACCACGTACTGCAGCAATTTGCTGAAATGGAGATCTGATTTGGCGTAACACAACATTTCTTTTTCTTGTGATGTTATACTTCTTTTAGCGTGTTTGGGAAAAATTATGAGGGTGGATTTTTAAGATGCGCGCGCACACCTACATTTAAAAGCTACACCATGAAGATGGTTGATAATTTTCTCTCATGTTTTCGTGAAAAATGATAACTATAATTAGGTTGTTATTCAAATATATATGAATCTACAACAAGTTCAATTATAAAGACGTGTTGTAGACAAATGTATTTATACATGAATATACATATTGTATGAATATATTTTGTATTTCAAAAAAACTTTATTCAAATAAACCAATAGAATCATAATATAAAAATAATATTTCAAAAAGACGTACTGTGAGAGAACTTAGAGATAGATTGGTAAAACGGTTAGCTAAAAATATTCCATTTAAGCTACAAAGTAAAAACTATTGATCAGCCAAATGATCCTAACTTGAATTGATCAAGTTTGATTAAAAATGTTGCTTCTATAGAGTGCCAATTTTTTTGCTGTGAAATTAATATAACACAATACTGTAGTGAAGAATTTTGTACATTTCGTAACCAGCTTAATCGGATTGCTTTTATAAATGGCCACCACAATCCTCGTTAGCGCACATCCGGTAATGTTCACGTGTAATACATTTATAACGAAAAATGATCAAATTTGGCACCATCAGTGCCAGTAAAAATTTTCCATTACCTACTAATGTGTTAATATTTTTAATTTAAAAGGAATTTAAATACATTTTAAAACGCAAACTAAAACAATTGCTTGTTCTTCGTCACCTCGTTCGTATCGTTCTTCATCAGCAGCCAAAAAGCGCAAAGTAGAGCATATATTTATTAGAGGGCTTGCTCACGAGGACCAACATCTTGTGCTTCTGCGTTTCGTTCGTTAGGTGTGTGAGGTAACCGGAGGCGCACTGCCCCTCCCCCTCTTCAAACAAGGCAGTGCTTCATCTCCCAAATACCCTTAAAGGTCGGCAACGCACCTGCAGCACCTCTGGTGTTGCATATGTACGTGGGCGACGGTAATCACTTACCATCAGGTGAGCCGCTTGCTCTTTTGCCACCTTTCCTTTAAAAAAAAGCTCTCTCAACAGTATATTTAATACTGGTGTTGTAATATGTTCTTTTTAGTCTTTTCAACCCTTTACTTATTTAGGACGCTGTGACTGAGTTAACGACATTTATCCCGGTTTTCTGGAAGCCAACGATACAAAAATCGTATGTTAATTTCGAAAAACTCATTGGACACTACATAAGGAATCGAACTCGAATCTCCTGATTCGGAAGCTCGAGTATCGTGGCCTTTGCGGTACTGGTACGTACCAGACGTCTACTACTCTAGTGATGCTACTCTCACTCTCTAATCTGTAAGATTTGGATAGATTTTACGCTATTATTACTACGTCGCATTCACTTGACACTTCGACCCGCACTGACGCGTGAATGTGACGTCATCGGCACGACCGGGCCGCAGTCGCCGGAGCGTTGTTTGCTAGCTTGCCAACCGCACCTGCACGTGTGCCCTGAGTGCAGGTAGGTTGACATCAGGAGGGAAATATTGTACATATCAGTTCAGTCCGCTGCCAACCGCGGTCAGTAATCATCATGCCCACTAAGGCACTGCGACATGTCAATAGTCTAAACTAGGGATATTTAAAGAAAGAAAACATATTTAATCTTAGTCTCATTTATATTTTGAATATAGCACTTATAGAAAAAAGTGTGTGTAAAATAAATTATAATTTCTTTCTCAAAGACATAACTAAATCTTCTTGGCAATATCTCTTTCATTCGTTCGAGTCACGTATCGTTTTTACAACCGCCTCAGCTGCTCGTCGGGTGGGCAATTGGGGGGAAAAAAAAAACGCGCCATTTAATATTTCATCCTAACCGACTCCCTCCGTGTCCTCATTCATAGGGGAATCGATATATTTTAAATTCCAATTCAACTCGATACTCGCCGAGTTGCCTTTTACAACTCCAATCGATTCGCCTGAATATAAAGTGGCTACGCTCCGTCCGTTTACGGTTGCTGTAATTTCAAACTAAACAGGATTTAATGAATTCACGCCTTCGTTTTGTTCTCAATAATTAACAGATTTAATCATTATTAGCACAAACATTTCAGGAATTATTTAATGTAAGAGTGTGTTATGTCAATGAGCCATACTGCAGCTGTGTTATAGCTGGAAGATGATTGGGTCGCCCCGGACGGAGGACAAAGATACAGAATACCAGCATATAATACAGCATAACATCTAATGATTTCTTGTATTTACGCAAATATTACACATTTTAAATGAAACTATTATTTACGGATTTTATCGCGTTTCATTTTGTTTTTATATTCCCGACGTTTCGATTGCTTTACAGCAGCCGTGGTCACGGGGGGACCGAGGTGTTGATTAACTATGACACGTCCAGGTGTCATAGTTAATCAATGTCATAGATTTTATTTATTAATTCATTCAGCACATTCTGCAAACCAAATTCACAAAATACTCTATGATAATAAAAACAGTAGGTTAAAGTAAAATAAATAAATAAAACCCAAACGGCCGAGGGTTAGGGAGAAAGGTATTTTTTTTGGTACATAGAGCCGTGGTAGCCTAAAGGTCAGGGTGCTCGATTATATTTTACAATAAGCGAGTGACCAGGCTTCAGTACACGGTACCAGCGCCACGAAAATGGTAAAAAAGAACAATCGAAACTTCGTGAGAAAAACTGCATGACTGCGATATAAAAAAAATATTTCGGGGTCAATCCACTTGCAGTCCGTCAACCCGCACTGGAGCAGCGTGGCGAAACCTTCCTGACTCCAGTCTGTCCATCTCCCCCTAGATTTATTTATTAAAAGAAATCGTTTCATGTATTCTTAACGAGAATTAAAAGCATTCGTCTTTACTATTTTCAAGAAAAGATGAGAAAAAAACAAGCTCGACTTAAAAAGGTATTCACATTTAAATTTACAAGAAATCTGAATGGAATCTCTGGTATTTTAAATAAGTACTATAAAAATAAGCATTTTTTTAATCATTGTTTTTAGTAAGTTTTCCTCTGGAGTACTGTATGTGAAAATTCAGCAGTGAGGCTCTGGTTTATCCCTTATTCCTTATCCAATCTGCTAGCCTTCATGTCTTACTGCTGGGTAAAGGCCTCCTTTAATTTTGGATGTCTCTAAATCCGACAGGAGTCTGACGCTGCTCTAGCGCGTTTTGTCGGACTTCGTGTGCCCATGCATTTTCTAATTGTATTTCATAATTTTTTAGACATGCATCATAATCTGAGTCGTATATATTTATCGTGGATTCTTTACACACTGTAAGTGCAAGAGGGAATATGCCATCTCTTTCTCGAAATGCCAACCTCATCTGCACGCGGTGCACCAGGCTAGCCAACAAACGAGGCTCCGGCGATGTTCCTCTGGAGGAGGCCCACTACTCCCCTCCCTTGCCCCTCCACAAACATTAACAAAGGCAACACACCTGCAGCTTCTCCGATGATGCAGATGACGTGGATGTTGAGAATCACTTAACATCAGGTGAGCCGCTTGCTTATCTTTTCTTTGTCACAAAAACTTAATTATATATAGTGTATACCTATATGCTAAAGGATATACCGACTGAAATTATTCAGATAGTTGTCTCTGCAAATAGGTTTATCCCAGACTGGACATCCGAGGGGATTGAGACTCCTAGAAAGCCCGCTCCGAGCTCAAATGTAGACTTTCCCCGTAACCCTCGGCCATCTGGTCTTCCTTCCCGAGGGTTTCTGTCTGATTGGATTTCAATTATTTATATTTTTTACTTCATCGTATTTTAAGTATTTATTTTTTATATATTATTATTATTACATATGTTATATAACAAATTTACTGTCTTTGCAAATATTTATGTTATATGTTTCTGCTTATAGCACATCGTTCCGTTCCCATTAATAACAGCTTTGTTTTCAAATTAAAATTGTTGGCAGCGAAAGTGCCTCTGGGTAATTTAGTATATACACTTTACGCTTTCGTAATGCTCAGTGTTATGCTTCTCCCTCGAATGTTGTGAAATATCGCAAAATGTTATATCAACCTGAAGGTGGATTATGGCGGTAAAGAGAAATTTCCAACTGACATTGCGAACGGGTGCACGTAGCTAGATCTCGATGCACTTAGTACTACTGAGAACTACCTCTTGTAGTGAAGAACGGCGTTTCGCTAGAAAAATATTAAAGGAATATGAGCCTTAAACGTTATATGATAGAATATAAGATCTTATGAGACGTACACACAGCGTTTCTTCTGCGGTGTTACAATAATAGATTTAAAATCGTTTCGCGTTTTGCCATTTTAAAGCTTACAGTTATAGGAATAGAAATGTTATTGCAACAATGTTCGAATAGTTTTGTTCTTTTCAAATAAATGACATTTGTAGACTAAACTGTGGGGATATCAGAAAAGAGAGAGCTGAATGTGATCTAAGTGAGGAATTCTTTTTATTTTTTCAATTAGATCTAATGAAATTTACAGCGTAGCCGAGCCTTGTCTAATATTGCTCCATATTACAATAAACTCCAGAAACTCTGAAGCAACAAATACAAAGCCTAGAAGACAGGGTGCTCGCTTTACTTTCCTAGAGCGAAAGTGATCTGAGTTCGTTCGCCGGTACCGACCCCACTAAAATGGTTAATAGCAATTTTAAATCTTAAAGTTACCGTGTTTTTATTTACAGAAAAGCTAACGAGCAAGTGGTTCACCTAGTGGTGAGTGATTACCGTCGCCCTCGTACATCTCGAACGCCAGAGGTGCTGCAGGTACGTTGTCGGCCTTTAAGAGCATTTGGGAGAAGGCAGTGGGCCTCCTGTTACCTAACTCACCGAACGAAACGAAGAAGCACAAGATGCCTCTACTTCACACCGGTGTTCTGCGTGGCCGTGGTACCAAGACGGCCGAGCAGGCCTATTCGAGCAGCAGCAAAAACTCACACGGCGGTGAAGGAAAAACATTGCGAGGAAACCACCTGTACGTCTGAGAAATATTATTGCGAGGGCATTTGACGACCCTTCACTGTGAAATCCTCTCTGATATTTTAGGACGCCTTTGCCCAGTAGTATTCACTACTTTTATTTTTGTTATTTCCAAGATGTAACTTTTACTTTTAAATACAATCATCTATCTCCACCGCACAGCTCTTTATATTTGACAGTTAAAGCCTTACATAGGCAATAGATTGTATATTATACTATTAAGGTTCACACAGTCTCGTAATGACTAAGCTTTTTAAATTATGCGAAAATACGCAATGACTAATTTCCTTTTTTTTTTTCATCAGAGTACTCAATTAGCTCTTTTTGTTGCATTAATAGGTTGCAATAGTGCCACCGCAGGGTTGTACACACAAGTTTTGTAACTATGAATTTTAAGCAGAAGACACTGTTCTTTCGCCAGATGGCTTAAGATAATTAATACAATAAGATGTTGCCAATTGTTATTATTTCTTGTAATTGTTTCACAACACATTTTCATTATTATATAACTAACCGACCGGTTCCGTTTTACGGCGTCTTCAGGGTATTCAAATAAACGTGGTATTCAACTAATGTTACCCACAGTAGTAAGTATTGTTAAAACTTCAGATTGTAGGATAAAAAGTAGGGATAACATATCATAAATTTTTTCCTCAGTGATCGGGAGAATACAGAGTAATAAACAGTCAACTTGAAATTAAATAAAAGTTTTTTTTTTAAATTGTCAGGAATATAAAAACAAATCAAATTAAAGGAATCGAACTCGAATCTCTTGATACAGTGCGAGATTCCCTAACCACACGGTTATCGTAACTGATAAAATAATTATGTAAATTAAACGAAATTATGCTCAGTGAAATGATTATCATGCGATATGAACCCAACTATATCGCAATTTTGTTCTGTTGCATAAAATTTATTTTCTTTTACGAACAGATGAGCTAAGGAGTTTTACTTCGCTTTCCTTTTTTTGGGTTCCCTCCTTCCGTCCTCGCTTTAAAGTGATGGTGGATCTACATTAAGAAAAACATATCGGCCCGCGACCTCATTGGCGTAATCGAGGGGCTTCGAACCTTTGTGGCATTTGACGAAAAGGACATTGCAAATATGTCAAATCTAAAACACAAATGCCGGTGACATGAACCAGGGAACTAGCTTTAAAACGTGGTAGAGCCAAGCGGCGGTTTTTGCTGCTGCTCGAATGGCCGGGTTCGACCGGGTTGGTACCACGCCCTCGCAGGATACCGGCGTGAAGTAGAAGCATCTTGTGCTTCTGCGTTTCGTTCGGTGGGTTAGGTAAAAGGAGGCACACTCCCCCTCCTAATACCCCTCATCATTCCCTCTCCGTTCTCCCAAATGCTCTTAAAGACCGGCAACGCACCTGCAGCACCTCTAGAGGTGTAGATATACGCGGGCGACAGGTGAACTGCTTGCTCATTTGCCGCCTTTCCCATAAAAAAAAAACTTGCTTTACTGCCAAAAGAACCGGTCACAATGTATACACCGAACACCTTTAGATTTTTAGGGGTTAAAATATCAGTTCACAGTCTAGGCCGATGGCCAAATCTGATCGCTTATCTTCATCGCGCTGAGGACAGGAGAAGGGTGGTCAACGGGTGATTCACAGGATACATGGAGAGTGCGCAGGAATTAAATGATGCGATTCCCCCCATACCCTTTCTACCATCGGACATTTAGATGTACGGTGGTTTTTCAATCTTCTGTTGTTGACATACTTTTAATTCATATAATCGTTGATCATGCATTATTCGTAGAGTGGATAAGCTTTTACGGAGGTAATGCAAGACCACTTGAACTTCAATATCGGCAGAAGAGATCGTTGTCTTACAATTTTCTAAAATGTTGATAAGGCATGCATGCAATTATTACTTGTAGTAGATTATCCGTGGTATATATTGAGCGCAGACCTATTCGATGTGTCTCGTCACTCATCATCATTTCAGCCACATCACAAGTCCACTGCTGGACATTGGCCTCACACAGAGATCACCATAAAGCTCGGTCCTGATCCACCTGCATCTATCGACTTCCCGCAACACTGCAAGTCGTCACTCCATCTGGTAGGGGATCGTTTAAACCGCTCTTGTCTGTACGAGTTTGCCACTTGAGAACAATGTATTTTCATCGATTATTTGTGAATTTCTGAACTGATTTGTATTTTTTATCTTAAAAAAATGAACTTTCTAGGTTTAGGTAAGTTTGGTGAAGTTTTGATCACTTTGAAGGTACTGCGTGGAAGTCTTTTTTTTAAATAAATAATTGTTTATTAACTTTATTTTCATTTAGATTCCTTCTCATGTTGTCATAAAAATTATTTAATAATAATTTAAAGACTTAAAATATGTTTTTTGTTGAATAAAAAGCTTTAGACTACAATCACAATAGCATAGGTTTTCCAGTGAGCGTTAAATTTTAACGCATTGGGTATCGAAACGAACAAAGGAGTAACACATAAGAGATGTAATGGTAATACAAGGTTTGAAATATTTAACGTATTAAACCCATCAATATGGTAATGACTATCCAATACACCGGCATGTTTTACTCTCTGATATATCATTGGAAGCAGAGCGAGACAGCGAACGGGATAAATTCGTAATGCGCAAGGAACAATTCCGTCGGAGGAGCAAGTCTGTCCGCGCTGAGATGTGCAACGTGAACGCGGACCGAGTCATTAAAGACGATTGAAGTTGCATCAAATCACTCTACAATGATGAATGTAAAGGTAATGGGTTTCATAGTGCGATACTATTAATATATCCTAGATGAAATTTTTTTCAAGTTCAGACAAGAGCAAAATCTTTATTCTTCTACACATATTATACATTTTACTTGAATACAGTACTCTAAAAGACAGTATTCTAAGAAATTTTTACTCTAAAAGAGTTTCGTAATGAGGTTACCCTGACAGCCGAAGGAAACTCCTTAGGTTCTTTTTTTGTATTGTTTTTTCTCATTTTTTTTTGTAATACAGTATTATATTATTACAGTTCAACTTAAGAAAAAGACTCATCACATTTCCATGTTTTATAAATTTTTATCATTCCTTTATATTACAAATATATATTTATTAAATATTTAGATTTTTTGTTATTGATCCAACATCTGCAATAACAGAGGAGCTGGAGTTACGTTGCGGGTCTTCAATGACATTTGAGGGATGGGAAAGAGAATGAGTGGGGGATAGGGAAGGGGGGAAGTGGACTCAGGTTACTTGACTTATCGAATGAAACGAATAAGCACAAAATGCTTCAACAAATTTTGGATATATGGGGACCTCTATAAGCTTTGCAAGTTATGGTATCTCAAGGCCTAACTCTTTTCCATTTATAAGTACATTAGTACCTAATTGTTTATCATTAGGTGTTGAGAACTTTATAATTTTTGTTAATCCAATGAAAGATAGTTGTTGCCCGTTAAAGGTCAGGATTATTTGGATCTGAAATATTTGAAATTACTATTTCGCCGTCTGTCGAAAGTTATAATTTTGAAAGAATTTTCTTTAGTCGACATTTACAACACCGATAAAAATGAAATAGAAAATTTTAACAATTACATTACTAATTATCTCTGAATAGTATAAAATAAACTTGCTAACTTAATATTATCGCGCGCCTGTGGAACGCACTGTCTGAAAAATTGAGACAATCCTCCAGTAAACAAACATTCAAAAAGAACGTTAAGGTCCATTTCTTAAACATTCCTCATAATTGCTGAGTTGTTATCATAATGTCACACATACACATATATATATATATATATATATATATATATATAGATATTTCGTATATAAGTAATTTATGTATTTTAATAATATAGCGTATTAATGTTTTATTTTGTTTAACCTTCATTTTGTTTTATCTATTCTGTAACCCCCTTCAATGTTTTATCACTCCCAAAGGTGAGGCAGAGAATGCTTTTAGAATTATGTCTTTTGTACATACATTGTACTCTTATATGGTTCAATAAAGAATAAATAAATAAATTATTCTAATCTAACACTAAGCTTCTGAACTTCTAAGGGATTTCAATTCGGTTTTCACAATCTTTTGCCGTGAAGTTTACCTGTATATCATATCACTAGAAAAAAATAAATAAAATAACATTATTAAGTATTAATAAGTAAGCTATTAAAACTTTATGATTTATAAAAATAAAACCTGCACTATTAATTATGTTTCAAAACTTTTGTTTCCTGCCTTATTTCTGAGCATAGAGTTAAAATTTATTTATACGATTGATTGTTAAGCACTTTCAAACTCAAACAAAACATACATTATAATATTAGAAATCTAAATCATCACACTGACTGAAACAAGCGAATCAAACGGAGGGACGGTTCGATTACGACGGTGCATTACTATAGCAGACCTAAACCAAACGTTCCTCATTAAACAGATCAGATTCCGGAGTGAAAACGTTGAAACGCTTCCAATTACCAGCTGCCTACGATGCGTATTTAACAGCAGTCGGCTTTATGCAAGCGCACGGAAAACAAACGATGCAATAATCTTCCGTACGACGATTAAATAAGGATAATTACAATGAAGTTTGAATAAAGCGAATGAACGTTGAGCGTTTCAAACGCAACACGTTTAAACATCAAACAATTCGATTTATTAATACAAGAAACGCATCGTTCGTTCTGCAATATAACTGAGGATTAAACGGTTGGAATGGAAACTTGCTGAACTCAATGCACCGTTTGAATTTGAAGATGTTACCGAAGTAGTTAGCTACAAAGTGAACATAGCTTTCTAAAAAGTTTATATTTCCAACCATGTGACGATTTATTATGCCCGTACATATTACGTAAAATCAGTTTTAAAATATAGGACTTTCTCTGGCTCTGTTTAATGTACATGGATGTTTTGTTTCATCGTTCACAAGTTCACGTAAGCTTTAATGTATGCGTAAGTGTACATATGTGTGATATTATACTCCTATGAAAAGAGTATTTGTTGTTTCACTACTCTACATATAACAATTTACTTAAAACAGACTCGTCCGAAGTTAAAGATAAGTACTCTCTTATAGAATGTTAGCGTAAAGATTGCTTAAGCTTCAGATTGTTCGTTAGTAAAATTGCCGGAAACATAATAACTGATAGAATGCAATACTTTTTATCCAGCACTTGAAAGTGAAGCAGCAGCCTGTAAATGCTAACAACTGGGCAAAGGCCTCCTCTGAAACTATAGAGAGAGAGAGGGGCGGGGGGGGGGGGTATGCAACCGTAAAGAGTCCACCATGCTGCTCCAGTGTTAGTTGGAGGATTTCACATGTCCTCGAAATAATATTGTTATTATTTCTCAGACAAATAGGTTTCTTCGCAATGATTTCGTTAACAGTCTAGGACGTGGTAAATTCATCACTTCAAATTACAACATCACTGCATAACCTCTGTTCTATAATAATGACCAATTAGTTACCTGCAACTAATTGGTGATTAATATAGAACAGAGTTTACAGACAAGAAGAGAAAGAATTAAAGACAAGAGAATAGACAGACAAGAACTAGCACATACTTAGTTCTTGTCTGTCAATTCGGTTCACAACATTGAATAAGAGGTAATAACGTGGAGAAAAAAATATCCCATACGCTATTCATAAGCACATGAACTTATGCACACATTGTGAATTTATATTTTAATACGATCCGTTTCGTTCGGAAGAGAACCTTGTTTCATATTATAATCAAAATTCCGTTCAGCGCGGGGAGATTTTGCATCGCTGGGTTTCCGTAGCGCGGACGCAGCCCAAATTAATTATTACCGGTTTGCACTTCCGTAGCCGTTTGGCGGCGAACGATGATTTTTGTGATCTGAAATTCGAAAAGCAAAAAGGGACAGCGCAGCGTCGCGTTCTCCAGTTTCAGTGCGTTAAAATTCTAATAGACGATCGAGCTACGGCGCTGAGTGTTATCTGTTCCAATGAACCGTATGTAATAGACTGTTTGAGTGGGGATGAAAAATAGTTTTTAAAGCTTTTTCCTATACTGAAGCTATTTACCTTTGTATTGACAGCAGAGATATATTTCCGCGTCCCCGATATATATATATAATAATTCGGTTAGGGTTGCAAAAAGCAAACAGATTATAAAAAATCTATAGACTTCTCCATTACACAGAGCCACGCAGCGACCAGGTTAGTACCACGGCCTCGCAGAATACCGGCGTGAAGTAGAGGCATCTTATGCTTCTGGGTTTCGTTTAATGAGTAAGGTATCCGTAGACCAGCCCCCCTCCCCATCCCTCTCCTTTCCATCTCCCAAATACCCTTGAAGGTCGGCGATGCACCTGCAGCACCTACAGACGTACGTGGGCGACGGTAATCACTTACCTTCAGGTGAGCCGTTTGCTTGCTTTCCCATAGAAAAAATATATATATAAATCAATCTTCCTAAATAATAATGGACGTTTCATAACTAGTGTTTTCGGAATTGTCCGCGGATTCGGTGACACCCTCGTGATGAGACATAAACAATTTGGCGGCAGTGGAGTGTTAGTATTCTGTTCCTGAGTAGATTTTTTATTAAGTTTAATTGAATATCAATATGGTCTTTGGGTAATTAACAGAAGCTTAGTACGAACGTGCAAAAAATACACCGTTAAATTTTTCATTGTTCATTTAATTTCAACCGGCTTTATACCTCTGCACTTTCATTCATAAGATAATCGATACATTTCAAATTCTAATTCAGCTCTGTACTCACCAAGTTGCCTTTTACAACTCCAATCGATTCGTCTGAATATAAAGTGGTTCTTCTATCGTTCTCGGCAGCTGGAAGTTCAGCCATTTAATGCTTTTTCTTTTAAATAAATAAAATCGTGATCTTTTCGTTGATAAAAGCGTTTTATTTAAATTATATAAAAATTAATAAATAATGAAAGATTATCAATATAAAGATACATGTCAAATGGTAGAAAAGACATGAAAAATAGAATAATAGTACATACAATAATTGTACCAGGCGCAAATCGAAGCCACAAACGCACCATAAAATGTTTTATTTATCTCACATACCATTAACTATATAATATATTGTAAATACAATTACAAAGAATTTGCGATACACTAAAATGATAAGACATTTAGACAGTTTTTAAATTATTTCCTTAATGTAAGTGCACTCATGTCCGTTGGAAACAGTGGTAGATAGGGATAAAACTCGTTGCAGCCAAACAAGATTCCGCATAATCCACAATTCACCTTTCCCGGAGATGAAACGTGTAAAGTTGCGAGCCTCGTCACCAACTTTTTTTGTATTATGTTAAATGTTGTGTTTATTTTCGTTATGAATGATATTTGATTGTAAATACTGAAAATAATACTAAAGTGCAAGTACACGGTTAAGCGCATATACTTCATTTCGTATTCTACAATACAGCATAAGCTAAATGTTCGAAAAAAAGATCAAAACTTCAACTGAGATAACATTGATGCCTATACGACAATGTTATATCACACGAATTCACAGTCGATACAACATTGGATCTTTTAAGGAGGAAAATAACATATATTTTTTGGCGAATGCGACCCTCGCCACTGGGTACACCACAGGGTACACCACTGGGTACACCACTGGGTACGGGGAAAAAATATGAACGAAAACGGGGTAAATATTGGCTTTTAGATAGCCCAGGGGTGGCTATGCGATGTGAATATGCTACGTTACCTATTACCATGTCAGTTCATGACCCTTAATTACACGGTGAACGCCAAGTGGCGCCTTTACGTATTAACTCCATTACACCCGCATTTTTCGCTATGTCACAATAAATATTTCACTTAAATTTCGTGTGAAATCATTTCTGTATTCAAGATCTGATTTGTCTTGTAGTAGTACACTGTAGTTTTGGTAAAAATTATACGTCTTAGCGACAACACGACTTGGGCGTTTATGTTTTACCCGTCTGCCCCAGAATAAGGGGAAATCGGGTAAAATATATTTAGTGAGTGTATGCATGTCTATTGCTTTAGAACACTCTGTAGCTTAAACGGCTTGATAGATTTCCACATGTAGGGAATTATTAGATTCATCTTCATTGTAAGAGTGACATGAGATATAATATTTAAATATGGCGTCTATAAATCTAAAAAGGGAGAGAGAATAAAAAAATGAATACATTGAGTTTTATTGCTATTTATGAATGCATGGTATGGTCAGAACTGATATGAATGAAAAAATGTATGACTGGAGGAGATTACACATGTTGTTAAACGTTTGATTTAAAGATTCTACCGAAAATCTTTACCTTTGAACATTTTAAAAAGTAGATCATTATCCGCTTTTTTAAAGTCGAATTTTAGCGGAGGCTAGAAATGAAATTACTGCAACGGTTCGTTGTTTATGCACCTGCTATATCTTCGTGGTTCTCTTTGGTACTGGAACGAGCTTTGTGCTTAGCTTATATTTTATAACAGTTTTGTAATTATCATTATAGGTAGATCCCTTGCAATTGGTTACTATATGAGCAAATCTAGTAAATTAGTACAGAATCGAAGTTAATATTATGCGAGAAATTGTGAAAGAAATTATATTTGTATAACCTAAAAGATATAACAAACCAAAACTAGAGAGAGAATCGGGTTTTATGCACGTAACAATAATATTATTCAACAACGAAAGAAACAAGTTGTTATATTAGGACAAAAGCTAGCTTTTAACTTCTCGGAGATAAGACTGAAATTACATTGAACTCTGCCGACTGAAACGATGTTATTTTAACTGAAAGGCAGTTTCCACTACTGAGCGCAGCGAGCTCTTCCCACGTACATCTGTTAGCAAAGTCAGTTGGAAATTTCTCGTTACTGCAATAATCCGCCTTCGGGCTGATGTAACGTTTTGTAATATTTCACAATTTACGTGAGGGAAGCGTGAACAGTGAACGTCACGAGGGCTTCGCATCTACTGAATTACCGCAAGTTTCACACAACGAAATGAACATTTATTTATATTGAAGTGGCAGCCTGTTAGTGCCCACTGCTGGGCAAAGGGTTCCTTCTCAAATACTTGAGAGGGAGCTGTGAAGGGACCACCACACTGCTCCAGACCTCGAAATATTATTTTTTATTATTTCTCAAACATCTAGGTTTCCTCACGATGATATTCCCTCACCGCCTAGCACGTGATAAATGCAGCATTTTAGTGTTGCCGGCACCGGGGATCAAACCCAGGTCACTTGCGCTCTTTGAAACGAAAGTGAGCACCCTGGCGACTAGATTACCACTAGTTGTGGTAGTCTTTATATTTATACAAATATATAGACTAGCATGACGACCTGCGGAGTGTTGCGGGAAGTCGATGGACGCAGGTGGCTCAGGATGGAGCTTCGTGGCAATCTTTGTGGGAGGCCTATGTTCAGCAGTGGGCTTGTGATAGGCTGAAATGATGATGATAGTGTAGCAAATTTCTTACACATGTAAAAAATTTAAGTTGTCGTTCCATGAATGATACAGAGCCTACCACACAAAGCCGCTGCACGCTGAAATATTTGATGGAATTTATAATTATCGCAGATTAGATTTTAATTTAAATAAACACGGTGAGATCGCACAGATATCTGTGATAAGAGATAAAAGCGGTCCTGAAATGTAGACGCAACAGATTAAATTATAAATTTAATAACTGAGAAGATCATTATCATTTGTGGTGTAACAAATTAAGAGTTTAAGTGTAACCAATTAAGCCAATTTTCTTGGGCGGTAACAAATTTTGTTTCTAGAGATATCTTTATTAAGATAAAAAGTATCCCATATCCGATTCAATGGCATAGACAAGATGTCTACTAAATTTCGTACATATCCGTTCAATAGAAGCGTAATGAAACGACACAAGAATTAAGTGAAGATGTCCTTCTGGCCGATTTCCACCACTCCGATGACCGCTATGAATGTCATTGGCAGTTCTCGACTGGTCAGGGGAACTGCTTCTAGTCTGTACCTTCCGATAACCGATGTGACACTTATGAGACACGTGACGCACAAAGCACAATCAGACCTGAAAACCAATCATTTGTGTTTTGCACAGAAATGTTGGTTTCGGCTGGCAAACGAGCCAGGAATCTATGGCACTGTAGTCAGGTACCGCTAAGTCCTTGATATTTAAGTAGTATTTATATATTTAGGTTCCGTGTGGCTGTCGGAAGTAAAGAATAGCGCCAACCCTGTCTGACCATGGGTGTCGTAAAAGGCGACTAATGGTAAACATTTATATTAGGAGATGGGCAGCAGCATCTTCCTCCACTAGAACAAAAAAAAAACTGCGGTTGCCAACCCGCTCGCCAGGCGTGGCAACTAGTTCAGCAGTGGACTTCTGATAGGCTGAAATGATGATGATGATGATGATATACATTTAGGAAGACAAACCTTATAATAATTTTAAGGGCTGTAAAATTGCTTCCAGGTTAAATCTGTTCAATCATAAATTTATGTGAATATATTAGTATAGATTTAGTATTATAGAGTATAGTCGATAATATGTAGAGTCGTTGCAGTTGCAAGCTGGCATAATTTAGAACAAAACTTCTAAAGTCTTAAACTATTTTCTTATATGACACCGTCGGACATTAAAATAAAATTATCCCTACCATGAATAGCAAACAAGGTAACATGTATTATTCAAATGTATAAATATATATTAAATATGTTTAATATATAAATATATATTACAAATAAAACAAGATTTTTTTTAAAATTTATACATTAAGCAACGAGCCGTGGTAGCCTAGTGGTCAGGACGCTCACTTGAGTTTTATAGAGCGCGAGTAACCTGGGTTCGATCCCCAGTGCCGGCACCACTAAAATTGTTAATAGCAATTTTAAGTGCTGTATTTACCACGTGCTCGGCGGTGAAGGAAAACATCGTGAGGAAACCTGCATGTCTGAGAAATAATTACGATATTATTTCGAGGATATGTGAAGCCCGCCAACCCGCACTGGAGCAGCGTGGCGGGCCCTTCCCGGCTCCTAAACCCCCTCTCTGATACTCGTATTTGAGAAGGAGGCCTTTGCCAAGCCGTGGGCACTTATAGGCTGCTACTTTAAGCAACAAAACAGTTGCGATTATATTAAATTGAACAATTGTAAAAAAATCTACACATTTTCTAATTTACCTGAAAGCTTCAAGGCTGAGCTGCCTGTAAATTGAAAAAAATACATCTCACCTTTGTCTACCATGCAGAATCCGAGGCTATTTGTCAGACTAAATGGAGGGATACGAGATTAACGGCAACGGTCAGCAAAATGATCGCTCTATCAGTGTGTTTTGTCAAAGCTCCGGTAAGCTCTCTGTGGGAAATATTTTTACAATTGCATAGCAAAGAAAATAGTATAAACTCTAACCGACTAGAAGTATAACTCTTGTACCCAGACTTTTCCTAGCTCCTAAAGTCTCTAATCTTTAAAAGAAGGCCTTTGCCCATCTGTGCCTCTTTACTAGTTTACTTTGAACGTCAATAAGCTCTCGGAATGGGTTAGAAGTTAAAACATTTTAGGCGGTTAAAGCCAATCTCCAGAACTTATTTGGACCTTAATGGATGACCATTGGATGGCCATGAGGCCTGTCGCCATCTTAGCATCCTGGTCATCGAAAAACTCGTACATTTGGCTCCTAATTCCGAGGCAGATCATGGGTTCAAAGAAAGTATATACATACATTTTAAAATGTTCGTGTCATCTGTGTGTATTTAATATTACCTCTTTCCTTATAGCTAACATGCGTTCAGTATGACGATGGTGCTCGGGACAGAGTGCCATTACCTGGCACACACTACAACAGTTGTACTTACCTTATATCTTGTATTGAGTTTGTTATTCCAAATAATAAAAATATCTAGAATGTTTAAATTTGATGCTTCGGCTGCATCCGAGAGATGGAGGTCCTACGGAAGGATTTATACAATTTAGCATCAGCCCCAACTGTATGAGTGAGCATAATAATTTCATTTAATTTCAACTTTTTATCGACTCAAGCTATACGAGAATTTTTCTTTATTATCTATTCGTATACTATTATTTATTAACAGACTACTAACTTAAAACTATTTTAATTATTCAATGAATATACTAGTTACGTTTATTGCAAGTAAATGCCTCTTTTTTTTTAAATTCACTTCACGTTTTTCTTTGCCGAGCACTAAAAGCATCCGCCTTTTCAATTTCATTACAAAAGACGGGGAAAAAACTAAAATTGTATGACATGGTTAAACTCGAAGCTAAAATATTTATTTTTATAAATGCAAGAGATCTTGAAAGTTTCTCTTAAAAATATTTTCAAAAGAATACTTCCTTACAGCATACTAGTGCAACGCGCTGGCTTCGCACGAGCTGATCCGTAATAATTAAACTAAATTTGAATGTTTTATACTACATGTAACCTTACTCGTGATACGTCCTAAATGATGGTGAATACCGTATGGAAATCTATTTAATAGTTAAGAAGTTATAATCTAAGACACAAACGAACGTGGATCGCAACGTTGTTTTATATAGTTTGAAAAAAAAAAAGTAAAAGTAGCTGCCCATAAGTGCCCGAAGCTAGGCAAAGGCCTTCTTCTCAAATATCTGAGAGGTTGTAGGAGCCGGGAATGGCCCGCCGCGCTGCTCCATTGCGGATTATCACTTAAAATTGGTATTAACAATTTTAGTGGTGCCGGCACCAGGGATCGAACCCAGGTCACTTGCGCTCTATGATACTAAAGTGAGGGCCCTTACCACTAGGCTACCACGGCTCTTGTTTAATTACTAATACCAATAAAGATAATATAATCAAAAGGCTTTTTTTCCTCAATGGTTGTCAGTTCTGCGAGCTATGTGGCCGGCCCGTTGCCACTTCAGCTTATTCTCTCTAGTTCTGCTGCGGAAGTCATTATTGCAGACTATATCACACAGAGAAACACCGAGCATAGCCCTTTCCAAAGGGCGCTGAGCAACTTTGAGCTTCTTCATACGGCCTGCAGTAAAGAACCAAGTCTCAGTTCCGTAAGTAATCACTGGCAACGCGCATTGGTTGTACTTTGCTCTTGAGGTTTTGAGGTATACTCCATTACAAGATACGAATTAGTTTCCCGAAAAAAGTTCTCGCGTGGCAGCCCCACGTACAGGCAAACTCAGTGTGGGATGACCCCCCACAAGATAGTGACGACCCGAAAAGTCAACGGATGCTGGTGGCTCGGGACCGAGCTTTGTGGCAGTCTTTTAGGGAGGCATATGCTCAGCGGTGGATTTGTGATAGGCTGAAATGAAATGTGGATGAAACAGAAAACTAAAAAATAAAGTTACATTTTGTTTAACAATCCAACAAAATTTAGTATTCAGTTAATGAATATATGTTTAGTTTGTGCAAGGGAACTGCATCCATCGTTACTGTCCCACAGGGGGCACGTGACCTATTGCGCTCGGATGTGCTTCGTTTACCAATAGCGTTGAAGAGTGGCAACACTCAATACTGAAAGGAAAATTGATTCGTATGGTACGATACGATCGACAAAACCCCGCTACTACTAATAGAGTAAAAACCGAATGTTCTCAACAAATACTTCGTTACATAATGTAATAAATTGAAATATGAAATGATTTAATTTCGTTCACAGATTTTTTTTCTATGGTATCGGAGGCAAACTAGCATGCGGCTCTCTGGATAGTAAGTAATATATTAATCAAAGGTAAAGAGAGAGAGATATATGCAGAAAAATATAAGTGCTGTAAGTTGCAACACTTTCCTTCGCCTTCTTGATATCTATGTAATGGTTGGAGAGAGAGTCTGATGCAATATCATTGACACAGTAGGTAGTAAATAGATTACGGGATAAAGGTGAAAACATTTTTTTATGGGAAAGAGGGGCAAACGACCAAGCGGCTCAACCTGTGGTAAGTGACTACAGTTGCTCACGAACATCTGCAACACCAGCTGGTCTGCGGTGCGATGCCGGTCTTTAAGGATATTGGGAGTTGAGAGGGAAGATGAGGAGTAGGCCTTCGGTTACCTCACTCACCGAAGGAAACACAGAAGCACTCTCTCCAGAAGTCGCCTGGGTAGCTCCTACCCTCTTACCCAATTTCTCTTGCTAAACAGCAGTGTAACTACTGTTGGGTTTCGGTTTGAAATGTATGGAAACCCGTTTATTTACAGACCGTGAGGCAATCCGTCCAGGTCCACAGGGATAACAACGTATCTGTAACCCTCTTGTTCTATTGTTTTCAGGTGTCCATGGGCTACAGTAGCTACTTATATATATATATATATATATATTATAGTCTACTATTGAACTAAGGTTAAGGCTAGAGAAATCTGGTATGCTCTACATTGCAGTGTCAATATCATCGATCATTAAACTGGTAGCCAAGCAGCGCCTTTAGCTGCTGCTCGAAAGGGCCGGCTCGACCGGATTAATACCACTACCTCGCGAAATACCGGCGTGAAGCAGAGGCATCTTGTGCTTCTGCGTCTCGTTGGGTGAGTGAGGTAACCGGAGGCCCTCTCCCCCTCCCCATTCCATTCCTTATCCTCACTCCCATCTCTCAAATACCCATAAAAGCCGGCAACGCACCTGTAGCACCTCTAGTATTTCAGATGTACGTGGGCGACGGTAATCACTTACCACCAGGTGAGCCGCCTGTTTTCGCCGTTTTTCCCATAAGAAAAAGTAGCACCAGAATTAATCTGTGATATTTAGTTCGGTATAGTCTACCATCAATCGGTGGATAGAGCGTCAAAAATGAGCTAGGGGGATGCACCCTTTCCAAGTTAGGTGGAGAAAAGGATATAAACTCATTCAGTAAGAACTTTGTTGGAGAACAATTTTTTTTTATATTTATTTAAATTGAAATAGTTCTGAAATCCTTTGCTTCTCTGTCTTTCAAGTCCATAGCAATAATGATATGCATAAAATATATATTACTGTGCCTACGAAAAGCATCGACAATTAGTTGCGTACGGATAGACACCTATATCATACTTTCAAACGTAACGTATCTTGTAACACCTTTACGGTTTTCAGTGTGTTAAAGTGTCTTATTTCTTTATAGGATCTTGGGTCCAATTGAACGGTACATAAATAAAAATGTTAATTCTAAAGAAGCTGTAGTCATTGAAATGAACAGAAATCCACTCTAACAATGTTGTTGCCTGGGTATGGCTTAGTGAAGTATCCCCATATCCACACCGGGCGATGGATGAATGGATGGGAAAATGTAAAGATACACTTGAAGGTATACGGAAGGTCTTCGATTTATTTCGATCTCGGAGACAACTTCCGGAACTATCATCGGTGCTCGACTGCTGCAGGATGTATAAATTACTGAACAGTTTGGTTGACTCGCTGGTATTTAATTACTTAAATTAGTTGATTTAAATCAGTTGCGATAGAACCGAAGGAAGTGTCAAATGCAATATCAGAGACACGAGAAACAACTGAACATAACCGGAGCAGAAAAGCAAAACTTATCTTTTTGCACAATTAATTTTAACTTCGGCTGGGATTCGAACCCACGGCTCAGTCAGCTTATCACGAAGCTACTACTAAACGTAGTCGTCGATGCTTATAACGCCTCACACTAAGGATTATAATCGACGGGCTTTGTGCCAAGACATTTCGCAAACTTAAAGTTTGTATTTTGCATATTCTAGCTATTAGCTTATGCTCATCAGTATGATAGTAAAGTAAAGTAAAGCAGCAACGTGTGCCACTGCTGGGCAAAGGCCCCTTCTCAAATATATGAGAGGGTTTTGGAGCCGGGGAGGGCTCGCCACTGTGCTCTAGTGCAGGTTGGCGGGCTCTTCCTCCTCTTCGAATTATTTTTCAGACATGCAGGTTTCCTCACGATGTTTTCCTTCACCACCGAGCACGTGGTAAATACAGCACTTAAATTTAATTATTATTGCTATTAACACTATTAGTGGTGCCAGCATACTATTAGTGGTGGTGGCAGCGGGGATCGAACCCAGGTCACGCCCGCTTTATGAAACTACAGCTATTAACTTAGCTATCTCTAATACGTAAACTTCATCATCATCATCATTACACACTTAACATTTTAGCCTGTCACAAGTCCACTACTGAACAGCTGTACACCACCCCAAAGATTGCCACAAAGCATTGTCCTGGACCATCTGCATCCATCGACTTCCCGTGGCATTGTGCCTATGAAAGCGCTCTGACCACTACTCTCGCATTTCGCTCCGATATATAGTTGGGAACCGGTAACGGGTCGGCGAATTGGATAAATTCGTAAAGCGAAAAGAACAATTTCTTCGGTGCACAGCAAGTTTTCCCGCGCTGTAGCGTGCAACGTGCGACGTGGCGACGTGCAACGTGACTAGCTCCGTGCTATCGGGGACGATTTAAGTTTCTTCAAATAACTCCACATTGGCTTTAACATTTCAAACTTCAATCATGAAAGTGGCGGAATAGTGTTTCCAACACACGCCCGGTTTTAGCAAAACTTCATGTTCTCTTGTTTAACAACATTTAATGTATTGTTGAATTCACAATCAGTTACTATAATGTTCTCGTATTTATTAACAATTTGGTTCAAAAAAACAAAACTGTGGTTGTCACAGATCTACTATCTTGTAGAGGGGGGTGTGGGCCTCCGGTTACCAAACGAAACGCAGAAGCACAATATGGCTTTACTTCACGTCGGCATCCTGCGAGGTCGTGGTACCACCCTGTTCGAGCGGGACCATTCGAGCAGCAGCAAAAGACACCGCTAGGCTCTATCATGTAGAATACATTATGTGTACACTATTTTATATTTATAATATTATCATTATCATTACGCGTTAACAGGGAGAAAGTTTTTTTTATCGTTTTAATATAAGCCTTTCTTCTTTATAAGCCTCTGCAAGTTTACTGCTGGACATAGGCCTTTTAACGAAAGCTATACACAAAAGCTGCAAATATATCACGCTGGACAAGTGGTTGCGCACTGCTGGAACCCTCGCACTGGAGATGCTGCTCCCCATCACTCGTTTGTGGGATTTGGTTGCGGAAAGTCCGGAACTTTTTTTGGTCGCCTGAGCCTCGTTCGTTGGTTAATCTTTCTTTTTATTACGTAATGTTAGTATAAAAGCATTATTTCCAAAAACAGGAATTTTGCATGCTGTTGTGGCAGAGGCAGTAGAACTTAATTTGGTGGTTAACTTCTCAAAGTGCACTTCCTATTGAAATTCAGAGTCACCCGTTATACGTAGGAATGCAGACGAACTTACAATTATTGCGCTTTTACCCTTTAAAAGTGTAGGAAAGCTTTTGATGCATCAATAACCCCAAAATTTCTTTCTCTCCGTAAATTAAAGCAGCAAACACGAATGCATGAAAAAGTGTGATGAAATCTAAAGTGTTTTAATTTCTATAGTGATTGTTAATAAAAAAAAAACATCGTTTCTTTTCATTTAAACAGCCGCTTCTTGTATTTTTTTGTATAATTTTTATAGGAAAGGAAGAAAACGTGGAAGCGGCTCACATGTAAGTGATTGCCCGCGTACATCTGGAATACCAGAGGCGGTACCAGAGGCGGTACCTCAAAGGCTGGCAACGCACCTGGCGTTGCCAGCCTTTGAGGATATTTGGGAGATGTGAGGGAGGATGAGGAGGGGAATGCGGAGTGGGAGCATCGGGTTACCTCACTCCGCGAACGAAACGCTTAAGCACAATATGCCTCTACTACACGTCGGTATTCTGCGAATTCGTGGTACTACCCCGATTGAGCAGCACCAAAAGCCTCTGCTTAGGTAGAGCCAACGTAGCAAAGTACTAAAATTATTTATTTTTATATGATAACATTTTTTCTTGAATCCCTGTATTGTATTGAATCCTTGTATTCTGTACAAAATAATCATGTTTTATGAAATGGGTGACGTAAAATTCGACTAAGAGACATGTCTGTGAAAACTTAACTAAACCGATGAGGTAAAAGAAGAGTTCACTTCTGTGTGACAAACAGACGATAATGGAAACTTTCTATCAGACTATAAATAGTTCTTTTCTTACATACTTATCTATAACAACATTAGAAACAAAATTAAAAAAAAAAAATAATAAACCGTGCTTGCAAACATGGTTAATTTATGTTTTAATTTGATGCAAATCTTTCGGTAACAACGTGTTTTAAATTGTAATCAAAATTCCGTTCGGCGCGCGGCGATCTCGCATCGCTGGACGCCCGTAGCGGGGACGCAGCCCGGATTAATTATTACCGGTTTGCACTTTAGACAGTGGAACAATAGTTCCGGAGATCCTCAATTCGGTAATCTGAATACGTAGCACCGCTTGTATAAGTTTCCTTTAAAATCTTAGTGTGGCTAATCAAAAAAAAATAATTAAAACAGCAAGCACGAAACAGATCAACTAGAAGCAAGACTTAGTGTTGAAACGCCGTGAATTCTGATTCATCAAACACAATAATTCCCCAAAAGTGCAAGTGTTGCTAAGTTTTGGCTTACCGTTTGCCTGAATAGGAGCGTGTGGAATGGGAAGAAATGTATTCGAGTGGCAACCTCGTACGGGGAAACGCAGTGCATTACGACACCCCACAAGACAGAGTGACGAACTGCACAGTGTTGCGAAAAGTTATAATATAATTAACTAACAAATTGAAAATCACTCTACTTCGAATTACTTGTGGTTAACTAATAATATTATGGAAAACTGGCTTTAATCGAAATGCTTATGTTTATTAACATTGTTTAATCTCGACGAGATAATCCAAATTTAAAAATTAAAAACTTTTCCCGTTCATCGGAATTTTTATCGGGCGCATCATACTGCGGTACTTTGTTAATTAAATGTTCAAAAGCTGTGATTTTGCATAAATTTTAGTTAAGGCTCAATAATGCACGGAGCTTTAAAAGGCTGACTAGCCAATTATGCCACGGTAATTGGCACAATTTTCCAATCATACCAGTTCGATATGGGCACAGATAATAGCTCATCCAATGACTCTCGTTTAAGTTGGGTAAAGTAAATGTGCAATATTAATATAATTATTAATCTAGCCCAAAATACATATACAAGTATCTTGTCATTAAAATGGCAAAAACTAAATTAAAGTTTATTATATTTATAGATAATGTAAGACCATGAATAGATGGTGGGATAACGATCTCGGAAAATACTAGACCAAAATTAAGCTGACCGATGACGGACAGCAGCGTCTATGGTGCCAGGTATCCTTAGCTGTGATGGCCAGCCCGCTTAGCAAGCGTGGTGATTATGGCAATCCATAGGGAGAGGCCTTTATCCTACAGTGGACTATTTACAGGCTCTTAGGGTAGGGTAGGGATAGGTTAAGCATGTATTTTACTTTGTGGTGTTCTACTTTTAAATTTCACCTATCACTTCATTTGTAATGCTTTAAAGATTTTTTTCTAAACTTATCGCACATTGAATGTGACCAAATCGTAACCTTGAATTGGTTCAAAAAAAAAGAAAAAGAAAAAGGTACAAACGTAGTACGTCAGTTTACCTAACGGCAACAAAGAGGCATTCAGAGCGATCTCCGTCTTAGTCAAGAGTCCGACACTTGAACTCGTTCGTCAATCCACTCGAGTTATTGCATCGAAACGACGCTCTCCTTCTCACCGTTACCATAACTCCTTGTTACGCGACGCATTGAACCGCAATAATAACGACTGCGATATCCATGTCTGGGAAATCGTACAGTTGTTGATATCATTACGTGTTCAGCATTCAATGTATTACGATAAATGTAAAGTGCGAGTCTAATGACGCGCAAATACGAGATAGTGCTCCGGTAGAGCTGCAAGTGGTACTGTGTGAGTGCAGAATGCATTATGCAGTTGGCGCGTCGCTGGAATTACTTAAAGCCTTTAGCCAGGTATATCATAATAACTTAGTTTTGATTATCTAATTTTTTTTTAATAGATTGGTGACGGTGGCGGATTTACCCGCAGCCTGAGTAGGATGGAGCCAAGGGCGGAAAAATTTGTTTAATTTTTTTTTCATTACAGAAAATAAAAAAGACAGTATTATATATACGAAGAAAAAAACTCTCGTAAATTTAACAAAATAAAAATATTTTACTACATGAGTAGTATATGAATGGGGGGCTTTTTTAGCTTAGAAATATGTTACCCAAAGATTATTTCTTGAGTAAATTTCAGTAAATCATGAATTGTAAGAATAATCTAGGAACTGACACAAGGATCCGTTAGCTCGCAATCATGCTAATAACGGGATGCTGATGTAATGATGACGATAGAGTACATCACAAAATTTAAATTTTATTGACGAATAAAATATAATTAATAGGATTGTAAACTAGGGTATTCAATTGCAGAGGTTGGTAGGGTCGGCAAAAATTTAATAGCCAACGGAAATCCGCCGGTGATTGGAGAGACAACCGAGCTAAAAGTCCACCTGATGGTAAGTCTCTACTGCGGCCCATGGACAACTTCAATTGAAGAAGATTACAGATGAGTTGACTCCACTGTGAACTGAGATGGAATGGTTAATAGCCTGCAATTATACCGGCTCTGTGTTGTTTTTTTTTATGGGAAGGCGGCAAACGATCAAGCGGCTCACCTGATGGTAAGTGATTACCGTCGCCCACGTACATATGCAACACCAGAGGAGCTGCAGGTGCGTTCCCGGGCTTCAAGGGTGTTTGGGAGATGGGAGGGAGGATGAGGAGGGGGATGGGCAGCGGGAGTTGGTCTCCGGTTACCTTACTCACCAAACCAAACGCAGGAGCACAAGATGCATCTACTTCACGCCGGTATTCTGCGAGGCTGTGGTATGCCGGCCCATTCGAGTAGCAGTTAAAGCCGCCTTTTGGCTCTACCACGTTAGAAAACCTTTCTTTTTTTTTATGGAAAGGCGGCAAACGAGCAAGCGTCTCACCTGATGGCAAGTGATTACCGTCGTCCACATACATCTGCAAAACCATAGATGCTGCAGGTGCGTTGCCGGTCTTTAAGGATATTTGGGAGATGGGAGGGAAGAGGAGGGGAATAGGGAGGGGATGTGGGCCTCCGGTTAACTCACTCACCAAACGAAACGCAGAAGCACAAGATACCTCTACTTCACGCCGGTATTCTGCGAGGCCGTGGTATCAATCCGGTCGAGCCGGCCCATTCGAGCAGCAGCTAAAGCCGCCGCTTGGCTCTACCACGCTTAAAAACCGGAGCATGCGGGTTTAACTTTAATTCAGAGTGGCAACTTCAAACTTTAACTTATTATATTCGGTATGCCGTTGGAGCTGTCCCAAACTAGATTAACCCAAAAACATGAACATCATTCAGATTATTTATTTTGGTATAACGATGTGAAACATTTTGAACTTCATCTAAAATTCTCTTTTCGTCACTGTTCTCATAGAGTTGGATTCACGACGAGATCATCGTGACGAATGGCATCATTTATTCAATGATCGATAGTTCCGCTGTGACGTCAGTCACTTTCATTACGTATTAAACTTATAGATGCATCCTGTCGAATAAATACCGCATATATCACGTATGCATTCAGTTTCCGCTCGCAACGGTATCCCAATAACCTAGCAACCGTTGGCCGCATTGCATTGGTGACTGTTGAAATTATTTTTTCATCATACATCGACGCTATTGTTCTCGACTCCTATTCCCCGTGCGAAGGGGAGCAGGAATCGCTTTGTGCGGTGGTGACGTTCACGGCCGATGGACGGTCTCATTGTAAAGGTATCAGGTAATGCCGGTGATTCATTGCGCGGTGGAGGGCGGCGCTGGACTCAGCTCATCGATATCGGAAAACGGTGCGCGTTTGATATCGGCACCCGTTATTATTATTACATACCGTACGGTTTGTACGTAGTGTGATATTGCGTTGATATACGTAAGGTAATGGCGAACAGACAAGTGCTAACACTGATTATAAGAATTGTTCATTATAATGATATTTTACCAATTGGTAGACGAAGAAATATCTACATATATAAAAAACAATGTTTCTTTGTTTGTACCTTATATACAAGCAAGCCACTGGATCGAATAAGCTCAAATTAATACCTTTTTTTAAACCAGTACTTAGAAAATAGTCACTGTGACGCGCGACTGGTTTCAGTAAGTTTTTTTTTTAATTATGTTCGAACCGTTATCGTATCGTTATATAATTACAAAACTTTGAATATCTGTCCATCGGTTATGTTTTGTTTGGCCAACGCGTCGTCGTTAAACACTGGTATGAAGCAGAAGCATCTTGTGCTTCTGAGTTTCGTTCGGTGAGTGAGGTAACCGGAGGCCCACTCCGCCTCCCCATCCCCCATCCTCATCCTCCCTCCCAACTTCCTAATATCCTTAAAGGCCGACAACGAACCTGCAGTCACTCTGGTGTTGCAGATGTACATGGGCGGCGGTAATCACTTATCACTGGTTGAGCCGCTTGGTCGTTTGCCCCCTTGCCCATAAAAAATTGTTAAAATATTTTATTAAAACTCTTGGAACTAACTTGTCAAAGGTACTCCCTACCCGTCGCGTTCAATATCTGAAGCGAGTCGTGACGAACCGAATTCTTTTTTGCTATGCTCATATGGACAAGCGTTTGTGTGCTTAATAATTATTATTTCATCATTTTCGATTAAGCCTTTGTATTATTTATCATGCAAATGATTTGTGTCAGCGACTGTACCAGTTTTAAAGATAAATCGCCAGTCGTTTAACCCCGAACAAGAATTGAATTTATTTTGATAGCAATTTTTCCCTTGCTCATTCGATGATACCATTGTTGGTTTCGCTGGACTGCAGCAAATTCATTATTTTTATATTAAAAAAAAATTGTCACACAGTCCTTAAACAGGATTGTTGGGCACAAGGGGTGGCGTTATAAATACACAGATGGCGATAAGGTAACAAAAATTAGCGAGGCTATTGCATTTAAAAAAATATCCCAATTTCAAAAGACAATATGGCTGTGTGCTGCCACCTGCTTGGGATCCGGTTATTAATAAAATTAAATCAAAGATCAAGCATTACACTGCTCGACCTCAGGATACCGTGGCAAGGCACCTGCAGCACCTCTGGTGTTGCAGATGTACGTTGGCGATGATAATCATTTTCCGACGGGTGAACCACATGTTCATTTCCTTCCTTTCCCATAAAATAAAAGAAAAAAAAGATTATATAGAATATAAAATTTGTCACATGATAACTTTATAAAATATTTGAAAGGAAACTATTATTTACGGATTTTGTCGCATTTAATTATGTTTTTATACTCCCTCCGTATCGATTGCTTTAAAGCAGCCGTGATCACGGAGGGACTGAGGTGTTAGACGTCCAGATGTCATAGTTAACTCGGGCTACCTTCAGCTCTTTTTTTTTTTTTGTGGTCCAATCTACGCAGAATGTGCTTACAGTAAGATCGTGTTAAGGTCTTGCATTGGTATGCTTTTTAGACTTAATTTCATTTATTACTGGATCCCAACCCGGTGGTAGTACCGAACCATCTTCTCGGTGTTCTTTTGCGAGGATTTGTGGTGTATCAAATCTGATGTAATGTTTGGGGCGATCAAGGATATTCCTTCCTGGAGCGTAGGTGTTTCACGTCAGCTATGTGTTCTTTCCCCCGGGTCCTTTCAGATCTTTTAGTTTGCCATATGTAAGAGAGTTCACATTCAGAATCAAGCTCGTACACTCCTGCATCTTGTAGAGGGATATTGCACTTGACAGATGGTAAAAATTGACTCATCTTTTTCTCCGGATTGAAAAACGTTTTTATAGAAGCCCTCTTCAAGATATAGCCAATCTTGTCCGTAATCCATCTGATGTACGGTAATACAGCAGGCACTAGCTCGACTGAGGCCGGCTTCACTCGGTCACTGTGACGGAGGCGCGGAACCCGAAGCTTATTGTCGTGCAGGACTTGCTTGACATGCTGAAGCTCGATGGCCAAGTGTTTACTGTCACAGACCCCTCGTGCTCTCTGAAACAAAGATTTACCAACAGTAGTTTATTTAACGTGGTAGAGCCAAGCGGCGGCTTTTGCTGCCGCAGGAATGGGCCGGCTCGTCCGGATAAGTACCACGGCCTCGCAGAATACCGGCGTGAAGTAGAGGCATCTTGTGCTTCTGCGTTTCGTGCGGTGAGTGAGGTAACCGGAGGCCCTCTCCCCCCTCCCCCCTCCCCGAATATGGTAGCGGTATATAATTTTGAGCTACCCCAGGAGGGCACCAGTACCTACGGTTCTGGAGAATCCCTCACTGAGCATCCACGTTCAGGCTTTCCTACGCTACCTAATCGTGGATGCTCAGTCTGCCCCGCGTATTCTGGGGGGGGGGGGGGCAATATTCCGCTCTCTTTCTTTCCTACTCGAGGCAAACGCAGCAAGGAAACTATGGCATCCCCTACCGCGCTCGCCGTGGATTTCTGCAATATCAGGGGACTCCACTCGAATCTTAGCGCCGTTCATTACCATCTTGAAACGGCGAAGCCAGCCTTGCTTTTTCTTACAGAGACTCAGATATCGTCTCCGGCTGATACCTCTTATCTCCATTACCCGGGGTACAAACTAGAACACTCCTTTGTGCCCCGGAGTTTGCGTATACGTCAGAGATGATATCTGTTCTCGACGCCTCGGTAGTCTTGAAGGTTTGGACCTATCTACCGTTTGGCTGCGCATCGACAGCGACGACCATCCGCGCGTCTATGCGTGCCTTTACAGGTCCCATAGCGGTAATACCGTAACTGACCGACTCATCGACCACATCCAAATGGCTACAGATTCCGTGCTACAACAGATCCCATCCGCAGAGATCGTGATTCTCGGCGATTTTAATGCCCACCACACCGATTGGCTCGGTTCTCGCATAACCGATCATGCGGGGAGATCTGCTCACGACTTTGCATTAGCAAATGGCCTGACACAACTGGTAACCTCGCCGACGCGGATTCCAGACGTGGAAGGTCATACACCTTCCCTGTTGGACCTTTTGCTGACCTCACACCCGGACGGATATTTGGTCTCAGTCGATGCCCCTCTTGGCTCGTCGGACCACTGTCTGATCTGGAGTGTAGTGCCTATCGCGCGCCGATCCCGAACGCGATCTGCGGGCTTCCGCCGTGTGTGGCACTATAGGTCGGCAGATTGGGATGGAATTCGGTCTTTCTTTGCTTCCTACCCATGGGGGCAGGTTTGCTTCTCGCTGGATGATCCCAACGCCGTTGCAGATTCTGTCACCGATGTGGTACTTCAGGAATGGAACTTTTATTCCGTTCTCTGCAGTGCCTGTCGGAGGTAAATCCCAGCCTTGGTTTGGTCGCACCTGCAAAATAGCGTCACGCCGAAAGCGGAAGTGCTACCAGGTCTGGGCCGATGCATCGGCGTCTCGGGATGCAAAACCAGTGCTCTTAAAACGAGTACAACTCTGCCTCCAGGTCCTTCAAAAGAGTTATCGCTGCGGCAAAGTTAAAGCACATTGGCAGAATTGGCGCGAGACTAGTTCGCCTCCCATCGGGATCCCGCGCATTCTGGTCTCTCGCCAAGGCTGTCCAGGGAACTTCTGTCAGCCATCTCTCCCATCTCTACACAAGGAGGATGATTCGCTGGCCCATACTGCAAAAGAGAAAGCCGATCTCTTGGGCTCTCTTTTTGCATCCAACTCGACTCTTGATGACCGGGGAAACTCTCCACCTACCATCCCGTGGTGTAAGTGCTCCATGCCGGAAATTCAGTTTCTGCAGAGCTCAGTGCGAAAGGCACTCCGCTCCTGGACATTCATAAGTCGAGTGGGCCGCACGGAATCCCTCAATTGTGCTGAGGATGTGTGCCCCTGAGTTGGCACCGGTTCTCACGCGTCTTTTCCGGCACTCCTACTCTTCAGGCGTCGTCCCGGAATCTTGGAAGACAGCATTTGTGCATCAATACCCAAAAAGGCGACCGCTCTGATCCGTCCAACTACAGGCCTATTGCCATCACCCCCTTGTTATCTAAAATAATGGAGTCACTCATCAACACCCAGCTCCTGAGGTATCTGGAGGAACACCAGCTCATCAGTGACCGACAGTACGGTTTCCGTCACGGACGATCAGCTGGTGATCTTCTAGTTTACCTGACTCACCGATGGGCAGAAGCAGTTGAGTCTAAGGGGGAGGCTTTGGCGGTTAGTCTGGACGTAGCGAAAGCATTTGATAGGGTTTGGCATAAAGCGCTTCTTTCAAAGCTTTCATCTTACGGGGTTCCTGAGAGATTGTGCAACTGGGTCACCAGCTTCCTCACGGATCGGAGCATCAAGGTTGTTGTCGACGGTGCATGCTCGGACCCCAAACCCGTGAATGCTGGTGTTCCACAAGGCTGTGTGCTATCTCCCACTCTGTTCCTTCTGCATATCAAAGACATGCTACAAATCAGTAGCATTCATTGCTATGCAGACGACAGCACGGGTGATGCCCTATATACAGGCCGTGCGAATATTTCTTGGGAACACGTCGACGAGTGCCGGAACAAACTTGTGTCTGAAGTCGAGACCTTGTTATTCAAAGTCTCGGATTGGGGTCGACGTAATTTGGTCCTATTCAACCCCAAAAGACACAGGTTTGCGCGTTCACCGCTAAAAGAATCCCTTTGTCGTTTCTCCTCTTTTGAGAACATTCCCTTATTGCCTCAGCCAGTATCAGAATCCTTGGCGTTGACATATCGAGCGACGTTCAGTTCCGTGGTCACTTGGAGGAAAGGCCAAATTGGCCTCAAAAAGCTTGGTGTGCTCTGTAGAGCGGGACAGTATTTCATGCCGGTCCACCGTTTGCAACTTAATAAGGCGCAAGTTCGGCCCCACATGGAATACTGTTCTCATCTCTGGGCAGGGGCACCCCAGTACCAACTCCTTCCATTTGACCGTATCCAACGTCGAGCAGCTCGAATTGTCGGCGACCAAGCTCTCTGATCGGCTTGATCATTTGGCCTTGCGAAGAGATGTTGCTTCTCTTTGCATTTTTACAAAATTTTCCACGGGGAATGTTCTGAGGAATTGTTCGGATTGATCCCAGCTGCTGAGTTTCACCATCGTACATCGCGACAGAATTCGAAGTTCCATCGATACCACCTAGATGGTTGGCATTCCACCACAGTGCGTTTTAATCGAAGTTTTCTGCCACGCACTTCGATTTTGTGGAATCAGCTGTCGCCAGCAGTATTTCCGAACAGTTACGACTTAGGGACCTTCAAGAAAAGAGCTTATTCCTTCCTTAAATGCCGGCAGCGCCTCTGTAGCTCCTCTGGTGTTGTGGATGTTCGTGGGCGTCGGTGATCACTTACCATCAGGTGAGCCGCACGCTCGTTTGCCCCCTTCTACTATAAAAAAAAAAAAAAAAAGTAGCTAACTGAGATGGATGGTGGTGAGATTCTACCAATTAAACAATTAAATATCTGTTTGTATGGGTCTTTTTACTATACATAGTGTGGCTTATGATGGATGGTACTAAGCTATTTACGTCTAGATTAAGAAGAGTTTCTTAATCAGATCGCTAGTTGTTTTTAGCTTACTGGTAGTGGGGTCGGTTTGAACCTTTCTGTATCGCCATAAAATCCATAAATAATAGTTTAATTTCAAATGTTCAGTGTTCGCGTAAATACTGGAAATTATTTATAAAATATATCTACTATAGAGCAGTTCTTGTTCATATCCCCATGATATTCATGTAATCCAGCAAATTTGACGGACACGGCTCAATAGCCCATCGCGTTACAAGGGCTCGCATAGCTTCAGCATGCTCTGCAACGCTTGCGGGAATTTAATGAGGCTGCATTGAATAGGGGAGAGATATTATAATATAACACTTTGTGAAGCTCCAGTCTGAGTGTTTACATTTCAAATATGTAACATGGATTAGAAAATAAAAGGCTAAAGAGAAAAAAATCTAGTTCTTAACATCAAGAAGAATATTAAAAAAAAAGACTTCTTTAACAGTGTAACATCGCACCTTTGGAGCAGCTGTCAAACTAATTTCGAGTATACTAGAGTTTAAGAGGATAATATCTACCATCTCCTTCTGCAAATTCCCACCACACATGCACGTGGTGCACCATGCTAACGAACAAACCCGACTCCGACAGATTTATGATGGAATATCCGTTCAAATTCATCGTACCAAAATGGTTGGGGTTTCTCATAGACTAATAATGGAGGTTAATTGGAGGCAGCATTACTGATGCTATGTACTATATTTTTTTATGGACAAATGAGCAAAATGCTCACCTGATGGTAAATGGTCACCATCACCCATGTACATTTGCAACACCAGAGGAGCTGCAGGTCAGTTGCCGGCCTTTGAAGATATTTTGCCGAACAAAACGCAAAAGCACAACATGTTTCTACTACACGTCGGCATTCTGTGAGGTCGTGGTACAACCCCGGTAGAGGCGGGCCCATTCTCTATCTCTCTCCCACGGAGAAAATCTCTCCCTGTCTCTAGGCTTTGTGGGATATCCGTTAGCATGGTATTGTTTTTTTTTTAATAGAAGAAGGGGGCAAACGAGCTTGCGGCTCACCTGATGATAAGTGATCACCGACGCCCATGAACATCCATAACACCAAAGGAGCAACAGATGCGCTGCCGGCCTCTATGGAAGGAATAGGCTCTTCTTGAAAGTCCCTAAGTCGTAACAGTTCGAAAATACTGCTGGCGACAGCTGATTCCACAAAGTCGAAGGGCGTGGCAGAAAGATTCGATTAAAACGCACTGTGGTGGAATGCCAACCATCTAGGTTCTATCGATGGAACTTCGAATTCTGTCGAATTGTTCTAGGTATTGTACAGACGGGAATGTATTGGGATCTCGTGACAGCGTGAGCTTGGTGTTCAGTCTCATTGATGCATGAGTCCGTGGTTAGTGCCATGTAAGCTCGGATGAAAAAAAACATATATGTATGGGTATGGGTTGGATACTTTTTTTCTTGTTATTACGTTACGTTACGTTATATTTTTAGCATTTTTTTTATAACAAATATTAGCATCCCATAAGATTGCTCCAATAACTCCAATGACTGCCAGATTCTTAGCTCGCGTTTCGCATTAGCATATTATTTTATCATCATTTATAATGGGAAGCTTTTTTGTAAACTATTCTGCGATCGGTTTGGCCAAAAGCCAGAACACCCCAGATGGAAAAGGGCATGTGAAGTCATCAATTTTATATAAGAAGCTCAAAGAAAGATAACCTATACGTTTAATTTGAAATTAGATTAGTGTAACAATTATTATTTACTGTCAGAGTGTCAAAATAGTCGCTACCGGTGAGATTTCACCTTCACACTATATCTCTTCTTATAAAACCTTATATTGTATATTGAGAGCCGTGGTAGCCTAGTGGTCAGCGCGCTCACATTAGTGTCTTAGAGCGTGAGTGACCTGGTTTCGACCCCTGGTATTTACCACGTGCTCCACGGTGAAGGAAAACAGCGTGAGGAAACCTGCGTGTCTGAGAAATAATAATTATTATTTCGAGGATATGTGAAGCCCGCCAACGTGGAGCATCGTGGCGGTTTTCGGCTTCTAAACCCTCTCTGATTACTATTATTAGTATTTGAGAAGGACGACTATGCCCAGCAGTGGGCAGTTACAGGCTGTTACTTTACTTTTATTGTATATTGATCATATTTATCTTTGCTATCATTTTGAGAGACTTTGATGCGGTTGTGGGGGATGATTGCCGCGTGGGTCGTACTTGTGAACAGGTTCTGTTTGCGGAGGATGCTAATTTAATTTTGTGGATATTCATGCAGCATGCTTTCAATTGCCTATGGGATCGTACCTTTTGTTTTATGACATTATATGCATTAAAATTATTGTTTTTTTTTTCTTTTTTGCCGTGTAATTGCTAAGCTTTTGGCCGCGGTACTGCGGGACGCGGGTTCGATTTCCGAGCGGCATTAATTTTTTTATATGGTTTACAAATATTTATTTCGGATTCGATTGTTTGTCCGTGTGCAATTAATGTATAGAAACTGTCTTCGCGATACAGGAGAAATTCTAAATTCTCTGAGATAAAAAAAACACACACAAAAATAATTTCCATCGTCTTTTCAATGTTCCTTCTCCGTTAACCGTTACGGCACTGCAATATCTACTGCGAAGTTGAGAACTTCACCATTACCGCCAGTAGATAGTCCACTGCAGGACTAAGGCCTCTCCCATAAGGAGCAGCAGCAGATAAGCGATCTCAGTACCAGACACTTCGCACCTTTGATGCTGCCGACCGTGGAGCTTTGTCGGTAGACATTGCGCTTTTCAGGGCTTTAAGTTGAGAACTACCTATTAGTTTCAAGCCTTACGAGGTCGTAATTTTAACAAACGCAACACGTAATCATGGCATCCCCTACGTCATTAATGGTGTAATTCAATTAAATCCGTTGTCGCGGCTCTAGTAAAGCTATATGATACAACACTTGTGCAAAATTACAGCCGACTACCCTGCGGGAGATTACACGGGTATAAGATATATTCATTAATACGGCTTAAAGCGGATAATATCAAGTAAGGTAATTTTGATGGCAATACTTAGCACATTTAAATCGTGCGCTCTGGTCAGTTTGTTTAACACGATATTTATTTATATCGTCTTCTGTCAAAAGATAATTTACAATGGCAGAGCTGACTGAGAGAAGTCTCTCATTGGTAAATCTATCAATACCACCATCTTAATTTTTTTTTATTGAAAAAGGCGGGAAACGATCAAGCGGCTCACCTGATGGTAAGTGACTACCGTCACCAGAAGTGCTGCAGATGCGTTGCCGGCTTTAAAGGGTGTTTGGGAGACGGGAGGGAGGATGAGTAGAGAGATAGGGAGTGGACCTCCGGTCACCTCCGGTCACCTCACTCGACGAACGAAACGCAGAACTTGTGCTTCTCTATTCACGACGGTGTTCTGCAAGCCGTGGTGCCAACCCGGTCGAGCCGGCCTATTCGAGCAGCAGCTAATGCCGCCGCTTGGCTCTACTACGTGTAATTTATATTTAATGCAGATATTATTGGACGGCCTTTAGCCAAAAAAAGAGAAAGAGTTGTACCATATTTAATATGGTACAGAACTGAAACTAACGGTACGTAGGTGTCAATAATTCACATCGAAAAAGATATAATGAAACAAAAAAACTATAAGCAAAATCCAATATTCTGAAACTGAAATAAAGCCTCGAAAAATAGTTTCGAATAATATTTATCTAGCAGTGAAACAAAAGTGAGCGGAGCGAGAACTTTACAACCCTGTCATTGTTGAAACCTCGACCGCTTCGAGAGTAGAAATAAAATCTTGGTCGAACGCCTTATTGTGAACGCCACAAAGCTCAAAGTTGTATTGCGTTTGGTGCGTTACGGAAGGACGGCACTAAAAAAAAGTATTATTGTCCGCGTACAAAACATTTTGAATTTAGAAGAGGCAATGTGTGTCTAAATAAAGAATAGTGTCATGAAAATTGATGATCACTAGATGATCTTATTTGAAGTTGAGTTTGAAAAAAAAAGGACTAAAAACTAAAACAGTCAAGCGTTTTTTATTGGATAATATATTTGTTGAATATAATCGCACATTAAAGATGCGCGCATCGACGGCCACGTGGTCTTAATGTGAACAGGTTGGCGATTGGTGTCGAGCCATGAGTCCAGGGATCAAATCCCAACCGAAGTTGATATCTGTGGCGACATTTGTGAGATCAGCAAGCTGGAGTCGCAATGGGCCGGCTGAAGGGCTAGAGTCGCACGCACGTCACAGTGCTGACAACAGTTGGGTAGGTAAGGTTCTCGAGTGGAAACCTAACACCATCCATCCATCCTATCCCATGTAAAACAAATGGTACTTCCTAACAAAAACTGTATCAACGTACATGACGAGTTTATTCGTGGTAGAGCCATCGAATGGGCTGGCTCAGTTGCTGCCACGACCTCGTAGAATACCGGCCTGAAGTAGAGGCATCTTGTGCATCTGCGTTTCGTTCGGTGAGTGAGGTAACCGGAGGCCCACGCCGGCTCGCCATCCTCCCTCCCGTCAAACAAATACCCTAAAAGGCCGGCAACGCAGCTGCAGCATCTCTGGTGTTTCGGACGGTGATCACTTTCCATCAGAAGAACCGCCTGTGCGTTTATAGCTTTCGCATAAAAAAAAATAACGAATGTGCTGTTAAAGTGAAGTAAAATATTAAAGTACAACACTCTGTGAACGAATCGAAAGTAGGTTGACGAAACAAATATATGAGGTGAGTGCAAATGGAGTCGGTAGAGGAAGACCAAGGCGAACATTTCACGATCAAATCGGAGACGTTCTAAAAAAAGGCCAGGTCAAGAGTACTCTAAACAAACGAGCGTGCATGCGAAGATTGATGAAAGTGGGAGAAGCGAAAGACGTATGTCAGGACCGTAGCAAGTGGAAGAAGATTGTCTCTGTCTACCCCGTTGGGAACAAGGCGTGAATATATACATACATACTCCGTGAACGTAGGTGCAGTGGGAGCGGCTGTGACTTATTGATTCACAAGAACGATGCATATGGGAACCGCATACATCTTTTTTTGTACATCCGTTGCTTGCAAATTGTATAAGAATAATAACTAATAAGAAAACATTGTAATGATTACTAGTGTTTACTCGAATGCTGCACATTTGAAATGAAACTATCTTTGTCAGATGTCATCGCGTTTAATAAGAATTATTATATTTTGTTAACATCTAACAAGCGTGTTTTCCTTCAATTGGTTTTGTTTAAAAAAATGGCATGTTTTCGTGCATTTATTCATTTGCATAGATTTCATTCCGTTATCTCTTAAAATCGTCTACATAAATAATTTGAATTATTAAATCTCTACAAAAGTAAAAGCTAAATATTGAATAGTGGAAGGTTCGTAAAACATTATTTATTATATTATATATTATTATATCATCAAAATAAGATTATTTATTATTTCTTAGACATTAAGGTTTCCTCACCGCCGAGCACGTGGTAAATGAAGCACTTGAAATTGCTATTAACAATATTAGTGGTGAGACTGAAGTGAGTGCCTTGACCACTAGGCTGCCTTGGTTCAATCAATGATGAACATGTGCTGCATCCAAAATGTATACGAAACATAATATATAAAAAAGCATTGTAATGATTACTTGTATCTACGCGAATACAACACATTTGAAATTAAACAATCATTAACGGTTTTTATCGCGTTTAATTCGAATTTATATATTTTAAAAACAAACTTTAATTATTTTTTTTCTAAAACAACGTCTTGGTTTAGTGCATTTTTAACATTTACATTCATTCATAAATTTCGTTAAATTGTCTATACAAATATTTTGAATTATTAAATTTCTCCAACAGAAAAAAGCTCAATATTAAACAGTGGAAGGTTTGCAAAAAATGATTGAATAACGAATTTTCATTTACTCAGAATAAACATTGTTCATGGTTGGAGTTGGCAACACACAGTTGGGGTAGATTTATATGATTTATTTTTCGTTATAGTTGTTAAAGGGGCATACATCATCAACCATATTAGACAGAGCCTAATAGCACCCTTCTAACGATGGTTTTCGTAGGCGCGATATGTAATGTGAGAATTGCAGAAATTTTAATGAGGGTAAATGAATAGAGGATCTCTTTATGAATACATCGTTATAACACTTATGTTTGTTTTTTTTTTCAGTTTTCGCAAAGTAAATTGACTATAAAGTAACAAATATAAACATCTGTATGTCTTCTGGAAATAACTTCGGTCTGCGACGTATATACCAGATTTTAGACAGAAACTGCAGTTTACTATCTATTGTGATATTGCTTACCTTAAATTTCTAACACTATTCATCACGTACGTCACGACACAAGAAGCTCAATATACTATAGACAGGAAAAATAAAGGTCTTTACAAGGTGTCCATCGTTTAGTTCTTATACATGAAATAACGTACACTCCGATTTGGTGTTGTTTTCTATTCAGACCCTCGTCTGGCATTAAGTTCGCGAGCAGCATTCAATGAAATAATAGTGATTAAATTTAAAAAAATGTAACGATCATTCGGGCACTATAAGGCCCATTCCCCCTCCCCAACTCCCCTTCCTGCCCTCCCACCCAGCACCCACTGGTGTTGAAAATTTCCGTGACTGACTGTTACCATCAGGTAAGCCGTTTGCTCATATGCCCCCTTTATGATATAAAATAAAAAGTAGAGTAATGAACAGCTAGAGCTGTCATAATAACTTACATTCAGAATAACCTTGTGCGTAACCTCGTATGTTTCACAAACGCTATCAGGTTTTATTAAAGTTTTGAAGTCTCATCTTCCTCACATCAACCAGATTACATGTAAACAGGATAAAGGGACGATTGAAAGGCGGTACGGGAAGGGCATGTAGGTGGGAGGCGTGCGCGATCGAACATTGTGAATAGATGTGCGATGAACCTTACTTATCAGTATACGAGCTTCACCAGTAAATATCCAGTAAACATTGATATCCTAAATTACTGCCTATAGTGAGTTTTGAACGTGAATATCATTCATATGTCAAGCAAGCCTTAAAGGCCGGCAGCGCATCTGTAGCTCCTCTGGTGTTGTGGATGTTCGTGGGCGTCGGTGATCACTTACCATCAGGTGAGCCGCACGCTCGTTTGCTCCCTTCTTCTATTTAAAAAAAAAGCAGAAAACTAGAAAATTAATATGTCCAATTTACGTTATTCATTTTATATTAAAAGGTTTATACTTATTCTTCTAAGGAAGCGCCATTATTGTATATTAAGTTTCGTCGCAGTGGTGGTACCCTGAGGATGCTCTCCATCATTACTCTGCGGTATTTGGGTTCTGCGAGTTTGGACGGATTACCGCAATCGTTTCGTCGTTCATTAGATACTTTATCGTATGTTACCCAGTGGGGTGTGCGTGCAGTGCATTGGCATTGGAGTAGAATTGCCCAGTAGATATTGTACGTACCCTTGGACGTACAATATCTACTGGGGAAATTAGACGAAGTTAAGGAACTTCATTTAATTTAAAAAAGACAAAGACAGCACTCTACAGTCTACTTTAGAGAATTACCATGAAAAACTCCCTTCTCATCGAGTCTCCTGATACATAAGCAGATCTCCTAACCTCTCAAATAACAAACAACAGATTTAACAGATGTTAAATCCATTTTTGCTGATAACATCATAAGATAAAGACACCCAGATTACACTGCAATTTGACAAATGTAATATTAACATTTGATATCAGATAAAATTTGGTCCATATCGACGGTTTTTTCTGAGAAATGTTAATAATTCATACCCATGTTATTTAGCACTACATGTTTTTCGTTATGAATAAAGTAACACAACCGAAAATATGTCCTTTTTTTTACATTAAATGATATAAAAATAACCTTGAAGCGCAGACGTCTTTGTTAAGTCTGTATGATATAAAAATTATAAATACCTATATAAACAAAAACGTCTTTTCCAATGTTTGACTTTGCTTACATTTGCAAGAACCGCTGAATATAATTGATTATTTTAGTTAATTTAAAAAAAAATACGGTTAACTTAGTAATATACACGCTTTTCATCATCAGGTGAAATGTGTGTGATGATGTAAAATCGAATGAGTCCAAACACGTTAAGCCCCATTTAAGGATTCCGTTATCCACTTTCAAGCTCCATCATCAGACCAGGGCGATGGTATCACATAAAGTACAGACATCGATTCCTAATGTGTACAAAATTTCAAAAGGGTCGAAAGTCTGGAAGTGGGTGAATATTGTATTGAAAGATTTACTTACATATACATACTTACAGGACAATCTAATAAAAGTGTGTAAAATCAACAACACTATAAGGGAATATACCACCTCGACATAAACTATAGTACAGTTTTATAATAAGGAAGAAGTATCAGTAAAGTGTTTAATGTGTAAATCGTAGTTTGGTCTTCATGGTACAGGCTCGCCTAGTGTGAAGACCATAGATTATCATTATCACAAGCGGCGGCTTCAGCTGCTGCTCGAATGGGCCGGCTCGGCCGGATGGGTACCACGGCCTCGCAGAATACCGGCGTGAAGTAGAGGCATCTTGTGCTTTCTTCGTTCGGTGAGTGAGGTAACCGTCGGCCCACTCCCCCTCCCTGTTCCCCTCCTCGTCCCTCCCATCTTCCAAATATCCTTAAAGAGCGGCAACTCACCTGCAGCATCTATGGTGATGCAGATGTACGTGGGCGACGGTAATCACTTACCATCAGGTGAACCGCTTGCTCGTTTGTCGTCTTTTCCATAAAAAAATAAATAAAATATCATGTATGTCAAAATGTGCTACAATCATAGACATAAAGGATTGGTTTAGGATACTATAATGATATATGCATTATGGTTGTAAATAAAATATTTTCTATTTCTTTCTTTCCCCCGTGGGAAACGTAAAAGAAAGCTTACGTCAGATATCAGAAATAAATATCGCAAACTGTCATAACAAAATTTTTTAGACCGGCAAGGGTAGTAGCATGAGGGTTATGGTAAATTCTCCTATAGGGATAGATCTATGACCAGCAGTGGACACAGCAAAAAGGAACAGAAAACCAGTTTTGTATCTTCTACCTTCGATCTATTCTCATTCACATTTAACATAATGGATGAATGGCGCAGAGATCACTAAGGCATCAGTAAAACCGAGAAGGTATTTCGTTGAGTTACAGTTTGTGTAATTTACAAATAACTTATTTGTGTGGTTTACCCATGCTTTTGATTATGTCATTCAGTTAATGTGATACAGGTTTAATGACGATCAAAAGCTTCTTACTTAAATTACAAATAGTTTGCTGTCTAAACAGCACAGTTTACTTTATCCTCATGGTCTATTCATTGGAAAACCATATATGACACTCGCTGCCAAATTTGTCCATGATAGCCTTGTGGTCGGCGCGCTCACTTCACTATCGTAGACCGCGCGTGAATTGGGTTCGATCCCCGGTGCCGGCACAATTAAATTTGTTAAAAGCAATTTTAGGTGCTGTATTTATCACGTGTTCGGTGGTGAAGGAAAACTTTTTCGAGGATTTTTTATGGGAAAGACGGCAAACGAGCAAGCGGTTCACCTGATGGTAAGTGATTACCGTCGCCCACGTTCATCTGCAAAACCAGAGGTGCTCCAGGTGCGTTGCTGGCCTTTAAGGGTATTTGGAAGGGAGGATGAGGAGAGGAATGGGGAGGGGGAGTGGGCCTCCGGTTACCTCACTTACCGAACGAAACGCAGAAGCACAAGATTGTTCTACTTCACGCCGGTATTCTGCGAGGCCGTAGTACCAACCCGGTCGAGCCGGCCCATTCGAGCAGCAGCAAAAGCCGCCGTTTGGCTCTGCTACGTTTAAAAGGATATGTGAAGCCCGTCCACTCGAACTGGAGTAGCATAGCGGGCCATTCTCGACTCCGAAACCTTCTCAGATATTTGAAAAGGAGACCCACTTTGCCCAGTTGTGGGCACTTGCAGGCTGCTACTTTACTTACCGGCAGAATCATCGTGGTAGTTGTAGTAACACTACTACAGCATTATAGTGAGTATGAGAGTATAGTTTTTATACGTGATTGAGTCAAGTGGCGCCTTTTGCTGCTTCTCGAATGGACCTGGACGGCTCGACCGGGATAGTACCACGGCCTGGCAGAATGCAGACGTGAAGTAGAGGCATCTTGTGCTTCTGCGTTTACCTGAGGTAACCGGAGGCCCATCGATGCCCACGTTCCTTGTGGGCTACCGAGCTTTACACAAGATGCCTCTACTTTCTCTGTTTCGAGCAGCAACAAAGACAGTAGTTTGACTCTACCACGCATAAATATAGAGTTAGTTAATTCGCAATTATTCTAATTCCTCTGTTCATAAAGTATTAAACAACTTTTGAATTATGAGAAATTAGCAATCGGTTTTTTTTTAACATCTAGCAATTTCCATATACGATATGTTACGTATGGTTTTAATGGATTTTCAAAATATTCGGTAATATCAATCAGGCGGCGATTATTGATACATCGGTATGCAGGTGGTAGGAGTAAACTCAATCGGACGCCGTAATTCCTCTCGCAACGTTAATATGCCGAATCAATCTAATTTGTCAATGAAAGTCGGGAGCAGGCGTTGATTGCTTGGAGTGAGGTTAAAATGCTGCTTTCATGCAAATAATATTTCTTATATTTTTTTTTCCAAATTACTATTGGTCCACCGACATGCGAGCCGTGGTAGCCCAGTTAGTCAGGGTGCTCGCTTGATTTTCATAGAGCGCGCATGACCTGGGTTTGATCCCGGCCGTTCCCGTTTGTGCCGGAAACACTGAAATTGTTAATTTAAATTTTAAGTGCAAAGAAACACTTCGCGAGGAAACCAGCATTTCTGAGAATTAATAAATAAAGTATAAAAAAAATTATTTTGAGAATATACGAAGGCGCCAACCTCTTGACCCTTCTCGGTTTCAAAACCTTCTCAGGTATTTGAGAAGGAAAGTTTGGTCCAGCAGTGGGTTCTTGCAAGCAGCCACTTGATATATTTCTGGTACTGCAGACAATATCCAAATTGGCACACTATTACAGCAGACATTATACACAGTAGAGCCAGCGGAGCGAGGGGAGCAAGCCGCGGCTTTTGCTGCTGATTGAATGGGCCGGCTCGACCGGATTGGTACCACGGCCTAGCAGAATACCGGCGTGAAGTAGAGGCATCTTGTGCTTCTACGTTTCGTTCAGTAAGTGAGGTAATCGGAGGTCCACACCCCCTTCCCATCTCCCTCCTCATCCTCCCTCCCATCTCCCAAATACCCCTAAAGGCCAGCAACGCACCTCTGGTGTTGCGGATGTACGTGGGCGACGGTATTCACTTACCATCAAGTGAACCGCATGCACATTTGCCGCCTTTCCCATAAAAAAAATCAGCGTTTCATTCATTAAGTGAGGTAAGCAGGTGTCCACTCCCCTCTCCTGTCCGCCTCACTAAATATCTATTAATGCCGGCAACAGTTCGTGTAAATCAGAATCAGAATCAGATCAGAAATAATGTCATAAGAATAAAGTCACCTCAGCTTCTTTTATCACCACGACTCTGTGTTGCTGAACGTGCTTCTGAGGATTGTACTTTTATTATGTGACAAATTACTGCACACACATAGCTACGTACGCGAGAGACACGTGTCTTTCGAATTCATCTTAATAACACTTCTATATCAGCCTATACTAGTACACTGCTGAACATGCGCCTCTTCAAGACAGCGCCAAACAAAAAGGGTAGATGTCTTGGAAGATTTGGCCGTAGACAATACTCCAGGCAAGCACATAGATGAGCGCAGGGCTGGTATCCTGCACTAATGATGCTGCTTCGATCACTTGTCTGTGGGATTTGGGTTCGATAAATTCGGGTGGATATTCAGCTGTCATTCGGTCGCCAGAGCGTAGTGTGTTTGCAGGTGTGTTGTGGTATTCGGAAAAAAACGTTTATGCCAAGTTAACTGTTAGATGTGTGACAGTAATTTATTTTTGCAAGTTTTAATCGAAATATGTCTGCGTGACTATTAAATGGAATATGATAAAATATTAAACGATAACCAGACACATTCCTACTGACTTTGTCTTTAAAGTTCAATAGGATTTTGGGTCATTTTAGTGGCGTCATCACCTGGACGAATTATTAATCGAAATCAATTAACGTTAAATCGCTAACATGATCGTTCTTAATTGAAAATTCTGCGACTTAGTTCATTATAATTTTTGGTAGTGTAAAAAATAATCTAGGAAGCATTCTTCATATTTCGTACCGCTGGGTAGGCCCTCCATTGGACCCTACCCAGCAGATGTTAAATGGCTCCTAACTCTAATGTCGCTGCCCCAACTAGAGCTGTATCTTCCGCTGACTAAGCGACGAAACACGTGACGCGTTTTCAACATTGAAGATTTCATTAAATGGTAGTATTGTTTAATCATCCTACTATGACATAGTTGAAACTGCAGATGAGGAGCTTTTAATACAGAGCCTGATATCAAGCATTTTAAAGGCCGGCAGCGCATCTGTAGCTCCTCTGGTGTTGTGGATGTTCGTGGGCGTCGGTGATCACTTACCATCAGGTGAGGCGCGCGCTCGTTTGCCCCCTTCTTCTATAAAAAAAAAAAACGCTATGGATCGAGCTTAATCAAGGATATCTTTGCTCGACCTTACCATTCCATTATGACGAGAACCTCGTGAAAGCTAAGACAAACAAGAAACAGACAAGAAGACATATCTGGATCTGGCTCAGGAAGTGACCGACAAGTGGTTTGGGATGCCGACCGAATTTATTTCTATTGTCATTGTAATTTAATTTTCTTTCCACTGCAGGGACTTTCTTCGATGTCACGGAGGCAGTTGTCATATGTAAAGTGCACGCGAACAAACACCCGGGCCCGGACCAATTATTGGTAGTCCATACCCATGACCCGCAGCGCTGCCGCCAAACGCATAGCCACAACACCACCAAGCCGTCAAAGTTTGACTGTTTGACACGCTAATCTCTGATTGTAAATATGTTTTTTAAGTTACATAGCTCCAGGTTATTATATCCCGGCTCCTGCATCCTCTCAGATATATGAGAAGGAGGCCTTTGCCCAGTAGTGAGCACTTACAGGCTGCTACTTTACCTTTCTTTACTTTAGGTTATTATATCAGCACGCTACGGCACATAGGAGCGGAGCATTAACCATAAACCTCGGCCATGTACTCTTTGTGTGTATGAAATAATTTAATGCGGGTGAAACCGCGGAGCAAAGCCGTTCCTTAATATAATGAATTATCGGCAGACTTCTGGATGAGTATCTATCCAGAAGAGTGCTATGCAGCTCTAATGTCAGTCGAACGTCACATGTCAACGAAATGTTTTTTTATTTATCCGACATACTGGTTTCCCCACGACGTTCCCCTTCAACCGTGCACGTGTTCAGCGCCAATCATTCCAACTTTCCAATATAAAATATTATCTATGAGCGGGAAGCCCGCAAGTAAGAAGCCGTGAGCGACATTGCCGCGGGCCTCTCAGGGATTGGCCGTACTGACGGCGATGCGCCCCGCCGGTTTGTACCTTAATAACACAGCCCTGGGCCGTATCAACGAGGTTTGTCCGCGCTTCTAAAACGTTTGCTTGCTTACCGATAAATTACCGAATCTTTCAGGGCGCTCACTTTAGTTTTAAACAGCGCGAGTGACCCGGGTACGATCCCCGGTGGCGGCACCACTAAAACTGTTAATAGCAATTTTAGGTGCTGTATATATAACGTGCTCGGCGGTGAAGGAAAACATCGTGAGGAAAGCTGCGTGTCTGGGAAAAAATTTAAAATATTATTTAGAGGATATGTCATGCCGCATTGCAGCAGAGCGGGGGGCTTCAGCTATTCCCGGCTCCAAAATATATGAGAGGATATTTGAGAAGGATACTTTTGCCCTGCTGTGGGCTTGCAGGCTGGTACTATTTACTCACTTTTTACCGATAAAAAGATTGCGGGATAACAATCTCGAACTATCATCATCATCATCATCATTTCAGCCTATTAGAAGTCCACTGCTGAACATAGGCCTCCCCCAAAGATTGCCCTACCTCTCATCATGTGGGGGTTTGCCTTAGTTGCCACGCCTGGCGAGCGGGTTGGCAACCGCAGTCTTTTTTTTGTTCTAGTGCAGGAAGATGCTGCTGCCCATCTCCTAATATAATTTTTACCATTAGTCGCCTTTTACGACACCCATGGTTAGACAGGGTTGGCGCTATTCTTTACTTCCGACAGCCACACGGGACTATCTCTCGAACTATACCAGACTAAAATTAAGCAGAACGATGACGGGCAGCACCGTCCATGGTGCGAGGTGTCTGGAGATGTTACGCCAAATCCTCCTAATGGGAGAGACTAGTGTCCTGCAGTGGATTACAGACTATTAGATATAGTAAGGAAAGGTAACTAAGGTAACTAATTGAAACTAATTACTTAACAGTCGATAATATTCGGAAGTTAGATCTTGAAATGTACTAGGAAAACATAAAATGAAAACAAGCATAAAGTTGCTGAGCGGAATAAGTAACAGTGAAACTTCTGAAAACAGGTGAAACGATCATTCTTCTGAAATCAAATAATTCCGTTCTGCATAACGATGCTCTACCTGAGACCTGGAGCAGAAGTAAGGCGGCAAACGAGCAAGCGGTTCACCTGATGGTAAGTGATTACCGTCGCCCACGTTCATCTGCAACATCACAGGTGCTGTAGGTGCGTTGCCGACCTTAAGGTATTTGGGAAAAGGGACGGAGGATGTGGAGGGGGGTGGGGAGTGGGAGGGGGCCTCCGGATAACTCACTCACCGAACGAAACGCAGAAGCACAAGATGCCTCTACTTCCGGTCCATTCAAGCATTTTCAGTCCATGCCAAGTAATTTCTGTTTATTGTCGAATAAACCTTTAATCATAAAGAAATACAATGAAATCCCTATAAGTGCGCAAAGTCTTCCTATCAATGGGTATAAAAAAGTTATTAAACAAAGACATTAGTAAAATTTATGCGAGGGTGTTAATAACCCCTGGCAATTATTTAATCGCACTCAAGGTGTTACTAAAAATGGTAATTAAGTACTATTTAAAAAAACAAACTTAAAAAAAGTACAAGAAAGTGAATAATAACGGAGCCTTCTCTGCTTGACATTAATCCTAATCAGCGATTACCCACGGACAGATCTGTAAACAATATCTTATGTAGGTCCTGATAATTTTCTCATTCACTACAACGTAATTAAGCGACGAAGTAATTGTTTGACCTCGCATAGATATTGATTTTTCTCACGGATTCCGATTTTGTATTGAAATCAAATATAGCAGTGTAAATATGTGATATGAGTTTTTAAGCAGTTAACGGGTTTTAAATTGGGTTAAAATTGGTCTAGTAATTCCAGTGATTACTCTACACATACACACACTGCCCTTGCAATATTAGTATAAGTAAAGACCCAGGAACAGGTTTATACATTCACTTTTTTTTCTATTTAATTCATAGTACTTTTGAAATGGATTAGCTTAATAAGTAAACGAGGTTGCTCTTATTCTCTCTTCAATTCGAAAATTCACACATCTTTACTTTCTCTAAATGCCTGTAATAAACGGAAACATGAGGCAATGCAAATTTCCATTTACTACAACTAATAAAACTTAACATAGGTTCAAGTTAACAAGTTACGTTTCATGACAGGGCTGTCCAAAAATTAATTTCGTTCATGTTTATTCAGAGTTAACGTTATTGTTTAGTAAATTCGCTGCTGCGTTTGTTATTACGCCTGTACCTGATATTGTTTCACGCATAAAACGAGTCTAATTAACTGTCCGATCCATATGTTTCATATTGTATGCCGACTAAAATTAGCTTGTTAAATATTGGCACGTGTTTATGTAACCATTGTTGTAGGACTGCGTGCAGCGAGGCATAATTTGACTTAAAATGTTCCTAAAGCTATAAAGCTTACAGAGCACAAACAACACCTTTTTTTAGCTGCATCATCATCATCATCATCATCATCATCATCATTTCAGCCTATCAGAAGTCCACTGAACATAGGCCTCCCCCAAAGATTGCCACGAAGCTCGGTCCCGAGCCACCTGCATCCATCGACTTCCCGCAACACTGCGCAGGTCGTCACTCCATCTTGTGGGGGGTCGTCCTACACTGCGTTTGCCCGTACGTGGCTGCCACTCGAGAACCTTTTTTCCCCAGCGGTTGTCAGTTCTGCGAGCTATGTGGCCGACCCATTGCCACTTCAGCTTGCTGATCTTTACGGCTTTGTCGGTTACCTTAGTTCTGCTGCGGATATCATCGTTGCAGACTCTATCACGCTGAGAAACACCGAGATAGCCCTTTCCATAGCGCGCTGAGCAACTTTGAGCTTCCTCATACGGCCTGCAGTGAAGGACCAAGTCTCTTTTATAGCTTAATAGCATTTTATGTAGCATAATGCTTTCAAGAATTTTTAATATAACTTTTTTTTTTATTTATTTATTTATTTTGTAACCTATGTATATTTACATATTTTGACTTATAGTATGAGGAAACCTTCATAGGTTTGTAGTATGTCAGTGAATACTAGTAGTATGTACTACTAGTATTCACTGAAATTCGTTCAACCAACGAACGCGTTACCATTGCGTTATTCAATTCGACGAATATTGTAACATAGTTATGTGGGTAACTATATTAATCAGTCGCTGAATTCGTAAATGTTACGACACCCACGGGAAGAAAGGTGGTGGCTTAGTCTTTCACCGATACGCTTGTTGTAAAAACGCAAAAGTGAAAGCATATTATTTAGCATAATTAATAAATACTAAACGAACCATATTATACTAATATTGTGAAACGAGTACAAGCGTTTGTTATAATTTCCAAAATACTTGTCTCTTTCTCCAAATACCATCCTCGCCTGCACATGTTGCATCCTGCTCGCAAGCAAATCAATTCTAATTCGTCAAACCCTAAATACCACGCACTAGTGATGCTGCTCCCCGTCCCTAGTGCGAGGGCTGTGCCGGCAGCTCTGTGCTCACCGACGTGCTGGTTGGTGAACGGAGTACCGTTGAATACGGGAAAATCTTCGGAGAAACGCATGCCAGATTTTGCAGGCTCTTTCTAAGAGGGTCCTATGTTCAGCTGGGAAGTTAAATAGGCTGCTGACTGAATTAGAAAAAAGTTGAACCATCATGGCGAAGGAACTGGCTGGAAGAATTAAAAAACAAATATATAACTTTTGTCAAAAGTAACGCCGACAAAATAATAATTCGTTTTATGTAGTTACAAAATCCTTTACTCACTCGGAGACGAGGGGTAAGAAAATCTATTACTAATAATTCATAATTTGTTTTCATCTAATCAAATCAAATCATATAACTGTCGAAGTTACCGCATACAGAAGTCAGGTAAGAATGAAATGAATGCATCAACATCTTCATCGCTGTAACGGCGAAAAGCCTAATGAAGAACGATGCTGCATCAACTGCAAGGGTTGAACGACCCAGCGCATGCGCGGGACAACCCTCTTCTCAGGCTAAATAGCCAACGAGCTGTCTTAGTGCGCGTCCATTCTAACTGCGATCAAATTTCGATCTTACCATGTAACGTACTGGATCCCTTTGAATGTGCCGAAGCTCGGTGGCCGTACGGCGAATCGTCAGTGGCGCGTCGGTTGCCGCGGAGTGCGCGTGTGAAGCTCTAAAGCGCGGTCCGAGCTTCCGTCGACCGGGGAAACTTTGGTAAAGTTTGCGTTAGCGTGATCAGCGAACTGTTTTTTTTTAAAGTTCATTCAATTAACACTGCTGGAATTGTTGTGTGTATTTGGGATCCGTGACAGAAATTGTGGAAAATATGCTGTAATGAAACGGTGAGATTAACAATTATTTATATCATATTCTTACCATGTTCGTTTTAAAGATATTTCTTAAACACTATGATAAATAAGCAAGGATTAAAGTGAATTTATTTATACAATAATTTTTCTTCAATTCTTCACTTTTTTTTAGTTATTTACAAAAGAATTAGTACATATATTTTTCGTTGGATAAAATCTATTTTGTTTCTGTAACTCGCTTTTAACAACTTTTATGAAAATAGCTTAAAAAAAATAAAAAAAAATGTATTTGTTATCCTAAAATATTGTGTAAATTTTCAACAACTACATTACATCTACAATTATCGTCAGTTATATATTTAACTATTTTATAAATGGCAATCTAGCTAATTCCGTCCATTATTAAATTAATATTTTTTTTATAATAATTTAAATGTAATAAAATTTTTGCGATTTAACTACACATTGCATAAAATAAAAATCCTTCGTTACATAATATTTATTAAAAGAATGAAAAATAAAATAAATATTTTTTTTACTGTGTTATCGCTAAAAACCTCAAAAATTTTCATATGTTATATTACATAGGTATGTAAATTTTACAATGAAATAAAATTGTATTTACTATTTTGTAAGTAATCATATTAGTAAAATTAAAATGGTTTTAATAAAATAAGCAATTTATTGTAATTTCAAAGTGTAATTAATATATTCCACATTATGTGCATTGTGTGTAAAATGGATGGACTTATTAATGTGTAATGGACTAATTATAGTATAAGGCTAATCGGAACATTAAATAAACAGATAATTATAATGTAAACAGGTAAATTATAATTATATTTGTATTATATTAAAATAATAGTTTCGTCAGAAGTAACTAACTTGAGCCTATCTCAAGTTAGTTACAACAACATCTTTCATATCTCTAGATATATTTTCGGATTAATCATTAAGGATTATGTTAATTATAACGATTATAACGGGTTCCGCACTTCGATTAATTTATCATTATCCAATTACGTTATTTATTGAATTATTACATGTTCTTGAAATTTTGAATTAATGTAAAAATGAGATAGATTTTTCGTCATCAGACTGTCTCCAGGGTCACTGGCGGGTAATAAAACTAGAGGGGCTTGTTAACAAGTAGGGTGCCCCAAGTGCACGAGAGGATAGGATCTGGAGAGAAAGATGTTATATTCACTTTATACCTACCTACTTACCTAGTATACAGAATCATAATGTCATCTGTTCTCACTTTATCACTCTTTAAATACTGCACTTTTTCTTATGTGAAACAAACAAACAAACGGCTCACTTGATGGTAAGTGATTACCGTCGCCCACGTACATTAGCAACACCAGAGGAGCTGCAGGTGTGTTGCTGGCATTTGAAGATATTTCGAGGATGCAATTCATCTCGCAATATTTAATGACTTTGAGCTTATATACCATTTGTAGCTCTCTGCGACACCCCGTGATCAGACTGGATATAAGTCCGCAATACTGGATATAAGCTTTCGTTTATCGGCCAGAAGAGTGAACAACTCACAGATCAGTTTCGCATTTGATGAATAGCTACTTAATACGTACAGCCGAATTTCGCTCAGTAATTCCAAAGTACATTACTACTTATTAATCTTTGAAGATAAATTAACAAAATACAGTCGACGTGATAACCTCTCCTTTTTCTTGCAACTTTGATGATAACATAAGACCTTATTAGTTATAACGTTATCTGTTGTAGGTGCCATTGGACAAATTTGTCTATAAATTTTGATTCTTTAATGAGTATATATGTCTGTTTGTTCTCTTACAACTCATTGCAAGGTTGTAGTATTAGTTTTTCAGTCTAATTTGCTTATAGAAGATGGAAAAAGTGAATGCATTTTTAAATTTCTACGTTAATTATGAATTAATATCGGTAAAGCGTTCCGCAAAGCGTGGATTAATATTTTGAAATTAAAATCAATTAGAAAGCGACTTAAGAAAGCCCATTGCTGGGAAAAGACATCCATCTCAAATATTTGAGAGGGTTTTGGAGCCGGGAAAGAACCGTCACGCTGCTCCAGTGCCCGTTTGTGGGCTTCACATATCCTCGAAATAATATTCAGGTTACCTCGCGATCTTTTCCTTCACCGCTGAGGACATGATAAATACAGCACTTAAAGTTGCTATTAACAATTGTTCAGTGGTGCCCGGGTTACTCGCGCTCTAAAATATAGGAAGACACTTCACATTTCAAGCGTGGTAGAGCCAAGCGGCGGCTTTAGCTCCTGCTCGAATGGGCCGGCTCGACCGGATTGGTACCTAGGCCTCGCAGAATACCGGCGTGAAGTAGAGGCATCTTGTGCTTCTGCGTTTCGTTCGGTGAGTGAGGTAACCGGAGGCTCACACCCCCTCCCTATTCCCCTCGTCTTCCCTCCCATCTCCCAAATATCCTTAAAGACCGGCAACGCACCTGCAGCATCTATGGTGTTGCAGATGTATGTGGGCGACGGTAATCAGTTACCATCAGGTGAACCGCGTGCACGTTTGCCGTCTTTTCTAAAAAAAAAAAAATATCACTTAAATATGCATGCCAATGCATTCGGGACGAGTTGGTAGGTAATATAGTATTCACGTCAGAGGCACACAAGCGAGCAACCGCAATGGGTACAACAGAACGGGGCAGGTGCCGTCTTATTTGAGATTGATTAAACTCCGGGAGCGATTAACCCTGAATATTGTATGGGGGGTCGAGCGGTGGACGCAACCATTTGCTCGAACCATAGCTAAGTTACAGATTGAAATTGTTAGAAGAGAATCGGTTAACTTGCGCCTTATTACATTAGAAATTTATCTAGACTATGATAGCCTCCTCGATACTGTTTTGTTCTTAACCAATCTATGGAATACATATTGGTGATACAGTAATTCGAATTTCTTAAATTTATTAAAGAATTTTCTAAATTATTAGCTTTCGATCGATAATTCAGATGACGCGTTCCTGCAATAAAACTGTGTACAGTAATGGTTTTTAAATATTTATTTATGTTTATATGTATTTGTACATATTTGTATGTTTATGTTACATTTATCTTATCACTAATTCTTTTAAAAATATTTTTACGTGTTAAGTCGCTAAACTCAGAGTTCGTTGTAGAATTAAACATATAAATGTATTAAAATATCATAAAATAATTATTAATCTTAATTTAAAAATCGTAATTTAATCAAATTTCAAGGATTTTGTCGCGGCCATAGATAAACACAAGCCGATACAAATATCGGAAAATAATCAAATAAAAATATAAGCGCATATTACCTACAAAAACGAATTCATTTTCAAATAAAGTTTGTTCAATTAATGAACGTTAATACATTTTGAAAACAATTGGGTTTAAATATTAATTACGTTTAAATTAAAATAAGAATGCATTTGTAGTAACTTTGCTGATGAAATGAAAGTTAATTCAAAAGTCATTTAGTCTAAGAAGTTTCCACATGCAAATTAACGACTAAATTTCATTATTAGCTATAAATAACAAGTTTGCATATCTTGTTATTTATATCTACTAATGACGTTTAGTCATAGTTCAAGGTGTTTAAATGAAAGTATTATTTATCGCGTTAAATTTTTGCTTTTATATTTCCAACGTTTCCGTGTGCTCTACAGCAGCCGTGGCCACTGGAGGACTGAGGTGTTAGACGCCTTGCAGCTAACTGTCTACGTCTGGCTACCTTCAGCTTTTAATTATTTATTTGGGTCCGATCTACGCAGAAAATTCACATAGTATTTTCAGGTCGTGCAGTGCTTCTTCTTGGTTTACGATTTAATTTAATTTGTTACTCGATCCTAAGCCGGCGGTAGACGGCCCTGAATCAACAAACGAAAAAAAAGTGGTGTAGTTTTTGAGATACAGGTGTATAATTCTAAATGTTTACCTTACAACTGTTTACTAGACATTGTAACTATACATTTTCATGCAATTCTATAGTTATAATTTCTATTTAATCCAGTATATTCCTGCAATAAATAACAATTCAAAATTAAACCCGACTAAAACACTACGGTTTAGGGCCAACAGCGTATCTCTAAACCGTGGGGGCTTTAGTCGGTGGGGTACTTAATGCAAACCAAGTTATAAAACCATACGATACTTTAAGACTGTTTGACGAATATCGTTAATCAGTAGACTTTGTCTATTTATGCTGTAAGGTAAGGTAAGGTAAGGTTTTGTAAAACGTGGCTCGTTTAATCAAGATTTCAGAATAGGTACAACAATGGCTAAAATAACAAAGTGACCCACAGCGGTTAACACAAACATGTTATACTTACTCCACTGATTTTTATTTTCTCGAAACACGTGTAAAGAAAGGTGAATACATAAATTTACACTACCTGCATTGATTCCAGTGATAAATGCGCATCTTACGTGTTAAGGTGTACCAGTTCAAAATGATGCGAAGAGCTTGCACAAATGAGTTATTCGAAACTTTTGTACGATTTGTGTCGGCTTGGACTTTGACACCTCTGACCACCCCCAGTAATTGTTCGCGATAGATGCTACAAAGAAAACCTAGAAATAATCGAAGACGACTTCATTATCATTTTGGAATTGTTTTAGATGCTAGTAATTTTAGAAATTAAAGTAGTTTTTTTTTTTCATGGGAAATTACTTATAATTTAACTAAGAATGTACCCTCTCCCCTATTATTAGGATCAGCAACACAGTCATGTGGTAGCGATTTGAATCAGCGGACACTTTGATTCTCTCATTTCGTACCGCGGTTGTCTAACCTAAATTTCCGTTAGAATATTCAGATTTAATTATTATTATTTATTTAGGGCTAGGATGTTAGATTTTCACACGGCAGTATTATATGATTATCTAGTTATAACTATCATAACAGCCGTGTCGTATCGGCGTAGGAATTTGCCACTCCTTCTCTACCTGTGGCTATTAAAGCCTTGAAAATCGCAATGGTTAACGATAATCATCTCGTACAGAACCAGACCGAAATTAAGCATTTTTAAGCGTGGTAGAGCCAAGCGGCGGCTTTAGCTGCTGCTCGAATGGGCCGGCTAGACCGGGTTGGTACCACGGCCTCGCAGAATACCGACGTGAAGTAGAGGCATCTTGTGCTTCTGCGTTTCGTTCGGTGAGTGAGGTAACCGGTGGCCCGCTCCCCCTCCCTATTCCCCTCCTCTTCCCTCCCATCTCCCAAATATCCTTAAAGACCGGCAACGTACCTGCAGCATCTATGGTGTTGCAGATGTATGTGGGCGACGGTAATCACTTAACATCAGGTGAACCGCTTGCTCGTTTGCAGTCTTTTCTATATAAAAAAAAAAGCAGACCAATGACGGACAGCAGCGTCTGAGATGCGAGGTGTCTGGTACTGCGATCGCCAATTCCCTTGCCGTGCGTGGCGATTATGGCTTGTCATCAGCTCATGGGAGAGGTCTATGTCCAGCAGTGGACTATTTACAGGCTGTTACTGCTTTTTATCTTAAGAATAAATTTCAGTATCTCTCTTCTACCCATGATAGGGTCCTTCGTTCCTCTGCTAATCATATGATAAGTATCCCGCAACATTTTACCCATTTTGTTGGTGGTTCCTTCACCGTTCAGGCTACACTTCTCTGGAACTCCTTGCCCGAAGACATTAGAAAAGCCCTATATAAATTTTTTTTCAAAAGAATAGTACGCGAACACTTTTTAAAACCATCTGATACTTTAAAGTATTTATTCTGATCTATTATATAAGTATGTATTAATGTGTTTGTATGTATGTATATATCTGTGTTGGTATTTCTTCACGCCCTGGGTTGCCTGTTAGAGAATGCCAAAAAGGCATTAGGTCCGCCTTTTGTAATCCTTTTGGTGTAGAAAATAAAGTATAAATAAATAAATAAATTAATGTAAGGTCCTTTGACTAAGTTAAAAAGAAGCGTGCCTAATGAAAATCTATAATCTCTGCCTACTCCTATGTGTGACACTTGTTAATGCTTATAAATACATTATGATTTAGAGATCATGAAGTCACAGCTTCTTCTATCGGCTGCGACACAAAATAATACGCTTCGTGGTAGTATTAGAATAATTATGTCCAGAGCTTGCAAGTTCAATATTATCCCATTCTATGTTCGTTTCGTACGTACGAATAAGTTTCCTTGTAGGAAAGGGTTGATAATATTTAGTAGGGAAAATTTTCCGCGTGCTTTCCCAAGGGAAAAACTTTGAAATTGTAATAGTATCCGACAAACGGCAGATTAACAATCTCAAATTATGCCTGACCGAAATAGACCGATCGTGGTGGGAGCCCTGAGCTACGAAAAGTGTGGTAATCGAATCGCCTACCCATCTCTCTAGTGTCGTGATTGTGGAAAATCTCATACAGAGATACCTTTGTCCATCAGTGGCAGTCTGTGAAATCCTCACGGCTGGGCAAAAGCCTCCACTCAATTATTTCTTGGGTTTTGGAGCTGAGAAGGCATCGCTCTAGTGCGGATTGGTGAGCGTATAGCTCATGCCTACGAAATATTTTTCTCAGTTTGCACGATGGTTTCCTTCACTAAGCACGTGGTGATTTCAGCATGATGTCCGCACCGGACTTGGGCCCAGGTCACTCGCTTACCACGGCTCGGAAATTTTTCTTCAGATCTATTGAGCTGAAGAGAATAATAAGAAAAATCAAAACTTATCCCCAGACAATCTACATTCTCTCAGCAACATCGAACAATATTCCTAACAGCACATATATTGTCACCATCCCGAGGCCGAGGAGGAACATTAAGCCGACAAAGTCGTTCGTGGAACGGCCTCGAACGGGACTCAAGACTTCAGTCGTCTCGTAAAGATCCAAGTTTAGCACTGTTATGATAATGCGGCATCGTTCCACGTATGTGCCTTCTATAACTTTCTTCCTTATCAACTCTTCTAATGTAATGCATGGATATAGCGCTGAATGCAATTTCTCCAGTGACTTTAAAGGAATGAAATTTTCTGTTTACGCCTGTTTCGACTAAAACGGAAATATTAATAAGATATTTCCGGTGTATCGAAAATATATTTTACTAAGCGTTGTTTTATTCTTGCTTAATCTGTTAAAAATTTTACCACGGGGAATGTTCTGAGGAACTGTTCGGATTGATCCCAGCCGCTGAGTTTCACCATCGTAAATCGCGACAGAATTATAAGTTCCATCAATACCACCTAGATAGTTGACATTCCACCACAGTGCGTTTTAGTCGAAATTTTCTGCCACGCAATTCAATACTGTGGAATCAGCTGTCGCCAGCGGTATTTTCGAACATTTACGACTTAGTGACGTTCAGGAAAAGAGCCTATTCCTTCCTTAAAGACTGGCAATGCATCTGTAGCTCCTCTGGTGTTGTGGATGTTCTTGGACGTCGATGATTGCTTACCATCAGGTGAGCCTCACGCTCGTTTGCCCCTTGTTCTATATAAAAAAAAAATATTTTTTTGAATTTTTGGAAATTATTTATTATAATTAATCACTGCGTGGGTAGTAAATACCTAACATTATATATAGGTTATAGGCACAATATGGGCATACACTGACCTGAACCCCATGGTGTTCCGCCTTGTCGACAGGGCCACCGGAACGCTGAACCCCAGCCATTTCTCTTTTACTTCTGTTAAGGCATACCAAAAAACGGATGCGCCATCGTGTTCGGCACCCAAACCCACCTTTATGTTCAACACCACTTTGGATGCTTTAATGTTTCGTCGATACACAACACTTTTACAGGCTGTAAATAGTCCACTGCAGGATATAGTTTCATCCTTAAAAAGGATTTACCATAATCGTCACGCTCGGAGCGCGAATTGACGATCGAAGTACCAGCCACATTGCACCCTCATTGTTCATATTTATATATATATATACATTTATTTATTTATTTATTTAATATTTATGCACAGATGGGTACATATGGCGGACTTAATGCCTAGAGGCATTCTCTCCCAGTCAACCATTAGGCTAAGCAGAGATATATACGTAATAGAGGCGATACAGCTAAGAGAATAAAACAAGTAAAGGGATATAAATATCAAAATATATACTTACCCAGATAGGTAGATACATAAATAAAATATATACAAATATACCATATACGTATAGAATAATGAATTTTAATAAAAAATACAAACAAATATATATGTCAGGACAAACAACTAAAGCGGCACAATGACAAACAGCAGCACTAGTACAGACTTGCAGCAAAAGTGTATAGTTTGGTTTGGTTAAATTATTAAAAAAAAAGTTTAATGTAAGTAAGTACAAGCAGTACGTTAGTTTGCATCGATCATTCCGAACTTCAGATGTTTTCAATACAGTTGACTCCGTTTGCCAAAACAGCGTGGATATGGCGCTGCATTTCAATAGTCCAGGCGACAGAGGACGCCCCGGGGAATTGCCGGAAATACTCCATTGTTAACAATTCTGCGACAAATACTTACTCAATTCCGTTTAGATCCGATTAACCAAAGGTTTAACGTTACAGTGAGTATTTAATTTCAATGCATAAAAATTAATCTTGATTTAATATCTACTTTTTATGAAAGGCCAAAGTGAACAGACATCTAGGCAAGCGTGTACCATCCTAGGCCTCATCTTCGCCTTCCATCGGGCAAGATTGAGGTCAAACGTAAGCCTATTTTTTATAAAAAAAATTGGTAAGATACGAGATTTATATGTTACCAATATAGTACTGGGCACCAATTACTGTTTTTGAGGACAATGTAACCTTTCTTTGCCGCTCCAAAACCCACTTAAATATTATATTAAGAGGCGGTCTTTGCCTATTTAACTACTATTACTATTTACTACTGTTATGCCCATTTGAGAACGTTCATGTGTGCCAAATAGAACTCAGTAACCTCTGCCTACCCCTATAAGTAAAAGGTCTCTGTTTGGGAGAGGCCTATGTCTAATAGTGTACTATTTTTGACTGCTATATAAGAATACTATAATTGGACACGCCAGAATGGCTGAAAGAACGACTGAGTTATGTCGATTGATTCGATATGCACCGGGACTCTCTGTGTGTTATCAGAACCTTCCCTAATAAAAGAACTGAGGTCAGGCGCCTGCTATGGAGCTTACGTCGACTTGTGTCGAACCCCTTGCCGGTAATACGGTAAACCCATCGACTACTGGAGACTGTGCCCGTACGCAAATTGTCGTATTCCTGGTGATACCGCTAGGAGAGCTGGAGCTGTAGACGACCGCAACGCAGCTGCAAGAGAAGCCGCCCCTCATTCTACGAGGCCAACAAGTGAAGAACTGGTGACGCACAAGCGAAACACTAGCGAAGCACAAGCGAAGCACAAGCGAAGCACAAGCTAAGCACAAGCGAAGCACAAGCGAAGCACAAGCGAAGCTCAAGCGAAGCACAAGCGAAGCACAAGCGAAGCACAAGCGAAGAAGAAGCAAAGCACAAGTAAAGCACAAGTAAATCACAAGCTAAGCACAAGCGAAGCACAGGCGAAGCACTAGCGAACCATGAGCAAAGTACAAGCGAAGCACAAGCGAAGCGCAAGCGAAGCACAAGCGAAGCACAAGCTAAGCACAAGCGAAGAAGCAAAGCACAAGTAAATCACAAGCTAAGCACAAGCGAAGCACAGGCGAAGCACTAGCGAAGCACAAGGAAGCACAAGCGAAGCACAAGCTAAGCACAAGCGAAGCCCAAGCGAAGCACAAGCGAAGCTCAAGCGAAGCACAAGCGAAGAAGAAGCAAAGCACAAGTAAATCACAAGCTAAGCACAAGCGAAGCACAGGCGAAGCACTAGCGAACCATGAGCAAAGTACAAGCGAAGCACAAGCGAAGCACAAACAAGCAAAGCACAAGCGAAGCATAAGCGAAGGTAAATTAGGCATCCAACTGCGCTGGTCTTTCGTAATAAACTGAACCAGCCTCTATCAGGATTGGTCGGACTTTGGTTCTGGTTTTGTCGGACTCCCAGCGACTAAAACCCTACGGTGGATTGATCTTCGTTCGTAACGCAACCGTGGTCCCACTTTCACTTGATTGAGATTACCCTGTTCTGGAGGCAGTATTACGCTGATGACGCAACACATTTCTTATGTTGTGATTTCAGCGGATTTGAATCCTGAATTAAAAGCTGTTAATATAAAACGTTGAAAATGGGTTAAGTAACGGCCATTCAATAATTTATAAACTTTTATTCAGACTTTAAAAAACGAATTAGGTATAAGAAATATAATTAGATGTGTTAAAACCAAATCATTTCAACCGCGAATTACACGGGAGAAAAATCAAATACTTAAAAGTTGAAACTTAATTAAACATTGCATACTTCAATCAAATTTACAAGAATACTTTAACTATGTTTTAAATATAAAAGTGATAACTTTGACTCTGACCGGACAGTTAATTAAGCGAAATTAGGTACCTTTCTTAATTGTGAAAAAGAGACTAGACAACAGATAGTTGTATACAGTTATACAAGATATATAGTACAGACAGTAGCAGTGCAAATATAATATATGTAGAATATAAAAAGGTAAAGTAGCAGCCTGTAAGTGCCTACAGCTGAGCAAAGGCCTCCTTCTCAAATATCTGAGAGGGTCTTAGAGCCGAGAAGGGCCCGCCACGCTGCTCCACTGTAGCTTGCCGGGCTTCACATATCCTCGAAATCCTATTTTATATTATGTTTCACCGCTGATCACATGATAAATGCAGCACTTAAAATTGCTATTAAAAATTTCTGTGGTGCCGGCACCGGGGATCGCCATGGCCACTACCACTTATATACGAGTATATATAGAAGACAAATTCTGTATATATATAGAATAATATAAGAAATTTATAAACCACATAAATATGCGGCTATAAAACAACTCGAATAGGACAGCCCGACCGGGATAATGCAAATTAAATTTAAAAATAAATTAAATGCCAACGTTGAACAGCAGTATCATCCTTGTAATTGAATGAATGAAATGAAATAATGAATTAAATTGAATGAAAATTCTGAACTGTTCGACGTAAGAAAGATGATCTTTCATTTCTCATTTGACATTTTTCAAATCTTATTATTATTATTTTCCAATCTAGCACAGTTTCGTAATGAGGTTCCTCTTACGGTGAAGAAATAGGTGAAAGAAAATCCGTGGCTATCCTCTTTCATGTTTTTTTTTCAATATTTGTTTCTTATACCATAAAATAAGGGGTATGGTCCGGTAGGCAAATGAAAGCATGCTACAAAATTAAAGCTCAACTGTTAACCCGAGCAGACCAGCATCCACCAACAGCACTTATTCATTAGTATGACGCATGTTAAACGTTTTTACGTGCAATTAATTGCCTGTTAAAAAAAATTTATGACAATTCCGTGTGACTTCATTACACTATTCCTGCGTCCACCGACCCGCTTGCCACACCAGCGTTGTGAGTGTGGGCAAACCTTTCAAGCAATATATGCCGGTTCCAGCCGGCCCTTACTGGCACAAGCCTATGTTCAAAAATGTACTACAATTGGCTGACTAGTATTAGTAGTTATCTACTAGTAGAACAATGCATGATTTTTTATTTAAATCTGGGTAACCAACAAATACACAGTTCACCTAACTCGATTCAGTATCAAGATGCGGATTCGTTGCCAACCCTATGGAATAAGATCGAAAACATCTTTATCTATAATACTCTGGTTCAAGCACTGACCATACAAAATACATTAGGGCTGTCTCTACTATGCTATAAAAAAACACAAAAATCCCGTATGACAAAATCATACAGCGTTATTTTTTAACGTGGTTTCGTTTATCTACAACTACGTTAGGAACCATGCCGTGAATGTGAAATATAACACGATATGACTTTATCGAAAAGCGGAGAAACACGGAATAGACCCTAGAATAGGTATCTGCACAATCCCAAGTATCTTAGTACAGTGGTAGCAGTGTAAGAATCTCACACCTCGATTTTTCTGTAGCTGTCGTAAAAGACGGTTAAAAGTAAGGCTTGAAAATCTCATGGGATTCTACGGTAGCGCAGGTGACGAACCTCGCAACTCGTCACTTTCTTCCTCCCGGGAAGGCGAAACTTAACTTTCGTTAGCCCTGTTGATATTTTGTTTTTTAAAGTTTTAATAAAATTTCATCTCACAATATTCGTTTAAACTTCAGATAATTTATGCTGAACTTAAGAGAGCCCGCTTTACTTTCAACAGCCAAAGACAATAATCGACTTAAAATATTGTGCTATAAGATAAAATATCCAACAAACGCGAACGCTGGAACTGGGGCACCGATTTATAGTTAGTTTCACTATCTTATTCCTTTGTTTTAAACCAACTTGAATTAACATTCTCAATGGGATATTGTAACTTGTTTCCGGGCTGAGTTCAGAATAGTGGTAGTAGATAAAACCTTTAATTCGAACCGCACTTCGCTTGCAATTAACGAGGTCAATTAGTGGTATAAAAAGGTAAAAATAAACTGTTCGCTTTTTAAATTACTTTGCATTAAAACAATAGAATGCGTTCGCAAAGTTAAATATCACAGAGATCTGAAAATATCTCAAACTGTTTACAGACCGTTAGATTAAATCTAATATATAAAAATGTATGTTTCTTTGTACATTCTACGTTCCTATACGTTCATCTGATTGTCATGAAACTTTAGTGAGAGGTTGTACCCACGCCCGCGTAGGTTTTTGCATTAGAACAACCGTTTTACAATAGTTGTTACCGCAAATGATTATAGTTTGTAGTTGGCAGTTCGTGTGTTTTCTGTGCATGAGTGTGCATTAAGTTAATGAATGAATGAAAATTCTTTATTGGATTTAAGAAATGTTGTTAATTGTAATTTTAGAAGCAAAGCAGATCTCGGATCTCGCGATTCCATTGGGAGTTCTCCCTATTCCATTACAATGGTCTATGAGCAAGCCGCTAGTTTTACGGAGCTAGAAAATGTAATTAATGTATATATTAATTATAAATTACAGAAAAGAGGCTACCGTAACCAATCTTGGCTGCAAATTCGAATCTATTATTAAATTTGGAATGATTTACAGTAGCTCTATATCTATTTGACCAGTCTCTGATGGCGTCGAGATTGTCATATAAAGTTTTGATACTAATGTTGAGTTTATTAGAGTTCGACTGCGAACTAAGCTGGAGATCATCAGCATACAGATGGCATGAACAATTGACAACTGGCTGAAGTAATGAAGTTTATAAACAAAGAAAACATTATTGAAGAAAGAATACCGCCTTGCGGCACTCCGGTTTCGATGCCAGCCCAGGAAGAACCAATCCAAGGCAGGGGATAAAAATTTAACATACCTAAGGAAAGAAATGTGGATATCAACTATGTCAACTATGTTAAAAGCGTTGGAAAAGTTCACAAGCGCCACCACTGTAAGATTCTGTTCATTCCTCTTTATATTAGCGGTGAGCTTAGTGAATGCTGCGGTGGTTCTGTGATTTGGACGGAACCCAGCTTGAAAAACATTCAATTAGTCATGTTTTGTTAAAATTTCTTACTTATTTACTGGTCTTCCTTATTTATAAATGAACATTTGTATTATAATAGAGTTATTTAGTTAACTTAAAAAATAAACTACAATTTATATTACCAGCTTCCATGTCAAGACACTTACTGATACAGATTATCTGATGAAACCTTTTCTCGATACGATCGTAAAAGGGTTTAGGTGCAGAGACAGCGGACATGGGTACAATATTAATAACGCTAATCCTAATAATCAGCAAGTTCATGTTTCATAGATATGGCTATTTACTCCAGCAGATATTTATCCACGGTTATCAGTTAACGTGATAGAGCCGAGCGGCGGCTTTTGCTGCTGCTCAAATGGACCGGCTCGACCGTGTCGGTACGACAGGCTCACACAATACCGGCGTGAAGTAGATGCATCTTATGCTTCTGCGTTTCGTTCGATGAGCGAGTTGAGCGTTCGGTAATTATTACCCATCAGGTGCAGCGCTTGCTCGTTTGCGGCCTTCCCGTAAAAAGATTGATTTCGACTCATTTAGTAAACTGATCTGATTCTACATCTGACTCTCTCTTCAACCTTATCTTATATAGACCTGCGTAAGCGTTACTCCGGGCATAGACAGTTAAGGTGAGCGAGTGCCTCTGTGATAACGAGTATATATAATTTCTCAACGTAGTAAACCCAAGCGGTAGATTAAGCTGCTGCTCGAATAAGTCGTCTCAACCGGGGTAGTACCACGGTAGTGCACGAATTAGAGGCATCTTGAATGAATGAAATACACTTTATTGTACACCAATAGCAAAAATAGGAAAAAAATTAAAATAAAAAGAAACATAAAATACACAAAGGTACAATTGGCGGCCTTGTCGCTTAGAAGCGATCTCTACCAGGCAACCATTTTGCAGAGGAAATAATGATCAGTGAGCAAGGGTTAAGGGTGTACATCTTGTGCTTGAGATAACCTGAAGCTCCCTCGCCATCCCCCTCCTCATACACCCTTCCATCTCCCAAATGCCTTTAAAGGCCAGCAACGCACCTGTAGCACCGGTGGTGTTGCAGATGTTCGTGGGCGACAATAATCCTTAACCATCAGGTGAGCCGCACGCTCCCCCTTTTCGATAAAAAAAAGCAATCGGCTCCAGAGAATAGCCTGTGCAGTTGACAATTCTTCTATAGCAATCGAAAGTTCTTGCCATGCGGGAAATTGCTATATATTACTGCTACAGCATACCTTTAATTTACATTCACATACCATATTTAAAATAAAATGAACCTTTAGAGTCGCCACTACAGCAATAGAGCCGTGGTAACCTAGAGTAGTGAGTAGGCTTCTTTTTTCTTCTTTTTAGATAACGTTACCTTCCGATGTAGGAATTTCTCCTGTGTCTCGGAGGCAGTTTACATGAATTGCACATGGACAAACACCCAGACCTGGAACTATTATTTGTAGTCTATACAAATACTATTCCCGTGCGGGAATCGAACCCGCGACCCACAGCGCCGCAGCTAAACGCCTTAGCCACTATGCCACCGAGCCGTCGAAGTAGGCGTTCGTTTACAGTTTCATAGAGCGCGAGTGACCAGGATTCGATTAACCGGTGCCGGCACCACAGCAAGTGCTGAATTTTCCATGTGCTCAGCGGTGAAGAAAACATCGTGAACATGTCTGAGAAATAAAAAAATATATAATATCCGTGAAGTCCGCCAACGAGCACTGGAGCAAGATGGCGGTTCCCTGCTCCAAAACCAACTTAGTTACTTCTTTTACATGGCAAATAGATTAATAGTGGTATGTCCACTGTTAAAATTTGCTAAACTTTGACAATTTAAAGAAATTAAGGTACAGTTATCCATTGGAGGTTAGATGTGAATATACTCTATGCTGATGCGGAATTATATTATTATTATATTTTTTGTTGTTATTTATATTTTGATTCCTCGTCTATTACAAAAAGCCTAAAGACTGCTCGCGAAAATAATACCAGCGCTGGAGTTGTGGTTTAGCATTGCCACAGCATTATACTGAGTCGGAAACCGTTTAGTTGCTGCAACTCAACAAAATATTATTATTATTATTTTTTGTAATGTGAATTAACTTTTCCTTATGTGTTACTTGAGTTGTGGCAATGAATAAAGTACTTTCTTTCTTCTTTCTTATAGTTGTTTGAGAAGGAGGCCTTTGCCCAGCTGGGGGCTTTTAACTTTTTAACGGTAGCAACATTTACTTATTACTTTATCTCTATGTATTTATTGTTTACAACACAATAATATTATCAATCATCTCCTTGATATTCATATCACCTTCAAACTGGCGAAACTACATACATAATAATAAGTGAAACTAAACAAAACTCGTGGGATACACAAACAAAGTTTTGCTAAGTAATATAACTTGAGAAATTTTCATAATATTACAAATTTAAATAGATACATAAACATGTGTTACATGCTAACATTATGAAAGCATGTATATACGAGTATAAGTTAAGCGTACCCACTCGTCTTGACTCTAGACTGCCTGGGGTCGCGAATTATTAGCCAAGTAAAGTACCTCGGAGTTGATTAAACGCCTGGAAGGAATACAGCCTAAAATTTCCCTCGTCGTAATTACATACGACACATATTACGAGTGTACACAGTGGTTCTGTTTTAATAATAAAATATTATGTATGTAGTGAAAAGATAAAACCAAATTTTAGAACGTAATAAAATTTGGGTAATTCATTTTATTTAAATGTTTATCGGTATTTCAAGTAAAAGTCTACTGAAGGAAACCTTAACCAGTGATTATTTTTCCAACTACTCACAAAATTAAAATTTAAAATAGTAATATTTTCTAGTGTCATCATCATCATCATCATCATCATTTCAGCCTATATAGGATCCCCCAAAGATTGCCACGAAGCTCGGTCCTGAGCCACCTGCATCCATCGACTTCCCGCAACACTGCGCAGGTCTCGTCTTGTATTATTTACTATACTATACTAAAATATTACATTTTAACTAATATTTTCCGGCTCGATCGGGTTGATACCACGGCCTCGCAGAATACCGGCGTGAAGTAGAGGCATTTGTGCTTCGTTCGGTGAGTGGGGCAACCGGAGGCAACCAAGCATACCACTGCATGACCTCAAGATACTGTGAGCACATTCTGCGTAGATCGGACCAAAAATTAAATAAATAAAAGCTTAAGGTAGCCCGAGTTAACTATGACATCTGGACGTCTAACACCTGCTGTTCCCTCGTCACCGCGGCTGCTGTAAAGCAATCGAAACGTCGGGAATGTATAAAAACAAAATTAAACGTGATAAAATGCGTAAATAATAGTTTCAAATAAAATGATTGATTTCTATAATACTATTAAACATTATAAATTTAATAACGTTGTATAAATTGTATTCAAGCTGCACAAATGGGAATTATTAAATAGTGTTACTCTTGTTCATATTTTTAATAATGAAGCATGTCCAGTGCGGTTATAATAAAACCTTTTTTATTGTAACAATTCTCAAGGGTAAGGCTCCGCAAACGGAGCACAAATACAACGTATGTTTTATTACACGAATTGAAACAAGTTGGGTTTCAGAAAACTCTTTATCTAGTATTCCATTTGATGCGATATTTTTTTTTAATAGTATTCGTTTTAGTAAGCAACAGGTAGGTGCAAAGATCGACCGTCATCATTTCATAGATCCATTGTTGAACATAGACCTCCCCCAAAGATTGCCACAAAGCACGCTCCTGACCCTGCTTACATTGATTTACCGCAACACTACGCAGGTCGTCGCTCCATCTTGTGTCGCGGCGTCGTACTACGGTACAAACCCGATGTTTGTCTTATCCCTTATCTCCGACAGTTGTCAGAAAGGCGATCTGCGGCCGGTTATCCTAAATTAATTAAACACCTTTCGATCTTCTACATATCATGATCACTGTTCTGTCAAATGCTGATAGATCTTACATATCCTCTTAACGTATTCACCTATTGATTTAATTTATATATGATTGATTTCTCATCACGGCGTAAATTACAATATGTAAATTCATTGCAAATTATGGCTATAATGCATAAACAGATGAACCTTTAAGTTTTTTTTCTTTACATAACCTTACCTTCCGCTGTAAGAATCTCTCCTCCGCGGAGGCAGTTTACATACATGAATTGCACATGGACAAACACCCAGACCGGGAACTATTGCTTGTAGTACAGACAAATACTAGTCACGTGCGGCGATCGAACCCGCGGTCCAAAGCGCCGCAGCTAAACGGTTAGCCACTACGCCACCGAGCCCTCAAATTTAGTTGTATTTAATTCACTTTAAGTAAATTACTTTAGTTGTACTTAATTGGTTAACCCTCTCAGATATTTGAGAAAGAAGGCCGTTGCACAGCTGCTACTTAACTTTACTTTCTATACTTAATCGTAACCGAAAAACAAAATAATTTAATTTAATAATGTCCTTGCGTTGCGCTCTGAATAAGGCGAGTTTTGTAGAATACCATGAGAAAAGAAATGATACATTGATGGAGTGAAAGTAGAAATCAAAGAACGGAATAACAGTGCAAAAATATGCTGCGGAACCCTCAACACACAAGGCACTTACGGAATACCTACATTATTATTTTAGCGATTCCTTATTACTTTATAATATACCATATTTCACTCCAAATACCACCCTAAGCTGCATGTCTGCATTTTCGAGACGCGGTAGAGCCAAGCGGCGGCTTTTGCTGTTGCTCGAATAGGTCGGCTCGACCGGTTTGGTACCACGGCCTCGCAGAATACCGGCCTGAAGTAGAGACACCTTGTGCTTCTGCGTTCGTTCGGTGAGTGAGGTAACCGGAGGCCCCCTGCTCCTCCCCATCCCCTGCCTGATCCAAATACCCTTTAAGGCCGGCAATGCACCTACAGCACTCCTGGTGTTGATGTACGTGGGCGACGGTAATCACTTACCATCAGGTGAACCGCTTGCTCGTTTGCCGCCTTTCCTTTGAAAAAATAAATAAAAAATATCGTGCATCCTGCTAATTGATGATAAAACGAGGATCTGGCGACCGAAAGATGGCGGAAAAGTCATACGAATTAGTCGAACCCAAATCGCACAGACCAGTAACAGGGAGAAGCATCACTAGAGTGAGCATAGGGGCACTGCGCTCACACACCTGATTGCCCAGCGTGGTGTGTGTGGGCAAATCTTTCAAGAAGGCATGTCAGTTAATTTTAGCGCTTTCATGTTCGTGCTCTATATTCAGCAGCTGCATGTTCTTTATCAGCCTATGTAAGTCATAGGCTGATAAAAAACATGCCTAAGTATTATACGTGATCGCATCATGGTAGCCTAGTAGTCAAGATGCACGCTCGAATTTTCTAGAACACGAGTGACCTGGGTTTGAACTATGTTACCTATAAAATTGTAAATGTTAAATGCTCGGCTAAATGATAAAAGAAATGCAAAGTCTGCTCCAAAATCCTTTCAGAGATCGAGAGGAAACGTATGCCCATCTGTGCATAGGTTTCCTCTCGATATCTATGCCAACAATTACGTTGTGCTACTTTACTTATGCAGTATTATAGTATTATTTGTCAACAAAGAAAACAAAAAATGTTTTTGTCAGTTTGTGGAGGTCTGTGAAGTAGTATAATTTCACGCTACGGAACAGAAAGAAAAAGTAAGAGTAATTTTTTTTACAAGTCTTACGGCATACCGGCAATAAAAACGCGCCGAGTCTTGGATACCCTACAATATATCATGCCGCTGTATAAGCCCCCCGTACTATTCGGGATGCGAAGCGCCCCCTGTATGTGACACTCGGAATGAAAGTTTAAATGTTGGTTGAGAGCAATGTGAATTACGTGGTATATGTGACGTTGTCGCCTTTTATATATAAAAAAAAAATGGACAAGACAATAATTTTATTCGTTTTAATCCATTTTCACTCGAGCTTACTCGGCGCAACGTGACAGTTAGGAGTCTGTCACCTTACCAATTAAGGCATTGATATAAAGCGTACATATGGAAGTTTCGAGAAACACATCGGTGGGAAAGAAAGTAAGAAAAGTACTTCATTCATTGCCGCAACTCAAGTAACACATCATCAAAAGCATCACATTTTCAATGGCCGTCGTTGATCACTTACCGTCAGGTGAGCCGCATGCTCGTTTGCCCCCTTCTGCCATATAAAAAAAATCATCATCATTTCAGCCCATCACAAGTCAACTGAACATAGGCCCTGTCCCAAAGATTGCCACAAAGCTCGGTTCTGAGCCACCTGCATCCATACGCTACGACTTCCCGCATCGCTGCGCAGGTCGTCACTCCATCTTGTGGGGAGTCGTCGCACACTGCATTTGCCTGTACGTGGCTGCCACCCGAGAACCTTTTTTCCCCAACGGTTGTCAGTTCTGCGAGCTATGCGGCTGACCCATTGCCACTACAGCTTCTTGATCCTTACGGCTATGTCGGTTACTTTAGTTCTGCTGGGGATCGTTGTGTTTATGTCATATTCATCGTTGGGGACTCTATCACGAAATAATAAATAACAAAAAAATAATGCAGCGTAACACATAATGAAACATGGAATTTGCCGTTACCAAGGTCAAAGAGTTATTTAGAAAATATTTCTCCAGATTGATCATTTTGCAATTCGACACGCATATTCATCGTTGTAGACTCTATCACGAAATAATAAATAACTAAAAAATAATGCAGCGTAACACATAATGAAACTTCATTACATTTTATTCCTAGAGTTGCAGCAACAAAACGCCATCCGAAGCCTGAGCATAATGCTATAGTAATGCTAAATCAATAGTCACAACTACAGCGCTGGTATTCTGTCGGCACCATGGATATTTTCGCGAGCAGTTGTCAGGTCGCGGTATGACACTCTACATCGGTTCGAATTTGAGTCGCCAGATTTCTAAGACAGACTTCGCATCCCTACGGAACCTCTGGACTATCGTGGCCTCGACACATATCGCAATATTGAGACGAAGAGTCGAGCTAAAGTATATTTATCGAATGAAGAAGAAACGGGAAGTTTAATTTAATACCCCAGTTGGGTGGAATAAGTCTGCGAGTGTCTGGAAATTATTTTGTGAGATCAGTCAAATGAATATTGCTGAGTATTGAAAAACTCTTTAAGGGATTGCTTCGTGGAATTATACGAGAGCCCATTATTAAAGCTTGCCTTTTCGTTGTCTGTCCTTTTGCAACTTGAAAATACTGTTAGATTGTTCGAATTATGAGAACTTAATTAATAAATTGATTCGCTTTACGATAGCTAAAAACCGTACTACGTAAATGATGAAGGACAGATTTGGACTCCCATTAAACGAAATGAGCTTGTGTGAACTGATTTTTTTTTTTTTCCTGGATGGAAAATGCTGTTACGCATACCCTGTTGCTGGCCGGTAGGCCAGCAACTGCTATGTCGGACTCAATCCCCTGAAGGAGGACCATACCGACTAAAACCATCCACACGCTGTTAGCCCGGAGGCTTTCACAGCCTCATCTGAATTGACTCGCGAGCAGATTGGCCCGCGAGTTTGGCGGGATGACGATTTACTTTAATGGCGCGCGGATTTATACGCGGAAGGATAAGACAAAAATAGTGGTGCGGAGACCGGTGAACCCTGACAAACCGACACGACAGAACCCGATTGTGAGACACTCAGGCAAAGTGTATATGGCTGCTTCTAACCCTTGGGGTGAGCACACGTATGCGCGGGGCGAAGTCGCAACGGGACTGCTGCGCGGCGTGCGCGGGATTAGGACGGCTCTCACTAAATAATAACTCGCGAATACGCGGGAAGATGGAGGCGCGGAGACCGACGACCCTGACATGATCTACGCGACAAATACTGAGTACGAGACACTCCGGCATAGTGTCATGGCTGCTCAAACCTGGGGCGAGCACACGTAAGCTAAGCGAAGTCGCAAACGGGACTGCTGCGCGGCGTGCGCGGGATTAGGACGGCTCTCACTAAATAATAACTCGCGAATACGCGGGAAGATGGAGGCGCGGAGACCGACGACCCTGACATGATCTACGCGACAAATACTGAGTACGAGACACTCCGGCATAGTGTCATGGCTGCTCAAACCGAGGGGCGAGCACACGTATGCGGGAGGCTAATAGTGGCGTGAAGACCTATGACCCTGACAAACCGACACGACAGAACCCGATTGTGAGACACTCAGGCAAAGTGTATATGGCTGCTTCTAACCCTAGGGGCGAGCACACGTAAGCTGAGCGAAGTCGCAACGGGACTGCTGCGCGGCGTGCGCGGGACACGGCCGACACTCACTACTTAATAGCTCGCGAATATGCGCGGGAAGATGGAGGCGCGGCGACCAACGGCCCTGACTAACCGACATGACAGAACCCGCTTGTGAGACGCTTAGCACAGTGACCTTATATGCGGAGCGAAGTCGCAAACGGGACTGCCGCGCAGCGTGCGCGGGATTAGGACGGCTCTCACTAAATAATAACTCGCGAATACGCGGGAAGATGGAGGCGCGGAGACCGACGACCCTGACATGATCTACGCGACAAATACTGAGTACGAGACACTCCGGCATAGTGTCATGGCTGCTCAAACCGAGGGGCGAGCACACGTATGCGCGGGGCGAAGTCGCAAACAGTACCGCCGTGCAGTATGCGCGGGCGACGGGCGGCACTCACTTTAATAACACGCGGACAAAGACGCGGAAAGACAATAGGGCCGAGTAGGCACCCGCAGGTGCGGGGCCACTAACGACCCATTGCGAACTAATGACTCATCCCGCTGCGAAACACTCCGGCACAGTGTTTATGGCTGCTCGAACCGGAGGCGAGCACACGTGTGCACGGAGCGACGCCGCAAGCGGGACTGCTTTTTTGGCAAAAATACTGAATCCTCATCACTAGTCTTTTATATTTGAGTTGGGTAATATCGGATGAATTCAGCCCTCATCTTTCGGGCGCGAAAACCAGGGATTTGGGAGGGAGGAGTATTATTATATTATTTATTATTAATTTAGAAAAACGAGTATTTCATCACCTTAGCCTCCGAACTGAAATGGATCAAAAAAAAATTATCTCCAAACGAAATTTTTTAATTGCATATGGAAGCAACGAAGAATCAATATTCACGCTGTATTTTATATCTTGATGATTTTTTGTTTAAGATATTTACAGCGTGTTTCCGTATCAATATGTTATTAAGAAATATTCATGAACTCGGTTTCTTAAATGGACGATTATAACTTTTGATCTATGTTCGTTTACAAAATCATGATTTTTTCTCATATTTTCCCGTATTAACCCTAGCTTCATTAATTGTTCTTCTTTATTACTTTTCATATTGCAGTTTAAATTGTCTCAATTTCCAACATTTAATCCAGCCCGCTTCTCTCACCGTGCCGATTCTCAGTATAGAACCCGTCGAGAGCCGTTTGTGGCGCGCTTCCTCCGCGACCTTTAATATAACAAGATGAGGCAAAATTGTTCCCAGTCACGCTCCTTATTACCCGAGCTAAGGTTTGAGATTTTCATTTTAATCGCATTATAACCTTTTGGAAATATTCATGTCTCCTTTGAGAAAAATTGAAAAGGCTCTAAGTATTCAGGGTCTACCCGATCCAACGATTTACCAATTTTCAATAGCCAAATCTTGAAGGTTTGATAAAACTTTACCGGTATATCGAAACTTCCTATATGACATGGACATTGCTTTTCTAAAAGAAACTATACTGATATAATATTATGTTAATATAGGGTAAGGTAATATAAGGAAGGTAATTTAGATTATTTATTATATAGATAGCCGTGGGAGCCTAGTTGTCAGGACGCTCACTATAGTTTCATAGAGCGCGAGTGACCTGGGTTCGATCCCCGGTGCCGGCACCACTAAAATTGTTAATAGCAATTTTAAGTAAAACTTTAATTTTGGGGCAAACGAGCATACGGCTGGTGGCAAGTGATTACCGACGCCTACGTACATCTGTAACACTAGAGGAGCTACAGGTACATTGCCAGCCTTTGAACGATATTCAAGGAACACCTTCCGCTTACCTCACTCATTGAACGAAACGCAGCAGCACAGGATGCCTCCACTTCACGCCGATATTTTGCGAGACCGTGGTACTACCTACCCCGGGTTGAGCAGGCCCAAGTAAAGAAAAACGTCGCCTGTAACTTCTCTATCAGATGTAACGCACCGCCTCAACGCTCCGACGTTGCAACCGCCGCAATCAGCGAGGCTGGCTTCGAAATTTAAGATCACCAGGCTTCAGGCCCCGGCGGTTTTAATTTGTTCCCAAAATTAGAGGAGCATGTCCGGGGGAGGAGATTCAATGTCAACGGCATCGTTATAACCGGCGTCGAAGAGTTTTTGTGACTCGCAGAAATATATTTTTTTTTCGGAGTTAGTCAAAAAATTGGTTAGTCAGAAAAAGGAGAAGAGAGAATATGTATACATAGAAAAAAAAATTATTCAAAAAACTTCGATTACGAAGTACTCGTTTAGAGGGGTCCATGGGGTGCATTAGCCACTTGCCATGAGGTGTTTTTCACAATAATGTCAATATAAAAAAGATATCCATGATTTTAATGTAAATGTAAGTTTTAACTGTTTAGTGGCACCATATATACTCTATGGATATATATATTTAATAGGTCGGGGAAAAAGTTTTTTCGTATTATATACAAATTCAAGATATTTTTTTAAATTGTATCAAAACCAGCCAGATACAAACATTACAACCAAAGAGATTTTACTGCAACTTTTTACTTAAATTATGCGAGAAAAACTTTTATCCCGACCTAATATACTCGTATACATGGTGCTCTTCTTCCCATCGAACTCAGAAGTATAAGCCTTTTTGTTGTTTTTTAACATCTTTAAAATTATATTCTTGTAATTTTATTCTTATAAAAACTCAAGTTCCCTCTTACAAATATTTATAAGGGATATATAATTCGCCGCTCATTGTGGCGTGGAGTTCAAACTTATAATGAAATTGAGGACAGCTGAAAAACAAATTTGCTTACTGAGATTTTTTTTTTATTTTAATACAAACAAATACTTCATAAACTTTAAAACTTTCGTGGAATAAATATGAATATTACACGAGATTACTTCGGAGTGGAATTCTAATAAAGTTGTAAAGTAAAACGGCGAGAACAACGTTTTAACCGTGGCCTTTTTAACAAAATGAGCCCCTTTCGAAGCTACTTAAGCTTACAAAGTCCAGAAAACGGCCCATGGGTAAACCGACAGACATAAAGATGAATTATACCCGCACAATGTCCGCCCGCGGTCGCCCGGAGCGTTCCGTCCGTCTATCGGTATTCAATTTACAATTTTATTATCATAGCGATAAGAAACGGTTCCCTTTGTACGCATCGTATATTGGATTTGGAAAATTTGACAAAACATTTGTGCAAACATTTTTATCACCGACGATATCGCTGTTTGCTCACCGAGTTTCATATTAGATTTGATGCCGGAACAGTGGATGTTTGACCGCCGGTTGAATCGACAATGTTTATGGATAATTCCGTCTTTATACGATGTTAGCAAACGCTCGATGGAATATTTACTTATCTATACACGAGTAGCATAACCAATGACGGGTGCGTAACGTGATGGAGCCGAGCGGTGTAGCAGCTTTTGCTCCTACCCGAATGGGCCGGCTCGACCGACTCGGGTTGTTACCGACGTGAAGTAGGGGCATCTTATGATTTGTGTTTCTTTCGGTGAATAAGGTAACTGGAGGCAGCTCACTCCCCTCCCCGTACCCCCGGGGATGAAAGGGAGGATGAGGCTTCGTCTCATCTCTCAAATACCCTTAAAGGGCGGCAATGCACCTGCAAGATGCAGACGTGCATGGGCGACGGTAATCACTTACAATCAGGTGAACCGCTTGCTCGTTTGCCGCTCCGTACATCTTATTGCTTCGTTACATATCATGGGCGCGTGACTCTATCATAGGTATATATTAATAAAGGTATAGTTATATGTTAATATTTGTTAGAACGGGCTTGTGCTTATATGTTTCATATAATACGAATGGTTCCGTATTACGATTATGAAAATATATTCACGTCATCGTATTTACTACAGGACAGTAGAATTACATTAATCAAATGTATATAAAAAGTAAAGTCTCTGCCTGTAAGTGCCCACCGCAGGGCAAAGACTTCCCTCTGAAATATCTGATAGGGTCCATAACCCTAAAAAAGGCGGGAAGGGCTCCAGTGCGGGTTGGCGGGCTTCACATATCCTTGAAATAATATTTATTTATTATTTCTCGGACATGCCGGTGTCATTACGATGTTGTACTTCACCGCCAAGCGCATGGTAAATACGGAACCCAAAAATGGTTATTAACAATTTTAGTGGTGTCGGCACCAAGGATCGAACCTAGTTCACCCGCGCTCTGTGAAAATAAAATGAACGAGAAAATTATATAATAAGAAATAAATATAGTCTCCCACTCCAACTTCTCACCGGAACTTATTTGGGATAACGTGGCAAGTGGCGAGCCTGTCACCGTCTTAATCCAAGCCAGCGATGAGAATCAAATTTCAAAAGACGAATAGATCAATTTTAAATTTTATATACCATTAAGCTGTAGTGATTATTTTCTGCTAAAATATATTAGTAGAGGTTTAATTAGTCGTGGTGTGGAATCCACTCGAAGCCTGGGCAACATGAAATGAAATGAAAATTCTTTATTCGACAAAAGAAATTCAACTATCATTCGTTAATTGTAGTTTTTTTTTTTATTTCACTTATATATACTGACACGAAGGACATATGATTACAACATTCGAAATCAACATTGGAATCTGTGGCCGCGTCTAATAGATTTGCATTTGAGTTTTCTCCAACCGTTGCCCTCTCACCAACGGGACAGAAACATTTATACCGTGAAAGGAAATGTGAAGCATATCCGTCGGAGACACATCTCTAGTAGATTCTCTCGGTTCTCATTGATTAGGTTCTAACAAGTTTTCTGCCACGCACTTCGACTTTGTGGAATCAGCTGTCGCCAGCAGTATTTCCGAATAGTTACGACTTAGGGACCTTCAAGAAAAGAGCTTATTCCTTCCTTAAAGGCCGGCAGCGCATCTGTAGCTCCTCTTGTGTTGTGGATGTTCGTGGGCGTCGGTGATCACTTACCATCAGGTGAGCCGCACGCTCGTTTGCCCCCTTCTTCTATAAAAAAAAAAAAAAAAAATAACATAATTTATTCTGAATATTGCATGTTGTAATATAACATAACTTCGAAACCTGCTCGTAATTAGTTTATAAAAGATTCTTCTAATTTATGATGATATTCTGCGCAATATTGTGCACATGCCAAATTATTTAGCACAAAATCCTTAACGGCCTCTTGAGCATCAAATATGCCTTTTAAATTATAATGAAATTTTCTTGTTAAGCGGTCGGGCTTACTGAAGCCGAGGGACCAGGAGATAAGGCTTTGATTTATTGCATCAGTCACCAAATAGAACTACGTCACAGTATTTAATCTTAAATATTAATTAATTCTAGTAAGTCAATTAAGTATAGTATTATAGAATACTAGTAAATACACAAACCTATGAAGTGGGTCTTCATACAATGGTAGAATTTTTTTATTGGGTTGTCTAGTAAATCGACGGGAAGAAAAATTAGCTTACAGCCTACTTGTCGGTAAACGGTTACTGCACCCCAACGACGCCAGAAAACAATTTGAATCCAATAACAGATGCGTTTTCACCCCTGCCTCGGAACCTGTAATTATACTGGATCTTCGTACCTTTACAACTGGAAGACTAAAGTGGTTGCACTGCAGATCGGTGGTAGAAATAGGTAAAAGAGAATATATATATATATATATATATATATTCTTTTACCTATTTCTAATATATGTATATAGAAATCTAGTCTTGGGAAATCGTTTGACAATAGCTTTTTTCCCCTGAGTCGGGTATTAACCAGAATCTAATGAATAATTTACAATATATGTGATCGCTGATAGCAGGCAATCTAGCACCTTATATACCATTATCTCACTCACTTCGTCAGTACCCACTGCCTTGAATTTAATTGCTGATACAATATTTTATGTCTCTTTCTTATTTATTGGAGATAATTGAAAATATGAGAACTGAAGAGGTGGCATAGCAACTACGGAACCTATTGTCTGTGAACGGGTTGTCGGGTACAATGATGTTTTATTTATTTTTTATGGGAGAGGCGACAAACGAGCAAGCGGTTCACCTGATGGTAAATGATTACCGTCGCCCACGTACATCTGCAACACCAGAGGAGCTACAGTTGTGTTGCCGGACTTTAAGGATATTTGAGGGATGGGAGGAATAGGGAGGGGGTTATGGGAGGAGGGGAGTGGGCCACCGGTTACGTAACTCACCGAACGAAATGCAGAAGCACAAGACGCCTCTACTTCACATATGAATACATACCATGTCACCCCTGACGTCTAATATGGAATATGTCGCACATTGTACATACTGAATCTTTTTTCCTTTGAAACTAGAAGATGTCAATGTTCGCAGTGCCTATCGGCAGTTTGCCCCCTTCTTCTATAAAAAAAAAACAAACCAACTAAAACAGACAAATAATCAACAACTAAACGACGCATAACGTCATAAATGTAAATATATAAAAACATAACAAAGATCGTCGGTGATGTTATTAGTCGATTTCTCGATTGTTACTATTGAATTCGTTCGTCAGAGAAATTAACTTACCGGGGCAAGGAGCGTGGGCTAGTCCAGACGACCGCTCCTGGTCGATTAAGTATAGAGATGTGGCAATTGGCTAGCCATTCGCTTTCATTGATGAATGTCAATCGATATGTTTGATTCGTTACTTATTTAGCACTACAGAAACAACGGTTTACTCTTAAATGTTCAATTAATGCTATTACATCAGATATATTTAAAGGTTTATATTGTAAAGTAGGTTTCAGTATCAAAATGTATTCAAAATATTTGTAAGTTGCGATTTATAAAAGTGAATCTCCAAATAAAAATCTAAACAAAATACGTTGAGACATACTGAATGCTTGAACAGAATATATAATATATTTTGGATGTGGTAAGGTGGCTTTAGCTGCTGATCGAATGGGCCAGCTCGATCGGGGTAGTATCGTGATGAGTACTTAGGAAAATACCGCCGTGAAGTAGAAGAATCTTGTGCTTCTGCATTTCATTCGGTGAGTACCGGAGTTCTACTCCCCCGCCTCTTCCTCACTCCCTTCTCCCAAATAACGATTCAAAGCCGACAACACTCCTGCAGCTCCTCTGGTACCTCTCCTCTGTACGTAGGCATAAAATGATTTTAATGGCATTTAAGATACTAAAACATTACCTACAATAATAACAGACGTCTAGATCCAACGCCGAAGTACAAGTAAGTGGTCGCTTCAAGTGCACTGTGTGCTCGATCGTTACCTAAAATTGAATAAAAAAAAATATATACTAATAATACATCAGCCTATTTTAGTCTACATCTGAACATAGGCTTCTCCATGAAAGTGCCAGCAAAAGCTGGCATACCTTTCTTGAAAGTTTAAACCATACTCACCACGCTGGGCAAGGGTCAATACGCGCATTGCCGGTGGGAGACTACCGATGACACTTCTCCCCATCACAAGCCTGTGGGATTTGCGTTCGACAAACTCAAGTTCAAGACATCACATTCAATCGTCGGAGCTTTGTTCGTTAGCTAGCAGGATGCAACTGAGGTTGGCATTTAGAGAAAGAGAATCATCACCATCTCTTTCTCTCGTCAGTGTCTAATTCTGTACTAATGTCTCCATCTCTTAAAACTTGCGCCAACTGTTAACGTCTTTGTCTCCCTAGATCGGGACCGCGGTCTCAGATCAATCGTTTAAGACTACTGAACTGCCTTTGAACTGTTTAAAGTCGTTTGATGGTATATAACCGATCATACCTCATGGAAATAAAATTTCTATCTTTCCGCTTTTTACTAGTTTTGTTACACTTATGTTGCCATAACTTAAAATACAATAATTAATTGAATGATTTTTCTTTTTTGTTTAAAAGAATAATAGTAATGTACCACGGCCTCGCAGAATACCGGCATGAAGTAGAGGCACCTTGTGCTTCTGCGTTTCGTTCGGTGAGTGAGTTAACCGCAGGCCCTCTCCTCCTCCCCATGTCCTTACTGAAGCTCCCTTCCATTTCCCAAATATGCTACCAAAAATCCCAATACCCTTAAATGCCGGCAACGCACCTACAGCACCCCAGGTGTTGTAGATGTACGTGTGCGACGGTAATCACTTACCATCAGGAAAACCGCTTGCTCGTTTGCCGCCTTTCCTATATAAAAAAAGATACATTGTATTTTATTTACTACGTATAAATAAGCATAGGTGTTTTGGAAAGTGTGGAGAAGTCTTAGTAAAACTTACCACATATCTCAACAATCAACAATACGGTGTATGTGTTTATGTATATAGTCTAAAATAGAACACCACAGAGAGTCATCAGCCAAATTGTAAATTTTTGACGAAGCAACAAAAAAAGGCTGTGCAAACTAATTCGCATATCATACGATAAGAAGCATGCAGGATATTAAAGTTCTTTTTTCTTAAAGTCGAGTAAATGGTCAAAGTTCATAGTGTTTTATTTATATTTATTTAAATACCTTTAAACAAAAGTATTACAAAGGGCGGACTTAATGCCTCTTGGCATTCTCTGCCAGTCACCCCGGGGCGTAGAGAGATATAGTAAGGGCGCGAAATATTAAATTTGTATAAATAATATAGAATATGCTGTTGTACCCGGTGTGAATGTAAAAAAAATGTATACAGTGAAATAATCGATGTTTTTATACCTTACCACGAAAGTAAAACTTAGTTTACTTTAGACTGCCGATTATGTAGTGATATATTCGACACTTTAGTCGTTGACAAGCAGACGGTATCGATTAAACCGATGCAGTCGACGGATTTAGAACAGATCGACAATACTATTGAGTCCTGTGTCTGTATATCCTATGGTTCTAAAGCTTGCAGACAATTTATTTAAATGGTTGTTTTATATAACGATTAAAACAACAAATGTTTTACTTGTGAAGGTATTAAATTATAATAATCAAACTTTTCTTAAAACCATGGAATAATAATCATTATTTTTTTTTTCTTCTTATCTTCATCGGCCCAATGGGAGGATTGGCCATAATGGCGTCGGAACACGGGTGCGCCTCTCGGTGGCCTCTAATACCACGTGGGCAATGGACTGCCCCGACCGCATCATCACGATGCCATGGAAGTTATACCATGCTAGTCTTGTCTATGCCTCCACCTTCAACCACATAGCGATTGTGCACCAACTCACACCCGAAGGTTGCTTTAAATGTAGGTTCCCTTTCAATGTTTTCTTTCGCCGCTAAGTACGACTCTGAAGTATCTGAGAAATAATAAAAAACTTATTTCCGGGACGAGTAAAGTCTGCCAACCCTCATAGGAGCAGCGCGGCGGACTCTTACCGACTTCCAGAAAACCATCTCAGATGTTTATTAAGGACGACTTTGGCCAATAGACAATAGTGGTTATTTACATGATTCTACTTTACTTTAGTTTTACTTTGTCAAATAGAATAACGACTTAGGGACTTTCAAGAAAAGAGCTTATTCCTTCCTTAAACACCGGCAGCGCATCTGTAGCTCCTCTGGTGTTGTGGATGTTCGTGGGCGTCGGTGATCACTTACCATCAGGTGAGCCGCACGCTCGTTTGCCCCCTTCTTCTATAAAAAAAACTTTATGAAGTAAAATCCGTTCCATCCATTTCTTGCACCTGCCAGGAACTACCACCCTTAAGTCAAATCATAGGTAATAGACATCACGAAGATCAAAACAAGACACGTGTTTCGCTCTACAATGAGCCTTGTTCGAGGGAATTAAAACTTTTACTTGATAATCAATTACAAAAATTAATCTCGCTCGTTCCTAAAGCTTGCAGACAATTTATTTAAATGGTTGTTTTATATAACGATTAAAACAACAAATGTTTTACTTGTGAAGGTATTAAATTATAATAATCAAACTTTTCTTAAAACCATGGAATAATAATCATTATTTTTTTTTTCTTCTTATCTTCATCGGCCCAATGGGAGGATTGGCCATAATGGCGTCGGAACACGGGTGCGCCTCTCGGTGGCCTCTAATACCACGTGGGCAATGGACTGCCCCGACCGCATCATCACGATGCCATGGAAGTTATACCATGCTAGTCTTGTCTATGCCTCCACCTTCAACCACATAGCGATTGTGCACCAACTCACACCCGAAGGTTGCTTTAAATGTAGGTTCCCTTTCAATGTTTTCTTTCGCCGCTAAGTACGACTCTGAAGTATCTGAGAAATAATAAAAAACTTATTTCCGGGACGAGTAAAGTCTGCCAACCCTCATAGGAGCAGCGCGGCGGACTCTTACCGACTTCCAGAAAACCATCTCAGATGTTTATTAAGGACGACTTTGGCCAATAGACAATAGTGGTTATTTACATGATTCTACTTTACTTTAGTTTTACTTTGTCAAATAGAATAACGACTTAGGGACTTTCAAGAAAAGAGCTTATTCCTTCCTTAAACACCGGCAACGCATTTGCAGCACCTCTCGTGCTGCAGATATACGTGGGCGACGGTAATCACTTACCATCAGGTGAACCGATTGCTCGTTTGTCGCCTTTCCTATAAAAAAAACTTTATGAAGTAAAATCCGTTCCATCCATTTCTTGCACCTGCCAGGAACTACCACCCTTAAGTCAAATCATAGGTTGTTTTGATCTTCGTGATGTCTATTACATCACGAAGATCAAAACAAGACACGTGTTTCGCTCTACAATGAGCCTTGTTCGAGGGAATTAAAACTTTTACTTGATAATCAATTACAAAAAATTAATCTCGCTCGTTCCTAAGCTTTTTCTTTTGCACGGGGTATTTGGTATGAAACCGTAAGTATAAATGTAAACAGAGAGGCATCCATCCGTGTTTACTTACTTTTTTACTCTGACGTTACTCTGACGATATGAAGTCTTAAATACTTACTTTTAGAAGAAAGTTCGGATTTCACAATTCCGTTCACAAACAACATCTATATTATAAAGAATTATTTCATAATAATAGATTTCGATCACAGCGACACTTTACGTCTATATTAGACCATTAATGAATAGACCTATCCTCAAAAGCGCTAACAAAAGTAACATATATACACTACACTTCTCTGGAACTCCTTGCCCGAAGACATTAGAAAAGCCCCATATAAAATTTCTTTCAAAAGATTGGTACGCGAACACTTTTTAAAACCATCTGATACTTGTTAGTATTTATTCTGATCTATTATATATGTATGTATTAATGTGTTTGTATGTATGTCTATATTTGTGTTGTTATTTCTGTATATATTATAGTATGTATTTGTATATCTATGTGGATGTGTATATATGTATGCTTATACATTTATATAAGTTTTAATTATGTAGTATATTCCTCAATTAGCCTTTCATATTTATATTATTTTAAATTTGATGCACCTATCACCACATTTCTTCACGCCCTGGGTTGCCTGTTAGAGAATGCCAAATGGCATTAAGTCCGCCTTTTGTAATCCTTTTGGTGTAGACAATAAAGTATAAATTAATAAATATATTTACTGTTATGTAACCAATTAATGTATATTATAATATAACTATTATTTCGTTAATTTATTGCTTTTTCAACTAGTACCTAATATTTGAAATGAAGCAAGTCTAAGTCCCTCCGTGACCACGGCTGCTGTGAAGCACTCAAAACGACGGAAATAAAAAACTATATTAAACACGATAAAATCCGTATATTATAGTTTCATAAATACCAGAAATCATTAGTAACTTATAGCCATAAATAATATAAATAGGATAGCTTTTCGCTTTAATAATGCTTTGCGGCATTATGCTTTAATAATGCTTTGCGGCATTATTAAGCACGTATCTACAACTTTATGGAACGTACCAACTTTTATGAAAGTTGAATTCCAACGGTAACATGTATTCATTCTCGTGTTGTTAACCCGATGGGAAACATCGCTTTCAAATCGGCTTACGAAACACTGAGCATCATAAATGAAACTGTTAATAAGCTAACTAACTTTTCGAAATTACAAGAAAACTTTTCAAATAAAACGAGCCTCAAAGGGCGCAGACTCTTAATGAAGACAATATTTTGAGGGGTTTCAAACTAAGTGTAATTAAATCTCGCCTCTCACATCACGGGGAGCATGTCTTTGAACAATCACAAGCTGTGTTATTAGCGGTGTCGATCAATTTTAAGTGTATATTTGAGCTTGATTGTCCTGTAACTATAGATCCAAGAATAAGTTCTATAAGTATAATTTACTTTTAGTACTAAATAACTGCCTTGGTAATTTTAAAATATTTTTTTGAATTATTTGTATATAAAAAACAGACAATTATACATTTCTAATATCATATATATTCTTAACATTTTTTTGTTTGAACTGTTGCAACGAAATGGGGGATTAGTAATTTATTTAATTAGGTTCTCTGTCACCTAGGTCTAATCATGGACAGATATCATAGATAAGGTCTAATAGTCTTATCTAAGTTCATGCTAGCTTTAAGTAATTTTCTTTTGAATTAATTCGTATTGCACCATCAGCAACATTAAAATATTGGTCTGTTGACTGCTGGCATGAACCTCTCTCAAATTGGATGAAATCAATGTTTGTTGGAGTTTATTTTGGAACTTTTGCTACCTTGTGTTTAACACGATGTTCCAAGAGGCTTGAATGTTGAGCAATGGCGGAATCATGGTTAGAATCTCTGCCGAAGTCAATATATGTGTGACATACAAATTAAGTTTTCTTTGGGTCTGGCTTTATTGTGCCCTTGTATCTGACAATACGTCTAAACCTTCTTTCGGGATTTTTGCATAAGCTGCCATATCCTAGATGTCATTTGATATTGGTCGTGATATCTTATTAATTAAGCTTTACGATGTCCCCGTTGATAGGAATAAATAGATTTACTTATGCTGGTTTACACAGAAAGCTATCTATCATAAATAATTTTGTTAGAATGTCATTCCACAGAAATTACCGTAGCTTTTATTATAGTTATATTTTACAACAGATATTTTAAAGCTGGTCGATTTTTGAAAATTAAAAAAAAGTTTATTAAGTTAAGCTTAGTTTTATTTTGACTAAAGCGTACCTCAAATCTTTTTTATTTTTTTTAAGCGCCTCCGTTCTTTTCAACTGTTTTACATTTTGTAATTAACTCATTAAACGTTTATTTCTTAGAACGCTTTTATTTTTCACATTTTTAAATATTTTATTTCTTTTGTCTCCTGTTTTTGATTTCGTCCTCATTTCACAGTTAATTTTTCATTGAAAACTGCAAATAAGATAAATTTTCGTAGTGATCAATTCATCGGAGAACGCACGCGTATAATAGAAACGGTGTTCTTTTGGGAAGAATTATAGTCCAAATTTTCTTTAATTTCATCTTAAAGAAACTTCCAACCTTTGATAAAATATGAACAACGTTCTCATTAATGTGGATATCGTGTCGTCGCTTGAGACGATCATGGAGCTAATAACTGTTAATTTATAGAACGAATAATTTTTTAATTGACTAATTAATATATACGTGGTAGAGCCGTGCGGCGGCTTTTGCTGCTGTTCGAATTGGCCCCTACGACCGGCTTGGTAGAACGCCGTGAAGTAGAGGCATCTTGTGCTTTTGCGTTTCGTTCGGTGAGTGAGGTAGCCACCCCCTTTCCTCTCCTATCTTGCTTCCCATCTACTGCCGCCGGCACGTTTTTCGCGTTTACCATAAAAAAAAAAAACATCTTGGTATTTTAAAACACAATATAATTTTCGATTCATAAATATTACTAAACAAATGAAAATAATCTCATATTAAAAATAACATCATAATAGACGCAATGAGCGCTCTCAAACGTTTATATTTGTTTTAGTTGTCATGGTCATAAGTCATGGGTACGAGCCCTCCGCATCGGGGATTATAGCCTTGTCTCCTAATGCAGAGACAGATACCATAACTCGGTTATCGAGTCTATTGACAATATTTATTTATACTTTATTGTCTACACCAAAAGGATTACAAAAGGCGGACTTAATGCCTTTTGGCATTCTCTAACATTCAACCCAGGGCGCGAAGACATGTGGTGATAGGTGCATCAAATTTAAAATAATATAAATATCAAAAGGCTTATTGAGAAATATATTACATAATTAAAACATATATAAATGTATAAGCGTACATATCTACACAAACACATACTATAATATATACATAAATACCTACACAGATATATACATACGTACAAACACATTAATACATACATGTATATTAATCAGAATAAATATTAACAAGTATCATGGGTTTTAAAAAGTGTTCGAGTACCAATCGTTTGAAAGAAATTTTATATGGGGCTTTTGCTAATGTCTTCGGGCAAGGAGTTCCAGAGAACTGTACGAACGAACGGTGAAGGAACCACCAACAAAATCGGTAAAATGTTGCGGGATACTTATCATATGATTAGCGGAGGTACGAAGGTAAGAAGTATGATCAGGTATCATAGGTAGAACTTTAGCAACGCAATCGAGTCGTCTTTATTTTATAAATGACCGTCGATTTCACGTTCTCTCATACCTAATTTAACAAGTTCCAAAACGTTAGTACCTAGTGATTATAAGATTTGTTCTATAAACGTAATGCAGTTTGAACTCTTTTTAACGTATCTCAAGTATATTTTCTTTCCTAATAGTGTGTATCCGTTACTGAAAAGCTAGAAAACAGGAGTATAATTTAATAAATGTCTCAGTAGGTGGTAGACTTTTTCTTTGTCTAGGAGTAATGTAGGTGTATAAAGTCACTACTGTCGTATTCAATTTCAAAAGGTACAAAGAGCCTGATTGGTTATACTGCCTTCGAAAATGTGGGCTGTGGGTTAAAAATAATTGTTCTTTAACTTCGAAGTTTCTCTTTTAGTGGGCATGTTCATTGCTCAAAAGTCAGTTCACGACTGTACGATAAAGTATTCGGCAGCATAAACTCTATCTTAGGAACATATATATATATATATATATAAACTGACACAAATGGTAAACATTCAGTAATTACGACCCAACATTAACATGTTAAAACTGATGCAATGCAGTTGTCTCAGAAATTTCGGCATCTGACGGAACCTTTGGTAAAGCGATAACAAATTTTGACGTGGTTCACTAAGTGTCAAATACAAAAAAAACGATGAAGACCGTTTAACGTGTAACGCCGGAAGCAGTGTGCTTATAAATTCGCTCGGCAAGGGGATGAGTTAAGGCAAATTTTCCATGGAATGTTTGTTCGTGGAATGAAACTTTTGCTGGTGGTATCTTGAAAAGTCTATTAAAAAGTTGGGAACTTCGAAAGAAAGAAAGAAAGAAACTTTATTCATTACATCGCAATTACAAAGTTATTAATAAAACAATTTAAAGATTAATTAAAACTTGAAAACAATATGATTTCAGAATATAAGTTATAAGTTTTTTTCTACGCTACATTGTGATGTAACGAATAGGTCTGTGCTCAGTTTACGTTACGGATTCCCGCACACAACACTGTTTTTCAGCACAGCCCTATTCTACTATTAAGACGGTAGTCTCTCAAAAGATACAGCTCATCTCAACTCACCAACCGTCGATAATGATGATACTTTAATCAAAATATTACCACCGATTTGAGTTCCGAGTAAAATAATCTAACACAAAGCTTAAACTGACAAGATGTTAATTAAAAAGTTACCTAATCTGAATCGAATCAAGAATCGATGTCAATCATAGAGTGATTAATAAAACATTCTTCAATAAAAGTTCATATCAAAGTAATTCACGGCTCTGTTCAAGCATCATTAACAGCGATATCCCTTACAAAGCGCTCCATTACTTAGCGACTTTATCCAAACTTCGCGAAGTTGTTTAATAAAGGACGTTTGACTGTCGTTACAAACACTCTCAACTTTAACGGTTGATTAAAAATATTAATCTGCGTCGTAGGCACATAGCGAAACAAACTCTATGACGTAGGAATTCGACTTTGTGAAATGTATATTAATATTGAAGAGTTTTGTAATCATTGGTCTCATAATAATTATATTGAAGTTATCACACAACAAGTTTGTTTCGTGTTTACCACAACGAAATTCAATTCAATGACCTTTTAAATTAGAAAGACTAAAACCGAAACTTAACTATATTTATTTTTCTGAATAGCTCTTATTTTTAACGTGGTAGAGCCGAGCGGCGGCTTTAGCTGCTGCTCGAATGGGCCGGCTCGAACGGGTTAATACCTTTGCCGGCCTTTATGGATATTAGGAAGAAAGGGGATGGGGAGGGAAGTGGGCCTCCAGTTACCTCACTCACCGAACGAAACGCAGAAGCACAAGATGCTTCTACTACGTACCGATATTCGACTAGGTCGCGGTACTACCCCGGTCGAGCCGGATCATTCGAGCAGCAACAAAAGCCGCTGCTTGGCTCTACCACGTTGAACATTCACCGACATATAGGCAGCTGTATGCTATTTTGTCACTTACATATGTACACGAAAAAAAAGTTTTATTTCCACTCACGATACTTCACTTTATTTAATGTTAAAAGAAAATAAAAAAAACTTCGAACAGGTTAAGATTTCTGTGAAACTTTCGAAGCAAATTAACTTTCTAATAAACTTAAACGTGATGAAAGCTCTGAAGTATTAGTCGTTCTATTTTAAGTTCAGAACTTTTTCTTGGAATTAATCTCAGTCGATAATTAGTCGATAACTATCGAAACTAGAAAACCCACGGAATAAGACAGAACATTGCGCCATCTGTCGAGAGAGAGGCCACTTCTCACCAGTGGACTGACAGTGGTCATATAAGATTATACCGTTCCACAAATCTTCTGCGACTTTAATCTGGCCGCGCCGCAGACGCTGCCGTGGGGAAGCCGGGAGGGTTCTCCCACGCGGTTAAAATGTATTGAAGCATGTTCCTACATATGAAAAAGGGTTAGAGAACTGTTGTAGGTCCTACTTGTGGAAGCTGTCAAAAGTCTGTCGTACTTAACATGGCTTCAGTTGTCTATGCAACAATGCTTTATTAATTTAGTAATAAATTGTTGTTTGCATGTTACTACAAAATAAACAAAGAACAAAATACCTACGGATTATCTTGTCCTGTCACTTGTCTTTTCTTCATTTGAATAATCTCTGTACGAAATGATTGCAAAATTGTACGATAAAATTGCATTGAGCAAACACATTTTACTTTTTTCAGTACTAACCGAGGAGCCCCGATTCGCGGAGCCGATTCCCAACGTCACTGTTGCTCTCGGGAGAGATGCAAGCCTGCCCTGCGTTGTTGAACACCTTGGTACTTATAAGGTAAGTCAAACAGGTTTTTTTTAATTAAAAACCAAATATTAATACACACACCTTCTATATTCTTGCTTCGAATTCGATTATTATATAATATATTATAATAAGCTGTCACGAACGTCGAATAACTATATGGGAATATACCTTAATGGGAAAAAAAGCGACACTATTTCAGCATTGTCTGTAATAACAGTCAATATTATCCAAAAGTCAATATCCATCCCACCATATTTTTTTATATGGTAAAGGCGGTAAACAAACAAGCGGCTCACCTGATGGTAAATGATTACCGTCGCCCACTTACATCTGCAACACCAGAAGAGCTGCAGGTGCGTTGTAGGCGCTTAAGGATATTTAGGTGATGGGATCGTTGATAAGGAGAAAAGTAGGGGAGGGGGGACTGGGTCCCTCGATTTCGGACTAACCGAACGAAACGAAGAAGCACAAGATACCTCTACTTCACACCGGTATTCTGCGAGGCCGTGATACTACCCCCCGGTCGAGCCGGCCCATTCGAGCATCAGCGAATGCAGCAGTTTGGCACTACAACGTTCAAAAATGTATTATCTGACATTGTGACATCAAGTATACCAGTCAATACAATCTATCCAACTTTGAAGATATCTAACGTGAGTGTGATACCGGAGGCCCTCTCCCATCATTCATCCCATTTACCAAACATCCTTAAAGGTCGACAGCACACCTGCTGCTCCTCTGGTAATGCAGAGGTACGGGGGTTACGGTAATTACTTACCATTAGGTGAGCCGCTTGCTTGTTTGCCCTCTTTCCTATAAAAAAAAAATACATTTTCCAATACCTCCAATACCTAAACAGTTCTACTTTTAAAAAAATTGTTACATGCAGAACACATCTTAAGTTTAGTAACAGTTTCCGAAGAATCAGGGGACTACGAGGATAAAATCTTTCAAGTAAACGCTGACGCTAAAGCTTATCGTAGAGCAAGTTAGTCTTGTAACCTACAATGTAAGTATGCTACTTACATAGTACAATAGAAAACATATTTTTAGAGGTGTATCCATAAACAGTATTTAACTTAATCTGAAAATAATCAAACTCAAATAAACTGACACCCACAACATCTACATTAAAGCATCAATATATATAATATTTAACCAACCAACTAAAAATAAATGTCCTTATTACGAAACGGAAAATAGATCCTTAAGGGAATTCAGGCGGTGTTCGCTTCCTTTTGTTCTCTCTTTCTCTGCAAATAAATTAATATTAAAAACGAAAAATCTAATTCATTATAAAAGATTAAATGAATACTGTTTTTTAACAATTTACCAACCTTAAGGTAAACCTGCCTATAAAAGGAAGCTCTGGCAATTCAATGTGTATGACGAATTTGTGCTTATTTTTTTAATGGGAACCCCGGCAAATGAGCAAGCGGTTCACCTGATGGTAAGTGATTACCGTCGCCCACGTACATCTGCAATACTAAAGGTGCTGCAGGTGCGTTGCCGGCATTTGGGAGACAGGAGGGAGAAGTCACTCACCGAACGAAACGAGACGCACAAGATGCCTCTACTTCGCACCGGTTTTCTGCGAGGCCGTGGTACTAACCCGGTCGAGCCGGCCTACTTGAGCAGCAGCAAAAGCAGCCGCTTATCTCTACTACTTATAAAACCCTTGAGTACACTGTTGAACTAATACTATTTGGTCTTACTTTTATTTGGTCGTTATCCTTAGCTACATAGTATATTATATGAACAAATAATAATTGCAATAAGGTTGTACAAGAACTGGATACTAAATTCGACTTTAAACGAAAACTTGGCATCGATTTCTTTCAAATATCGCAATTTATTTTCCGAGTATTCTCAGTGCTAACATTATCCGAATCCTTTCAGATAAAAAAAAAACAGAGAGAACCATTCCCAGGCCGATTGCCAGTATGAGAAATATTCACTGCGCAAAACCACAGAACAAATAATGTGGAAATATAGATGTTCATATCGTTCTGCTGTTCTCCTGCGCTGAATTATACGTATGAGATTTAGTAATATTTACGAGAATCATTTTTTCGGTGAATTTAATACCTGCGTACGTTGGGGTAAGGAACTATTTATTGCCGGTTCGCTTCATCGCGTAAAATTTTATCGTTTTTTTTTTCGGCTTCATCGATAACGCATCGCGCTGGAGAATTATCGTAGCAAATCGAGTTTTTCTCTCCGATTCATTGGAATCGCTTATTTCTATATAGCATATTATTTTATGTTATCCCGTATTCCATACGCAGACCAAAATACCGTTTCAGAAGATAAGGTTTGCTTGTATTATTTTAGGAAATTTTTATATTATGTTTATTCGAGTGTAAGCGGTATATGTAACTTTTTTCTCCAAATACCTTCCTCTCCGGCACCTGGTTGATCGAATGATGGCGAAATATCTAACGGAATCTCCCGGACGCCAACCCCATAGACCGGTGATGGGGAACAGCGTTACCAGTACAAGGGCCGGTGCCCTGCGCTCATCTACCCGCTTGCCAAGCGTGGTGAGTGGGAAAACCTTTCAAGCCATCGATCATGGCCTATGACCGAAGTCCAGCAGGGGGCTGAAATAAGTCTATGTTGTAATATAATATATCATCCGGGCCGCGACACGACACGACAGCCTCACAGACTACCGGCGTGAAGTAGAGCCATCTTGTGCTTCTGCGTTCCGTTCACTGAGCGAGCTAACCGGAGGAGCCCACTTCCACACCCCATCCCCTTCTCATGCTCCCTCCCTTCTCCCAAATACCCATAAAGGCCGGCAACACACCCGCAGCACGTCTGGTGTCGCAGATGTACGTGGGCGACGGTAATCACTTACCATCAGATAAGCCGCTTGCTCATTTGCCGCATTACCTATAAAAAAAAAGAATTCCATCGATGACGGATCGACCCTCTTGTCCTTCTGCCAGACTTAAATTACACAAATCGGTAATAGTAATAGTAATAATGTGCAAATATGTTTTATTTGGAAGTTAATGAAATTAACCACGTACTCGTTTGAGAATAAAAAAAAGGAGAATGGCATAGTGTCGTGTGTTGAATGAGTCAAATTCGCCAACACTTACTGGAGCACTGTGGCATAATATTGCTCATTCTCATACGGAGTTATACGAATATGGGTCTCACATATAGCATAGAGCATAAGAGCCGTGGTAGCCTAGTGATCAGGGCGCTCACTTTAGTGTCATGTGTGGGTTCGATCCCCGGTGCCAAAATTGTTAATAACAATTTTAAGTGCTGTATTTACCACGTGCTTAACCGTAAAGGAAATTATCGTGAGGAAGACTGTATGTCTGAAAAATAATAAAAATAACATTTCGAGGATATGTGAAGCCCGCCTTTCCGGCTTCTAAACCCTCTCTGATACTATTATTTGATAGGGGAAGCCTTTGACCAGCAGTGGGCACTTACAGGCTGTAACTTTACTACAGCATACACTGAATAGCGTTGTGAAGTACGTTTCGTTCCGTGAGTTAGGTAACCGGAGGCTCTTTACTTTCCCCAGTTATCCTCAACCGCAAAGGCCGTTAACGCACCTGCAGCTCCTTCGACAATGCGTGCGTTGGTGATCCCTCGCCATATCCTCCATTCACATATCCTCGAAATAATATATTGTATTATATCTCAGACATGCAGTTTTCCTCACGACGTTTTCCTTCACCGCCGAGTATGCGGTAAATATAGCACTTAAAATAGCTATTAACAGTTTTAGTGGTGCAGATACTGGGAAACGAACCCAGCACACTCGCGCTCTATGAAATTATAGCATGCGCCCTGACCACTAGGCCATCGGCTGTGATATTTACCGGCTGCTAATTTATTTTTCTTTTTCCTTAAGTGATTTATCAAGAGCCATTCTTATTTAATAGTTACGGAAAACAAAAATAACTTTTCTCATATCTGCAATGCCTCGGTAACTATAGTTACAATTTGTAATGAACTTCCAGTGGTCGGGGCTTTAACTAACTAGTGAAAAAAGTATGTAATATATATATGTACATAGTTGGATTCAATATCTGTCTGATATTCAGTCGCAATTCGATACATTCAATATTTGTTTTTCTGTTTTATTTATTTCATTAAGTGGAATACACAATACTGACTATGACAATACGGTCATAAAGCCCGTGATACAATACTGCGAATCGTGTATATACAGCTTTTATTGTATATTATTTTTAAATGTTAAAATTAAAAAGCCCAAGTTAATTAGATTCCAATCTAAATTAGGAAAAAATTGTTTTTTCCTAATTTAGATCATCGTTTCAAATTAGACTTTGAATAACAGTTGGTGTGTAACTTCTCGCCGAGTGTGAGACGTAATATGATTTTCTTATCTCCGAATGCTCCTTTATAATTCTGTTACTTCGATGTGCGAGTTGTTCCAGGGAATGGAGACCGTTATTAGGCTAATTCAGTCTTCCTTTGAATTAACTTGATATGTTCCAGACGTTACTATATTTTCACTGAACACTTTCATGACTGTAACAATCAAAAAGTATAATTGCTTCTCCGTACTTGCCGTGTGTTATTTGTTGGAAATTTTGAAAGACGTACCTTTTAGCTTCATGCAGACTAATCACTTATTTTTATTACAACATTATGTTTTTTTTATTTTCTTATTTTGTGAAAAGCGGCTCACCTGATGGTAAGTGATAACCGTCGCTCACGTACATCTGCAACACCAGATGTACGTGAGCAGGTGGGTTGCCGGCCTTTTAGGATACTTTGGAGGTGGGAGGGAAGAAAAGGTGGGAACTGGGAGAGGACCTCCGGTTAACTCACTTGCTGAACGAAAGACCGGAGCACAACAAACCTCTACTTCACGCCGGTATTCTACGAGGTCGTGGTACTACCCTGGTCGTGCCGCTGCTGACAAACAAACCAGGCTAGTGATGGCAAGCAATATTATTAGACAGAGAACCGGCACTGCACTCTTATGACTCGTAGTTCCTTTCTCTTCAAAACTCTTTCAAATATTGCCCAGCAGTGGGTTATTTGGCTGTTATTTTACTTTGATTTAATAATTTATAATACAATGTCAATACAGATGATTCTTGGAATAGTTTTAATTCTCAATACGCTACGTGTATTTCTAAATGATTATAATACCTTTACTAGAAGTGCAGAAAGTAGAAATTACAGCGATATTTTTTCATGAAGAAGTGTGTTATGACGAATTTTCATTAGGATTCTAAACACAAATGATGTGATGAATGTATCCCTTGTATCTGTAATTAAAAATAAATAAACGAATTCCTAAATCTTACAAAGACATATAACATAAGTGAGGACCGCATGGCTTTCCGGTTAGCGTACCCGATTGCTACACAAGGGTCCTGGATTCGAAAGCCAAGGCCCCGATGTTAATAAACGATTTGACACTAACGAAGGAAGGTTCGAGAACAGTTTTTGAGTCAAAGGAGTTACGTTACAACAGAACTTTTTGTATAATTTGTTATTTAACACAAAACTCCATTGCTTCTCCAAATAAATAAATATTATCGCATTCGCATACCTTTCCTACGTCTCTGCCAATTGCGCAGCGACGCACTCAGGCAACGAACAGCCCCCTGGGAAATCTGCACGGCCAACTCGTCAGTTTCCAGATCCCCTATTGACGCCGAATTGTGGGAGTATTTGGTTAAAGACAAGTCAATTTAGTTTCTATGTAACAGGTACGGTTTGTCAGGTGAAGTGTGTTCTATATTAAGAAAATTGTTTTTCTTTTTTTTATTTTTTTTTATTTGGAGTTAGCAACAGCTTTGTACTGATTGATATATAATTGACTAAACTAATTTTGACAATAAACCTGTAAATATTATCCACAAATATAACTAAAGTGAATTAATTAAATATGCGGTAAGCATTTACAGAATACATAGACAGAACGTTTTAGAAAAATAATGAGCATCATTACATTAATACATAAACATGTGTCTACTTAAGTTCTCTTAAGTAGACACGGTTATTAAGTATCGGTATTAATATATCGTTTGTTCGATTTAGATCTTGTTCCACAAACTGACAGACGAGCTTTTAGGTTAAGTCGATAGCAGTATAAGAAAATATCGCGGTGTTGTATCTTGGACTTGAAAATCTGCCAACCACATTCGTAAGCGGCGACTAAGGGAACCCACCCGGGAAGGGAAGACCTTGAGAATCGCAATGGCTATCGACCGATGTCGAGATAACCATCTTCCTCCATTGTCAGAGCCAAGCGGCGGCTGCTGCGCGTATAGTGCGGGGTAGTGCCACGGCCTCGTAAGAGTCTAACACGAGTTTTGTCACTTACAGGAGGCTACCAAGGGTAAAATATTGAAAATGTTTAGGCTATCGTCGGGAATAAGTACGGACCGCCATTTATGGCTATATGTATTACATTTATCGCTTTATAAAAAAAAAAAAAGTAAATTAGCAGCCTTTAAGTGAAAGCAAAGGCCTCCTTCTAAAATATCGCCACGCTGCTCCAGTACGGGTTGACGGGCTTCACATATCCTCGACGTAATATTTTTAATAATTTTCCTTCACCGTCGAGCACGTGGTAAATACAGCACTTATAATTGCCATTAACAATTTTAGTGGTGCCGGCACTGATGGTACGAACCCAGGTCACTCGCTCACTATGAAACCAAAGTGAGCGGCCTGACCACTAGGCTACCTCGACAGAATTATGTACACAAGATTATTATTTTATTTTACTTGGATAGTTGTTATAAATTGGACTTTAGAGTTTTTGAATAGTTGTGTTACTATGCCATTTGACATGTGATCAAAATTGTAATAATGTAATGTAATATACCTTACATAGTATTGTTTATAGTATTGTATAATATTGTAAAATTTGTATGCCAATAAGTGGTAGATCATATAGGACATAAACAAAATGTTAACACCTATACAAGTATCACATATGAACAACAAATAAATATTTTTGTTATGTTGGCTTATTTAGATATTTACTCGTCTGATTGGGTGATAAATATATATATATATGTATACATACATAAAATACAATAAAATAAAAAAGTAAATAACTATCATTATTATTTTAAGAAAAAACACTGGGAAAGAACGTCTTCATATAATAAATCCTTTAATAATACGGTTTATTTTACAAATAAACGCCACCCACCCATACTTAAATTAGAACCTGTACCTTTTATCCTTCGCAGACAGGTAAATATTTTTAATGCCCATTAATATTAAGCGCACTTCATATATTAGAAAATTGTTTCTTAACGTTTCAATTTTTGCCATGATTATTATGCTAAACGCAGACCTCTTTAACCCTAAACCTCTAACCTCTGGGTATTGTAGTTACACATAATTTCTTTTTACATAAATATACGTGAAAAAGCCTAGTGACGACTTTTGACGTTGACTTCTAGCACCGGCACGACTGGGTTTAGTACCACGGCCTCTCGTAAGAATCTACAACCTCTTTACGAGGTATCTTATAAGAAGAGAGAAACGTTGAAAATTGGTGACAATCTCTGGAAATAATCATGGCGACGGCGTTCATGGCGATGTATGTCCCGGAAGTGTGGGTCGCGGAAGTTCGTTTGTTGTCATCGTGCCGAACGGGAACCCAACATCTTAAACGTTGATCACGACATAATCAGTAATCACCTTCGGTGATTGATAGGCTAAATAAAAGGACATTCCTTAGTGGACAGGGTGTAGTGCCTAAATTACAAATGTAGGGGTTGTATTTGAGATTCGACAAATTCGGATAGACATTCCGCCACTACAAGGTCATTAGAAGTTTGTTTTGGCGGCCCAAGTAGTGATTACCTTCGCCCACGTAACGCAACACCAGAGGAGATGCAGGTGCGTAAAGATATTTGGGTGAGGGGATGGATGATTGGAAGAGGGGTTGGGGGAATGGGTAGTGGGTCTACGGTTAGCTCACTTGCGGAAAACCCACACATGATGCCTCTATTTCACGCCGGTATTATACGAGGTCGTGGTACTCCATTGGGTGGCATTTGATGAAAGTGTGATGGTAGTCTGGGTAGGTCCCACACTCACACGCATTTTTGCGACCAAACTGCAGTCCAGGTAATGTTGTGTTCCTCTTTGAAAGGTAATTCATAGCTTTTATAATTACGGACTGACAGGCTTCATCCATCTTAATCCTCCTCGATGACAACGCTTCTATGACTTTCTTCCATAAAGATTATTGGCTGTTATTAATGCGCTGCAGTAGACGCTTACCGTTAGGTGGACTGTTGGCACGTTTTTCATCCCCTTCCTATAAAAGAAGATGGTAAATTCCCTTTTACACCCCACTTGGTGCACAGTTTTTCATTTCTATTAAAATTAAATTGTGTCACAATTGCATATTCGTTGAAATTTGTTTACTGGTTAATTGGTTTTTTCTCTTCATATAATAGTACAATTGAGTTATATGAACTATGGTTCGATACTCATATAAAATCGAGTTTAGTTCATATTTAGTGCACTAGATGGCGTTGTGGCATAATGTACCGCAGTATCGAGGCTCACTACTTAGTGGATAGGGGTACCCCTTGGTGCTAGATACACCCATAAATACTAATTTCTTAAATCTGGTCACATTGTTATCATTGCACGGTGTTCTTTATAAGATATTATATTACAATATACTAGAGTGTTTTTGTTTAATTTTTACATTTAAAAACACTAGGCTCTATCTACACTGATTATACCATTATGACACAACAATTTAGCAATAGACTACATCTAAATAAAGCTAAGAAAATTCCATCACTATATGCCGAAGGAATTTCGCTACAACTTTTATTTAGTCAGATATCCAATTAACTTATTCATGAACATACCGGCCGGCGGCGTGTGTTGTCGCTTAGATAATAATTAGAGATTCAGAGATTACGCTCTATTATAATCTCGGCCAATTTCTCTCTCTAACCCCTTTATACAACAACTTATTGAACTGCTTTGTTCAAATATAATTTTAGAAACTTTATTATCACAGAACATAGTAAAGTTAAACACTTGTTTTATGGACAGGTGTGAAGTGAACAAAGGTAAGCAATAATTAAGCATTTAAATAAAACAAGGTGTCCCTGAATAAAATTTTAATTAAAAAAACTCCATTAGATATCCCTTTACATAAGCTACCACACATTTTAATTTAGTCCTAACGATCAACGACAATAAATCCATAGATTACGTAGCGCGGTGTTGAGTTTTTAAATGATAAAAAAAAATAACCTGTGGAGGTTATTTGCCCCCTTTACTCCTTAAGAGCTATTGAAACTTTGGAGTTTGGTTGTGAAACAAGTATAATAGAGACATCTTTCAATTACACACGTTGAAGACGAAACATCATCATCATCATCATTTCAGACTATCAGAAGTCCACTGCTGAACATAGGCCTCCCCCAAAGATTGCCACGAAGCTCGGTCCTGAGCCGCCTGCATCCATCGACTTCCCGCAACACTGCGCAGGTCGTCACTCCATCTTGTGGGAAGACGAAACATGATTTAATTAAATTTCGGTCGTTCCATGATGATATCAATTAAACAGCTGCCCTGAGCAGTCAGCGTAAGAATCTACCACATCCTTTCTTTCCGTGAGTGGCGTTAGAGGCGACTGAAGGTAGAGCCTTGTAAATCACAATGGCTACCGACAGATGGCGCGATAACCATCTCGAGATAATTACAGACCAGCAGAGCAGACCTATGAGCGTGGCTATGATGCCAAATCCTTATGGAAGAGGCCTATGTCTATGCCGTAAAGGTAAGACAAAACAAAATATCTTATATCGCTAATTCCGCATACAAAAATAAGAGTTGTATATTATTCGTCTTGAAGAGAAATGCAAAAAGTTATTTAAAAAAAAAAAACATCTTAGTTCTTAAATCACACATCATTTTCATTCCCTCTTAAAGCTAGATCGAAAAAAAAACAAATTCAGTTTTTGTGACCTTATTGGCAGCTAGCCCTGTTCTGAAACCATAATAATTAAAGATGAAAAAAAAAGCAACTTCGCATGGCCCTCTATTAAAGAATTAAGCCGTACCCATTGGGGATCCGATCATTATACGGAAACTTTTCACAAGATAAGCTCTTGCGCTTAGATATTTTAAGTTCGCTTCGTGTTACGTCTTACAGGGAACCGTAACTCTACAGTTTTTCCTCACGTACGTATGCACTCTAAACGTGTAGAGTAAGAAAATATTGTTTTAACACATCATTATAACACTTCGACGTGGCAGAGCTAAGTGCCGGTTTTTGCTGCTGCTCTAATGGGCCGGCTCGACCCGGTAAGTACCAAGTCCATAAGTCCAGGGAATAGCGATGTGAAGTAGTGGCATCCTGTGCTTCTACCTTTCGTTCGGTGAGTGAGATAATCGGATGCACTCTCCCCCCGCCAAGCCGCTCCTCTTCCTCCCACCCACCTTCCAAATATCCTTAAAGCCAGCAACGTACCTGCAGCTCCTCTGGTGTTACATGGGCGACGTTAATCACTTACCATCAGGTGATCCGCTTTAGCGTTTGCCCCCTCACCCATAAGAACTTATTTATAACTTAAACTTATTTATTACGAAAAACGCAAGCTTTTAATGTCGAAAATTGTCACCCAAACACGAGGATACCGATAACCACACAATAGACTTAATTTTTTCTTATTAGTTATATACTAATTGTAAGTTAAGTGTACTATAATTTACTTTAACAGTCTGTAAGTAGTCCACTGCAGTACGTAGGGCTTTGCCACAGCTTTTGACATAATCACCAAGCCCACCCAAGGCAGGCGTATTGGCGTTCGCAGTTTCGGATACTTCTGCTTCGGACGCTGCTGCCGATCATCGGTCTCTAGTATTTTTAGAGACGGTTATTCGGCCATCCATCCGAAGGACATGTCCTTTAGTCGCCTTTTACGTCACCCGTGGGAATAAGGATTTGGTTTATGCTTCAGTATTATACTGTAGTACTAAAGAGAAAGTACAAAATGTATTATTTTCTTTATGTAAACACCTTGTGAGGGTAAGAGACTGAATATTCAAAATACAGGCTATTACATAATCTAACTAGGAGAACAGAATCTATTTGTTACTATTTTTATTACTTTCTTATGATACTACACGTGGTAAAAATGAAATGAAAATACACTTTATAGCTATATTTTTTTTACTTTATATAATTTATACACACATAGCAAAAATATGAAAAAAAATAAAACAAAAAGAAACATAAGATACACAAAGGTACAATTGGCGGCCTTATCGCTTCGAAGCAATCTCTACCAGACAACCATTTTGCAGAGGAAATAATGACCAGTGAGCAAGGGTTAACCCTACAATAAACGAGGGTGGTCAGAAAAGTTTCCGACCTTAACGTGAAGATGGTAGCACTCGTCAATAAAATCTCGAGAATGTGGCATCGTTTGACAGGCGCTCACCAAAATTTCAGCCATTATGGGTGCGCTGTTTGTTGTTGTTGTTGTTTGACAATCGTTTGAGTAAGTCAATGTGAGTGTTTTTGTAAAAATGCAAAAAATCTAATATCGAGCTGACATTAACATGTTTGCTTTTGAAACTCAATATGCATACTCAAATCAAAGATGAGTTGGACGCTGTGTACCGGGACTTTGCACCATCATTTTACAACCGTGAAATTTTGGGCAGCTGAATTTCAACGAATCCGTACATCTTCGGAGACGATGAACGTTAGGGAAGGCCAAAAACTGCAAACACTGACGATAACAAAGCATAAGTTCACCAAATGGTCCTAAACGACCATCGAATTAAAATGAGACAGATAGCAGAGGATATGCATATGTCCAAAGAACGTGTTTGTCACATATCGAATCAAGATTTAGGCATGAGGAAGCTCTCCGCTCGATAGGTGCCGCTTTTGCTCACGTTGGACCAAAAATGTGTTCGAATGAACATTTTCAACGCTCTGTTGGCGCAGCTTAGGCGTAATAAATCAGAGTTTTGGTGCCATAAGCCTGAAAAAAAATATAGTCAAAACAGTGGACTGTAAAGGGGGAATCGGCTCCAAAAAAAAAAAAGCAAAAACTTTAATGATTTTTGTGGGGAGGGAGAGAGGGTGAGGAGGAGCGATACGGAAGGGGGAGTGGGCCTCCGGTATTCCACGTGATCGTTAGGTACTACCACGCTCGAGACATCCCCTTCGAGTCGAAGCAAAAGCCGCCGCTTGGCTCTACCACGTACGAAAAACATACTAAGGGGAGGCTTCAAAACTACAGCGCCTGTTAGTTAAGTAAAGTATACTTACTACAAACAAAGTACTTCTGCATACGCGTGAAAATCAAAATACGGCCTAATCATAAGCCTGCATATATTTCAGCGCGATAAAGTTTCACTGAGGCGTGAATAACAGAGTGTCAAAATTCACCCCTTCTGTAATTAAACAAAGCAGGATCCCGGAGCAAGCTGACTTACGCCAGTATCTTGCTGTTACAAATAACTTATTCATGAATCCGCTGCTGGCCCTAATTATTTATTTTATTTTACGGGACCTATTATCTTGATACAGCCGCGTCGTAAATACTTAAGCAGTAACAGAGTGCCTCTGAATTTTAATGTAATTGGAAGGGTTGTTAATTTTGTTTAATCTGTATCAATTTTTTTTGCAGATAACCTCTGTGTTCCTTTTTTAATTAACACCGCAATGTTTCACGAATTATAACATGTTGGTTTTAGCGTTTTACATGCATTTATACTGTCCATTGCCAGCAGCATTGAACGCGTTAATTATTTTAACGGTAAAAGATATGTACTTAAGGTATCGGCTTTTCATGAAAGTCCCATCGATGACGTTTCAGCCGTTTTAAAAGCGAGTTCTTGTGCTTTGAGATAACGTGCGAATTATCATCACGTAGGAAAAAGTATTTCGTAATCTTCGAGTCGATTTTATTTGTACCTTTTATGTGTAAGCTAAATTAGATATTTACAGTTACTGTACCTGGAGGAATGGATATTCAATGAGTGAAAGGGAATTTTATTTCGCAAAAATAAAAAAAGCTGTAACACTCTTAAAATTATATTAGAAAAATTCTCTACCTAAAAAGGCATCATTGGGAATCGATTTAATAAAAAGAGGCAAATAAAAACGGCGATATGAGCACCCGAAGGGGATGCTTTAGGGGTTGTTGGCGGGTCCCTAATCAAATATACCTTAACTTCCTCTAAATCGATTGAGATTTACAATTTCGTCGCCTTAAATGCGGTTGGAATGTTATTGTTTAATTTGTCTCACGATGGTACGTGCGTTATATTTTTATTACATTACCTAACTTACATAATTATATATTACATAAGTAAGCCACGATAGGTGAGTGGTTATGGACTGATTCGAATCAGGAGATTCCAGTTCGATCTAATATCTGAAGGATTCGTAATAATGAGTTTTTTTTTCACAACGTTTTTTACTTTCGAATTGTAACGTTGGCATGGGATACTAAGACGTTGGCTTCAACGCCTGATACATTGTCCCAAATAAGCTCTGGTGAGAATTGCATTATTAGAACTAAAATTTAGAAAACGTTTGTAAGCGTCATAATTATGATTTTGCTTAATAGTTCAATATTGGTAAGAATCTATTTCTACCCGGGAGGCGTCTGTATAGGTAAGTAGCAGTCAGTAAGTGCACACTGCTGGGTAAAGGCCTCCTTCTCAAATACGAGTATCAGAGAGGGTTTAGGAGGCGGGAAAGACACGCCACGCTGCTCCAGTACGAGTTGGCGGACTTCACTTCCCATACATCCAGGTTTCCTCTCGATGTTTTCCTTCACCGCTGACGACGTGGTAAATACAGCACTTAAAATTGCTATTAACAATTTTATTGGTGGCGACACCGGGGATCGAACCCAAGTTACTCGCGCTCTGTGAAACTAAAATGAGCGCCCTGACCACTAGGCTAACACGGCTCGTTGTATATCTGCATAGGTGCCTCTTACCTATTTCTGCCGCTTACAGCTAGTGAGGCATTCCATCATAGTTCATACGCAAATGTAATATTATCAGATAAAAGTTGTTTGCTAATGAGGACTCTAAGCCCGTTTGTCGCCGGCAATGTTATGAAAATTAGTTACGTTTAAAATTATAGGTACCAGCTTCAAAACTCCCCGCTGATATTCATATGGCCTATTTCTCATTATTAAAAGAGGGTTTGGAAGATATAGACCCATCATGTTGCTTCATAGAGCGCGAGTGACCTGGGTTCGATCCCCGGTGCCGGCACAGCTAACATTGTTAATAACAATTTTAAGTGCTGTATTTGCCACGTGCAGGAAAACATCGTGAGGAAACCTGCATATCTGAGAAATAATAAAAATATTATTTCGAGGATATGTGAAGCCCGCCAACCCGTACTGGAGCAGCGTGTCGGGCCCTTCCCGGCTCCTAAACCCTCTCTGGTACTAGTATTTGAGAAGGAGTCCTTTGCCCAGCAGTGGGCACTTACAGGCTGTTACTTTACTTACTTACATGTTGCTTCAGCAATGGATGACGGACAGACGGTCAAATGTCAAATGAATGATTTTATTGTTCAGAAATGCACATTTCTTGACTAAAATTCCTTCACTGCCGTGCACTTGGCAAATACCAAAGCAATTTTATTGATGTCACCAGGGACAAATGGCGGAATAATAGCTTCGGCCACGCCAACCATAATGGCGGTGCTATTTAAGTTAATAAGTACGTTTTAGAATAACTTAATTGTATGAATTGACACAGCGATTAAAGTAGATATAACTATGACAAATTGAAAGTCTGCTAATCCACGACATAATAACGCGGAGGGAAAGGGTGGGAGAATGGGGTTGTACCCAGTAATGAGACGGATATAGAGCGACATATGTTATGACACACAAAATTAGTCTATTTTAAGGGAAGGTAAGTAATTACCGACGCCAACATACATCTTCAACATCAGAGAAGCTGCAGGTACATTGCCGGGTCTATAAAGATTTTTGGATAGGAGGGAATGTGACAGGTCTCTGGTTACCTCACTCATTGAACGAAACGCAGAAGCACAAGATGCGTCTACTTCACGCCGGTATTCTCCAAATGTCGCGGTACACAAGTCGTACCGGCGCATTCAAGCGGTTAGCTATGCTGATATTGAAATATTCAGATAAAATAATACTACAAATATTATAACATAATATCCGCAAGCTCGAGTTACAATACTTCGCATCGCTGAGCAGCGCGTAGAAAAGTTGGGGCAATATGCGAGATAACGTTTCGCGGCTCACTTTGAATTGCCGCTAAGTATGTGGTGGCGAATAAAAAGGGGGCGAAGGAGCTTACGGTAGCTTTGTGAGTCCGCGAGAGGTAAGTTTTGCGGGGACTTTGCAATTTCCACGCTGTTTGTTCGCGTAACATTTGCGAACTGATTAAGTATGGGATTTCGATGGCAAAGTTTTCAATCGATTGCTTTTGCAATATGGAATTGGTATTTATAAATGTATGTTTATAACGGAATGTTACTATTTAATACCGCTTTGAAATATGTATTAAGTAAGGTTTATAAACTTAACTCTTAGTACTATTTCGACTTATAATGGAAATTGACTGGTAGACAATGCTCTGAAAATATTATGGTAGTTAGCTAATTGTACATTTTTTTTGTACATTTTGTTTAGATTAAATGTTATTTTAGTATATAAGCTACTTATTGTAAAGTATTTTATGGTACAAAAAAAAATACAATAAATGTTTTGTCTATTTGTTTTGATCTCCAATCCTCGTCAAAATGACTAAAAGAATTAAAGCTAAATTTTTACAGATATGATAAGTAACCAATAACTCACTTGCAATACTTCTACATCTACATCGGCCTATTTTCGTCCACTGATTATTAGGCCTAAAGTCGAAATACATTAATTGGCGGCTCGGTGAACCCAGTACCGGAACCCTCGCACTAGTGATGCCCCGCCCTATTACTAATCTGAAAGATTTAGGTTTGGCAAATTCGGATGGATAGACTGCAATCATTCGATCACCAGAGCCTCATAAATTACTAATCTGAAAGATTTAGGTTTGGCAAATTCGGATGGATAGACTGCAATCATTCGATCACCAGAGCCTCATAAGTTTGCCAGCAGGGCGCACTACGTGCTGGTGAGGTTGACGTTTCTGGATACTTACGGTATATTTATATAGAGTCTGCAACGGTGATATCCGCAGCAGAACTAGGGTAACCGATATAGCCTTTAGAATCAGCAAGCTGAAGAAACAACAGGCCGGCCGCATAGCTTGTAGAACTGGCAAGTGCTGTACCTGAACAAACAATTAATTTGTGAAAAAAATCATGAGATATATAGATAAAAAATACAAATAGTTGGTATATAGATAAATAAAGGAGACCCTAAAAACAACATTATTATTTATAGGTACTATCTATTTACTTACCAATCTCCAAATTGTGTAAATATCACAGCTTTATATAGATTTAAGATTCCAGTACGCATAGAGTATAGAACTTATTCCATTTTTAAATTAAAAACATCACAGCGTAAATGAATAAGCAATTATTACAATTCACTTAACTAGTTACGTTCAAACATTTCTACGTCTGGTATTGCACGCTCCTCATAATATTTTACACGGAACACGCTTAACTCGCGAAGCGTAAAGCAATTACAGAGAACGCGCCCGGGGGCCGGGGTGGTTTATGCAAAGCCCACGTTGGGCGCCAATGTTTGGTTAAAGAGGAAACACTGCATTTGTGCAGTTCCAAATGAGAACATCCCATTCACGCTTCCTAATAAATTTAGCATTTGTTCTTGTGCACCTTTCCCGAGTTTATGAAAGCATTAAATGTACACTTTGTTAAAATTATTTTAAACAATAACTTTACAATCATAGTTATACAAATACTTTATTATTTAAACTATAAATGTTGTACAAAGGACGTCTCACATTTTCACGAAAGTGTCCACTACGCTGCTGTAGTGTAGGTCGAAATAAACATACTTGGGAATAAATACTTTTGGTTTCCTCGCGATATTTTCTTTCACCGTCGAACCCGAGGGAAATGTGACACTTAAAATGCAAAAAACAATATAAGTGGTCATATGGCCGCGAAAGTACGAGGTACTGTCAAGCGGTGACTTTTGCTCGCTGTTCGACCGAAATACTACCTAGGGGAAGAACTACGGCTTCGCAGAGTACCGGCGTGAAGAAGAGGCATCTTCTGCTTTGCGTTTCGTTCACAATCTGCATTATGTAATATACGTATACACATTAAGTTTAAAAGAAATTATTAACGTTGAACCAATGAACTGACTTTGATATAGCGATATTCACCTCGTTAAGTGTGTTGTTACAAGTAGTCATTTAATTATAAAAAATAATGAAGTATCATCGGCAAATAGTTCAATATCATGTTTATCTCCTACTAAGTAAGGTAAGTGATTTAAGTAACTAAGAAAAAAAAATTGAAATAGGTCTGAGAATTGAACCTTGCGGAACGCCCATCGATATCGTCAACCCAGAAGAACTCGGGACATTGATAATACCTTTTTAAATTTCTTTCCTCGAATATAAGACAATAAGCTTAAGTTTCTTATGCCTCAGTGATGTAGTTTCCTGATAAGTGTTCACACAATTGAAGGCCTTGCAAAAATAAAAAAAAACCCAAGGGATCCTGTGAATTTTCCTAGTCCTTAAATATTTGCCTAATCAGATCTACATCAGCATCGTTTGTGCCCACTAGTGAAACTAAATTGATTGTGATTCGTTTCAATTGAAATGCCTTAATAATTGATTAGATTTTATTGATTGATGATTAATTGATCAATTATTATGTTGAATTATAAACTTAATAATATTTTAATTACTACCAGATCTAAAGTAAGGTTGTTCATTGCTATGTTTAATTAAATCAGGAAATACACCAGATTCTACACTAATATTATTTTTTAAATTAGTGTAGAATCTGGTGTATATAAATGTATTGCAGTTATATCTATTATTGAGGCAGTTACTTTAATGGACTCGACCCATAGATATTATGTTATCTTAACTTAAATAGTTTCAAACATTCTTACAGGATAATTTGAATCGACTGCCTTAAATAAAAACTGTTAAAAGTGCTTACATTTTACTTATATAGATAATCAAAATTAAAACTCTCAGTAAAGAACTCCTCGAACAATTTTGCAACCTCATGAACAGTCGTTATAAATGTATTCTTAAAATTTAATCTATAGACAAAAGAAGAAATTTCTGATCCAGTATTAATTTAAGCGGCGCCGTCATTCAAACAAAAAGTCGGAACTATGAATAGCTAGCGTACTATGAAATGTATGCCGCATCCAAACCATTGATCCACCATCTGTTTATGTTTATATAAATAAAAAACAGTCGCATTTAACTGAGTAGTGGAAGAGGAACCCGAGATTTATCATCGGAGTCGACATCACTAAAATGAAATAAAATTAAGCGTAGTTATCGTTTCGAGTATCCCGCAAAGCCTCAAGACCAAAGTATACAACCAGTGCGTGTTGCCAGTGATGACATACGGATCCGAGACTTGGTCCTTCACTGCAGGCCGTATGAGGAAGCTCAAAGTTGCTCAGCACGCTATGGTAAGGTCTATGCTCGGTGTTTCTCTGCGTGATAGAGTCTGCAATAATGATGTCCGCAGCAGAACTAGAGAGAACAAGCTGAAGTGGCAATGGGCCGGCCACATAGCTCGCAGAACTGACAACCGTTGGGGAATAAAGGTTCTCGAGTGGCAGCCACGTACAGGCAAACGCAGTGTAGGACGACCCCCCACAAGATGAAGTGACGACCTGCGCAGTGTTGCGGGAAGTCGATGGATGCAGGTGGCTCAGGACCGAGCTTCGTGGCAATCTTTGGGGGAGGCCTATGTTCAGCAGTGGACTTCTGATAGGCTCATATGATGATGATGATCGTTTCGATTAGTTAGTGAGGTAACCGGATAATGATTCTTGGAACAGATTTCAAATTGCATGTGAAACGATTAAACTGCTCAATGAAAGATTTCTCTGTAGCCAATGCTTGAATTAAAATTTTAAATGCAGGAAACAACAATGTATACCAGTCTTAAACTATAATTGGATTGCTAACCAAACTTTAGTCAAAAATGTTACTTAAAAAAATTTAATCAGTATCACAAACTAAATGATTCCATTGTAATTTTAGGACAGATCTTTCGTTATTTTAGTTAGGAAAATCCATTGTTTAAGGTAATGTAAAGAAGACAATTTTGTTTACATTTAAGTAATTTAAATCTTCAGTGTATTTCATTACTTTTATTTTGTTAACATTAACCCTTCACTCTAGTATTAGTAGTAATTACATAGTATTGGGACAGTAAGTAGCTGCTAGAATTGTTTGTATTAGTGGACTCAATGATGTTCCCGGCATGCAGTAATTGTAACATGAAATTATTATTTAATGAAATCTCAAGATTTTTGTCTTGGTGAACAATTACATTATTTGAAATTAAACTATCATTTACCTAACCTATTGGCTGTTTTACTATAATTATTAATTTCTGGTAGCAGCAAAGCGCAGAATGAGCTGAAATATCCTAATTTAACCTTTTTTGTGTGCCTATTTATCACAGATACTAGGCGAATACATATGACCGTTATATTTGCGTTTACGTGTAAATAAATATTTATAAATCTTTTAGAAAGAAAGAAAGAAAGAAAAAAAGTACTTTATTCATTGCCACAACTCAAGTAACACATAAGTAAACTTAATTTAAAAAAAAAAAAAATAATATTTTATTGGGTTGCAGCAACAAAACGGTGTCCGACTCAGCATAATGCTGTAGCAATGGTAAACCACAACTACAGCGCTGGTATTCCGTCGGAAACCTTTTTTTTTTTTTACACAATCTGTCGTGGAGACACCTTAAAGACTCAAGTTTAACATTAGTTTGACAGCGATTATCAGAAGGAACTACATTAATATTCCACAGATAGTTTTATTTCGTCCCTATTTACCCCTTTTACGGTACCTGTCTTTGGATTTAATTTACTTTGATACAGGGTCCAAACCTTCGGTAATGCTTTAAATAATGTCGTTTAATAATTTATCTTTTCCAAAATACTTAAAATATCGTAGATCAACTTCAAAGTTCTACTTAAAAACTTTGTCTTTCAAATTTTCATTTTTCTATCCGTTTTTTTATATAAGATTTCCATGACGTACTTTTTAATACTGTCGCATAAATAATGACGGTATATTCATTTCATTCGTAATGTAACAGAGTAAAAGTGCTCCGAACTTTATTATTGGCCGGAACTGTGGAAGATGAATTATGACATCGGGAATTTCCTCAAACCATTAATAGAATTGTCTTCGACGATTGCTGATCAATTTATATCACTCCATTTCATTTTGATCTTCATTAACAAAATTTATCGATGTGATTTTTCATAATCTTATCAATTTGGTTATTTGATTCACCGTGTTAGAATATTTTCAGGAAATGCTATGCTATGCTTCATCGATTCTATTTAAACGAATTGATTTAAATGTCCATGATTGTTGTACTCGTGAATATAAATATGATGATGGCGGAAACAAATATATGAGGCGAGTGTAAATGGTAGAGTCGGGAGAGGAAGACCTAGGCGAACATTTCACGATCAAATCGGAGACGTTCTGAAAAAAGGCCAGGTCAAGAGTACTCTAAACCAACGAGTATGCATGCGAAGATTGATGAAAGTGGGAGAAGCGAAAGACGTATGTCAAGACCGTAGCAAGTGGAAGAGGATAGTCTCTGCCGACCCTATTGAGAATCTAAAGGGAGCATACTGACCACTAGGCTACCACTACTATATATCTATCGGAATCAAATTTCAATTGAAATTTTTTATACAGATAGTCTCACAGATAATTGAAGAATGTTATAAAATAAAAACACAATGGTTTTCTTCACGGCCATGCTCAAGGTAAAATCAGCGCTTAAAATTGCAATTAACAATTTCGGTGCTTCCGGCATAAGTATTCGAGCTCGAAAACTAGGTTGCCTAGTCGTGGTAGCCTAATGGTCAGGCCCGTATCTCATATCTAAGGCGTGACATTTTCTTAGCACAAGCATATTAGCCACTTACTCAAATAGAAGGAACACGAGCCTATATCTACAGAGCGATTGTTGTAACATTACAGTCGAGCTTAACGAATATTAATTCTGATTCAAATCTTGTGTAAACGAAATGAGCGTAACTTAGAATCACGAAACCGAAAGACAAACAAATGTACATTAAGCTTGCAAAACTAGCTGAAACTCTACCGAACCACGCATCGTTTGTTTACTTTGACAAAGTCACAGCCGCGTTAGATTTACCCCGGGGGGACCGCAGACGTGGGACTGTTTCGCAGTACCGCACTGCGTACAAGTCAATACGTTGCATATTTTATGAGAGTTCACGGCTCGATTGTGTGGCGTCGGCTTTTGTAGCGATATCCACTGAATCTGCGGGATTGTAGACCGATCATTCGCTCGCGAGAAACAATATACAACAATACACCGAGAGAAAAGAGGAAATAGTATTTCATGTTTTCTAAACATCTCAAGTTCGAAAAAAAAGGGTCAAAAGAGAAAGCGGCTCACCTGATGGTAAGTGATTATTCGCCCACGTACATCTGCAATACCAGAGTAGCTGCAGGTGCATTGCTGGCCTTTGAATATATTATGGTGATGGGAGCACGCAGAAGCATAAAATTCCTCTGCTTCACATTGGTATCCTGCGAGGTCGTGGTACTACCCCGGCCGAGGTGGCGCATGGCTCGACCACGTTAAGAAATGTTGCTCTTAGAGATTGTCTTTGTACTACTATGCTCCAGTTTAGCTGCTTCACCTTTTTGATCTTAACTGTAAATATAATCTGATTGTGAATTTTAGAATAATTTCATTTCATTTTCCATTCGAGCAGTAGCACAAGCTACCGCTTGGCTCTACCGTGTAGAAAGCTCGTAAACTTATTACTTGGAATATATTCGACTCCCTAACTAAGCGTGTCTGCCACTTACGTTACAAAGTTTACGTTTACTTACATATTAAGTTACAAAGCTTAGTAACTTAAAACTAACTCAAATTCTATCAAATCGTCTATCATGTGATTTGTGTGGACAATTACCATTGGATTGGCTTACTTTCTATTCCATCGTTATATAAGTTTAACAGTTATATTGTTTAAGATTTACTTGGATATATATATAGTGTGCTATTAACTTCTCACTTTTTATGGTTCCTTATTACGTATCAACTGTCTAGCCCTTCGTATGCATTTACATTTGAAATAAAAGCCTTATATAGTAGTATATTGCACAGTACACTATTATATTCGGCGTTTATCGTCGTTGGGGTACAATACAATATTTGGGGGAGGTCTATGTTCACCAGTGGAGTTGTGATAGAGTGAAATTATCCACGATGATATCGTCGTTTGATGGCAGCTTTTACCTCGTGGTAGAGCCAAGCGGCTTTTGCTGCTGCTCGAATGGACCGGCTCGACCGGGTTGGTACCATGGCCTCGCAGTTTACCGGCATGAATTAGAGACATCTTGTGCTTCTGCGTTTCGTTCGGTGAGTGAGGTAACCAGAGACCCACACCCCCTGCCCATCCCCTTCATCATCCTATCTTCCATTTCTTCAAATACCCTTAAAGACCTACACCTCTGTTGTGTTGTAGATGTGCGTGAGCAACAGTAATCACTTACCGTCAGGTTAGCCGCTTATTCATTAAAAAAAAAGAATAAAAGAATTATCAGTTTAGGGAAATATCCCAAAATCTTCGACACACAGCAACCTAGGTTGGCTTTTTCTCAGTCTAGGAGTCGCCTGGGTAGATACCACGCTCATACACATTTCTGGCGTCAAACAGCAGCGCCACCACTGTCGTGTTCCGGTTTAAAAGATACACAAGGTTTCTGTATAATTACGTGCTGTGAGAGCTATAGAATAGAATTGAATAGAAATAAAATATTTAACAACACACAAAAACATTAGCAAAAAATAATGTAACAAAGCATACACCGAGAAAAAATGCAAAGAAAAATAAAGAAAAGAACACTCAGTTTCTAAATGACAAAAAACAAAAATAAAAACAGTAATCTATTACATACTGTTTACAAAAAGAATTTATTAAATAAAATTAACATTTCCAGGACTTCGAAGAGCCAAACAAATGAATTGAAAAAATTGAATCATTCAAAGAATCATTGTGCTGAAAGTTATTTGTTGTATGATGTTTTTCATGCTAGACCTCAGGGGTTACAACGTACGTGAGCTTTTTACATACAAACGTTATATATTCAAAGGACTGCAGTAGCCAATGATCATCAGGTTCATCTGATGCTAACATATGGCTACAGCACCCCACTCCAATGAATAAAACAACTAAGCCAAGCGATCGTCAATAGTCCACTGCTGGACCATTGAGGAGGCTATACCATAGTCCGCCTATACCATATGGATTAACGCATGCATTTAATAACAGACTCTTCGCCTATTAGACGCTGTCAGCAGTCAGTTTTTTTTTTTTAGTATTGGTAATCCAGCAACAGTTATCCAGAATAGTATGACAAACTGATTGTCGAAGATTAATATCGACGAATAGAATAGATTAAAAAAAAAAAACATTTCTGATTATATGTTTATTGCATATAATACAATAATTATAAAATCTTGTTTGCAATGTAGTATCTGGCGAGTGTAAATGGTAGAGTGGGGAGAGGAAGACCTAGGCGAATATTTCACGATCAAATCGGAGACGTTATGAGAAAAGACCAGGTCAAGAGTGCCCTAAACCAACGTGCATGCATGCGAAGATTGATGAAAGTGGGAAGAAGCGAAAGACGTATGTCAGGACCGTAGCAAGTGGAAGAAGATTGCCTCTGCCTATCTATTGGGAACAAGACGTGAATATATACATACATAGATAGTATGCAAGGTTTTGAATATACATTTGTCGTATTATTACTTACGTAATTTTTTTAATTTTTTTTTGTACTTAATTTGTCTGCTCACATTTTTATCTTCTCTCAGGGTCGTCTGAAAGTAAATACCACGAGGCGTTAAGTACACCTTCTTTGTGACCTTCAGATTTAGGTTATCTCAAAAAATAATAAATAAAACATTTACTTGTGTGTTTGAAAGTGAAAATACTAAGATTGGGTTATCCCAAACCAATTTGTAAACCAAAACCAAATACAATACGGCCGATGGTAATCGAAAGGTCACCGTGGCAGAAACCCTCCTGGAGGACATCGTCATCGTCATTGCCATCGCCATCACCATCGGAATCGGTCACCAAAGCTACGTTTGATAAGGTTGACATTTATGGTACATCTTGCCTTTGCACGTTACTTAAAAATACAACCTATGGAAATGATACACGAAATATAAAGAATAGAGATTCAATTCAGGCGCAAAATCGATAACAGAAAAGTGTACCAGCACATAATGGGATAGCGTAGTATGTGGTTTGGAATTCAATTTCCGATAGAGTTAGAACCAAATTTATATCGAAGGTTAGCTCATTCCCCCTCAGTATCCCAAATTGGAAGCAATATTAATGTTAAGTACTCGTTTAGGTAAAATGTTTATTCGAGTGAAATGTACATTATAAGTCTCGGGCAGATAAAAACAGTCAATCGTTTTGGTTGACGAAATTGATTTTGCTGAATAATAACGTAAGTTATTCTTAGTATTTTGTTTTGGCGCGTTTGGGAAAAATTATGTTTGTGAATTTTTACAATGCGCGCCCGCACCGACACCTAAAAGCGACACCATGAAGTTGGTTGGTAATTTATATCATAAACTTTTTTAATTTAGTATGTATTATATTTATTCCGTGTGGCTGTTGGAATTCCGTGTGGCTGTCGGAAGTAGAGAATAGCGCCAACCCTGTCTATCCATGGGTGTCGTAAAAGGCGACTAATGGTAAAAAATTATGTTAGGAGTTGGGCAGCAGCATCTTCCTGCACTAGAACAAAAAAAAAACTGCGGTTGCCAACCCGCTCGCCAGGCCTGGCAACTAAGGCAAACCCCCCCATGATGAGAGGTAGAAGAAAGCAATGGCCCCCAGTCCCCGGCGGCCTCGCTAGTCCTGGCTATGGTGGCAGCCATGGTAACGGCGAGGCAGGGGGTGCGAAGAATCACCGGCTGATTTCTAGCTGCCAACCCAAACGACTGGACCTGGCAACATATAACGCACGCACATTGAGGACCGACGAGAAGATACTAGAACTGGAAGAAGAAGTAAGCAAGTTACACTGGAGTATTATGGGGTTGTCTGAAGTCCGAAGACAGGGAGAGGACTCTATAATCCTAAAATCCGGTAACTTGTTCTACTACCGGCAGGGTGACCATCTGTCCCAAGGAGGTGTCGGGTTTATCGTCCACAGGTCTCTCATCAACAACGTGATCGAGATCGGAAGTGTGTCGAGTAGGGTCGCGTACCTTATACTCAGAATAACCAAAAGGTATTCGCTGAAGGTCATACAGGTATACGCACCAACCTCGACACACCCTGATGATGAAGTGGAGGCAATGTATGAGGATATTTCAAGAGCATGCATTGCTCTAAGACTCACTACACGGTGTTGATGGGAGACTTTAACGCAAAACTAGGTACGAAAAAAGGCGATGAGCTGATAGTGGGGAACTTTGGAGTAGGGCAACGGAACCCAAGAGGGCAACAGCTGGCTGACTTCATGGCAAAGGAGGGATTCTTTGTGATGAACTCCTATTTCCAGAAGCGGCCCCACAGGAAGTGGACATGGATGAGCCCGGACGGTACCACAAAAAATGAGATCGACTTCATCATGACGACCAAGCGTCAGCTGTTCAGTGATGTCTCTGTGATCACTAGGGTAAAAACCGGCAGTGATCACCGAATGGTAAGAGGTACACTGAACCTTAACATTAGGCTCGAGCGGTCTCGTCTGGTGAAGTCTACGCTCCGCCCACCACGTGCCCTTATCCAAAACCCCGAGAGCTTTCAGCTCGAACTGCATAATCGCTTTCAGTGCCTAGACGATTGCGTTACAGTGGACGATACGAATAGCAGGCTAGTGGAAACTGTCCATGCGGTAGGAGCTAAGTTTTGCAGGACCCGTCGCACGAACAAGCCCCAAAAGCTCTCCGATCACACTCTTAAACTCATGAAAGCCAGGCGTGAGATAAAGCTGCAGTCTACAACGGATGCGTCAGCGTATCGGCTACTGAATAGACAGATCTCCAAATGTATGAGGCAAGACTTACGCAAATTCAATACAGCCTGTATTGAAAAAGCGATAGAGCGGAACCAAGGCTCCAAAGTCTTCGCCAGAGATCTGTCTATCGGAAAGAGCCAACTGACCAAGCTGAAGACCGAAAGCGGCGCAGTCATTTCCGCTGGAGCCGAGATTTTGAGTGAGATCGAGAGATTTTACGGACAGCTGTACACAACGTCATTGAAACCACACACTGATGTAAGTAACGACCCAAGAAGAGCCAAGCTTATCCGACATTACTCCGATAACATCCCGGACGTCAGTCTGAGCGAGACTAGGATGGCTCTCAAAAACGGCAAGGCGCCGGGTGAGGACGGAATTACAGCTGAGCTTCTGAAAGCGGGTGGAAAACCGATACTTGTTGTCCTTCAGAAGCTGTTTAATTCCGTCATTCATGGCGGTGTTACGCCGAAAGCGTGGAGTAGAAGCGTGGTTGTCCTATTCTTCAAAAAAGGGGATAACTGCCTTTTGAAGAATTATAGACCGATATCGCTTCTAAGCCGCGTCTACGTGCTGTTTTCGAGAGTCATCTCAAATCGTCTAGTGAACAGACTTGACGACTTTCAGCCACCCGAACAAGCCGGATTCCGAAAAGGCTATAGTACCATAGACCACATACATACTCTTCGCCAGATTGTACAAAAGGCCGAGGAGTACAATTTGCCATTATGTCTGGCGTATGTGGACTATGAGAAAGCCTTCGATTTAGTCGAAATTTGGGCGGTGCTACAGTCTCTCCAGCGGTGCCAGATAGACTCCAAGTATATCGAAGTGCTGAGGTGTTTGTACAATGAGGCTACGATGTCTATCCGAGTACAGAATCAGAGTACGAAACCAATCCAACTGCAGAAAGGTGTAAGACAGGGTGATGTCATATTCCCGAAACTCTTCACCGCTGCATTGGAAGATGTTTTCAAGCAGCTGAACTGGAAAGGATACGGTATCAACATCAATGGCGAATACATCACTCACCTTCGATTTGCCGACGACATAGTTCTTATGGCAGGATCGCTGGAGGAGTTTAGCACAATGCTCAATGACCTCTAGAATAATAGAAAATAGAGTCTTCCAACGCGTTGGTCTTAAGATAAACATGGACAAGACAAAGATCATGTCTGATGTCCATGTCACACCAATACCGGTTATTTTTGGGAACAATAGGCTCGTTATCGACGAGTACGTATACTTGGGACAAATTGTCCGATTAGGTAAGTCCAACTTCGACTCAGAGGTCAATCGACGAATCCAACTCGGCTGGGCTGCGTTCGGGAAACTACGTCATATCTTCTCGTCGAGTATACCGCAAAGCCTCAAGACGAAAGTATACAACCAGTGCGTGTTGCCAGTGATGACATACGGATCCGAGACTTGGTCCTTCACTGCAGGCCGTATGAGGAAGCTCAAAGTTGCTCAGCGCGCTATGGAAAAGGCTAAGCTTGGTGTTTCTCTGCGTGATAGAGTCTGCAACGATGACATCCGCAGCAGAACTAAGGTAACCGACATAGCCGTAAAGATCAGCAAGCTGAAGTGGCAATGGGCCGGCCACATAGCTCGCAGAACTGACAACCACAGGGGAAAAAAGGTTCTCGAGTGGCAGCCACGTACAGGCAAACGCAGTGTAGGACGACCCCCCACAAGATGGAGTGACGACCTGCGCAGTGTTGCAGGAAGTCGATGGATGCAGGTGGCACAGGACCGAGCTTCGTGGCAATCTTTGGGGGAGGCCTATGTTCAGCAGTGGACTTCTGATAGGCTAAAATGATGATGCAGATGACATTTTTTCACAAACAAAGAGTACTGGCACACGGGATAAAATTTTTAGTTATTTTAGTTTTGTTACGCTAAAAAAGTACAACTTCCTACGTGCGTAAATAAGTACACACATGTTATTTTTAATTTTAATATCATATAAAAAACATCAATACACTGTCTCATAGCGCTCTTATTACATTTAAACGATTTTAATAAAATAACATTCTAGCTCCTTCTCCGGACAGGACTCGTTTAAATTTCTTGTCAAATAAAGAATTTTCATTTCATCAGCTGCTAACCAGCAGTGCAAACACTGTTGATTTCAGGTTTGAAGGGTACAGTGATCCAGTATAATAACAGACTGTGATGCGTTCCATCTTAGTCCGCAGAGGCGAAAGCCGTTGAAGTTGTTTACATGTGCCTGTGGGATCCAGTAGACGTTCACCATAAGGGGGACTGTTACCTGATATGTTACCCTAATCCAATAAAAAAAAGATTGGAATAGGGTGTTTTAATTATAGGTTTTATAGCTCTACGGATATTAGAAAGAACATTTGTTGCAAAATACCAAAAAACAGTAAATAAATAATATTAATATTAGTATTGAATTGCAGCCACTAAAAGGCGGCCGACTCAGCATATTGCTACAGACGAAATGCTGCAGCGCTGATATTCTGCCGGTACCCTTGACATATGCTCTGCGAGCAGTCGCCCGGCGGTATCATATCATCATCATCATCATTTCAGCCTATCAGAAGTCCACTGCTGAACATAGGCGGTAACATATATTTGAATAAATTAACAAATAAAGTCCCTATTGAATTCCCTAATAAATTAAGATACAGCGTGTGGAATGTACATGAGAGAGCCGTGGTAGTATAGTGAAGCCGTGGTAGCCTAGTGGGTTCCATTCGCAATGGCAGCACCACTAACGGTCCACGTGCTCGGCGGTGAATGAAAATAGCGTGAGGAAACCTGCATGTCTGAGAAATTTTATTTCGAGGACATGTGAAGTCCGCCAACCAGCATTGGAGCAGCGTGGCGGACGCTTCCCAAATCCAAAACCTCTCGGATATTTGAGAAGGACTGCAACTTCACTGCACATGAGAGTAACCAGATTACTCTTACAGTGTTTTTAAAAAACAATTTTCATTATTTTAGATAAATAAATGATTCTCTTGTTCCAGGTTGCGTGGATCCACATTGATCGACAGATGATACTCACAATTCATCGTCATGTAATAACACGCTTGGCAAGATTCAGCGTATCCCACGATAATGCTATGACTTGGCTGTTGCATGTCAGCCAAGTGCAGCAAGAAGATCGAGGATATTACATGTGCCAAGTTAATACTAATCCTATGATAAGTCAAGTAGGATATCTCCAAGTTGTAGGTAAGTAAGTTGTTATAGTCTTAGTATCTTTATGTATAACTTTGACCAAAAAAGTAAACCTATTTCACAATGCAGAACGAGTACGTAATTTTTTTTTTAAATATAAATACAGTATATTTCATATTTAAGGTGTTAATAATGAATGGGAATCTTTGCCTATCCTTGCTTATGGACAAGGATAGGCAAACATTCCAATTCAACAGTGCATTTCTCTCGTCTTAATAGACTTTGTTTTTGTCTGGCGAGGTTTAACTGAGTGCTGCGGCGTAGATGTGAAACGTAGGCGTTTAAGACAACAAGCTTTTTAGGATTCAGTTCAGAGCGCTATTACTTCTGTCCGTCCGTCTGTCCATCCTTTTAGGTATCTTTTAACCATAGTAGGTAATCGATTTAAATTAACAGAATACACGCCTGTTACTTCTCCTTCCGAGGAACCTGACATTGTTAAATAGTGGTAGATTATAAAAATAATGTTATAAATTGACAAAGGAAATTTTTATTTCTTACATCGAGTAAAGATTTTTCTTCACTAATTCATTCCTAACATCACAGACATTCTTTTGTATATCCAAGACATGTACACCAATAAATGAAACCATGTGACGTATGTGAAAAATAACATGGTGTTATTTTATCGGGACGTGACACGCGAAATTTTTGTTGCATAGCGAATGAGATTCAATATAAAGGCGTCATGACATTTTCAAGGCTTTTTTCTTAGTCAGACACTCACGAGAAGAAGTGGTAGACTTCCTTTAGACGTCATTACGTAGCGGCGTACACAAACCGACGATCAGATTGTAAACATAATTTTTTTGGAACATTTAGAATTTGTAGCCGTTAGATATTCCTATACCAAACGTTTGTTTTAACCAAAATATTCTCATACACGTAACAAGATTAACTTGGAAGTTGTTTGTATTAGCGTGCTGGGATTATCGGAGTTTTGCGACTCGACAAAGCTACTTAATGCTTTATTTCATATTGGTGCGGTAAAATGTAATAATAAAGTTGAGATTGAAAAGTTAATAAACTTGTGAGAGAACATCTTGTTTTGTGTAATCCAGCTTAAAATTATTTGACATACACTTATATTCAAAAGTTCCAAAAGACAACTCTTTATTATATAGGTTTTTTCTTTTTTTTGTTATTTCACATTCACAGCGAAACCCCACCACATTAAAAATATTATGAATTTATAAATAAAAAAAAAGCTACTAGAAACTTAAGAACGCTATTCTCAATAATAATAAATTTTGTGATGATCAACGCTGGTGAAACATGATCCAGTCAAATGTAGGAAATGATGAGTTATTTTTATGTGTAGTTTCAATGCAAATTTTTTTTCTCACTCCTGTGAAATGTACCTACTTGTCACCGAAAGCAGTAACCGGTTATGTCGGGATCGGTAATAAGTGACAGACAGATTAGGATTCCCACCGGTGTTAGAGATACGCTGATAGCCCGCAAGTGTTCAACAGCCATTGATGGCCCGGATGTCTTTGATACAGAAATGTCTATGGCAGAATAGGTTTGTCTAAATAGACGCGCGATGGAACGAGCTCTGCTGTTACAACAGCGGTCGGGTATCGGTCGTTCCGATCCAAAGGAACTACAACGACTGATTATAACAAGTAGTTATGGATTTATTATACCCTTGCCTTGAAATTCTTCTGAAATTGAAACCAAGATCCTCAATAAAATTGTTCGTAGAAGTCGATCTTTTCTTATCTACTTTAGATTTTTTCTGCAAAAAAAAGGGAAGTTGATGAAACGTTAATTTTTTTTTTATTTATTATATTTCGCTATTCATTGACTTTGTAAATATCTTTCTAAGGAGGTAACAGCCTCGAAGTTCACTAAGGTGACGTAAGTGTCGATCTATTGGATAGATTGTATCGAGTTACTTTACAAACATACAATTAAAATTAAACATAGTTTCGTTGTAGGAATAAATTAGATCAGTTTGTTTTGCAAGTTTTTTTTTATGGGAAAGGCGACAATCGTGCAAGCGGTGATTGATTACCGTCGCTCATGTACATCTGCAACACTAGAGGTGCTGTAGATGCGTAGTCAGCCTTTAAGAGTATTTGGGAGATGGGGTAAGGATGTGGTGAGGAGGGGTATGGGGAGGGGGAGGGGGTCTCCGGTTACCTCACTCACCGAGCGAAACGCAAAAGCACAAGATGCCTCTACTTCACGCCGGTATTCTGCGAGGAGAGTTTAATTTAAAATAAATGATTCGAGTAGAGAAATTAACATTTTGCCAAGTAATATAAAAAAAGACTTCGATTAGAAAATCTCAATAACTCCGCAGTATTCTCTGCGCGGCTTACAGGGTTAAAGTTTTAATTACTTACTTTGATATTTCGATGATCTAAATTAATTCCATTTATTTGCTGTTCTTATTTTTTTGTTTATACGAAAAAGGAGGCAAACGTGCAAGTGGCTCAACTGATCGTAAGTGATTACCGTCGCCCACGTACATCTGCAACACCAGAGGATAAGCGTTAGAACCACGTCGGAACACATATTCGAAAATATGAAACATTTTTGAAGTCTCCGCGTCAAATTCAAATACTGAGCCTAAAAACAATTGAAAGTCAAACAAAAATATATCGTAGTAGGTTTCATTTTAATTCGAATTGGTCATTCCATTAAAACGCCAACTTCATACTTTATCCCGTCTTATAAGTAAATTATTTAAATGTTACATAATAATTTATTACAATATTAACGCACTAAGTTAGTCATTTCAAATTTCCTATCAGGGTCTGCTGGATGAAATTTCAATATATCGAATAAGTACTACACTTGTACTAATCCTATGTTTTAATGTATTTCTACCTTTTTGTGTGCACGTAAATAAACAAAAAAAAAAAAGTTCCATGGCAGAGAATGTAACGTACTTTGGTATGTCAACAAAAAAAAAAAAAGTTCCATGGCAGAGAATGTAACGTACTTTAGTACGTCAACAAAAAAAAAAAAAGTTCCATGGCAGAGAATGTAACGTACTTTAGTACGTCAACAAAAAAAAAAAAAGTTCCATGGCAGAGAATGTAACGTACTTTAGTACGTCAACAAAAAAAAAAAAAGTTCCATGGCAGAGAATGTAACGTACTTTAGTACGTCAACAAAAAAAAAAAAAGTTCCATGGCAGAGAATGTAACGTACTTTAGTACGTCAACAAAAAAAAAAAAAGTTCCATGGCAGAGAATGTAACGTACTTTAGTACGTCAACAAAAAAAAAAAAAGTTCCATGGCAGAGAATGTAACGTACTTTAGTACGTCAACAAAAAAAAAAAAAGTTCCATGGCAGAGAATGTAACGTACTTTAGTACGTCAACAAAAAAAAAAAAAGTTCCATGGCAGAGAATGTAACGTACTTTAGTACGTCAACAAAAAAAAAAAAAGTTCCATGGCAGAGAATGTAACGTACTTTAGTACGTCAACAAAAAAAAAAAAAGTTCCATGGCAGAGAATGTAACGTACTTTAGTACGTCAACAAAAAAAAAAAAAGTTCCATGGCAGAGAATGTAACGTACTTTAGTACGTCAACAAAAAAAAAAAGTTCCATGGCAGAGAATGTAACGTACTTTAGTACGTCAACAAAAAAAAAAAAAGTTCCATGGCAGAGAATGTAACGTACTTTAGTACGTCAACAAAAAAAAAAAAAGTTCCATGGCAGAGAATGTAACGTACTTTAGTACGTCAACAAAAAAAAAAAAAGTTCCATGGCAGAGAATGTAACGTACTTTAGTACGTCAACAAAAAAAAAAAAAGTTCCATGGCAGAGAATGTAACGTACTTTGGTATGTCAACAAAAAAAAAAGATCTTGTTCAGTATTAGCGGTAGCTTCTAGATATGTTACTCCAACTGTTCGGGCGTGTTGGGGTCCCTCGCCGCCGATTTAGGAGCGTACTTAGTATTTCATACGACCGCAGCTCTACAGAAACTTTTAAGTGGAAATAAAACGAAGCTTTAACCGCCCTGTCCTTCGCACGTTGTGTGATGTTTTTTATCTCCGTTTGATTGCTTTCAACGCCGAGCGGCGGGCGGGTAAATTACGATTTTCTTTTTAGGGATACGTAAGCCTGTAAATAGTCCACTGTGGGACATAGGCCTGTCCCATAATTAGGATTTGCCATAATTGCCAAGTTCGCGACGCTGGTGCTCGTCATCGGTCTGCTTAATTTTGGTCGGGCAATGTTCGAGATTATCCAGTCATGGTTCGGGAGCCATGACGATCTTCAAGGTTTTTCCCTTAGTTGAATAGGGCCTCTTACGATACCCACGAGAAGAAAGGCGGTGGCAGATTTGGTGGTGGATACCACACGGCAGCCTATAGCGCCTTAGCCTGGCTTCCACTGCCGTCTATCGTGTAATTTTTACTAAACCATTTTTTTTCATTTCAGTTCCACCGAACATTCTAGACGACGAGAGCACACAATCGGCTGTTGCAGTCCGAGAGAATCAGAACATAAGTCTCGTGTGCAAGGCCGATGGTTTTCCAACACCGAAAATAATGTGGCGTCGTGAAGACGGACAACCAATATCCGTGGACAGGAGGAAGAAAGGTAAATTTTGAAGCTCGAAATCGGAAAGATTGCCTAGAGGTTGAAGATTTCGAACGTGGTAGAGCCAAGCGGCGGCTTTAGCTGAAGTAGAGGCATCTTGTGCTTCTGCGTTTCGTTCGGTGAGTGAGGTAACCGGAGTCCCACTCCCTCTCCCCATTCCCTTCCTCTTCCCTCCCATCTCCCAAATATCCTTAAAGACCGGCAACGCACCAGCAGCATCTATGGTGTTGCAGATGTATGTGGGCGACGGTAATCACTTACCATCAGTTTTTTCCATAAATTATAACCATTAGTTGTTATACGATGTATTTCACAGTAATTATTAGTTATGGAATATAATGTAGAATATAAAATCTTAAAACGTTAGTTTTATTGTTCATTCAACCGGTTTTACACGAGATTTAATGCGGAATCAGAATGTTCGTGGTACCTTCCCGGGACAAGGGATTAAATCTCTCCGTAAGAAAAATTCGGTTAAAGATAATTATAGCAAGAGAAAGGCTGAGTTGTGTCGGCGAATTAAACCGTTTGAGCACTTATGACATACCACCACCTATTCGCGAGGCTAAAACAAACACTACGTTTAAAAATTATATCGTCTATATTTATTAAATTTGCAAAAGTCAAATTGACTAATACATACTCTGTTTCTTTAGATATATACTAAATATGTTTATTTCATACTGGATTGATTGTTTAAGTTTTCATTGTTGGTTATATATGTGTTTTGTAGTGTGTAATATTATGCTGTTTTTGTTTTTGTTTTTTTTTGTTCTTTTTTTTTAGAGAAAATTTCCTTTCGTACATTAATTGTCGCTTTGATATTAATTTGTTATAAGTAACTTGGTCATGCCTCTATATATGGATGGTAAATCATGGAAGAGCAGTTCGTTTACAGCAAACATATCTTGCGTAGTGCAATTATGAAACAGTATGCGAAGTACAACGCGCAACAGGGTCGGTGCCGACTGAAAATCAGCGTTGCTTAACCGCAACACTATGCTGAGTCAGCACCGTTTCATTTGGCACGATACGGGTTACAAATTATAAAGTCTTTCTCTTAAATTATTTCTTTTTGTTTTTACATATCTATTGTTTTTTTTTTTCTGTATATTTGTATTTCTTGTAACCTTTGTGTTGTGTAAATGAATAAATCTTATCATATCGTATCGTATCGTACCTATGCGGCGCGACCGACGTGAGGACCCAAAAAATTGAGTTTAATTCGAAGACTGATTCGCTTGTACTGTTGGATATTAACGTGAGGTCGTGGAGGCACTTGAGCGCTAATTGATGACCCTCGGACGCTCCCTCCGTGTCATTACCATCTGCTATGATTATTTGCGTCGCAAGTGCGCCTGTCGCGTATTAATTACGTGGCGTGTCGAAAACTGTTCCCGCTTTCAATTCGACGCATGTTCGTGCCCTTTGTATGGATTAATGGGATTCCGAAGCTCTCTTTATTTCCAACTTCGACGGGCGGTAGTCGCGGTTCGCTTCTGAGGAGTTAATGTTGGGAGATTTTAGGATTTGAGGAGAATGCTTTCGTATGTGTATCATCTCCGTTTGATAGATTCAACAATTTAAAATCAGATAATTTAGCCTTTTTATTTCTCTTTTCATATTGTTTCTACAAATTAATACCGTGGTAGCTAAGTGTTTGAATGCTTCGATGCTGGACATGGGTTCGATTCCCGCACGGAACAAGTATTTGTATGAATAACCTAATTCTTTTCCAGTTCCAGTACCGTCGCTAGATTTTCATGCTTTGATACTGTTATAATACAATTAAATGAATAATAATTCTACATTAATATTTCTTATGATAGATGAGTAGGTCGGTCAAAAACGAGTTCTATGGTTAATATTTAAATACTACGTTACGCTATACAATATATAATACCGAATTTAAGTATATCAGCGATCGTCGGATTATTGATTTGTGAATATGCTAATTGCTAATTATTCCACACACTCCTGTTAGCAACAGGCCTGTGTGCTTATTGGGTTATGCAGAGATAATAGATTTCCAGTTGGAACGACTCTGCGTATCAGCGTGTTCTACAACCCACGTTTGGTCTCTCCGGCTTGTTAGTGTATTTGCCACCGGAGATTTCCCTCATATTCAAGGCAATGTTTTCCCTTAATCGCTTCATGCGATATCCACAGGAGAAAAAAGGCAGAGGTAGATTCTTATGCAGCCACCACACAAAATTAATGGTATAATTATACGTAAGTACTAGTTCACACGTAATATACATACTATATTGCGGCAGGGATCTGAATCCTAGACTTATGGCTACTGCCAATAGTCGACACTAAACACCGTAGTGATATACAGACACACAGACCTGAGTAACCCTCTTATTTTTTTGGTGGGTTCTAGGGAGGTGTGGTATCTCAGGGTTACATGGTGCATCAAATATTTAAAGTCCCTTTGTTAGTATCATAAAAGTTATCATCACCATCAATAAATCTTATGTCATTCGAAAGGTACTGTGCTATAGATGTGCACAAAAAAGCACAACCAAACTAAAAAGATACAATACAATAATACATTTATGTCCTATCATCGCAATGAAAGGATATCAGTAAATAAGAGTGAACTTTAACGTATGTAGCTGAAATATTTACTATGCATTCGATGTGATTATGAATTCAAATAATTTATTAAATTAAAACCATCGAAACGGAACAATCACAAAGCTCGGGAACAGATTGCAGCCGACACAAAAACAAACCTACCAAATGTAATGTAATTTTAGCAACTCACGTGAATCCCGTTACAGATTCGTTGTGTGTTATTTTCTTTTTTTTTTACAAATCTACGAGAGTAATGCATCGCTAACTACAGTCGCTCGAACGTTAGTCGCAGTAATTGCTAAATATATCCAACGGGCAGAGTTCCCTCATTATATTCATTGTGCTCTCTTGCGGTCGCGGAACGCTCCGTAATTGTAAACACGGGCAAACTCATTTGGGCACTTGATGGCGACAGGCGACCCCTAGTGGACGTGGTCGGAATTTATACTTTTTACGACTTTCAAGTTAAATTGTACAACATGCGACGGGAATACTAATAAATTTAAGTTATACGGAACGGGGTAGCTTTCAAATGTAAAATGAATCAACGTCTTTTAAGTCATTTTAGAATGGCGTTTCGCGTTTTTTTGTTTTTTTTGAAGTTTCGTTCTGCTGTTTCAGTTGTACGTCCTATGGTTTATCCCTATCTACCTTTTCATTCTTTTAACTAATTTGACATTCATATGTCAAAATGATGGAAAAATCCCCCACAAGACGGAGTGACGACCTGCGCAGTGTTGCGGGAAGTCGATGGATGCAGGTGGCTCAGGACCGAGCTTCGTGGCAATCTTTGGGGGAGGCCTATGTTCAGCAGTGGACTTGTAACAGGCTGATGATGATGATGTCAAAATTGAAGCTTCTTATGAAATGTATATTTTCGTACGAACTGAGTTACAGTAATTATAATTTCTATGTCACCAGTAGTACCTTTGTGGTATAACATTTGCAATGGATTGCTTATGCATTTAAGTTTCAAATGCAGGCATAATATTTGTCACCAAATTCGTGTCCAAGTTCGTGTGACAACAATTTTAAAATTATCAATAGCAGTTCATTCAACCACTGGGGTCAATTCTGTCACCCGCTGCGCTAGACGAATATTATGGATTTACACTTCTGCAAACCACGTCTCTCTCAGGAAGATAGAACGTGACAGATGGCGAGGATCATCACCGGGCTCACTCCCGGGGATTCCCATAAGGTTTTTAAAGGTTTCTTCTTAAGAATATAAAAAGAGACGGAGTGGCAGATTTTTACACCCCCACACGGCAACCAATTTGAGCATATATTTATTAAAGTAACAATTAAATAAAATTCAAAATATTTATAACTAATTTTCGCATAATTAAATTTTGAAACTCTCAGCGCCTAACTCAGACTGGCTTGTTTTATTTATCACTTAAGATTAAATTAGTCTGGATGGGTTTTTTTATGGGAAAGGGGGGAAAACGTGCAAGTAGCTCTCCTGATGGTAGATGATTACCTATACCCATGTACATCTGCTACATCAGAGGAGCCACAGTACGTTACCGTCCTTTGAGTATATTTGGTGAAGGGGGAGAAGGAGGAGTGGGCCTCCGGTTAGCTCACTCACCGAACGACACGCAGAAGTAGAAGATGTCATCGGAGCAGCTCTTAAATCTATACAAAGCTCAAGTTCGCTCTTGCATGGAATACTGTTCCCACCTCTGGGATGGTTCGGCTAAACATCAGCTTGATGCTTTGGACTCGTTGGAGCGCCGAGCGAAGAGGATCATAGGCAGTGACTCACTAGTAGAGGCAAAACTTCAAAGCCTCGAACACCGTAGACGAGTGGCCAGCCTCTCGGTTTTTTATCGGATTCATTTCGGAGAGTGTGCGGAGGTTTTGCATAACCTAATACCCCCTTCCCCTTTCCATCACCGAACGCAAGCAGTTCCACCCTTATGTTGTAGACATTCCTCCATTACGCACGAAGCGGTTTGCCTCTTCTTTCTTTATGCGGACGGCTAAGGAGTGGAGCTCTCTGCCGAGGTCAGTTTTTCCGGTAACCTATAATCTGGATATCTTTAAGGCCAGAGTGAACAGACATCTAGGCAAGATGGTACACGCTTAGGCCTCATCTTCGCTTTCCATCGGGGAAGATTGAGGTCAAACGCAAGCCTATTTTTTCATAAAAAAAAAATGTCTCTACTTCACGCCGGTATTCTGCGACGCCGTGGTACTATCGAAGAAATAGTTGTGCAATTACTATTATGTTCAAGTTCAAGAAAGGTATAGACAGAACCTGTATAATTTCGGGATGTGAGACATACAATTTTCCTAGTCCCAATGATTCAAAACGCATATGTAACCTTGTGTGATTGAAGTTGTTTACAGATGTCTATGGACTGCTGTAGCCACTATGTACTAACGATTGGTATGCCAACACTTTTTAAAACGATCTGATACTTGTTAGTATTTATTCTGATTTATTATATATGTATGTATAATGTGTTTGTATGTATGTATATATCTGTGTAACCAATTAGATATAGATGAACTGAATTTCAATCCAAACCAAAAAAAAACACAATAGATGAAAAAAAAACATTTCTTATATATAACTTCAAGTCCTATAAATAATATTTGGCGTACTTAATATTGCCCGCTCTACGGTGAGGTAACAAAAGGATCTGCGCTCAGTACATTAAAGAAAAACGAAAAAAAGGAAGAAGAAAAGGATTTTGACTTGTAAGTCAAAACACTTTTTTACCGCCAAAAGTTATATAGTTAATCCTGGTGTGCATTATATGTGGCGTATACTTATTTAATTAATATTATTTTATCAAATAAGGATGTTCGTTGCAGTCAATCGAATAGACGGAACCCTAAATACGATTTGCGATTTTGATTAAACCTTCTTGAACTTTCACATTCAGACTCATACGTAGCAGTCTGTAAGTGGCCACTGCTGGGCAAAGGCCTCATCAAATATTTGATAGACTTTTGGAGTATTATCTAGTGAATATGCAGTTTTGTAATATAACCTGTATAATATTTGGGATAAATATACATTCATGAGATGACGTTAATTCTCATCAAACAGATATTCGACAATACGAATATTCAACTTCCGCCTCAGTAATTTAACAAATTTCACTCTACATTTTCGTAACACCAATCGAAACACTACAATAACTCTGAACTATTTACTTCACGAATATATTAACATAGCCAATTTTATCATAATTGTGAAATGTATGTCGGAATGAATCTGAACAAATCTGGCCGAGTTGAAATTTACTTTGATTATTTACACAATGTATTATTTCAATAAAGTATGTGATGTTCGTGTGTTCGAATTTGACTACATGCAGCTGTAAACTCCGCATGCATGGTATATTTTAGAGCCGCCTGTGTATGTGCAAGAACAGAGGTAAGAGAACAGATGCATTATCATTGACAGCGGACGTAACAAGACCCTAAAACTCACAAGGTGTACACGCACAATATGTACACTTACATACATGCATAAATGCTATATATAAAGTCTCACGTCCATTTACCCAATAAAGGGATGGTAGGTTTTGTAATTGTAATAGCGACATAAGATAATAATCTACAAGGTATGCTCGGTGTTACTCCGCGTGACAGAATCCGCAACGACGACCAGAAACAGGATGTCCGACATAGACGTAAGGATCGGCAAGCAGAAGTGGCAATGCGCCACATCGCTCACAGAACTGACAACCGTTAGGAATGAAAAATTCTCGAGTGGCAGCCACGTAAAGGCACGTGGTTAGGGTACTCCCTCCATTTCGACACCCAGTGCAGAATGTACCATGTGGCGGTAAAGAAAACATCCTAATCCGGCTCGTCTCAATAAGACATATTATTTCGAGTGCATGTGAAGCCATCCGGCACTTAGAGCATGGCGAACCCTTCTCGGCTTCAAAAACCCTTTCAAATATTGAGATGTGATCTTTGCTCCGCAGAGTGTATTCACTGCTGCTGCAACTCTTCTTAATAAACAAAAAATTATTATTTTTTAACAGTAACCGTCTACGAAGGAGACAGCCTAAGCCTCCAACGCATCAGCCGCACAGAGATGGGGGCATACCTTTGTATCGCCACCAACGCGGTTCCACCGTCCGTTTCCAAGAGGATCATCGTCGATGTTGAATGTGAGGTTCTAATTTTATATGATAATTAATACAGAAATAAGCTTAATATTGTTCGTCCATCTGTATCGGCCTCATTAAGTTCATCTGTGGTCTTTACATGATCGCCGACAAAAGCAAGCATGCCGTGTATGACAGATTCGCTATTATTGTAGTGAAACAATAGATTTTGTTTTGCAACACGTTATTACTTTATAGTATTGCTTGTAATATTTTAATGTACTAATAATGAAACATACATAAAACGTGTTTGATGTAGTTGTAACAGGCAGTGTTTAATTTTATTTTTATTTGATTATTAAAATTCGTTCCAATTTTAAATTACGAGAAACATTTTGTTGTTAAATATAATTTTTATTTTAAAATATTTATATGAATAAAAGTAATAAAATAACTTAATATTAAAACCAAATCTGTTTAATAAAACGGACATTTTATATTACTCAATTACTTAAAATTACCAAACGCTTAGTCGCGAAACAAAGGACTTTATACTGCAGCCAAAAGAAACGAAACGAAAATTTGTTACATAAATAATTTACAAATTCTACGGAGATTTATAGGGACGTCATTGTATTAAAAATTAATACGAGGCTTTTTGAGGCGTAACAAAGCGAGTCTCGTTCTAAAAATGGAGGATTTTAACTTCCCCCTTTATTTTCAATTCTTATTACGAGACGCAGCTGTCTAAATAGAAGGCAAGATGGCCGCTCTGTGATAATTGAAAGATAATATTTTTCCAAGGTGCACGCTCCGACGAAAATTGCGCCGACAGACAATGATATCGATTTTTTTTTCTCTTTATTAATTTATTATTTAGAAAAAACATGTACATTTTATTTTGTTAGTGGGATGAAATGAAATTCATATTTCGTTTGTCAATTGTCATTTTTTTTTGCAATCCACTACCGTTTCGTAATAAATCTCCTCTAACGTAGAAGACACAGGCAAAGGAAACTCCGTAGGAATCCCCTTTTTTAAACAGATTTATACATGACACATAGTACAACATAATATAAAAAGTATCCAATAATCTTATAGGCAATTAAAGCGGATACTAAAATAAAACTAAATACTAAATAGAAGAATAATAAAAAAATTAATTCAAGATTTGCAGACCAGAGCTGACCAGGTCCCACAAGCAGCGTTTCCATGACAAAAGCATGACGCGTGTGCCAACCATCGCCCTCCACAACTGCATTAAGGGAAAGTGGTGGAGGTGTAGTGTGGTGGAAATGTCATACTTGTATGTAACGTCAGCATCGTCGCTAATTAATCTGTTGTCTATTAAGGACCTCGATCTTGGTCTCAGAGGGTATGAGTTAGGGTACAGACAACATCAAAAGTTAATCATTATTGAACAATTTTATTAATAAAAACTTGTGTATGTAATAGAGTATATGATTCTTCCAAAACAAACAAGGAAAACATATTAATATTCATGATGAAAACTTTCCTCAATGTAGAGCTTATGTACGTGGTTGACTTCAGCTACAGCTTATGCTGCTACTCGAATGGGTCGAATCCGCCCCCTTTCCGCCCCTCTCATCCTCTCTCCTATCCCCCAAAGTATTCGTTTGTTCGTTTGCCCCCTTTTAAAAATAAAAATATTAACCTTGTTCTATCATTTACTTTTGATGTTGACCTAATAATTAGATCTTGTACGAATACTCAATCCCACCGACAATCCGATTTTTAAATACTGCTTATCCGCGATATGATTTATTTATTTATTTAAACAAAGTCGTTCTGAATATTGCTTGAAATAAATGAATTCCCATTGTACAAAAAAAAAACGTAGACTACTAATAATTAACGTTACAGGAATTGACTAGTTTCTTTTATGTTTTTCCGTTGCTTGTAATTTATTTATTTTATTTTGATAATTAAAGCAAGAAAACAACTCAAGTATTCTGTATTTTTGTTGAGTTTCAACTGACATTGTAGTGCAGACTCTAGCCCGTAGCAAACCCGTAGCCACACCGTAGCCCGCCCGTAGCAAACCTGAAGCCCGTCCGTAGCCCGACCGTAGCTATCCCGTAGCCAGTGCGTAGCCAGCCTTTTGCCGCTCTTCTCGCACTGTATATAAAAATTTGAACGATATTCTACTAGTGTCATGATGATGATATTAATTTATCCCTAATGGGAAAGGCAAAGGAATTTAGTCCATACAGCCAGGTCTGATGCACGTCTACTCTGTTCCACGTCTCCAACTACCCTAGTGTCATTAATCCAGATATGACACGTAACAGTAGCGTTGAGCATTTAACGACACCGTATCTCTCGTTTGTTAGCAGCGAGCGGTACGCGCAGGAGAGATTGAGAAGACCATTTACAGAAAAGGGGGTATTAGTAATATTCCCTTTTAATTAGCCATCTTAAAACAATAATCTACGTTTCATATTAAATACTAAAAATTACCATATAATTTAGATTATCTCGAAATAACGTCTCGGGATATAATATCAAACGCGTTAACTGCGTTAAAACAATAAAATATAACAAAATTATGATTTTCACACGTCTTAGAGAGTCGTTATAATGGCTCCATTCGCGATAAACGAATAAAAAACGCAAAACTTTATAAATATTTTAAAGCGTCGTGGAATATTAAAGCGTATCACGCAGGAGAAGTAATATTCTTTGTGAAAATTGCCACCATAAACTCGGGGAATGTGAATTACGTTCTCAAAGCGTGGATTTTATTATCTGAGCGCTATGTGAAAAATTGTCGGCCCCGCTCGGGAGAACTCGGCAAACTCCGCCACTATCCATCATAATTGAAAGTTTATAAATTGCTTCCCAGTTTCCTATAGTTTCTTGTATATAGTCGTTCGTGAGCTTGCTGTCCGGTTGTTTTAGATTGATACGAGGATAATCGCTATAGTGAACTTTAAATGAGAAAGAGCCCCTGATAAAGTTTAGTGAGTGAGATTTACTAATTTTAGAAAAGGGAGTTCTGAAGTTCAATAATTTTTAAGAATAGAAATAAATGAATAATCCACAATTTTTTTTGAGAAAATGCTAAGAATATTATTGCAAAGTAAATGCTATCACGTATAATATTAGAATCATAATCAAAATTGGGTTTTGAACTTTGAACTCAGTGCTCTTTCCTTTTCAGTTTAAGAAGATTTACACATACGAGTTACGTTTATCGGAGAGTAAAGTACGTTAGTATGTGATTTCCTATATTTTCTGATAAAAGATTCTGTATCCCCCTTTACAGATAATAATCTTTGACGTATGGTCTACTGATAAATCCAACCTTCATACATTTTAAACATACCTTCATAACAATGGGGACTCTTCTCTTATTCGAACTAGGTAATTTATGCAACTGGATTGTTTTGCAAGAGGAATTGTGCAAAGTGTTTATTTCTAACATCTTCAAAATGATTAATTTCCGCAAAGTAACACCTGATTGTATTTACTAACATTCATAGAAACAATATGTTAGAAATTCTGTCCGCGTAGTACATAAGAACTCCTAATACAATTTGTACTGAGTAATAGACCAGGATACCATAGAGTAGAGTTAGTGCCCTCTGTCATTAATCTTCTTTGATGGAGTGGTTAAATAAAAAACGATATTTTCTTACCAGCATGTAAGTAAATTGGAATGCAGTGGACGCAGAACTTAGACTCTACTATATTGCTTTGCCATAACCGCCACGTTCGGCAAGCGGATTGGTAATCGCAGTACCAGACACCTCGCAACTTAAACGCTGCTGCTCGTCATCGTTCTGCTTCAATTTGGGTTTGGAAATTTTCGAGATGATTATCCCACCGTCGACCGTAGGTAGTCTTTACGATTTTCAAGGTTTCCCTTACGACATCCGCTGGGAAGATGGGGGGTGGTAGATTCTTACGACATCCAGTGGGAAGATGGGGGTGGGAGATTCTTACACCGCTTTTACGCGGTAATCTATTTAACTATAATAATGGTAATAGTTTATCTCCTCGATTAAAGTTTTCTATAGCATGCTTCTTACAAGAAAAAATCTATTAAATTGTAGTCATATAAATGTATAAAAGTAAACAAAACAATTGGACTGTTGTGAAACATCAACGCTCTACGAAGTCTGCAGTCTGTTATCATATTCTTGCTGGTCCCAATCATTACATCAGATTAGATAGACCACAAATCCTCGTAAAAGAACGCCGATTCCTGTCAAGGATGATATGCGAGGCTATTGAAATCAAAAAAACATTGTAATTAAGATAGAAATAGAGAAGATGACTGGGTGTTACTACCGGCTCCCTAAACAAAAAAATTCAATCTGAAACTGCATACATTTCCTCAAGATACTGACTAAAATTAATAATTAATAGCTGATGGTAGCCCGAGTTAACTAATACATTAGGACGTCTTACGTCTCAGTCCCCCCATGACCACGGCTGCTATAAAGCATTCGAAATCACAACATATGCATTTACATTTATTATTATTTATTATACAGCTATTCAGCTATAGTTCGTCCGGGTTAAGAAAATAGTGTGTCATCGCTGGCCTTCGACTTGGACACGACCCTAAAACCGCCAGTAAACAATTCATTACGAATGGAACTTGGATTTAGTTTCATTTCAATATATGTATATATTTTATTGTATTGACTTATATTATTAACATTTGTTCTTAGTTTTTTTTACTAATAATGTTTTTTTTTTAAGCTTCTTGTCCGGTTGTTCGTGAAGTCAATGAAGGACCCGACTGAAAAACAGTGCTGTGATTTCACTGAGACGGGAACCTTTTTGACATCGCACAACAAATTAATATTTTTTTTGTTTAATTTAATTTGTTTTTTATTTTGTGTTTCGCTGTGTGATTGCCACATAAATGTGTTTCTTTCTTTCTTCTTTCTTTCTTTCTTTCTTTCTATATGTGGGTATATATATTCCAAGGATAGGATATTTAAGTTGCTTAATTCCAAAAGAAGAAATAATCAAATAAACGCGATAAATTATAGTCAGATGTTAATATCAAAGTGTTTCTTTCAGTTTCTCCAATGATATGGGTACCGAACCAATTGGTCGGGGCACCGGCTGGAACCGACGTCACTGTCGACTGTCACACCGAGGCCCATCCGCGGGCCATCTCCTACTGGGTCTACGACAACGTTATGGTGTTGCCCACTAAGAAGTACGCCGTGACAACGGAGGAAAATTCCTACAGGTGAGTGCGAACTTTTATAACAAACATACAATGACTACCGCTTTTCGACCGCGTGGTGGCTTAACGGTTGCACGTACCTGACTGCTGTTCCATGGGTCCTGTGCTCGAATACCAGCCGATGTCAATATTTGTGTAAAAACACAAATTATTTGTTTCCGTGTCAGATATAATACATCGGACCCTTCCTCCGATGTTATCGAATAAGTTGTATCGGTTACGAGAATGTTAAGATAAGTTACGGCACTATAATATCTCCTGCGCTGTTGACATCTACCAGTAGTATTCGGAAGTCACGATCACAATAAAAATGTGTCGTTCTGGTTACCGGCCATTTGAATATGTTTGTATATATTTTCCTTTCTAGTGTGAATCCTGACAAAAGTTATGGCACGTGAAGGATACCATTATTCCTACGAAGTTCTTGTAATGACGCTCTATAAATTACGTAAAGCCTTAAGAAATCCATACATAAATTAGCGGCTCAGTTTGTAAGGCGCCAGTGGTCTAGCATATGGGTCATCATTTTTTTTTTTTACGGGAAAGTGTGCAAACATGCAAGTGACTGAATTTATATTAAGTGATTACCGACGCCCACATACATCTGCAACACCCGAGGAGTTGCAGGTGCTTTGCCTTCTTAGGCCTTTAAGGATATTAAGGAAGGAGTGAGTGAGTCTCTAGTTAGTTAGTTACGTCACTCACCGAAAGAAACGCAGACGCACAAGGTTCCTCTACTACACGCCGGTATTCTTCGAGGCTGTAGCACTACCCCGGTCGAGCCGGGCCTTTCAGCAGCAAAAGTCGCCGCATGGCTCTACCACGTACGAAATAGCTCTTTTGGACGATTTTCGGACTAGTGACAATGATGACAAAGACATTTTGCAATACTGAGCATGCAATTATGTTTGAAATTGTAAATAAGTGATCATTTTAATACCGTGTGACTGTCGTAAGTAAAGAAAAGCAACCCTATCTGACTATGGTTGTCACAGAAGGCGATTAAAAGTTTAACATCTGCCCGTCTCGTCACGTGGGTTAGAGGGAAATATAAATATCAGGAGATATATATGACGTAAATAGCAGCAGCATCTTCCTGCATTATACCATATTTTTTGCCCCCTTCTTCTAATAAAAAAAAAAAAAACCTAATAATAAAAATTGCTGTGCCAACCCGCTCGCCAGGCGTGAGAAATACGGCGAACTATGGTATATGTTCAGCAGTGTTATGACAGACTGTACTGATCATGATAATTTTTACATTTGCTTAGGTATAAATACAAAAATCATATAAATATTATTACAACGTTTTTAATCAGAATCAAACAATAGAATAAAAAAGAGATACATGGAATTATGAAAATTAGTATAATAATTTATAAAGCTAATTGTAAGCAACTGCGTATTAGACACAAAATAAAACAAAATTAAAAGATTTTTAGGGAGGTGGAGTTTACCAAGAAATGATAATAAAATAATGTGGGCATAATAAATTGATTCATGGAATAATTCTTAATTAGAGACCAAGGTAAAATATTGCGAACCTTTAAATCTAAATGAGAAAATAGTCTTGGTGAAGTGAAGACATAATTTTAGAAATATATGAATATTGTACTTAGTTTCTTGAATACAGAATTTTTCAGAGAATCTCGTACGTGTAAGAGTTTCTCTGAATAACGAGGCGAAGACATGTGAAGTTTGGCCTGCATGTCGACCCGCACAGGAGTAGCAGCTCCAAAAAACTTGACATGCCAAACTTGCAAACGACTTCTTACTTGCAACGATGCGTTTGCCCTGCAGTGGACAACTTTACTTTACCACATACGTCTTTTTTTTTATAAAAAATAGGCTTACGTTTGACCTCAATCTTGCTTGATGGAAGGCGAACATGAGGATGGTACACGTTTGCCTAGAAGGTGTCTGTTCACTTTGGCCTTAAAAATGCCCAGATTTAATTCATTAATGAATTGAGAGTTGGTAGAGTGGTACTTTAGTTTATCTCCGATTTATTAATATTCTTTGCACAAAACTAATACCATCGTGAATAGAACCTATCGTCTATTTTCTAAATTGCTTTATTATTAAATATATTATGAAATTGCCGATTTCGTCCAAAACGACAACAGCCTAACACTATCGGCAATAGTCTGCGCAGGAGATATTATAGTGCCGCAATTGTACGCTGACGTAGGTGCACTGACCAGTCTTTACTTTCCCATATTCGATGACAGAATAGACAGATAAAAACATAGCAAAAAAATAATAATACGCAAACGTTATTGAACATGAGAGGTAGTACAATCATATTATCTCTTCCAGACAACCTTTGGTTGTAAAGGTTTGTCGATAATGAATTATTCGGAAGTTGCATAAAAGCAATTATATACATATATATTTATGACATATCATAGAAATACATACACATTATTAAAATTAATAATGGAGCTGCGATGAGAACGGCGGAAGGTAGATCGTAGGTACGAGCGGACGGTCAGATGTAGGTGACACTACACCTGACCGTCAGATATGCCATATGCCCCGCGGGAATTATTTAGTATTTCTTTCTTTTCTTTTTTATTCTGTTAATGTCTTGTAATTAATGTTATAATATTTTCTTTTAGAGCTCACATGAAGCTGACCGTTCGAAACCTTCAAGGCGGTGATTTTGGGAATTACCGGTGCATATCCAAAAACTCACTCGGTGAAACGGAAGGTTCTATTAGATTATATGGTAAGAAAATGTTATTTCACTAATTTGAATCCTACAATTCAAAGGGTTTTTTCTACTCAAACTTACGTCACTCAAAATGAAATAAGGCGACGAGGAATAAATCTCCAAACAGCTCATCATCTGATGTTTTCTTATTGTGTAACGATTAATCAGAGATTAGCAGCCTCAAGCGAAAATTAAGCAAAAAACTTACAGACCTTATTTTTAATGAGAAGGTCAACACTAGTTATCGCATAGTAAAACGTTTAATTACAATTTGTCGGTCCCCCCCTTTTTAACATCGATTGAAATAGATCAGTACTGGCATGAGGAAAAGAACCAAAAATTTAAGTGTTCCATGTTAGATGTGAGAACTATGGTAACCGACATAGCCTATCAGTCATAGTAGACCGGCAATGGGCCGGTCAGAGCCCGAAGAACTGTCAACCGTTAGGGAATAAAGGTTCTCGAGTGGCAACCTCGTAGAGGCAAACGCAGTGTTGGACAATGTGCCGGGAAGACGATAGATTCAGGACCGAGCTGTGTAGCCTTCTTTGGGAGAGGCCTGTGTTCAGCAGTGGACTTGTGACAGGCTGCGATGATGGTGAATTGATGATATTGACTGTAAAAGGGAATAAACCAACATGTTTCCAAAAAGTACCTCAGACTCCAGCTACGTTACTAACAGATAACGAAAATTATATCCGAATATAGAGAATGAAAATCTCAAAGCCCTTACTTACTCTTCTCTTACTAGACATTGTCTTCTACATTGTAGTAAAATTGGGAAAACCTTTGTTTCGACGGGTTCATGAAGAAACTTCAGCATGTTAATACGTATACAGACAGTCTTTATGCATTTATGCATAATAATGTTAAAAAGAAAGTAATAAATTAAAAACTTCATACGTATATATGAAAATGTTAATTTTGAGCATACAAAATGTTTTGTTTAGAAATCCCTATGCCGTCGACGTCCCCGAAGGCGACAGAAATGAAGAGCACCGCTAACAAAGAGAGTAAGTGTTGCATACCGAATTATATTTCTCTTTTTCTGCCGCATTATTTTTCACATTGTCGACGTTCTTTAGCTCCTAATTATGTTCATTGTTCGTTTGTAAAATTTTGCCATAGTAATTTTTCAACTATATATAGATAAATATTTATTACATATTTTCTGAACATCATTTGGTATAATAAATATGAAAAAGAAGAAGATAAATTTATCTCTACAAATTCATCTTTATTGTAATAACGCAGTCAGTTAATATCAAATAAATAGAGAAAGGCGATTTTTTCAAACATTTTAAATTGATTTATTAAAACAATTTGTATAGTCGATGTCACCAGGTATATGTAAAAAGTTATTATGTAGTGCTTATTATACACATAGTATTTTCGAGACCTTGGGCCATTGATATAGACATTTAGTAAGGCATTCGTAATAGAATTAACCGAAAGTGCGAGGGACTATGAAGGAATTCATGTATAACCTAAAATTTGGGCTAAAAATTGCATATTAAAAATATTTAATATATGATAAACACCTTGTAATCATTTACTAGTTCACTGAAACGAATATATTTAAATAATTAAAGTGTAAACAAAATAGAACACACAGCATTGACTGCTTGCAGTCGTAGACCTTATTTGTTCAATACAGTGAAAGAATGCAAAGAAACCAGCTTCTTTCAGTATCATTTATTTGTATTTATTATACTAGAAAGGAATAATTTATTTATAAATAAGAATATTGAATATCTCCTTCAGCGAATAAAAAATAATATTAATAAAAAGAAATGACTAATAAAATTATTAATAAATGATAAAAGAACTACGAGGAATTAATAATATTGAACAGGAAAGCATATTTTTGTTATATGGTTTTTATTTGTTATATGTGAAGACAAACCTTGCTGAGATAACTAATGTTCTGTTCTCGAGATATTTATTTGACTTAGTTTCGTTTGCGTAACGTATCATTACAATCTTTTTATTGCTTTTTGTTTTCATTTTATTTATCTCTACCTCTCGGTATATTTACTAGCTTAGTACTGGATATGGACATGTTGATATATTTTTTAGGACTTTTTATGTATCTTTCATTTGGTTGGGTTGTATATATAATACACTGCTAAACATAGATACAAATAACACGATAAAATTAATAAGACACTATAAACAAAGCGAGCGGTATCGAGTAAAACCACCATCTTTATTTGAGCTCGAAGCGGTCCGTCACGGAACCACTGATGTCTCCCGAGATTGACTGATATTGACCCGTTCGCAGTGACTATTATTATTTCCATGTGTAGTGTGTGTAGTGTAGTGTTTGCGCAAATATAATAAATCATCACGGACAATTTGGGTATTGGGTGATTATTAAAACATAAATATTCGTTTTCTTTATCATACTGGACACGGCCACTGCTGAATTATAAGTGCTAGTTAATTATGCCACAGAATTTCTAACTAAAGCCGGCTTGAATTTCTTGAAAGGTATGCCCCATACTCACGGTAAGCGCGGTGCCGGCACCCTTTCACTAGTGACACGCTGCGCCCGTCGTTAGTCTGTGAGATTTGGATTTGGAAAAATCGGATGAACACCCAAGACAATATATAGATAATCTGGATATCTTTAAGGCCAATGTGAACAGATATCTAGGCAAGCGTGTACCATCCTGGGCCTCATCTTCGCCTTCCATCGGGGAAGATCGAGGTCAAACGCAAGCCTATTTTTCATAAAGAAAAGAAAAAACAATATCCGCTTACCCCAACCCGTCCAGATCGACCCATGTCGATTGTCCGAGAAGAAGTTCGAACCCCCTTTGCTCCGCCCAAACGGATGTTCATAGATAACTGATCAAAAAAAAATGTTCGGTCTCAAGGACGCGAGTTCCGAGATTGATGGACCTGTGTGTGAAAGAGCATTAAACTCTACTAAATATTCTTAGTGCCTATAACCAGAAACTTATTACAAATAAGATGCTTGTGAACCTTTGACCAATAAAGTTGGGGTTACTTTACTGAAACATCGTGTCATATTAGTTTTGAATAGTCACATTTTCTACATTGTAGGTTTCTTCTCTGCTTAGGAGTCGTATGTTTAGTTACCACCCTCTTACCTATTTCTACCATAAAAAAGCAATACAGCAATGATACTATGCCTGTATAAATACAGACTACGAGGCATTCAGGCATTAGCCCCCAGGGGTGACAACCCAAAAAAACTTTAATAATGTACCAATTAGAGCACCAGAAACTGTCAGCATCGACCCAAAGGTAAACACATATTTCCTCGTCCCCACTTTCAGTCTATCGACTGTTTGATGCGATTGTAAGAATTTTCAGTTACATCCAACCGCGGATCGGTTTTCGAAAGAACGTTGATAACCAACTCATATGCTCCCCATATATAACATGATTTTGTTGTGTTAAACTGGCAATCTCTAAAGTAGCAAGCAAACTCGTACATATGTTGAATGTATTCAGTGAGTGTAAAAAAATTCAAGTTATTATTCTTGCACAATAAAATTGGTCAACGTTTTTCAATCTGTTTTATAGGTATTCTAATAAGTAAAATCTTGCAACATAACAATAATTTTAGTACATAGTAGCCATTCCTAGTCTTTGTTCTCGATTTTGGTACATATACACTTTCACTCTATTGTCCTTCACAAGAACATTTAACTAGTTTCAAGTTGTTTCTAATTACTTGGCACTGACTAAGCATCCGATATCAAGAGTTCATCTATTCAATCTATGTTGACTAGTTTTTGAGTTCTACTTAAAAGGTTCTGTAAATACGTTACGATATTTTAGAATTTTTGATATGATGATGTTTCTTTCGGGAATACACCTTCGTATATTTAGAAAAATACCTTCGGCCCATGTTATGACTTATAAAGCCAAATAATAAGAACATTTATTATAACACGTAACTTAAATTTTTTCAAATCAATATTATAGTTTAAGGCTTAAAGGTTGAGATTAAATACCTATTATTCCTTTGAGTTAACACAATCAATGTTAGGTTAGGTTAGGTTAGGTTATTACAATTAACTAAAATGGTCACCCTATGGTTGCGGCGTAGGAAGATCTCTTTCTTGCCGTGGGTTTTTTCGCGCTCGTTAGATAGCGGATTAATCATATCAAAAAATACCAGACTGATGACGAGCAGATGTTTCTTAGGTATCTGGCACTTCGTTCCCCAATCCGTAAAGATTTTTCCATCTGTTGGAGAAGAATAAATTTTATACATTTTGATTTTTAACTGGCCAGTCAGATACTATCTTTCACTGAACGGTAAAATCGGAATGGAAATATGTTACATTTTCGACCCCCTTCGAGTATAATTAATCCATTCTAAATAATGATAAAATAATCATCTAAGAGTAGGTTTGTTGTTCATTACTGTCATCTGTGTATGTACATTGTGCCTGTGTGTATCGTGTCCACTTTCTTCTAGTCACTTGCACCGACAAGCAATAACATCCGCATGGTTAATTTCACTTGCCTTTATAGTTTTTTTTTTGAGTTACATATGCCCTTATTTTTTCTTTAGAAGAAATCTATTATTAAATGATTAGAACACCTGTCTGAAGTGGTTGCGTAAGTTACCGAAAAGTTTAATAATTTGGCCACTAATAATACTTGCTAGCTCAGAACCCATATAAAACCAACCCAGCGATAACCTATACAATATTATTGTAAATTATCTAGTCTTACGTAACCCTTAACGATCGCGGCGCGTTGCAGGCGTAAGGCGGATGAATGTTAGCCGGACAGTTCAGCGCGAGGTGACGGAGCGCCCCAGCGTGGTGCGCGCGCAACTCGATCGCGCGCCCGAGCGTGATGTCGCGCACCACGTGTACCGAGCTCCGCACCCGCAACACGCCTCAGGTACGCTCTTCTTCATAAAGATTTGATCCTGTTCAATATCGGGCTTCAGCTCAATGATCTTTCGTACCCTTCAAAAGATTGACAATTATTTTTGGTAATGAAATTACTATCGCCGCGGCTTTGAAAGAGTCTGTGCGATGAAGGCAACATTCATGCGCGGACGCATTTGTGAAATTTTAATACCGGGCATGCAAGTGTTAATAGATCAGCCTTTAGTTATTATCCATTATTCTGAATTAAAAGATGTTACCTATTTGCTCAATGCTTTGGTCATTTTTCATTTTCATTAATAAAAAAAAAATCTATTAGACTTACTAGGTGGTAAGCTCCTTCTTTGCCCAGGAGTCGCGTGGGTAGGTACCACCCTCTTATCTATTCTCTGCCGCCAATCAGCAGTGTATCTACTGTCGTGTTCGGGTTTAAAAGCGAGTATAATTAGACTGTGAGGAAATACTTAAACTTACTTACACAGGATTGACATCATTAAGGGTGCACGGTGGAATAAGATTCGAACTACGATTTTTGCTAGATGCGTGCAACCCTTGGTAACCCTGATTTTTAATAGATGGGATACAAGACGGGTACTTTCCAAAAGATGAAATAGAGTTCACTTAGATCCAATAGATAAAACTAGCGCAAAGACATCAACGGAAAACTATTCTCCTGTGTCGTTTCTGAATGTATTGATATTAGAATTATGTTAGTCTTCATTGATTCCAACTGAACAGCCTATATTCATGATCCTTACACGTTTCACTTCATATAAATCAGATGTGTTTATCTAAAATGTTTGCCGTAGTATGGGCGATGGTTCACAGATGAACGTGATCTACACGGAGTTTGAGAAAGCATTCGACCGTGTGGATCATGTGTAACTTTTATGAAAACTTTATTAACTAGGGATCCATGGTATCCTGTTACGATCGACTATAACATACCTGCGTAATCGCTCTCAGGTAGTTTAGATTGTCTTTTGTTTTAATTTTATTAACATCTAATAAGGTGTACTACAGAATTCGATTGTGGGACCACTACTTTATACTTTATATCGCCTATTTATAAGACGTAGGTAGTAGTGGTACATTAAATACATCAAATTCAAAAATATTTAAACGTATTATAAACCGTATCGATTGTATAAAGCTTCAATCTAATCTCGATAGATTTGTATCGCGGCTAATCGTATTGATAAAAATGTAAGTAAGTGAGATACATTTCTTTTACCCGTAAAAAATCACTACCACTACGCCTATGAAATAAATAGCATTAAGATAAGTAAATATGACACTGTAGAGGATTTATTCATAATTGTAGATGTGAAATTATTATTATCAGAAACATTAAGCTTATATAGTAAATACAGCTATCAACAAATTAGGATTAGTAGTGACAGAAAGCCGGACCATTTTTTATATTGGCTGCATAAATGTTCTTGACTATTCTTTATTTACATTACAAGTTTACTGGAGTCCGTATTATACGATATACAATAAAAATAAAGAGAAAATTAACGTTAAAATTGTTTCAAATTTCGACTATAGAAGTCATAGTAGTTTTAAAGACAACAAGAGTCCTGTAAGCATCACCATCTCACAACACCATGATCCCATTGCTGTTAAAATTTTGGAACTTCTGATCAAAAAACTACGACAAGTAGTTTCCTCCCCACCATACACACAGCATCACCTGATTGCGAGTTAATCCAGGTTTGGATAAAGTCTGTGGAACGATCAAGCCCTTTGACCATAATCTTTTTTGCACGTTCTTGTCATAGATAATACTTTTTTTATGGCCATAGATCATTAGGTTTCATTCAGTCAGCTTATGTGGCACTCAAATATCGCGCTTTATTGTTTATCCAGACTTTTTCCAATGGGTCAAAACTATTTTGTTGCCCACCCTTAGCACCTAAGCTATGTCGTAATTACTGAGCTGTTGATCTTGCTCCACTTTTTAAAATGGCTTCGACTTAGACCGTAACTGATCGACCAGAGCAAAACCAGAGCAATATATACTATTTGACATTAAAATTCCTGAACTGAAAACTCTCGAACCAATTTTGTGCTACCCTTACTGACGCTGTGTTAAGTCCATAAACGTTACAAACTTTTTTCACGGCCTATGTCGCATTTTTCCCTTTTTTTGTTATAAAAAATCGAAATGTATCGAAATTTTTCTTTATTCACTCAATTTGACGGACAGAAAAACTGACGAGAAACGGTTTTAACTTTTTAAATGTTTTTCTCTCTTTAAAATGTTATCTACGTTAATGGTATCTAAACCCGGCAGATAAAAACAATACAACCTAAGAGATTTTACTGAAACTTTTTAGTTATAATATACGAAAAAACTGTTTCCTCTACTAATATAATTCGAACGAGTCCTTTAATGATAAGGAGGCGTGGTAATACTCATTCAGTTTGTTACGAAATGTTACAAATGTGACGACAGTTCACTTCATGTGTATGAACACTTTTTCTATTGGAAAAAAAAATTTAAATGGTCTCATAGAATATACAAGTATGTCCAGTAGATTCGCAACAACGTTCCGAAAAAGCGATTGAATTGTGGGCGGTGGACTTTGAGTATATTCCATAGTCAAAGTATTTGACATACTCGAAATCCACGCTCGGTTAAAAACCTTTGCTTTTTGTGGCCGTTCGTCCACTTCCCTTTAATATGTTTCAGGAGGGCGATAGCTGTCCCATGCGTCATGCGAGCGTGGGGGTAGTCCGCTCGTTTCCGCAAATACTGCATCTGTTTTTATTTATTTTTTCTTATTTTGTCCTATTATTATTATCATACATTATGTTAGAATGAGCTTCCATTGCCTATGGGACCATTCGTTTTTTTTTAATTGTATATCTTATCATATCTGAGCTTCGTCATGGAATACCTTAGTGTCAATACTATTATTGGGCTATTTAAGCCCACTATTGTTGTAAGCGTATTTAAATCCACTATTGTTATTAGCCTAACATTGTTAAACACAGGGCTTTCCAGAGGGTTTGCCCCATACTTACCACGCAGGCATGTTGGTGAGATAGTGAGATGGTGAGTTGTAGTTAAGTTGGTATTCAGGGTGATTGCATAGTCACTCTTACAAATACGTCTATATGTAAATAGATGAAGTTCAAAATAAGAAATAACATTCTTTATAAGAACTCGGAGATCATTCATTTTCAACGAAAAAATGTTCAACGTTCACAATTGTATGGTAAACAACATACATAAGTCGCAAGCCACATAAGTATTTACAGCTTTCTGTTCTTTGTAACGGTATACTACATTATTAATGTCGTCTCCCTCCCTCGTGTTGTTAAAAATATACGTAGCGAGTTTCCAGACAAATGGATTGTGGGAATCTTAAAATAATCATCTAGATGTGACATTTCCACCTTGCCGTTAAAATATTATATAAATATTATATTAGTTTTTCTGTTAATATATATAACGCGATAGAGCCAAGCGGCGGCTTTAGCTGCTGCTCGAATGGGCCGGCTCAACCGGATTAATACTACGACATCTTGTGCTTCTGCGTTTCGTTCGGAGAGTGCGGTAACGGGAGGCCCACTCTCCCTCCCTATTCCACTCCTTATCCTTCCTCTCAAATACATTTAAACGCTGTCAACGCACCTGTATCTCCTCTGGTGTTGCAGATGTATGTGGGCGACGGTAATCTCTGTGGGTGAAACTATTGCTCGTTTGCAGCCTTACCCATAATTATATAATAATACCATAATCAGACAGTTGTTAAAACACAGTAAGCCGGATGACGCGTGTAACCGTCCGATATATTACCATTATTATTAATTGGTAGATCCATTTTTTCATTGTACACGTTCGGTACCAAGTCGGGTCGCTCTCCTCTTACTTCCAAATAGAGATTAAACATTCAACGATTTCGCATACACACTTAGCCCTCATAAATATTCAGTGCGGACCGCAGACAATCATTTCTTACAGTTTTCATGTTCCGATGAAAAATGTTCGAATATCCGAATAATTTAATTTTCAACTTAGAGCGTAAATTGTTTGAATAACAAATCGGTAAAGATTATTTACGAATGGTAAATGATTATACCCGGTTGTGCAAGCTTCATGAATAATTACAATTTATTGTAAATAATAAATTATAATTATTTATGTAATATGTACAAGTATTTAATGTTAAATTCGTTTTTAGTGTTTTCGGTATTCTAAGTACTCTGCCTGAGAATTCCTATAGGCATTAAGTACGCCTTTTGTGTATTCCTGTATAAAGGAATTCAACAGAGATGAAATAAATAAATATAAACTATTTGTGAAAGCCTTTTAATTTTCACTACTAATTGCAGGTTGCAATAAATAATTAATGATTAAAATCAAGATAAAAACTTTTTCCCTTTTCTCTACTTGGTATATTTCAGTCAAACCTAATACCCATAGACTCTGCATCTCTAGTAAAAGGGTATTGGTAGCAATCAATACCAATATAGTTGTCCCCAGAGTAGGGGTTATCGGCAAACCAAAAGCGAAAACAAAACAACACGCACACACACACATATTAAGAAATATTCTAACATCAATACGCTAATATTAAGGTTACTTTTTCTTTTATTTTCATTCTTATTAGTGAATTAACTTTATATCAATGCTTATTTAGAGAAGACATAAATATGTAACTCAATTATATGGGGGTAGCCGCTAAAGAAACACAGTTTTTACAAGTTCGATGTATGGATTCATTGAACATAATTTGTTACTTGTTCATGTCCAATATTTTTTTTATTGTCATTGTATTGTTTGTTACATCACGTGGAGAATTATTTACTCGTTTAGGTGAAGTGAATACATTGGTCGATTTCGAATGCTTTCTATGCCTTTTAATATTTGACCATAGCCTTCTTCTACAGCACTCTGAACGAATTTTGTGTAGGTTTCTTACAACCTGGGAATTTTCAAAATTAATCGCCACTTGTATGTGATTGACGATCACAGTACGACATTGGACCGGCCACACGTCGCCTATAAATACGACCATTTGATATTGGATAAAAAAAAAAAAAATGTAGGTCGTTCGAACAGCGTACATTGTATTTGACATCATTTCATTTAACGACTAAACTGAAATAGTTTTCTCTGGGGGGGAAACATTGTTTGCGTAGTGACGCTCGTGGTCAGTTTCATCAGAACCTAATATGTCCATGTTTATTTTGAATAAAAACGTAGACTTTTTCCGAGGCAAATTGTACTGGTAATTTACAAATATTAGACGGTTATACACTGTTTATACAGGTAGTGTAGCTTTCCTTTATTTTTTTTGTTATATTCACCTCATCTCCGGACCTTCCTGGACCGTAAAACGTCCAATGAAATAATATAGATATAAAACATAAATTTGTTTTAAATAAAGATCTCCTTTAAAGGTCTGGTTTAAATGAAAATATAACATTTTTATCACTAAATTTTAATCTCAACTGCACCCTGCTGACAAATAAGACTAGAGAATTTTTTTTATTTTTTTATGGGAAAGGCGGCAAACGAGCAAGCGGTCCACCTGATGGTAAGTGATTATCGTCACTAGTGCCTGGGTACCGGCTCTGTGCTCACAACCATAGTGGTGAGCATGAGCAAAACTTTGTCATGGAAGTCATGCCAACTATTGGTAGTTATGATGGAAAAGCATAAATCGAGCAATTAATTAAACGGGCTCATAAAGAAGGACAAAAATAATAAGCTGTTATCGCTATTCGTATAGCTCGAATGCGCGATTGAAATGTCAGATGTATCGCACCTTTGACGCTACTACCCCTCATAAGATGGCGGATGTTAGATAATTAATTGGCCGGCTCGACCTAGTAGAATACCGCTATACCGGTTCTGTGTTTCGTTCGGTGAGTGAGGTAACCGGATGCTCACTTCCTCTCCACATCCTTCTCATGGTGCCTTCCATCTCCCTAATATCTTTCAAGGCCGGCGATGCACTTGCAGCACCTCTGTCGCTGCAGATGTAAGTGGGCGACGGTAATCACTTATCATCAGGGGAGCCGTTTGCACGTTTTTCCCTTTCTCTACTTGGTATATTTCAGTCAAACCTAATACCCATAGACTCTGCATCTCTAGTAAAAGGGTATTGGTAGCAATCAATACCAATATAGTTGTCCCCAGAGTAGGGGTTATCGGCAAACCAAAAGCGAAAACAAAACAACACGCACACACACACATATTAAGAAATATTCTAACATCAATACGCTAATATTAAGGTTACTTTTTCTTTTATTTTCATTCTTATTAGTGAATTAACTTTATATCAATGCTTATTTAGAGAAGACATAAATATGTAACTCAATTATATGGGGGTAGCCGCTAAAGAAACACAGTTTTTACAAGTTCGATGTATGGATTCATTGAACATAATTTGTTACTTGTTCATGTCCAATATTTTTTTTATTGTTATTGTATTGTTTGTTACATCACGTGGAGAATTATTTACTCGTTTAGGTGAAGTGAATACATTGGTCGATTTCGAATGCTTTCTATGCCTTTTAATATTTGACCATAGCCTTCTTCTACAGCACTCTGAACGAATTTTGTGTAGGTTTCTTACAACCTGGGAATTTTCAAAATTAATCGCCACTTGTATGTGATTGACGATCACAGTACGACATTGGACCGGCCACACGTCGCCTATAAATACGACCATTTGATATTGGATAAAAAAAAAAAAAGAAAAATGTAGGTCGTTCGAACAGCGTACATTGTATTTGACATCATTTCATTTAACGACTAAACTGAAATAGTTTTCTCTGGGGGGGAAACATTGTTTGCGTAGTGACGCTCGTGGTCAGTTTCATCAGAACCTAATATGTCCATGTTTATTTTGAATAAAAACGTAGACTTTTTCCGAGGCAAATTGTACTGGTAATTTACAAATATTAGACGGTTATACACTGTTTATACAGGTAGTGTAGCTTTCCTTTATTTTTTTTTTGTTATATTCACCTCATCTCCGGACCTTCCTGGACCGTAAAACGTCCAATGAAATAATATAGATATAAAACATAAATTTGTTTTAAATAAAGATCTCCTTTAAAGGTCTGGTTTAAATGAAAATATAACATTTTTATCACTAAATTTTAATCTCAACTGCACCCTGCTGACAAATAAGACTAGAGACTTTTTTATTTTTTTATGGGAAAGGCGGCAAACGAGCAAGCGGTCCACCTGATGGTAAGTGATTATCGTCGCCCACGTACATCCGCAACACCAGAGATGCTACAGGTGCGTTGCCGGCCTTTAAGAGTATTAGGGAGATGGGAGGGACAATAAGGAGGGGGATGGGAAGGGGTTGTGGGTACCAATCCGGTTGAGCCGGCCTATTCGAGCAGCAGTAAAAGCCGCCGCTTGACTCTACCACGTTTAAATAACATACAGATAAAACACCAGAATACGCTGCTATCCTCAGACTTCGTCACTAGTGCCTGGGTACCGGCTCTGTGCTCACAACCATAGTGGTGAGCATGAGCAAAACTTTGTCATGGAAGTCATGCCAACTATTGGTAGTTATGATGGAAAAGCATAAATCGAGCAATTAATTAAACGGGCTCATAAAGAAGGACAAAAATAATAAGCTGTTATCGCTATTCGTATAGCTCGAATGCGCGATTGAAATGTCAGATGTATCGCACCTTTGACGCTACTACCCCTCATAAGATGGCGGATGTTAGATAATTAATTGGCCGGCTCGACCTAGTAGAATACCGCTATACCGGTTCTGTGTTTCGTTCGGTGAGTGAGGTAACCGGATGCTCACTTCCTCTCCACATCCTTCTCATGGTGCCTTCCATCTCCCTAATATCTTTCAAGGCCGGCGATGCACTTGCAGCACCTCTGTCGCTGCAGATGTAAGTGGGCGACGGTAATCACTTATCATCAGGGGAGCCGTTTGCACGTTTTTCCCCTTTCACAGAAAAAATAAATGTCTATAAAAACATGTTTATAAAATTTCACTCCTGCATATATATATACGTCTCTGATACTCCCTATATGCCACATTGACCATGCTTGCCACACAGATTGCGATCGCTGTACCATGCACCTTGCTACTTAGATCTTGCTGCACGTCACAGGTTTATGCATGGTAAATTGCGGACTGCAACCTCATGTTCGACATTATTGAAGATGGTTATTCCATTAGTGGCTAGAAGTTTTTTTTTAGTTGACCTTCAGTTAAGTCCTCCGACGTCTGTTCATTAAGACGTGGTGGCATTTTTTTTCCTTACTCGACCACCAATTGGTTAGAAATAATGAAGTCTGTATGTTCTTGAGTGTATCTATTGCTTATATTGATTTCTACTTTTTTTTTTTTACTTATACTTTAGTTTATCAGCCTACAGAACATAGTCTTATCCAAAACAACATCAGCTAGATCAGACATGCATTCCTTGAAAGGTTTGACCGTACTTATGATCCTGGAGAAGCGGGTTAATGAGTGTAGTGGCTGTACCCTGGGACCAGTGTCCTCACCACCACTTGTTTGTGGGATTTAGTATTGGGATTGTTTAATCCCCCTTACACTTACTTAATATATATTAATTGTGAGTTGCTAATAATTTAATTCTTCTTGTTTTAGGAACGACTCGTCATCGATCATGGCGACAAACATATTTTGTATTTATAGTTCTGGTACAAATGGATCTTTTAGTCTGATTTGTATAAAGTAAACGGCGTATTTAGTTAGATAAATTTATTTGTATAATTTACGTGAAACATTCCAAATTATTTTGTCTCGTTATAGTTCTTACTATAATTTTGTAATCTTAAGCTAAATCTAAATTAACATTAACAGTGTAATTGTTATGACTCTGGATATAAATAACATATCACCCTAACCATATCTTACCATATCCTTCGAATTAAACAAAAAGAGTTTTTAATGTGAAGATGTTATAATTTTTAATGGTCTCTAACGAAATACTGACACTACAAGTAAATTAAGAAAACAAAACATTTATGTTCTTGGTGAATGTTAGTTATATTTTTAAAATTATATTACATAGTAATTAGCTTTGATACTTTTGAGACTAATATAATTTATTTTGTGGTTATTTATATTTATTTGAAATAGTTCCAGTGTGTTTAAAAGTGTGAAGTGGTCGTTTAGTAACACCACTAGTGGTGAGTTGAGAAATTATGATATTCTACCGAAAATTATTAGTTTTTAAAATTTGTTCCTTATTCTAAACTACTAAAGTTCAATTTTTAATATGAGTGTGATACCGTATTAAGTATAATAAAGCGGTCACAAGGTCATTAAGTTAAATAAAGGAGAGGAGGTTGGTTAGGTTAGGTTGGAATAGTGACCATAATCCCAGCGAGCACCTACCACGCAAAGCGACTACCTCGGCAGCGGTCGGCGAAGCCCCGGAAGAAACATGCCCAAGCAATGTTAAAATAGTAGCCGAATAGCGTCATTTCTTAGCTTACCACTAGTGATATTCATTTTAATTAAACGGCCGCAGACGGCATTCTAGACACTTCCAATTCTTTTTTTTTTTCGTACACCAGTCGATAAATATTTAAATTGGTCACATTTTGTCCGTACGTGTAGTAGATTACAATAGTTTTAGACGTTCATTATTCTCGTTAAAGCTAGCACGGTTTTCAACTCCCATTCCCGTGTCGTACGCAACTTATTCGAGTGCATTCCATCCACCTGGATACTCTGATATTTACCAACGCAATGCTTTATTCATCGTGGCTCCGTGCTTTGCATACATTTATAACTTCCAATGTAATATATGTGCCAAAATTTTAATACCTTCACGACGTCTACGGACGTACGTTATGTTACTATTTACGTTTTAATTTACATTTTTGTGAATTATCTATTAAAGCTTCTTGAGTTACAAACTTGTGTGCTTATTGATTAAAAGTAATTTATATCTAGGCTTGCTCCTCACGCATGTTAAAACAATGTATATATTAATGTAAGCATCTAAGAGCACATTGAGAAGTGAAATTACCACAATGTTATATTTACGGCATTTGTTATATAACCATACAAAGTTAATATGTTAGATGTAACAAAACATATCTTTTATCGAAATAAGAGATAATATAAAACTAAGCTATTTATGTTTACATACATTTATAAAATGTACAGATTATTGTGCAATCTTAACAATGTAAATAAAAAATAAATAAATTAGTATAAAATATCTGTAAGTTTTACTTTTTCTAGCCCCCGCTACTCCAGGTACATGACAGTTCATCCACGTCCTTGTGTACTTTTTAGACCAGTCAACTTTGGATGGTCACAGATCTTCAATCATTTTGAAACTCTTGGAGCAGCAAAGTTTGTCAAACTACTATGTGCGTTGGCAGAAATCATTTCAGAAGCAATGAAAGAGAAAAATAAACAACAGCTAAACGTGAAGACAGACGGTAGCTGTGGGATGACAGTATACGAGCATCTGTCACCCCATATTGGAGCCAAGCGACGGCTTTTGATGCTGCTCGAATGGGCCGGCTCGAGGGGGGTAGTACCACAGATCGCAAAATACCGAAGTGAAGTACACTCCTGTACTGTCAATTTGTGCTTCTGCGTTTTGTTCGGTGAGTGAGGTAACCGGAGACCCATTGCACATCCCCACGGCCCCCGCTCCCCATCATCCATCCCATCACCCAAATATCCTTTAAGACCTGCAACGCACGTGCAGCATACGTACATCTGCAACCATATCTGGTGTTCCAGATGTACGTAAGTGACGGTTAGTCCCTTATCATCACATTGATACATTTGCTCGTTTGCCTTCTTTACCATGAAAAAAAAAATATCAATCAGTTGTATTATTTATTTTTGGGGTATTTCTATATTTACTCATCTGGTTGGGTTGTATAAATAAATACACATATAAGTACATATATAAGTAACATTTTACTATTTATTATTATTACATTATTATTTACTAACACAAATGCCATGGTCACATTCATCGACACCTTCCCGAAACCAATGTAAGACGTAAGTGATAAGACTGAAGGAAGGGTCAGGCAGCAGTGATACGGGTCAATCTATAAATAATTTATTTGTCAGTTTGTTGCGAAAGTCAATAATTTGTGTGATATACAGACATAGAATTGAGTATTATAGACAGTCAATGTTTTTTTTTTTAAGGAATACTAGCAATGCTATTTAACTAACATTACTAATATTCCTGTTAACCCTCCAACCTAAGCATTAGAGCTTGTATTTGGAGCGGTTCACGACAATAGTCGAATGGTGGGCTCGAACCTGCGACGTCAAGTTTCGCAGTCCGCACCCTAACCCATTAGGCTATTGGCGCTTGCTATGTGATGGTACGGCCTTAAATAAAAACGCGGTAAGTATTAGTGCTCATAATAATTGTAAAACAGTAAAATAAACTGTCAAGTGACGTGGATTACGTACAGTACAAAGACAGAAACGAATGTATAAAGCTAATAAAAACAAGAAATTGTTGTTTTTCTCAGTCACTTTGATGCACAGTAGTCGTAACACGTTTTGTCGTGACGGGGAGGCTCTATAACCGTGCCTCCATAGCCTTCTTACTGTGAACTAAGAGGGGAACCTACATGGCCAGCATAGCTGAACGAGAATGGCAGGTACTAGGTGGCCGCTCCGAGCGGGCTTGGCGAGCTTACATAGGATGGGGGTTGGTAGACTGCGGTTGCGTCGTCGCTTTGAACCGCTCTCTATGTCCTTCACAGCCTTAGGTAAAATACAACTTAATGCCAATAATGGACATCATTATTTATAGTTAAAAGTACTTGATAACATGTACAGTTACAGGTGATTATTACTAAGTAACAAACAAAGCAAGCGACATTATGTAATTTAGAAAATAATATAAAAACAAAAAAATTTAATAAACAAATAATACACATTTACAGAAAGGCTTAAAAAGAAAAGTAATTGAAAAAAAAAAGTTTTGGTTTTGCGATTCGGCATACTCCCTGCCCTCAGCGACTCTGGTGGTGGTCGGGAGGGCTGGTGTTTAACTAGACTCGTCCATATTCCGATGCGCCTAGCCAGAAAGCCGACGGAGAGGCCAATCTACGTCATTCCGTGACTTTCTCTTCTCTGATAATAATTTAGTTAGTTTTTAGACATTTTTTTTTAATTGCGGGCAAAGGTCACCCTTATGTGTGTAGTTGTTTTACTAATTTTGATATGAATTTAGTAATAAGTATATATAAAGGTATAATTTATTATAATAAAAAAGCAATTATAATATAAAGAAACAACGAATTTATATTATACAGAGAAATAGAATAAAGAAATAGACAGAGAAGAAAAAGTAAAAATTAAGAAATTAAATATCACAGAACATAATATTTTTTTTTTTCAAACAACTTAAGTAGTCTATTAGCCTTAGCCAATTTAAATAGCTACTACAACTTTCTAGGTGTTAGGCATCTTCTGTGCTTAGGAGTCGCCTGGGTAGGTACTTCCTCTTACCTCTATCTATCTGTAACTAATCAGCCGTGCGTCAGATAGTATTAGTACAGGCTATGAGACATAGGATGGACCTATTCCGTACGGCAAATGACGTCCTATTTATGATGTTTGCCAGTACCCATGGGTTTCAACAGCTACTTGCCATCTGGGGGCCTGGTAGTTCGTTTGGCACTACACACACTACACTGGATAAAAAAGCCTGTGCTCTAAATGAAACGTTTAAATGAAACGCAAGCACTATTTGTAATAAATGGATAACTGTCACTGAAACAGTGACAAAATCGCAGGATATTTTGCTCAGCTCTTCAGTTCCAGGTGCTCAGCTCCAATAAACAAGCTTAAACGACAATTTGCAAAAATTCACGCAACTTCAGGAAATCAAAGTATGCGAGCAAAACATATGTTTTTTGTGTATATGTGTTATATAGGTCTAATAGGATATTGGAGCAAAGACATCTTGAGTAAAATTAACAAAAACTAAAAAATCCAAAATATTTGTTATAGTTAAATATTTACTATATATTTGATCTTGAAATGGCAATTAGAATAAAAGGATAAATTAAAAACTGTGGCGTCGCAATCAACCTGAATATATAGATCGAGCACTACGGTAAGTATAATTAACCCATCTGGGGGAGGCTTGTGTTCAGCAGTTGACTTATGAATGAATATTTTTTTTTTGTAGGGAAGGGGGTAAACGAGCAAGCCGCTCACCTGAAGGTAAGTGATTACCGATGCCCTCGTAAATCCGCAACACCAGATAAGTAAAGTCACAGCTTGACATCTCCCTCAGCTGAAGCAAATGCCTTCTTTCAAATATTCGAGATAATTTTGGAACTGGGAAGGGTACGCCACGCTGCTCCAATGTGATTTGACTTTATATGCCCTCGACATAATATTTTTCTCATTGCTCGTATCGCAAAACCTGCCTGTGTTTTCTTATGATGTTATCCTTCAACGCGGAAGTAATAGTAAATTCATTAAATTCAAATTGCTATTTACAATTTTAGGAGCGCCGGCACCGGGCATTGAATCAAGGTCACTCGCGTCCTACGAAATTAAAGCGAGCGTCCTGATCTAGTGGTCAAATCGTGCCAGGAGCCACCGAAAACTTTTTTTTTTTTAATGCTATAGGCGGCAAACGAGTAAGCGGTTCATCTAATGGTAAGTGATTACAGACACCCACGTACAGGTAAGTTGCCGGCCTCTAAGAGTATTTGGGTGTTTGGAGGGGAATGGGGACGGGTAATGGGCCTCCGGTTACCTCACTCATCGAACGAAACGCAGAAGCACAAGATGCCTCTACTTTACGGCGGTATTCTGCGGGGCCGTAGTGCTAAACCGGTCGCGCCAGCCCATTCGAGAAGCAGCAAAAGCCGCCGCTTGGCTCTTCTACGTAAAAAAAAAGCCTAGAGGCCTAGCCTGGAGGCTTCTGGCATTATTCTTTAATTGCAACAACGGATAAATGCTAAATATTTGGATTTTATTACAACTTAATTAAACGATTACCGTAAAAATAATATTTTTACCATTTTTATTAACACATAAACTGAAATTCAGATTATAGCATTAACAATCGCGGACGCTGAAGTCTTTTAATACAAGTATGCTAAAATATTTTAATAATATATAGGCTTTAATTAAAGAATATATTTAACTGTTCCAATTTTAACAAAACCAGAGAGTTTTTTATTGGTTATACCAAACTAACTGAACCCTCCCGCGTTTTGCGGTGACTATTTTTGATAATTTTGTCGAATTATTTTATTGCGTCGAATATAACGCTTAACTTTAAACTCAATCGGTAGAGGAGAAGCTTGCTGTCTATATGGGACAAACAGACAATTCTCATTTTAATATACACTGGTTGGATGCTACGCTACGACATTAAATTTAACCTCACATTCTCCAGGTCATTTCTAGATTATACACAAAATATCAAGTATCACCGAATATATTTCTGGTTTTTGTTACTTTGACTTTAGTTATTTTCACTAATAGTTAACCAGGCCAATAAGATAGGCGCCGGCGTTTCCTGTCCGTGTTTTAAACGCTCATGGACGTCGCTGCTCTTCCCAATATCGCATCCGTTCGGTATATTCACATCTAGTGTGATTAAGGAATGAACAATAGCAAATTATACCACTTTGTTCTTTTTAATGATGCCACAGTGTTATTTACCAGTTAAAATAGCATTTGTTGAACCTTCATAAATGAAAGAAAATAACTTCCGTAAGATACAGCATGCAAAGCCACAACGGAACCCTATTGGAGCATAAAGGAAAAGTAACAATGAGGAGAAATAATTAAAAGATCTGCACACAGATCAATAGGTTCAAAGTTTCGCGACGTACAATCTTATCAAGCAGCCATTTTCACTTACGCCTGACAGACGTTATCGTTCGACGTGAATCGATGGTTCTTTTTAATTGATTCTCACTTTCAGCGCCGGACTCTCTACAATCGGCCCCTTTGTCTTTTTCTAATCGAAATTCAGACCAAGCAAGGGGAGGCGTTAACGAATTTTACTTAAAAAGAATACCGTAGTAACGGTTCGAGGCGGAAAAATAAATATTGTTGCCTTAAAATGGCTCCCGGGACTCGGAAAATAAGAACTTGATAATTATTTATCGAGGCTCGGGAAACGGAACTTTTGCAATAAAACGATCTTTGCCTACACCGCGATCAATATATATATCAAAAAGCAAACTGCACATGTCCCACTGTTGTTTGGGGTTCCCCTGCTTTTCGGCGCCGGGAAAGGTTCGCCACACTCTCTCAGTGCGAGTTGACAGACTTCACATATCCTCATACGTAATAAATTTCTTCTTCTTTATTATCAGCCTTCTAATAAACATAGACCTCTCTAAGAAAGAGCCAACTAATTTCAGCATTTATTTCTGGAATTATATGGCCATACTGACCGCCCCGGGAAGCGGGTTGGTGAGCACAGAGTCGGCACCCTCGTTTCTAATCTTTAGGTTCGGCAAATTCTGAATTTATCGCCATCATTCGGTCGTCAGAGTCTCGTTTGAAGAGCTAGCAGCCTGCAAGACGTGCAATCTGAGTTTAAATTCAAAGATAAAGGTGGTATACATCCTTTACACTCCCTCATATAACTTGTTGTATAACGTTGCCGTTTTATTTATTTATAATACAACTAGTAGCTCTGCGTTTGTGTTGTGGTACAAGTTTAATTGACACGTGAAACCGCAGTGAGCGGCGTGAGCGCTTTTGTCGACTTAGCTGTTGCATTAAGAAAGTGACAACTGACATGCTATATAACAATAAACTAAAACTATTACATAATTAAATTAAAAAATAGCTTTCATACTCGAAAGATTTTTTAAACATGCTCGAGCCAAGCGGCAGTTTTTGCTGCTGCTCAAATGAGCCAGCTGGACCAGGTTGGGACCACGACCTCGCAGAATACCAGCTTGAAGTACAGGCATGTTATGCTTCTGCGTGAGTGAGGTCCCCCATCTTCCCATCGCCCTCTTCATCCTCCCTTCCATTTCCCATATACTCTTAAAAGTCGAAGAAGAAGAACCGCTAGCTCGTTTGCCGCCTTTCCTATTAAAAAAAACTAAACAACTATAAATTCTCCGAAAAATGGCCAGCAAAAGCCAGTACGCATTCTTGAAAAGTTTACCCATGCTCTCAATGCTGGGCAAGCGGGCGGCGAGCGCTCATGAGTGATGCTGTTATTTATCGCTACTCCGTGTGACCTTGGTTCGGCAAATTTTGGATTAATCGCCATGATTCGATAGCTAGCCTCGTTTGTTACCAAGCAGGATGCACCATGAGTAAATGAGGTTAGCATTTGGAGAAAAAGATGTTAAATGGACCAAGATCACTCTCAAGTACTGAAGTCACACTGAGAATTCAGAACGCATGCGCATGGTGTATATTTCGTATTCTACCAGAAACGCGCGTAATTCATTTTATGGTATCGTCAAAAATACGAAAGATGTTAGCGTTGAGTCTGACTACACTAATACTTGGTGTTATTAAGAACAGAATACCTGAGCACCTCTTGGACAAATTAAAATGATGTAGATACGGTAACACTAAGGACGTTAGAATAGTAGTGAAAGTTCTTTTAATACCGCAACATAGAGCAGTAGCATTCAGCGGAAGTTTCCGCTATCCGGCCACTAGATCCTGGAGCAACATGTCCCCGTTAATTCGGAAAGTTAGTACCCTCAACCTTTTTAAAACTAATGGTAAATCTTTTTAAAGAAATACCTATCTTCCTAAAATAAAGATTCACGATAAAGTGGCAAATGGCTATAACTGAAGCGTTACCAGTGCTTCAACAGTTTTTTTTTCACTGTCTATTTCCGCGACTTCGACCGCGAGGGATCGTAAAATGATATCGTTAACTATTTGTAAATGGATCATGGATTATTAGAATATTAACTTATATGGACGCTCAGACTGTTTTATTTTAAATTAGATTTAGATTAATTTATTTATATCCGGTAGAACTTAAAGAATAGTCATCACTATTCTTTAAGTGTTGCTTACTTACACATTTTATTATTTATCCCACAAACAATAAAGTAACGCAAAGAAAACAAACCCTTTACCCTTTACGATGCTTATTTCTTTATTTTTTTGCAGAGCAGTTTTCTTGAAATAAACACTTTAAGTACACGTTAACTTATATAGGTTACCTATTAGGTTAACAGACAAATGAATGTTCTCTAATTTATCTAAATCACATCGAAAATATCATTACTTACCTATGGTACTATTACATCACTAATTAGATGCATATAACACTAAAAGTTACAAAAAATTATGTTTTAACGATGATCGATGTTTTATTAGAAAGAAAATCGAAGATTAATTGACTTTAGACTGATAAATGACTCATATAAAAATAAAATAAAAACTAAACAACTATAAATTCTCCGAAAATGGCCAGCAAAAGCCAGTACGCATTCTTGAAAAGTTTACCCATGCTCTCAATGCTGGGCAAGCGGGCGGCGAGCGCTCATGAGTGATGCTGTTATTTATCGCTACTCCGTGTGACCTTGGTTCGGCAAATTTTGGATTAATCGCCATGATTCGATAGCTAGCCTCGTTTGTTACCAAGCAGGATGCACCATGAGTAAATGAGGTTAGCATTTGGAGAAAAAGATGTTAAATGGACCAAGATCACTCTCAAGTACTGAAGTCACACTGAGAATTCAGAACGCATGCGCATGGTGTATATTTCGTATTCTACCAGAAACGCGCGTAATTCATTTTATGGTATCGTCAAAAATACGAAAGATGTCACAGATGTTAGCGTTGAGTCTGACTACACTAATACTTGGTGTTATTAAGAACAGAATACCTGAGCGCCTCTTGGACAAATTAAAATGATGTAGATACGGTAACACTAAGGACGTTAGAATAGTAGTGAAAGTTCTTTTAATACCGCAACATAGAGCAGTAGCATTCAGCGGAAGTTTCCGCTATCCGGCCACTAGATCCTGGAGCAACATGTCCCCGTTAATTCGGAAAGTTAGTACCCTCAACCTTTTTAAAACTAATGGTAAATCTTTTTAAAGAAATACCTATCTTCCTAAAATAAAGATTCACGATAAAGTGGCAAATGGCTATAACTGAAGCGTTACCAGTGGTTCAACAGTTTTTTTTTCACTGTCTATTTCCGCGACTTCGACCGCGAGGGATCGTAAAATGATATCGTTAACTATTTGTAAATGGATCATGGATTATTAGAATATTAACTTATATGGACGCTCAGACTGTTCTGTTTTAGATTAGATTTAGATTAATTTATTTATATCCGGTAAGCGTATGCAACACTTAAAGAATAGTCATCACTATTCTTTAAGTGTTGCTTATTTACACATTTTATTATTTATCCCACAAACAATAAAGTAACGCAAAGAAAACAAACCCTTTACCCTTTACGATGCTTATTTCTTTTTTTTTTTCCAGAGCAGTTTTCTTGAAATAAACACTTTAAGTACACGTTAACTTATATAGGTTACCTATTAGGTTAACAGACAAATGAATGTTCTCTAATTTATCTAAATCACATCGAAAACTATAATTACTTACCTATAGTACTATTACATCACTAATTAGATGCATATAACACTAAAAATTACAAAAATTATGTTTTAACGATTATCGATGATTTATTAGAAAGAAAATCGAAGATTAATTGACTTTAGACTGATAAATGACTCATATAAAAATAAAATAAAAACTAAACATTGACCTGCACTGCATACTTTTTTTTGAACTCTTCGTCTCACTTGCCATACATTAAAAGTGCTGGTAAATAAAGGAGGATTTGTCATAATCGCGAAAGCTCGGCATGCAGATTAGCGATAACAGTGTTAGACACCTCGCCTAACCGCCCCTGGTGCTGCAGATGTACGTGGGCGTCGGTTACTACTTCCCGTCAGGTGAGCCTGTTGCTCGTTTGACTCCTTTACAATAAAAAAAAAAACAATTAGACTAACTTTCCAGTTCAGATACTCTAAAAAACAAACAACGTCGTTATTTTATCAACTGACATCAACTGTAAACATCTATTTAAACTATGCTACGACATTTGGAATTGGCTCAGTTATATAAATAGTTACCTAAGTTTAATTAAGTGAAGTAACAACCGGCACAATAATGTTGACTTCTAACTGATTTAGTCGGCTGATATTCGCCGATTCCACGAACCGCAAACGAGCAAGTGGTTATAAGATAAAGGTTTATTTATAGGCAACGATCTTTTGTGCGTACCCTTTTATAATCACCAACTCAATTAAGTTACAATGTTTTAATGTATACGCATTATAATTGAATAAAGAAATAGGCGTAATATATAGTATATATCGGAAATAAAAATTAAATAAAGTATTTCTGTAATTCTTGTAAATCCTTCAATTTGTTATGAAATTAAATCCCCACAAACATATTCACGAATAATTTTATTAATTATCATAAATACTTATTTATGAGGTTCTATAACACTATTTGAATGCAAATTTTACTGACATTAAGTAGATGTGTCTGATAAGTATTCTACTCTGTTTGTCCAAAGTAAATACTTAAAATAGAACGTATTAATACTAATGAGGTATTTAGATACCTACAATATTCTGCCTAGAGTAAACCCAGACTTGTTGTAGTTGCTAGGCATATGTGATCGATAATGTTTTAAGTGCACAAGAAGTCATTATGCAATCGTCGAGCAAATTGACGGTTCTTCTGTTCCTTGATTTTTCTTCAGTATTCGGTAGAATAAACGGGTCACTTCTGTTGTTAAAATTTCGAATTTAGTGAGGCAATGAAATGGCTTCAAAGTTTGCAATGGTTGCTAGCAAATTCTTAAATATAATAATTTCAAGCACGTGAGAATTTCTCCAACCTGCACTGGAGCAGCGTCGTGGACTTTTTCCAGATCCAATCTCTCTCAAAAATATTTGATAAGAGGCCTTTGCCTGTGGGCCTTTTCATAGGCTGGTACTTTAAGCATGTTATTGAGGTAATACGTGATAATTGTGCAATGATGATTTCAAATTGTGCTCCAGAATCCAGAGTTCCTCAAGGTTCGGTACTAGGCCCTTTAATATTTACCTTATACAGTGCGGATTTTGTTAAAAGTACACTATACTGAACCTATCACATTTATGCTGACGATGACATTGATAAAACTATACATGTCTATCGCACTATCTGAATCTAGTGAAGCTGTTGGCAGTGGACTGAACTAGAAATATTATAAGAAACTAAGTAACAACCATTAACTTTGAAACGATATATTGACACAGAAGCTTGTTCAGCTCTGCGCTCAAGTTTATTAGTAAATAGTGGTTTTTGATTCACCTTAAATGGCATACATTAGAGCCGTACGTTTAGCTCAATGTTATACCACTACTTGCAACTCCAGTGTGCTTTAAATCAACATTATACTTTCTAAAGACAGGCTGATTCCTTATTTCGTCACATTCTATGATCATTTTAAGGATTTTCTAAGGACCGGAGCAAAGATCGAAAGATAGGGGCAGGGCTCCAATTATCTCACTCCCCAGAAACGCAGATCACGTGAATACTTCACGCCGGTATTCTGAGGGGCTGTGGGTACTAACCCAGTCGAGCCGGCCCATTGAGCAGCAGCTAAAGCCGCTGCTTGCCTTTACCACGTATGACACTTAACAATTGAAATAATTACAACTTATAAATATGATAATAATTGTTGGAGCCAGTTGAAAATACAATAGGCTTTCACAACGTATGAAAATAAAGAGTGTGTTGTCACAATTTTTATTTTGTACAGCCTCACGAAAACTGGCCTAGAAAATAATAACACTGAAAAATCTAGACCCAAAAAAACAAATAATTTATTAAAAAGCAGAAATATGCCATCGGCTGAAAATAAAACTTCTGTATTTACCAAACACATTTTTTGGTTTAAATCGGACGAGTGACTAGATATACTCCAGACTGACTGTCAGATGTCGTCTCAGGCACCAACATTATAAAGAAAAAGCTACAGGAATCTTTTACTGATTTTTTTTATGGTTAGGTGGCAAACGAGCAAGCGGATCACCTGAATCTTAGTGATTACCGTCGCCCACGTACATCTGCTACATCATGGGTGCTCCGGAAACGTCGCCTGCCTTAAAGGGTGATGTAAGGGAGGATGTGGAGGGGGATGGGGAGGGGACGTGGGCCTCGGGATACCTCACTCACCGAACGAAACGCAGAAACATATGGTGCCTCTGCTTCACGCCGGTTAATATTGAAACAAAATGGTTAGCCGTAAATGGGATCGATCCCCGGTGACCGGCACTACTAAAATTGTGTCAATAGCATTTTTAAGTGATGTATTTACCACGTGCTTGGCGGTATAGGAAAACATCGCAGGGAAACCTGCCTCTCAGTAATAATAAAACAATATAATTTCGAGGGTATGTGAAGCCCGCCAGCCCGCGCTGCAGCAGCGTGGCGGACCCTTCCCGGCTGCAAATCCCTCGCAGATATTTGAGAAGGAGGCCTTTGCCAAGCAGTGGGCACTTCCAGGCTGCTACTTGACTTTAGTACCTACATGTGTGAAAACGCAACGTACAAAAATATAGCCGGATCCTTTAATCGGTAATTTGGCTAATTGTTTAAATGTATTAGTGGTTTATTAGTGTGCGTTTCGGTCACGTTTCGTTATCTATCCTCAAACTCTGTTACTATATTTAATTTCATGGTGCGGTGTTGACTTTCGAGTATATTATTCAAACAACTGTTAGGAATCATCATTCAACAATTGAACTTCCAAAATACTGGTGATCCTAGTTTTGTAAAAGGATGACATGCGTAATAGATATGATATCTATTATTATCTTCTCGGTTTCTTTTATCTACAATCATGTCGAAGCAGTGATCGTGTCGTAAGTCATAAAAGACATCGTTACGTATAACGACTTCTGATGGCCGGTTAGGACGTATTAAGTTTAGTTTAATTGAAGATTGATCTTACTAAACGATATTTTAGTGTTATATTTTCAGTAATATAATATGACTTACTTTGTTTGTGCCAACTTTTTACCATATTTAAAACATTAATTATCTTTAAACCTGCTCGAAAAAATGACACAAGGCAATATATTATTGGTACTAAACTCGCTCACAAACACACAGTCTTTCCTGCGAATGTTGCACTGGGGAAATAAAAACTAAAACTCGAGACACTAATATAGCGAAGTGCGCAACACCAATTCATTGTTTTCACAATGAAGACGCATCGCGTTATCCGTTCCCGACACTGTACGTACGGCGTAAGCGTGACATGGGTAAACCCTTTTTCTTCATAACAGGAGCACACTTTCGGCGTAATATTTCATATTTAAAAGCAATATCATATTTTTCCTGCGGAAGCGACCTTGCTTACACTTTGGTTACGTTTCGTTGCGCGTTTCGAATTCGTGTCACGATTTTTCAATATTTTCCTGTGACCGTTACCCGTGTACGGAGTGTTGTTTACGTCACAGACGGAAACCGGAAGTAATTTCGTTTTGATTCAGCTTATGTCGCACATTTCTAGATAGATGTTTAATAGGGTACGAATTGATGCGCTATGTCCTTAAAGTATCTTGTTTTGTACCATGTACTTAATTATATCAACGGTCGTCTCGTTTAAACAATCCACCACGACCACCTTCGACGCCGCTGCCTGCTCTCGTCGATCAGTATATTTTGATTTTTTTTTAAATTGGAATTAGAGTGATAAACAAACTAACAAACCCACCTGATGATAAGTGGGTAATGAAGCCAGGCTCTGCAAGCAACTTCAATCGGAGGAGGTTACATATGCGTTGTCAGCTCTGAAGACTAAGATGGAATATCTCACACCCTGTATTGTACTGTCCACCCCATTCAAACCGGAAATCAATAGTGGTTGTATTGCTGATTAGCGGCAGGAATAGTTGAACGGGAGGAAGGGATGGGTAGGTACACAGACAACCCGTAGGCAGGGAATGGAGCATATCACGTAGTCTGGCAATTTTCGTTACCTTAGTAGGGCATCAATCAAACGTTAAGAGATTTAAGGGTAAATTCAAACGGTGGTCGTATATGAAATGTGCTTCACATTTTCATAGCCTTAACTCTAATTCCATCGATCCCAGAGCTAGCGTTTGTAAGACACCTCGTTACAATTGACCTTAAAGATAACTTCTGTATCTATATATAACTCTGTCTGTATTTAAACTAGTATTTGGTTTTAAAAGCCATGTGTACAGAAACCCTAATATTCTCATAAATTAAACCAATATTTACCTACCTACCTCGCTTTTACAGGACAATATAATTGAATTATTTCATTATACTTGTTACCTGCATTAACCCCACATTAATTTCTAAATGGTGTATTTGCCCATGACAGGTGCTTCGGCTGCAAACAACTATCATAACCACGTTAATTTCCGATATTAGATACGAGTTCCGTTTCATTTATAACGATGTCTGATGAAAAATAAAAATAAAACTGATAAATTTATTTTGAATTGTGTATTTGTACAGTGACGTTAATGAATTGGCGTAACTTTCTTATACAAATTTAAGACTTTATTGTTATTTTGATGATGAAGAAGTATTTAGATGGCACATTCACAATTTTCACCACACACAAAGTTTTCTTTTGCAGCATTTCTAGATCACCTTAATTCCATAAACTCCAAAATTCATTTTACAATGAAATTGGAGGCTAATAACTTATTAGCAATTCTAAATGTATTAGTAATTGGGAATATTGATAACATCACAAACCACACTGTGTACAGGAAGAAGACCCATACCAACAGATATTTGAAGGATGAATCTCATCGTCATCTGTCTCAATCAGCTACTGGGGAAAATCTTTGCTTCAGAGAGCACGAGCGATCTGTGACTGTAAACACTTGGCCTTCACTCCTTCCTAACACCTTTAGCATGTAAACCAAGTACGGCACGACAAAAAGCTTCGAGTTCCGCGCCTCCGTCTCAGTGAACGAGTGAAACCGGCCACAGTCGAGCTAGTGCCTGCTGTATTACCGTCAGAAGCGAAAAGATTGGCTATATCTTGAAGAGGGCTTCCATAAAAGTCATGACAAGTACAATATCCATCTACATGGAGCAGGGGCGTACAAGCTTGATTGTGAATGTGGTCTCTCTTAGATAGGGCAAACTAAAAGATCTGGAAGGACGTCCGTAAAAGAACGAATAATTCGAGGAAGTCTCCTCGTTGGAAGTAGAAGATATTCTTGACCCAACCATTACATCAGATTTGATCACAAATGCTCGCAAAAGAACACCGATTCCAACCATGGATGAATCGGGAGGCTATTGAAATTAAAAAAACATCCCTATTAGAATAGAGACGATGGCTGGGTGCTAACACCGGTTTGGGATCCAGTAATAAACTTAAGTAAATCTTAAACCAAGCACCGCATGACCTCAAGGTACTGTGAGCACATTCTGCGTAGATTGAACCCAAATATTTTTGTCATTTCCAGCCTATATATGACGTAATTATCTGTTTATGGAAACATGGTTATTATTATTTTTTATGGAAAAGATGGCAAACGAGCAAGCGGTTTACCTGATGGTAAGTGATTACCGTCGCCCACATGCATTTGGAACACCATAGATGCTGCAAGTGCGTTGCCGGTCTTTAAAGATATTTGGGAGATGAGAGCGAAGAGGAGGGGATTTGGGCCTCCGGTTACCTCACTCACCGAACGAAACGCAGAAGCACAAGATGCCTCTACTTCACGCCGGTATTCTGCGCGGCCGTAGTACCAATCCGGTTGAGCCGGCCCATTCGAGCAGCAGCTAAAGCCGCCGCTTGGCTCTACCACGTTTGGTTAGTAGTCGTGCTCATAACTATTTGTATATTGTAAAAAAAAAATATTTTTACTCATTCGAAATTATTAATATTTCACTGACCTAGGCATGGGCAGAGACGTCGGAAGAGGTCTTTGATCGCTAGTCGGCCACGTAAAAAGCGTACTGGGAACCCCAGTCACAGACGGTGGAGAAGGTCTTTGACAAGAGTATCGTAGGCATAGTTAACTATTAGCGCAAATATATTTAGAGCCAAATAACAAAAATTAAAAAATAACTTTTATGAGTAACTCTACTCTACTTACATAGCACAAGGTAAAACTTTATGTCGTAACGTTGCGTCCGCCCAGTATACGTATTTTAATAGATGTAATATGCAATATATTGTATGTATAGTAGTTACATAATATATAGGTGGCCATTATAGAGGCAATATTGGAGTGTGGGTTTCAGGGCTTGTTCAACAGTGGACTCGTCACAGCAAGCTACCAGAATAACAGCGCTGCAAGAGCGTTGTAGATTTTTTTTCTTGTAATCTAACATGAATTATGAAATGCATAAATGCCTTATATAGCTACCAGAAACAAGTCCGAAATTATACACCGAACATTTCTAACATAAATATCAATCAAAGTGTGTTTCACGGCGTGAAACTTGACTCATACCGTGAACATAAACAAAAAACAATTACCCCCGTTTCGCTTACTTCACCAGCAGTAAAATAGTATTAGAATAAATAACTTGAAAGTGAAGAAGCTAAAAAGTATGAATTCAAAGAAACTGGGAGTTGTAATAGTAACGCATATTTTTCTCCAGATAATGACGACAGAGATGTTGCCATTAAATAAGAATCGTAGACCTGTGAAAACTCTAAGAGGAATTGGCTCTCCGGATAATAATAGAAATCAGATCAAGTGCAAGCCAATAATGCGCAATAATATAGTGTATGGAAGCACGTGCGTACCTCCTCTCGATCCGATTAATCTTAATAAACACATTACAACAAGTACAGCTGCTCCGAATCTTCTACACCATCATTCAAAACATTGGGCTTGTTCAGAATTTGCTAAGTGCACTTTCTATAACAAAGGAAAAACTGGTTAAGTGATTTAATTTTGTATCTCGTAAATCCTATATTAACATTAGATTTTTCGTGTTAAATAAAACCATGTTAATAATAACATGTGTCATGTTAATAAAAATTGTGTCACATATTCTCAAAAAACCCAATAAATATTTATAATATATTAAATCATGTTATTTAGTTACAAATTAACGTTATGAAACGAGCCCAGACTAAGTTAATATTTGTGCAAAAACACAATTTATTGGTTTTCGGGTCTGGTCGTGTCGTGTTTTCCCGCATATCTGACACTGCACGCTAACCTAACCCTTCCTCCTATACGAGAAGGTTAAAACGAGTGAGCGCCTGCGCAGTTGACAACTACCTTTAGTAATTGGAAGTTGATCAACCATCTTGAAAAATACCAGACCTAAAATAAGCGTATATAAGCATATCAATATTCGTTTTCTTTATTTAGTTGTTTTCATTCTTTTTGTTTTAACGGTTTTTTTAGATTATCTGTGTCTGTTAAACTGTTCCCGAGATTTAATATTCAACAAGGGCAGCGGCAGAATATCAGCGCTGTAGTTGCACTGCTGCAGCATAATGCTGTGTCTAATCCCCGTTCGGTGCTATAACCCAACATATTGCATTATCCGTTATTTTTTTGTTGTGTTTTAGCATCGAAAAACATTGCTTCTTTCTTTCTTCTTTCATACCTATGACGGACAGCAGGGTCTGAGCGATCACTAGTCCGCTTGCTGTGCATGGTGATTATGACATATCGTGCTAATGGGGGAAGCTTGTGACAATACTGTACTTGCTGTACTTACTGTGGTAGAGAATATTACGTGGCAGAGCCGAGCAGCGGCCGATGCCGCTGTTCTATTCCATCTCGACCGGGTCGGAATACACCTCACAGAATACCAGCCTGAAGTAGAGGCATCGTGGGGTTCTGCGTTTCATTTGATGTGTGAGGTGACCGGAGGCTTTCCCATCTCCTCTTCTTAAATAATTTAAAAGGACGGCAACGAACGCGTCGGTCATCACTGTGCCATCAAGTGAGCCGCTAGCATGTGTGCCACCCTATTCCATGTTTTTTTATTATATAATCGTCTATGAAAATGTATATTTAATATCCATAGGAGTAGGTAGAGATTGAGAGTTTTCATTGGGCATTATTAAGCTCAATTAAACGGCCTTCCACAACCCACATACCGTCGCTTCGGGAAAATAATGTGACGTGTGAGATTGCCATGGGATTTCCAAGGCTTTTTTCTTAGTCGTCTCTTACAAAATCCATGACTAGGGAAAAGATTCTGATACCCCTCCCATATGGCATCATATTCCAGTTATCTTTATGTATATATGTATGTTCGAATTACGTTGTCCGTCTGTATTCGGGACAAATATTCGTTAAAAGGAAAATGATGATTCGAATATATTTTACAGAAATATTAAAATCAGCACCATAATTTATGTGATAGAGCTAAGCTTCGACTTTTGCTGCTGCTAGAATGGGTCGGCTCCACCGGGGTAGTACCTCGACCTAGAAAAATACTGACGTAAAGTGAGGCAGCTTGTGCTCCTGGGTTTCGGTCGGTATACGAGGTAACTGGTGTACCCTAGATGTGGACTCAAGATGCGTAGTATTGCAGAACATCGAAGAATGCAGGTGGCTCTGGGCCGTGCTGAGTGGCAATCTTTGGGGAGGCCTATGCTCATGACGATTACGATGATATTGAGAAATATTTAAGCTTCATCAATCATAAATTGCATATACAAATTGTTATCAATTTTAGTTACTAAGATCATTAATACAATCTTCATTGATCCGACCGTTAAGTTGACTCTAAAAATTATATAATATGTCTGTCCGAAACACAAATAAAATTATCTGAAGACTATTTGTTTTTCGTTAAGACTGTTCTCTGTCTGTAACGAACGATTGTTCTCTATTAACATAAGCTCGTATGCGAATATTAGCTGTGTGGTTCTAAGATATGTTTGCGCGATTGGTAGACGAGATGGGAGCTGCGAGATTGTGTTGCAGCTGAGTAAACAAGGGAGCGGAAACGATTACTTCGTCAAAATATTATCTCTGTTTCTGATTCAATAAATAATCTAAATATATATGTATATATCTATTTTACTGGAAGTAACATAGGTGCACAAAAGCCATCTTTCAATGTTAGAGTGTTCGAGAGTTGTAGAGTTATCGAAATATGTTTCAATCTCGCAGAAATGCTGATTTCCTTACGAAGTATTTCTTCATCACCTAGTACGTGATAAATTCAGCTCTCAAAATAGCCGCAACAGGCAAATCTTTGTAACACAAACCTTCAAAGAATAGGCCACTTTATTCATCATATTTGGCATTGACTTCAATTCTTTAAGTCTTCATCAATCGTAAAGTTTAAATATAATGTTAGATTAATTCATGATCTTTTTGTTTATTGTCTGATGAAGCCCATGGACACCTACAAATAGCTTCAATCGAGAGAAGGTTAGAGATGCGTTATAAATCCGCAGGATTATGATGAAATGTCTCACAGCGCGTAATTATGCTGGCTCTCTGTATGTACCAAACCGGAACGCAATAGTTATTGTACTGTTTGGTGTTTGGTGGTTGAAATAGGTAAGAGTGTGGTACCGACCCTAACTTCAAGGTGGAGAAGAAATCTACCACTGGTAGAATATATGTTTTTTTATTTATTTATTTCAACTTCGTTAACAAAGCGGTACACATGGCGGACTTAATGCCGAGAGGAGTTCTCTCCCAGTCAACCATTAGGCTAAGCAGAGACAAACACATAATAGAGCCGATACATACATACATACAATGTATACAAATATGTATGTTAGGATAAACAACTAAAACGACATCAATGTCTATCAGTAACACTAGTACAGACAACATCTTTGTCATTTATATATTTCTATACTTATTATATTTTGCACAGATAGGCGGATTTTCGCTCGCAAAGTTCACAAAGTCCAATCGCGTAAACACTCAAACATTCATTCGTAAACTATGACGTTGTACGTTATCGAATTAGGCAAAATATCCCATGAACCCATTCGGCTCGAATTTTTTGTCACGCCGACAGCTCCTCGCTGCTCCGCGTTCGATATGTCACGCTTTATATATTTGTGCGGACAGACATAAAAACTGACGGGCGTTGGGAACGTACGGGGGAATATGAAGAAAGGGGATTTACCCTCGTCAAGTAGACGACGGCGGACGTAATAACTATGAGCAACCGAGATAAAAGCAACTCAGTGCTCGCGGAACTCGATGAACTCTAGGCACAATTATTGCGTGTTGTTGCAGCACGGGGCGCTGGGTGTAAACAGGCTGTTCGCGCGTCGTACGCGTATTCAGATCGTTCAATGCCGCATGACATTGATATGCGTCGTGCTGGTTTAACTTGTAGGAAAACGACGTTAACCGAGCTTGAATTTTCTTCATGTTATAACAAAAGGTTGTGCTATCTGCAATGATATCAGGCAAATCACTGAATAAAAAAAAAAAGAAAAATTTTCTCATTAAATTGCTCTCCGTACGGATTGATATGTAAAAGGAACAATCGTAAAATTTCATGAAATTCCTTTACTTTCGGCGCTTTGTCAACAGATGGCGCTAAGAGCACTCAAGCAAGTCTCCTCGGATAAGAAATGATTTCCTCTGTTGTTTTAAATTGATTCTCATTCCTTCAGGTGTCATAATTCTGCATCAATTGAAAAGACTATTCTTGTGACTCTTTTAAGATCTTATAAAACTAGAAGAGATGAAAGGCATCTAACACTTCTTTACCATTTTACGTTCCTAATTTAAACCCATATTTGCACCTTCTCTGAATGTTTTACGTGTTAAAATAAACGCCTGAACATGGCCGACAAGTATGCGAACATATTATGATAGTTAATAAATAAAAATATTACGTAGGAAATGGCCATCAGCTGGTTGGGCTTAACCCGTGTCAGGCGCGACAGACGGACGAGTGGATTATAATATTGCGGAACACTGCTTCTCACGCATTTTTACCCCTGACAAAAAAGCATAAATTTTCTTTTGGATATGAGTGAATTTATCCATTTATTCAACCTACAAACGAAAAAGTTTTTTTTAAATGTTATAATAAAGAACACATTCCTGATGTAAAGTTTATGTTGTCAGTATGTGAAATTTTCTTTGAAGAACCCTTGCTTCCCACCCAAAGGGTTCTCGCCTTGTCGTGGAAGGGGAGCTTAATAACCGTGGCTCCGATGGAGGAGCAAGAAGAACCTACATGGCCGACCTAACTGAGCGGGGACGGATGCCCGAGGTGCCGCTTCAAGTGGGCTTGATGAGCCTATTTCGGATGCTGCTTGGCGGACTGAGGCCACGGCTTCTAAACCTCTCTCCCCCGTCTCATCCCCTCTCTCGCCTTTTGCCTGTAAACTGGACAAAAAATTGGTGTAGCATAACTTGTAATGACAAATCCTGCTTCCCATCCCTAGAAGAAGAAGGGGGCAAACGAGCATGCGGCTCAACTGACGGTAAGTGATCACCGACGCCCACGAACATCCACAACACCAGAGGAGCTACAGATGCGCTGCCGGCCTTGAAGGATGGTATTCGGGTTCAGGACATTTTATTACGTTTTCCCACAACAGTCAGTCGTTATTGCATCGTTTGATAATCAGCAAGCTATATAAATGTTCAGGTAAGGTTAACATTTAAAGAAAAAGCTCCTATATTTTCCGTAATTCTCTTTGTATCTCGATTTTATATACGATAGACAATTCGTGCAATATGAATGAAATTTAAATTCTGTATTCTACGACGTAAAAAAGATAATTTCGTTTGTCAAACGTCAAATCTTATTATATATTTTTTTATAATCTACCACCGTTTCATAATGAGGTTACTCTGACGGAGAAGAAACAGGCGAAGGAAACTCCGTAAGTATCCACTTTTTATTTATTTATTTTGTACACAGCGAAAGACTAAAACATTTTAATAAATGATTAATACAGGGGTACTTAGTCTATATTAAAATATCTTCAAGACGGACCCATTAAAGAAAATTTGGTTGAGAATGGCAAAATTATTACCTACATTTTATAAAAAAATAAATCAGTGTAAGTGTATAAATACATAAATAGATATTTTTTATTTACAACACAGTGGGCAAAGGAGCTAGTGGCTTACCTGATGGTAAATGCTTAACGTCGCCCACGAACATCTGCAACACCGCATGAACTGCAGGTGAGTTGCCTTTAAGGATATTTGGTAAATTGGAGGGAGGTTGAGGAGGAGGGATTGAGAAAAGGAGTGGGCCTCCGGATCGCAGAACTACAAGATGCCTCTACTTTACTCCGGTACGCTGCGAGGCCGTGTTACCCTGGTCGTGCAGGCCTTTGTTTTCACTGCTTGTCTTTACCACCAGAATATATAGTAAATATAAATAAGTAAACATAATTACAATACTTGACCCTTAACTAACATGACGTCAAATAGAAGTTCATCATGCGTTTCTTAAATAGTGCAAAAATTAGATCATCAGCATCATCATCATTTCAGCCTATCACAACTCCACTGCTGAACATAGGTCCCCAAAAAATATATATTTTCGGACAAATATTAGCGGATATTTTAATTTTGCAAGCACTCAACCGCATTTGTTTGGTTTTTTTGTGGAAAGATATGAAGAACGAGTGGAAAACGAACGATAACACGCGTTTAGCGTATGACAGCAGAATTGCACACCAATTTACTCGCTCTTTATTCTGTCCATTCAGATCTGTTTACAGTTCTAGTATAATAATGATTTTCAATCCATTTAGTTTTTTTCACCTAATTTTGTTATCGAAAAGCTAAACTAGTTCGGGTTACCAGTTAGCAAATAATGAATGAACAGACAAGTTGCTGTTACGTGGCCGGCCTTGCAGGCAGACGCTGGCTCTTTTTTTCATTTAAGGAAGGAAGCAAGATATGAATTTAATGTTTTTTTTATGGCATAGGCGGCAAACGAGCTAGCGATTCACTTGATGTTAAGTGATTACCGTCGGCCACTTACATCTGCAACACCATGGGTACTGCAGGTGCTTTGCCGGCCTATGAGGATATTTGGGAGATGGGTGGGAGGAAGAGAAGGCGGATGGGGACCGAACGAAACGCAGAAGCACAATATATTGGTGAACATCAAATTTCTTTACTTAATAAAGTCAAAGTATTCAATATTGCACCTTTAGCGTCTTGCATGTGAATTATAATGTAATACAACATCTTCAGTACAACATGTTTGGTTCGTCAGATGCTGAAGTTGATAATGATCTATATGTGACACGCGAAGCACACTAAGTGTTATTACAAAGTTATGAAGTGCAAACTTAAGCACTAACTTGCACGGAGGCGAAGTTACGTTGTGAACTAAGTTATCGTAATTGAGTGTCAAATATTATATAGGTTATATTATTTTATCATATGTTCCTAAAATAATGACAGATACATATATAGTCTGGAAATTGAAATCTCAATTTGATCACGTAAATTAAGTAGGTTTTAAGATTTCTCTTTTTTTATCCACCTCATAGTCCCTACTGGTCATCACGGGCTTGAAGACACTGTGATCTGGCATTTATTGTGATGGATATTCCGCCATCAGTGGAACGCCATGGACATTCTGATTAGTTTTTTACAACAGCCTGGGGAACAAATAGGGGGTGCAAATCTTCTTACGCCACCGATATATGGAAAAGACCAGTGATTTAAACGGAAATTCACTGTTAATAAGGTATTATACCTTAGTTTTCAATGGTGATAACGCATCTAGATTCTTATTCGAAGATATGAGTTGGTTTAAATTGGCTGCAGCGACTGTGTTCTACACTGTGATGAAGTGAACTATGTACTCGTCTCTTAACCCTTTTTGCTTCATTTCGCGAGGCAAGGACGGTGTGTCAGTTTTGTACCGACAAAATCCCCGCGATGTTCCACCTTCATCTCACATCGGCAGGGCCACGGGAAACCTTCCGCACACATTCGCAACCCCAGCGCTCGACGCTCTAGATGGCCTCTCCTCTGTAGACAAAACAACCTCTCCCCTCCATTTTGTCTAGACGCGCCGGAGTACAGATACCTACCTACCTACCTACTCGGTCAAAACCTTAAGTTAACTGTTAAGTTAAATGCAGGACAAAGGGCTCTCCCATATCAAGGATTTGTTTTAATCGCTTATTGTTGTTTTGCTATTTTTAGAGATGGATGGTTCTGAGATTTTCATGGCTTTTCCCTGACTCGCCTCTTAGGAAACACACGGGGAGATAAGGGGCGGTAGACTCTCACGTCGATATCACACGCCCACTATACTTCTAATAAAAACAAACAGCGAGACGTAATAAGAAAATTAAGTTCTCTTTTTAAATTTTAACTTTAATAATTGCTGCAGTTTACGAAGTAGCTTTAACAATTTTATTTTCCTCGACGTTTATTCTGTCAAAGCGATACTTATAAGCACTGGTCACGCCCTCGTTACATCGCCGTCTCCTAATGCTTCTTTTATATCTCAAGTGTTTTCAGAGGGCTCGCTTCTTAAGCTTTATCTTTATTTATGATATATCCAGCCTAGTATATCCAGCCAGCATAATGGATACAAGCCATTGCTACAAACAATTCTTTTGGTAACATTGTCCTCAATAAGTTATGAGTATAGTAAAACTTAAAAAGTGTGCAACAATGCGTGATAGCAGAGTGAATGAATGTATCATTGACTCTCCTCTAATGCCTTTTGGAAAAGAAGTTTATTTTCACAGATTAAATGTATAAGGCAATAAAGGGCGGACTTAATACCAGTTGGCATGGTCTGCCAGTCAAATTATTGGGAGGTTTAACAAGTGTGTCAACTAACTAAATAATTGTAATAAACTAATTTTCAAAACTAAAAGAATTTTAAATATAAAGTAAGTTAGTTTAAATATGAAAATATATATATGAGTGCACAATAATAATTTATTATATAAGTAGATAGGTATATAATTATAAATAAGATAGAAATACACATAAATTATCTGAATAAGTCCTCACTTGCAAATGGTGTTTTTGTAAAAAGGTCCAGCAGTGGTCTTGTATCGGCTGATATAGAAATAGATGTTTGATGTCAAAATACACTTACTAATTTATAATTCTTCACAGAAAGTCAAGATAAACGTTAACATTCACATCTTCATTTGTAGTTTCTTTAGCAATATTAAATAGCAGATATTAAAAACTGTTATTATTTTTTAAATTATATTTAAATAAAACGGTTGTTTATTGTAGCTTACGTAGTGATATTTTGATAACATTGCTCCATAATGAACATCCCAATTTATTATTGCAAGTTTCCAGTTGCAAGTCTGGAGCTTACTGCTCGGAACGTGAACGAACTACGGGAAAAGTTGAACCCATGCCTGCATTATTCTAAGACAGTTTTACATTAGATATAAATACAAAAGGTGATTTATATCAAGCTATACATTTTGTTGTACAGTTTTTCTTCTTTTTATTTTTTTATCAGTTTCTTTCTACTTCAAAACCTCAAGAGCAAAGCATACGACCAGTGCGTGTTGCCAGTAATGACTTCCGGAACTGAGACTTGGTCCTTCACAGCAGGCCGTATGAGGAAGCTCAAAGTTGCTCAGCGCGCTATGGAAAGGGCTGTGATCGATTTTTCACTGGGCGAAAGAGTCTGCAACGATGATATCCGCAGCAAAACTAGAGTAACCGACATAAGAATTAGTAAGCTGAATGGGCCGACTACATAGCTCGCAGAACTGACAAACGGTGAAAAAAGGTTCTCGAGTGGCAGCCACGTACAGACAAACGCAGTGTGGGATGACCCCACAGAAGACGGAGTGACGACCTCCAGTGTTGCGGGAAGTCGATGGATACAGTTGGCTCAGGGCCGAGCTTTGTGGCAATCTTTGGGGGAGGCCTTGTTCAGCAGTGGCCTTGTGATAGGTTGAAATGATGAGTGCAAAACCAGAATCACGGTACTAGAGATGAGCTGCACATGTTTAGTCTGTAACTGTAGTTACGTTATTTTTGTTATGGAGGAACGAAATATCCTGAGACTAATCTCTATAAACTTACTAAGATGTTCCTACTTTGTTTATTAATTTTAATGTTTTTGGTTAATAAAAGTTTTAAGTTTTAGTCTATGGGATTAGGTTTCATATGAACTTTTCGCCGTCATTGGTTCGCCAAAGCCACGTGCTGTAGTCAGCAGGGTGAACCGCATGCAGGATAGTATGTCCTTTTCTCATATTAGTTGTATTGGTACTTATATATAATGATAAATAATCTAAACTAGCTAGCGGCTCACCTGATGGTAAGTGATTACTAACGCACAGGTACACATAAGGATATTTGGAGAAGAGGGGGGGGGAGAAGAGGTAGGGTAGGGGGAGTTTGCCTTCGGTGTTTCTATTTCACGCTAGTAATCAAGGCCCTGGTACTACCCCATTCGCGACGACCCATCCGAACAGTAGCAAAAGCTGTCGCTTAGGTCTTCCACATACTGAAGCTCTGGCTATCCATCTGTATCCCATTTGAATAATAATTTCCAACTGCTAGACTAATGCAACACGTGATCAATAAACATCTTAATATAACAGTTTGCTAAATTTTTCCATTCAATACGTAACTTTAATGTCATTGTTATTTATATTGGCAAAGTTTCCGAGAGGGTTCGTAACGTGTTCCCCGCATCCGAGTATAGTGTATTTACCAGACGCAGGAAAATTGTGTTCATGGAGTCCTTTAAAATTTTCAACATTTAGACTTATCTTGCATTCGGTGCACGTGGTGCATTCGTACTCAAATACTTGTAACACGTATCTAGGATTCAACTGGAAATTCACTCAAATATTCACATCAAAAGAACGTGCATACGTTCGACGATATCTGTTACAATATTTTATGCGTGGTCTTCTTCAGGCATACGCCACTACCAATAGAAGGATTTGCTAAAATTAGGTTGGCAGAAAGGTTGGACATCGCTTTACCAGACGCTTCACACCTAAGATGCTATTGGCCGTCATCGGAGTCTGTCATTAGAGAGTTGGTTAATCTGTCATGTGCCAGACGCCATGACATTTACAATTTTTAACAGTAAGGCAATGGTACTTTGTTTTGAAGCCGCCTCCATGAGACTATTGAACGTGTTACTAAAAGCAAAGCCTATCAACTACATCACTATGTCGACAAATATTAGTTCACTATTGAACACAGGCTTTCGAGGAAGTGCCTGCAAAAGCCGGTCTGGTACTCATCACGCTAGACAAGGGGGTTGGTGAGCACGGTGCCAGCACCCTCCCACTGGTCATGCTCCTCACTAAACTAGTATGTGGGGTTGGGTTTGGCCGCCGGAGACTCGTTTGTTTGCTGGAAAGCTGACAAAGCATATGTAGGTGAAGGCATTTGAAGAATAGTTTTTTTTTTTAGTTTTTCGCTGGGGAATGGTCTTAATTGGTTGTGGACCAATCGCCGAAGGCGGTGACTTGTTAGGTCGGGATTTAATTTTAAGATGCTGGATCGACTAAAACCGCCACGGCTGCGCTGTTCGCCCGGCAGCCTTGACAGCATCGGTGGTAGAGAGTAACGAGCAGAACAAGTCAGGTGGGAGAAATGATATATTCAGAGGAATATAGCATCTGAGAGGGTTGGCCCCTCTCGGTTGGTTGTAAGCCCCTTACACATCAAATCTCCTACAGGTCAGGCCACAGACAATGTTCAGCAACCATCGACTTCCACACTACAACAATCTCAAGGTCGCCACATGTCTAGTGTGATGGTACCGAGTCTGTTCTTGCTCACTCAGGAGGCTTGTATATATTGTGTGGTGATAAAGGCAAATCACCCATAAATGCAGACAGAAGACGAATCGAAAGATAATATTTTATTACCGACGTCATTAAAATAAAGAGATATTGCAGCGTAAAAAAAAAGAAAAGAGGTTGTAATCAGCCAGCACTTTGCAGCTCCGCGCGGTTTACGCTGCACTTGAACAGCGTTGCAACTTTTATTGGAAAACTTGGCCCGAATTTACATATCCCTCACATTATTAAAAACGCTTGTGAAAGTTTCAATTGAAAATTACTTTTATTGCTCATATTCCTAGGATTACAATTAACGTGATTGTGATTAACACTGCTCGCCGCCCGTCACCTTCTATCTCCCGGGAAGGAGGAAAGTGGGTTGCTATGTTAATTAAATATTAATTATATTTTACAACATGGGTATTTTTTCTCATTACCGCCCTGTTATTAAGTCTCAGGACACTTTAGTTTGGGATTAGATCACGCGTAGCTGTGTGAGTCAGATGTTAAATATGTATGTATATATTCACGCCTTGTTCCCAACGGCGTATGCAGAGACAATCTTCTTCCACTTGCTACGGTCCTGACATACGTCTTTCGCTTCTCCCACTTTCATCAATCTTCGCATGCATACTCGTTGGTTTAGAGTACTCTCGACCTGGCCTTTTTTCAGAACGTCTCCGATTTGATCGTGAAATGTTCGCCTAGGTCTTCCTCTCCCAACTCTACCATTTACACTCGCCTCATATATTTGTTTTGTCAACCTACTTTCATTCATCCCCTCCACATGTTCCACCAGCTCAGCATTGCTTTCTCGATTCGTGTCACTACATCGTCTTTCACGCCATAACGCTCTTTGATCACATTATTAGATATTATATATTATACTATTATTACAAAAATAAATTGAAAGAATTATTGGCAAAATAACTTTCCTCGTAAATAATCTTTGTAGTAGTATAGAAGAAGGGGGCAAACGAGCGTGCGGCTCACCTTATGGTAAGTGATCACCGACGCCCGTGAACATCCACAACACCAGAGGAGCTACAGATGCGCTGCCGGCCTTTAAGTGTAAATCAAAAGCCTAAATTATTTATATCACATTACCAATATATACCATCTGAGCAAAAGCAATTATTTCTTTATTTATTTTGTACATCGGGCAATTAGTGCCGTATCTTACCGTGACTTTTCCATGAGAAGCGCATTGAAATCGTCGTAACACAAAGACGAATAAATAAAATGTCACTTACATATATCACTCAATCACGCGAAAACGAAAATCGCTCCGATTGCTTTATCAAAGCAAAATGAAAAAGTTCTTAGCGAAATAAATTGTTTAACGTACACGTAATTTGTTTCTTTACTACACATACAGAACGTTGAACTTATTAATCGTTATGTATAAGCATTCACGCATGTCATCCACAGGGTAGACAGATATTACAAATGTTCTACTTTTGTCTTCATCAGTCGATTTTAGCCCAATACAGAACATAGGGGTCTCCGAGAAAGCGTTACCAAGCCGTCGTACATTCCTTAGAAGGTTTGGCCCCACTCCCCACGCTGGGCCAGCGGGTTGGTTGCCAGAGCCTCGTTTGTTTGCCAGTAAGATGATCCACCATGTTCTGCAGGTGGTGCATCTTGCTAGCGTAGCTTAGAATTCTGAAAATGAGATGATATAAATGTCTTTCCATTAATAAATTCCAATATGTAATAATGTTAATAGAAGGAAAGAAAACCATTTGAATGATCTTTCTTTCTTTCTTTATTTCTTAATAATGTTAATAAATTTTCTTATTATCGTAGGGGACCAGTAAATCCGTATATCGTTAGCACTGTAGTTAGTAAGTTAGTAAGAATTTTGACTTATAACCTATGTTAGTATTATTGGTAACATGTAATTGTAAGCCACGTACAGGCAAACGTAGTGTGGGACGAGACCCCTCACAAGATGGAGTGACGACATGCGAAGTCGATGGATATAGGTGGCTCAGATCCGAGCTTTGTGACAATCTTTGGGGGAGCCTATGGGTTCGGTATATATTATTTTTAATACCTTCTATTCAATTACCATAAACGACGTTTATTTAGCTTTTCACCAAAAGCAGTATTAAATAGCGGCAATGGCTGTCTAGATTCTTATTTGAACTAAATATATTTTTAATAATTTTTGATGACGATCAGACGAAATTAATCTACAATAAAAATTCCGTACACACCTTACATCCCATAGACTATTAATTTTAGCTATGGAACTAAATTGACCATTCGCAGAAAGGACTATTTTTTACGAAATAATATTTCCCAGACGTGGAAGTTTCCTCATGAGGTTTGCCTTCACCGCCGAGCTCCTGGTAAATACAGCACTTGAAATTGCTATTAGCAGTTTTAGTGGTGCCGGCACTGGGAATCTAATTCAGATCTCTCGCGCTCTGTGAAACTAAAGCGAGCGCCCTGACCATTATGCTACCACGGCTCTTACGAGGAAAGTACAGTGGCCATTTAAATAAAACCTTCACAAATATTCATTGTATAATTATTCAGTCGATTCAATACAAGAGAATGAAATACAAGCTATAACTTTTAAATTTAGATAAAAATCGAAAGATGGTTTATAATAATAGTTTAACTAAACCTTCGTTACAATTTTCAATTATAAAAAAATAATCACACATAATGTACATACGTACAAAATCATTACGGTTACACATGGTGCGTTTCCGTAGGAATAAGAATCCTCGTTTACAATGTACGGGAAGAACTTCAGTTTCCTGTTTCAACTTACTAATGTGTCTTGTTCCATGCATTACGCGACACACAGGTTTAGCGTATTATTTATGTGTTCAAAGTTTTAGGGACGTGGTGGAGCCAAGTGGCGGTTTTTGCTGCTACTCGAATGGGCCGGCTGCGTACGGCCTCGCAGAAAACCGACGTTAAGTAGAGCCAACCGGTGCTTTCGTTCGGTGAGTGAGGTATCCCGAGGCCCACTCCTCCTCCCCAGACCCCTCCTCATCTTAACTCCCATCTTCCGAATATCCTTGAAGGGCGGCGACGCATCTGGAGCACCTCTGCTGTTGCAGATGTACGTGGGCGACTGTAATCCCTTATTACCAGGTGAACCGCTAGCTCGTTTGCCGCCTTTCCCATAAGAAAAAAGTATTAGTAAATAGTGATTTCTTGTATTTACGCAAACACTACACATTTGAAATGAAATGAATATTTACGGTTTTTAACGCTTTCTATTTTGTTTGGGAGAACCCTCGTGACCGCGGCTGCTGTAAAGCAATAGAAACGTCGGGAATATGAAAACATAATTAAACGCGATCAAATCCGTAAATAATAGTTTCATTTCAAATATTAGTAAATAGTATAATTTAACGATTTATTTCGCGTGAGCGGAAAGTTATCACTTAGTGTATTTTTTCTAAATTAACCATGGCGTATAATTATAATATTAAAAACAGAATCAGAGAGGCATTAACGAAACATTTACAGCGAATAAAACATGCGAAAACAAGAAAAGAAATAAAAAAGTGGATGAAAAGAAAAGAGGCTAATCTGTTTGTCTGTGCGTGCATGATAGTCTGTTACTACAGGGAGAACCTTTTTGATGTTACAATACTTAGAGACTACATTGTGGACATGTGGGTGTAAATAAGCTGGACATCGTCTAGCAGGCCCTGGAATTCTAAATTACCTGCGCGAATAACATGTTATACTGGTTTTTAGATTTTTATGTACATTTATTAACGTTTTATGCACATATTATTAATATGGTGGAGTTTCTTTAGCTTCTCATCGTAGAAATTGTAGGCTCAGTACCGAGCTGAATGGCAATCTTTGGGGGAGGCCTATGTTCAGCAGTGGACTTGTGGTAGGCTGAAATGATGATGATGATGATATGTATATTTATATATATATATATACATAAAATTTAAAGGTAAAGGCGTCGTACCGTCTTTAATTTACCATTTTCACGTAGAATATGTTTATGAAAAACTGGAAATATTGGTTTAATCCGGTGAGAAGTGACCAAAAATGGTTTGTAGGGTACGTAGGAAAATTGGAATTAATGTGCGCATCGTTTACTATCAAGAACCACGTAACCACTTCTGAGCTGCTTGATTTTATTGCAATTTTCCCGTATCTGCTTGCGAGTATTATTCATTAAATAGATTTATTTAGCGAGAGCGGCCGTTCGAGTCCCGGAAGTTGACACTTTTTTGCGTACTGATGCGTGGCGCTGGCGTCGATTATCTTCGTTAGAATACTTGAGGCGAAGGTGGGAATGAGGAAATATATAGAAATATTTAATTCGGGTTAGGACATTGGAATTAAGGGATTGCGCACCATTTATATACAAAGGTATATTTTGCAGCGTCTACAATAATGTATTGTGAAATATTCGTTCAACCGAACTGATTTCCGTTAGCCATATTTAACGTCACTTAACAATCGTTATACACCTTAGCTTTGTACAAATTGGATCAACACGAAGACCTAGATGGCGGGCACAAAAGTTTGGGCACAAAAGTTTGCTCCTGGTCCTTCGGAGCATTTTCGAAGAACAAATATGTGCTCCGCAATAGGACATGGAGCCCGTTTAGCTACAATAGGTTGTTTACATACGTAATCTCTGCTCTCTAATACGTCTGTGTAATTTCGGTCCAGCAGTTTTGGGGATGGTTAATCCGATACCAGGACTCCATTAGTAGTTTTATTTTTTAGTCGACTTTTACGACGCCCGCGGGAATAAAGGCAGTTGCAAAATGTTCCAAGCGTTGTGTTAAAATTTCGGTGTTCACCCCTTCTTACGTGCTTACCTAATTAAGGAGGTGTGTCTCGTATGGAACACCAGTTAAGTTTCTCCTGCGAAGTTAATCTGCAGCCGGCTTGTTTTAAATTCAGCTCTTCTTACATGGTACAAGTCAAGAGATTTAGAAGATAGTCTGAATATCTCAAGTTCAATAGCTGAACCTTGCTATGCTTCTCAGGGGCTATTTGTTAACCGATGAATGTTTTTAAATATTTTGTTTTGGTTAACCTTTCCAGTAATGAGTCAAATGAAATCCAGAGTGGTTAGCTACTCTATAAAAGATAAACAAACAAAGAAACATTGATATTTAAATATATAGGTTAGGATAGTTTGTTATATGCACTCTGGAAGGATATGAGACGCTGATGATTGATCCATCGAACAAAACCGAACCCAAAGCCCACAGACTAATGACTGGTTAGAGCTTTTCTAGATTTCTTTGTCGCTTTACCTTGGTTGGCTAACCCACCTGCCGGCTACTAAACCCAGTAAAATGGGACCATGTTAAGGAGAGATGCATACTGACCTTCTCCAACACAAGTTGGTTACTGTTCTTGAGGCAGTCACTACTCAAAGACACGCCTACTTTGACGTTAGTTGCTATTTTGATCAGATTTGATTTTATATTAAAAAAATAATGAGGGAAAAGCTTAGAAAATCGCAAAGGATGCCGACAGATTGGCGGATCATCAGGAAAATTACCAGACCAAAGACGGGCAGCGTATAATGTGCGAGGTGTCTGGTACTGCGATTATCAATCCGCTTGACATGCGAGGTGATTATGGCATTCCTTATGGAAAACGCCTATGTCCTGCAGTGGACTATGTACTTAGGTATAGGTTGGTAAGGTGCCTACTTAGAAAGTTTTAGTACGAATTAAATCTGTTTTGTGTGAAATTTTCATAATAGCTCGGATTCTGAGGAGACTGAATACAGCAGCATTACCTGCGATAATTTTTGATGGCACTGTAGTAGAATTGTGTCCTTCCGTTAAAGACCTTGGCCTACATATCGACTCCACACTTAGCTGGCAAACTCAAGTCAGGAATGTCAGCCAGAAAGTCACAGGTACCCTAAGAACTCTCTATCGCCTGTAAAATTTTCTCCCATCCAAGACCAAAATGACCATAATTCAAACCCAAATTTTTCCTCTTATTGACTATGGTGATGTGTGCTATTTTGACCTGAGTGCAGATCTCCTTAACAAATACGATCGTCTTCTCAATAACTGCATTCGATTCATTTTTAATCTTCATAAGTATGATCATGTATCTACTTATCGTTCACAGTTAAATTGGTTACCTATTCGTCAGCGCCGAAATCTGCGTGCTCTCACTACCCTTTATTCTATCCTGATGTCTCCTACTGCTCCTTCCTACTTGTCTTCTTACTTTCGTTACCTTTGCTCAAACCACGACAGAACCCTACGTTCGTCTAATAATCTCCTACTCCAGTGTCCCTCACATACCTCATGTTTGGTCCGTTCATCCTTTCCTGTTCAATCTGTACTTCTTTGGAATGCACTCCCACCCGAAATCAGAGCGTCTAAAAGTCGATACATTTTTAAAATGAAAGCGAAGGAACATATCCTTAACAAAATGGCAGAATCATCTCAATAACCGACTATTATTTTTATGTATATTTAATATTTAAGTTATTAATATATTTAAATAAATATAAATGTATGTATTGTATGTACGTGTGTATGTATTTATTATTGTATGTATGCGTATTGAAATATTGTATCTATATATAGATTTACATTTTTTATAATTTTTTTCCTCTCTTTAGGTCTCTCCATTCTATAACTTACACCTACTTCATTTCATTTCTGCATCGTCCAAAGGTTGACTGATAGAGAATGCTTCTGGCATTAAGTCCGCCTACATACATTCTCCTGTATATGAAGTTCAATAAATAAAAAAATAAATAAATAAAAAATAATCGAGAAAGAGTTCAAGAAACTAGACTTGCCTCCCACATTGACCTTTTATTTAGTGTGTCAAGATAAATAATAATTTAATAGATATTTAGATATTTTACATGAAGTTTGAAGAAAAAATTCGTAGTTTCTTTACTTATAAATTATTTATTATGTTAAATTGTGTTATGGTATTTTTTTACAGTACTTTGGTATTGTGGCTCATATACATCAATATAATATTTTAAGTCTACTTAATAAATTTTTGATTTTAAACTTTTATTCAACTTCGAAATTCCGTGGTAAGGAATTCGCCTAACGCTGCTAACTTATACCCCAAACCTATAGCTACCTACAGTAACATCAGGGAACTTTTAATGTAACTTGTGAGCAAGTGAATTGAGCTTTGTGCTTCCCTTAACGCATAATGTATTAATACACTAAATCCATGATAACCTAGTGGTCAGGGCGCTCACTTTTAGTATCATACAGCCCGAGTGACCTGGGATCGAGTAATATAGATATAGATGCGAGATGGCGGTGAAGGAATACATCGTGAGGAAACCTGCATTACTGAGAGATAAGAAAAAATATTATTTCGATAATATATGTGGCCCGCCAACCCGCACTGGAGCAACGTGGCAAGCTCTTTTCCGGCTCCAAAACCCTCTTTGATATTTGAGAAAGCTAAGTGGCTGGGCAAAGGCCAGCAGTGGGCACTTACAGACTGCTACTTTACTTTACTTAGGCTAAATCCACACTCTCAGTAAACGGACATGTATTTTCACGGACAAACATTCTCGGTTAGTTTATTTAAAATCTAACCTACGTTTATATTGTTTTTTTTTTTTCACATTTTTCAATATTTGTTTGAGCTATAGTATTTTTTTATCATTTTATACGTAGCAGCTTTTGCTGCAGCTGGAATGAGCCGGCTCGACTGGGAAAGTGCCGCGGCCCATTCCTCCATTCCCCAAGTCCTCTCCCCACCATCCTTAAAGGTCGGCAACGCACCTGCAGCTCCTCTGGTGTTGCAGGTGCGTGTATGTGGGCGACGGTAATCACTTACCATCAGGTGAGTCGCTGTTTGATCCTTTGCCCACTTTCCTAGGAGATATTTGGTAGTGGACAAAAATAGACAGGAAAAGTCTGTATGGAGTGGGAACGTTCAAAATATACTTTATATAAACGTTAAGTACTTATATGGAGCTTCTCAAATTTATATTTATTTAAGGCATTTTAAATTAAAAAAAATATATATTATTTTAGAAATCGCTGTTCGCTTTAAACTTAACAATCACATTGCGGTCAACTTTCTGTAACGTGAAAGTTTCACTGTAACTAGTAAGAAAGCAATTTGCTCTTTGCCCTTTTAATAGTGTAGAATAAAAGTTGGAGATTTATACTTCCTTCACGCTTTTTTGTAGGACAACGTCTTTTTATAAACTATTTCGATACTGACTATTCGTAATGCCAGGAATGTCAATAGAAAATAGTTCTGAGCCACTTTTACCTCTTATTATCGGCCTGTTAACGTCCACAGCTGGGCAACTTTTTGTACGCGGTAGAACCACTGCTGTTGAAATCATCTTGTGCAAATCGAATATTACGACCGAACATAGATTCTGATATTTGTTTAATCTTGCATAGCTCCCATTAAATTTAGTAAACAGAAATATGAAACTAAAACCCCGAGAAGAGTATACTCGGAATAAAATAAAATAAATAACACCGGGCGATGTCACCCAATCACTCGAGCACTTTATTTCATGAGGAGCGAGACGACGGACCGAAAATTATCCGAGCCGTCATGCCGTCCTACGGTCTTACGGCTGACATGTCATGTTAACGTGGGTCTTTGGAACCACAACAGTTTTGTGACGTTACCCTCTTTCCTTCACATAGTTTTCTTTTTTTATCGAAGTCTTGTTATTTTTTTTTTGTTCTTTATGTGTGCAACATTATGATAAAATTACAATTTTAATAATATACATGATAAATGTACAAAGGCGAGCTTAACCCTAAGCGGAGTTCTCTACCAGCAAACCAAGTATTATACAAGTAGGTAGTTGTGTACTTAATTAATACATAATATCTTCACTAATATGAAGGCAATGAAAAAAAAGTAAAACACAGTAGCTGGCTGTAAGTGCCCACAGCGGGGCAAAGACCTACCATACATTGTACAATATTACAACATTTTTAAATACAATGTCTAAATATATATAAATATACACACACACAAACATATAAACACATTTATTGACCAACATTACATAAAATATCATTATGGTTTTTGGAATTGTGCACTGGCGATGGTTAAAGTACTGATTAGGAAATCTTTCATGACTTTTTTTTTATTTTAAAATAAGCGTTAAAGGTTTTCATACGGGGTAGACCTGGCCCCTGCAGCACCTCCGGTGAAGCAGATGCACGTGGGCGACGGAAATCGTTCACCATCAGGTGAACCGATTGCTCATTTGTCGCCTATCCAATAAAAAAAGGCTTCTGTATCTTTTACATCTCACGTACTATCTATTTTTATGTCACACTTCGTCTAAGACGGCATTGACTGTTAATTTCAAGTTCATAACCTAAGCAAATATTCACTCTTAACAATCTCTTAATCCCTTCCGTGCCATATTACAATTGTTTCAACACGTCAAGACACAATCTATCATTTTGAGACTATAGTGAGACGATACGCTCAACACCTGCCACGTTAATACAAATAAACTGAAACGTGTGTGGAACCGGCTAGAGTACTGTATATTAAAAGAGGACTTACGGGATTACGAGGATACACATGCTAGTGCGAAGCGGCAGCTTTTGCTGAAGGGGATGAGGATGGAGCGTGGGCCTCCGGTTACCTCACTCACCGAACGAAACGCAGAAGCACAAGATGCCTCTGCTTCACGCCGGTAGTCTGCGAGGCCGTGGTATCAACCCGGTCCAGCCGTTCTATTCGAGTAACAGCAAAAGCCGCCGCTTGGCTCTACCGCGTGTAAAAAATGAAAGATGAATGATGATGCTGGAATATGTACTCAGCTGACTCGTGTACTGACTACCCCACCCTTTTGATGAGCTACCACGAGTCTTTCTTTTATTCGAATTTATTTCATTATTAGCATTAAACGAGAAATATATACATTTCGGTCCATTTTTTTTATAGAGTTTTGCACTTTCATGTACGGCATTACGACTTTCCAAAGGCTCATGAATTTCATTATTCTACCAACACTGTGAGGCTTATTGCGCTCTGTATACTCCATTTATTTAATGCATATCATAAGAAGCGTCGTAGAATAAAGCGGCATTTGTTTCTTGTAAATAGTATTATATTTACAATATATTCGTATAAAATTATCTATTCGTAAGCCCCTGAAAGTGTTATGATATAACCGTCCATTCTTAACTATGTTTCCTCTTTATAATGTTATATGTCATTTAGAATAACTGCTACCTTACAATTAAAATTATCAAAGATATCTATACCTTGCGGATATCATGCATAAAACCAAGAACGGTGGCTCTGATTGAGAAAAGAAACAGTTGTCTTGACAACAGCGTCCAATAAATAACCGTTCGCCATATAATTATTAGAAATTGCAGCGCCCTGGTATCCAAAGGATATGATTCAAATTTAACTAGCCTTTTTTGTTTCACTGAAGATGACATAAAAACACTAAGTACACTTGAAGGAGTTGACGTTTGTTAAACAAGGACAGGCTTCCCGTAACACTATGCAGGTCTTTATTCAAATTGATTAGACATTCAACACAGTGACATACGTAACCACATCTCTCGTGACATTTTCTTACCCGACGATTATTAGTTCTGAGAACTTTGTGGCCGGTTCATTACCGCCTCGGCCTGCTGGTAGGTTAGGTCAGGTAACCAAGTTCTGCTGCTATCATCCTTTCATATAAATACATAAGGACTTGAATTTAACATATCTAGATTTTAGTTAATTTCAGTTACAAAATACGACTGGAAGCCACGAGCTCTTGCGGTTACAACGCTCCACAGTGCAGACGAACAACAATATAACTTTTATAGGAAAACTTACTCCGAATTAGCATATTTTACGATGTATTAAAGGCGATTGTAAAAGTTTAAATGTTCTTAGTTGTTTTAGAAACACTCAATGTTTACGTTTTTCAAGTAAATGTAAAGGTTAATAGTGAACATTGTTCGGTAATAAGAATGTATTTTTATTATTATTAACACCACGTTCAGATTTAAAACAACCATTTAATGAGATAAGGAAGCTAAGTTTCACTAGACGCATATTTTTGCGACTATGGATGTATCGGAGAGTGTTGATACGGATGTTAACACTTACAGGCATTGTTTTATTACTGTAATATGAGGCGAGTGTAAATAGTAGAGCCGGGAGAGGAAGACCTAGGCGAACATTTCACGGTCAAATCGGTGACGTTCTGAAAAAAGGCCAAGTCAAGAGTACTCTAAATCAACGAGTATGCATGCGAAGATTGATGAAGGTGGAAGAAGCGTTAGACGTATGTCAGAGCCGAAGCAAGTGGAAGAAGATTATCTCTGCCTACCCCGTTGGGAACAAGGCGTGAATATATGTATGTATGTATTTAAGCGTTATTGTTCTAAGTTTTCATTGTTGTTCAACATTGTGTACTTTACTTTATATAACTTTCGGAGCTCACAGATCAGTTTAACCATCAACCAAACAACAAATACGTATATGTATTAAATACATACCATCTAAGTGTACCCCAGGGAAGGTTTGGTCCTTTGCTGTGGCGGTATATGCGACAGCATCATTAATCGCACATGATTTATTATTGTATCATAAATTAGATGTGACTTTCGATGACAAAGTGTACTAAATATAGTCAATGCTGTGTGAAAATGAATTAGATTAAGAATAGGGAAAGACCATAATTCCCCAAGATTCACGTATAAAGAATCAAGAATTCTCGTAAAGAGTACGCTGAAATGACGACTGCAATGCACAAGATCACTTGATAATGGTTCGTTGCGGAGGGAAACAAATGTTGCGTGCAATATTTATTGGAGATAAAGGAGGTTCAAGTCCTTGTGGAAGGGTGATGCCCAAGCTTGTCTTCAAGCTAGGTAATTCACATGATTTTAAATGTTTTTGTGCACAGAGTTTTAAAGCCTCTCTTACAAAATTGATTCCGAAATCCGTTGGTCTTCTTTAAATTTTTTCCGATCCATTTCTTCAGAACCGTTGACCACTTAGCCATACAGAAACAGTGCTCACAAATTGAATAAAAAACGGATAACGGGCAGCAGTATTTAAGGAGGGAGATTATAACAAGATGGGAAAGTTCTATGTCCTACACTATTTAATGTAAGGTTACATAACTAGAACTTTTGTAGAGAAATTTCCGTATCAAAGCAGTTTCATAAACGAATTAAAAAAACTGACTTACAGGGTCTCACAGTATTGATCATGGATCGCTTCGAAACGGGACATACTGAAACTGAGCGCATTTGGATGACATATTTGAGAATGGTCTTCAAAGATTAGATCAAACCAGGCCTAGAAGTCGGTACTTCTGGGTTGTTAAGGTCAAATTATGGCATCAACTATAACTGGACGTATATATTCCCTCGATAGTTACAAAACATTTTAATGTGCTCAGAAAAATATTTACATAATTATATCAAAACGTCGGTGATAAAACTTTTGTTGAGAATTAATAAACATGTTGGTAAGAAAGGAATTAAGGCAGCTCTGAATATACGTTATAACGAAAATGTAGATCTCAATTAGATTTACAATAACATTTACTTGTCTGTTTTTCGCTTTAAATCAGGGTTCCATCTCAAGAGAATAGATGGTATTTTACGGGCAGGATAGACAAATTGCGCTCCCGTTTTATGTAATGTTTATAAAAGCTGTGGTGGAAAAGATAAGGAAATTAGATTTAAATTATTGTACTCGATTAAAATAGGATATAAATATGAATGTGCACTGAGTCGTGACGGCGTGAAAACATCTGCCACCGGCTTTCTTCCTCTGGGTGTTGTAAATCTCATCTATGAAAAATACTTTGAAAAAGTTATACGACATCTGAGAAATGGCGGATTACCCATCTCAATTGCTACACCGTTGACAAACAGCAACCGACTTACCGAACTCTTTGTAACTAGAACTAGATAGCTGAGCCAATGGTTGGTAATCCAAAATATAGCGCCCCCCCCCCCTCCTCGCTCCCCATAAGGAGGGTTTTCCAAATCCGCTTACCTTGCACCTCGCACCTCGCATACCTTGCACCTTAGACGCTACAGCCCTTATCAGTTTGTTTAATTTCGGTCTATGTGTCGGTCATTGTTTATACTGGTTATTTTGTCATCATCATAAAGATGACACTTATGGGGCGACTTAACGGGTTCAGTATACGCCCAAATATATACTAATTAAAAATATATACGTGATCGTCAACGTTGCTATTGTCTCGAACCGTACCTTCCGAGTTAGTGGTATTTTACCTCTTTTTACTTTCCTAAATCCGAGCTTAAAACTTCTGTTTCTTTACCCTTTCTTCTCCCTTCCCTCTCTATTTATGTCTGTCAGAATTAAAGATTCGTTTCAATAATGTGATTGAATTAATAAATAATTCTGTCATCACAACATATTTAAAGAATATCTTTTTGCTAGTCAAATATGAACACGATATAGAATACAATATGTTGCAGTAAATGTACACATAGAATAATATTCAATTCTAAGTAAGCAAAGTATCGCTCATGTTCACATTCATATGCAAACATAATTCTCTTTATCTAATTAAAGTAAATCCGCGAGTTAGTGCGGCGCGGTACAAAGCGAAACGAAGTTAAATAATTAGCGTGCAGGGCGAGGGTGGGGCGCGAGTGGGGGCGGAGTCGCGCGCGGGTTGCATGATTGACAAACTGAGCAGTCGACGTAATTAGTTCACTGAATATACTTAATACGCGTCTTTATATCACACCGAAGTGACAAATGTTTCCTGTGTTTTTTTTTTGTTATAATAATAATTATTTAGCTTGCTCTCCTAGTGATATTAGCTTATTTCGTACATATTAATTATATCACCATAACCGGAACCAAACTGAATAGTGTTAAAAGGAATTGTTCCGGCTTAGCCGAAGTAGTGCCACGGCTTCGCAGATTATTAGCGTGAAGAAGAAGCATATTCTGCTTGTGCGTTTCTATCGGCGTGTCCGGTAACCGGAGGCCCACTATCCCTCCGCCCCCCCACCCCAGTAATCCTTAAAGGCCAGCAGCAATACACCTGCATCTACTCTGGTGTTGATATATAAATCTAGAAGCTAACAGATAGTACAAATCTAAAAAAAAATTAAAACAAGCAATAGTTACTCGTAATTCAACCGGTTTGAGCGACTTCCATTGACCCTGTTCGTATCCAAGTGGCATTAGACATCCATTGCTACCGACACAAATCGCTCGCTTTGCATACATTGCTCGGCGAATGCAACTCCCGGCACCGGCGGAGCGAGAAGCTGCGTTCTGATGCGCATAATGTCGCTTACGTAAACGTCGACGTTATCTTTTATCTCCGAGTGAAATGCGCTTAGTATGGGGTCGAATGTCAAAAGATTTTAAATGCGGTGAACATTTTTGAAGAGGTCTCTTTAGAATTGCATCGATGCGATATGGTTTGCGATATAAATTACAATCATTATTCATCATCATTTCATTCTATCACAAGTCAACTGCTGAATTACAATGACTCGCATTTATTGGTAGTTTGAATTTTCTTGTACTCAGATCGTTTTTGTTGTCTAGAAAGATTGTATAACCAATTTACTGTCTTCTATAGTAATCTTTATAAAGTCCACTGCTGGTGTAAATGCTATTTACGCAGCGCTACGAAAGTAGTATATGGAAAACAAAGGTTTTAACAAAATACAACTACATGTAAAACTAGCGTCTGTTCCGCCCGACTTTGAGTCGCTTTCCGCTTGACGCCCGTGGTACGAGTATATATAGGCCATTAAAACAAAGAATTGTTAAACCGCATGATATAAATGGGGTGTAAGATGTATATAGTATGTACATACACAACTTTTTTCTCCATATGTCAACCTTAACTCATAATTGTAAACATTGCCACCAACTGAGGATTTGGTGACCGACTAACAGGGACAATCATTTTAACGAATCCGAATCCATCAGATTAGTGTTAGGATGCACGACGAAATATAATAAAATCAGACGGTAGTCAGAGAGGCGCGACTTGTCCTTCGCCATTTCACTGTTAACAATACTCCAACTTATATTTATTTTATTAGTCGTAATTGGTTCTTAATTTTATTGCTTAAATCTGTTTTTGACATAAGTCTTTAAGTTTTTTTAGTACTTCGGTGAATTCCCACGTTAGCCCATACATTGAAAGTCTTACGACTGTTCAAAGAGAATGTTTTAGAAGTAAAAACGACATGACATTTATATCTTAAGAGATTAAATAACTAACTGTATAAGAAAATATTTGTTGTGTATGATAGGAAAAGACTTTTTTTTTATTAAATTACTTTTCAACTTCCCCTTGAGATAAGTACTAAACACAGCTTTCTTGGTACTTTATTTTTTACTGTTGCAAGGAAAAGAGAAAACAGCAGAACTAAGGTAACCGACATAGCTGTAAAGATCAGCAAGCTGAAGTGGCAATGGGCCGGCCACGTAGCTCGCAGAACTGACAACCGTTGGGGAAAAAAGGTTCTCGAGTGGCAGCCACGTACAGGCAAACGCAGCGTAGGACTACCCCCACAAGATGGAGTGACGACCTGCGCAGTGTTGCGGGAAGTCTATGGATGCAGGTGGCTCAGGCCCGAGCTTCGTGGCAATCTTTGGGGGAGGCCTATGTTCAGCAGTGGACTTCTGATAGGCTGAAATGATGATGATGATGATGATGAAGGAATAGAGACAAACGTGTGCGTAGTGGTCTGAATTGAATTTGTAAATAATTATAATATTTTTTTTTATGGGGACGGTGGCAAACGTGCAACCGGTTCACCTTATGGTAAGTGATTACCGTCGCCCACGTACACGTTTAACACCAGAGGTGCTGCAGGTGCGTTGTTGGCCTTTAAATAGATTAATGGGAGGGAGGATGAGGAGGGAGATAGAGAGGGGCAGGGGGAGGGGGAGTGGAACAAGATGCTTCTACCTCACACCGGTATTCTGCGGGGCCGTGGTACCAACCAGCTGCAAAAGCCACCGCTTGGCAACGGAAACGTACAAAAAATCGTAAAATATTATAATTTAACTATAAATGCTATTTCATTATTTAATTGTATCCCATAACAAGTTTTACTTTTATCGCAGTCGATGTAATTTTCTTCATCATGCATGGGAGCCGTGGTAGCCTAGTGGTCAGGACGCTCACTTTAATATCATAGAGCGCAAGTGACCCGGGTTCGATCCCCGTTGCCGGTACCACTATAATTGTTAATAGCAATTTAAAGTGCTGCATTTACCACGTGCTCGGCGGTGAAGGAAAAAATTCGTGAGGAAACCTGCATTTCCGAGAAATAATAAAAAATATATATATTATGGATGTGTGAAGCACGCCAACCCGCAATGGAGCAGCGAGGCGGGCCATTCCCGACTCCTACACCCACTCAGTTATTTGAGAAGGAGGCCTTTGCCCAGCAGTGGGCACTTACTGGGAAAATGCCAATGAAGCATTAAGTTCGAACATTGTATAACCCTTTAGTATAAGGTAATAAACAAAGAAGTATTAATAAATATAAATTTATAAAGTGAACTTTTCGCTGTTTCATCACTAGGGGATCATTTAGACATAAAGACATAAAGATTCATTTCAAGACAATGAATGAGGGGAATTTGGGTAGAGATTGCGATAATCGAGAAGGGATAGAAGTTAACCGCTTCACTCCGTCTCTATTGGTCACAGTAAATTAACGATAAACTGTAATATAGATTTAGTACGTTTGTACGATTTGTAATAATTGGGTACTAGCAGAACAGAAGTTCAAAGGATTGATTTTCTCGATGAGATTTCGTTACTGTATTCATGTATCTGAAACTGGTTGTGTATCTTTTCTCAATCTTGAGCGTAATATAAAGGGATGGAAGAGATCCTGAGAGGCCTCCTTCCCAAATATCTGAGAGGGTCTTGGAGCCTGAAAGGGCTGCTCCAGTGAGGGTTTTTTTTATTATCTTTATAAACTTTCCTCGCGATGTTTTCCTTCAACGCCGAGCTTGTGGTAATTTCAGCACTTAAAATTGCTATTAACAATTCTAGCGGTGCCGTTACCGGGGATCGAACCCATGTCAATTACGCTCTACGACTACAATAACTTGCTACGTGGTACAATTGAAATTATTTGATAACAAGCTCCTCACGTGGTGGTAAGTGATTACCGACGCTTGCGTACATCTGCAACGCCAGAGGAGCTGCAGGTAGGTCCCGGCGTTTCGGGAGGGAAGAGGCGAGGGCGTGGGGCCTCCGGTTACCTCACTCACCGAGCGAAACGCAGAAGCACAACATGCCCCTACTTCACGTCTGTATTCGGCATGGCCGTGGTACTAAGCCGCTCGGACCGGCCCATTCGAACAACACGCTCGGTACGTTCCCACTTTAATTGTAAGTGTAACATAATTAAGTTATATAAAAGTTTCAAATACACGTGTTCATTCCATTATGCGTCACAGGGGGCGGAAAAGCCAATTGACTTGTTCACAAGTTACGGTAGAACTTTTCACTAACAACTAGATTCGACTGTGGCATGATGGAATAAGGTATAAGCAGAGAGCGTTTTATATATATAAAAAAAAGATAGGTTGCAGAAACGTAAATACTAGAATGCAGACATAGTCGTATATCTTCTCCTCATTGTCAAGGTTTGCCGTTTCGCTGGATCTAAGATATTTGATAGAACTATGCTATGCAGTTCTATTAAATATCAGACGAAATTGGAACTCTATGGCTGTGTTAAGAATTCTACACGAAAAAAGAACAATGTTGCTATTCTCTGTCATTAAACCAGGCTCTTAGATAGTGGCAGTGGTGTTGTGGGATCCATGTTCAAAAAATGTTTTGTTTTGTTTATTGCACATAGTTCCGGGTCGCCAGTTTAGATATCGTGGTCCAGTATATGTGCAATAAATGACGACGTATATAGTCTATATTTTTGTTACATATTCTTAACTGATTTTACGCGAATCACTATTTTGCAAACACAGTGGTTATAAGCCCTTTGGTTTCTACCGTGAACCGCGTAGTGTATTGCCTGATACGACAGAATTATGTATAGATAATATACATACAATGATAAACATTTCTTTATTTAATAGATACCTTCACATAGAATACATATCCTTTAAAAGACATACGCTCACAGTTTTAAATAGGCTCAAAGTTCTCTTTCATTGCTGTCAATAAATTAGTAGTGTTATTATAAATACGCTTATAATTTACACCACTTCCAAGAAACTTTGAATTCAAAGTGAAGCTTATGCAGGTTAAAGTTCTAACGGAAAAGTTCATAGACGCCTGACAAACGACCAGACACGGGGAACTGCTCCCTAATTGAGGAAATAAAACGTTACGTACGTATGACCTTTAGTTGCAACTTGTATTAAAATCACTTTATGCTAACTGGGTAAGAGAATCGGCATTCGTGTCTAGTATCAAAGTATTCCTTTGAAAATCAGCCTATAAAAAGTTCACTGTCGGCTTGTACCAATGTGGGACTTTCCCATTATTTTCAGACTTGGCGAATGGGTTCACGATCGCAGTTCACGGTGAAAGTAAGGAGATAGCGTCACTATCTTCGATTTATTATTTTGATTAAAGCCTCCATTACCAGGAAGGCAGAGGGTAGCAGATGTATTTACGATGTCACCAAATGCAAATATGCCACACATAGTGAGAAACACCTTTCTGCGGCTGACCTCGCTCGCCATAAGTGACTACGACGCATCTTCAACACCAAAGGAGCTGCTGGTGCTTTGCCGGCCTTTAAGGATATTTGGAGGATGGAAGAGACAATGGGAAGAGGGTTTGGGGGAGAGGAGGCGTGGGCCTCCGGTTACCGCTCTCACCGAACGAAACGTAACGCATGAGGCAGTATGTGTTTCTACAACAAAATCCCAGTATATGAGCAAATACTTCCTATGAAAAAGCTTAAAATGTTTGATAAGCTTTATGAAAAAGGTTGTTATAATATAAAGGTATACATGATTGATAATAACCCCTGGGAAAGACTTGATGGCTCCCATGCAAAATTTCAATTATAATACATTTTTTTGTTTTGAAATAAAAACACAACCTAAAAGAGGATATCGGCGGAGGTTCTCTCGCCGCTTTCTTCTCCATCAGAAGAACCTCATTAAGAGATGGAGAAAAATTAAAAAAATACGTCCGACAAGTAAAATCTATATTCGTATGTGGAAGAGTAAAGATTATGATTTTGATTTTTTAACGAGAGGCAGTATTGAAACTGAACAATTGGAGGATTTGGCTGTGGATGGTTTAGGGGCAGCTGATACATGCAAAACAACGATCTTTGATATAGTATCACATGCATTTTGTTACAAATGTCTCATAGCAAAGAGTAGGCCTGGTGCAAGGGTATTGGATTGATTTTGTGTTACAAATGTCTCATAGCAGAGAGTAGGCCTGCTGCAAGGGTATTGGATTGATTTTGTGTTACAAATGTCTCATAGCAAAGAGTAGGCCTGCTGCAAGGGTATTGGATTGATTTTGTGTTACAAATGTCTCATAGCAAAGAGTAGACCTGGTGCAAGGGTATTGGATTGAATATGTGTTACAAATGTCTCATAGCAAAGAGTAAGACTGCTGCAAGGGTATTGGATTGATTTTGCATAGTTACATATTGTAGTTTTTCGGATATCTTTGTTAATGTTCACTTTAATTTCGAAACTAAGGGAAAAGAGGAAAATCTACAAGATTCGAATCGGTCTCACTATGCACTCACCTGTCCCGGCACCACTTAAATTATAAATGCACTCAACGCGTGCTCGGCGGTGAAGGAAAACATCGTGAGGAAACCGGCATGACTGAGAAATTAAAAAAAATTAACTGCCGCCAACCCGCACTGGAGAAGCGTGTCAAAGCCCGCTCTGATACTCGTATTTGAGAAGGTGGCCTTTGTCCAGCAATGGGCACTTACAGGCTACTACTTAACTTTACTGTGCACTCACAGATAACGTAACATAAAATCCTTGTTCCAAACACTTTAAATGGTGTTAACAAATCCAAACAGACATTTTAAAGATACGCAAATTTAGTCTTTCACAAAATAATATTCTTTTCTATGGACACTTATGTAATTTCGTGAATGCAGTTTTAGTTTTCCTTTACGATTCACCAAAGGAATACTTGCTGGTTCAAGTCACGCACTCTCTGCACTGACGCCTTGCTGCCCGGAGTTCTATTTTTGTGCATAAGTTATAATTTCGTTGGTTTCGTTTCCGTTTCTTTGTTACTACAAGTTTCAAGTAATGCATCTTTTATTATGTAGCTTCAGCGCTTATGTATCCTTTTATGTACTGTCCAAGATCTTTATTTATGTCAAAATCCATCAACATATACATTCCTCAGAATATACACCTCTGTAAAAATCAAAACTAACCGTTCTAGTGATAACTCATGAAATAACGAAATTAATTAATGAAAATTCTTAATTTGACTTAAGAAATTTAAATTACTTCTGTCAATTGATATTATACGATGATATCCGCAGCAGAACTAAGGTAACCGACATAGCCGTAAAGATCAGCAAGCTGAAGTGGCAATGGGCCGGGCACATAGCTCGCAGAACTGACAACCGTTGGGGTAAAAATGTTCTCGAGTAGCAGCCACGTACAGGCAAACGCAGTGTAGGACGACCCCCCACAAGATGGAGTGACGACCTGCGCAGTGTTGCGGGAAGTCGATGGATGCAGGGGGCTCAGGACCGAGCTTCGTGGCAATCTTTTGGGGAGGCCTACGTTCAGCAGTGGACTTCTGATAGGCTGAAATGATGATGATGATGATGAATTGATATTATTTTACAATCTAATTGCGTTTCGTAATTCGAATCCTCTGACAGAGAAGAAAGAAGAAAAACAAAGATCCGTAGGTATGCTCTTATTACACGTTTTGTACTAGCCAAATTTGAATTTGCTGTCTCGTGCTGACCCCTTCAGAAGCACGCTGCGTGTTTACCAGCATGTTGCATTTGCAACATCCATCGTCCTCCTCTAACCATATTCAAGAAAATTAAATGATGAATGTAATCAAATTGTATGGGATTGATAAAATTTGCATGTTTTCTATATATTATTATGTTTAGTGTAAACAATCAAGCCTTTTACATATAAGAATATACAAAGTTTTCCATTAATTTTATCAAATCGCCAACATAAGCTGGCATGTCATGCATGGAGAATTGGCTCAAACTCACAAAGATTGGTACCCACTTTTGGGAAGTTTTCCTGCTTAATATTATATAAAATTTATTATCATCATCAGACTTTACTAATACATCAGCCTGTTCTGGTCCACTGCTGAACATATACCTCTCTGAGAGAGTTCTAGAAACGTTTGCCCATACTCACCATGCAAGATAAGTGGGTTGGTCAGCGCAGTGTTACCATGTCTGTACCCTCGCACTACTGGATCGATATCCGCAATCATCCGATCTCCCCTGTAGGTGAGATTGGCACTTGGATAAATATACCATACTCATATCTATCTAACTTCATTTAGTTTTAATGGTTATCAATGAAACTCTTTGGGTAGTTTCGAAAAGCTGCGGTTAAAAAGTTACAAACACAGCTGTCAATTTCTTTTTTTCCAGCCAGGCTTTTTTTGTCTCATATTGACATTAATCTACCGTACCTTAATTAACATTACATTAAAAAAAAACTAATTGACCTATTACAATACTTCGACAATTTGAAACCAGTTAAGGGAATTTGTTTAAGGTGTTCAACTAGAAGATCCTACGATGGTGATAATATCACAAATAAAGCTTTAATGTGATAGACGTTACAATTATTTTTTATGCGTGGTAGAGCCAAGCGGCGGCTTTAGCTGCTGCTCGAATGGGCCGGCTCGACTGGATTGATACCACGGCCTCGCAAAATACCGGCGTGAAGTAGAGGCGTCTTGTGCTTCTGCGTTTCGTTCGGTGAGTGAGGTAACCGGAGGCCCACTCCCCTCCCTATTCCCCTCCTCTTCCCTCCCATCTCCCAAATATCCTTAAAGACCGGCAACGCATGTGCAGCATCCATGGTGTTGCAGATGTATGTGGGCGACGGTAATCACTTACCATCAGGTGAACCGCTTGCTCGTTTGCCGTCTTTTCCAAAAATTATTACATACACATCTTAACGCCTTGATGTATCCGTTTGGTACCGCTGCAAATAATTATTATTACACAGCAGCTGTTAGACATTAATTCGTTTTCTGTACGTAAATTTCCTGACTGTATGGTTCATGCTGCTAACATCAAAGCTTCCCAAAATCCAGGCTGATCAGAAAATTAAAAGTCATTCCATTTTTGTTGCGACTCAAACGCTGGGCTTAGACTATGATATATTCTTAAATATTGTGAATCACTTAAAATTTCAGCAATTAAATACATTATAGTCCTTAAATACATTAGAGGTATTTAAAGGGCGTCAGCGCCTCTGCAGCGCCTCTAGCGTTGCGGATGTTCGAGGACGTCGGTGATCATTTACCATCAGTTAAGCCTCATGGTTGCTTGTTTGCTTCTTCTATAAAAAAAGAGTTGATCGCGGAAGAAAATTCTGCCATCCCATTTCTTTCTCATAGAAGAACTCTTCAAGAGAAAACTCAGCAGCGTGGCCTGCCGCTCGACACGTACAGCATATCCCGAGCAGAGTCTTGTAGTTTAGTACAGAGTACAGAGTACAGTAGTTGGTACAGTACATGTTTGCAGGAGACCGATTCTATACGCTGAGTCGCGCTTAATGTAAATTCCTAATTAGCCTACCTCTACAGGTGCACGAAGTATTAAAGATGCGTGTGCTTATATAAGCATACAATCGTATACGTCAAAAAGTATAATAAAAAGAAATGACGTTACACAGTTGTATTAAGTGAACTTAAACTTGTTAGTTAATTTATGCAAATGGTCAACAGTCACCAGCGAAATGGTGCCGCAAAAGATAGTCGTGGTTTCACCGGTTATAACAATATAAATGCTAATTCACGTTGCAGCGCGGGCTTAACGGTCATCAGACAGCCCGTAATGAGTTTTTTTAATGACCCTGTTTGTAGTTAATGTACACTATTAAGACTAATAAACTGTGTGTGTCAGGATAACTGCGTGTATGCCACAAAGCCTGTAAATTCAATGAATATAAAGTTTACACGTGTTAGGAAATAAGTTGTTGTTTGTAATATTATCACAAAAGTTTCTGTATATTACATTAAAATAATATACAGAAACGTTCTTGTAAAAAAGATAACAAAATTAAAATCTTTGTTCTTCGATATAAATAAGCATATTATACCTAACATGCAATTAAAAACTGATCGGCGGGTTTGAGACTTGATAACATAATGATAGTAATAAGAAAAGAAGGTTATGAATATCAAACTCACGTGCACACGGTGCACCATGTTCATTGACCAATCTGGAAGGCCACTGGTCTTCCAGAGAGATTCATCAGTCAGTCAGTCAGAGATCAGTCACTGATGGCGGAAATTCCCGGTTTGCAACAACCCGCCTGCCCACCGTGGCGAGCTTCATAACAGATCTACCTGTACATGGCATGCCAGCTTTTGTTGGCGTTCTCATGGAGAGGTTTACGCCTAGCGCTGGACTTCTAATGGCTGATAAACAGAAAATAAACAATGAGACTGTGTTCAGTTGGAATGGTATAAAAACTAGCTAACATTATACCTGGACTGCCCCACTGCCAACAACCTCAATTGTAAATGTCACAGGTGCTATGACTCCTGAGGACTAAAATGGAATGCCTCTGTACCCTTCAAACCGGAACACAACATATTTGTTTTTTCTTGGATTCTAGATTAAATCAACGAATTGAATTGTATGGCGGTAGAAATGTGTAAGTGTGACTGTGTGAACTTAACCAATTTTCTCAAAAAGGTTTGTAAGCGATTTGTTTTTATAATTTCTAAAGTTCTCTTAGCAACATTGTCTCTTTTGTCAGAGCTCTTTTGGAATTGACGCGCCATATTTGACAACTGTGAGAAGTTGATCTGTGTAATTTTACTTGGTAAAGAATGTCTGTAAACAGAAAATATTTCATATGATAATTCAAAAGTCTCGGAACTATGTTGCAACTGGATTCGTAAAAACTCACATCGGACTAATGAAATTTAATAGAAGTTTAAAAGAATATTAAAAAAAATACCGTGAATACTTCAAGAATGTTGAAGAAGTTCAGTTAAGAATTTTGCTTTTTTTTATTCCAGCCATTCCGGATGCTCTCTTTTTCTCTGTCCTTCAAGTAACGCTTATATCCTAACTTAAATTAATAAAGATATGATGAACTGGAGCTATCGGAGATATTATATGAAAATTCATTTGAAATTAAGCCAAGTTTTGATAGCTAATTGAAAACGTCTGTTACGCCAACTGTGTCAATATGAAACTCAATTTATTTCCAGATATGTGTAAATATCGGATCACGGTGTCGACAACGTGATTAAACTCGAATATCGTACTCTATTTGTTAAAAAAAAATTGTTATGTCTTGTATTATTTTGTTGTTGGCGATTAACATTAAGGTAAATGCAATGGCTGCCGACAGATGGCGGGATAACCATCTCGAAAAATGTCAAACCAAACATAAGCAGACTTTTTTTTTTAATGAAAAAATAGGCTTGCATTTGACCTCAATCTTCCCCGATGGAAAGCGAAGATGAGGCCTAGGATAGTACACGCTTGCCAAGATGTCTGTTCCCTCTGGCCTGACGACGGGCACAGCGTCCAAGTTGTGAGGTGTCTGGTGCTGCGATCGCAAATCCGGTTGCCGAATGTGGTGATTATGACAAATGACAAATCCTCCTTTTGAAAGAAGTCTTGTCCTGCAGTGGACTATACAGGCTCTCAAGGACAAAGATTAAGGATTAAGATAAAATAATTTGTAATCAACGAATAGACTCTATCTTTATACAAAAAAGTTACAATTGTGATATTTAAAATTTATGTAAATCGTTATGACAGCCTTAGTCGATTATATATATTGAACTGATATTTCAGTTTGTCAGGTGATAGGTTTTTTTAGTCTGACTGTGAGTAGAGTGGGACAGCTGGTAATACAATTTTTCTCATTTCTGCGGCTGTATTATCCTTCACTATTTGAAGGATCAACCACCATTTATTGTCTGCCTGATAAATCCGGGGTACTTGTAGAATACCTTATTGACATCTACCAAACATGCATGCAGCGGCCAACAGCAGTGCTATCACGGTTATTTTCCGGTTCGATAGTTATAAAGAGCTAGTATAATTACGGTCTGTGAGATATTCCATCTCAGTCCTCAGGGGTGACGACGCCTCTGTAAACTTCTTCTTTTACTGGAGTGTATCTAGCTCTACCCGCACACTTGCGCTACATACGGAAGTTGTCACCGATATCGAAATTGGACAAAATTACTTCATCGCTGTCATCATGATCTCGATGAGTGTTAAATCTAACTTATTTTGCTTTGTTATCAATCATTACTTTGATTTCCAATACTAAATCATGAACTATTTTCAATTCACGCAATTCAACGTACAATGTCAGCTCTGAATAATTTTAAAATTAATTAAATACTTAAAGCTGTAATTTACGTAAGATTGATATGCATGTCAATGAATCTTTATAGACATGAACAGCTAAATACAAATGAAACATTTCTCTGAAAAGGTCTATTTTGGAAAGGACGAAAGGGCTTTATTGAATAAAAGTCGGGTTCATTTTCGATCGAAAAGATTTGGTATATTGAATGTTTTTTTTTATTGAATTAAGTTTTGTTACAATGTACTAAAAAAACTTTTTAAATCCATTAATAAATGTAAAAGACTCTTATTTTTAATTTTTAACTAAAAGGCTGAAGGTATTTGTTTTTTAATACAGCTTTGTTTCAATTTTAAATCAGTCAGCAAATCGAACTACCAACAGACATGCATGCTTTTACTTACATATATGAAACAGTTGCATACAAATTCAATTAGACATTTTTTTACGGGAAAGGTGGCAAACGAGCGAGCGGTTCAGCTGATGGTAAGTGATTACCATCGCCTACGTACATCTGCAAAACCCGAGCCTTTAAGGGTATTTGGGAGACGGGAGGGAAGATGTGGGGGATGGGGAAGAGGAGTAGGCCTCCGGTTACATCACCCTCCGAACGAAACCCAGAAGCACAAGGTGCCTCTACCTCATGCCGATATTCTGCGAGGCCGTGGTAGCAACCCGGTCGAGCCAGGCCATTCGAGTAGCAGCAAAAGCTTCCGCTTTGCTCTACCACATTTAAGCCACAGCATACTAAAAACTTAGTCCTTATTTTTTTTTATTTTATTCATACCTACGATGGGAGTATTTAGGGGATCTGCCTCCGATTCAAGAGACTCGAGTTCGATCCCTTATGTCGTGGGCTTGGACCAATGAAATTTCGAAACTTTTAGACGATTTGTATCGATAGCTTGTATACTAAAGCGGTCACGTTGGCCTAAATAAGCTCTGGGCTGAAAGGACAATAATGTCCGGACCTCTGATTGCCTAGTATTGGGTAGATCGTGAGAAATTATCGCCTACTTTGATTGAAACAGATACTTAATACTGCGATGGTCAGAGGTCTAGACATTTATTTAAGTTGTTTCAACCCATTTTTCACCAAATTTTTTTTAGGACCAACGAAATTGGTGGTTAGACTATCGACGTCTTAGTGACTAGATTAACATCGGTAATCGGGTCTTCTGATTCTTTCGGAGTCATCATTATCATCATTTCAGCATGTCCGCTGTTGAAAATAGACTTCCCTCAAAGATTGTCATAAGGCTTGGATCTGAGCCCCTCTGTATACTTCGACTTCCCGCGTGTTGCGGTCACTCTATATTGTAGTCCATAGCATGTCGTTGCCGCTTGAGAGGGTTTCTACTCCAACTCTCACTCTAACCCACAGCGCTAGCCGTATTTCGGACAGACGATGCCCCCTCTCTCTACTCAGTGTTTAGTGTGCAATAAACATATACTGTTGACATTTTATTAATAAATAACCTTTCCTTAAATTATCACATAAAATACATAAAATTTAAGTAATAACCTAAGCTTTTCTCAAGTCAAACAATTTCAATATTAAATAGTTCAACTTAGATTAGTTTAAGTAATCACTTCTGTCGGGCGTCCCGGGACGCACACGTTTTTTTTTTATTATTTGTTTAACTAATGTCAGCCTATTTAATGTATTTTCATGTAGTGCTTCAACATGGTATAGATCGATTTAAAATCTAAATCAAACAAAAATACTTTTGTTATTTTTTTCCGTCTGTTTTGGACCAAACCAAATGCCTATGCTAGCTAGAGCCAACCGCTTAAAAGCATTATCTTGTTGCGAGAAAACCGCAGTAAGCACAAAATGTCAATAAATATCCGGACTACATAAATGCGAAAGTAGCTCTGTTCGTCAGTCTCTTTTTTTATTAGAAAGACGGCAAACGGGCACGCTGCTAACCTGAAGATAAGTTGTTACCGCTGCCAGTACATCTGCAACGCCAGAGGAACTGCAGCTGCGTTGCCTGAAGTTAAGGATATTTGGGAAAAGGGAGAAGGAAGGAGGAGCGGGCCTCCGGTCTCACCGAACGAACGAAAAGCTCCGTAAGAGATTACCCCTTCCACTTCATTCCTCCACATTCTCACAGATCTGTGTATCACAACTGCTTTTCTAGATCTTTGCTGGCAGCGCATCTGTTGCTCTGTCCTCTGGTGTTGCGCATGTTCGTGGGCGTCGGTGATTACTAACCATCAGGTGAGCCGGATGCTCTTTTGATTCCGTCCTCTACAAAAAAAAAATACTTTGATTATTTGGCACAGCCTTAAAAAAAATAGTACCATTACGCGCTGAGCGCTAAATTATTGATATTATAATTGAAAGATTATTGGTAAAATTATGATAATCAAATTGTTCAAATAAGTTCGCACGTTGTTTCAACTGATCAATGTTATTCTCATTGAATTAGCCCGTTAACAATATCCGATAGCGTTCAAACTCTGCTTCACATAATCAAGTTGTTGTTCATCTCTGTGATGAATTAATTAGTTTAACATACACACTGTTAAATGTAACGCGGTTATGTAATTACTTGATTTAGAAAAAGCCGTTTGTGAAATAAGATTTGTACGATTCAATATTTTTGGTGGCAATGGTTGCCACGTCACATAGTTCGTAGCAAACTCTTAGAGGCAATCATAGTATTAAGGATAGACTCGTATCGTGTTTAGGGAAGTCGATGGCAGCGGGTGACGCAAGACCGTGCCTAGCAATAGCTTGTGATGTATGTATATATATATTCACGCCTTGTTCCCAACGGGGTAGGCAGATACAATCTTCTTCCACTTACTACGGTCCTGACATACGTCTTTCGCTTCTCCCACTTCCATCAATCTTCGCATGCATACATGGTTTAGAGTACTCTTGACCTGGCCTTTTTTCAGAACGTCTCCGATTTGATCTCGAAATATTCACCTAGGTCCTCCTCTCCCGACTCTACCATTTACACTCGCCTCATATATTTGTTTCGTCAACCTACTTTCATACATCCTCTCCACATGTCCAAACCAGCTCAGCATCCTTTTCTCAATTCGTGTCACTACATCGTCTTTCACGTCACAACGCTGTCGCCATCTTTATCCTAACGATCCAAAACGAGCATACGCTTCGAAATACTCATTGATTTGAGCTCACTACTACATGGTGGAGTCAGTAAATAATAGTTCCATTTTATAATTAGTCATATTTCGGATACCGTTTGACTAACTCCTCAGGTGTAGTAAGAACATAATTGTATTATGATGACACGTAAACTTATAACATAATTTTTAAACTGCTATAAACTGTGTCGCTTATTATAACTGGCCCCGCAAACTGGCTGTTTGCTGAGCGCTATCGAATAATTGAAATTCAAACAAGTGGAACTGTGTACCAACCTTCTAAGCACGATCCAATTGCTTTGTAATCCAAGGTTAAACATTTGCAAAGTATTTCCATCTCGCAATCAGTACTAGTGAACAGTTAAGTAATATATATACCTTATCGCACGATAGCCGTTTGGTTCGGAGACTCGAGTTCGATTCGCTGTGTAGAGGAGAGGCGCCCTCTTATCGGTAGGCACCAAGTAGTTTTTCTAAACTTTCGTTGGGAGAGTTGAAACGAATAAATAAATGTCTGTCTTGATCTCTGTCCACCCCAGATTTTTTTTTAATGACAAAAGCGGTAAACGAGCAAGCGGTTCAACTGATGGTAAGTGATTAGCGTCGTCCACGTACATCTGCAACACCAGAGGTGCTGGAGGTGCGTTGACGGCCTTTAAGGATATTTGGATGATGGAAGGGAGGATAAGGAGGAGGATGGGGAGGGGGAATGGGCCTCCGGATACCTCACTCACCAAACGAAATGCAGGCGCACAAGATGCCTCTACTTCACGCTGGTATTCTGCGAGGTAGTGGTACCGACCCGGTCGAGCCGGCCCATTCGAGCAGTAGCAAAAACCGCCGCTTGGCTCCACCGCGTTTAATGCAGTGCACGGTCGAGTAAGTATTTTTTTTTTAAATTTTGATCCTCACTTTATCCTCAACTGACAGCTGACTTAGTGTACATGTTAACTGAGATTGTTTTACCATTGTTTCATATGTTAAGAAACCTCAGTCAAAAATATACAAATTTTTTGTTGTTTACAACACAGTTCATAAATCTGTTGTTTTCCTACGTTTTAATATGATTATCCCTTTACGTGTCATAACAATAGGATTACTTTTATTTCAAAACGTCAGAATTACATTAAAATATACGGGTTACTGTTTGAGCTAACTTTAGTAAGTTTTTGGAGTAATTTGTCTGTGACGACTACCCAAACCTTACGTTCTACTAATTTGTAATCACAGTGGCATTTCCTTTTTGTGGCGATGCTTTTCCTCAATCGTAGTAACTTGACAATTCAAGTGATTCTTGGACCCCCAATGATGCTCGGACTTTGCTTTCTGCCACCAGTACCACTAGTATTGAATATAAAATTGATACCAGTACCGTAAGATCGTTATACTTGATACTCAAATTTGTCTAAAAATATGGATGTTACTGTCGTTCGAATGGGCCGACCCGGTCGGGGTAGTACCGCGACCTCGGAGGATACCGGCGCGAAGGAGAGGCATCTTATGCTTCTGGCGTTTCGTTCGGTTAATGAGACATCGGAGGGCTACTCCCCCTCGCAGAATCCTCCTCTCCATCATCCCTCCCATCTCCCGAATATTCCTAGAGGCCTGCAACGTAGCTGCACGTCATCTGGTGTGACCGCTTGCTCGGGGGAAAAAAGGGGATACCCAATTACCATAAGGAACAGCACACTACTTTTAACTTTAAATTTTCAACCATTCGTATGAATATGAGTGGATTGCATTCCATTTAACAAAGGAAACCACTTAACTTGTCTGCCGAGGATACTCGTTCCGTATATATGTGCCTTCGCCGAATCTCCTTTTCAAATGAATATAAAATGAGTTGAATGCCATTACGTCTATTCTTGATAGTTCAAATACAAATTAAACTTTGACAATTATTATTATCTCTGGCACTATTTTCACAACACAATTATTTATATAAGTAACCGACCGGTTTCGTCTTACGACATCTTCACACTGAATATTACATATGGAAATAAAAAATTGAGCCGTGGTAGCCTAGTGGTCAGGGCGCTCACTTTAGTGTCATAGAGCGCGAGTGACCTGGGTTCCATCCCCAGTGCCGGCACCACTAAAATTGTTATTAACAATTTTAAGTGCTGTATTTACCACGTGCTCAACGGTGAAGGAAAACATCATGAGGAAAACAGCATGTCTGAGAAATAATAAAAATATTATTTCGAGGATATGTGAAGCTCGCCAACCCGCACAGGAGCAGCGTGGCGGGCCTTTTCCGGCTCCTAAACCCTACGATACCATTATTTGAGAAGAAGGCCTTTGCCCAGCAGTGTGCACTTACAGGCTGTTACTTTACTTTTTTTTTAAATTAAACAATATGTTGTGAAACTAGTGCAAGTGTGGTTTTAGATATTTATTCTCATTAAAGAATTACAAGACAATTCACTTAACATTAGAACATAATTTATACTAATACAAGATCATTACTTGAGAGCATATTTAAGAGCGGTAATACAATAATAATTTCTAACACGTTGCTAACTACCACCCACACTATCATAATCTCGAGCAGAGATAGACATCACTCTCCACAGATATAAAGTACTAGTCTAGTGCAAATGATAATAACAATTGTCAATATTATGTTGTAACACCAAGTGACAACAATCGTAAGTATAAATTAAACAATCGTTTCAGACACATTACTAATATATTACTATATATATTATTTATTTATTTAGTAATTCATGTACACAGAAGTAAAACCGAATAAAAAGAATTATGATAGGAAGAAATGGTCTGTACAAAGGTACTGCTTATTTCTTAAGAAATTTCTTCCAGCAGACCTGCGACCGGAGAATAGCTAGTCAATGGTAGATTGCGCGCGTACAATACAAAAAAAACATACATATATGCGAAACGTACTAAATAAATCTACATACACCTACTTATACTTAAATAAATATATAGATAAATATCCAAAATTAAATAAATATATACATAATAGAATAGTGCCAATAGTTCATGCTGCCAATGACATATAGTCGTCTTTGACTCTTTTCTTAAATACAGAAGTAGTTTTGCAGTCACGTATATGTGGTGGGAGAGAATTCCACAATCTAACTGCATGCACAGAGAATGAGTGGGAATATGAAGCGCTTTTATGAGGAGGGAATTTAAGGAGGGATGTAAGATAGGTTCTGCAGGGAGTAAAAGATGGCCGAGCGAAAGAGAATCGCTCGCGCAGGTACGACGGGGATGTATATTTATGTAAACCTTGAACCATTATTAACTACTTAAGTACTTCGTCTTCATCATCATCATCGGCCTATCAACGGTCCACTGCTATATAATTCCACCATAATCATTCTCGAATGAGGAAACAGGGTTTCATTTATTCAAGGCTTGGATGTGTATATGTAATAACACGGCATGATTTCATTGTGGAATTACTTCACACGTATTGTACGTCAAATGTTTTTATGTCATATCGGATATCATTTACTGAAGTCCAATTTTACAACACCTACAGTATGAGATAGATGGGAGACCTCTAGATTCTGTGTAGATCGGTCCAAAATTAATAAATCAAATCTGCCCGAGTTAACTATGACATCTGAACGTCTAACACCTCAGTCCCCCCGTTATCACGGCTGCTGTAAAGCAATCGAAAATTATTAAATAGGTTTCTCGGGCTTAGTCGTGATAAAATACGTTGAGTTATACACAGACAGACAAGATCAATACTAAACTCAGTTGCTGTTAGAAAAAAAAATAAAGTAGCGAGTGCAAAATAACGCTTCACTTCGTCGTAACTCAGTCAATTCACTGGCCGAAGCTTTTAGCAAGTTCCAATTTTAGTGACAGTTGGCTAAAATGCTCCGGGCGATTTCCATTATAGATGCAATGCTTTGTCTGACTTAGATTTCTCTGCTGTGATACAAATTTAACCATGATGTTTCGAAATAAGACATGATAATGCAAGATATAAGGGAGGAATTTACAAGGGGTAGCTGAAAAACGCAGCTCTTATGATCGAATGATGGGCATAAAATTCATCCGAATTTTCTGAACCCAAATCCCAAAATCTAGTGATGGCACTGCGCTCATCAAGCTGCACAGCCTGATGAATGAATCAGCAAACCTTTAAAAGAATGCATCCTGGCTTTAAATGGTATTTTAGAGTGGCATATTATGTTTAACAGTGGATGGACAGTTCCCACTAGCCTCTTATTCGTATCCTTCACTGTAACGCAATCTTCTAGGCGCTGAAAGCGACTATGAAATTCGAGCTTCATCATAAGAAGCCAAATGTAGGGTGCAGTTCAGTGTGTCATTTACCATCCGATGATCACTGCTAGATTTAACCCTAGTAATCACAGAGTTTTTGTGATATCATTCGAGCTCATCCAGGCTCTTTTTCACTCCGTTTCTATAAACTTGGCCAGCTGTTATCCTCTGGGTTTCCGTTACCCAATATCAAACTTACCCACTATCAGCTGATTATCTTTTCTCATGCCTATATTTATCATAAAGTTTCGTATCAACACCGTGAAGAGCCGTCTTCTTGATTACTCTGTTGCCTAAGACTTCCGGACAATAAAACCCGACACCTCCTTGGGATAGTTTATCGCCCTTTCTGAATAAATAAATTTACCAGATGAGAGAATTATAGTTTACTTCTTATTGAGCTCCAGAATCTTATTTTTATTTTCGGTCCTCAGTATTCGTTCATTGTTGCCAGGACATAGCGTTTGGGTTGGCAGCTAGAGCCTACTTGGCCCCAAAGTACCGATGAAAGATTTTGTCATAGATGCCACACCTGGTGGGGCTTTGACATTCGCGGTTTTTTCGTGAGTTAGTACAGGAAGATGCTCCTGTCCATCTCCTTCCTGATATTTTATGTTTGCTGTCTACTTTTATAACACCCATTGGACTTTTAGTATTAAAGGTATGTTTGTATTTTATATTTTTTTTTATTAAACTATTTCTCGCTACGTATTTCCTTTATAATACAACGAATCATAAATCAAACATTCCGAACTATAACAACTACCAATGGGTCATACAAATGTTTGTAAGAGTGGTGGGAGGAATTAATCGTCATGTGTACATGAGCTACTTGCTCCACGGAGTCTGAATCTGAATAAAATATTTTCTCATCCACTTTTCATCTCTCCTTGGCGGGGATTGCCAGTTATCAAAATTCTAACGGGAAAGCGAAATGTTTTCTCGAGCGACGTCGAACCGATCATGAATCATTTATAAATGCAAATGGCATTTGTTGTCAACCGTCCGCGATTGTTCACGTTCAGTTATCTTTAGCGTATTGAGCCGGGCCGCGTGAATGATTTATTTATATTGCGTGAAGCCAAAGTTTTAAGTGATATTTACGTTTCACAATTTCGATACTGGAACACAATCAAATAGAATTATTTTAACGCTCTCTACCCACTTTGATGACCCACTCAGATTACAGTTTGCAATCATGAACATCATTTTATCATGTGTGTGCATGTGTGAATGTGTGTGTTAGAGGTTGACATAGCAGAGTGTACACAGTTTTTAATGTCTGGTCGCGAGGCAAAACACGTGTCATGCTCTAGATGTTGGTTGTTGTGTGGGTCGGTAGTGCTTGCTAAGGCAGGTGTGCTTTAGGCGCTCGAGGGAAGGAGTGCTTCTAATCTTCTCTGAAATAAGAGCTGAGGGAAATCTGCGTAGAAAACATTATAAGTGTAAGGACTTATGGCGTCTGAAAAATCATTTGGCAATAAGATGAGAATTGGAATATATTTTATTTTACTTTTATTTTACTGGTCTAGTTTTATTGTTTAGGATATCCAAAGTATAAGCTGGAGTCTTCTAGGATAACTAGTGTATCTGTTAGTCTGTCTGTCCAACTGGCTAATATTAAGCACTACGAGCCCAGGTATGGTAGTAAGCAGCAGTTACTTATTAAAGTTACTTAAATAAGTAATAGTTTTAAACGTGGTAGAGCCAAGCGGCGGCTAATGGTACCACGGCCTCGCAGAATACCGGAGTGAAGTAGAGGAATCTTTTACTTCTGCGTTTCGTTCGGTATGTGAGGTAACCGGAGGCCCACATCCCCTTCCCATCCCCCTCCTCATCCTTCCTCCCATCTCCCTAATATCCTTAAAGGCCGGCAACGCACCTGCGGCACCTCTGATGTTTCCGTAGGCGATGGTAATGACTTATCATCAGGTGAACCGCTTGATCGTTTGCCGCTTTTCTCATAAAAAAAAATAGCTGCTACTTATTTAAGGTCCCGTGGAAAGCACCAATACCACGCCCTTGTATCTCGCTAGACGACCTCGTAACTTAATGGATAGTTTATCTGACTATTGTACCTGGGGTTCTGGTTTCGAATCCCAACCGAAGCTTACATTTGTACACTAAGCTATTCATTCACATTCATATGATATTATTGGATGTGCAGTTAACCTTTTTTAATGCTAATTATTATGTAATTATTTTTTTATAAAGCTTCCCAACGTCGAAAACTTTTAACGTTAAGGAACTTTCAGTAGAACCATTCGTCACATGTCAGTTGAAAGAGACTGTTGATAAAGCCACGACCGTCATATATCAATTACCTTCATAGCAAAGTAAGAAGAACTTATCGCAAGTTAAAATGTTCTTTAGTAAATAGAGTTAAAGTTCAATATACAATAAGTTCACGACTCGTTAGCAGGGCGTGATAATCCAATGTTGAAACAGGGATTTAAGTAATAGTTTTAAACGTGGTAGAGCCAAGCGGCGGCTAATGGTACCACGGCCTCGCAGAATACCGGCGTGAAGTAGAGACATCTTGTGCTTCTGCGTTTCGTTCGGTATGTGAGGTAACCGGAGGCCCACATCCCCTTCCCATCCCCTCCTCATCCTTCCTCCCATCTCCTAATATCCTTAAAGGCCGGCAACGCACCTGCGGCACCTCTGATGTTTCCGTAGGCGATGGTAATGACTTATCATCAGGTGAACCGCTTGATCGTTTGCCGCTTTTCTCATAAAAAATAGCTGCTACTTATTTAAGGTCCCGTGGAAAGCACCAACACCACGCCCTTGTATCTCGCTAGACGACCTCGTAACTTAATGGATAGTTTATCTGACTATTGTACCTGGGGTTCTGGTTTCGAATCCCAACCGAAGCTTACATTTGTACACTAAGCTATTCATTCACATTCATATGATATTATTGGATGTGCAGTTAACCTTTTTTAATGCTAATTATTATGTAATTATTTTTTTATAAAGCTTCCCAACGTCGAAAACTTTTAACGTTAAGGAACTTTCAGTAGAACCATTCGTCATATGTCAGTTGAAAGAGACTGTTGATAAAGCCACGACCGTCATATATCAATTACCTTCATAGCAAAGTAAGAAGAACTTATCGCAAGTTAAAATGTTCTTTAGTAAATAGAGTTAAAGTTCAATATACAATAAGTTCACGACTCGTTAGCAGGGCGTGATAATCCAATGTTGAAACAGGGATTTAAGTAATAGTTTAAATTCACAAGGTGTTATAATTATGACAGTTGAACATTATTTCTCGACATTAATACTTCTTTGTGTGCTTATGTGTTTAAGTATAGTACGATTGATAAGTAAGCACACAAACATTAATGACATTCACGTTCTTTATACATTTATCAAACATTCTTCGATTGACTTATGACCTTGTTATATAACAGCTGGATTATGTCATATTGTCGGACCTCACATATCCATGAAATATTCTTTTTATTACTCAGGCATACGACTATTCTCACGTTGATTTACTTCGGGTGGTTAATTAAACACAACTTTAAACAATTATGGTGTTTCCGGTTCCGTAGCTCAGTTCACACGTATACTATGAAATTAATAATAAAAAATTAAAGCCCGTAAATGTCCAATTTGCTGGGCAAAGGCCAACTTCTCTAATATCTTCGTAATGAATTTACACTCTCAAAATTTCTATTAACAATTTTAGTGGGCACCAGGGATCGAACACAGGTCAATCGCGATACTAAAGCGAGCGCCCTTCACCACTTGGCTATCACGACTCTTGAAATTAATGATACATGTAGATGATGATATAAATATTCAATTAAAATATTCAATTAAAGTAATAAATTAAATTACTCCGCACTAGAGCAACATAAAACATAATCAACAAATATTTAATGGAGGGTTTTGCTCAGTAGCGGGATATTTAAGGCTCTTACTTTACTATATCATCTATACTTTTTTGTCATGTTTAACATTTAGCCAAGCGGCGGCTTTAGCTACTGCTCGAATGGACCGGCTCGACCGGATTGATACCACGCCTCGCAGAATACCGGCGTGAAGTAGAGACATCTTGTGCTTCTGCGTTTCGTTCGGTATGTGAGGTAACCGGAGGCCCACATCCCCTTCCCATCCCCCTCCTCATCCTTCCTCCCATCTCCCTAATATCCTTAAAGGCCGGCAACGCACCTGCGGCACCTCTGGTGTTTCCGTAGGCGATGGTAATGACTTATCATCAGGTGAACCGCTTGATCGTTTGCCGCTTTTCTCATAAAAAAAAATAGCTGCTACTTATTTAAGGTCCCGTGGAAAGCACCAACACCACGCCCTTGTATCTCGCTAGACGACCTCGTAACTTAATGGATAGTTTATCTGACTATTGTACCTGGGGTTCTGGTTTCGAATCCCAACCGAAGCTTACATTTGTACACTAAGCTATTCATTCACATTCATATGATATTATTGGATGTGCAGTTAACCTTTTTTAATGCTAATTATTATGTAATTATTTTTTTATAAAGCTTCCCAACGTCGAAAACTTTTAACGTTAAGGAACTTTCAGTAGAACCATTCGTCATATGTCAGTTGAAAGAGACTGTTGATAAAGCCACGACCGTCATATATCAATTACCTTCATAGCAAAGTAAGAAGAACTTATCGCAAGTTAAAATGTTCTTTAGTAAATAGAGTTAAAGTTCAATATACAATAAGTTCACGACTCGTTAGCAGGGCGTGATAATCCAATGTTGAAACAGGGATTTAAGTAATAGTTTAAATTCACAAGGTGTTATAATTATGACAGTTGAACATTATTTCTCGACCTTAATACTTCTTTGTGTGCTTATGTGTTTAAGTATAGTACGATTGATAAGTAAGCACACAAACATTAATGACATTCACGTTCTTTATACATTTATCAAACATTCTTCGATTGACTTATGACCTTGTTATATAACAGCTGGATTATGTCATATTGTCGGACCTCACATATCCATGAAATATTTTTTTTTATTACTCAGGCATACGACTATTCTCACGTTGATTTACTTCGGGTGGTTAATTAAACACAACTTTAAACAATTATGGTGTTTCCGGTTCCGTAGCTCAGTTCACACGTATACTATGAAATTAATAATAAAAAATTAAAGCCCGTAAATGTCCAATTTGCTGGGCAAAGGCCAACTTCTCTAATATCTTCGTAATGAATTTACAATCTCAAAATTTCTATTAACAATTTTAGTGGGCACCAGGGATCGAACACAGGTCAATCGCGATACTAAAGCGAGCGCCCTTCACCACTTGGCTATCACGACTCTTGAAATTAATGATACATGTAGATGATGATATAAATATTCAATTAAAATATTCAATTAAAGTAATAAATTAAATTACTCCGCACTAGAGCAACATAAAACATAATCAACAAATATTTAATGGAGGGTTTTGCTCAGTAGCGGGATATTTAAGGCTCTTACTTTACTATATCATCTATACTTTTTTGTCATGTTTAACATTTAGCCAAGCGGCGGCTTTAGCTACTGCTCGAATGGACCGGCTCGACCGGATTGATACCACGCCTCGCAGAATACCGGCGTGAAGTAGAGACATCTTGTGCTTCTGCGTTTCGTTCGGTGAGTGAGGCAACCGGAGGCCCACACCCCGTCCCTATTCCTCTCCTCTTCCCTCCCATCTCCCAAATATCCTTAAAGACCGGCAACGTACCTGCAGCATCTATGGTGTTGCAGATGTATGTGGGCGACGAGAATCACTTACCACCAGGTGAACCGCTTCCTCGTTTGCCGTCTTTTCCATAAAAAAAAATGTTAGATAACGTAATTGAGAATAGCTTGGACGTTAAATTGCAAGTTAAAACAATTAAGAAATCTAAACTCGTTGAACTTTAAATGCTTGCAAAGCGAAATAGGCTTCTAATGACTAGACTTGAAATTCTAGTAAGTTTATCTCTTGGGCTTATAAACGTCGGAGCGCACTTGAAACTATTTATACATTTAATGTTCTTTGAATTTTAATCAATAATGTCTTTGTATATCGATTCAACTTCGTTTAAATTAGAGTGATTCATTCAGAGTGACTCGAATAAGACAAACATGTGCAGTGTAAATCGCGGTGGCTTTAGAATTATTAATGTTACAAGTTCGTTATTTGATTGTAAGGTTTGACCTATTCAAGTTCACTGACAAAACAGTGTAACAATGTGTCAAAAAAAGTGTTTATATTTTTTTGACACACACGTCTGGGTCATTGTAATGAATGTGCTTAAAATTTAGAATCACCCAATTCCTCTTTTTAAATGGGCTACTTCGCTGTTACAGTGCTTTGACTATGAAAGAAAGAAATAAAAAAAGAAAGATAGAATGATTTATTTGGTACACATATTTAAAATATTACGAATACAAAATATATAGATTAAAATAAATAATAATAAAAATATAACATTTAATACAGACAATAAAAATGAGTACGAAATAGGTCTCCAACGTCACCGACAACTATGGTAACACTGTTTTGGCATTAAGCCACAGAGTAAGTACTACTATGCTTACTCTGTGGAAAAAATCACAGTCGCCAGATTCAGCAGGATCGTATACGGCGTCGTTGCTGTAAACGATAAAAATATTATTATGAGTTTTAGTTTTAGCGTAACGACTAAAATACCCAACGGTTCGCCGCATCGCCCGGTCGAGCGGATTTGATGTCAAATTCGATGTGCAAGCGATCGAACCATCGTACCGGCAATAATAATAATAAAGTTCGGTGTGCTAATCGCCATTATTCGATTTAAGAGCGAACATTATTCGTTGTAAGGCCAAATGAAATTCGTTCATCTGTTAAAGCTCTAAACGAAAGGTCAGCCTGTCGGCACTCAATATAAGCTAACAGCGTTTGCTGGGTGCTACCATGGGCGCTGCAAAGCACCGGAAACGTCAGGATTAAAAAAATACCCTTAAAGTCGATAAAATCCGTAAATAATAATTTCTTTTCAAACGTGCAAACAGTTGTAAATACTACTATAGCAGAACCAACCTGATCGCATATTTCTTTTCATGGTAAATTCTAAGTCGCCCACGTACATCTGCAACATCAGAGGAGTTTCAGGTGCGTCGCCGCCCTAAAAGGATATTTGGGAGATGAGGAGGATAAGGAGGGGGAAGGAGAGTGGGAGAAGGCCTCCGTTTACCTCACTTAAATAATGAAAAACAAAACTACAAGATGCCTTAGGTAATTTTACGGTAAGAGCAACAAAGTACTTAGAATACCAAAAACTACATACATAAAAAACTTACGAAACTAAACTAACTCTAAACATAGATACCTAAATACTTTCATATATACATACACACATACAAACAAACATACATGCATACTTTGGATAGTAGCGATAATAGAATAATCATGTTACTTTAGAAGTCTAAAAAAAATGCACACGAACCAATCTTTTAAAAGAGCACTTTCTGGGCGCCTGTCTTATATCAACGAGCAAGGGATTCCATCCTATATATCCTACATCCTATATATAAGTTAAGTACACTAACTATAACTGTGTGCTTAAAATACTTGAAACATCTAAAAGAAAAAAAGCAAACAATTCCACTCGCGAGCTAGAAATTTCGTCTATTCCGAAATAGATAATTCATTGTACAGATTTGACCTGGTATTAGTTGCAATTAGGTGCATATTTTTGCCCGATTTTGTATCGGAAAAAAAAGGTATGTTATGCAGTAATTTCCATTATTTTCATATTGCGTGTAACGCAGTTAAACAAATCCTAATAAACAGGTTAAAACGTAAAGTTAATGTTGATACATTATTAATAATCACAAGATAATTTGAATAATAAATCTAATAAAGCCCTGCGATGTAATTGGCACGCCAAATTTAAATAAATATTTCGCACGATCCCGGCTCAATACGTCAAAGATAACTGAACGTGAACAATCGCGGGTGTTTGTTAACAAACAATAGCCATTTGTATTTATAAATGATTCATGAAACAATTCTTTGTTTTTTGACAAAACATTATGCGTGATTTTTGTCTAAGAAAATTGCCCCGTCCTAGATATAGTTTTACCAACATTCATCATTTCAGCCTGAACCTTCAGCAGTGGACTTGACGTGACTTATGTGGCGATGTTTGCTTCCCGTTGTCTGTCAGTGTATTTTGGAGTAGGAATTTTGCGTTTTTTTTTATAGAAGAAGGGGGCAAACGAACATGCGGCTCACCTGATGGTAAGTGAACGCCCAAGGACATCCACAACACCAGAGACACAGATGCGCTGCCGGCCAAAGTGATGATGATTCAATGGGTCAACCATGCTGGGATAATTCTTCGCTCTTCTTCTCTCATAGTCGGAAGTCGCTTACTCTCACTGGACCCGCGGGAAGAGAGTCGCAAATTTTCTTACATTACCTCAAGATACCATAATTGTATACAACGAACGCTGATTTTTTGTTGACCCTGACTCTGTTACTAAAGTATAATACTTCCCTTGAGTCGAGTCATAGTCGGCTGAAAATCTACTTCGCCCACCAGTGGTAATGTGAATTCAGCTCAATACATGGCGTCTTTCACAAGCGTCGCTTTCCAACTGCCTAGTGGCGAATGGTTACATCAGGCGGGAGAAATTGTGAAACGTTAATTCTGAATTACACACCAATTGTGTTGTTTCTGTGAAGTTATGACGTTGATTGATAATAAAATAAGGTGCTGCAACCTGTAAATATTGCAGCTTAACGTTTGCTAGGCGTGGATCTCTTCACTTCTTCGTTGTTGTTTCTTCTGACTCGACCGAGGCAGGTACCGGCGTGAGTAGTAGAAGCATCCTGTGCTTCGTTCGTTCGGCGATTGAGGTAACCGGAGGTCTACTTCCCCCTCCCACTACCCCTCTTCCCATAGTCTCCTCATCACCCAAATATCCATAAAGGCAAGCAAAGCACCTGCAGCTTCTCTGGTGTTGCAGGTGTACGTGGGCGACGGTAATCTCTTTCAATCAGGTGCACGTTAGCCTCCATAACTTAAAAAAAAAAATGTTCTATACGGAAATCTTAGTCAATGCTCCAATCCAGGCTATTAAAGTATTGGGACCTCTGACTATCCATTATGTAATCACTGTGTATGACTAGTGTATCTAGTCTTTCACTCTCTCTCTCTCTCTCTCTCTTTCTCTCTCTTTCTCGTTTTTTCATTTTGGGTTATTTAGATATATACTCCTCTGGTCTCGTATACATGTACAAAGTACTAAAAAATAAATACAAAGATTATAACCCAACCAAACGCAAGCCCTTGGCAGGGGAGACCAGACGGCTGAGGGTTAGGAAGAAAGGGAAAGAAACCGGCGGACGATGCGAGCGGTATCGAGGAGCACCATCTTCTGCGTTTGAGCTCGGAGCGGTCTATCACGGAGTACCAGCCGCCTCAGCTGTTCCCAAAGGCTCGCTGTATTATCATATCGTATAATATTATCATTCCCTATGGGACACGAACTACGTATTAAAATTAAAAAGGTCTCTTTGGACTTGGGAATAACGAAACATCAGTACGGTTATTTCATAATATTATGTTATCATACTGTATATTACTCGGTTCTTTATTTTTATATTTCGTACGAGTAATACAATTTGTTCATTTCTTAGATAGAAAGTGCTCGTGGCCGCAGGCGATGTATTCTGAAAGACATGGCAGCCTTATACAAGCCACTGGTTATTGCTAACAGCAAAGTTGCATTTGTGTAGAACAAACTTTGCTACAAACTTGTGTTGGTTTTTAGGCTTCCGTACGGAGCTCCATTACTAATCTTACGTCATCTGTACGTCCGTCTATCCTACATTTAAAGGACAGTGTCTTTTGTAATCTAATGGATAGCGATTGTATAAGTTACGAAAACCCAAAACGGGTGTCTCTTTACAAGAAACGTATTTTGTCTCTATCGTAATACATATAAATGTTAAACTTGGTATGATTAAAGAACAAAATAAAACAACAAATTAATAATAAAAACTGGCCAAGTGTGAGTCGGGCTCGCGCTAAGGATCTCTAGAATTTTTAGTCGTGGTAGAGCCAAACAACAGTTTTTGCTGCTGTCCGAATGGGCAGAATACCGGCGAGAAGTAGAGGATTCCTGTGCTTCTGCGTTTCTTTCAATGAGTGAGGTCCATCCTCCTTCTCATTCTCCCTCCTATCTCTCAAATACCCTTAAAGGCCGGACACGAACCTGCAGCATCTCTGGTGTTGCAGATGCACATGGGTGACGGTAATCACTTACCATCAGATGAGTCGATGCTCGTTTGGCGCCTTTCTCATAAAAAAAAATCATCATCATCATCATCATCATCATCATTTCAGCCTATTAGAAGTCCACTGCTGAACATAGGCCTCCCCCAAAGATTGACACGAAGCACGGTCCTGAGCCACCTGCATCCATCGACTTCCCGCAACACTGCGCAGGTCGTCACTCCATCTTGTGGGGGGTCGTCCTACACTGCGTTTGCCCGTACGTGGCTGCCACTCGAGAACCTTTTTTCCCCAGCGGTTGTCAGTTCTGCGAGCTATGTGGCCGGCCCATTGCCACTTCAGCTTGCTGATCTTTACGGCTATGTCGATTACCTTAGTTCTGCTGCGGATATTATCGTTGCAGATTCTATCACGCAGAGAAACACCGAGCATAGCCCTTTCCATAGCGCGCTGAGCAACTTTGAGCTTCCTCATACGGGCTGCAGTGAAGGACCAAGTCTCGGATCCGTATGTCATCACTGGCAACACGATTGTATACTTTCGTCTTGAGGCTTTGCGGTATACTCGACGAGAAGATATGACGTAGTTTCCCGAACGCAGCCCAGCCGAGTTGGATTTGTCGATTGACCTCTGAGTCAAAGTTGGACTTACCTAATCGGACAATTTGTCCCAGGTATACGTACTCGTCTACAACTTCGAGCCTATTGTTCCCAACAACAACCGGTATTGGTGTGACATGCTTGTCCATGTTCATCTTAAGACCAACCTGTTGGGAGACGTTATTGAGGTCATTGAGCATTGTACTAAGCTCCTCCAGCCATAAGAACTATGTCGTCGGCAAATCGAAGGTGAGTGATGTATTCGCCATTGATGTTGATACCGTATCCTTTCCAGCTCAGCTGCTTGAAAACATCTTCCAATGCAGCGGTGAAGAGTTTCGAGGATATAACATCACCCTGTCTTACACCTTTCTGCAGTTGGATTGGTTTCGTACTCTGATTCTGTACTCGGATAGACATCGTAGCCTCATTGTGCAAACACCTCAGCACTTCGATATACCGAGAGTCTATCTGGCACCGCTGGAGAGACTGTAGCACCGCCCAAATTTCGACTGAATCGAAGGCTTTCTCATAGTCCACATACGCCAGACATAATGGCAAATTGTACTCCTCGGCCTTTTGTACAATCTGGCGAAGAGTATGTATGTGGTCTATGGTACTATAGCCTAGGAATTAAACAGCTTCTGAAGGACAACAAGTATCGGTTTTCCACCCGCTTTCAGAAGCTCAGCTGTAATTCCGTCCCTACCCGGCGCCTTGCCGTTTTTAAGCTGTTTGAGAGCCATCCTAATCTCGCTCAGACTGACGTCCGGGATGTTATCGGAGTAATGTCGGATAAGCTTGGCTCTTGGGTCGTTACTCACATCAGTGTGTGGTTTCAATGACGTTGTGTACAGCTGTCCGTAAAATCTCTCGATCTCACTCAAAATCTCGGCTCCAGCGGAAATGACTGCGCCGCTTTCGGTCTTCAGCTTGGTCAGTTGGCTCTTTCCGGTAGACAGATCTCTGGCGAAGACTTTGGGGCCGTGGTTCCGCTCTATCGCGTTTTTAATACAGGCTGTATTGAATTTGCGTAAGTCTTGCCTCATACATTTGGAGATCTGTCTATTCAGTAGCCGATACGCTGACGCATCCGTTGTAGACTGCAGCTTTATCTCACGCCTGGCTTTCATGAGTTTAAGAGTGTGATCAGAGAGCTTTTGGGGCTTGTTCGCGGGTCCTGCAAAACTTAGCTCCTACCGCATGGACAGTTTCCACTAGCCTGCTATTCGTATCGTCCACTGTAACGCAACCGTCTAGGCACTGAAAGCGATTATGCAATTCGAGCTGAAAGCTCTCGGGGTTCTGGATAAGGGCACGTGGTGGGCGGAGCGTAGACTTCACCAGACGAGACCGCTCGTGCCTAATGTTAAGGTTCAGTGTGCCTCTTACCATTCGGTGATCACTGCCGGTTTTTACCCTAGTGATCACAGAGACATCACTGAACAGCTGACGCTTGGTCGTCATGATGAAGTCGATCTCATTTTTTGTGGTACCGTCCGGGCTCATCCATGTCCACTTCCTGTGGGGCCGCTTCTGGAAATAGGAGTTCATCATAAAGAATCCCTCCTTTGCCATGAAGTAAGCCAGCTGTTGCCCTCTTGGGTTCCGTTGCCCTACTCCAAAGTTCCCCACTATCAGCTCATCGCCTTTTTTCGTACCTAGTTTGCGTTAAAGTCTCCCATCAACACCGTGTAGTGAGTCTTAGAGCAATGCATGGCTCTTGAAATATCCTCATACATTGCCTCCACTTCATCATCAGGGTGTGTCGAGGTTGGTGCGTATACCTGTATGACCTTCATCGAATACCTTTTGGTTATTCTGAGTTTAAGGTACGCGACCCTACTCGACACACTTCCGATTTCAATCACGTTGTTGATGAGAGACCTGTGGACGATAAACCCGATACCATCTTGGGACAGATGGTCACCCTGCCGGTAGTAGTCCAAGTTACCGGATTTTAGGATTATAGAGTCCTCTCCCTGTCTTCGGACTTTAGACAACCCTATTATACTCCAGTGTAACTTGCTTACTTCTTTTTCCAGTTCTAGTATCTTCTCGTCGGTCCTCAATGTGCGGGCGTTATGTGTTGCCAGGTCCAGTCGTTTGGGTTGGCAGCTAGAAATCAGCCGGTGATTCTTCGCACCCCCTGCCTCGCCGTTACCATGGCTGCCACCATAGCCAGGACTAGCGAGGCCGCCGGAGACTGGGGGCCATTGCTTTATAAACTTATAGCGCACGGTACTTATAAAAAAAAATTAATGAAGGTAAATACAATACCGAAATATATGTAAACATTATAGTATAATGAAATATATGTAACATAACAGATATTGTGAGTTTGTATGGAACCGTCGGTGCACGACTCTTGACTCGCACTTGACCGGTTTTTAATAATATTGGAGTGACAGTCGAGGTAACATTTCTATTAAACTAATACATTTGTAGAAAGACTTGTGATATGTCTTATATAAAACTTATTAACGTTGAGGTATAAGCAAATAAAGAAAAAGAAACTCAACAAAAACGCAGAATCAAAAATGTAGAGATATTTTAGCAGCGCCAGAAATAAAGTCGCAGATATTCCACGTCTGCGTCGGGGGTGTCATTTGAAATGTATATTTCCTCATGCGGCATTATTTAAAGTACTTGTAATCCACCGACATTGTTTCCAGCCGAGTGAGAGACTAACTTAATTCGGCGGTGTCGTTTATAAATGAGGAAGATGAGCTCAGTAGAGCAGGGTAGGTTTTGCGTAGCTCTGTTACACGCACGTCTTTTCTTTTAGACGTGAATAATCTTTAATATTTCCATTGTCAAATTTAATTAAGGCGTCCCTGGACTTTTGTAACAAAGCGTAATAAGAGATGATGTAATTTATTCTTAAAGACGTTGTCTTCGTGAAATCCGTAGTGTGGCTTATGTCCAGCAGTGGACTACAGGATGCTTTCAATAAAGGCAATGCTCGCTAAAGTGATAATAATACTTTACTAGGCGGTAAAACTTTTTTTCTATCCTAGGTTTCCTCTGGATAGATTCCAGCATCTCACTTATTTCTGCAGCAAACTTTGCAATAATTGTATTATAACAGACTGTGAAACATTGCATCTTAGTTTCCGTTTTAAGGCGACAATTGTTTACAGAAGCTGGTTTTTCAAATCAATATTTTATAAAAATATATTGCAAGATATCCCGTAAAAATGTGCAACTATATTTGTGACCTGTTTTAAATACAAAAATTAAAAAAAATATATTTTTGGTAAAAAAAATTTTAACCCCTCTACTAGACATATGGCTCTACTAATAGAAGGATTTACCACAGTCACTACTATCAGCAAGTGAGTTGACGATCGAATGACCTGACCCTTTACTCCTTCTTCTTCTTTTAGTCTATGGCATTAGTAAAATTCTGCCAACGTCATGACGGTCCGGGAGTGCAGGTGACACCCCTCCGGAAATTACACCTCTTTGCTCCTACTATAGTCCACTTACGGAACGAAGACTCGGTCTTTCACTGCAGGCCGCAAGAGGAAGCTCAGTGTGCTATAAAAAGAGCTATGCTCGATGTTTGCAACTATGATATCCGCAGCAGAACAAGGGTAACCGATATAACCTTTAGGATTAGCAAGCTGTAGTAGCAATGAGCCGGCCTCATACCTCGCAGAATTGAAGACCGTTGGGGAAATACGATTCCCTAGTGGTAGCCACGTATAAGCAAACGCAGTGTGGGACGACCCCCCACAAGATGAGAGAGTGACAACCTGTGCGGTGTTGCTGGAAGTCGATGGATGCAGGTGGCTCGACCGAGCTATGTGATAGTCTTTGGGGGAGACCTATATTCAGCTGTGGACTGAAATGATTATAATGAATGACCATACGATACAGCTCGAATCAAATAAGGCCTATCACAAGTCTACTACGACTTGGTAATAACTGTCAAAATTTGCGACATAGCACAATGCAGAGCGACAATATCGCTGTCTTATATATGGAGGTTCCACACTGTATTTTTTTGGTACAGGGGGCAAAGGAGCAAGCGCCTTACCTGATGGGAAGTGATTACCGTCGCTCACATACATCTCCAACACCGGAAGAGCTGCAGGTGCGTTGCCGGCCTTTAAGGATATTTGGGAGATGGGAGAGATGATGCGGATGGGGCTCTACTTCACGCCGGTACTCTGCGAGGCCGTGGTACCAACCCGGACGAGCCGGTCCTGGCTGTTTATCTACCTTTCACAAATCCCAACGCTAAGTTCATGATGCTTAACATTTTATCACTTTTACAGATAAATTTTAATCAGAATTACTAAATATCGCTGTTACATTTAGTAAGCTTCTGATTTATATCAATGTTGCTGGGCTTTAAAGATCCAACCATCACGCAATCATGGTATGTCACTCTAAATATCTATCGCAACTATTGAAAATAGTTTGAAATCGATCGTAACAGACATTCAATAGAAAAATATATACATTTATAGCTTTGATGCACTTTTAGTAGTTTAGTTCTCTGTGAGAGATAACGATGAAATGAGATCGTAGATGGCCGCTGGCAATAAAGACGATGAAGTTGTGTCTTCGAATGGCCTCAGGACGTCACAGGGTATGCTGTCCCCGAGGACAGAAACAACATGAGTCATATTCGTACCATTATAGTAGGCTGATGGCTACTTCCAGTTTTTAAGTTACTAATTTATTGTTAAAAAGGCATAGCAACATTTCAATGAAAATTGATGAATATTTAGTAAGCTTCTGATTTAAATTTATCTGCTAAAGTGGTAAAATGTTAAACACCCTGAACTTAGCGTTGGGATTTGTGAAAGGTAGAAAAACAGCCAGAGCCGGCTCGTCTGGGTACCACGGCCTCGCAGAATACCGGCGTGAAGTAGAGCCCAACTCCCCCTCCTCACCCCTCTCCCCATCATCTCGCCCATCTCCCAAATATCCTTAAAGGCCGGCAACACACCTGCAGCTCCTAAGGTGTTGCAGATGTATGTGAGCGACGGTAATCACTGACCATCAGGTGAACCGCTTGCAAGTTTGCAGCCTTTCCCATAAAAAAAAATGCCTCTACTGATCTCTAAAATGCTTACTTTCCAGCAGAGCCGTGGCTGTAATTCGATTTTTTCTACTCTATTTTTCGTCCTGTATGATCTGTTTGTTTGTTTGCCTCCTTACCTATAAAAAAAATACACCATTATACCTCAAGAATTGATAATCTTTAAAAAAAAAAACGTCATATCTTCTCATCGAGTATACCGCAAAACCTCAAGAGCAAAGTATACAACCAGTGCGTGTTACCTGTGATGACATACGGATCCGAGACTTGGTCTTTCACTGCAGCCCGTATGAAGAAGGTCAAAGTTGCTCAGCGCGCTATGGAAAGCGCTATGCTCGGGTTTTCTCTGCGTGATAGAGTCTGCAACGATGATATCCGCAGCAGAACTAAGGTAACCGACATAGCCGTAAGGATCACCAAGCTGAAGTGGCAATGGGCCGGCCACATAGCTCGCAGAACTGACAACCGTTGGAGAAAAAACGTTCTCGAGTGGCAGACACATACAATCACACGCAGTGTGGGACGTTCTCCACAGTTTTGCGGGAAGTCGGTGGATGCAGGTGACTCAGGACCGAGCTTTGTGGCAATCTGTGGGGGAGGCCTATGTTCAGCAGTGGACTTGTGATAGGCTGAAATGATGATGATGAAAAAAAAACGTCATTTAGCGTAATTTCTGTTGTAAAAAATCTGAAATGAGTACAGACCGTCGAAAACGTTTCGTTTAAAAAAAATATGGTTATGGCAAGATAAACAGAAATTGGTGATTTATAGTAACCGGTTTAATATTAGGCGGGCGTTCAAAATACTATAATAAGAATGGACGAGCGGGAAGCTATTCAACGATATTGCAAACGTATCCCTTCTCACTTCTGTCAAACCCTAATAAAATATATCGCAAATATGTCCGAAAGGAAATATTACATAATACCTTACTTAGCAATGAAATGCTATTTGAAATTATTATATTTCGATGATTTCGCTACTTGTTAATTTCGTTCAATAAACTTTAACTTTTTAAATCAAATTTACAAAATTAGCAGCCTGTCTTAAGTTCCACAGCTGGACTATAGTCGCGTTCTGTTTGGCCTTTACCTAATCTCAAATATTAGAGCAAGTTTTAGAATCCGCCACCCAGCTCTAATGTGGCTAGGCAGACATCAAACGTCCTTGCAACACATTTTTTGTATTATTTCTCAGAGATTCTGCTCTCCACGGAATGTTTTCCTTCAGCCCCGAGCATGTGATAAATTCAGCAACAAAATTCCTCGAAGATCGGACCCTGATCATAGGCACCACTACACTTCCACCGCTCACAAGAATGATGAAGAACACAAGAAGATAAATATGTTATTCTCTAATTCAATAAAATTGTATATACAGCGGCGTGAGAAACGATGGATATTTCAAGTTGACTTTCAAGACCCTTTTCTTCCATACCTTATTCTTTAGGAACACATAAATTCTTTATAAGTATAATATAATCCAAGAGTAGTTTGCTACTTTCTTATGAGGTAGGTGACAGCGATGAAGTATTCGCATAATTTCAAAATACAGATTAAAATAAATTTCGATTGTACTCCTGATAATTATTCCAATACAAATACACACACAATCACTTCTAGTTTTGATGTTAACGTTTTAACAATCTACCTTTCGCTAGATTTTTGTATTTTCGCTGGAGTTAGTTTTGTCTATCATTAATTAGCTAGCATATTTACCACGTGCTCAGCGGTGAAGAAAGACATCGTGAGGAAACATGCATGTCTGACGAATAATAAAAAATATAATTTCGATGATATCCCGCTAACATGCATTGGAGCAGCGAGGCGAATCTTTCCCGGCTCCAACACCCTCTCAGATATTTGAGAAGAAGGCCTTTGCTCAGCAGTGGGCATTTACCGGCTGCTACTACTTTTTGCAACTGCTACACTTCAGTATTGCGAGTTTATAACAATAACCGCATGAACCGGATAATATAAAAAAATCGATTCATTGGATCGATTTTATCTTTTTGATATTCATATCTCATAATAACCCCTGAGTATTTGTTCAAAGTTTGAGGATAATTGGAACTCAAACAAGTGGGAACGTTTGCCGCCTTTGAAAGCACGTTTCAATTGAAAAGTAATACCATGGCAAACTTGATTATTTCAGCTGTACGCTCTGAATCAATTTATAATATTTGATTTGCTCAGGCTCAGTATAGTACAAGTATGTTTACGTTATACGTCTGAACAGGAGTTTTAATAAATTTGCTTCCACACATTTAATCTATAGTGTTAGTGTCCATGCGGTAGCATAAGAAGCTGCCGCCTCCTTTCTTCCTGTGTGTGTCGTAAGAGGCGACTTAGGGAAAAGCCATGAAACCAGGAAACTTTTAAGGAGACCGATGACGGGACGAGGGATTTGAGCAGCGTGGGACGTGAGACGTGCGAGGAGTCTGCTCCTGCGATTGCCAAATCGCTTGCCGAGCGTTTCTCCTCCTCATGAGAGAGGCCTTTTTTCTGCAGTGGGCTATCAGGCTGATAAGGATTAGTTAAAAAATTAGTAAAGATTGGGAAGTGAGAATGAAGGATAGTTAACGCTTTGTTTGTTAAAACGAATTTTTCATATTATTTGTTTAAGTTATGTTATCAGTGGTTAGGTTCATTCTTTTATGCATCTTTTTTTAATTAGATATAAAAATAGTTTAATTTTAGAACCAACAACATCTATATCAATTCGCGTTATATATTTATTGCAACAGACCCCTGGTAAAATGGACGTCAAGTTTATTATTCGAAATATTTAATTAATGAAACTAATTATTGTACGGATATTATCTTTACATATAATAAACGTTGGTGCATCTGTCTCTGATCGTGTAACTTCTAAACGTCCCGACCGATCAAGGTCATATTCATAGAAAATGGACTATTGATAGACTAACGAAGAAAAATAAAAAAAGATAGACACAAAGTCTTTTTCTACGTCTCTACTAGGTGGTACACTTCTCGGCTTAGGAGTCGTATGGCGGGCCTCTGCATACTTACCACCACCTTAGTCATTTCTGTCGCTAATCAGCAACGCACAGACTGTTCTCCAGTCAGAAAGGGTATAGAGAGCCAGTATAATTACGGACTGTGACATTCCATCTTTGTCCACAAGGATGACAACGTATTTGTAACCATGTTCGTTTGCTGTTGATTGCAGATGTCCATGGGCTGCATCATTTCCCTGGTCCATTTACTATCAGATGGTTTAAGCGTGGTAGAGATAAGCGGTGGTTTTTGCTCCCGCTCGGATGGGCCGGCTCGACCGGGTTGTTACCACGCCTCGCAGAATATCGGCGTGAAGTAGAGAACTCTTGTGCCTCTGCGTTTCGTTCGGCGAGTGAGGTAACCCGTGTCCCACTCCCTATCCCCATTCCCCTCTTCATCCACCCTCCCAGCTCCCAAATGCCCTTAAAGGCCGGCAACGCACCTGCAGCACCTCTGGGGTTGCAGATATACGTGCGCAACGGGTAATCACTTACCATCAGGTGAACCGCTTGCTCGCTTGCCGCCTTTCTCATAAAAAAAGATGGACCTTTAGCTCGTTTGTCACTCAAAATCAATAAAAAAAAAACCTCTGTAATTGCCATCGCGTTGCTCGGGCTGGCTAAATCGGAGCGAAATTGATGTTAGCAATTTGTTCTTGTTCAATTCGTAACAGATATTGTTTAATATACTTCATTCAGGCGTACCTGACCTTTGCGTTATTTTGTTTACATTTTTAGATAGTTAAGTGAACTGAATATGTATGGTGCATCCAAATAAAAGTTCATTAACATTTTCTCAATGGTATTTAAAAATAATGACCCTTATTTTTAATACTCTAGCGAGAAGGGATATTATTACGTTTAATTTCCTTTTTATATTCCCGATGTTTCGAGCGCTTTACAGCAGCCGTGGTCACGAGAGGACTGGGGTCTTAGACGTAGCCTACAAAACCAATCGTACATAAGCGCCAAAAAAATATTTTTTAACGCTCCACGTAGCCGGATTCAGCTCGACCTCCTGATCCTTTCGGCTATTGTGGGGTTGGGATAGTGCGAGTGAACCGACCCCGCTCTCGCCATCCCGCTTACCAGTCTGTTGTATTGTTTGCTGTAGACTTCCAATCCACGCTTTTTGATAAACAGATGATCAGTGAAACATATCATAAATTCGAGACAGTTCATTTTGATTCGTGCATATTTTCTCATATTATAATGATAAAATTTGAGTTTCTGAATACCAGTTGCGTCACTTGCGACAGTTGGACCGATATTCACAATTCAACCGCATTACTCCTAAGTGATACTGAGAGACAGAAATATGAGAAACAGTTGAAAAATTAGCTGTACCTCGACAATGGAATTACTAATTGTTTCGACACTTCAAGAATTTTATGATTAATACAATCGTATGTGACCTTGTGAAGCTGGCGCAGCTCTCTATTATATTGTAAAAATGTGAGCGTAAATTCTGCTGAAGCTGATTATTTCTAAACCACACTATCATAAAGAATACGAAATTGTTAACAATGTAATATCACGAGAATCTTAATGGTCTTACATAACAGTTTCAGCGACAGTACATGTGACGTCACATGCATACGTAATGTGCGACAAAGCAAAGAGATTGCGAACAGAGGAGGAGATTTTTTTTACATTAAACTGGATTAACCAACTCGTCCCGTAACCATTCCTACGGAACCTCATTCTAAGCAAAAGGTCTTAAGTATTCTGAGGAAGTTAACGCATCACGACTGTGGTATATTCAACAGCGTATATTCAACACCGGAACAATTCATAGGATATTACGTTTTGAAACTTTTGGCGGAGCGGTCACGTTTTTAGAACAACGATGTAGGAATTTTATATAGCTTGTACGTGCCGATGTAAATATACTTTGTATATTATTTCACTGCATAGTAGAACAGTAAAATGTTATTAAACATGTGTCCGTCCATGGTATGCATAGTAAGTTATAATTTACAATCGGCTGTCAAAAATCTGTTATAGTATCTGCTACTTGTTGTAGCAGTTCAATTACTAAACAAACCTAAAACCCACTTGCATAGATTTTTTCCATTCCTCCTCTCTTTTTTTTAATTTTCCGGCAACCATATTTAAATATTGTTCTCCGTGTCACACAAACAATGAAGACGAATCTAACGACATCTCATTTGTTGAAATCTATCAAGCCGTTTAGGCTACAGGATGTGCCAAAGAAATAGATACACATAAATAAGTACTTAGATACTTATATACATTACATGCATTGCTCTCTTTGTGGGTTAATCGGGTTTTTTTTTTTATAATTCCTTGTGCGTCGTCTAAGGATAAAATAAGCGATTTGTGCAAACCATCGCACTGCCTTACCCACATACAATTGTAAATAACCCCCCTGAGTATGAAAGACCTGTAGACTATGTATAACGCGATTAAGCGACAACGACAAACAAATTTAAGAGCTTCATGTATCAGTTCATGGTAAGGTAAGGTACCTTGTAAGATCAACGTAACACCAAACAGGATCATTATATTCGATCATTCATATAGTATACTGATGGTACGAACGCAGGCCACAATTCCAATGAAATTATGTATTTTTAAGTAACCAAAATGAGGCTGATGTCCTCCTGATCGATTTAGACCAGAGCGAAAACTTTAAAACATGTTTCGAATATATTTGTCACTACACTACTTTCACAGAATATATGAGTATGGGCAAAAAAAACTCATCTCTACCTTCTCATATCTGAGGTTTATCTCTTTGAGTTTCTCTCTTTTCTCTGCGGCTTTTGAGATATGATTTGAGAAAGAGTCTGACGCTTATCCCAGATGCAACGCAAAAAAGCGGACCTAATCCTAAACCTAATTTATTTGTGTTGATTTTTTTTTTTTATCATGCAAAATGTGTTTTTATATCTTTCACTAAATACATTGTTTTTCTTACTTATTTTCGAACCTTACAATTAGTGTTTCAAAAAATTATTTCTGTGTGTGCTGGATTCGTCTGGATCCGAACCAAGAAGTTTAACAGCCAGGTACGCTGACTAATTAGCTACGCTAAAAAATATCGAAACGGGAACTTATATTAATCCCCAAGACAAAACATTTCAACAAAAGAAAATATTATTTCATAATTCGAGGAAAACTTTGAATATTAGAGACTAAATGTGGATGCAAATTAGTAAACACCCCTTGAGATATGAGGTAGCGTTGGCAAGCAAATGTTGACATTTATACACAGATATTTTTGTTACAGCAGAGTTCTTTTTTTTTTTTATTGTTATTAGATAAACTTTCATTTGAAGCACTAGTATTACTATGATATATTTATGTCAACATTTTAAATATTTACATCACTGTCGACCGCTTGGCTTGTCCTCGACTTAATTTCCACTAATGGTAAATGGTCGATAAGAGGTATATATAGAATATAACTATCTGAATATCTATCTGGGATTATCATAACTTATTTAAACACCGATATATGGGCTATAATTCGATCTGGGCCTTCAGATTAACTCGTGTTACACATTGTACATCGTTAAAAACAACCTTGACAAAAGTAAACTATATTCTTACCATTTTATAACTAGTCAAATAGTTTTATATTTACAGAAGTATCTTTTTAAAAAATATCAGAAGATATAGATGACATTTAAAATTGTTTTTTTTTTTTATTTAAATGTCATGAAAGGGGCAAATTGAATGTGCTGCAGATGGTCGAAAAGAGGTCACGATGTAGTATATTATATAGGATTATCACGATTTATTTAAATACCGAAGATGGGCTGTAGGTCCAACTAGGCTTTCAGATTAACGGATATTTACAATTGTGCTTCATCGTTCAACACAAATAGATAAAAGTAAGCTGAAACTACCGCCATTTTTCAACATGTAAAAAAAAGTTTATTTAATTTGAATGTCATTAAAGGGGCTTCAATTAACATTAACTCACCGACTGGAAACACCGCAAAGCCTTTGATGCAGAATCAATGTCACAACAGGATCGGTCGCCGTATCCGAGCTCACCGCATCGCAGTATCGTTTATTTTACGTATCTGTGGTTGTACATTTAAATACTCGCAATACTACATAAAATTAAAAGTGATTTGTTTTTTTTTTAAATTGTACAAAGTAACGTTTTTTAAAATAATTGATTTCCGCCAACGTCAGATTCTATCAACTAACTAAGGAGGGGCTGGCGAACGCCTCCTGGAAAAATTGATCCATATACGCTGAGCCCAAATCCTGCAGACTAGCAGCCTCCCTAGTGCGAGAGTGCATTTTTTTTATAGGCACGAGGTGAAAAACAATCAAACGCCACCACCCATTAACCTAATGGTTAGTGACTACTGCGGCATATGGGAAATCTCAATGGATGAAGATTACAGATGCGTTATTATTGCTGATTAAATGGAACACCCCACAGCCACTTGTAACTCTGCTGTTGGTATAAATGTGGCAGCAGAAATGGGTATGAGTGAAATGGGTAGGGTGATATAGGTGTCGCTCAACCCACTCTGGGTTGGCCCAGACGACTCCTAGGTAGAGAAGAAGCCCATCACCTGTTATACTATGGACCAATTATTCAATGGCTTGATAACTTTTATTGGCACCTTGATAAAAACGGCTCATGTCCAGCGTTGGACCTACTCAGATTAATAAAGAAAGAGGAAAGTATTTAATGTTGAAAAATATATTATTTAAAATGAAAACGGGCCTTTTTGGTTTGATAACATTAAATGCCAAAAGTGACATTAAGATTAAAAGAGTATTTCCTCGGTATAAAATGTAAGGAAGAAAGGTTTATATTGTTTGAAAGTTGAGACGATGCTCATTGAAATCAGAATTTCGAATATGGTGGTTGAGAAATATTTTATGTTTCTCCCTTTTTATTGGATAATAAATGGATATTTTTTTTACTGATTCATAATGATTAAAAAACTGTGTATATTTATTGGCAACATTATCCGTGTCTTATATCTGTGTGTATATAACAAAGATTGCAGATTAAACTTACATTTAAACGAGATGTTTGTTAAATTTCCAAAATTTAAATTAAATTAAAAGCTAGGAATAATTTAACTTCAGGCTAAGCATAATATGTACTTAACATATAAAATACCACTGTATTTATGTAAAAAAAATATGTTTTATTCAATAGTCAAGCTCAGGTCTAAATTAAATTTGGGTATGCAAATATAATTCAGTCACTGAAAATTATGAATAAATTTTTGCTATTTTTTTTCGACATTTTAAACTCAAAGCCTAAGGTAAATCATTATCGTGACAATTATGTAACACGATAATAAAATAATGCAAAACTATCTTTTGCTCAAAAAATTACACTACATTTTAAATGACAATTCCGTGCTTTACACAATATTGTCTATATTGTCGTGGACCAAATGCAAAAATATCAGTCTGTCAATGTATATCATGCGCGTGGTGTATGGATAGTATGGATGAATCGAATCTAATCTATTAGAACAACTCATCATAAAAATGTTGCTCGAGTCTATTAAAACCTAGCTTTACTTGCGACGTCTGTCGCGTAGCTTGTCGCTATAGAATCAATGAGAATAATCTATGTGTTTTTAACGTGGTAGAGTCAAGCGGCGGCTTTAGCTGCTGCTCGAATGGGCCGGCTGGACCGGGTGTGTACCACGACCACGCAAAATACCGGCGTGAAGTAGAGGTATCTTGTGCTTCTGCGTTTCGTTCGGTGAGTGAGGTAACCGGAAGCCCACTCCCCCTCCCATTCCTCTCCTTATCCTCCTTCCCATCTCCCAAATACCCTTAAAGGCCGGCAACGCACCTGTAGCTCTTGGTCGAAATGTGATTGGCGGCGAAGACAAAGACTAGATCCGGAAGCCCACTCCCCCTTCCCTTATAAGAAAAGAAAGTTTTCTATCCCGAGATGAGGCTGCTTCGGACCGCTGGCGCTGTTTGCAAATGTGTATTTTCCCCCACCAATAAAAAATTGACCATAACTTGATTGATATGAGTGTATTCAACACTTTAGCACATGCCAGTGTGTTGGCATTGATTGCTGCACCGACTAACGTTCCGAGGAGTCTGAATGGCAAGCTCACAAAGCCAAATAATATCATGATTAGGTAATTAATTCGTTCTACGTATACTGCTGAAATAAGTTCAGCTGAAACAGATACTTTTTGACACAAATCTTCTGTCAAAATTATTTTTCCCTCTTCATTCGGACACATGCGTTATCCAATTTAAGGGTAGGATCGAGAGATTTCAATCATAAAAACTTTTCCTTAGTCACCTCTTTCAACCTACGGAAAGAAAGCTACCAACTTTTAATAATATAATGTTGTTTTTTTTATGGAAAAGACAGCAAACGAGCAAGCGTTTCATCTGATGTTAAGTCATTACCGTCACCCACATACGTTGCCGGTCTTTATGGGTATTTGGGAGATGGGAGGGAAGAGGGGGAATAGCGAGGGGATGTGGGCCTCCGGTTACCTCACTCAACGAACGAAACGCAGAAACACAAGATGCTTCTACTTCACGCCGGTATTCTGCGAGGCCGTGGTATCAATCCGGTCGAGCCGGCCCATTCGAGCAGCAGCTAAAGCCGCCGCTTGGCTCTACCACGCTTAGTAATAATTTGATTTACGCGAGAAATTAATCAATCAATGATTCATGACGATCACGCAAAATGTTACTGCGATAGCAAACCGGCGCACGTAAATCATTTTCAAACTCAAATGTCCATTCCACGTCATTGTTGTCAACTACCCGCGATTATTCACGTGCAGTTAACTCTGACGTATTGAGCGGGATTTGTTCATCGACGATTTGTTTTCGATGACGGGAGTTTTGTGGGTTTGTATTTATGTGAAACGAGATCTGTATCATTTGCTGATTTTGTTCGATTTTTTTGTCTAGTTTACTCCATTGCTAAACTAGATTTAAAAAATCAACAGAGAACTGTGTATAGGCTATGCTCACCGCGCTGGGTGAAGCGGTTTGGTGAGCGTACGGCCGATTCGACTCTAGCGCTTGTGATGCTGCTTGCTGCACATAACGGGTCTGTGAGATTTAGGTTCTGCAAATTCGGACGAATATTCCGATATCAGTCGTCGCTGGGGTCGCTTGGTCTTTGCTTGAAGAAGATCGGCAAATACACCACAATGTGTTTTTAGAGAAGGGACGTCAAACATGCGAGCGTGTCACCTGATGGTTAGTGATTACCGAAATTATGTCTATATGTGTTGTAGTATATATTAGTGGTATTTGTTATATAAATTTATATGTTTATTTAGGTCATAGAATAACTATAGGTTTCTGTTTAGTTAAGGTATTTATGTATTTATGTATTAATTACTACGTCGTGACGTGAAAAACGATGAAGTGATACGAATTGAGAAAGGGATGCTGAGCTTTAGCTTGACCGTAGCAAGTGGAAGAAGATTGTCTCTGCCTATCCCGTTGGGAACAAGGCGTGAATACATACATACATACATACATTACTACTTTTATGTTTCGCACTTTAACAAAATCTCTCCAAGCCTCGGGTTGGCTGGCAGAGAATGCCAAAGGGCATTAAGTCCGCCCTTTGTATTGCTTCTCTTAAGGAATATAGATAAAGTTCATAAAAATAATAACAATTAATAAATACTGCTTTAATATAATATAATCTATACGAATAGATCTGTATGAGATTCCAAAGAAAACTGAGGTCTCACCACATAATACAAACAGCTGGCAATGGAAGCTTAGCTATTCGTTGCAAGCTTTTAAGTTCAGTTTTAATGGTGACTGTGGCGCAATTCAGTTCTACAAACGTTAAGCTCGGGACTACTTTCCGATTGGAACGTGTCTGTAAAGATATCACAGGACCACAATTATCTAGGTTTCAATTATCCTCCAGTTAAAATGAATTCTCATAGGACTGAGTTTCTTTATGTACGAGTATAAACACTTAGCCACTACGCCACCAAGCCGAGCGTTTAGCTGCGGCGCTGTGTCTGGTCGTGGGTTCGATTCCCGCACGGTACTAGTATTTGTATGGACTACTACAAATAATAGTTCACGGTCTGGGTGTATGTCCATGTGTAATTCATGTATGTAAACTGGAGAAATTCCTACAGTGGCAGGTAACGTTTTTTAGATGAAAAAAAAATAAGGTTTTAGTTACTTAAGTTTTGATGCAGTGATTTCGTAATAATCTAACGGTATTATTATGTACAGGCAAACGCAGTGTAGGACGACCCCCCACAAGATGGAGTGACGACCTGCGCAGTGTTGCGGGAAGTCGATGGATGCAGGTGGCTCAGGACTGAGCTTCGTGGCAATCTTTGGGGGAGGCCTATGTTCAGCAGTGGACTTCTGATAGGCTGAAATGATGATGATTATTATTATTCAGTGAAAAAGTATCTTCACGTATGTGGACTTGGATGTAACACATTCAGGTCATTTCGATTTTTTTTTCTTCTGATTAATAAACAATCTATCTAATGGTGTACATTAGAATGGACCTTTTTTTATTATTTTTTTTTATTAATTTATGTACACACAAAAAGGCATGAAATTATTAAAACATAGTATTAGTACAAGGGTACTACTTATTCCATACATTGAAATTTCTTCCAGCAGACCCTAACAGGAAATGTTATTGAAATACCAAACTTAGAGCCTACATTTCTAATAAATAATATGTATACAATTAAATAAATAAGATTACATTTAATTAAATCATATACATAGATATATTTAAATAAATATATATTTATACATATATATACAAGCATACACATACGTAAATATACAATATATATTCCATTATCACGAAGCTAAGTAGTGGTCCTTTACACGTTTCTTAAATGAAAGTATAGTTCCGGGATCTCTTATGGTAGCGGGTAGTGAGTTCCACAACCTAACTGCATGGACTGCAAAGGAATAGGAATAGTAACTGGAATTATGGATAGGATAATTAAGGAGAGTCTTCACATGCAATCTGCTTTGTCTAATATTCGATTACAATGTCTGTTAATAACGTTTGATAAGTGTTGCAATATATTATAGTAATAGATTTTATTTAGTCAGTGCAAGTGAATAACCCTTCCCGAGTCATAACAATAGAGCTTCAAATGTTTCAACACGTAAGGACATAACAATATTTATTTTTGATATTACGCTTATAGCGTCGTTCCTTCTTTTGGGGTAGCATAGATTGACATAGCATATTTTCCAGTAGGCTACCGATAGTTAAGTAGATTTGACATATCACTCGTTCCAACTCGAAGGTTTGTCGCTGTTTGCTCCCGAGAGATTGCCATGAGATTTTAAGTGTTTTCTTTAGTCAACTTAGATACCCACGGCAAGAAAGAAGGTGGCAGATTCTTAAGCCGGCTACTATGCGGAATATATTAAATTATGTATATGTATGTATATATTCACGCCTTGTTCTCAACGTGGTAGACAGAGACAATCTACTTCCACTTGCTAAGGTCCTGACATACGTTTTTCGCTTCTTCCACTTTCATCGATCTTCGCACGCATGCTCTTTGGTTTAGAGTATTCTTGACATGGCCTTTTTTCAGAACGTCTCCGATTTGTTGATTGTTGATTGAATGTTCGCCTAGGTCTTCCTCTACCGACTCTACCATTAAATTGAATTAAAATTATCTAAATAGTAATAAAAATGATCGTGAATAGAAAAGACAGTAAAGTTAAATTTAACTAGCGCTATTGTTGACATTGTTGATGAACTACAGCAACTGTTCCTTCAAAATATATTGTCAAATTTTACAAAACTATACGAATCGGACAAACGTCGAAATGGCACCATAGCGTACCGTATGGTAATATATATCGGGGATTACAATAATATATTATTTATGGGGAAGTATTGTTGAATATATCTCTAACTAACCTCTTCAAATATTTGTGTAGAGGCTAACAATGGGCATATATAGGCTGCTTTCTTATTTTTTTTTTACTTTTATGGTTGAGTACCATTTCAAAGTTCACGGACACATGGTGCACCTGTTGTGTACATATAAAGCCTGGCACACCTGAGTTCATTTCATTAGATTATAATTTTATTACAATGCAATGCATATGCTTTTTCTTTTCAAATTGTATAATATTATGTTAATGAAGACAAGACTTTATTTTCTATTTTTTTGTAATCTTCTGTCATTAATCACTAATAATTTTGTATATTGATTGAAACATAAAATATAAGGTGTACTGTGAACTTTATGATTCCAGTGGAGGCGCTGAGAACCATCTCAAGAAATATCATCAAACAACAGACAAGTGGTTTAAATATTTTGAAGTGTTTCTTAATAAACTGTCAGAGAGATAATTGTCTGTTCTTGCAAATTGGGTGATTATCTTCTGCTTACTAATTTTAATTGTAATTCAGCTGTCAATTGTTGGCATTTGGTCGCTCATTAAACTCGTCACAACGCGAACAGTACAACAATAGGTCATGACGTGTTCAAACAATTGAAATTGCATTGTGACGACACAAGGGTAGATAACATCATAATACAAACTCACGTCTATAATCTTTGGTGGGTTAAGTAAAGGACCTTCAAACTTTTAACAGACAATATTAATATTCGTTAACATGACGTCGTAAGTTCGAGCCCGACTTTAACTTGCGGGCCTCCTGCTCGCGAGTCTCTACCGATGAAGCTCTAAGGGCCACTAGGCCAACAGCATATCTACTGTGGGGGTTTTAGTCGGTCCGCCATCCTCAATGCTGATCCAGACATAACCAGTCACCGGAGACAGTGACGGGTAGGTGCGAGCATCTTTCCTCCACGATAAACTAAAAAAAAAAAATCGATCCCGCCATTCGACTATTGTCGTGAACCACTCCAGATACAAGCTGTAATTGCTTAGTTGGTGTGTTAACAGGAATATTAGTAATGTTACTTAATAAATAATATCGCTAGTATTCTTATAAGACAAGACTAGGACAAGCACAGTTATTGTGTAGTACAGTAGACAAGGATTGCATACAGTATCAGACCAACATCGCTGTTCTGATTCCATAGACAATTTGCAGGTTTTTTATTTGTCGGGTTGAAGTGTACAACGAGCTCTAATAGTCTTTCCTGATGGTAAGTGGCTAATGCAGGCAACTGCAACGCACACGTACAAACAACTCCAATCGTAGAGAATTAGAGACGCGCTACGATCTCTGCGGACTAAGATGGATTGCCTAACGGTCTGTACATATAGTAACTCTTTATACATTTCTAATCGGAATACAACACAACTGTCCTTGCACTGTTCATTGGCAGCGGATATGATTAAGAGGATCGTACTAGTATCCAGACAATTCCTAGGCAAGGAAGAAGTCTACCGCCTAGTAAATATGTTAGGCATATTTGCGATTGGACACAAGCATGACAGATATCGTTGATGCAAACCACGCGAATGGTCTGATCCACGTCTAATGTGTGTAAAATTCCGCTTGTATCACAGAGAATAACTGAAAGTATTTTAATGTCAGACATAGGTAGAGTTAGTTATTTTTTACAATTTAGCTCCAAGCGAGCGAAAAAAAAATGAAATACCAATAACACATTCTGGAGATTCCAATAGAACTCCGGTTTGATTTATTTTGTATTCGCGCGAAAAATATTTACTGCAACGTAATGTAGCTGTCAGACTCCGCTTTTGTTTAAAGCCGTCATGCGCAGATGTTATCTCACACTGCCGTACACAGAAATATACTGGGGGATAAATTTCTGCGTTCGATAAATTTATATTTTGTGCAAAATTTAATGGTTCAATAGTTCACGCTTTCACGTTTATTTCGCCTCGTTGTGTTTGAAGAAACCAATGAAAATTATCGAATATTGTTGCCAATTGTGTTTCGCATTGAGTGAAAAAAAACCCTAATTTGATACATACACAGTGGGAAGTTTATAATATGCTCAATCGCCTGTAAATAATCCACTGCAGGTCCAGGAGTATTTGCCATAACCAGCAAATGCTGCTGCCCTTCATCGGGCTGTTCAACTTTGGTCTGGTATTTTTCGAGATGGTTATCCCGGCCGATAGCCGTCGCGATTTTCAAGGCTTCTCCTTGATCGCCTCTTACGACAGTGGTAGGTTCTTATATATAACTTAATAGATATTACTAAAATTTTTTTATAAAAACTACTTAAAGAAACAACGATGGACTGCTAACGCAAAAGTTTAGTAAAAAGAACACAAGTTTCACAGAGAACTGATGGTGAGCAGCATCACAAGAGTGAGGATATTGACATTGCCCAGCGTAGTGAAAGAAAGAAAAAAAATTATTGCATTTCTGTAGCCAAAAAAGTCGTCGTCGTGTCGAAGAAGGAGACATCAATTGGCCACCGAGGAGCCCTGATTTAACGCCTGCTGATTTCTTCCTATGGGGCTACCTAAAAAGCAAAGTTTACAATCCATTGCCACCCAACCTGAATGTTTTGAAGCCAAGAATAACTGAAGAAATCAACTCTATTCTAAGAGCGATGCTCCAGCGAGTTATTGAAAATTTTAACAAATGAATGGTGCGCATTTGCAAACGGTTGTATTACATAAATAAACTTCAAGAATTTCTCTTTAAATTAACATTATATAAAACGAGAATCAATTGATATTTTGTTTTTTATTTAACATCTAAAAACGAAAAACATTCTGAGACACCCTTTACTTCCAGGAAGTTAGAACGTTGCATTAGACCGTTCTCACCGCTGAACACTAAGATGGAGAGCCTCGTAGATCGTTATTACTGGCCCTTCAAACCGGAACTCAACAACAATAGCACTACTGGATGGCGGCAAAAACCGATAACTCGGTGGTACCTGATCAGCCAACCCTTAGACATAGAAGGTGCCTACTACCTAGTTCCCTGCGCTGGCTTGGAGAGACATATGACCGTTCATCATCAGAGAGGTACCGAAAAGGAGATACATTCCTCTTACCGAGGAGTAGTAGAGTTATTACAGAGTTAGCGCCAACAAATAACCGCTAACTTTTTAATTTTTCTCTCACGGAAGTTCTTCTCATCACAGAAAACCAACAATTTATACAACACTAGCAGAAGCCTTTTTTTTACATGGGGAAAGGCCTAACGCATACCCGCCCTCTCGGAAGCAAGGTCGGGTTATGTCGCCAGGGTCACGGGAACGCTTTCGCACACATCCGCGACCCCACCAGCGCCGGCCAGAGAACGTCCTCTCCCACACCGCCCTGGCTAGACGCGCTGGAACACAGACGCGCCTACCTACCCGGCCACACTAGCTGATGCCTTTTTTTTTATTTACATCAGGAAATGCCTGACGCATACCCGCCCTCGCGGGGGCAAGGTCGGGTTATGTCGGGTTCGCAGCGACTAAAACCCCATGGTGTTCCACCTTCGTCGCATGTCGGCAGGGTCACGGGAACGCTTTCGCACACATCCGCGACGCCACCAGCGCCGGCCGCTGTAGGCGACCCCTTCTCGGGAGAGAACGTCCTCTCCCACACCGCCCTGGCTAGACGCGCCGGAACAACACTATCTGAAGCCTACCACAACCTTTCCAATGATGAGTCGAATATAACCTATAAAATTTGAGCTCAATCGGTCGAGACTGAGAAGGAAAATTTAATACGGTGCATGCAGCTCACTTGGTGGTAAGTTATTACCAACCCTCACATACATCTGCAACACTAGAGTAGCTGCAGGTGTGTTGCCGATATTTAAGAATCAGTTGTTGGATTCAAACCCGAAATGGCTTCGATGGTTGGTATACCAACTAGGAGCATACTACTCGGTAATAAATCGTTATTACAGCGACAGCATATAAAAGTTTTATGTGAGCTTTAATATTAGCACTGTTATCGACACAGGTTTTCCGACTGAAAGAGCTTGCACATAAAATTTCTCGAAGCATTGTTAACCGATAAAATTTTATAATAACAGAAATTTATTCTTATAATCTTACTTGTTATTAAAAGTCTCCATCCCACTGTAGGAATGCCTCCTCTGTCGTGGAAGCAGTTGTAAAAAGACGTACCTACTTTCTTGCGGCTTAAGAACAAAACAACCAAGACTTCTGTGATCGTCAAGACACTACTTGACACTTACAAGACGCTATTGCCCGCCAATAGATAGACTATTCCAAAGGCCGTTGAAGAAACAGAAGTAGATATTTAAATTCTAAAAGTAATCTAAAACGAACATTTATATAAGTCGAAAACATTTACAACGAAATAAAGTCTGTTCGACTCGAATGTGATGTGACTAATGTAGTTGATTCGCTCTGGCTATCCAACTCGCATCGTAATAAATGCCACGATCAATTCATGTTTACTCCGAGGGCTGTCCAATATTAATTATTGCTATTATTGAGCTATGAGAGTTTTATCTAATACTGATTGAAACCTGTGCATTTTTTTAATCTTTATGTTTATGTTTTTTTTTTGTTTTATTGGCTTGATCCTTTGGCATTGCGAAGAGATGTTGCTTCTCTTTGCATTTTTTACAAAATTTTCCACGGGGAATGTTCTGAGGAACTGTTCGGATTGATCCCAGCTGCTGAGTTTCACCATGGTACATCGCGACAGAATTTTAAGTTCCATCGATACCACCTAGATGGTTGGCATTCCACCACAGTGCGTTTCAATTGAAGTTTTCTGCCACGCACTTCGACTTTGTGGAATCGGCTGTCGCCAGCAGTATTTCCGAACAGTTACGACTTAGGGACCTGCTTATTCCTTCCTTAAAGGCCGGCAGCGCATCTGTAGCTCCTCTGGTGTTGTGGATGTTTGTGGGCGTCGGTGATCACTTACCATCAGGTGAGCCGCACGCTCGTTTGCCCCCTTTTTCTATAAAAAAAAAACCGACGAACTACCACATAATGGTATGTGGCCCTTTTTTTATGAAAAAGGCGGCAAACGAGCAAGCGGTTCACTTGATGGTAAGTGATTACCGTCGCCCACATACATCTGCAACACCACGAGGAGCTGCAGGTGCGTTGCCAGCCTTTAAGGGTATTTGGGAGGGGGGAAGGAAGAATAAGGAGAAGGAATCGGGAGCGGGAGTAGACCTCCGATTACCTCACTCACAGAAGCACAAGATGGCTCTACCTCACGCTGGTATTCTGCGAGGTCGTGGTACCAATCCAGTCGAGTCGGCCCATTCGAGAAGCAGAAAAAGCCGCCGCTTGGCTCCACCGCGTATGAAAAACGTTGGCTACTGTAACTTCAATCAAAGAAAGTTACAGATGCGTTATTACATTGGACTTATACCCAACGCCGCACAGCCTGTAATTAAACTGACCCTCCATAGCCTTCAAAGCGGAACACCGGAACAGTGGTTGCATAAAGTGGTTACACTGAAGATTACCGTCAGATTTAGTGTAACAAATTAATTATTGTTAGAGGAGGGGTTAGATATGGAGGCTAGTAGTGTCGGGGGTAGTGTAAAAAGATAATAAAGAGATCTCATCCATGCGACATAGAACAGGCGCAAGTAGATGTTGGGTCATTTAGTATTCATGACTCTGCCCGTGGGGCTACTCTGTGTAACAACGAGGTCACGTGATTAGCTGCGTTGCTGTCGGTTTGCATACCCAACGACTTATTTCTTTGTGTCTGTTTTCTCCGTACGTGTTTTGATATGCGTTTAAACGCCGACTAAACTCAGTTTCGGTTCTGACATATCCTCGTATTATCTCATACATCTACAGCTCCTCTGTAAGCGGGTGTCGGTAATCGCTTACCACCGGGCGAGCCGCTTGTCATGTTTGTCTCCTCCTTTCCCATAAAAAAAAAATATAACCTGAACCGTCTTCTTCAGTCTTCGTGATTGGTTCAAAGTCCAAAGTTGCAAATATGCCTTTACTCATCACCCAGAGCAAGTGGGATGGAAGTGGGGATGTACTATATCTTTTCCTCAATCGGCAGCCTCGTTCGGACGTGCTTCTCATCTTAGGTCACCACACAAACGAGACTCTGGCGATCGTATGATGGTGGAAAATGTATTCCAATTTAACGAATACAAATCCCACATATCTCCCATATGCCTATATGATTACCACGTTGAATGTTATCTGCATACTTTTGGATAGGATGAGGGCGAGGAGGTTGGGTGCAAAACGGGTCGAAAGCGTCGCAAGATCATGTTTCGATCTTGCTATTTTTTGCAGGATTTTTATTACCACAGAATATTAATATAGGTAAATGTGAATAATTAATAAATAAACAAACTCTGCAAATCAAGAAATCTGTGTTTGTTAATCTGACCGTCTATGATATTACTGAAACGTAGAAAATGGCGAACATATGTTTATCCTACATTTGTAAACTTGAAAAAGGGACATATATTATTCATACTTCCTGTGTCGAAATTCTTGTTGATTACTTAAACCGACAAAGTATATAGCATTATTTATTAAAATAAACGTTACCTCCCACTGAATGAATTTCTTTTGTGTTGCAGAGGTTAATTACATACATAAATTGCATCTGTACAAACAGCCAGACCCGTAACAATTATTTGTAGTTAATACAAATACTTGCTACGTGCGAGAATCGAACCTGCGACCCGCAGCCAAACGCTTAGCCACTCCACCACCGAGTACTTAACTATTATATAGTTATAATAAGTAGATGTATTTATTATTTTTTATTCTAAATCAATTTTGTGTAACTACAAGTATCTACGAGCTTATTAAACATACCGGTCGTGTGAGGAAGCTCAAAATTTATCAGCAGACTATAGAAAGCTCGGTGTTTCTCTGCATGATAGAATCGGCAACAAAGACTTCCGTATCAAAACTATGTTAACCGACATTTCCGCAGCAAGAAGAAGTAGCAATGAACCGGCCACATAGCTCGCAGAACTGACAACCGGTGGGGAAGAAAGTTTCTCGAGTGGCAACCTTGTACAGGCAAACGCAGCGTGGGATGACACTCCACAAGATAGAGTATCGATTTGCGCAGTGCTACGTTGCGGGAAGTGGATGGTTGCAGGTGGCTCTGCACCGTGTTTTGGGACAATCTTCGGGAGAGGTTTTCGTGTAGTTCCAAGATTAGAAGAGCACCCCTCCCCCTTTTCGCACAAGCGCCTTCTCTATACCAACGCCAGCACTACACCAGATACTAGGTATTATACTCCGCCACGTTTAATATGCGACACGTATTTTGCCCCATAATAAGGCATTATGAAGCAATGAGAATCTGTGATGGTCAACCGTCGATATCTACTAATTGTAATTGTCATGAAACTATAGTACGTAGTTATTATATTATTTATATGTATTATTATCATACATTAGGATAATTTTATAAAACTTTACACCTAAAATGTGCTAAAGTTTCATTTATTTAACCGACAACCCAAACAATCTGCATATCAATACGACACATGTCTACAAGCAATGTGTTTAGCGCACAAGTGATGAGACTAATGCAACCACGTTACTTGGGCCATCCAACCCTCACCCTAATTAATTATGTGATCTTTTACTGCTTATTCTCTAGGAATACAATCTACTTATTACGTCATAATTAAACGGTTACTTACGTAACGCGGCCAGAAATAAAAAAAGATGTCTCCCTTAAACACTATGAAAGATGTTCTCCGTAGCAAGGCATAATCGTTAAAATTTTACAAACGATTAAAGTTGCTCGATAATGCTTTGTAGTACGGCGAAATACATATCGCTGGTTGGTAGTGTATATTACTTTGCGTCGATTGTTGTTCTGCAGTTGGTTATTCGTCGAGTGGAGGTGCTCTCTGTGGTATATATAGTTCACTAAGTGTGAAATAACGTGGTTAATTAACTTGCGGGCCTCCTGCTCGCGAGTCTCTATCGATGTAGCTGTAAAGGCCACTAGGCCAACAGCAGATCTACCGTGGGTTTCAGTCGGTCCGGCATCTTCAATGCTGATCCCGACATAACCTGTCACAGGAGACGGTGCCTGGTAGGTGCCTTTCCCCCGCGTTAAATAAAAAAAAAACGTGGTGAAATATTGTAAAAAATGTTAGAATATCACACCATTGGGCATATATTTACAGTCAATATTTGAGAAGGATATGGAAAAAACCCGCCAAGCTGCTCCACCGTTCAAAATTCGCGTGGGTTTTTGAAGCCGGAAAGGGAAGCTGCGCTGCTCCAGTACGGGTTGGCTGATTTCCTTGAAATAATATTGTTTATTATTTCTAAATAATGCAGGATTTTTCCTCTACTGCTGAGCTCGTGACACTCGTAAATGCGGCACTGAAATTCCTATAAACAAATTTCACTAAATTGCGATGACACCTGCAAAAGATCCCTGTTAATTTTTTTTATAGAAAAGACGACAAACGATCAAGCGGTTCACCTGATGGTAAGTGGTTACCGTCGCCCACATACATCTGCAAGAGCATAGATGCTGCAGGTGAGTTGCCGGTCTTTAAAGATATTTGGGAGATGGGAGGGAATAGGAGCGGAATCACCGAATGAAACGCAGAAGCACACGATGCCTCTACTTCACGCCGGTATTCTGCAAGGCCGTGGTACCAATCCGGTCGAGCCGGCCCTTTCGAGCAGCAGCTAAAGCCGCCGCTTGTCTCTACCACGCGTCATTCGAGTACTATGAGATTAAAGCAGGCACCATATCTGCTAAGCTGGCATGGATCATATATAACGGTATATAACGAAATATTAAATAATGTAGCGAATTCGCTTGTTCCGATATTTCGTATATTATTATTTCTTGACTCGCAGATCATATCGCCATTGCAACGCAGACAAAGTGAATCACATTTGCATACTAAATTTAATTTTGCTTACTTACATAGGCCGTTTAGAAGCTACCATTGAATACGTAATGAATAAAACATCGGATGCTCATACGTCGTCGTATTCTACGCTGTGCGGCCACGAAAATGGAGTTTAGTAGAGTTAGGTTATTAAGCGTGGAAGAGCCAAGCGGCGGCTTTAGCTGCTGCTCGACCGGATTGATATCACGGCCTCGCAGAATACCGGCGTGAAGTAGAGGCATCTTGTGCTTCTGCGTTTCGTTCGGTGAGTGAGGTAACCGGAGGACCACACCCCTTCCCTATTCCCCTCCTCATCCCTCCCATCTTCCAAATATCCCTGGGGACCGGCAACGTACCTGCAGCATCTATGGTGTTGCAGATGTATGTGGGCGACGGTAGTCCCTTACCATCAAGTAAACCGCTTGCTCGTTTTCCGTATCTTCCATAAGAAAAAAAAAAGTTTACTAAAATTTGGAGGTAAATTATCTCATTATTGACAACCCTATTTCACTGTTGTATCAAAGCGAGGCGAGCGTCTTCCACTTACAATCTTTAATCTAACAAAAACCTAAACAATCTGAGCACGGTGACGTGAAGGGGGGTAGGGTGAAGCATTCTGAGAGAGTTCGCCTTGGCCGAAGTAAACAGATTTTTCAACAAGTCAGTCTTAAAAATATAAAACATACGATGTTTCCATAAGTTTGACAACAGTTTTATTTTTGAGGGACATTCGCATTGGTGCAACTATCTCTTCACTTAAAAACATCTTCTAGGTTATAATCCTAACTTAGTTATTATCATGTACCATCACCACAATTTTTTTTTTTTTGGGAAACGGGGCAATCCAGCAAGCGGCTCTTCAAGTTGATTCTTCTTCATATCGGTATTCTGCGAGGTGGTACTACCACAGTCGAACTGGCCCATTTCAGCAGCAACTGAAACCGTTGCATAGCTCAACCACTATTGAAACACCATTAACTATTATCACCACTTAACGACAAATAGTATATTGTTCAATTCATAATTAAAAAATGGAGCGATTATAGACTTTATATGGTTCCAAAGTTAAGTACTCTAAATTAAGTACTAGACGGTGCTACAAATAAACTTATATACGCCTATTCTATGGCCACATATAAGCAAAGCAATATAAAGCTTTGAGTATTTTCTTTTCAGGCTTTCAAGTTACTGTAAAGTCCTTTAGTGTTGTGTACTTGAGCTGCATCTTATGCAAATGTTAAAGTAGTCACATTCAATTCATCTCGATAGTCTTGAAAAAATCACACTTTTATTCATATCTTCTAAATTCGAGTACGATATTAGACTTTCTTATACTTTTACCGAGTTTATTTTAGATTCCTCTCTTGTTTTTTTATACCTCCTGTACTTGTGTTAGTAGCCCTTTTTATTATACAAAAGTAAAAAAAATGAAGAGCTGTAAATGTCTCCTCGGAATATTTTAAGTGGACTTTAGAGCCGTAAAAGCTCCGCCGCGCTGCTCTAAAGCTGGTTGGGACTTCACTTGTTCCCGTTTCTTCATACGCATTGTGAACTTTACCGCCGAGCGCGTGGGAAATTCATTACTTAAAATTGCTATAGTTAACTTTAGTGGTATCGGCTAACGAGCTCAGGTCGCTCGCTTAAATTAAAGCGCACACCCAGACCCCCGATCTAATGCGTTTATCGTTTTTTAAGCAATATGATCTAATTAATAATAATTATTATGACTAATTATTCTTCAAGAACCTTGAACCAGGAAATTATTCACCCGATTTTCAGACGCTGTCAAGTTTGGAGAGCGGATAGGCATGACAAATCTTCTCGCATCTCAGACACTGTTGGTTATCAACAGTCTAAATAATTTAAGACGACATATTAAAGATATAGGACTATAAACGATATCAAATATTAGATTACAGGAATATTTTTTCATATACTCTTAGCTCCATCTGAAATGTATGAAATGAACGAAATTAATGCCTTGAGCGAAATGAATGGTATTATCGAAACTAATGAAATGAATGTAATGAATGAAATTAAATGATTGAGTAAAATTCTTTGTTCGACTGAAGAAATTCAAATTCCGTTTGGCAATTGTCATTTATCTTAATGTCATTATGACACGCCGAGATGGGTCGGCAGGTTCTGTCCTATAAATATAAATAAGTGCTAATAATAATGGGTACTCATTTCCGCTTATTTATTTTAAAAGTTATTAAAGAATTTACTCCACCAAGCTTACGTAGCTCACGTTGTTATAATAATAGTTCATATTCTGTAAGTGACGTTTCAATAACGCTTGTGGTTTTAAGTTGCTGGCACTTCAATTTCTGTCTACATTTAATTAGTGTTGTTTTATGAAAATACTGTTTAAATACTGCAAACATTTTGAAGTGACAGCTTCTTCTGTACCTGCGTAGCTGCGTAGGGTGTATACCCCATCATAATTCTGTTCCGGTTTGGTAAATTCGTCGGGAGTGTTTCGATCATTAGCTGTGTACTATAATGTTTTCTTATCAGATTTTTTTTTATGGATAAGTCGGCAAACGAACAATTGGTTCACCTGATGGTATGTGATTAACCTCCGTACGTAAGAACATCTGTAACACCAGAGGTGCTGCAGGTGCGTATCTGGCTTTTAAGGGTATTTGGGAGATGGGAGGGAGGATAAGGAGTGGAATGGGGAGGGGGAGTGAGCCTCCGGTTACCTCACTCACCAAACGAAACGCAGAAGCACAGGATGCATCTACTTCACGCCATTATTCTGCGAGGTCGTGGTATTAATCCGGTCGAGCCGCCCCATTCGAGCAGCAGCTAAAGCCGCTGCTTGGCTCTACCACGTTAAGAACGTTCCCATGTTATCAGATGTAAGTGAATTGTACTTATTTAGAAGTATAGTTATGTCTTAGTTAGATACATCAAATGCACGTATTATTTGTAGATTCATCCGGTTATACGACTAGCAGGCAGGGCCGAGAGAACGCTCTCGCACGAATCTGAGGCCAGTTGCTTTAGGAAACCAGTCGTCTGGAATAGACTAATCCTTTTCCAAGAAATGCATGCTAGAACACAAAAGGGAGAAGACACAGAACGGTCATCTGGTCAGCCCGGCCCGTTGCGTCAGGTGGGTTATGTTGATACACCTTGGTATTATGTTGAGCCGCGAACCTATTGACGGATGTCTTAGAAAAGCATATATCAAATTTGACAGACTGATTGCGAATCAAAAGGTATGATGTAGACTCTTAAGTACTATTTAATTTCCACGCAGCATTTGTGCCTGAGGTTTTAAGTTTTTATCAGTAACTATATTTAGTTTAATGTTTTGATGCTGTTCAAATGGGTAGTAGTAGTATGAAGTAGAGGCATCTTCTGCTTCTGCGTTTCGTACCTCTCCCCCTTACCTTCCTCCTCCTCATCCTCCCTCCCCACTCCCAAAATAGACTTAAAAGCCGGCAATGCACCTGCAGTACCTCTGGTGTTGCAGATGTACATAGGCGACGGGATTCCCTCACCATCAGGTGAACCGCGTGCTCGATTACCGCCTTTCCTATAAAAAAAAAACACTCATAACTCAAAACATTATCGCAGAATACTGAATTAGTCATTTAACAGGTCTTAAGATAGTTTTTCCTTTGTGCATCCGTTGGGAAATTTATATCAAATATGAACCCAGTGTGTAAACTTTCTTTATGTGTATTTTTTTTCACAAAGTTAAAGTAGGTAATTTTTCATACAGACGAAAATAAGTTGTCACGCATATTACTGCCATATGTAAGAAATACGAACAAAATGGTCATAGAACAAACACTATACCGTCTTTGTTAGCTGCTTACGTGAAGCCTGTGTTCAGCTGTGAGGTAATATCATATCATTAAATGACCGGCTCGACCACACGCGGTCCACCTTGTTAACTGAGGGTAAGTTTTTTTTTTTTTTTTATAGAAGAAGGGGGCAAACGAGCGTGCGGCTCACCTGATGGTAAGTGATCACCGACGCCCACGAACATCCACAACACCAGAGGAGCTACAGATGCGGTGCCGGCCTTTAAGGAAGGAATAAGCTCTTTTCTTGAAGGTCCCTAAGTCGTAACTATTCGGAAATACTGCTGGCGACAGCTGATTCCACAAAGTCGAAGTGCGTGGCAGAAAACTTCGATTAAAACGCACTGTGGTGGAATGCCAACCATCTAGGTGGTATCGATGGAACTTCGAATTCAGTCGCGATGTACGATGGTGAAACTCAGCAGCTGGGATCAATCCGAACAGTTCCTCAGAACATTCCCCGTGGAAAATTTTGTAAAAATGCAAAGAGAAGCAACATCTCTTCGCAAGGCCAAAGGATCAAGCCGATCAGAGAGCTTGGTCGCCGACAATTCGAGCCGCTCGACGTTGGATGCGGTCAAATGGAAGGAGTTGGTACTGGGGTGCCCCTGCCCAGAGATGAGAACAGTATTCCATGTGGGGCCGAACTTGCGCCTTATAAAGTTGCAAACGGTGGACCGGCATGAAATACTGTCCCGCTCTACAGAGCACACCAAGCTTTTGGAGGCCAATTTGGCCTTTCCTCCAAGTGACCACGGAACTGAACGTCGCTCGATATGTCAACGCCAAGGATTCTGATACTGGCTGAGGCAATAAGGGAATGTTCTCAAAAGAGGAGAAACGACAAAAGGATTCTTTTAGCGGTGAACGCGCAAACCTGTGTCTTTTGGGGTTGAATAGGACCAAATTACGTCGACCCCAATCCGAGACTTTGAATAACAAGGTCTCGACTTCAGACACAAGTTTGTTCCGGCACCCGTCGACGTGTTCCCGAGAAATATTCCCGGGCATCACCCGTGCTGTCGTCTGCATAGCAATGAATGCTACTGATTTGTAGCATGTCGTTGATATGCAGAAGGAACAGAGGGGGAGATAGCACACGCCTTGTGGAACACCAGCATTCACGGGTTTGGGGTCCGAGCATGCACCGTCGACAACAACCTTGATGCTCCGATCTGTGAGGAAGCTGTTGACCCAGTTGCACAATCTCTCAGGAACCCCGTAAGATGAAAGCTTTGAAAGAAGCGTTTATGCCAAACCCTATCAAATGCTTTCGCTACGTCCAGACTAACCGCCAAAGCCTCCCCCTTAGACTCAACTGCTTCTGCCCATCGGTGAGTCAGGTAAACTAGAAGATCACCAGCTGATCGTCCGTGACGGAAACCGTACTGTCGGTCACTGATGAGCTGGTGTTCCTCCAGGTACCTCAGGAGCTGGGTGTTGATGAGTGACTCCATTATTTTAGATACCAAGGGGGTGATGGCAATAGGCCTGTAGTTGGACGGATCAGAGCGGTCGCCTTTTTGGGTATTGATGCACAAATGCTGTCTTCCAAGATTCCGGGACGACGCCTGAAGAGTAGGAGTGCCGGAAAAGACGCGTGAGAACCGGTGCCAACTCAGGGCCACACATCCTCAGCACAATTGGAGGGATTCCGTCCGGCCCACTCGACTTATGAATGTCCAGGGAGCGGAGTGCCTTTCGCACTGAGCTCTGCAGAAACTGAATTTCCGGCATGGAGCACTTACACCACGGGATAGTAGGTGGAGAGTTTCCCCGGTCATCAAGAGTCGAGTTGGATGCAAAAAGAGAGCCCAAGAGATCGGCTTTCTCTTTTGCAGTATGGGCCAGCGAATCATCCTCCTTGTGTAGAGATGGGAGAGATGGCTGACAGAAATTCCCCTGGACAGCCTTGGCGAGAGACCAGAATGCGCGGAATCCCGATGGGAGGCGAACTAGTCTCTCGCCAATTCTGCCAATGTGCTTTAACTTTGCCGCAGCGATAACTCTTTTAAGTAAGTAATGGGAACAGGCATCACTGGTGCATGACCGTCGGCAGAGCACTCACCGCTCAGCCTGTCCAGCGTGGGGAATAGGGCGAATCTTCCATGCATGGCATGTCAGCTTTGGCTGGCACTTTCATAAAAAGACCTACGTTATCTATTATTCTTTGCCGTGTGGGTATCAGTGTAAGATTCTGCCATCCTCTTTCTATCTGAGGGTTATCGTAAGATGAGACTCAAGGAAAAATGCCATGGCTGACCGACAGATGGCGGGATAACCATCACGAAATATAAAAGTAAAAAGTAAAGTAACAGCCTGTAAGTGCCCACTGCTGGGCAAAGGCCTCCTTCTCAAATACTAGTATCAGAGAGGGTTTAGGAGCCCGGAAGGGCCGGCGACGGTCCTCCAGTGCGGGTTGGCGGGCTTCACATATCCTCGAAATAATATTTTTATTATTTCTCAGATATGCAGGTTGCCTCACGATGTTTTCCTTCACCGTTGAGGACCGTTATTAACAATTTTAGTGATGCCGGCACCGGGGATCGAACCCAGGTCACTCGCGCTCTACGACTCTAAAGTGAGCGCCCTGACCACCGGGCTACCACGGCCCACGAAATATACCACACTGAAAACATGCAGATCGATGATGGGCAGCAGCGTCCGCTCGCTCAGGATGGCGATATAGTCAACCAGGGTAGAGACCGATGTCCTCCAGTGGACTATTTACAGGATGTTAAGGTTAAGCGAGCTTTAGTTGTGGAAAATATTTAATCGTCTAAGAAACAAGTGTCTCCGTACAAGATGAATTTTATAAGTCCTTTGGGAAATTAATGTGTGTGAAACTAACACATGCGTATGATATTGTAATGGGTAAATATTTTTCGTGCTGTTTAAATTTTAGATGAACCAAGTTTGTCCATAACTGGTGATGTTTATGAAGATCTTTTGGTAGTTTCTTTGTGAACTTAACTAGTTTCAACCATAGAGAATAATGGTGTGAGACATTTACGTTTTGAACTAGAGAATTTTTTTTTATTAAAATAAAAAAATAAAACGAATTACTCTCATTACCGTATACCCAATGCTGGGATAGTGACAGTTCTAGACATTTTGGTCCTTCCAACCCAGATCTTATTCGTGACTGGTGGTGAGCCAGTCGTCGTTTTAGTGTCCGCGCTAACGATGGTACATCAGTTTCACATGTTCATCGAACTCACTACTCCTGATTCGGAGGTAGATCCCCTAACCGCTGGGCAATCGCGTGGCCTGCGAGGAAGAATATATAATATAAAATAATGTAACTAAAATAAATGTAAACCGAAATTTAGAGACGAATGGCGATGTCCGGAATATATTATTTACAACGAACAATTTTCATATTAATATTGCATTGGAACCACAAAAAGGCATATGACTCTGCATTACGCTTCAGTAATATCACCGCAACGTTGATATTTTGTCGCCGGCACCGATACACGCAGCCCAGCTGTCGAACAGTATCTCTTTGATTTAGTGAAAATAATATATAAAAACATTGGTATAAAAATGTTACTTAAAAAATATTAGTCCTTTTTTTGTATCATAATCATCATCGTCATCATTTCAGCCTGTCACAAGTCCACAGCTGAACATAGGCCTCGACCGAAGATTGTGCATTGTGGGCACATTGATCCTGAACCACCTGCATCCAACCAGCGGGCGGTCGTCAATCTGCCTTTCCATGTACATGGTTATCACTCGAGAACCTTTCTTCAGTTCTCAGTTACGCGAACTAACCAGCTAATTTTTTGGCATAATGTCTACTTAATACGAAATAATGGAGGAATAACTTTATGGAACCCAAATTATGAAATAGTGTTTCTGTGCCTGTAGAAATACTTAGCAATTGTACGATATATAATATACGAGAAAATAATAAAAGAATGGAGCCTATTTTCTTCGCAACATCTTAAGAAACATAGCGATATAACTAGATTACTAGATCGATTTTTCAGTCAATTTGAAGATTAGCTTGCACAAGGAAATACCAGTTACGTCTTTATATACTAAACATAATAAAATTTTACGTTACAGAGATGGTAGATTCTTTGTCTACCTTGGAGTTGTCTGGGTTGTTATCACATTCTTAACCACTCCTGCTGTTAAAAAGCAGTGCAAACACTGTCGTGTTTCCGGTTTGAATTCCAGTATGATTAATGGATAGTGAGTTGTGAGCCATTCGGTCTGAGTCGAAGTCTTACCTTCTTCGAAGTTAACACATGTATTGTTACTCCTGAGGACAGCCCAGCATGAAAACATGACAATATCTAGAAGCGAACCAGATAAAGGAGCTCGTCACTCATCACGTTCAATGAACAGAGTCATATAGAGTCATCAGAGCCACATGGAAATCATTAATCTGTGTCTACATATGTGTGACGGACGTGAGATCTTCTACTTGTGTATGTATGTATTCAATTAATTCAGTGCACAATTAAATGACCATGAGATTTCATTAATGCTATTTGAATTAACATCTCCAATGAAACGAAGGGCGCTAATGGATAGTCGTTGTTATGATGTAATAGATTATAATAACCTCTGTTGGTTCTGTTGGCCTAATGATTATATTATACTATTTATTTAATTAAACTGCTTTTCAAATACATTACTTACATACCCGCTATTGTTGTCTCTTGCTGTAACTTCATTTTTCATATAATATAAGAGTTTTTAAAACTTTACTAAACTTTTTTTTTATGGGACAGGCGGCAAACGATCAAGTGGTTTACCTGATGTGGTACCCACCCGGTAGAGCCGGCCCATTCGAGCAGCAAAGGTCGAATATTTATTCATTCTTCATTAACACTTAAATCTAAAGACTGATGATGGGTGGACGTACACAATATATGTACAAAGTACAGATGTACAACGTAATATTGTTTCTACACTAGCCTTGTGGTATCGGCGTAAGAATCTGCCACGCCGCAAGGGCTACCGACAGATGGCGGAATAGCCATCTCGTTAATCAGCAGACCGATGACAGGCAACACCGGCTGAGGCAAATCCGCGAGCGAGGCGATTATGACAATACTTCTTATGGTAGAGGCCTATAGACTGCGGTGAACATATTAACAAAATAAATATTTTATTTATAAAATATATTTATTTATTTATTTAAACTTTATTTAAATACCTTTAAACAAAAGCTTTACAAAGGGCGGACTTAATGCCTCTTGGCATTCTCTGCCAGTCAACTCGGGGCGTGGAGAGATATAGTAAGGGTGCCAAACATTAAATTAGTGTAAAAAAAAATACATGAATAAATATATAGAATACACTTACAATTAGATACATACAGACGGAATAAATACATACATACCGATGATATCAATTCCACTAAGTGGGAACGGATGTCTTATATTTATACATAAAATATATACTTAAAACGTGGAGTAATAAAGACATAAGCTCAAACACATGTACTTGTTCCACGATATTCTTTTAAATTGAAATAATGTAATGCATGATTTTGTAGTGAACAGCGAGCAAGTCAGAAAATCGCCTAATTGAATTTTAAAAGAATTTTCGCTTTCCGCATTCAGCAAATTTTATTTCCTCAGACGCACCTCCGGGATATCTGCAGACGTGAACCGAGACATAAACGTCAAGTGGAGTTTTATTGATTTCACGAAATGAACTGTATGATTTCTTTGTTATCTTTCTGCAGCAGCACCAAAATGAGGTTGACTTTAGTACTTTAATTGACTTTATCCGTCTAAGTAAATATTTTAAACTTTATATAGCAATTTTAAGTACTGTATTTACCACATGGTCGTCGGTGAAGAAAAACATCATGAGAAAACTCATCTGTCTGAGAAATAATAAAAATTATTACTATGTTCTGTACCATGTACAACTGCAACACCTCTAGTGTACGTGGACGAAGGTAATGACTTACCATCAAGTGAACCGCTTTGGTCGTTAGCAGCCTTTCCCATAAAAAAAAAATAAGAGGAAATGTGAAATCCGCCAACCTGCACAGGAGCAGCGAGGGGTACCCTATCCGGTTTCAAAACCACCACAGACATTAGAGAAGGAGGTCCTTTGGAATCTTTTGTGCCGTGGCTAGAAACAGCAAATGTGCAATTGAGACTGGTTTTTTTTTTATAATGGAAGTGTCAAAGGATCTGCCTGAATGTAAGTGGCTAATGCACTTCATGGACCCCTGGCAACAACTTCACTGTAAGGAGGTTAAACATGCCATACAATCTTTGTCCTCGGGCCATTCCTGAGGGCTAAGATTGAACGCACGCACTCTCTATAATGCTTGTGCTTCGGTGAGTGAGGTAACCGGAGCCCCATCTCCCATCCTCATCCTCCCTCTCATTTCCCAAATATTCTTAAAGGCCGACAACGCTCCTGGAGTCACCTCTGCTGTTGCAGATGTACGTGGGCGACGGTAATCACTTACCATCAGGTGAGCCGCTTGCTCGTTTGCCGCCTATACCATAAAAAAAACCTACCTTCCGTTACTTTCCGTGAATAAGCATAATAACAAAAACTTGTATTGTCAATAAACTTTGGTCATGCATTAATAGTATATTGTAGCAAGTTTCAAAAGCGTAAGTTACAGAGCATGCGAGCGCTATGCTTTGGCGCCCAATTAGGAAGGTGTTCCTCGCGCACAGTTGTTCCGTTTGTTGGACGGTCACTAACTTTTAGGAGGAAAGTTCGGCATGTTCACGGGACGCCTTGAATACAAAAGATATTGACTTGTTAAATTATACACAGTAAAAGATAAATATGCTTGAATAAAATATGATATGCACGTATAGGTGAAAAAGGGATTGAATTTTATTGCGCATATACTTAAGCGTTATAAGCCGTGATATTTATTAGTGTTAGTTATTTTAGTATAAGACAATCCTGTTCTATTTTGGGATGTTAAATAGTAGAAAAATCATCTATTCTATTTAGACAGTAGACTAATTTTAAGACAAATTTCAGCTAGTTATTTTGTATCACAACATAAAGGTTTTTAAAGAACTTGAAATTCCTTACAGAACCCAAAAATTTAAAAAGGGTTTGGGCTTTAAGTGCGCTTTTTGTGTGTGTTGTGTGCCTTTTTAATAGGAGCTGCAATAAAAGAAATTAACACATTGGCTGCATATAAATGTGAAAAATGAAAAACTGAAATGTAATACAATTTACACAAATTTTTTCCATATTCTGAATTCAATTGGATGAAAACGTGACCAGGAAGCAGATCGGATCAGATTGTCAAAGGAAGCAAATTCTCTGACAGCAAGTGTGAAGTGTGGCAAATAAATAGCACAAGTTACTTATAAAATTTTTAACAATTATATCCGATACTTTAAGCCGACAATTAATGTATTTAAATAAATATGTGTACATGTACTATACAAAATGATTTATGGGTACAAATTATTTGATCGGAAATGACTCTAACGATTTGTATGAAATTTTGTATTTAGATAAAGTTTTACATTCCAAGTTTATCTAGATAGATCATCCTTGTAAAAATTCGTTAGTAAAAACGCAATCTTTTAGAATAATTAGATATTAGTATATTCAGAGTGCAACGCTTCGTTATATTGGTCATTGTTCAAATACCATAAGCCGATTTCACTAGACTCAAGTAACTCTTCAACTGGTACTTGTTGAAGATTAAACTTGAAGGACGCCGAGCGAAACTCTGACACACAGGTACTAAACTATTAACACTGTTCACAACAATAGAAAAGTCTAAGATGCAAGTAGCAAGCTTCCTTCTTATGCTATATACAAGACTTAGATACAAGACTCCACGAATTATTGATTCCCAACCAAAGCTACAAAACACAAACTAATGGTTTTCGGGTCTGGTTATGTTATCTTGCATTCTGTGCCTCTGACTACGCATCAGACCCTTCCTTCGATCTTATCACACAAGCTTTGCATCGGATGTGGAAAGGTAATACTAAAGTTTACCCCTGTGCTTGCGCGTAAGCTTTTTTTATATTGGAAAGGCGGCAAGCGAGCAAGCGGTTCACCTGATGGTAAGTGATTACCGTCGCCCGCGTACATCCGCAACACCAGAGGTGCTGCCGGTGCGATCCCGGTTTTTAAGGATATTAGGGAGATGGGAGGGCGGATGAGGAGGGGGATGGGAAGGGGGTGTGGGCCTCCGGTAAAAAAAACACTTACGGCACTATAATATCTCTCGCGTAGTTGATATCTGCTTATAATATTCTGATGTTGACCAGGAGGACATCATCGTCATAATAAATTGTTAAACAAGAGTACTCATGTTTTAGCGGCAAAGCTTTGTTAGTCGGCTAATTTGATACAGTATATGAAGTCGAAATTTTCTTGAATCTTCTTTTCTTTTTTATATTCTTCCATTTAATTCCATTCCTATGCGTAGGCCTTTAGTTAGCTAATATGACATTGATTACAAAGTTTTAAAAAGGCCTTCGGAATGATACTAATCGTCAGATAATATTTAACTAATTTCTTATTATCTTCTATTTTTTTATTTTCTTCCATTTTAATCCTATGCTACACGCAGGCTTCTCCATGAAAGTGTTACAAGTGTAAAAAAGATAATTATATATAGGTGGTATCAAACGCCTACATCACCTTTTGATTGTCTCTAATATCCAGTGTTTACCTAATTTTGCAGTCAAACCGATACAACGTCATAGATGCATTTGAAAAAACCTAACATTAATGATTTACCTTTTTTTTTTAATAAAATTTTTGGTATAGATAGTATAACAAATTACCTATTAAACTACTAAGTATTAAATCTAGTGGCTGAACGCGGTCAACCTTTGTTTCTTTTTAAAAAAAAAAGGAAACTTAGCGACGCGCCACACTCACTCCAACAGAAAATCACTACAGATTAATAACACTACTATTTAAGTGCTCTTCATAGTTTTACATAATGATCAACAAGAGCCTCCTCCATTCTAAAATGCCATCAACGAATCCGAAACTCCTTTTCCTTTGTGGAATTTGTGATCACTCGCACGTTAGTCGCGAAAAATGTAACATTTATAAAAAAAAATAACGTTCTAGAGAAGCCAGTTTATTTCACCCTATCAAATACAACATGCAATCTTTAAAAGTTGCTCTAAAGTAACGGACCTGCAACTTATGCGATGAAAACGGAACCATTGCGACAGTGCAACGTGTACGTGACTAGAACCCTTAAGTATTTCTTTGACAAAATAAACTTAGACTCGAACATACTTGCGCTCGAGTAGAGTTTACTTTAAATAAATATCATAATGATTGGTAAAGATAAGATTATCCATTTATTTATAATCTATACTTGCGATTGTTGTCACTTGCTGATAATTTATCATATTGACAATGTTATTTATGTTTTTTTTTAGAAAGGGGGCAAATGACCATGCCCTCGTATATCTGCAATACAAGAGGAGTTGCAGGTGCGTTAACGGCATTTAAGCATATTTGGGGAGGGGGAAGAGGGTGAGCTTTTTAACCCCATTATTTTTCTGTTTCAGTGAAATGTACAATGGCTTTACTGTATATTTAATATAACTAAAAGGCCTCTCAAATATCAGAGTGTTTTGGAGCTGGCTAGGGCCCGCCACGCTGCTCCAGTGCGGGTTGGGGAGCTTGATAATGATGATGACTTACTACGGCCGATTCCTATAATCGGCAATTATCAACTGCGCAGGAGATATAGAGATAACGTGTCGTAGAATGTACGTGCAAAGAGATAGGCAATCACTCGTCTTTGCCTCTCAATGTCGGATGTAGCGCATATGCGGTAAGAGCAAAAGAGTTAAGATGCAGTGTCCAAAAACACACGACCGGACCCGAAAATTCATAATAATTTTTTACACTAATGTTAGCTTCCGATTCGATATTTAATAGGAAATTTATTAGTCTATTAATATATTAGTTTAAATGGTTCAATGATCAGTAATATATCGAAAACTAGTTGTCTCACATTTTTATTTTTGTCAGAATGCAATAAAGTGTTGTCAAAGGCAAACTATCGCATATATCGTCTCTTCCGGTGTACCTAATAAGGTATGTAAACAGTTTATGCTAAACTTGAAATTGAATAACACTAGGGATCGTGGGGCGACACCGACAGAGTGCGACGCGTCTCACATCATAACAACGTAAGTGTTTTTATAATAAACAAATATATCGTAGTTTATAATCAATTTAAAGAACGAAAATATGCGAGAAAATTCTAGACGCTACCAGAGCCAATTTATTAATATTTCAAATACTTGCGATGGTTGCGACAATTAAATCCCTGCGGTGTTCCACCATCGCCACTTATCGCCTACTTCCTCAACCTCGAATGCGAACGTGTCCGCTTCCGTGGGAGCACTCGGAAGCTGCATCCCTTCTAGCCGCCAGTGGTGAATCTGGTCTGGTCCCCTGGTTGAGGTTCTCTGGAAGAGTGATAAGTCGCCGAGGAGACATCAATTGGCCACCGAGGAGCCCTGATTTAACGCCTACTGATTTCTTCCTATGGGGCTACCTAAAAAGCAAAGTTTACAATCCATTGCCACCCAACCTGAATGTTTTGAAGCAAAGAATCACTGAAGAAATCATCTCTATTCCAAGAGCGATGCTTCAGCGTGTTATTGAAAATTTTAGCTCCAGGTTAAATGAGTGTGAACAAATGAATGGTGCGCATTTGCAAACGGTTGTTTTTCATAAATAAATTTCAAGATTTGCTCTTTAAATTAACATTAAATAAAACGAGATTTAATTGATATTTTGTTTTTTATTTAACATCTAAAAATGAAAAACATTCTGAGACATCCTTTATTATTATGCTGTAGCCCGGCATTTACAAGTGCAGGCAAACAGTTATTCGACATATTTTTGTCAATATATTGATCTATTTTATACTAAGCCTATTTCAACAGAGTATAGATTATACGAGTAGCTACTATTTAATAAAAATATACGATAGACATTGTAAAATATGTCAAGTTGTTTGTACTGACTGCGATGATGAAACTATCCCATTGTGTAACAGTTAGACCTCACTGCATTACGCTAAGTGTGTAATAAATACAAGTCTCTCTACCCCGAACATCACAGGAAGGAGAACATACTTTATATCCCTCCTGGAGAGCTTCTTACTGGACATTATGCAACGTATATAACGGATGTGTCATTGTATTCGGAAAGCCGTGGCATCCTGAGAGAGAGAAATAGAACCTAGGTAAAGCCACGATAGTCTAGCGATTACAGGATCTGTCTCAGAATCAGGAGTCTCGAGTTCGAACCCCTATGTGGAAGCTTACGTAATTAGACGTTGACATGATCTCCACCTGTCACGTTGGCATTAATAAGCTCTGCTGAAAAGTGGCTTGAAATTACTAAAAATGTCTAAACCACGGATCATCTAAGTATCCATACCATCTCTCAGTCGTGAGATCTTTTTTTTTTATTATATTTTATATTCCGCCTTAAATATTGTTGAGGGCATGCATATTACTGCGAATCGATCAATGCACAGACGTTGGCACAGGACCGTGCTTTGTGACAATCTTTTGGGGAGGCCTATGTTCAGCAGTGGGCGTGAAACGATGATGACATATCGTTAATAAATTAAAACGCATAGTGTAACTTCAATCGAAATATGTTTATGTTCTTTATTTAATATCTAGCAAATTTACTAAGTAGAAAATGTTATTAGAGAGTTAAATTATTTTGTAGCAAGCTAACTTCACTGCAACTTCAGTGTCTGGAGTTTTGAATGTTTAGTCACAATCTGTAGAAATTGCGGACGAACTTGATAATTAACTTAAGAAATTGATAACTAATTCTTGGCTTATACTTTCGTTAATTAGATGAAGACCTTCACCATATTTATTCAATGTCATTGACGATTTAAAGTGTTTGTTAATATTATTTCTTTATTCTTTATCAGTATGTGAAGTCATATTTGCATGGGCATGGAAGATATGCTCATTCTCACCAGGCTGGACAGGTGGGTGGGTGAGCGCAGTGCCGGCACCCGGTATACAGTGCCCTCGCACTAAATATGCTGGTGTTCATCACCAGTATGTTGAATATGGGTTCGGCATAGTCAGACGGACTTTCTGTCTTTGACACAAAAGCCAACTAAAGCAAAGGAAGGTGGTGGAAGCCTGTAAATTACCTATTTATAGTAAATGGGCTCTTCTCAATTTTATGAAAGGTTCCGCCACTTTGCTTCTCAGACGTTTTCTTTCAACGCCGGGCCCGTGGAAAATCGAACTTACCATTTACTACGAACTTTCCGCCTTGTACTACCACGGTTAGTCAATCAATTAAAAAAAAAACAGTAAAAGAAAAGCAGCAGGCTGTAAATGCAGAATGCTGCGTAAAGGCCTTCTCTAAAATAGTTGAGAGCTTTAGAGCTGAAAAGGGTCACCCACGCCGTTCCACAGAGGGTTGGCAGAAACGTCCTTGAATAATATATTTTTTTCAGAGATAAAGGAAAGGATAGGTTTCCTCGCGATGTTTTCCCTCACCGCCGAATTTACGTACAATTCAGCACTTACACTAGGCTACCACTGCTCTGCGTACCGTGCGTATGAAGGAAGGATGGAGAGCTTCCTCCTATAAGAATAAGCCCCATATGGGCAAGCGCTGTCGGGACTGCAGTTGTTCACAAGCCTTTCCGTGGTCTCGGTAAATGACAACAAGAAGAACACCGTGGGGTCTTAGTCTTTTTTTATAGAAGAAGGGGGCAAACGAGCGTGCGGCTCACCTGTTGGCAAGTGATCACCGACGCCCACGAACATCCACACAACACCAGAGTAGCTACAGATGCGCTGCCGGCCTTTAAGGAAGGAATAGGCTCTTTTCTTGAAGGTCCCTAAGTCGTAACTGTTACTTATTAATAATATATATAGTATAATATAGTCGATAAGAGTCCGGCATAACCCTGTCGTTGCGCCCGCGATGAAAGAGTATCCATGTAGGATTGCCACGGAAAAAAAGGCTACCATGGCGCTAACTTGTTGTAGTTGAAATAAAACATTTTCCGGCTCGCTGAGAAATTTTCCAATACGTCTGCTGGTAAATTGTTGTTTAGTCAAAAGTCAATTAGAAACTTTTTGACAGTCTGTTAATTTTGTGGTAAAACGTTAGAGGTGTTATTTGACAATATTCAACTTGGACGTCCATGAAAATTTCTGATTATGATATTTTTACTTTTAAATAAATGAAAAAAATATATAAAACCTACGTATAAAATGTATTACTTCATGTTCCACACATACGAATTGTAGAAGTAATTATTAGGCCTGTTTAGTAATGACACTTTGTGCTTGTATATTTTTATTAGTGACGCGTCTGAGTGAGAAGTAATAATACAGTGACTTGGATTGTAAAAGTAGTGTAGAACGAACCCCACAAAATGGAGTGATGACCTGCATAGTATTTTGAGAAGTCTAAATATGCTGGTGACTCAGGAACGTGCTGTTTGAAGGCCTATGTTCAGCAGTGGACTTGTGACAGGCTGTAACGATAAATGATGATGCAAATGATACCCGCGACCCTCAGGTCCAAATTGTTTCTTTTTATTGGAAAGGCGGCAAACGAGCAAGCGGTTCACCTGATGGTAAGCGATTACCGTCGCCCACGGACATCCGCAACACCAGAGCTGCTGCAGGTGCGTTGCCGGACTTTAAGGATATTAGGGAGATGGGAGGGAGGATGTGGCGGGGACGGGAAGGGGGTGTGGGCCTCTGGTTTCCTCACTCATTGAAAGAAACGCAAAAGCACAAGATGCCTCTACTTCACGCCGGTATTCTGCGAGGCCGTGGTACCGTCGAGCTGGCCCATTCGAGCAGCAGCAAAAGCCGCCGCTTGGCTGTACCACGTTTGAACTGATGGTGACTACTAATTAGGCTAATGAGCTATTAAACATTTAACGATATAATTGTGTGCTTAAATTAGCATTTCACTACTTCATTGCTGCTTTGTTTACAAAATATCCGATGTACGTCCGACGAAAGCACTTAAAGTCTCAAGGGTTCAGTGCAATAAGTTTGTAGCGGGCTATAGAATAACGATTGTGCACTTCTGCTTTCCCCTGCTGGCCATGAATAATATCTCAATTTGTTCATGGCTCATGGATTATGTCAACAGCAACCCATAGTAGTAGCCACACGTATTTTACGAATTCTACTTACAATTTTTAATAGCATAAAAGATAGTCACAATTCGCGTTTGTCTGTATAATCACAAATAAGTTCTATACTGCTAATTGTATTACTGGATGACGGAATGGATGCTGTTTTCAGCATTATTTAGAAAATGTATTTATTTATTTGAAATTTATATTGTAATCGTTAATAAGGTAACAAAGGGCGAACCTAATGTCTATTGGCATTCTCTGCCAGTTAGCCCATGGCGAGGTGAAGTGCAGTAGCTGGTGCAATATAATTGTGGTAGAGCTAAGCGGCTCGACCGGGTTGATACCATAGCCTCACAGAACACCGGCGTGAAGTAGATGCATCTTGTACCTCTGCGTTTCGTACAGTGAGTGAGGTAACCGGAGGCCCACACCCCCTCCCCATCCCGCTTCTGACCTTTTCTCCCTACTCCCTAATATCCTTAAAGGCCGGAAAAGCACCTGCAGCACCTCTGGTGTTGCAGGTTTTCGTGGGCGACGGTAATCACTTACCACCAGGTGAGCCGCTTGATCGTTTGCCGCCTTTAACATAAAAAAAACCTGCATTGTTAGTTAATGATGCACATTTTTAAATTAAACTATTATTTACGGATTTTAACGCGCTAGCAAGCGCTGCACGACATCGTGATTTAGTTATTTGAGAGAAGAATACTATTCTTGACAATGTATTTTACAGACTGCGCTTACTGCTTTGGGTTCTTAATTCAAAAATGATGATTAAACAACACAGAAATATACTTTACATTGAATAGTATCTACGCTGTGACACAGATTATGCATTCAAGTTACATTTACAGTGGTTAAAGGATGAGTGCCTACATGCGGCACTATCATGCATCCTATATGTCTGTCGGAGAATATCATCCTGTACCTTGCACTTCAAAATATTTATCCGCTTGAACACACAGACGGCGTTCGACGGAAGGAATGTGCGAGGTAAGCGGAGCGCGTATTCGGACCAGGAAATCATATTTATGTATATTGCAGCCACATAAGCCTGAGCCAAGTGCCATACTTTACGCCTTGTTACGTTTGTGGTGTGAAATGTCTTCACGTTGCTCATATGTTGCTCTTTATTGCTTATAATTGTTATTTATATTTCATTTTGTATCTAATAAATATTGAATTTATTCTATGTTATGCTGTCACAAGTGAAATATAAATAATGAAACAATATAAGATTAATGAAAAAAAACTTTTTAGTAATGAAAAAATTGATTAAAATTAAGCAAGTGTGTTCGATGATAACGCGTGGTAGAGCCAAGCGGCCGCTTTTGCTGCTGCTCGACCGGGTTGGTACCACGGCCTCGCAGAATACCGGCGTGAAGTAGAGGCATCTTATGTTTCTTCGTTTAATTTCGGTGAGTGAGGTAACCGGAGGCCCCTCCCCACCCCCTCCTCATCTTCCTTCCCATCTCCCAAATACCCTTAAAGGCCGGCAACGCACCTACAGCCCTTCTGGTGTTGCAGATGTACGTGGGCGACTGTAATCACTTATCATCAGGTAGACCGCTCGCTCGTTTGCCGCTTTTCCCATAAAAAAAAACTGGTTTGTTAAAGATGTATAATTGTAATTCCTACTACTTACCTAACTACTACTACTAACCTAACCTAACTCTTTAAAACGATGCATTGGTTCCTTAGTTTTTCATTGTTATTTTAAATTGTCGAGTATCTGTCTACAACTAGTGGTAATCTCTGTGACAACTAATACTTAAAAGGTAAAAGCTGCTTTTTAGGGAATCGAATGATATGACGATCTCTTCTCCTTCACTCCTTCTCTGCCTAGGAGTCGTCTGGGTAGGTACCACACTCTCACACATTTCTGCCGACGAAAAGTTCTATTACTGTTATGTTCCGGTTTGAAAGGTATAAAGAGACATTACAATAACGGACTGTGTTGCTTTCCATCTTGTCCCTCTAGAGTGGCAACCTAATAAATAAAAAAATAAAATAAATAAAAGTAATCTAAGTGAGTGTAACCTTCTTCGATTTAAGGTGTTTGCAGGTATCCATGGACTGCAGTAGTCACTTGCCATCAGGTGGACTGTAAACTCGTTTCAACCTCTATCAAAAAGGAAATAACTCAACGCAGTGTATTAATCATTTGCGACAGCTTTTATTTTAATTGTATTATTTGATAGGGGTCAGCCAAAATTGTCATACATAAGTTTCGGGAAACTTATTGAGACAGATCTTATCTAATCGGAAATATATCGTGGTATATTATTATAAAACTTATAATTTATCATGCGATAAATTCTTGAAACATTTTCTCGTTTCAATTTAAGCACAACGACGATCCGACGTTGCAGCGAGCTTTCTCAGTTCAAGCAAGCAAAAACATTCGCATTCAATATTCTGCATTGCTGATTCTGATGCTGGATGCTGAGTTCAGAAAATGTTATCGATATTTATTTATTATGTATGTATGTACATATTCACGCCTTGTTCCGAACGGGGTAGGCAGAGACAATCTTCTTCCACTTGGTACGGTCCTGACATACGTCTTTCGCTTCTCCCACCTTCATCAATCTTCGCATGCATACTCGATGGTTTAGAGTGCTCTTGACCTGGCCTTTTTTCAGAACGTCTCCGATTTGATCGTGAAATGTTCGCCTAGGTCTTCCTCTCCCGACTCTACTATTTACACTCGCCTCATTTATTTGTTTCGTCAACCTAATTTCATTCAACCTCTTTACATGTCCAAACCAGCTCAGCATCCCTTTCTCAATTCGTGTCACTACATCGTCATTCACGCCACAATGCTCTCTGATCACATTATTTCGAACCCTGTCAGTTATCTTCACATCAATCATACTCTGCTTTCATGACTCTTCTGCCATAACCAGCTTTCGCTTCCATATGTTATTTTATTTTATCTAGAAGTCTATTAACGACCTTTTCATCCAGACACATTTCTAAAAGAGAATTTAAGGGGCCAAGTGTGAGCGGGGTCACACCACTGATGGCACGTGCTGGAGCCACGGTTGGGCAGGAGTGTCGGTATTACAATGCGTCAAAATGTAGTTGGCATCGGAGCCATAAAAGACATCCGCCGCGGGCTACTGAATAGGCTTTTGCTCACGACCGATCGCCTTCTTGATATCCATTCCCTTTTTGGTTTGGTTATGATCTTGAATTGTCTCAATACTAAAATAAGATCCTTTACAATTTTCAATAAAAGCAATCATGATTGTCACCCATTGTGATTGGCAGGAAGCAGCAAATAAGAGAATAGTGGCGAGCCTCCCGAAAGGTTGCCAGAGATTTTTATCAAGGTTTTCTTTTACTCCTTTATAGAGGTTACAAATTCTTACAAAATTGGAATCCAAAGTGATAGCAACTATCAATATATTACACAGGTAACACAAAAACGCCGTTGTGCTGTTATTAAAAACCTAAAGCCTAATTCGATAATTCTTCTAAAAAAAAGTAATACAATATGTATTAGAATTTTGTATGAACAATCCATATCCAAGTTTACATTCTGACAGTACCTTACGTACCTAATTTTAAGTGCTGATTTTACCACGTGCTTGGCGGTGAAGGAAGCCGTTTACCGTGAGGAAAGCTGCATGTCTGAGAAATAACAAAATAATTCGAGGACATGAGTCGGCCATCTCGCATTGGAGCAATGTGGCGGACCCTTCCCGGCTTCAAAACCCTCTCCGATATTTGAGAAGGAAGCTTTTCCACAACAGTGATAATTTGCAGGCTGCTACTTAACTTTTACTTTTACGTATTAAACATCCAGTAAAATTAATCTCAATCGTGCCTATTAAAATTATTTAGGTTTACTAATATGAATCAATAGCTGAATACAGATAAACCTTCGCCGATGGATCCGATTAAGCTAAACATATTAAAGGGTAAGCTAGAAAAGTTATTACAGCACGGCGGTATAAGAGATTGGCTCAGTCGGTGTAGCAACAGGCGAGGCAAGCCTGAAGTGCATTATTCGCATCTTATGCAGTTTTTAATAGGATATGGATATATTTTTTGTACATAAAACGCGTAATTTAACAATATTTACCAATAGCATAGAATTTTGTGAAGTGGATTTAGTTGATTTTAAGCAAAGATTTAGGTAACTGAATCAGTAGAGTCAGAGCAGCAAAACGAACGATTCGGAGCACCTGCACAACGTGCTAAAGTCTTGGCAAAGCTTCGAAAGAAGGTCTGAAGGTCATACTATCTAGACTCTATATCTGTAAACACGCAGAAATATTATTTTACAGTTCGGACAATTTAGACAACACTTTACGAAAATAATTGTAAACATATAATAATTATATAGCAACTTTTATATTCCGGTTGGAACTCGTCTTTGTCCCTAATCTAATACAAAAAATAGCCCCTTAAACTTAACTCCCATGTCGAAGCGTCTTACTTCAAACTGCGAAAAATAAAATTTAGACGATAACCAGAATGGTTTTTGAAAAGGCGGTCCACCACTTTGGCTGTTTACAAGATTATACTGATATACGAGAACTTAACATAATTAAAGAAAGAAACGCAATATTTTACTCAAAATAAGTTATTGTATAAGAGTAAGAATTATTGTCTATGGTTGGTGTGGTTATTACATCCGACTCCTTTGTACAGTATATGGAAATACCATGTCATGACATTGATGCTAGTACCATTGCTTTTATAGGACCACAAAAAGGATATATAACTGGATCAATTCCTCAAGGGAGTGTGTTAGGGCGTATATTGTTCCTCGTGTACGTGAACGATCTGCCCAAAGAGTTAAATTGTACAATTATTTTGTTCACCGATGAAATGTCTGATGCTTTCTTATGTACAAATGTAACGAATATGAATAGTAATTTAAATAATATAAAATATCATAGTTTAGCTGTAAATTTAGACCTCACATAAAATTTCAATAGATATAAATATAACCTTTTTTTTATGGGAAAGGCGACAAACGAGCAAGCGATTCACCTGATGGTAAGTGATTACCGTCGCCCACGTACATCTGCAACATCAGATATGCTGGAGTTGCGCTGCCGGCATTCAAGGGTATTTGGGAGATGAGAGGGAGGATGAGGAGGGGATGAGCAGGGGGAGTGGGCCTCCGGTTACCTTACTCACCGAACGCAACGCAGAAACACAAGATGCCTAAACTTAACGCCGGTATTCTGGGAGGTCGTGGTACCAACCCGGTCGAGCCGGTAGGAGCGGTTGTTTCGATAATTTTAAATTATTGAGAATTAAACACCATTACCAAAGTAATTTAAGTAAGCTATCAGGGTTACGTTACACCTGCCCCCGTAGCACAAACTGCCTTTTATTAAATACGAGTTCTTCTGAAGTATTTCTGTGTTGTTATTATGTGTTGTATAATAGATGTTCTAGTGTTTTGACATCTCAATGGTTACTAAATTCAAAACCGGTCATTATCGGTTGAGCGTATTTGAAGATTAGACTACACAACGAAATACAGCTACGTCTTTATTTTTATTTATTTATTATTTAAACTTTATTTGTATACCTTTATAAAAGTATTACAAAGGGCGGACTTAATGCCTTTTGGCATTCTCTGCCAGTAAAACCGAGGCGTGGAGAGATATTGTTAAGGTGCTAAACATATAAGTTGGAAATAAAACAAAAACACACATGTCTTAACTAAACTGAAACCTAAAGATATTCTATGACTTAAATAAACAACTTTCTTTATGCGGACGGCTAAGGAGTGGAACTCTCTGCCGAGGTCAGTTTTTCCGGAAAACTATATGAAAAATATATGATCTGGATATCTTTAAGGCCAAAGTGAACAGACATCTAGGCAAGCGTGTACCATCCTAGGCCTCATCTTCGCCTTCCATCGGGCAAGATTGACGTCAAACGTAAGCCTATATTTCATAAAAAAAAACACTTACATTTTTGTAACATATACTACTAAATTTATACATACTTAAATAAAAACTAACAGAATAAATAAGTATACACAAATATGAATACATATAAACGTAAATATATATATACATACATCTTACACATTAATATTATAACTGTAATGCCAGTTGGTATCAATTTCTTCACTAAGTGGGAACGTGTCTTCAAAAAGTGTTCAGGTAGCAGTCTTTTTAAACGATACTTTTCTAATGTCTTCAGGCAAGGAATAGCCAAGAAAAGGTGTTGCCAACAACATTTATGTATCAGTAAATATAATGAAAACAAGTTAAAACGGATTTAAGAGAGGTTTAAGTTGAAAAAAATATACAACGTTCATGTAGGATGTGTTTCAATGACGATTGGAACGAGAGACGTTTTCAAGAAACGTGGATTGATTATACCGCATTGCACTTTGTTGGGGAATGTAATGTACTGCTTCTGCATTCAAGAACAAAGCTCTGTCTGCACAATAGATGGCGTAGTAGTGACTGTATATATATTAGCGAGTAAATCTTATCTAGACAATGGAAACGAAAACGTTGAAGTAAACAGAAAAATCCGAGCCGTGGTCGTCACGCGCGTTACAAATGTATCTCCAAAGTTAGCATGGTAATTTTTTAAATTAAACGAATTGAAATTTAGGTGTTCGTGCTGAAAATATAAACCTATTTATTCACTGGTATCAATGTCTTTGAATTTCCCTCTATTAAACCAATAGATTGATACTGCAAATTACTTTCCTGCTACTAAAAGAACACTCGATTTGTATTATAATAAAATAAAATAAGTTCTGCACATTTATGTCAGCATGTGTAGAGGATTCAGTATGTCGTTTAGGACAGTATAACATTAAGTCAAGAAATAAAAACGGTTCAAAACGCAAATGCAAATAGCGCATGGGAAGGCTGATGGTGTTGAACTTTTTCGGTGATCAAATTAACATGTCATCATGTGATAATGATAATATGTAGAGGTGTTGCATTTCAGGTCAAACAGTTGTTTATTTTTTTAATCTTTACGATGAAGTTATAATACTGACACTGACCTTAAACAACTCAAGCCACAAATTTGAGTGTTATCTGCATACGGGATTTCGCTACCCTTTCGTGAGACAGCTGTGCACTTGGTAAGATTTATGGAGGTAGATCAATATCTCGAATTTTAGAGGTCCTTGTTACTGTTAGGTCGTTTGATTAGTGATATGTCAATTATATAGAGCAATTTGCAATTGGATAAATTGTAATTGAGTTTATATTACGTGTCTAAAATACGTAGAGGGTCATTTTAGTTGTTTACCCCGACTTACACATTTGTTTGTATTTTAATATTAAAATATACGATTCTATGTGTATGTTTATGTATATTGTGTGTATGTATCTACTTATCTATGTAAGTATATATTTTGATATTTATATAATTCTACTTGTTACACTTTGTTTAGCTGTATCGCCTCTATTATATGTTTATCTTCGCTTAGTCTAGTGGTTGAGTCGGAGAGAATGGCTTTAGGCATCAAGTCCGCCATGTGTACCAGTTTGTGCATAAAAGTTTAAATAAATAAGTCGACCCGAAGGGCCTTTCTCCGATACAGCAACCGAAAAAGAACGGCCTTGAGCCAACTACATCCACGGTCTTCCCGCAACTCTTTGCAGTGTCACTCCATCTTGGAGGACACGTCTTTTGCTTGTGTGAGGTTGCTACTCCCGATCATTTCTTCCCCATCGATTATAAAACCGTTAACTGGATGCAGCTGTATCTTTCACAGAGCTAAGCTACTACTTTGAAGTAAGTTGTTAACTCTGGATGCTTTAAGGTTGCATGGCTTATACCGACACGCTTCGGTTATCCGTCGGGTCTTGAACATAAAACGTCGGTTTAACGCAGATAAATTCAGCTGAATTTATTTCCTCGTATATTTCTAAATTAGTTTGACCCGTGTGGTTGGCGTTATTTATTCAGGGGGGAGCAACGAAGACATTCTAACATGTTTGAAAAACAAGTTTATTTCATTCGATTACAAATAAAAATAAACTGTATCCAAAACCAAGTAACTAAGACATTATTATATATCAGACGCTGAAACACGTTGTCTGAGGCATTCCATTTTAGTCCTAAGAAACGTCAATGCATTTGTAACCTTTATTTATTGATTGAAATTGTTTGCAGGTGTACCTGGGCTGCAGTATCCATAACCATCATGTACACTCGTTTAAAACTCCAATTTTATAATAAAAAAAATCAAGGCTACTTCGAGAAAAAACAAAAAACCTAAATCAATTTTATAGAAATACAAATTTCATTGTTGATTTAAGTACTTTAGTACTATTTATACATTTTTATAACATTATTTTTGTTCAACCACAGAGTAGGATATATGAATATAGAGATATATACTTTATACTGGGCTAGAAATAGAGCTTACGTTAAAATGGCGATACGATTTTTTTTCTAACGATATACATTTTAATAACTCAGTAGATAATAAGTTATTAAATCCACTGGCATTTCGCAAAAGAACAAAATGCTTCATCTATTTGTTTTCAACGTTGCCTAAACGCCGTTAAATAACTGTTTGAAAAATTCAAGCACCAGAATAAGAATATCTCATTTCTATGATATTAAAGAGTGGGGACAAAATGTTGTGGTGGCAGTGAGGGTGACGAAAGAGCCGATTAATGGAAGAATTTTGAAAATCAAAAAAAAATTGACGTAGTTGAGTCATGTAGCGGATTTAGCTGCTGCTCGAATGGGCCGGCTCGACCGGGGCAGTAACATGACCTCGCAGAATACCGGCGTGAAGTAGAGGCATCTTGTGTTTCTGCGTTTCGGTCGGTGAGTGAGCTACCGGAGACCCACTCCCCCTCCCCATCACCGTCCTCATCCCCCCTTCCATCTCAGAAATACCCTTAAAGGCCGGCAACGCAACTGCAGCAGCTTTAGTGTTGCATATGTATGTGGGCGACGGTAATCACTAACCATGCAGGTGAACCGCTTGCACGTTTGCAGCCGTTCTAATAAAAAAAAATGCCTCTACTGATCTCTAAAATGCTTACTTTCCAGCAGAGCCGCGGCTGTAATTCGTTTCTTTCTGCTCTATTTTTCATTCTGTATGATCCAAATATCCCCTTCTTGTCTTAAGGTTAAGGTCCGCTGCTAATCATAAGATTAGAAGCTCTTAACACTTGACCGATTTCGTTGGTACCTCCTTTATCGTTTAGGCTACACTTATTTCGTCTTATCGTTAAAACCAAAAATTTAATTTAAAATCGCTTCATTTCATAGAGTTATATGAGGAGAATATTACATAAATTCCTTTATATTACTTGTTTCATGCAAGGTTTTATACACGGAGTTTCATTCTAGCATTTAGCATTTTTTAAACATAAGTTGTATGAATAAGCTAAATATACAGCAGGAGTGGGTTTTTATGAAAGTTACGTGCTCCGGGTTAGACCTCATCGTCACTTAACTTCAAGATTGCGGTCAAGCAATAGCAAAATAAAAAGAAGCAAAAGGTTTTATTTTGCACTAGAGAATACTTTCCCTTAGCAACTTTTAAATTTGATAATTAGATATTATATGTGTATCTATGTCATATGTATCTTTTTATATTTACTGTTTATATATGTATTTTATATTATATATTAGTGTATATATTATGAATATATTAATTTTTTAAATTTTTATTATTCTTTGGGGTTATTTACATATATATTCGTCTAGTTGGGTGGTATATATACATAGGTAAAGCTGAAGGTAGCCCGAGTTAACTATGACATCTGGACGTCTAATACCTCAATCCCCCCGTGACCACGGCTGCTGTAAAGCAATCAAAACGTCGGGAATATAAAAATAAAATTAAACACGAACGTGTACGTTAGGGGGAAAGGGAGAGAAACCGGAGGACGAAGCGCGTGGTATCAAGGAGTACCACCTTCTGCATTTGAGTTTGGAGCGATCTGTCACGGAGTCTTAGCTGCCACAGATGTTCCGATGTTCCGAGAGGCTGTCTGGGATTAACCCATTTGCAGGCGCGACTTACGGAATAATTTCGGTCGGCATACCATCCCACACGTCATTCTCCTCGTGAGCCAGGTTCCGATATTTTATTCTTATTATTACACCTCTTATTTTGCTCTATGAGTGACAGGTGGACCGCGCAAGTAAATTATCTTACACGACGTTTCCCGCTGGATATTACTTTCCACACAAAAGCCTCTTTTGGTAGCCTGATCTGCCTGTCGTATTTCACAGTAATTAGTTGCTATAATATACCTTACAGTCAAATCATGAGTTCGGTCCTTCGAGCCGGATATTACAATAAATAATAGACACCAAGAGTTTCTTTTAACCCAGCTGGCAAACTCGAAACAAGTAAGTGACCACTGACCGAGCTTCGTCACTCGAAGCCGAGTGAAGCTATTTCCTTACCCCTGAGCCTTTGACAAAGTCAAATATTTGAGTTTCTCAAACAGAAAATCCTTATTGCGTGCCAATTCCTACATAAATGTTCACCTAAGATACAGAATCGAAGATATTTAAAAAAAAACTTGATTTTAACATTAAATATTACAGTTTATTAAATTTTTTTATTGCTGTTTAAAATATATATTAACAATTTAATTATCTGTATTTTAATAGTATATAAAAATATAGTATGCAAATTTAAATCTTATTAGGATTATTTTTTTATTTTTCATTTTGGAGCTGTCATGATAACTCACCACAGATGTTTCTCGAGCCTTATTAAATTTAATGGTGCGCGATTACAAGTACCTAGTTACACTATGATTGTTATGATGGCGCTGCATTCGTAGAGAAATAAATAACGTTCGTAAAAATTTTATACTTGAATTACGAGTACTATTTCGTAATAGAAATTTCTTCTCCGACAGTTTCTACTCGCATAATCTACCGTAATAAATAAATATAGTGTAGACACGAGCTCGGTTAGCTATGACAGGGTTTCTACTACTCTATTACATGAATTACATGGTTCCAAATTAGCTCTGGTGAAAAGTGGGCGTGAAACGACTAAAATAAATGCCTCCATTTTTATTTTATGGACTAGCGGCTCGCCTGATGGTAAGTGGTAAATGTACCACGTACATCTGCATCACCATAGGAGCTGCAATCGACCACGTCGCAAGACATGCAGCGGCAGCGAGAGCAAAATTATAACCAATACTTTCATCAAAATTACCAACGTGCACCAAGATAGCATATACAAAGCATATATCCGGCCACGCCTCACTTACGCAGCGCCGACGTGGTACGCGTTAACACCTGCAACACAACGCAAACACGATTGCAAGCCCAGCAGAGTCTCGCTCTCAGGATGATGGTGGGAGGCTGGCAGATACCTGAGGAACGTCGTGATAGGCAAGGGACTCCAAATAGACACCCCATAGAAGAATTTGTGGTTCGTATCACGCGACGTATATTCGACAGAGCAGACAAAGGACCACATCGACATCTACACAACCTGACGCCTCTCAAACTCTTCCACCTGACGGACGACCACTCCTACGCGAAATCCTGCCACCAATAACCGCCTGGTCCCTGGAGGGCCGGAGATGAGCGATAGCCCAACACATCCAATGACGTGAAGATGTAACACCCCCAGAAACCACAGAAATAGTGGTACCAATGACCAGGGGAGTCACTGCCCCCCGAGACGAACCCCGGACAAAGAGGGTAATCTCGAGCTCCGCTACCTGCCAAACAGATGTCCGGGTAGAAGACCCATCAAGCATAGGAGCTGTAGGTTCGTTGCCGGCCTTTAAGGATATTTGTGAGATGGGAGAGATAGGTAAGGGGGTTATAGGAGGAGGGGAGTGGGCCTCCGGTTACCTCACTCACCGAACGAAACGCAGAAGCACAAGATGGCTTTACTTCACGCCGGTATTCTGCGCGATCGTGGCACTAACTTTGAAAAACCGGCCCATTCAAGCAGCAGCTAAAGCCGCGCTTGACTGTAATATGTTAAAATTACATTACATTTGCAACACAAATTTAGAAACATCTAGTGATTAACTCATACTCATTATACTTCAGCTATTTGTTTGTTTTTTCTTTGATAAGTTTTATTTTTAATGTTTCATTGTATCGAATCATATAGCAGAACAAAAATATTGTCTTTTATTACAGCGGCAACCCTATTTGTCTGACATAAATATATTACGAAGCTTGGCGATCTAAGAACTTCGTTAATGCTGATAATAAAAACAAACACTAGCTGATCGCAAGGAATAATTGAGATGTTACATAACTTAAAAGTGTGTTATTTTATCACTAAGGCCAACATAAGAAGTTTAATTCAGGAACAAGTTACGAGCTAAATTAGGGACGTAGTACATTTCAACAAGGCGAATCGTCTGCGTTGTCCAGACCGCAACTATATTGTATGTTCTGTTAATTAATTACGTAGCAATTGAGATATAAACGTGACCAAATATATTTTTTTATCATTTCAACTATCTACATCTTTTTATTATTGGTAAGAAAAAATAAACTGCTATTTATTAGCTGAAGCGATACATATCAAATGTTACAATGTTTAATCTATAATTAAAAAACTGAGTAAACTTAAGTGATGAGATGAATGTAAAACTAATAGGCGATAGAGTAACAAAACCAGTGTTTCTTAATATAATAGGATATTTTTTCTTTTTGAAAAAGAATACTGTTACCAGTTAATCAAATCAAATCATTACCATTAAGCATTACAGTTTGTATCTGGAGTGGTTCACGACAATAGACGAATGGCGGCTCGAACCAGCGACGTCATGCACGACTTCCGCACCCCATCCCATTAGGTTACTGGGGTTTTTTTTCATATCATACAAGCTGACCTTTAACATACATAGTTTCAATGGTAGTCCTATGTCACTGTAGTTCACTCATTTTTGGGACTCGATACTCGTGTGTATTTAAAGTGTTTGTGTTTTTATACGAGGTAGAACCAAGTGGCTGGTTTTGCTGCTGCTCGATTAGGTCAGCTCGACCTGGTCAGTACCACGGCCTCGGAGAATACCGGTGAAAAGTAGAGGCATCTTTTGCTTCTGGATTTCCGTTCCCCGTATTGACTACAAATGATTTTTCCGGAAATGTATTGCAGTATTTATCACCCGCAATCATATAATGTATGAATATATGTCTATAAATCTCTTGTACGACTCAGAAGAAGTAGGTCCTGTAGCGGAGGCAACATTTTAATTTTCTAAGATTCATTAACGTAACTTCAGGCTGTGAGACATTAAATTTTAGCCTTCACGGGTGATAACGCATCTGTAACCAGCGATTGAAGTTGGTCACCTGCAACCATGGGCTTCAGTAGCCATTTACAATCAGATGGACTATTAGATGGTTCGTCACCCTAATCCAATCAAACAAAACTATTGGTCTGTATTGTATTGTGTTCGGTGTCACTAACATTATCAACTTTACTATGGGCGTAATTACCATAGCTTTCACGCTTTGCAGCACTATCAACATTGATAACCATACTTAATTAATGAGATCAACAGTTACATCTAAAGACACCAATTATATTAGGGCTTCTGCTTATGTGCCATCTGGAGTAAGCAATGCAACGACTAATGAGTTCCGGTTTCTAAAGTATAGAGAGTGAGTCATTTCATGTCAGTCCCTTGAACCTTTACCCCTAGTACCTGAGACCTTTATTAAAGGTCTTTGCGTCCACGTATCCATGGAGTAGCCACTTCATCATCAGGTGAACAGATAGCTCGGATGTCATTGCAATGATATCATTTATTTACAAAATCTACAGCTTTCGGTTAAATTTATAATACTTTAACTATATTTGTACGTGACTTACAGCCAAAATGGGTTCATATTTAACTGTAAGTACATACATGTTTAACCGACTCGAGGTTTATCGAAATATATCAAATGTTTCAAATGAAATATCAAAATTGCAGGGGATAAAGATAAATTCTCTACGTTAACAATCATTAACTACACACAAATTGATACATAAATCACCAAAATCTGGGTTTGTTCGGGCATTGTTAGACGCACGCAAAATAAAATTTTCGGAAAAGAAATATTGGTAACTCGATGGTTCGTTTATAAAAGGAATACATAGCGTAGAAAGACAAACTTCGGTTGTTGCACAGTTCATTTCTTGCGGCGAAGTCCTGAATAAATGAATGGATCCGAATTACAATTTTAAATTTCAGTTCGCTATGAGTCAAAGCTTTGCAATTGATGTTTGCGGAGTTTGTTCGTACACGGAGCGCGACTATTCTGGAATATCTAAAGTTCAAGCAAAATCATGAATTGGGTTTAATAAAAAAATGATCGAATTGCATTTTTTTTTTCATAAATCAAAATGGGCATATTGAGAGAGCGGATGGAGCAACACTGGTTAGAGGGTATGTAATGTATGCGTAAGGCGTTTGCTTACGTTTTATTGGAGATGCATATGTTCAGTAGTGGACTAAAATACAATTTTAATCGTAAACAAAATTATAATCAACATCTTATTAATACGAAATAACTGTGCAATACGAGAAAATAAATGATTGTTCAATTTCTTAAATCTCTCGATTAATTATGAATCTCTGCATTCGTTCGATAACTCATTTCAAATTCTGCAGGAGTTACAACAAAGTATCTCCGTCACAATTCTGTAGAAATCTATGAGCTAAATAAATTCAACGGGTAAAACAATATTATATACAACCCAATTTGTGTTTTGTTACAGGGTTGTCAAAATAATTGTTTTTATCAACGACTAATTTAATTTCACATATGATTTTTTTTTTTTAAACCTCTCACAAAACTTTTTATCTTAGTTATTTTTGAACCTCTCATAATTTTAATAAATTTTTATTTATGGACTCTCATTAAGTTAACTCTTCGTGGACCTTAACTAACTGCACGTAATTGATTTCTTATATGTCATTTACTGACAAAGTAAATATAGTTTAAATTTAAAACTAATCACTTTAACTTTTACCAACCCTGGTGTGAAATTAACCCGTCGTGGAGAAACTTCACCACAAATAATACGTTACTCTGATTGTTTGCATAAAACACGGCAAGTTTCGCGTGTGCTTTAGTCTCTAAAATATACATGTTAGTTTTCTCACATGATCATTCCATTTCGAATGTTAATTTAACATGTGATATAACTTTTCTGCTACCAAATTGTAGATATGTTATGCCGAGATTTATGCACCTTAATAGAATCTTTTTAAAACCGCCAATAGCCAAAGGGGTTAGGGTGCGGACTACGAAACATGACGCCGTAAGTTCGAGCCCGCCATTCGACTATTGTCGTGAACCACTCCTGATACAAGCTGTAAGCTTAGTTGGAGGGTTAACAGGAATATTAGTAATGCTACTTAATAAATAGCATTACTAGTATTCTTTTAAAAAAAACCTAATTCACGAATTCTTGCATAGTTATTTAACATTTCGTCGTATATCTAGGAGTTAATCTGGGAAGTTCTTAATACTTAGTTCCACCAGAATTTACCTTGATGGTTTCTTTACACTATAATAAATAGAGGCGTGGTGGCCTAGTGGTTTAGGCGCACGCTTTAATTTTATATTATGAAATGATATGAGATTGATTCCTGTGACGGGACCAAAATTATGAGGATATATCATGAGGAATCCAGCACATCTGAGAAATAATAAAAAAAGTAATAGGACCTCGGCAACCCGTACTGTGGCGGAACCTTCCAGGCTCCAAGGCTCTTTCCAATCTTGGAGAGAAGCCCTGTGCCCAGCAGTGGGAATTTACAGGCTGCAACTTTCCGATTTTCCTAAAAAAAGGGACCATAGGTAAACTATACATCGTTACGTAAAGCATGCAGTAATACTTGTTATTGTTGTAAGTTGAACAAATGTACTACGCAAATTGCCCCTCGAGACTATCAGACAGAGGTCGATATGTTTGTATGAATAATAAGAATATAAATAATAGATTAAACATATGACAAAGTTACAATTATGCACGGAATTAAAATAACAATTGTGGTCTAGTGGCAGGAAATAAAGCCAATCAATTACTTTTTATGATATAATTATAATTTTAAACTCAAACCTTATCAACCATTGCTGATTCACAATGCGTAAAAATAGGATATAATTAAACAATACAGGATTGTACTTTTTACTTAAATTACTGTGTAATAACATATCGCAATGAATATTTAACTGTTTAATTAAACACGCAATCGTAAAATATCAGGCAGAATCATTGAAACTCTGATTGGATCGCCCGAAACACAATCTCCGAAAATATATAATTTACTTGAGGTGCGAAAAATATTATAATACCGATTAGATGTTCGATAATGTTTGAAAAGTCTACGAATTACTATATATCACCATAGTCATGTTGAAACAATAGAAATTCAATTGCTGTTTACCGTGAAGGGGTAAAGAACACACATGCACATACATGTACATTTGTAGTTTCTTACACACATAACAGTTTTCTCTCACGGGTGGATGTCTTGCTGCCGAGCCAATCAACATTTCATTTTTTTTTTATGAGAAATTGGCTCACTCTATGGTTAGTACCGTGGTAATATGTGACGCCCGCCAACCTGCACTGGGGCAGCGTGGCGGGCCCTTCCCGGCTCCTAAACCCTCTCTGATACTCGTATTTGAGAAAGAGGCCTTTGTTCAGCAGTGGGCACTTATAGTCCGCTAATTTACTTATGGTAAGTCATGCCCTGGTACATCTGCAACACCAGAGGTGCTGCAGGTGCGATGCCGGCTTTTAGGCGTATCTGGGGGATGGGAGGGAGGATGAGGAAGGGGACGGGGAGGGGGAATGGGCCTCCGGTTACCTCACTCACCGTACGAGATGCAGGGCACGAGATGCCTCTACTTCACGCCGGTATTCTGCGAGTGCGAATTTATGGTTTTGGCTCCTGAAATCAAATCCGGATCAACTATGATAATTTAAATAAATAAATAATAATAATAATACATTTATTGGACATAAACAAGTGACAAATTATGTTCAATGAATCCATAGGCCCCCGAACTAGTAAAAACTGTGTTTCTTTAGCGGCTACCCCCATATGATTGAGTTACATATATATGTCTTCTCTAAATAAACATTGATATAAAGTTAGTTCACTAAAAAAAAGAGAAGAAAAAAAAGTAACATTAATATATTAATATTAGCGTATTGATGTTAGTATATATCATAGTATGTGTGTGTGTGTGTGTGTATATGTGTCTATGTGTATGAGGCTGTTTGTGTGTCCGCTTGTTTCACAAATTAATATTTGTCAACAAATTCTAGGTACCCTCATAGTCAAATGTATTAAGCCATGTTCGAATTATGTTTTTAACTGCAAAATTATAGTGTTTTTTGATATTTTTTTCTTTGTTTAAAATATTATTAAGCGTGGTAGAGCCAAGCGGCGGCTTTAGCTGCTGCTCGAATGGGCCGGCTCGACCGAATTGATACCATAGCCTAGCAGAATACCGGCGTGAAGTAGAGGCATCTTGTGCGTCTGCGTTTCGTTCGGTGAGTGAGGTAACCGGAGGCCCACATCCCCTCCCTATTCCCCTCCTCTTCCCTCCCATCTCCCAAATATCCTTAACGACCGGCAACGCACCTGCAGCATCTATGCTGTTGCAGATGTATGTGGGCGACGGTAATCACTTACCATCAGGTGAACCGCATGCTCGTTTGCCGTCTTTTCCATAAAAAAAAATTATAGAGGCGTGGAACAATAACATCGATTCTGTGCGAATCTCGTGTTAACCCTGGGTACAGGACAACGGTCAACTCTTATGGACGATTCGGAGGACGATGACATGCCCATTAAAGAGAGTTGTTGGCAAGATCCAAACAGCTATAGAAGCTAAAAACTAAAAACAAAATAAATCTTTCCATTCATTTTGAACTTAATAAACAACTGCAGTCCTATTACAGTGAGTTCGTATTGATTCGTGAATGAAAGCTAACTCGTGACTTGATTATAGGAATAAGTTTAGCCACAAATGCCACGAGTGCTAAGTGTTTTAAGCCCTCGTTTGTTTTTGTCGTTTGTGGATTAATATGCCAATCTTATTATTAATGCAATGCAATGTTAACTTTGTTCAGTATTTAGATTAATTACAGATTTACAATACTCATACAGATGTTGGCAAAAAAAATTGCAGGGTTATCTTCGAGATTGAGTTGCGGACTTATTGTTTTTTCATACGGTATTATGCTATATATCTTTTTCCAACACCTTTAAAGTAATGGATTTCCGCAAAGTATAGCCTGATTTTTATTTCATCTTTCTTCATCAGTTCATTTAAGTGCATTGAACTGAACATACCTCTCCAAGATAGGGATCCTGATGAAAAATTTAGTCCGTACTCACCGTGCTAGTCTAGCGAATTGGTGTGCGTAGCGTCGGTACCCGTGGATCTTTCATCACCATGCGATTGTCAGAGTATCGTTTGTTAGTTAGCTAAATGATGTGCTGGTGTTTGATGACATTTAGAAAAAGAGATGTTATTTTCTTTCTTCGACCCCTCTAAACAGTCCTAACCATAGGCTGTTCCAAATTTCCAGCAATCGCCAACTCATACAGAGGGTCCAAAAGACTTAAACTCTGATGCCCCACAACGGTTTTCATATTTCAGATTAGTTATACTTGGGTTGCGATGTTCGGTAACCTATTGCAGGTCCATCAGATTATACATCAGGAGGGATAGGCTGGGCTCAGAAGCCAGAGCGGCAGTAGTAAGAACAGCAGTAGCTTCACCATGCTAATCGTACTGGCTGGTGGCTAATAATCTGACGAGAGGGAAATCTCCACGTGTCCGTCCGATAAGCGGATGTCATGGTGATAGAGGCTATAGAACATTCTCTGGCTGCGATTGGGTAAGGCAGTTGTGGACTCCTGTCCCTCCCTCTCCGTGATCGGATTGATAAAGAGAGATAAAGAACCGTGTGCGCCTCTGACTTTGCGCGTACTTTTATGGCACTATAATATCTCCTGCAGGTGACAACTGCTGTTCATCGGGCAGGAGTACGTGATCATCATCACACCATAAGCTGCTACTTTTATGTTTTTCATACTCTTGCAATGAACTACAATTTGATCTCTTGACGCGAACACTACACATTTGAAATGAAACAGCTATTTAAAGATTTTTACGTGTTTAATTTTGTATTTATATTCCCGTCGTTTCTAGTGCTTTACAGCTGCCATGGTCACGGGGGGACTGAGGTGATAGACGTCTAGATGTCATATGACTATGAGTATTCAATTAGCAGTAGTCAAGAGTATTACTGATTCAACAGTAAATCATGTAGGTCCGAGTATAACGTAGTCTAAATTTATATCGAGACATTCAAGTATTCTGGTCACGTAAGTCCGATGCAGGTTAGGATGTGCAACGACTGTCTTATTCCTAGCAAAATACTAAATAACTAGGGATGTGCAGTAACTTCGATATCTTTTTTTTTATGTGAAAGGCGGCAAACGAGCAAGCGGTTCACCTGATGGTAAGTGATTACCGTCGTCCACGTAAATCCGCAACACCAGAGGTGCGTGCAGGTGCGTTGCCGGCTTTTAAGGGTATTATGGAGATGGTAGGGAGGATGAGGAGGGGGATGGGAAGGGGATGTGGGCCTCCGGTTACCTCACTCGCCGAACGAAACGCAGAAGCAAAAGATGCCTCTACTTCGCGCCGGTATTCTGCGAGGCCGTGGTACCAATCCGGTCGAGCCGGCCCATTCGAGCAGCAGCAAAAGGTAGATGTCTACAGCCTTATTAAAAAAAATATTTCCGTATGACGCTTAAAGTTAAGCAGCCTGTAAGTGCCTACAGCTGTGCATAGGCCTCTTTCGCAAATATGAGTATCTGAGAAGGTTTTGGAGCCGAGAAGAGCCCGCTACGCTGCTCCATTGCGGGTTGGCGGGCTTCACATGTCCTCGAAATAACATTTTTAATTTTCTGTCAGACATGTAGGTTTCCTCAGGATGTTTTCCTTCAACGCCGAGCATGTGGTAAATACAGCACTTAAAATTAATATTGACGATTTTAGTAGTATCGGCACTGGGATCGAACCCAGGTCACTCGCGCTATTTGAAACTAAAGCGAGCGCCCTGACCACTGGGTTCGTGGGCACTACCACGGCTCCTCCTTACTCCGCATAACGCTTAATTAAACTAGAAGCAAAGACATTCATGAACGTAATTGTAAGAAAGTTTATAAAGTCTTATACGAAGCATTCCTTTGGGTGAAGTTTTAAGAAAATACGTTTTCTAAGTTTGAAGAAACAAACGGCCTTTTTATATTTCAAGGACTATTAGCTTAACCAATCTAAAACTTTACAAAAGGATTACCCTACTTAAAGTACCAGACAGTTCAATCTAGGCACACCTTAACCAGGGAAATAAAATCACAATAAAACTTTAATTAAATCTTACCTATTCTGTAATATAATAAATTATTACATTTTATTTAGAGATTTATTTTACGTTAAATGTTACAAAATTAAATTATACAATAAAATATCTGAGAGGGTTTTGGAGCCGGGAAGGGCCCGCCGCTCTGCTCCATTGCGGGCTTCACATATCCTTAACATAATTTAAAAAAAAAAAATCTCAGACAAGCAGATTTCCTCACGATGTTCTCCTTCACCGCCGAGCACGTGGTGAATAAAACACTTAAAATTACTATTAACACCATGTCAACGGCACTCTATGAAACTAAATTGACTCATATATCAAACAAACAATAGCACCAAATTGTTTTTACAAAATATATTCACAAGTTCGATACAAAGTTTGCTGGTGTCGGCCAGCTTTGTCCGGATCTGCAACAATGTCCCGTTATTGTGAAATCAGTATTTCCGGATGCGGTTATTATTAATTAACAACCAATTGTAGTAGTAAAAGTTGTAGCTTTTAAAGATGATGGAAAAAAATGTTTGAACAATTCCCCATCAAAATATACAACAAAATGGAATATATTACCCAGTCATACAAGAGCACCAATTCGTTCGACACAACTAACACCAAACAAGCACTGCACTTGACACTAGATAATTTATACCACAATATGTGACACGTGTTTCACAACAAGGCATTATCAAGCGCTTGCTTAAAAACATGCGTTCTTCTTCTTTCTTAATTTATGGCTTCTCTTTGTATAATTCTGCCAATATCAAGTCAGCAATGGGAGTGAATAGAAAATAATATCTATTTAAGAAATTTTACAATTTTGTGCGAAAATCACAAACTTCAACAAAAGACAACCATCACCCGGGTTACTTAATAAGTTTACTACTTAATCTCATTAGTACGAGCAAAGTCGCACAAAAAGTTTAAACACCATACATCTAACACACCATCGATATTGTACTTTTACAACGCTTTTAAAAGTTCTGTAATTTGACAATCGATTGTATGTCAGTCGTCTATTTTTAAATAGTTAATCTGGTTTATCTATGAATGTGCTAAAAATATTATACTCCCGCGTAATTTGCACAATAAAGTAGCAGCCTATAAGTGCCCACTGTTGAGCAAAGGCCTCCTTCTCAAATATCTAAGAGAGTTTTAGAGCCGGGAAGGATCCGCCAAACTGCTCTTGTGCGTGTTCGCGGGCTTCACATATCTACGAAATTATTTATATTTTTTTTTCAACAGGTTTCCTCACGATTTTTCCATCACCGTCGAGCACGTGGTAAATACAGCACTTAAAATGGCTATTAACAATTTCAGTATTCCAGGTCACTCGCGCTCTATTAAACTAAAGGAAGCACCTTCACTAGAATACCACGACGCTATTAGCACAATAATTTAACAATATAGCGACAAGTAGCAATTAGCGGCACCACGAGCTATTTAAAGCAGTTAATAACGACCATACCGTTAGAATACAAATTATTTATCCCGCTCTAATATTCACCGTGAACAAGTTGAATGGCGTAGAGTATTATTCTTTGATTTGTATTACAGCGGCAGGCGTTTACATGTAAATTACTTCAAGTTTTAATTAACGCTGTAGGGAAGGAAATTCACGTTTAGGAACTTTTAAAGTTACGCCTCATTAGTTAAATAATCATCGATAACTGTTTTTATTTAAGCTTTACGAGTTTGTGTATTACGTAACCAAATAATGTTGATTATTTTTCTGTCCGCTCGTCTGTGCCTCGTTAACTCCTGAAGATTAAAACTTACCCAGATTAAGAGAGTCTGCCATTATGCTCCAGTATTTGTTTGTGTATTAAGTAATAAAATTACATACATTATCTAGGTACGTACTTATTGAAATATATGAAGTTATTTTTGAAGAAGTAAGTGTTTTATTACACCTTAAAAATTTATTTAGCAAAGCAAATTAAGCAAATAAAACCTTTCACGAAATGAAGGTATTTTGCTGGGTATGCAGATATCCGATAATTATCCTGTATTGCACCCTTTCACCGTTATTACGTATATCTTTTTCGATCACATTTATGCCACATTAAATACTGTATTATTTTTTTCAAGTGTAGCAACATTCACCAGTCAATCCATGGACCGTGCCCTGATTGTTTTTTCAAGTCACCCATAGCATAGAGTGGATGTAAGAGTCGGAATAAATGTTTTTATGTCTTTATTTTAAGTCATAAATAAAGATAATCTTTTCAAAGCAAGTCCACTAAAGACCCTGGCATTGCAACGGGCCCGTGATCAGTGCTCTTAAGTTTTGCTTTGATATAATAAACGTCTAAATGAAAGGTAAAAGCCGTTTTGCAAACTGCTTCGAAATTTCTCGAAGAGTATAGTAAAAAAGTAGGAATTATTTTATGTCTGGACTATGTTGAAATCTTTGTCACGAGTTTATAATATACATAATAGTTGCTGCAACGCATAGACACTTGAATCTATACTCGCATTGCAATAAAAATGCATGTTGTCCCCCTGAGAACTGTCTTGGAATATCTTCCTACCAGTAAAAATCTTAGAGAGGTACAGCCAAGTGGCGGCTTTTGCTGCTGCTCCAATCGACCGGATTAGTATCACGGCCTCACAGCATACCGATGTGAAATAGAGGCATCTTTTGCTTCTGCGTTTCGTTCGGTGAGTGCGGTAACCGGAGGCCCACTCCACCCTGTCCCCGTCCCCCTTTCCTCATCCTCCCTCCATTCCTCCAAATATCCATAAAGGCCGGCAACGCATCTGCAGCACCAGAGGAGCTGCGGTAATCACTTTACCATCGGGTGACCCGCTTGCACGTTTGCCACCTTTCCCATAAAAACTAAAAAGAAAGAGAAAACAGTCTACTGATAAATGGCTACTGGAATCTATGGACACCTGCAAACATCTGAATCAAAGAAGGTTACAGGTGCATTGTTATCCCTGAGACAATGATAAAGTGCCTCACAGCCTGTAATTATAATGACTAAACATGAACCTGATTAAAGATGGTTATGCATACCAAGGCGTCTTCTATGCAGAAAATGTATAGAGCTTTCGGTTCAATTTACCCACTACATGATAGACAGCTGTGTCATGTTGTAATTTTTCACTGGTATTCTGCGAGGGTGTGGCTTCTCTCCGCTCGAGCCGACTCATTCGTGCTGCAGCTATAATATACTTGCAGCTTGACTATCACATATAAAACACTGTTGAAATCATTTGATAACCCGGTGAATTGACATTTACTTGGATAGCCACTGCGGTGGAGACGATGAAGTATAGGTATTGAGAGAGAGGAATCTACATGGCTGGCATGAATCATCGGCTTCGCTTGGGGTTTGGAGTGGATATTGCAAGTCGACTCTGGATACGATTTGATTGACTGGAACGAAGTTCTTTTTTTCACACGAAATGCGGCAAACGAGCAAGCGGTTCACCTGATGGTAAGTGATTACCGTCGCCCACGTACATCCGCAACGCCAGAGGTGCTGCAGGTGCGTTGCCGGCCTTTATGGGTATTAGGGAGATGAGAGGGATGAGGGGGGGGGGATGGGAAGTGGGTGTGGGCCTCCGGTTACCTCGCTCACCGAACAAAACGCAGAAGCACAAGATGGCTCTACTTCACGCCGGTTTTCTGCGAAGCCGCGGTACCAATCCGGTCGAGCTGGCCCATTCGAGCAGCAGCAAAACCCGCCGCTTGGCTCTACCACGTTTCAACGAGGTGACAAACAAAATTACCAGCAACTAATAACGTAGTAATTATTTAAAAATTGTTACTGTATGGTGTAACGCCACATGCAGTTCGTTATAATTATTACTTCCATGGTGTGGTCATAATACCGAGACACTCTTCCGTCGCGTCTCCACCTCGGCTGAGCTTTTAAACGCAACAATGTGAACACTCATCTCCGTTGTACACCAATCTGGATATGAAATGGGCTCGCTGTATCATAGCATCGGCTAAGTCAAGCCAGCCATTTAAGTTCTTCTTCGTTCACGGCTACTAATCCACCCAGTCATGACAAAATGGGTCACAGTGACATCGATTTACCATTACACACGACAATCACACAAAACGATGATATTAAAATTTTATTTTCGTATATACATAATAAAAATATTTTATTACAACAAAGAAACGATATTTCAAAATTATATTTCTATTGTGTTCTGTTATTCAAAAGATCTTTATTACATTTGCGTATTTCATATTAAACAAATAAACATGTTATCTTACTCAAAAATAAAAAAACGAAACAATTCTCAGAGAGATCTTTGAAGTTTAGTCTTAAAGGGCAGTATCACATTATAAGGTAATACGGTTGATCTTAAGCTAAATCGGATTCAAATATTATTTCGTTATTTAATTTAGATCGAGAAACGTCTCGGTAATGTTCGATAAATGTTACGAATTAGGGCGTAAATAGAATTTTTTTTTCATTTTTTCATCCTAATGTGTTGAGTAACAGAGTGGGGTGGGGAGCAACTGATGGCGATTAAATGGAAAATCCATTTAAATATGCTGAACACGGATCCCACGGAGCAGTGATAGGGAACAGCAGACAGCAAGGGTTTAGTACCTCTATCTTCCTGCTCAGTGCAGTGAATATGGGGAATTTATTTATCATAAATTAATAAACTTTTCATATAGGCCTATGTTCAGCAGTGGACTTCTGATAGGCTGAAATGATGATGATGATGATGATGAATAAATTTTTCTAATAATGACTTCTTGTATTTCCTCGAATACTACACATTTTAAATGAAACTATTATTTACGGATTTTTATATTCACGACAATGCTGTAGTAACGTACATCAGTGGCGTTACTGCCTAGATTGGCTATATCTTAAAGAGGGCTTTCATAAATACGTTTTTCAAGTCGGCGAAAAAGGTAAGTAAATTTTTACCATCTGTCAAGTGCAATATCCCTCTACAAGATGCAGGAGTGTACGAGCTTGATTGTGAATGAGAACTCTCTTACATAGGGCAAACTAAAAGATATGTAAGGGCCCGGGTGAAAGAACACATAGCTGACGTGAAACACGGACGCTCTAGGAAGTCTGCAGACAGATTTGATAGACGCAGACATCAGATTTGATGGACCACAAATCCTCGTAAAAGGACTTTCTTCCTGCCAAGGATGATCCGTGAGGCTATTGAAATGAAAAAACATCCTAATTTCGATAGAGAAGATGGCTGGGTGCTACCACCGGCTTGGGATCCAGTAATAAATAAAATTAAATCTAAAACCAAGCATACCACCGCACGACCTCTTGATACTGTGAGCACAAAAAATTTATAAATAAAAGCTGAAGTTAACCCGAGTTAACTATGACATCTGGACGTCAAACACCTCAGTCTCGCCGTGACCACGGCTGCTGTAAAGCAATCGAAACATCGGGAATCTAAAAACAAAACTAAACGCGATTAAATCTGTAATAATTTCGCTTAAAAAAATGTATCTTATTATAATATTGTTTCATTTACATTGACATTTTCTGATACGGTTATTATTCATTTAATTATTCATCATGGTTTCCATGTATGTTGTTGATTATAACTATTTTAAATTAAAACAGTGTAGGTATTGAATTAATTAATCATTAGTTAGGCATATTAGTTTAATACACGTATGTTTATTTATATATATGCAAGTGGCATTTTCGTTATTTTTATAATTTTTTTCATCATAATGCACAAAGTTTCTAGCTAATAAAAGAAGTACTACACTTTTTAATTTAACATTTTTGTTAAGAAAACATTTCTAGCCTTTAAGTTTGTATTTAACTTTTTTAAATTTTCAACTCGACCGCGATAATGAAGTTAATCCGCAACATAGAATTTAAATTTTAAAATTGTTTACGCCACTAGTTACTTTCTAAGAGCGTTTAAGTAATAGTTTTCTATGAAAGCGACTGGCATGCCACAGAATACATAATATAGTATATATATATATATAATATTTTAAAGGCCGGCAGCGCATCTGTAGCTCCTCTGGTGTTGTGGATGTTCGTGGGCGTCGGTGATCACTTACCATCAGGTGAGCCGCACGCTCGTTTGCCCCCTTCTTCTATATAAAAAAAAAACATAAATACACGTAGAGAAGTGAGTGCTCTAAATCCATTACCTACAACTATTAGGAGAACAGCCGAAACAGTGGTTTAACGGACTCAGTAATTTTTGGTACTGCATTGGCAGCATTGATGGCGCTAAAGTTCCCACTTCTGAACGCGCTACCAACGAAAGTATCCCAGTGGGGAGACGAAGAATTGAAAATCGTATGGAAAAGGCAAGAGCTATCGGTAGGCTAATAAGCTGCAGGCGGAGTAATGATAGGCCGAGGATTGTACGCACTTTCTGGATAATATTTGGTGGGACAGGTGTCAGTTTGTTGGATGACGGAGTGGATAACGGCTGCGGAATACCAGATAATGATATGAAGCGGTATTCTTCAGAATGATTGTTTGAGTCCTACATGGTTTTGCCTCTCCTATAACAGTACGTTAGTGGTGAGTTAAGGGGGTGGATTTCAGCGGCATTATCAGCGGCAGAGAAAGACAACAGAGACCCTACTTTTTTACATGGATGACCCCATGTAGTTCGCCAACAATTGCTTCCATCAGATGGAATTTCTGAAAATCCCTTGTGATTTTAGTGATTCTGTTAGTTCTACTGAACTAAGACGCCGTCACGGTGGGGCTCAGAGCTCAATAGCAGATGGCGGTGCTCCTCGACACTGCCCTCATCATCCGCCGGTTTCTTTCCCTTTCCCCCAACCCTCGGCCGTCTGGTCTCCCCTGCCGGGAGTTTCCGGTTAAATGGGTCGAATTGAATTATTTTTAAATACTCTGTTAATTTGTATAAACTACATATATACAACCTAACCAAACGTGGTAGAGTCAAGCGGCGGCTTTTGCAGCTGCTCGAAAGGGCCGGCTCGACCGGATTGGTACCACGGCCTCGCAGAATACCGGCGTGAAGTAGGAGCATCTTGTGCTTCTGCGTTTCGTTCGGCGAGTGACGTAACGGGAGGCCCACACCCCCTTCCCATCTCCCTCCTCAACCTCCCTCCCATCTCCCAAATTCCCTTAAAGGCCGGCAACGCACCTGCAGCACCGCTGGTGTTGCGGATGTACGTGGGCGACGTTAATCACTTACCATCAGGTGAACCGCATGCTCGTGTGCCGCCTTCCCCTTAAAAAAAAAAAGATGATAATTCTACATAACTACCCCATAAATAATAATAATAACATTTTATTTAACGTGTAGTAAAAGAAGTGACGCTAGTGGCACCGAGGTGGCCTTTTCTTGCCTAATTACTTTCTTTGCCATCTTTGAAATAACATTTTTCCGTAAAGTGTTCCTAGTTATATTACCTATGGTTACTTGTTTAATATCTGCTATTCAAGTCAGCAATTACCGTCGCAGCGGTCCATCAAGATTAATATGAAGTAAATTAATTGGCGTATTTGCGAGATAAATGCACACGGGAAAACAAATAGAGCACTCCGATTTCAGAGCATTCATAGCATTCTAGATTCTTGATACATACTATTTAAGCACAAAATCCTATGCCGCCATTACGCAGTTGCCACAATACTGGCATGATTGAGGGTACATGCTGAAGTGAGGTGTGCAAATTCTCTTCATTAATCATTTCGCAGGATGGCATTATGCAGCTCGTTGTTTTATGTATACATACGTCATTGCAAATAGGTTATTAAAAGTTCTGAAACTTAATATTTTGAAAGATTGTTCGGCCGTGGGTCGCGGGGTTTCGATACCACTAGCGACAAATATTTTTATGGTAAATATAAATGACTGTATCCTATCGATTATCGATATCTATTTTACATGTATAATATCTGTTTTATCACCATCCATTCACCAAGAGAGAGAGAGAGAGGATCTCTTATTTGGGACTGGATGTGAACGTGTGAAATTGATAAATAAATAATTTCATCTCTTTGGTAAAATCGTTAAAGGGTAATCAAAAAAAAATTAATAGCCTCCGATAGTGAAACATACAGATCGATAATGCACTGCTGACTCGGATGCTGCTATATTGACAAAGGTTCAGCAGGAGACTGTGCTACTATCTGTTAAGGTTTTGCACAAATTTTCCTGGAAAAGGGAAAGTCCCACAACATTCGCTGCGCGTTTGGACATCTTGTTCACTGTATATAACGATAGTGGGGCTTAAAGCGCAAAATGCAAGCAGCTTTTAACACAAATGTATGCTATTTCGTACGGTAATCCGTTTAGAAAATCGGATTAGCTTCTGTACGTGTTTGGACAATTTTGTTGGTAGACTAACAAACTTTAACGTTTGAGATTAAGTAACAATAAAATTATACAGAAAATTAAACGATTTTTTTTTATCCAGACCGTCATTAGAGATAGCTTAAGGACATAGCCTAAATAAAAAATAAAAACTTTAATAAGATACTAAAGCCTCGGCAATGAAAAAATAAGCAAGAACAAAATTAGTTTTAAAGTTCTTAACTGCGATTTCCTCGGTTGGTTATATTTCATTATTAAGCTCCAGTTGAGCACTAAATAATAAAAAAACTAAGTTTTGCTACAGTTATAATTAATTATTTTGATCGAAAAGCGTCGCAGGAATTGAAATAATCTTGTGACATTATAGAATGACAGTTTTTTGTCTTAGTTTACTGTATTTTTTTGTAAGAAGTGGATGTTATCACGTCCCATCTCGCGTATGTCGTAAAATATGTCGAAATAATCATCCAATGCCAGGAAGTTTTAGTTTTAGTTACTGTTTTATCGATTTCTTATATTAACGCCATCACTACACATTTGAAATGAAATTATTATTTACGGATTTTATCGCGTTAAATTTTGTTTTATTAAGCTGAAGGTAGTCCGAATTGACTATGACATCTGGATGTCTAACACCTCAGTTCCCTTGTGACCACGGCTGCTGTAAAGCACGCGATACATTGGAAAAAAAAACACAATTAAACGCGATAAAATTCGTTTCATTTCAAATTACTCTTTTATTATTAATTTCATTTTACTATCGATTATTATATTTACACTAATATAAGCGATTTTATTTGTTCTCATGGATTTAAAATATATTCTAGAAATTGTTTTATTACATTCTCACATGTCATTATATTATATTTCTTCTTTAAGGTATTACTGTATGTTTATTAACATACTAAGAAGTTACAGGAAATTCTTAGTAAAACGTATACTTTTACATAGGTCGACTAAATGTTGTCATTTGTTACTGACAGACCAAGTGAGGAGGGTAACGAGCTCATTCATTCGGTTGACTCGCAACATTTTGTTTGTTTCACAACACCATCTAAATAAAAGTACTTATATTTATCTAATGTCGAACAATGAGTGTACGAAGAGTTGTTTGTACGCGGTGGAGCCAAGTGGCGGCTTTTGCTGCTGCTCGACCGGGGTAGTACCACGGCCTTGTAGAATACCGGCGTGAAGTAGAGGCATCTTGAGCTTCTGCGTTTCGTTCGAACCGGCGAATAAGGTAACCGGAGGCTCAAATCCCCCCTCCCAAATCCCCACTCCTCATCCTTATTCCACCTCCCAAATATACTAAAAATCTGGAAACGCACCTGCAGCTCCTCTTCTTCTTCAAATGTAATAATGTTTAAATATAAGATAACTTTTTATATCAATTATACACGTTTGTACTTAATGTGAACACTTAAGGGGCTTTGGCCTCTTATGAAAAGAAAATTGGTAACTAACTGCTCCATAAAGTAAAGATCGCGTCAGGACTTTAAAGCTACCGTGTTTTTTGAACAGTTCCCAGAGAACCGTCGATCCCTCCAAGACAGAACTCTCAGTTTTGGTTCATTTAAAAGACAACCAGTATAAATAGTAAAACCAGCCTTTTAAAAATCGAATGCTAGTAAACCAATCGATGCGATGACCCCAGGTACGTACGAGGAGCTTAACCCCGATAAGCTTTGCGCTTAGTTCTATTGAACTTGCGCGCAAAGTAACGTCAGTTCTGAAAAAAAACATTATAACATAATATCCTAATTTTTATTGAAAAACAAATACTGGTATCATCCTTCTACGAGATCATAGTTAACAAACATAGACTATGCTAAGAGGTATTATTTTCTTAATTTTTTAAATTATTTTTCCACTACACAGTGCTCGTTTCTTTTGTTCTTCTTTTACCGTATAAGGTACTCTTCTTTGGAACGCTCTCCCCGATGATATCAAGAAAGCTCCATAGAAAAACTCTTTTCAAACCCTGCTCCGTCGTCACTATCAGAAGGCAAATGCCATCTGAGATATTCCTCTCCATATTGAATTTGTTTATGTTTGTATTATATGTAATTATGTATGATATAAGTATGGAAGTATATTATAAGGGTTATGTATTTAATATTAATATTTAATTTACATTTATTATTTATTAAATACCTGCCAACATATTTTTCTTTCTCACCCAGGGTTGATTGGCAGAGAATGCCAGAAGTTATTAAGTCTGCCCATTGGATACCTTACTTTTGGAGTCACTATGAGGAATAAATAAATAAATAATTATTTATTGCATATCTATCTTTTTTTATATAGAAAATTTATCTTAATTGCAGTCCAGTTTAAACATGCAACAATTAACACTCCACAGTGGAGATTATTAGATCATATAATGTCACCATCTGTTCTTTCTAATGGATTGTTTTTTTTTTTAAAGAGATTTTAGTTTTTATTTTCTTTTGGTGGACTGCACTCTGTATAAAACGTACTAATATTACTACCGTATGCACTCGTCTCGCTATTTACGGCTAATCTAATGTCAGTGATTGTTGCGGATGCTGGGTGCTTGTGCATATTTGGGTATAGTAAAGCTAGAAGCTTCACTAGATTAGTGCTAGTATCCTAGAGTACTATAGAGCCGTGAGAGCTTAGTGGTTAGACCGCTCTGTTATAACGGAATTTGAAATTGTCTTTTATCAAATATACTAAAATCTGGAAACGCACCTGCAGCTCCTCTTCTTCTTCAAATGTAATAATGTTTAAATATAAGATAACTTTTTATATCAATTATACACGTTTGTACTTAATGTGAACACTTAAGGGGCTTTGGCCTCTTATGAAAAGAAAATTGGTAACTAACTGCTCCATAAAGTAAAGATCGCGTCAGGACTTTAAAGCTACCGTGTTTTTTGAACAGTTCCCAGAGAACCGTCGATCCCTCCAAGACAGAACTCTCAGTTTTGGTTCATTTAAAAAGACAACCAGTATAAATAGTAAAACCAGCCTTTTAAAAATCGAATGCTAGTAAACCAATCGATGCGATGACCCCAGGTACGTACGAGGAGCTTAACCCCGATAAGCTTTGCGCTTAGTTCTATTGAACTTGCGCGCAAAGTAACGTCAGTTCTGAAAAAAAACATTATAACATAATATCCTAATTTTTATTGAAAAACAAATACTGGTATCATCCTTCTACGAGATCATAGTTAACAAACATAGACTATGCTAAGAGGTATTATTTTCTTAATTTTTTAAATTATTTTTCCACTACATAGTGCTCGTTTCTTTTGTTCTTCTTTTACCGTATAAGGTACTCTTCTTTGGAACGCTCTCCCCGATGATATCAAGAAAGCTCCATAGAAAAACTCTTTTCAAACCCTGCTCCGTCGTCACTATCAGAAGGCAAATGCCATCTGAGATATTTCTCTCCATATTGAATTTGTTTATGTTTGTATTATATGTAATTATGTATGATATAAGTATGGAAGTATATTATAAGGGTTATGTATTTAATATTAATATTTAATTTACATTTATTATTTATTAAATACCTGCCAACATATTTTTCTTTCTCACCCAGGGTTGATTGGCAGAGAATGCCAGAAGTTATTAAGTCTGCCCATTGGATACCTTACTTTTAGAGTCACTATGAGGAATAAATAAATAATTATTTATTGCATATCTATCTTTTTATATAGAAAATTTATCTTAATTGCAGTCCAGTTTAAACATGCAACAATTAACACTCAACAGTGGAGATTATTAGATCATATAATGTCACCATCTGTTCTTTCTAATGGATTGTTTTTTTTTTTAAAGAGATTTTAGTTTTTATTTTCTTTTGGTGGACTGCACTCTGTATAAAACGTACTAATATTACTACCGTATGCACTCGTCTCGCTATTTACGGCTAATCTAATGTCAGTGATTGTTGCGGATGCTGGGTGCTTGTGCATATTTGGGTATAGTAAAGCTAGAAGCTTCACTAGATTAGTGCTAGTATCCTAGAGTACTATAGAGCCGTGAGAGCTTAGTGGTTAGACCGCTCTGTTATAACGGAATTTGAAATTGTCTTTTTATCAAATATACTTGTACCGTTACCGACGGATCCCAACAGGAGGTCTTGACCAGTCAGGACTAACCCTTACAGGATCCAGATATAACAGTGACCTGGTTTCGATCCCCGGTGTTGGGATCACTAAAATTGTTGTAGCCATTTTAAGTGCTGAATTTACCACGTGTTTGGCGGTGAAGGAAAACATCGTTATGAAACCTACATGTCTGAGAAATAACAAAAAAGTCCATGAACCCGCAATGGAGCAGCGTCATGGATCCCGGCTCCAAAAGCTTCTCAGATATTTGAGAAGGAGGCGTTTACCCAGCAGTGGGCATTTACGGGTCGCTGCTTTTACTTTTTGAAGAAATAAACAGCTAATAAAAGTTGTTAAATACGGCAGGATTAAAGCTGCATTAACCTATAAAAGGCCACGTAATATTACACTAAGCAGAAATGATTTTTCCACTTAGCCCCTCTTTGTGTCACAAATTATACAATTTGTCCGAATTATACTTAAAATTAGCTTAATACGAGGTCTAAGCACACACATTATGTTATCCAACATTAGCGTTATATAAAAATGTACACACATATACATAAAATTAAGGTTATATTATATTACAATTTATTAAGAAACTATTATTTACGGATATTTTCGCGTTTAACTACCTTTTTAATACCTCATTTCGGGTGCATTAAAACACCAGGGGTCGCAGAGGGACTGAGGAGTTTGACGTTCTGATGTCTTAGTTATCATGAATACGGTCAGCTTTGTTACACAGCTATTTTTAACACCGATTCCTTTCAAGAATATTGAAGGATATTGAATAAATATAAAAAAAAACTCTTTTTATCATGTCAAAGAATACTAAATTGTAGTACTTAATTGTTCTCTGTCTCTCCTTTGATCCAATACGGTTAAGTACATACTAAACTGGTTACTTATTATCTGCATACTTAATAATATGACGAATATTTAAAAACCTACAACAGAAGCTTGAAGCTAAGTTACCAATTGAAAACATTTATGAAGTAAAGGAGCAGCCTATAAGTGCCCTCAGCTGTGCAAAAGCCTCCCCTTCACAAATATCCGAGAAGGGCCCGTCACGCTGCTCCAGTGCGGGTTGGCCGGCTATACAAGACCTCAAAGTATTTTTTTTTTGTGAGACATGGAGGTTTTCTCACGATGTTTTCTTCCACCGCCTAACATGTGATTGCTATTAACAATTTTAGTGATGGCGGCACCGGGAATCGATCCCAGATCACACGCGCTCTATGAAACTAAAGTGAACGTCCTGTCTGAACTAGCCTACCATGGCTCTTTTAACATTTATAAAAGTATATCATAAAGCATACATTTATTACTATAGTATTAGTCATAAATAAAAGCTCCTTCACACTCGAAGCAACAATAAAACCAGAATCATACACACGCAAGAATGCACAGATACATAAGGTGTCGTACAAATTTTAAATGATTAATAAAACCGTATTTTATACCGAGCCACATTTCCGGTCACGCCCCCGTCGTTTGCCGAGAGCCCGCCGTAGAGAGCGTTCGATTTTTATTTATGCCCCGGAATTGATATTAATGGCGTTGCAACGAGAATTTAAAAAAAAAAACTATACGTACATTGTTTCATCAGTAAGTGCACTATGATATTTTGGGCTCTAGTTTATTTAACGTTGATTGATTTCAACAATTGTCTTCGAATTTACACAGTGAATACGATTTCACATATCGTCTTCTATTCACAGTTGTTGGTTTAGGTAATAGTGGATAGTTAATTATTATAAATAGTAACAAGCTAAACAAGCGTTAGTGTAAGAGATATCGGACTGAACATGACGCATATACCGCGAAACATGACGTCGTATGTTCGAGCCCGCCATTCGACTATTGTCGTGAATCACTCCAGATACAAGTAATGCTTAGTTGGAAGGTTAACAGGTATATTAGTAATGTTACTTAAATAGCATTGCAACCATTTTTTAAAAAAGATATATCTTTTTGTTTCATACAAAATTGTTACGTCGACTTTTTTGGAACAACGTTACTGGTGAATTTTAGTGTTACCAAAGAATTGGTATTCTTTGATTATGAGCGAAGTATAAAACTCTATTTATGGGTAAAAATATGTTCAAAGAATAAAATGAATAGTGAAAGAAATTATAAAAAATAAGAATGACGAATAAAACAATGAACAGAATTCTTTTGGAATTCCATTAGAAGAGCCAGATAATGAACGATGTCACCGTATGGCATCGGCGTAAGAATCTGCCTTTCATTCCGTGGGTAAGTAAGATGACTATGAACTACGACTAAAAGCCTTCAAAGTCGAAATGGTTACCGAACGAAAGCGGTAGAACCATCTCAAAAAATACCATAAAACGAGCAGGTCCACGACGGGCAGCAGCGTCTAAGGTGCCTGGTGTTTGGTTCTGCGAAAACCAATCTACTTGTCGCAGTGGATAATTTACAGGCTGTTAAGGTTAAGGTAAGGTTAAGGATGAATAAGGTTAAGCATGATCACCATTTGATCATTGCACGTTTACTACTGGTGTTGGTCTTAGTCATGGCGTAGCTGTGTCTAGATAGGGATGACGATTAAGATCTTCATTTTCATGATATCTTAAACTTTCAATGTAATCACTAAACGTGAAAAGGGGGGGGCAAACATTCATGCGTCTCATCTGCAGGTACGTTGTCGGTCTTGAATATTTGCCTCCGGTTACCTTCTACTTCTTTTGTTTTGTGAGGCCCTGGTACTAGGATTTGTGCAGCAACGTACATTATAGAGCCAAGCAACGACTGCTTGGCTCTATAATGTACGAAACGTGTGGTTAATTTATCTGTTATAATAGGAACAAGTATCATGTAGTTTATAATTGCTTTTTACATTTCTATTCATCTTTAGAAATGCTTACGACGTAATTAATTACATTAATGGCTTCTACATTTCGCCCGTTTCAAGTCCTCTGCTTACTCCTCTTGCAGATCTTGTGGCTCGGTTCGTTTTATCATTAAATCGCTTTGACTCATAGCTGCAGTTCATGTGTTGTAATTACATGTTCTGTTCTAGTTCCTCTCTATACACACTACAATTCCATTACCCGTTCACCTCGACATAGCTAGAACTAAATAAACCACTATAAAGTATTCTTTTCTAAAAGGTGTTTTTATGAGTATTTAAGAAATTGTTACCTCTATAAAGACTTTTACTGTCTGTCAAGAGAGGCAAATCTCTCGTGTTGAACATGTTTATTGTACATATTCTTGGTTTGTTATATGAGAAGAATAACCTATTAGATTTGCGGCTGTATTCGACGGAGAATTGGGTATAGTAAAGTAGCAGCATGCAAATGCCCACTTCTGGGCAAAGGCCTCCTCCTTCCCAAATATGTAAGAGGGTTTTGGAGCCGGGAAGGATCCACCACGCTGCTCAAATCAGTCGTCCTCGAAATACTTTTTTTATTATTTCTCAGATATGCAGGTTTCCTCACGATGTTTTCCTTCACCGCCGAGCACGTGGTAAATACAGTACTTAAAATTGTTATAAACAATTTTAGTTATGCCGGAACCGGGGATCGAACGCAGGTCACTTGCGCTCTATGAGACGAACTCCATTTAACAGAGGCGAAATATTCCGCCAATTAGTTTTGTTCCAATAAAATAACATAATTTTCACTTCCTTAACCTTAACAGCCTGTAAATACTCCGCTGCAGGACACGGACCCATACCACAAGGAGGATTTGCCATAATCGCAGTACCAGCGGCGTTAAACCTTAAACGCTGTTTATTTTTAATCTAGCATTCGAAATTCTCACTTCAATGACAGCAATTATCAATCAAATTTTTATGTGAAATGCGGCAAACGAGCAATCGGTTCACGTGATGGTAAGTGGTTACCGTCGCCCACGTACATCTGCAACACCAGAAAGGTGCTGCAGGTGCGTTGCCGGCCTTTGAAGGGTATTCGGGAGATAGTAGGGAGGATGAGGAAAGAAAAGCCGCCGCTTGGCTCTACCAGGTATATATATACGTGGCTAACCTACATATACAGTATATTACAATTCTTCATAAAAAATTAATAGGGTTAAGTAATATTCGTAATGTATTTTAAGGTATTCTGTAAGATTTTCGTTTAGAATTTTAAACACGAGCATTATGAAGAACAACACAAAGTAAACCATTAAAATTAGTTGTAAATATTTTATTTAGCTACATCCCATTTTCCCGAGTTTAATTAAAACAGGCTGATTTTAAACGCTCCGCTCTTCAAACACACCGAGTCCGATCGGTGATATGTAAGGCTGTATGGCGAATAATATTAATAATGATGGAAGCACACATAGCACAATCGCACACTCGAAGCGTTTCCAATTACTACCAAGTGCGATATAAAACGGTCGCTATGAAGGATGTCAGTTGAATTGTAAAAAAGACATTAATCAGTTTACATAAAATCAACTGGACTTTGAACCGTGCTCCATTGTAATAACGCCTCGCGTTATCGCAAAACGTATCTTGTATTTTAAATTAATCATTGTAAGCTTAATTGAACTTAAGCGGTTCATATTAATTGTGAGATAAATGTTCGAGTTTGCATAAACGAAATATCAACGTCTTTATAAAAGTAATCGTTAAATGCTTATAAATATATATACCAACTGTTTCTCCAAGTGCCAACTTAGGACTCGCACTTGGCCGGTTTTTATTGTTCGGTGTTAGAGAATGTTTGACTTCAGAGTTTATGTAGTGAACAATTTTGACGCTTGTATGTATCAGAGGCCTATGTTCAGCAGTGGACTTCTGATAGGCTGAAATGATGATGATGATGATGATGATGATGATGTATCAGCGAGTTGACGATAAGCCAAAAACGGAAAAAAACTTTGATAGCGCTTGCCCTTGAAACCTGAGTGAGTGGGTCTACTAGCATGAGATATTCTCTTAGCTGCTTCTTACAAGAATCGGGACAAGAGCGGTGGCAGATAACTAATTTAATGTAAGCGTAGCAGCCGGTAACTGGCCACTGCTGGGCAAAGGCCCCCTGTGTTTCAGAGTAGGATTGGCCGGAAAGGGTCCGCTACGCTGCACCCTATACAAAGCTCAAGTCCGCTCTTGCATGGAATACTGTTCCCACCTCTGGGATGGTTCTGCTACACATCAGCTTGATGCTTTGGACTCGTTGGAGCGCCGAGCGAAGAGGATCATAGACAATGACTCACTAGTAGAGTCAAAACTTCTAAGCCTCGAACACCGTAGACGAGTGGCCTGCCTCTCGGTTTTTATCGGATTCATTTCGGAGAGTGTGTGGAGGTTTTGCATAACCTGATACCCCCTTCCCCTTTCCATCACCGAACGACTAGACGCGGCGAGCAGTTCCACCCTTATGTTGTAGACATTCCTCTATTACGCACGAAGCGGTTTGCCTCTTCTTTCTTTATGCGGACGGCTAAGAAGTGGAATTCTCTGCCGAGGTCAGTTTTTCCGGAAACCTATAACCTGGCCTATCTTCAAGGCCAAAGTGAACAGACATCTAGGCAAGCGTGTACCATCCTAGGCCTCATCTTCGCTTTCCATTGGGCAAGATTGAGGTCAAACGCAAGCCTATTTTTTCACAAAAAAAAAACCCGTGCTGGTTCCGAACATCACAGGTCCTCGAAATTTTTTTTTAATTATTTCTCAGACATCCAGTTTAACCACGATGTCTTCCTTCTCCGTCGAGCTCATGAATGTTAATTTAACGATGCCAAGAAGTTAGGAAGCTTTAAGTTTTTTGTTCATAAGTGTAATGGAAAATAATTTTCCGTAGTAGCAATTTCCTATTTGCTAAGGAAAGAAAATTAACATTATAATTGCTTAGCTTTTCTAATTAAACTCTTTTCATACGTACCGCAGTAAGGAAAATAGCTACAGAAGTGTTTGAAGTGTTTCAGTGGTCTGCGAGTGGCAAGATTTAAATAACACTTCGTATTGTAAAAACAGAATCTTAATTACGTATTTATCTTGTATGTACTGGAGTTAAAAGTCTGTTTTAGCGATCTATAGACATTCTAGAAACTCGGTTAACTGTTAACTGAACATAATTATGGGTTTATCTTTCTTTTGTGCTTTACGTGACAGAGCCGGCTCGAACGGGTAAGTACCACGGCCTCGTTTCTACGAGGTTACAGGTTCGAGCCTTACCTTCTACAGTCTATTGTTTGTATTTTCCACTGCGCAACATAGTATGTCAGGTTTTGTTTAACCGATGATGTAGAACTCTGCGACTGGAAGGTCTTTTTTTATTTTTTTTTGCTTCCATCGTATTGCTTTTTCTTTTCTCTTTTACATAAATATTTCAAGAGTATTCGAAACATATCGGCGTGGTCTAAATCAGTCAAGACATTATTAACGCCATCAAAAGCGCCGAAGTATTTGAGATTAACATTTTTAGTAACAGATATTTTTTTTAGCTGTTTGAATATGTCATACGAGTACTTATCGATAAATATCATCGCTCTTATTTTTATAGAAGAAGGGGGCAAACGAGGATGCGGCTCACCTGATGGTGATTGATCACCGACGCCCACGAACATCCGCAACACCAGAGGAGCTAACGATGCGCTGCCGGCCTTTAAGCAAAAGCTCGTTGTATTAGTTCATACGATACATTAATTAAGAGTATTCGGGAGTTGCTCCGCGTCGTGGTCTCCCGCGGGAACCATAAATTATAGAATTGTTTGTCCAGCACTTCTCCCGTCGCCGCCGTACGCTGCTTAGGTTTGAAAACAAACACAAAACACTGGCTAGCCCAAAGAGACAGACTAATTTTTAAAATTGACAGTAACAGTAAAGTAAAGTAGCAGCCTATAAGTGCCCACTGCTGGGCAAAGGCCTCCTTCTCAAATACGAGTATCAGAGAGGGTTTAGGAGCCGGGGATGGGCCCGCCACGCTGCTCCAGTGCGGGTTGGCGGGCTTCACATATCCTCGAAATAATATTTTTATTATTTCTTAGACATATAGGTTTCCTCAGGATGTTTTCTTTCACCGCCGAGCACGTGGTAAATACGGCACTTAACCCGGGTCACTCGTGCTCTATGAAACTAAAGTGAGCGTCCTGACCACGGGGCTACCACGGCTGTATTATTATTCTTATATATATATGACAGTATCATAACTTAAATTCTGTGCAAACCGACTCATTGTATGTGAATGTGTTAGTTCGTGAATGTGTCTGTGTGTTTTGATCAGTCTGCATATGTGTTTGTGAATCTGTTCGCGTAATCCCCTGAAAACACACTTATCAACGAGAGCATCGTGATGGTGTAAATATTTTGTATTCGTTACGTCGATATAGTAGTTTTACAACCGATTACACAAAAGGTTTTTTTTTTTTGCAGAGTCTCCCGGAGCTCGACCACGTCGCGAATTTCCCGCGTGACCCATAAATAATAGCGCAGTTAGTGAAGCGTTATTCTCCATGGCTCTTTACCGCACTCGTTCAGGAGTGTATACTATACAGGCGTATTTTACTGGAAATTCTTTCTTTTAACCGCGCTAGCCCTGTAGTCAGGGCGCTCACTTTAGTTTCAAATAGACTAGCGCAATCTGGGTTCGATCTCCAGTGACGGCACCGCTAAAATTGTTGATAGAAATTTTAAGTGCTGTATTTACCACGTGCGCGGCGGTGAAGGAAAACATCGTAAGGAAACCTATATGTCTGAGAATAATAGAGTAAAAATATTATTTGGAGAATATGTGAAGAACCCGCACTGGAGCAGCGTGGCGGTCCCTTCACGGCTTCTAAACCCTCAAATACTCGTATTTGAGGAGGAGGCTATTGGCCAGCAGTGGGCACTTACAGGCTGCTACTTTACGAGTATTTAGGAGTATGTATATAGGTGTATACAGAACTGACAGCTGTTGAAAAAGAAAGGTTCTCGAGTGGCAACCACGTACAGGCAAACGAAGACCTGCCACAAGATGGAGTAACGTCCTGCGCAGTGTTGCGTGAAGTCGACGGATGCGGGTGGCTCAGGACCGAGCTTCATGACAATCTTTGGGGAAGCCGAACTGATGATGCTACAGGTGTCTTTTACAGGAAATTTAATTTTGTACCATCTTTAAAAAATAGTCGTTTAATATATAAACTACTGTAAATCAATCAAGTAATCAAAGTACCACCAAACACTAAAGTTTATAATTTATGTTTTGAGTTCTTGCATTTTTAAGCGTGGTAAAGCCAAGCGGCGGCTTTAGCTGCTGCTCGAATGGGCCGGCTCGACCGGATTGATACCACGCCTCGCAGAATACCGGCGTGAAGTAGAGGCACCTTGTGCTTCTGCGTTTCGATCGGTGAGTGAGGTAACCGGAGGCCCACATCCCCTCCCTATTCCTCTCCTCTTCCCTCCCACCTCCCAAATATCCTTAAAGACCGTCAACGCACCTGCAGCATCTATGGTGTTGCACGTGTATGTGGGCGACGGTAAGCACTTACCACCAGGTGAACCGCTTGCGCGTTTGCCGTCTTATCCATAAAAAAAAATTACGCGTTTACTACATATTTGAAATTAGACTATTATTAATCGATTTTATAGCGTTTAATAAGATTTTTTAAAATCCCGACGTTTCGTGGTCACGAGGGCGCTGTGCTGTTTGACGTCCCGAACATCGGGATTTAAAAAATCTAATTAATTACAATAGAATCCGTAAATAATAGTTTCATTACAAAATGATTTTTTTCTTCAAGTATTAGATTCGACTTGAATTCCGACCGAGCCATTCCTCGGCGATAGGCAATTGTGGACTTCACGTGACTGTAAGAAGCTCTAATTCGTCATTTCTCGGTTTTATAAAAAGGAAGTGGAACACCTTGCCGGCTTTAGTTTCCACCGACTAGTTAATTAAACGATTTTTCAAGTCAGCAGAGGATAGAGTTACGATTATGCTGGGTGGATTTTTGAGCAAACGTTCATATATTAGAATCAATGAACTTCTGTGTGTTCATAAATTGCAAAATTTCTTGTCGTATAGCTCTTCTAGAGAATCCCGTAATGTCGAGCTTACGTAATAGAAACGTACAAAAAAAAACATTTCTAAGGATTTCAAAATTATAATTCTTCCATTCGAAATCCTGAGTTGTTTGAAATCAGTTGCGTCGTACCCCTGCGGCAGCGCCGGCCCCGGAGCGAACACAATAATGTTTACTTTACTTTTCTCTCCAAGTTTCCAGCTTCATTGTTACTACGCTCATTCGCTGATATGAGCGGTTAAATTAATTCGTTGATTAACTACAATAAAGGATAAATAATTAAAAAAAAAAACGTTATAAGTGTTTGATCTTTAGTTAAGTTCTTTACAGAGGAAATGTTCTAAAACATTCGTGAGTGTAACGATATCTTTCTGCATATAGACGAAAAACAAAGCGTTTAAAGGAATATTAGAAAGTGTTGAAACAATTGCTCATGAAAAGAGCTCGACGAGCTGATTCATAAAAATGTACACAGTAAATGGAGACACTTAAGGCTCAGCTACAATTTAAATTTGAACCCCGGAGAAAGAAGGCGCTAGGAAATCGCTTTCCTCTAAGCAATTAACATAATTCATTAAGGGGAGGCGTGAAGTGCGAACTAATTTATTAAGAGGCTTCTTTCTCTTATGAATTTATGTTTTCTTCTCTATGTAATTGCAAGTCTATTAATTAAATCACGAGTCTTCAAATTGTCCTTTTCTCTATCTAAAAGGAATATTACATGGATAATTAAGAACATGTTCTTCAAATACAAACCTCGCTTGCACATTGTGTTAGTTATCAGAATCAAAGAATTGCAACCCTTCTCTACGTCAATAGGTAAATTTTTTTTATGGCAAAAGAGGCAAGCGAGCAAGCAGTTCGCTTGAGACACTGAGCAGATGGTAAGTGATTACCGATATCCACATAAATCTGCAATACCAGAGAAGCTGCTGGTATGTGTACTTCTCGCCGGTATTCAGTGAGGGCGAGGTACTAACCTGGAAGAGCCGACCTACTCCAGCACCAGCAAATGCCGCCACCTGTCTCTACCACGTACATAATATCACAGAAGGCGACTGATAAAACAAAAACTTTTATAGGTTGGATGCGACGCTATCGCTCGTAATTAATAAGAAATAAAAAAAAATACTGAACAAATTAAAAAAAAACAATTACTTCTTGCTATCTTGCGATATTGCATGTGTTAGTTTTGTATGGAACAGAAATTAAATGGAAAAATTAACGCCGAATTTTTCTTTCATTTTAACCTTTTTATATGTTAACTGGCACTTTTTGGAGAGTCCTATGTTCAGCTACTACAACTACATCGGCCCATTTCATACCACTGCTGATTGTTTGTCCTTGATTCAATCGCTAGAGAACTCCTTAGTTAGTTGCGGCAGGGTGTATGCAGGTGAGGTTAACATTCGGAGAAAACGATGGAACATTCCTCCTTCTATTTCTATAGGTTAAATTTGCATGACTACTCTCAAAGTACTTTTGTTTATTGGAACTAATTTGTCCTTTTCTCCTTCTTCTCTTCTAACTTAGCTGTCGATAATATCTATCTACTAAACTCCCCTCGTAAAATTAGATTGAGCTATTTATTTACACTCTAATTTATTTTTTTTTGCATTAATTTGATTCAAGAAAGTTTTTCATAATAATTTACTATAGTTTTTTAATTGTGGCATTACTTGTTGCAACGTCAATAATTTTTGTTTTAAGATTGGGTTAAAAAAATTTACTTACAGTCCCCCTGACGGTAAGTGACAACTGCAGCACATGGACCCCAGCAAACGACTTCAATCGCAGAGGTTTCAAATGTTTTGTCATCTCTAAGGCCTACGATGGAATACCTTCCGGCCCGTAATTATACAGGCTCTCTATACAATTCAAACCGTAACACGTTCCTGTTGTTCGGTACAACGACTTCTGGGCCCCTGGCTATGCCTATGCCTAGGAGTCTACCATCTAGTAATAATATAAATGGGACAACAAAATAGATTGTGTTATAGAATGAGCGTACTTCAGTTCTAAATTATGCAGAAACGGCCTGTCTGAATTAATTCAGTTTCACACAAGTTACGATATTCTCATTTACTATAGGTACGTATCAACGAAAATTATAATTATAGCACTTAGCCACAATTTTACGATTATTGCTAACGTAATAGCGTTTCGCCACCTGTTTCGTTATTAATTGTCTTTAATCTCTATCAATATGACATTATTTCCAATATATATATATATACTAAATATTTTAATAGCGATAGAGGCGAGTGTAAATAGTAGAGTCGGGAGAGGAAGACCTAGGCGAAAATTTCACGATCTAATCGGAGACGCTCTGAAAAAAGGCCAAGAGTACTCTGAACCAACGAGCATGCATGCGAAGATTGATCAAAGTGGAAGAAGCGAAAGACGTATGTCAGGACCGTAGCATGTGGAAGAGGATTGTCTCTGCCTACCACGTTGGGAACAAGGCGTGAATATATACATACATAGAACAAGCAATATAAGAGGATTTGCATTTATATTCTTCGACAAAATATCAACCATTTATGTGAGTGGGAAATGGATATTAAATTGAGCAGCTTCTGGAGCAGCGTCTGAGCGACCCAATTGAGCTGCTTCTGGAGCAGCGTCTGAGCGACCAAATTGAGCTGCTTCTGGAGCAGCGTCTGAGCGACCAAATTGAGCTGCCTCTGAAGCAGCGTTTGAGCGACCAAATTGAGCTGCTTGTGGAGCAGCGTCTGAGCGACCAAATTGAGCTGCCTCTGAAGCAGCGTTTGAGCGACCAAATTGAGCTGCTTGTGGAGCAGCGTCTGAGCGACCAAATTGAGCTGCCTCTGGAGCAGCGTTTGAGCGACTAAATTGAGCTGCTTCTGGAGCAGCGTCTGAGCGACTAAATTGAGCTGCTTCTGGAGCAGCGTTTGAGCGACTAAATTGAGCTGCTTCTGGAGCAGCGTTTGAGCGACTAAATTGAGCTGCTTGTGGAGCAGCGTCTGAGCGACAAATTGAGCTGCCTCTGGAGCAGCGTCTGAGCGACAAATTGAGCTGCTTCTGGAGCAGCGTTTGAGCGACTAAATTGAGCTGCTTCTGGAGCAGCGTCTGAGCGACAAATTGAGCTGCTTCTGGAGCAGCGTCTGAGCGACCAAATTGAGCTGCTTGTGGAGCAGCGTCTGAGCGACAAATTGAGCTGCTTGTGGAGCAGCGTCTGAGCGACAAATTGAGCTGCTTGTGGAGCAGCGTCTGAGCGACCAAATTGAGCTGCTTGTGGAGCAGCGTCTGAGCGACAAATTGAGCTGCCTCTGGAGCAGCGTCTGAGCGACCAAATTGAGCTGCCTCTGGAGCAGCGTTTGAGCGACTAAATTGAGCTGCTTCTGGAGCAGCGTTTGAGCGACTAAATTGAGCTGCTTCTGGAGCAGCGTTTGAGCGACTAAATTGAGCTGCTTCTGGAGCAGCGTCTGAGCGACCAAATTGAGCTGCCTCTGGAGCAGCGTTTGAGCGACTAAATTGAGCTGCTTCTGGAGCAGCGTCTGAGCGACCAAATTGAGCTGCTTCTGGGCAGCGTCTGAGCGACCAAATTGAGCTGCTTCTGGGCAGCGTCTGAGCGACCAAATTGAGCTGCCTCTGGAGCAGCGTCTGAGCGACCAAATTGAGCTGCTTCTGGGCAGCGTCTGAGCGACAAATTGAGCTGCCTCTGGAGCAGCGTTTGAGCGACTAAATTGAGCTGCTTCTGGAGCAGCGTTTGAGCGACCAAATTGAGCTGCTTGTGGAGCAGCGTCTGAGCGACCAAATTGAGCTGCCTCTGGAGCAGCGTTTGAGCGACTAAATTGAGCTGCTTCTGGAGCAGCGTCTGAGCGACCAAATTGAGCTGCTTCTGGAGCAGCGTCTGAGCGACCAAATTGTACTCGACGATTTAGGTTATATCATCATATTTCTAAATCGTAAAATATTTCGATTCATCAATTTGTTGATATGTCATTTCCACTTTTTTAGCGTCTAGAAACATTTTTTTTTTATTTTATTGTTTATTCGCGTTACGTCGTCTCGGTCAGAATTGAAATTATGTATTAAATAAAAAAAGAATATATGGACCATAATGAAACTAAAAGAAAAAAATTTCATTTTATAATACAGTAGTAAGAAAATGCATGCATGATAATAAACCCAGAGAATTAGTTGATTGCTCCCAGGCGATTAATAAATATTAACAAAAGTTATTAAAAAAAGTTTCAAGAAAGAGGATACCTACGGAGTTTTTTTCTTTTCTTTTACTTTCCCGTCAGAGGCCTAAAGTTAAGTCGTAGAATAGAGTATTTGATTTGATTTGACTGACTGTTGACTCCCAGTTCTTTTCACGCACTAGTTACCTCTTCTCCACTTCTCGTCCTTTGTTTCTTTCTCTTTTATTCTTCCGTTGACCTTATAGTTCCTTGTGACATTGAAAAAACTCCTTACAAGTTTCATATTACAATTAAAGTCCATGAACACTTTTAAAAATCGTCGCAAATGTAAACTGTTATAATTCCATACTGATGACTGCAAATAAATTTATTCAGATTTCTCTGTTTAACTCAAGGTTGACTTAAAGACCCTTGGGCGTTAAGTCCACCAATAGCAAATTTTTTTGTGTCTGTAGTTTCAGTATTTAATTTATTTGTTACTAAAATTAAAGTTCCCGATGCACTATTGTTTCTCTGCTTCTCTGTCACTTGTGTTTCATATGTCATTATTAGCAATTATTTTACAATAATAATCTATACTATATAATGAACTGATTAATACCATCCCGTCAATTAAGTTGTGCGCTTTAAGAGCTTTTAATTTGTGTCACCGGTTGTGACCAAAGAAGTAAAAAGATGTTACTAGTGTGTATATAAAAACCAACGTTCTTCTATATTTAACATACATATTTTTTATTTTAATATCTCTATATCGATTATCAAAGGGAAAAACTTGCTAAAAGAATAGCTACCACAAAATAGGGTAGCATTTTCGAACATCGAGTGTCGCTTAATTCCGTGAAACGGCTTAATCGAGCGCAAAGTGTTCAATTAACGCGATTACTTGACTCCTGTTGTTTCACATTGAGGTGAAGGGAGCTGTCAAGCACTTTATTCCGCCGAAAGAGCATTAATTCAGTTAAATTTGTCTATCACGAAACCGATTGAATAGTAATGTCGATTTATAATGCTTTTATTAATTTACCACTTGCTCAGCGGCGGTGGAGGAAAACATCGTGAGGAAACCTGCATGTCTGAGAAATAATAAAACGATATTATTTCGTGGATATGTGAAGTCCGCCAACCCGCACTGCAGCAGCGTGACGGGCCCTTCCCGGCTCCGAAACCCTCTCAGATATTTGAGAAGGAGGCTTTTGCTCAGCAGTGGGCTTTACAGGCTGTTACTTTACTTTACTTTTGTACGTGGGTGACGCATTAACATATATATTAATTTAAGTCAAGTCATTGCTTAGAAATAATCACGTTAAAACTAAACGAATTTTGCCTATTATGTTTATTATAATTGGGTCATCTATATATATTCTCATCTGATTGGGTTGTATATAAGCGTATATAATAGATACATAGAATACTATAAAATAAATAAGACACAATAAAACATATTATTAATAAAATACTATGCTAAAATAAATAAATTAAATACTCAACCAGACGGAAGCCTTCGGCAGGGGAGTCCCAGCCGCACTGAGATTTTGCGAGAAGCTGACTGGGATTAACCCGTTTCCAGAGACGTCTTTTTTACGTGGTAGAGCCAAGCAGCGGCTTTTGCTGCTGCTCAACCGCGGAAGTACCACGATATCGCTGAATACTGGCGTGAAGTAGAGGCATGCTTTGCGTTTCGTTCAGTGAATGAGGAAACCCAAGGGCCAAAATAAACCTAAAGATCGGCAACGCATCTAGAGTCTTTCTGATGTTGCAGATGTACTTGGGCGACGGTAATCACTTACCATCAGGTGAGCCGCTGCTCGTTTGCCCCCTTTCACATAAAAAAAAAACAACTGTCGGAATATTTTTGGTCGGCATACCACCCCGCGTGTCGATCACTTCGTTAACTAGGTCCGGATATTTCTCTTCTTTTCTGTTTCGGCTTTCAGGAGGACCCAAAAATTATTATTATTGGTAGTATAACGTCTAATTTAGCGTATTTAAAAAAGTAATGTAACTGATATGTTGCACTGCTGGTGATGAACACAGAACACAACTTCTCATCTAACTCATAGGTATAAATCGAGGGTAGGTCAACAACAGCTAAACATAATAAAGAAAAAAAAAACGCCAAAAAAAATTTTAATTACAGTTCATAGTGCCACCGGGATTTTAATCCACGTCCCTCGCGTACCCTATGCCTTGAGCTACCACGGCGTTACGTTCTTACTTAACACTATGTAGTAATTAAAATTTGACAAGAAAGCGTTGATAAAAAAAAGCTTTCCATGCTTCTACTTCCTTTTAAAGTTCAAAACAATAAAAGAAAATGATAACAAGTGATAAATTGTTGTGCTATATTTCGAAAAGACTGGGGCACTCTCGTAGATTACTCTTCCAGTAAACTTTTTAAAAAGTACATCATTCACGGCTGTAGGATATCCTTACATACATAAATATTAGGAATGGGAAAACTGTTCGTGGTTTTCTGTTCTTAATATTTAATATTTACGTCAATAAGATGTTTTAAAATTTTATTTCCTTTACGTAAATAAATAGTATACCTTTTTTTTATTAGATTGAAGCTACAAACTGGGAAATGGGACAAACGAGCAAGCGGCTCACCTGATGGTAAGTGATTACCTTCGCCCACGTACATCTGCAACACCAGAGGGGCTGCAAGTGCGTAGTGCGTTGCTGGTCTGGTGGGATGGTGGGCAGAGTTGGAGTAGGCGGAGTGGGCCTCCGTGGCTATATGCCTAGGTTCGGCAATTGAGGTAATCGGAGGCCTACTCCTCCTCCTCATCCATCATCCTCCTTCTCAAGTGGGCGACGGTAATCAATAGCATCAGGTGACCCACATGCTCGTTTACCACCTTTCCCATAAAGAAATAACACAGCGATATATTTACATATCAGTGTTGCAAGTAACATCGATGTTCTTGATGACTTTAGAACGAACTTGATTCTCAAAGCTGTATGGAGGAAGTGAAAACTTATGTACTATTTGTATCGTTGGACGAACTTTTCAGACGGCTGTAGGCTTCTCCTCTCACGTTAGTGTTTTTGTTTTATGGAAAAGGCGGCAAACAAGCAATCAAATCAAGCTTCACCTGACGGTAAGTGATTACCGTCGCCCACGTACATCTGCAACACCAGAAGTGCTGCAGGTGTGTTGCCGGCCATTAAGGGTATTTGAGAGATGGGAGAGAAGATGTGGGTGGGGAGAGAGAGCGGGCCTCCGGTTACCTCACTCACCGAACGAAACACAGAAGCTCAAGATGCCTCTACTTCACGCTGGTATTCTGCGAGGCCGTGGTACCAACCTAGTCCAGCCGGCCTATTCGTGTAGCAGCAAAAGCCGCCGCTTGGCTCTACTACGTTGTAAATGTAAATAAGGTGATGAAAAGTGAGTTGAAAAGACTGAATGTCTAGACCTATGACCTCTCCAAATATTGGGTATACAGTCGTGAGATTATATATATGTTTAATGTCATAGTTGTTTATGTCAATTCGTAACTCCGATGAGAAGGAAAGGACATACTGATGCCTGCGAAACGTATAATTATATACCTGACATATATAATTTCTATCGAATTTCTTATCTTAAACAACGTACAATTATAAATCTTTGTCGTATTTCTGTAATAATTAAGTACATCTCAATAATTAAATAAGCATTGGGCACCGTGTTCAAATCTCTGTGCTATGTAAATGTTTAATTAGTATTCCTGAAAGTACGTACACGAATATGTTTATACAGACCTTGTTATTCTAATTAGTGATTAATTAAATCACATAGTTATTAGTAATAAAGTATAGAAAACAAAAATTAAATTTTGATGTGATTAGTCTGTTTTATCAGTCTTCACTCACACGTATCAATACAAGTTATCCTGTAACTTGTGTACATCAGTCTAACTAACAAGTAGTAGTATAGGTATTTTAAAGTACGAATACAGTAGTAAAATTTTATAAACGAACGTGAGAAGTTATACTTGTTTAGCGTAACAAAACAAAAGTAACTAAAATTTTTATCCCGTGTGTCAGTACTCTTTGTTTGTGAAAAACAAAGACATTAAATGCAATAGATAACGATTTGATTAAAAAAATATAATTGACTTTAAAAAGCTTCTAAATAAACTATCTTTCAAATAACAATGTAATAAATATTAGGTATTTTTAATGTAAACAACAGTTAACCTCAAATCTATAAACCCACTTAAAAAAGTTCATTACATAAAACACTTTTATCACGAATAGTCACATAAATTAAAATCACACACAAATACTCATGTATTTTGTTCATATTTATTATCTCCAATGATATAAAACACGTGTTGTAGATTCATATATATTTGAATAACTACCCATAATATAGTTATCAGTTCTCACGAAAACATGAGAGACAACAACCAACCAACCAACTTCATGGTGTCGCTTTTAGGTGTCGAAGTGCGCGCGTATCGTAAAAATTCACTCTCATAATTTTTCCCAAACGCGCCTAAAGAAGTATAATTTCTAATGTAGTTTTAGTTTTACGTGGAAGAAAGGCACTAACACCTATCAGTCAGATTAACAAATATGTTGTTGGACCGGCTAGAACCCCCACAGTAGATAGGCTGCTGGCCCGGTGGCCTTGACAGCTTCGCCCGTAGAGACGTAGAGACTGGCGAGAGAAGGTCGGATTCCCGCAAGTTGCGAATACATCATTACTTCAGTCTCTAACATATAAAACATTTGAATTTATATACTATTTGTAAAACGTATATATGCAATATGTCCAAGTCGCTAATTAACCTGTTAAACTTGTTAAAGTGCTTTATATCCCCGCTAATTTTGATTAATGGCGATATGCGCTGTATACAAGCTCGTGTTTTTTTTTAATTTATTTTGTTATACAAGAATGGCGGCAAACGACCAAGCGGCTCACCTGATAGTAAGTGATTACCGACGCCCGTGTACATTCGCAACACCAGGGGCTGCAGGTGCTTTGCCGCCCTTCAAGAATATTTGGGAGAAGGGGCGGAGGATGAGGAGATGCCACCGTTTATCTCACTTACCAAATGAAACGCAGAAGCGCAAGATGCCTCTACTTCACGCCGGTACTCTGTGAGGCTTTGGTACCAACCCGGTCGACCCGGCCCATTCGAGCAGCAGCCAAAGGCGACGTAAATTTGACGTCTCGGTGCGATTCTAGCATGGGACATGTATTTGTATGTACTACAAATAATTTTTTTCAGGTCTGGCTGTTTGTCCATGTGCAATTTATGTACGTCGACTGCCTCCGTGACACAGGACAAATTCCCGCAGTCTTAGTAACGATTTTGAGAAAAAAAAAATTGTCAAATCGGAAAGAATGCTTTTCTATATATATTTTTCATGATTACGCCTAATTATTTGTGCATTGAAATTCTTTTTGGGGTGCAAGCACATCAGAAGATTGCGTGAAATTTATTAGAAAGTCTAAAACGTTGATATTGCCAGACGTCCTGTCTGCGGTTGGCTGGAAACAAGACAATGCTTTCAAGACGCTGGCTCTTACAAAACCCGTCACTTGTTTTATTATGGCATTTAGTGAAAGTTATTTATAATTAAAGAAGGTTTTAGGACAACAACTTCAAATCGTTTTAAATCTAATAAGAACGATCAAAATTACTTACATCTTTTAAGAAAAAAGAAATAATTAAATATTTAAATATTTAAATTATAAATATAAAAAAAATAAACGCAGTATAGGACGAACCCCCACAAGATGGAGTGACGACATGCGTAGTGTTGCGGGAGTCTGTGGATGCAAGCGGCTCAGGATCGAGCTTTATGGCAATCTTTTGGGGGAGGCCTATGTTCAGCAGTGGACTTGTGATAAGCTGAAATGACGATGATGATGATGACAAGTTTAAACAATTTTAATGATATGAAATGACAAATGCACTCGTAGCTCGATGAGGAAATGAAGGTAAAATGTGAAGATACTGAATGGCTACGTTTCAATAAATATTTATTCAAATTGTCCTTCTTTCGCAGCTCGGGGGAAAAAACAATTTGAGGAAGATACCATCGAATTGTTTCGTTGTACCTTTTTATAAGAGAACATTTTCATAAAAAGTAAGTCTCCAGGGAAAAAAGGCGAATAAACGGCACTCTCTAGTTTATTTACCTAAGTAATATTAAAAAAAAACAATCATTTAAAAATAATTAACATCGGTCTGGTGCGCTGCTGACATAGGCCTCTTCCAAACGAAGCTCAGTACTTTGCTTTCCAACATTGAATCTAATCACTTGTCCATGTCTCATTCACTTATATGATAATGGGAACGAATCGTGGTACGTGTGAGCGTGTGAGTGAACAACTGAGTGAGGTCTGCAACTAAATTTAGGGCTCTGCGCTGCTCCCTTGCTCCCGCACTCGGCTCGGCTTGTAAGGTGGACCCGTGGAGCAATTCCTCCCCTCTAATAACCTCTAGAATACCACGGGAGGTAAAGTCTCTAAAGTTTAACAATATATCAGTAGCCAGGGGACCTGCAAATGAAGACTAAGAGCTATTTCCACACATCATTGTCCGCAATATATTGACCTATTTTATAGTACGCCTTTGTATAACAAAGTTTCTTAAATTATATATCAGATTATTGCGTTATATTTTTGGGATTTTATTGTAAAATATTATGACTTTACTTAGAAAAAACTTACTAGTTTTATCCAATCCAAATTAAGGAACCTCTAGGGTACCACCTCGATACCTCGTTCAGGAAAAAGTCCGTATTGCATTAAAGATATTTATATTTTTCCGTACGTACAAAATATTTTAAACATAAACAACGACCGAATAAAGCGTGGTCTCAAGTTACAGTACTCCCGAATAGCTTGATTGCCGTATTAAAGCAACCCCGGCAACGAGTCTCGCTACCACTCACGTTCTAACTCCCGTAATGGAGATGAGGGGGTTGCGGAAACCCGTCTGGTTACACTAAAAGGTTCCAAAAAAAAAAATATCTAACCTAACCCTGTGGGTAAAAAGTTTATTGTTAATGCCCGTAGGTGCCTATTTCACGGTTCATTTACAATGTTATTTTTGAATCGGTGAAATAAGGCATTCTATCATTCTCTTACAACTCACAAGAATAATGTACCCACATGATGTGCAAAAAAAATGCGCCACCACTGAAATTGTTAATAACAATTTTATGTTCTGCATTTACCACGTGCTCAACGGTGAAGAAAAACATCGTGTGGAAACCTGCATGTCTGAGAAATAATAAAAAAATATTTATTATTTTGTGATATGTGAAGGGAAAGGATATGTGAAGCCCAACAACCCGCACTGGAGTAGCGTGGCGGGCCTTTCCCGGCTCCTAAACCCTCTCTGATACTCGTATTTGAGTAGGAGGCCTTTTCCCAGCAGTGGGCACTTACAGGCTGCTACTTTACTTTATATTGTCTATTTTTTTTAATGCGAGGGGCAAACGAGCAAGTGGATCATCTGATGGTAAGTGACTACCGGCGTTCACGAACATCTGCAACACCAGAGGAGCTGAAGGTGCTATGCCGGACTTTAGGGATATTTAGGTGATGGGAGGGAGAATGGGGAGGGAATGGGATGGGGAACGCAGAAGCACAAGACGCCTCTACTTCACGCCGGTATTCTTCTTGGTACCACCCTGGTCGAACCGGCCTATTCGAACAGCAGCTAAAGCCGCTACTTGGCTCTACCACGTGGAATATGTTCGGTTTGTATATGAATAAAAACCAAAAAACTTTACATTTATATCAGTAATATATTATAAATTTACGCACAAGGGTTAATTTATGCTAGATACATGTACAGCATCACCGGTATCTCGTTACGCGAGAGTCTGTTGCAAGTTTATATTAGTAGCGCCTTATTAGTATTCAGTTACTCCTTATACTTCGTACGTATGCTATACGTACCGTATATTTACATATATGGCACGATATTAGTATAACGTCTTAAATATTCAGGTCACAAAAGTGAAACACAAAAAAAATATGGCGTCGTCGGACGACTTGTCCTTGCATATTCTCGTTGTTATAGTCGCAGTTGGGTCCCCCACGCTAAATATGCTTCACCCAGGATCCTACATCCCTGACTTAGCGGAGAAGGCTGAACCGAGATGGCTGGTTCGAGAGGTCATGGCGGCTCCACTTCGGATAGCTTAGCACCGCTCTCCTGGGTGTGGGCCTCCGGTACCTCGCTCATCGAACGAAACGCTGATGCACAAGATGTGTCTACTTATTAGCGTTGTATTTCTTAGTATGGGTTCTCGTGTAAGTTTTAAATATTGTTAACAATGTTCTAAGAGCTCTGTTATAGTGGTCATATCATATCGTCTACTATATCATCGGCGTAACTAAAGATATTGAACAGAATCCGACTACTGAACATCCGATACTCTTAGAACTGAGCTCAGCTGTTAGACCTTTAATAGATAACTACATATCGAAAAAAAACTAACCAAGAAAGATAGCGTTTATTTCAAAAATATTATGAAATTACTAATATTATTTCCACGCTTATCATCAGACTCACTAGAGAATGCCAATTTACATAATTCCTGTACACGAATGTTCCAATGTTTTGTTTTTGTGGAATTACTGAATAATATTCGGTTTCGGTACAGTTTATTTTCTTGGGAATACACGTGAGATCTCACCTTATTTGATTTTCTTTCATTGTGTTATTCAGAGTTCTTTATGCTTTTTTTTTTCAAAGTGTTTTTTTTAATTTAATTATACGACAAAGGTGTCACTTACCTGAAACCCCATGTTTAAGATGGGAAGCAAAGTTCCTTTGTATCGCACTGAAATTTAAAATTCCATAGAAGAGTATAAAAGTTATTTGCACACCCTCGCAGGGTCAAGGAAAGTTATGACGCAGCCCAATGCCGGGATCTCCTGGAAAACCCTGCCTCTACCTCTCCGGGACACGGACATTCCTTCCTACACGCCTTCCAATCCCACGAGAGCAATAACTGCATGACCCTCCATCCCACGACTGTTACCAAAACGACACTCAAATCTATTGTGATTCAAAAAGGCGGAAAATAGGTGCTCAAGGCAAAAAATCTTCCCTATGAGACGCAAACCGGATCTTTAAGAGCTTTCCAGCCGAACGTCCTGTACCAATTTTACGCTACATTTCTGTTTTCTCGTTAAGAATCTATTCTCAGACTTCTATACAGCTTCCGCAAATTACTGATGTGATTATATCGAACTATGTTATTTTCCTAAGCTTTTAGGACATGATTATTTGCAAAATATTCTAAAAGCTTAACTATTTGGTTAATATTTAGTTTCTCTAAAATAATCGTGCTCGTTTATAGTTTCACAACGAAAAAAAAGTTCCATAACGCATAATATAAAACGTAAAGACGTGACAGCTTTTTATGTAGACTTATTTTAAACATGTGTTGTTTCTTTTAGGCAATGATTTTACTTATTTATGTGAGACGAAATAATTTTTTTTCTTTATTTGACAGTCAGCAACATGGCCATTGCACGGACAGATCTATAAAAGAAATAACTAATTTTCTTCTTTAACGAGGTTTATTAAGATTACATAACCACCAACATCAGAGTGGAGGGCCCGTCCCGAGGATATTTGAGAAGGAGGCCTTTGGAAGGCACTTGTGCCACCAACCAGCATCACCACCCACTGGTATTTCTGTTTGTAAGGTATAGCGCGACAGTGAATCACAGGTTGTGAGGCATGCAACCTTAGCCTGTATAGATGACCACACATTTGTTTGGTAGTGCCCTTGGGCTGCAGAAACTACTTACCATCAGATGGAATATTAGTTCTCCGCCAGTCTAATAGGAAAGCTCGTGACCATCTGGAGTAAAAGAGTAAGAGTCGCTTTCAGACTGTAAAAGAACTACGTTTAATAGTTCCAGTGAGTAACGTTATTACTCGTATGTATACTTACTAATTACGCTCTTCTAGGATGGCTGGGTACTACTATTACTAATCAAACAACGGTTTTTTTTTTGGGGTGGAGGGAAAATGCTTTAGGCATACCCGTTGTTAGCCGGGAGGCCTCCCAACAGGTTATGTTGGACTGGGATCGAGGAACATACTGACTAAAAACCCATCCATGTTGCTGCTGACCTAGAGGCCTTTACAGGTTCGTCGGAGAAGACTTGCGAGAGCGGAGGCCCGCAAGTTGAATAAAGGGTCGACGATGGCTGCTGCTGTGAAGCGCTGCGTCCCCTGAAATGAAAGAATAACTTGGAAGTTATTAATTGGAATTTTAGAGAAGGGGGGGCTAGGCGATCCGAGGGCCCCCGACATGGAGATGAAACCTCTTCTGGGATCACTATATTATATGACATTAGTAACGACCTCTGCCTCGAGTTATTCTCGTGCGGGTCGTGAGTCAAACAACGGCATTTTTTTTTTAGTTTTACTTGGGGGAAAGGTGCTCGCACCTATCTGTCACCGTCTCCGGTGACTGGTTACGTTTTGATCAGCATTGAAGATGCCGGACTGACTAAAACCCCACGGTAGATATGCTGTTGGCCTAGTGGCCTTTACAGCTTCATCGGTAGAGACTCGCGAGCAGGAGGCCCGCAAGTTAAGTGTTAATTTAATTTATATTATATGTATTCGATAAACATAAACGCCTGCGTCCTTGAGGCCACAGGCGTTTATGCTTTAAGTAGATGTGCAAGAGTACATGTTAAGTCAATTAAACAAACTTTAAGACTATAAGCATACATTACAGTCAAACCAATTGAGGAACGACACCTAGCGACAAATTATTCAACTAAACCTTTATTCGAAGAGATAACACACTTACACACACTATTCTTCTAGCATTAATATTTATTCTTAATTAATCGCTTTTAAGTAGTGTTTAACAAATATTAAAAGGGTGTAATTAAAAAAAAAACGTACTTAAATTATTTTGTACATTAATATAATCATCATTTGTTTATGAACTCGCTGAACGTATTATCTTGAGATTCTACATGACTACACATTTTCTTATTCGGTTTATTTGAATTGCTCTTGTAGTGTTTTCCGCTGGAGCGAATACATTCACAATATCTCGAGCTTGTTTAATCGGGAAGAGTTGAACGAAGCTAAGTAAAGTGAAATCAATACAAACATGATAATGGTGATAGCTGTGCTGTGTGAAATAAAGAATTTTGTGAAAAAAAAAAATAGTCTTTGAAGAAAACTTGACGCCTAACATTTAATGGTCACAGTGAAATTTATTTTTGACATAAAAGTACCAGCCTGTAAGTGCCCGCTGCTGGGCAAAGGCCTCCTTCTCAAATATCTGAGAGAGCCTTTCGAAGAGTCCGCCACGCTGCTCCAGTATGGATCCGACAATCCATACTGGAGCAGCGTGGATTGGCGGATTTTTACTATTCATATACAATGAAAGTAAAAGTAAAGTAACAGCCTGTGAAGTACCCAATACTGGGCAAAGGCCTCATTTTCAAATACAAGTATCAGAGAGGGTTTAGGAGCCGGGAATGATCCGCCACGCTGTTCCAGTGCAGGTTGGCGGGCTTCGCGTATCCTCGAAATAATGATTATTATATCTCAGACATGCAGGTTTCCTCACCATGTTTTCCTTCACCGTTGAGCACGTGGTATATACAGCACTTAAAATTGTTATTAACAATTTTAGTTGTACCGGCACCGGGGATCGGACCCAGGTCACATACGCTCTATAACCCTAAAGTGAGCGCCCTGACCCTGATAATTACAATTATTATGATAATTAAATAATTAAATAATAGGAAACATTTAACCATCTGAAGAATAGATAGATTTTTATTGAAAAAAATATGTAATTATTGACATTATTATTTAATTATTAATGTGCGAGTGAATCTTATCCAAGACATTTTCAGACTAAAAAAAAAGTATACATTTTACTACCAAACATTCTTGTGAATAGAAAGTTCTGGATAAACGAGTACTTAGGACTTAAAAGATAACAATGCCATTGTCGCCTCGCTTGTTAAGCAGGTTCAGAACCGCAGTACCAGAAACCCTGTACCAGCTGTCTGTCATCTGTCTGTGTATTTCAGGTCTGTCAAGATTAGACGGCTCAGTGGCATAGTACGAGTAGCTAAATGCGAGGCGCCGGATTGATTCCTGCACGAGACGAGTTCATGTCCCAATTATGAATATAAACTGCCTCGGTGTCGCAGGAGAAATCCCCACAGCGAATGACATGATTCATTAAAAAAAAAACCCTTACTTGACACTTACATCACCCAGAGCAAGAGAGATAGACAGAGTTGGAGACAGATTTTCTTATGCCACTTTTAACAAAGCCTTTAGCAATTTATATGGGGTGAATTAATGTGACAGTTTTTAAATAAGATGCAGCCGATACACAACATAGAGACTTAAGAATAACTTGAGAGCCTGGAAAGAAAAAATCTACTCAATGCTTTATATTGCTTCACTTAAGTGTGGTCACTAAACAAGCGTCCCGAATAATTGGTGTTTTGTTTTTAAAAAATATTTCAACTATTTTTTATGGAAAAGGAGGCAAACGAGCAAGCGATCCACCTATGTACTTCTAAGTGATTACAGACTCCATACATCTGCAATACCAGGAGAGCTGCAGTGAGTTGCCGGCATTTAAAGATGTATGGGGAGGAGGGAGAGGGCTTCCGCTTACCGAACGAATGAAGCACCATATGGCAAATGGGGCAAACCGTCACCGTCACCCACTTACATCCCCAACACCGGAGAAGATACAGGCGCGTTCCCGGCCTTAAATAATATTTGAGGGATGGAAGAGATGATGGGGAGAATATTTGGGGAAGGGAAAAGCGGGCGTCCGGTTACCTTGCTCACCGAACGAAACGCTTACGAGACCGTGGTACTACCCCGATCGAGGGAGCCCATTCGAGCAGCAGCGAACCCGCCGCTTGGCTCTACTACGTCTTGAAATACTTAAATGTGAAACAAATGCAAAAATGCAAACAGTTTTTCAAGGTGGCGACATGATAATAATTTATATTCATGAATAAATGTCACTACTTTCGGAGGAAAATCGATCCAAATTCGTCGAACCCAAATCTCTCAAACTAGTGATGGGTGATGAGAGGCCTGTGTTCAGTAGTGGACTTAAGTAGGCTGATGTAGGTGCATACACATAAATGAAAAATCAAACTTTACCTCATTTTAACAGCCTGAAAAAAACGTCCAAGTCCTTAAAAAGGCAAGACATAGGCCTCCCACACAATCAGAATTTGACATTAGCTGATTGGCGAGCGCAGAACCTTACACCTCGCTTTTAAACGCAGCTACCCATCATCGGTCTGCTTTATTTTTAGTCGGTCAAACTAACCTTCAGTCGGTACCCATTGCGACCTTCAAGGCTTTTCCCATAGTCACCAATTACGACACTCACGGCAAGAAATGGGGTGGGCTCAGGTACACATTTACGTATTGCTCATAAAAATGTTTAGAACTGTAAACCAATAGCTTCGCAGTCGGGCCATGATTGTAAACATTTGTAACGCCTGTTTAGTAGCCGCACAGTGCAGACTGCGACGACGTATGAGCATCCGATGTTTTATTCATTACATATTCAATGTTAGCTTCTAAACGGCCAACGTAAGTATGCAAAGTTAAATTTGGCATGCAAATGGCATTCAGGTTACGTTGCGATGACGAATATGATCTGCAAATCAAGGGAATATTCGCGATATAGCCGTACAAAAAAATTTGTAACAATGTTCACTTTGTTGGATTGGTATGATGGATGAGCGTCACAGCATGTTCTCATCCTGTAAGATTTGACGTGGTTTTCGGTATGAAAACTCTTGCGGCGTCAGAAAAAGAAAACAGAGATGGGTGGGAACTATGTCCAGATGTTGATTTGTTTGAAGGCCAGTGAAGAAGAAGATTGCCAGTGATAAAAACATCAAACTAATTGATCGAGCATAACCTTGATTAGTTATTCGGTTCGTGTTCAATCATGTATTTCTTGACTTACAAAAGCATACGAAATTTAATATGAAAACATAATCTAATGTCGCGATAACAGAAAGTTCTCCACAGAGGGATAAATAGATAATATATTCATATGTAATCTCTAAGTTAAATATTTGCTTAACTTAATTGCAATAACCTTAGCAAGATCTTTGAATTTGAAGGTTCTATTAAACGTCTAAAATGGCAGTTGTGTAGAAAATTCCACAGCAATAATTTCAAAATTACTAATAACATATGTCAAGACTTTGTTTCTAATAGAAGAGTTGCAAGTATTTACTCTGATTTAATTAACATTCGATAAATTTAATTTAATTACAATCTATTGTTTAACAAGTGATTCGAGTAATTCAAGAATCAATCTGTTGTAAAACAAACGAAGAGTTGGTGTGACGGTTGTAATTTCGTGTGGCAGTGGAGGAAATTATTTTGTTTTTTTTAGTGGATGAAGAAATCTGTTTCAATGGATGATGGAATATTTTTAAATCTGTAAATGGATTTTAAATGTAAAAAAGAAAAAGAACTAGGAAAAGAAAAAAAAATTAAAGAAAATCCTCCTTAGACGGAAAGAAATATTTTTCTGGTGCAAACACCAGATAAAGATAAAGGGCATTTTCATTTCATTTGTTCTAATTTCTTACAATAGCTAGTATTTTTTATTTTGAAAGAAAAGAAACTACTTTTATTTTCTAAGAAATGGGTTTGCACACAAAAGTTATTAATTAAAACAAAATGAAAATAAAAGACAAACATCAATATACAAACAAAACAACAATGAAACCCAAAAACAATAGAAAAAACTGTGAAAATTGTAGGACACATTTTCAGGATATTCATTATCATATTATATCTAAAATTGACGTCATTAAAGTAAAAACAGCTCACCCTTTTCATCATTAGTTTAATCACATTAGGCTAGAATATTTCCTTTGTGTATTATCCAAACAATCAAGAATCAAGAACACCTACAGATACAAGAAATTATATAAATGAGCAAATAGCCTATTTATTATTGGCTTTTGAAGCACCTTTTCTTTTTCTGCCCACCACTAATCAATAGTGCGACCACTGTAGTGTTCTGTTTTCCTGTTTGAAGTGTATGGGAAGCCAGTATTAACATAATACTTGTGTTATTTTATGAACGTGGTAGAGCCAAGCGATGGCATCATCTTCTTCTCGAATGGGCCGGCTCGACCGGGTTATCCATTCCCCTCTTTATCCCTCCCATCCTCCAGATATCCTTAAGAGCCGGCAAGGCACCTGCAGCTCCTCTGGTGTTGCAGATCTTCGTGGACGTGAGCCACTTGCTCGTTTGCCAGCTTACATATAAAAAAAAATGTGTAAGGAATTCTATATTTATCCTCCAGGGGCGACAACCCAACTATAAATTCTTCTATTGAAGTAGTTAACATGGGGATTGTAGAAGCCACTTGTTATCCGGTAAACTAAAAGCTCCTTTGTCACTCAAATGTAATATAAAAAAATGGCAAGGGGTTGTCAGATCGTACTATTTTAGAGGTAAACACTTAAATGACGTATGTGTGACCATTATAGAAATATATATATTAGAGTGTACAACTAAAGTCGAACTTTAAGTTTTCCCATTTAAATAACATAGATTTTTAACAATATTTTCTGTCGCCAAATGTAAAGAATTTTTTTCCGAACAAATAAATTAATGGAAGATCCATTTTAGCATCAAAATGTTGACAAAAATTTGATTTAAAAATTTAGTATAATTTTTTTTGTTCAATCATCGATAGTTTAATTGATAAAAGCGAAAAGCTAGAAAATCTAAACTTTGTGAGTCTGTAATTTTGTGGTTATTAATACGAAAAATTTGTTTAGAACTTTTTTATAGGGTGTCAAACAAACTACTAAATTTCCGTTTAACTTTTTGTTTTACCTCCAATAGTTTAGCTGCAAAAAGCAAAAAAAGCAAAATTTTAAAAATTTTAAAGTAAAAAGATCCGTAGTAACTTGAATAATGACGATTGACATTTGAGTTAATGAAATTTTATGCCCACAATGAAATTTATTATCTATAAAAGATCTATTCATTGATTTTATCAGAAAAAAGTTTCTTCACAGCCGGCGGGAGAAAATACGGTTAAAAAACCTAATCTTTATGTTATTTAAATGGGAAAACTTCAAAGTCCATGGAGGACCTCAATTGCAATTAAGAGCTGACTTTGGAATAAACTTTTGTTTCGATATATCCTATGGTATATTACAGTGAGAGTGAAAAAGAAATATTGCTTTTTTTGGCACAACCTAATATACATTCTGTTCCAACGTTTTCTAACGTCATGTCACATGTATCAAAAGATTATGTTTAAATTGATCAATTGCTTTTAAAATTATTAATTGCCAACGTTTTAATTATAAATAACAGTCACATAACAAAGTTATAATCACTTCATTGCATGTCCCACAGAAAGTAAATAACACTTGATCATTTATTAAGATATCAAGCGTATAGCCCCAGCAGACGCGGCTCCATTACTCATCACATGCCCGCCAAACGTACTTTCTTTGTTATCTGTTTTTTTTTCTGTTTCTTGTTTTTGCCTTTAATTTGCAAGAATAGATTTCATTTAATCTTTGCAATCACTCTTTAACTATGAATCTAACGTCTTTATTCAACTACACCTGCAGTGACTACTTGTTACTATTAAATCTTTTTCCTATCAACAAACAAGAACGCTTCACGGTGGAAACTTCGTGCGCGCTCGCTGATGTTCATGAAAACAATTATGATTCAATTTTACTGCCTAACATGTGAATAGAAAGCAAGTTGTGGACGTGTTAGACGAGAAGGTGCATCGTCATCATACCAGACCCGAAAAGCGTCGACCAGCAGAAGCTACTCAGGTGGGTGTTTACCAGGGTTAATATGAACATAACAAAGCGGAATGCAAAACACAATGTCGCAGGTTCGAGTCCGCCATTAGTTTTCTTTACTGAACCACTCCAGACAAAGAGAGAGAGAGAGAGCAAAGCTCCAATCTTCCGATTCGCACCCAGAGAACCGGGTGCCGGAGGAGGGCCTATCAAGCCCTCCTTCGTCCCCCATAATTGAGGTTAAAGTGACGGATACGGGGGTAATCCGTCGCTTGTAAGGCCTCAAGGTGGCACGCGCGGTGCGTCCCCATTTGAAGAAAGGGTGCAGAGCTCCCTCTCATAAGAAGAAGCCCCATACGGGCTAGCGTCGTCGGGACTGCGGTATTGTGTGCAAGCGTTCCCGTGGTCTTGACAAATGACGACGAGAAGAACACCGTGGGGTTTTAGTCGGTAATAGTCCGGCATAACCCTGTCGTTGCCCCCGCGATGAAATGGTATCCATGTAGGATTTCCCAAAGAAAAAAAAAAGTACTAATACTCCTGTTGATACATTGATAGCATTGCACATATTATTTTTAAATAAGTCTGCAAACCTTAAACCATATTATCTCATTTTATACTTAGCTTGTTGAGGAGTTTCTCTAAAGTGGATGCTATAGCGTCGCTAATGGTCACATTAGTAGTAAGTTGCATTTATAACACTGTTTCTTTTGTCCGCAATGAAAAAGTTTTAGTTGATCTAATGGGAGGACAGTGTCGGAATAAAAGTTTAAGCCTCATCGAATATTAGGGTTGTAATATAAAAAAACGTTTTAGTAACCGTTATTTTATCTCATTTAATCAAACCGAGCTGGCGACAGTCAAAATGCCTGTTGAATTGTGAGTCCTGGTCTCAGACCCCTGCTGAATTCTAGTTAGTTACTTAGTAGTTAGAGTTTCAGAAATCAAACAAGCCGAAATTAAATGAAAGTGCAAACTCTTTATTTTTTGATCTAAATACTACAAATCCGTAGAACTTCATTTGGTGGTTCCTCTGACAGAGGAGAAATATACGACAGTCATCTTCTTTTTCATACTTTTGTTTTTAACATAGTTCAAATCGAATTAGATAAAAGTCTACAATTAAACTGACATTTCCACGTTTAACTAAAGCATGCTTCAGTGTGGGACGACCCCCCACAAGATGGAGTGACGACCGGCGCAGTGTTGCGGGAAGTCGATGGATGCAGGTGGCTCAGGAACGAGCTTCGTGGCAATCTTTGGGGGAGGCCTATGTTCAGCAGTGGACTTCTGATAGGCTGAAATGATGATGATGATGATGATGCTTCATGACAACAAATGAACTCCATAAACCAGTGTACTACAAACGCAAGCAGGCCAGTCCGAGTATCTCACATGGTGATCCATTATTCACTTCTAACGTATTGGAAGGAAGACGACAACCCGCCACACAACCTTGTTATATTATCTACTATCTATGGCACAATAACAACAATCAAATGTTATTAGAAGCAGTTTCAGTGCTCCAGCAATGCTGCCTGATGCAATTTTGTCACTAAATACTTTTTCTTAAAACATTCGAAGAGCATCAGGTTACACAGTTTATTATTACTAAACTACTATTAACAAAACTATACACATTTTAACGCTGAATAATAGATTATCACATCGTATTATATTACTTAATAAACTAGCTTCTGCCTGTGGATTCTCAACCAAGTGATCAGAAATTTTGTCCAAATAGAATCTCTCTAAATTGAGATTAGAAATATCGCATATCCTTCTAGGGTATATAATCTGCACCTCTGCCGATTCTGTCAATATGCAATATACATCACCAACGTTTAAAACCTAACACTAGTTTCGCATCGGAACTAGGCATTAGCGAGAGATTAAACTTTGCGACATACAACCGCCGAATACTCGGCGTTCTCGAGCGAACTGGTGTCGGTAATTGTTGTTGTGAAAGTGCATGGTGTGGAAGCAATTGTGCACGCATTTGTCGGAGGAAGGGTCGTGCACTTCTTCTCTTCGAACCAGGTAATGTGCACCATTATGTTACTTTTTCATACAGAATTGTGCATAGTATCTTTTTTAAGTGCTGTATTTACCACGTGCTCGACGGTGAAGGTAAACATCGTAAGTATCCTGCATATCTATCCAACCCGCAATGGAGCAGCGTGGCGGGTCATTCCCGGCTCCTTCTCCCTCTAAAATATTTGAGAAGGAGGCCTTTGCCCAGGAGTGGGCACTTACAGGCTGCTACTTTACTTGTAATTTTTACTTTAGTGTCTGGTCACCTCATGATTCATTCTTCAAAAGGAAGTTTCCAATACGAATGCGATTAATCCATAAACGCACAGTGCGTTTGTTAGTCGTATCCTGTCCAAACGCAGCATTGATATTGCGTGCTCTCTCTGCTGCGTTAGAGCCGCGACGGAAATCGTATTCAAAAATTACTCTAATTTTTAAGGACTCCATGATTAACTTAAATACTGTATGTAAAACCAATTAAAAGTCAAACAATATAAAATAGCATATACTGCGACTATTGCACCTGGCAGCGCACAGCATTGTTACGTACCTACACTAGATTAATAATAAAATGATTTTACCCAACAATATTTCTAGATACATTTCTACGTCGAACGGTTGGCGATCCATTTCATCCAGCGTATAAAAGTTTTATAGCCTGTCGCAGCCATAAAACGACCTGAAGTTTGAATAATGGATATTTAAACGTTGTTCAAGCATCATTAACTTTGAGTAGCTAAGAGCATTGTAAGTTTCATAAAGTGTTAACACTTTAAAAATACAGCAACAGGTGCTCTTATATTAACTAAGCCCATGTCTTTAACATTCTATGCATCGTCACTCTATAGCAGTATCAGTTCTAGCAGTGGAGTGTTCGCTCCTGCTGCTACTACCAAATATTTCACGTGACAAATAAGGTAGTAAGGTTCTTAGGTAAGGTCTTTAGCGACATTCAGTTACTACTGCTGTGTTTCGTTAAAAAACCGAAAGGTATGGAGAGCCAATATAATCTTAGTGCTGACGTCAGCCTTTATAAAAGCAAGTAACAAGTAGTCAAATAAAACATGAAACAAACATTTTGACACCATAAAGTTAAGCAAGCGACAGAATAGCACAGTATGGCATCTCTTTCTCCAAATTCCAGTATCACCAGCATGTAGTTTACCCAGCTAGACAACATACAAATCTCTGACGGTCGAATGAGGGAGAAATATGGATCTGAATATGCCCACGGACACGTGATAGGGGCCCACATCAACAACCCGCTAGCCCAACTTAATGATTATGAACAAACTTTCCAAGGAATATTTTCCGATTTGCACTGGTGCTTTCTTTGGAAAAGCTTATGTTCAGTAGTGTATTGACTAAAATAGGGTGCAGTAGTCTAACCTCTAATCTTTGAATAAAAACAAACATTCATTTGTATATAAAACCATCAGAAATTTAAATCATTCCTAAACGTAAATGTCAATTGTTTGTCAGCGATTATTCATGTTCAGAATTGACGTATGGAGCGGGGTACGTTCATCAATGGTTTTGTTCTGTGACATGCGAGATTTGCGAATCGTTGTGCAAAAATAAAACGGCTGTATTGTATGTATTAGCGTTTATTGTTTATTATGCGATCCCAGCATATATCTTAAAGTTGACAATTATTTATAAAGATGTGTCTATTTACGTTTTAATGATATAATATAAATCTTTACAACTAACACTATTGAGTGTCTTACTGTTGGAAAAAATCTTCATTTATTTTCACAGTTTTTATTTTTTGATAAATGGGGGTAAATGTAAGTAAGTGATTACCATCGCCTACGCAAATCTGACACACCAGAGGTGCTGAAGGAACGTTGCCGGCTTTTGAAGGTATTTGGGAGACGGGAGGGAGGATGAGGAGGTGGCCGCCATGGAGGAGGAGTGGGTTACTTCACACACCGAACGAAAAGCAAAAGCACAAGATGCCTCTACTTCACGCCGGTATTCTGCGAGGCCGTGGTACCAACCCTGTCGAGTCGGCATACCGTGAAGAGACCTGCATGCCTATGAAATAATAAAATAAAATTTCGAGGACATGTGAAGTACGCCAAATAGCACTGGAGCAGTGTGGCGGATCCTTTACGGCTCTTAAATCCCCTCACATATTTGATTAGAAATTTTACGCCCAACATTGGGCATTGAGAAGCTGCTACTCTACTTTACTTTACTTTAATATCTAATACTGGCTGAATGTGACATTACACATACTTGGTTACTACAAGTGCAAAAAAAAACAATGAAAGAAAAGAAATCTATTTTCAATAAAATCCGAATGAAACGTGAACAGCGCAAGCCATTGCGGACAATCGATAAGGTTGAAACCATAGACCTACGAGACCTTAGCGCAAATGTATCTTTAGTCGTAACAACATAAATTGAAAAAATATTCGGTTTATGGCTTGACGAAAATGAGCCGGCGGAACCGTGTACGCAGCTGCTTAAAGCACTCGAAACGTCGGGAATATTAAAAACAAAATTAAACGCGATAAAATCCGTAAATGACTGTGTCATTTCAAACTTACTTCACTCAACTAACCAGCTGCACTATAATTCAATTCGACAATGCATATAATAATGTTTTAAATATATTACTCTTGAAGAATACGAGGTAAGGGGAAGATATGACTCGTGAATAATGTAGCTTATGAAAACCCCTGCCTCCCCGGAACTCTCCTCCCACATTTATAAACGATGCCGCGGTATTAAGTTTGTCTCTCATTCCGCCTGAAACGATGTCTGTGGATTACTTTGAATAAATACCGGATGAGTGAATATACGTTTCAAACGCCAACCCTGACGTAGACGTGAAGTGCCTGCGTTTTTTGCTCTTATTATGTATTAAAATCCTTTCCATCTATCTGTCACAAATATTTCATTCACATTAAAAGTAGTAATAGTAGTGAAGTAATTTGTATATATTTTTAAAAAGAGCTGGTATGTGGAATAGAAGAATAATTTAGGTGTAGGCAGAGGTTATGAATTTGGAAATTTTCCACTTCGCTACGTCAAGTAACGCTCTTCATTTGGGATCCGGTAGTATATATATAATGCATTTGTACCAACGCCAGTTTGCATTAGTATACTAATACAAGCGTCTTTCGTGTTTGTAATAACATCTAGCATTTCAAAGACAGCCCTGTATCGTCTACACAATTTATTGCAGACGGCCACAAACACTTTCATTTTATTGCTTCTCTCTAAGAAATATTGCATACTCGTACAAACATAATAAAATTACTAACAGAAGTAGAGAAGTAGCACTTAGAAACTACCACTGCCGTATATGGAAGATTATCGTTCGAGTTATTTCGGAAAGGTTTTTTCTTTTAACAATTAAGATCTTCAGAACAGACATCGAAATGGAAGACCTATCGGCCCAGCTCATATATATCATGACATATGTTCCGCAGAAGTGACGGTACTCGTAGATGGACCCGTAGAGTCCTAGCGTGGATGCCGAGATGAGGCAAAAAAGAACGTCAAGGTGCAACCAGCGAGGTTGTTGGTTGTGATTGTTAGAACCTGTGGGGTACAAATGGTTGCAAACATCAGGACAGAGTGGAAAGCTATGACACTTATATCCAATATTGAGTGGGAAAGTGTTAAAGAAGAGAGATAGAGAATACTTACACGTCATCCAGTCATGGATTGAAATTGGATTTCATGAATCTTGGGGACTGGACGTGTATAAAATATATACATAAAATAACTTTTTGAAAAAGTAAAACTAAAGTAAAAAGTAAGAACCTCCTCTTAAATATTTTCTGGGAGAGATTGATAACTCAAGGACAGCGCCAGCTATCAGGTTCAAATTTTGTGTTTTTCTTTTTGGCGTTAAACTGTTAGTTTGTATTATGAATATGTGTAATTTTGGTCAATTAATACAGAACATGTTAATAACGTAAGTATAGCACCAATAGGAAATAAAACATCATTTCGACTAAAGAAATATATTTTCATATATATTAGAAATATGTATTAGAAGTTACATGATTACTAACAGTGAGATGCGACGTTATTGATAAATTTAACCTTATATTATTTAACACACCAAATACCAATTATATATTACATTTAATTACAGGATTTTTTTTTGTTTTTGTTATCATTCTCAAGAATAATTTGCGCTACTAGTTATCGAGACTAACTACACCCAGGTTACTGGACCAGGACCATCCGCCCCAGCATCTGCTACCCGCGTTTAAAGTCGCCGTCGGGCCGCCAATGAAATCCTGCGTGGTCGACGCTCTCGCCGAGGTCATTAAACTATTAGTCATGATGAATAGCGTTTGTGTTTTATTTCAATTGCTAGGATATTTTATTTATTTGTAAAAATACATTTTTTTATTTCTTTCGTTTTAAGTTTCTAATGAGATACATTTGAATCTATATTGCGTCGTGATATACCTCATGACCATGGATGCTGAAAAGCCTACGAAATGTCGGGATTTAAAAAAATCGAAATGAAATGCGAAAAAATCCGTAAATTATAATTTCGTTTCAAACACTAGTATTATTTTACTATATATCAATAAGGTCGCATCCAGTCTGTATTATAAATATTATGTACGAATCTACGTTTCTCAAATTTCACTTCTCAGTGTAACCATTCGTCACGTGTCAGCTGAAAGCGACGGTTGATAAAGTCACCACGCCTTGCGCTGAATTCATACATTATCCCATGTTCGGCGAGTTGCTTGTCAGCCAGATGTAACACAGTTACTTGAAATTCGCACACTTACAAATATGTAATAGTGTTATTGTATTTAACATGCGCCAGATGATTGTTATTTATACAATGGCAATCTGCAAATCATCACAACACAATTTTCAGTGTCGGGATCGAGTAGGTGTAACTCGGTAGGTACGTGTGACAGAAGTGGCACTTAATTTTTTTATGTGGAAGCTTCTTTGTGCACGTTCTAATTGCCCTAATTCTAATTGTTCTAATATCTGCGTATTGGCCCACAAATACATTAGAAAATCAGACTATGACAAAGTGAATTATAAATATAAACCAGCAACTCCCTTCTATCAATTACAAGAAGTTTTTTTAAAAAGAATTATAAGCATCGCACTCTCTTCGCAACACTTTGGAAATTAACTTTCTGTCTGTGGTCAATGTGAATCCTTAAATATGTTATAATGCTCATTTTTTCTGGCCGAGAATATTTACAGCTACTATATTCAGGGATACTTTTATTATATGGATAAGTATGTATTTTTATTTTAAGATCTTGCCGCGGATCAGCATTACATAGTTTAAAAAAAATTTTCGTACTTATTCTCGAGCCAAGCTGTCACTGCGGATAGTCCGTGTTCAATCCAAGAGGAACCGTGTAATGGTAATACAGTATCGGCAGCGAATATAAAAACTTCACCATCATGAAAGTCTACTTCACCTAATGAGTTTATGTATGCACTAAACAGGAAGGGGCCAAGAGTACTACCTTGGTAGAATGACGTAACAATATTCCATATTGCTACTATGGTAGTTCTTAACACCATTTGATTCCTATGTGCCAGATAATCACATAACCACATCAGGGGAAATCTTCTTGTGCCTAGATTCTCTAGACGTGATAAGAGAACATGTGTTATTGATACCCCGTCGAAAGCCTCTTTGTAAATTATGGAAAACTTTATAACCCTCGTGGAAATAAGAAACAATTTTGGATGTGTTTTTTTTTTAATTTGATATAGGTGCCAAACGGGCAAGCGGCTTACCTGGTGGTAAGTGATTTACCGTCGTCCACGTACATCTGCAACACCAAAGGAGCTACATGTGCGTTGCTGTCTTTTAAGTATATTTGGGAGATTGGACAGAGGATAAGAGGGGGAGGGTTGATTTGGGCCTCCGGTTACCTCACTCGCCGAACGAAACGCAGAAGCTGAAGATGCCTCTACTTCACACCGGCATTCTGCCAGGCCGTGGTAGTACCCCGATCGAGCCAGAGCTGTCGCTTGGTTCTACCACGTACTGCAATAATCACGAATGCACGAATGCAATATGCTTCCTTCGTTGCAAGTGAGCTCATAGGCGGTTGTTCTTAGTGTATCATTAACATACGCTATTACTCCACAGTTTAGATTTATTACGTGCTTAGTGTTAGTTAGTTAGTGTTTAACAAATTATGTATATTAATTTTAGGTATTAAAAGGTTATTAAGCCAGCACTCCGTCAAAACAAATATATACAACATGTACAAATGTATATTATAAATGCATCGAAATTACCTTTGACACTTTGGATAGTTACCGTTAGAGTAAGTACCAAGCGATAAGTACATTGTTTTGCCGTGAGACAAAAAAGAGTTATTAATTTTTAGGGTATCGGACTGTGTAAAGCTGTACAGAAGTACCCTTTAATGTTGTCTGCATAATTGTAATATTCATAATACTCAATCATAATCATTAGAAGAATCGAATTTTAATTAACAGAGCTACAGGTGCCCTGGTGAAATATTTTAAATGTAATTATAGAAATCTTCATGTACAAAATTCCGGTGTTCGTAATTCTTCCTCTTCTTCACGACTTGACCAATTTATTGAGGTTTTTTTGTAGTAGGTTACCTGGAGCTAAGAGCTAGCTATAGTTAGATTCGGTAAGTTACGCTATTGTCGTCTTTCAGAATTTATCTTTAATTATTCGGTCAAAAATTTTTTTAACATAAAAAAACATATTTTTGATATAATTATCATTGGTTCTATAATCTCCCAGTAATCACTAAGCTTCTGAAGGGCTTGACCGATTTAGTTAATATTTACACAGTTGTTGAGAAGATGTTTCATAGCTATGCTAGTATCAGATAGGTGGCGCTGTAGTCAAGCTATTGACAAATTCTATATTTATTGATCAAAATAATTCATGTTCACGATACATGTTGGTTAGTGACAAGCAAGAAAATTACAAAATATTAACTCTACAGGTGACGCTGTGATCGAATTATTAAGTAATCAAAAAATCAAATTCATCGTGCATTCAACTACCGGAAATAGCAGAACAACATCTGCGGAGCATAGTATAACGTAATTATAAAACGTTTAACATAGTACCTCTTTCATTACTAACTCTTAACGACCTTTTAAATTACATTTTCATGGTTTCATTCCGAAAACCAAGTCAAGAAACAGCTTGAAATATTATAAAGTGAACAGACATCTTTTTCGAGTCTACCTTTCTTAAATTTAAACTTGATGTAGACTTTATTATAGACTATTGATTGAGGTTCAAGAAAAAAAAACCTATTATGTTTTATAGCGAAACTTAAATTCATTGATTTGTTTGTCTCTTTTATTGCGCCTTCTCGGAGCAATGTCGTTCAGCTAACTTGTATTGAAAAACTTCAGACACAAATCCAAGCAATTTTTGTCCATTACAATGTACAAAATGCGTCTACTAAAACAAGTTTGTTGTTGTTTGTACGTGGGTGTTTATTTTTTATTAAACAGTTGTGCTTGACTAAAATCCCCTTCGTATTAAGTGGCGAATTGTCTTAAATGGAAGGTTATTTCGTTCTATCTGAGGGATATGCGACAAATTTACCGTGGAAGCCCGTTTTAACTACACTGACTCGTCTCAAATGGTGAACCTTTGCCTGCCCTTATTATTAAAAGGCGTTCCGGCTTACATATTTTATCTTAAATAATAAAATTATCCTTTTTACACATTTTTAGAGTTATGAATCGAAATAAAGATGTTTTTATATTACACGCAGCGAAACCCTCACAAAATTTAAATAAATGTATCAAATGATCTCGGCTCACCGCGTCAAAGATAACTGAACGTGAACAATCGCGGGCGCTCGATAACAATAGCCGTTTGTATTTATAAATGATTCATGAAGGTTTCGGTTGTTTCACAGTGTAACATTACGCATGATGTCTGTCGAGTTTGATTTTTACGAGATGATTTTTATATGTATACGATGTTTTATTCGCTTTTAATTGAGCTGTGAAACCCATAAAGCGAAACTAGTTACCTAATTAAAAATTAGCTTAACAAATAATGCTTAATAGTAAATAAAACTTACGGAACGGCCACTAATAATTTTAGTTTCAAACATCTCAACCCTCGTGACTTCAATAAAGAATTTATTTAATTAAATAAAAAAAACTACTGAAACCCAAAGTTTCACACCGGTTCTTCTCCAAGAAGGTCTTCTTGTGTGAACCGGTGCAGTTTTAACTTTTATTTGAGCTGTAAATCTTGAAAGAGACGATTCTGGTTGAGTCGTGTAAACCTATGAATACCTCTCAGGTATTTCCGAACCGTTACGACTTAGGAACCTTCAAGAAAAGATTTTATTCCTTTCGCGGATGTACGTGGGCGTCGGTGATCACTTACCATGAGGTGAGCCGCATGTAGTTTGCTTCCTTCTTCTATAAAAAAAAAGTATGTCGCCGAATCAACTTCCCCCAAGCAGCGATCCTTTGCTTCAGGTCGTGAAGACGCACGAAAAAAAATCATCTTTGACATCGGTGTTATACCCATTGGTAAATAATAAGGATCAGTGTTTTTATCTCACAAAATAGCCCCAATAAAGAAGTGTAATTGTAAATATTACATATACATTTTTTTTATGGGAAAGGCGGCAGACGAATTTGGGGTTCACCTGATGGTAAGTGATTACCGTCGCCCACTTACATCTGCAAGATCAGAGGTGCTGCAGGTGAGCTGCCCGCATTTAAAAGATATTTGGGAGATGAGAACGATGATGGGAATGACGGGGGGATGGGGAGGGGCATCATATCAAGGATAATTTTTTTAATTTGATCATTACAGACAAGCATGATTCAGATATTTTAATAAAATTACTTTGAATGCCAAAAACACCAAAAGTTTTTGCATTATGGAACTTTCACCAAAATCATTCATCAAACGACAGTTGAAAGAGACGGTTGATAAAGCCACGGCCGCCTTGTATAATAAAACGATTCCCTTCATAGTGAATTAATCTTGCCAAAAGAGAAGTGCACCTTGTTCATACGTGTTAAGGCTCAATATAATATAAATTAACGCCTTGTTAGTAATATGTGATAATCCGACATTGAAACTGGGATTATTTACTTAAATCCTTGTTTTTATTAGGAGCAGTTATAATGAAAATTTTGTTGACAAACAATTTTAATCAATGGGTATGACATGACTTTCACACACCGATGACTTTTTTTTCGAGCGCATACACGACCTGAAGCAAAGGATCGTGCACGTTTGCCCCTCTTCCTAATTAAAAAAAAACAAATAACAATGATAAGAGACTCGAGAAAAGAAGTAGAAAACTACAACTCATTTATAAAGAAACTGGATTTTTATTTATTTATTTATTATTTATTTAATAATTTATGTACACACAAGTTAAACCGAATAAAAAGAAATATGATAGGAAGAGATGGTCTGTACAAAGGTACTGCTTATTTCTTAAGAAATTTCTTCCAGCAGACCTGCGACAGGAGAATAGCTAGTCAATGGTAGATTGTGCGCGTACAATACAAAAGAAAAATAAAACATACATATATGCGAAACGTTCTTTTAATCTACATACACCTACTTATACATAAATATATACTTAAATAAATTATAAATATATAGATAAATACCCAAAATTAAATAAATATATACATAATAGAATAGTACCAATAATTCATCCTGCCAATGATATATAGTCGTCTTTGACTCATTTCTTAAATACAGAAGTAGTTTTGCAGTCACGTATATTTGGTGGGAGAGAATTCCACGATCTAACTGCACGCACAGAGAATGAGTGGGAATATGAAGCGCTTTTATGAGGAAGGAATTTAAGGAGGGGTTTAAGATAGGTTCTGCAGGGAGTAAAAGATGGCCGAGCGAAAGAGAATCGCTCGCGCAGATACGACGGGGATGTTGGGTTACGCAGGATATTAAAAAGCATACATAAAATCCTAGTGTCTCTACGAAAACGAAATGGGAGCCACTTGTGATCCTTGCGAAGATGAGAAACATGGACAAACTTGCGGATTCCGAAGATAAATTTTATGCATAAGTTTTGCAAACGCTCAAGTTTATTCAGAAGCTCCTCTATAGCATCCAGATAACAGACGTCAGCGTAATGTATGTTAGGTTGTATGAGTGTTTGGGCCAGAGAGATTTTTGTTTTCAAAGGCAACAAACCTTGAACGCTCTTCAGCGAATGATAAGTGAAGTGAACCTTTTATTAATATTATATATTATTAAATTATTTTTGTTGTATATTTAGACACTTCGCACATTACATTAATTAATGTAAAGTCGACGGCTGCTTGCGTATTCATCCTATCGACAGAACAACAGCGCCGTAGTTGTGATAACACTACGATAGTGTTATCGGTCGAATGGCGTTTTGTGTCTGCAACTCAATAAATCCATATTGTTAATTAATTTTCAGGGTTTGTTATGAAAGATCTTGTGTTGGACAATAAAAAAATGTCCCTTTCTGTCTTTCTTTCTTCGTTCTAAAATGCCTTTTTGATAAGTTCAAGTCGTGCCGAATAGAATTTCTCATCACGATCGGTCTTTCTAATTGGACTACAAGCCGTGGTCGCTTCTAATAGTATCAGTAAGTCTCATAACATGTTTATGTTCATGTACCCATATGCTTAACGAAATAAGAGTAGAATTCTAGCACGACATGACACTAATATACTTGTGTTTTAATTGTGTGGGACCATGCCTTTTTTATGTCATTAAATGGATTAAATATATTTAAAAAAACAAATCTAAAAAGAGGAAACCTACCAGTTTTGTTTTGACTATTTCTTCTCCATCAGAGGAACCTTATTACGAAACGGTAATAGATCGTAAAGAGCTTATGTGAACAATGAAATTATCTTTATTACGTCAAAGATTAAAAAAATTCTAGAAAGGCCAATGAAATTCATATCGTTAATCAAACTACCGCGTCCAGATACGAACTACGAACACATAATAATGCATCTTAATTTAAAATTTGAACAGGGTGCCTACATAATGACTTCGTCCATCGACATTCCAGGACAAAATAAAATCCAATAGATTAACTATAAAGAAACCTAACATCCTTGTACTTAAATGTATACTTATAAAGCGTGGTAAAGCCAAGCGGCGGCTTTTGCTGCTGCTCAAATGGGCCGGCTCGACCGGGTTGGTACCACGGCCTCGCAGAATACATTGTGCTTCTGCGTTTCGTTCGGTGAGTAAGGTAACCGGAGGCCCTCCCCTCCCCTCCCCCCCCTTCCCTTCCTCTTCCTTTTCCTCCCTCCCATCTACCAAATATCCTTAAAGGCCGGCAACGCACCTGCAGCACCTATGGTGTTGCAGATGTATGTGGGCGACGGTAATCACTTACCATTAGGTGAACCGCTTGCACGTTTGCCGCCTTTTCTGTAAAAAAAAAAAAATAATGTAGTGCCAAAGTGTTGCAGGCAACTAATAGGTAAGGCTGCTCTTGGAATTTACAATGACTTGAAATTCTGGTGAGGTCGGAAGCCGTCTATCTCTTCGACTGCTCGGACGTCGGGGCGGACTTGAAAATTAATTGTACCAATTCCATTTGCTGTGAATGTTACTTGAATGTTTGTCAATGTCCTCAGGAAGTCGCTTAGCGAAAGGTTAATTTAATTTATTCAATATAATCTGAATGTAAATACAATTCGCTCTCTTTTATGAGCAGGTTGTCATTTATTTTAAAATTAAAGTTAAGCTTACAAGAGACGTGAGAGAGATAGGTCTTACGTTGTAATAGACTGAAGTTAAATGACACGATTTCTTTGTTTCCTATTCATTGCGAAATAATATTTTACGTGATTCATAATTATATTTTATTTACCTCGTTTTAATTCAGAAATGTTTTCTCTAATTTAAAACATAACTGGTGTACTAAGTGATATTTGTTGTCTTGTTGTTTTATAGAACAGAGCCGTGGTAACTCGCACACACTCGCTTTAGTTTCAGTGAGTGCGAGTGACCTGGGTTCGATATCGATTGGTACTGATAGCAATTTCAAGTGTTGTATTTTCCACGTCCACGGCGCTGTAGAAGAACATCGCAAGGAAACCTGCATGTCTATGGAATAAAAAAAAATTCGGGTGAAATCTGACTCTGGTGGCGATTCCTTCCCGGCACTAAGAGCCTCTTAGATATTTGAGAAGTAGGCCTTGGCCCTTAGAGGCTGATACCTTACTTTTTACATTTTTTTTTTGGAGAACTATAACAGTTAACCACTTTATCTTCTTCTTCATAATAACGCCATTAACAGTCACACTGCTGGAATTAAGCATTTCCATTTCCCTTTAAACCTAAGTATTTCCTATAATCACCACGCTGATTACCACGCGCAGTACCCGACGTCTAGCACCGTCACTGTCCCACCTACCACTGAACGAACCAGGGGCTGCTCAGCACGACCCGCTTTGTATTACCAGCCCGATTTCAGTGTGGTACAATATACCGCCGACACAAGATTACGCTGACGTGCTTACGTTTTTATTTAGTACCCACATTACGCATTACACTTAAAATACAGTCCATCATTAAGTCCTACAACAATAGGTAACAAACAAGAACTTTGCCTTACTTATTGCGATATTAAAATAGTGTTGTTCAAATTATTGTGCGACTAAGTTGGTATCGAAATATAAAAGCCTTTAATACCAACTTTAGAATCGCGGAATAAATATAATTCATTCATGCGACCCCCGCTCAATACGGTATAGACAATTGAAGGCGAACAATCGCAAGCGGTTTGCGATATAGCCGATGTGCGTTTATAAATGTTTAATAAACTGTTTGATGTCGTCATTATAAACATTTTGCGCGATTTACAATTGGATATTGACAACAGCCAATATTTGCTAGAAGAGATGAAACCTGTACATAAAGTAAGGTCATGCACGGTATGGGGGCAAATAATCCTGGCCCCCAGCAGAGAACACTCTACCACGACCTCGCAGAATACCGGCATGAAGCATTCTATATATATCTTGTGCTTCTGCGTTGCGTTTGGTGAGCGAGGTAACTTGGGAGATCCCCCATATTAATATGTTATTTCAATGCGACGTTGTGGAAACTTTTCGTTTTTTTAGGATTTATTCTAGATTTACAGGTAATCTTAGTATTTATATAAGTAATGAATGAATGAAATACACTTTATTGTACACCAATTAGCAAAAATAGGAAAAAATAAATAAAAATAAATAAAAAGAAACATAAAATACACAAAGGTACAATTGGCGGCCTTATCGCTTAGAAGCGATCTCTACCAAGTTATTAAGAAGTGAAAATATAATATAATAAATATTCATTGATATATACACAAACACATATATGTGCTCTAACATATACTGATATATCTAAATAAATACACAATATATACCCATACATATACAGCAACATAAAGAGTAAAGAATAAATAATATAAGAGCCATAAGTAAGTATTATAGTAATCTCTAAATACTAAATATCATACTAATCTAGTCTAATCGCATTCTTCTTCTTCTTCACAGGCCTGTACAAGTCCATATCTTTGCAAGGCCTTTCCATGTATGCGCTAATATAACCTTGATCATACCACTCGTTTGTGGGATTTCGTTTCGGTATATTCGTATCGATTTTCCGCCATCGATCGCTCGTTAGAACCTCATCACGTCGAGGTTGACATTTGGAGTAAAAGTTGCTATTTCCCTCACTCCAATTATCATATTAAGGATAATCATGCATGACAAGTAAAATGGCATGTAGCGTATACAATGTAAGTTAAAACATGATCATAGTATAATTAGCCAATTCTCGGGATGCTTAATCTAACATAGCCATGTCTAAGTTCTCATTAACTTTGTGTTTTTCATAAGGAATTTTTACAAGATTTATAATAAACTTAATTTACTTTGAGTCTCTCCAACTTAAATTTAAAAGAGAAAAGAAATTGTTAAGACATTTCCAGACTCAGGGATGAAATAACGAGATATTCAATCAATCAATTATTATTATCAGATATGTTGATAATAATAGTTTTATTTCACTTTTTTACGAGAAAGGCGGCAAACGAGCATGCGGGTCACCTGATGGTAAGTGATTACCGTCTCCCCGCTGCAACATCAAAGGTGCTGGGTTAAAGGCCGGCAACCCCGGGTATTTAGATGGAAGGGAGTATGAGTAGTGTACTGGGGAAGTGGCTTCCGGTTACCGCACTTACCGAACGAATCTCAGAAGCACAAGATGCGTCTACTTCACGCCGGTACGCAAGTGTCCCGGTTAAATCGCAATTAACATATATAATTTGTAATTGAATTTATCGCGTTCTCGCTGGCGAAGAAAAACATCGCGAACACACCTCCATGCATGAGAAACAAGGAAAAAAATATATTTCGAGTACTTGTGAAGTCCACCAACAGATGCACAAGATGCTTCTACTTCACGCCGGTATTCTGCGAGGCCATGGTACGGTATCGGTCAAGCCGGCCTATTCAAGCACCAGCAGAAGCCGCCGCTGGGCTCTACCATGTACAAGAGAAACACTTCTAGAATTAACGAAAGGTTTAAATTAAAGACAAGTTTTGAAAACAACGTTAACGATGATTTAGTATGGGAGTTTGGCTAACTTTAACAACAAAAACTTCCTTTTAAAAAAACAGGAAATTTAGTTATATATCTGTTTATATAGAGAGTACCTGCTTAGATCGTAATGTTGTTATACAACTCAATTTACAGGTTATACGTAATTAAACTAATACTGTACAAAGTTTTTGATCTGTCAATAAAACTAAATTATAGAATAGTAAATTCTTGATTGGAACGTATTTATTATTACCATCGTTAACATCAGCACAAGCATCTTCCAAGTTTGAAGATTCATTGAGATCTTCAACCTTTTAGACTTATTGGCGCTCATTGTTTTAGTGCTTCGTTCTTATTAACCAGTAAAATCATCCAGTCTAGCAATGTTTAAACTGGCAAATTTAACGTGATCATTTCACAGTATGTCCGAGGTCAGAGAATTTTCTGATATAATATGAATCCTGAATCAGTGCTACATTACTACATTCCCATCAAGTGTTATGTGACAATGAAGTCTACATTTTCTAAAATTAACATTCATTACACCCATCAGAAAATCTTTGGCTCCCAAAAACCCAGCTAATGAATTTATTTTTACGATAGCAATAACTGGATGAAATTGTTAAACGATACGAATGTACGAATAGAAAAATATTTATATTTCTCTTTTAGATAAAAATGTCGCAAAGAGGGCCTTGTTAACTGACTTACTTAGACCTATTACCGAGAATTAATAAAAGAAATTGTTCCCCGAGGTCAGACACCGATACGGCACGCAAGAACCGACCTTAAAGTTACATTCTTTGTTATGCATTGAGATCTACTTTCGTGCGCGCGGACCAGTTTTCATTGTCGATGAAAAATTATGCCACTTTTCATGTCTTTTACTTCTATAAAGAATTTTAGCGCTCCATTACTTGCAAATTGATGTCGCCTGCATAGCTCTGTGCTTATAGCACCTGCTCATTAAGTTATTTTTTTTTATTCTTTACAATACACGCTTAAAACTTAATATATATTATTTTGGCTATAAGATGTTTTTTGAAGGTATTTTTGAGTTACCTTTTGCCAACGGCTGCTTTCCAAACTCCACAGGGAACTAAAGAGCCACAGCTTCACATCCAAAGAGCCGCATGCGGCTCGCGAGCCGCAGGTTGCCGACCCCTGTCCTAGGCTAGTGATTATAATTTTTTCTGCCGACTATTTGCAACCAATGTCGACTAAATAAATGGTTTAATAATCTTATCCATATCTTCTTCATAAAAGAAAAAAAAAGAAAGACAAAAACAAAAGGTGATTTTGTGTCCAGAATTAAGAAATGCTTCTGTGGCTTAGAAATATGGAAAGAGTGACGAAAAAAACTTACGCTGCAAAAGTGAGAAGCAAACCGGTGCTTTAAACTGACTGTATATCAAATTGGCGTTGTACTGAAAATGGGACAAATTAAGAAAGCCTATAACCATGACCATGAACACGAATATGTAGAAAAGATGTATGGATATGAAAGAGGTGTGTCAGAACGATGCCAAGTGGAAATCCATAATCTCTACCTAATCCTATCTATCTAGAGCGTTTATTGATAATAATTAGTTATCTTCAATTGGTACAGTGGCAGCACAAGTAGAACTATATACAAAGGTGTACTTATGCGATTAGATACAAAACCCTTTTCTTTAAATTTTCCCTCTACAAAGTATTTGATGATTTAATAGGTAATGAACTTTTCTGATCGAAAGGTTGACCCAACTTTTATCGAAAGAAATCCTTTTGGACCTATTGATAGTTTAGAAATAAACCCTTTGCTAAAATGTTAGGTCAATGCTTTTTATGCAATTCAAGATGAACGCTGAAGCGGATTATACTTGGAAACCGTATAGAGCAGGATGTAGACTTCTCCCATAGGGATGATTTTCAATAATCGCCACGCTCGGGAAGCGGATTACCAGACAACTTACAACAACTACGGGAAGATAATGGGGGGCAGATTCTTACGCCAATGTATGTATATATTCACGCCTTGTTCCCAACGAGGTAGGCAGAGTCAATCTTCTTCCACTTGCTACGGTCCTGACATACGTCTATCGCTTCTTCCACTTTCATCAATCTTCGCATGCATGCACGTTGGTTTAGAGTACTCTTGACCTGGCCTTTTTTGAGAACGTCTCCGATTTGATCGTGAAATGTTCGCCTTGGTCTTCCTCTCCCGAGTCTACCATTTACACTCGCTATATGCGAAAAATTCAAATTATCGTATAACCTTATTTCTCTTGGCATTGTAATAAGAAAGCTGGCTGTGTTTCCACGCTGAATGCTTAAACTTAACCGGCGGCTACGATGTGTCACGGGCATAATTCCTTCAGGAATTTCACCGCACTGGGACCCCATGAACCAACCACCTCTACGGAAAATGGCACAAATATATATTCTTCTCTTATAGACTCATATTTTACCCAATTCAGCTGCCTCTGATCCCGCCGGTCAGCAAACGTGCCGGATGAGTTGTCCATCAGGCGGACCGAATATTTACAACATACTCTTTCTAGTATACGTCTCTTCCCTATGAATTATGGATATTAATGGATGCGACGTTACGACATTAAATTTAACATTATGTTCAACAGGCTATTTTTAAGACATACACCAAATATCAATTACATAAATACAGTATTTTAGTTTTTGTTATTTAGATGTTTATAGTTAGTTGCGCAACTAGTTACTTGGTCTACGAAATCCCGTTGTATGCACCATGTATATAAACTATAACAGTTTAAATGCACAAACTTTTATTTGTTATAAATATCCTATTTGAGCAGTAAATTTATTATCCTAACTGAAACTGAACCATAAAATCATTATATTAAACTTTTTAATGTCACGAAGATTATAATCAACAACAAATATTTATTTCTTTTTGTAAAAAAATCACATACCAATATGATTACTAATAATGATTATTTTTATTTACGCTAACACTACTTATTTGAAGTTAAAGAAGTAAATAAAAAAGTTTTTATATTCCCGACGTTTCGAGTGCTTCACAGCAGCCGTGATGAGGAGGGACGCTCGGAAACAAAAATAAACGCGATAAAATGCCAAGTGGATATCCGTCTTTACCCGGACCTTTAATGTAAGGCCCCGCGTATGCACATAGCTGATGAGAAAAATCGACGCTCTAGGAATTGTGCATTTTATGATGGTACCCTAGATAGCCCCAACCATTACATCAGATATGATAGAGAAGATGGCTCGGTGCTAAATCTGTAAGGACGGTAACGCACCTGCAGCTCCTCTGGTGTTGTCTCCCGTGGGTGACGCTAATCACTTACCAGCAGCTGAGCCGCCGAAAAAAAGCAGACCGATGACTGGCCGCAGCGTCTAAGGTCCAAGGTGTGTGGTACTGCGATCGACAACCCCCATGCCGAGCTTGTCGATTATAGCAAACCCTCCTTATGGGAGATGCCTATGTGCTGCATCGGACTGTTTAGACGCCTTTAAGGTTAAGGCCTTAATATCATGAAGAAGAATCGCAGCGCGTCATAGTCTCACAAGTGGACGGGCTTCGAAAAAAATGTAACTTTTTTTTTCATAAGCGATGCTATAAAATAGAGACCACTATAAGAATATTGAATGATCAAATGGATAAACAGTATTACTTTGCGAGCTGGATTGACCCGAGCCTTATCTCGTACAATCCTTTCGCTTCTATTGGGACCTTAAAAATAGGTCGACGTGGTGTAATTTGTACGCAGAAGCGAATAACATTAGGTACGTGAAATTTATATTACCTTCAACTAAAAAAACATTTAAGAAGATCGTTTTATTTTTTAGTTGAAGCTTATTAATGATGATTATTAATGGGACGTAAAGTATATTTTCTGTTATTTATTAATTAAAACTTTATTTGTATACTTTAAGAAAACCAATACAAAGGGCGAACTCAATGCCTTTTGGCATTCTCTGCCAGTCAAATTGAGGCTTGCAGAGATATTTTTAAAGTGCGTTAACATAAAAGTTTTTAATAAAAACGTGAGTAAAAAAATAAAAAGACATAAATATCTTAACAGTATAACAGTCTATTGATAGTATAGAATAAATAAATAAGCTCTGTCGTCTATGAATATCAATCTAGACTTCTTTTAGTTGTTTATAACTGGTGGTGAGCTTGTCACCGTCTTAGTGTTAATAATTTTTTTAATTTAAAATTTTATTTATATTTTATTTAAAAATAGTAAATAAACATACCTTACGTGGGGGATAGTACTTGGATCTCCTGATTCGGAGGTATATTACATAACTTTTATAAGTTGGAACAATCTGTTAATTGCAATTTACGCTTACGTGGTAGAGCCAAGCGACTGCTTTTGCTACTGCTCGAATGGACTGGCTCGAGCGTGCTCGTTCCACGACCTCGCAGAATACCGGCGTGAAGTAGTTACCAGAGGCCCTCTCCTCTCCACCCACTTACCAAATATCCTGTACGACCAACGCACCTGTAGCTCCTCTGGTGTTGCAGATGTACGCGAGCGTCGATAATAATTTTCTGTCAGGTGAACCGCTCGCTCGTTTTTCCCCTTTCTCATAAATTAATAAAGCTCTACATTAATAATATTACATATATAGAAAGAAAGAAAGAAACATTTATTGCACAAATACGCCACTCAATAACAAACAAACATTGCAACACATTTAATAAATGTGTTGCAATGTTTGTTTGTTATTGATCATGTCATATTAACCACTAGCGTAAAGCATAGGAAATTTTCCGATCTACTCCACGCATACAAGTGCAGTGCAGGCACCCTCGCGCTATATATGCAGCTCCCCATCACTAATCTATAGTATTTGGGTTCGATATATTCAGATGAATATTCTGATAACAGTCCCATAGTCCCGTGATTTCGTCAACAGGTTACACCGTGTTCATATGAGATTTAAGAGACCTGTTTACATTTATTACGTCGCCATTAATATTTAACTTAATTTAGTCGTCAGTCTTGTTTTCTATAAAACATTAGTCGTACATTTGTTTAAACATTTCATCGAGTTAACTAAACTAGATATTTCCGCGCAAACAATAAGAAACCCGACTCCGTCTTTTCAATTGCAAATTCATTCTCATAGACATCGTTTCCTTTACATGTGTACACGAGTAAAGCTTCCACAATGTTATGCGCTAGATCAAGTAATAGTGGATGGCTGTAGATTGATGTAGTTGAAAACGTATACAGGATTGGAGTGGCAAACGTGCTGATGTTCATCAGACGCTAAGTGGCTACTTCGGCCCATGGACACCTGCAAAGCAACTTCTACCTAATTAGATTACAGATGCTTTGTCACTCCTGGGGACTAAGATGGAGCGCTTCACAGCCTGCAGCTTAATCAGCTTCTCTTTACATTTCAAACTGGAACACGACTGTGATTGCACTGATGATTGGCAACGGAAATGGGAAAGAACGATACTCTTTTTACCTTACCAGAAGGCAGAGAAGGTCTACCACTTTGTACCGTGAATACTTCATGAAAATAAATTAGTATACGTTATTAAAGTTAAAAATACTTTACTAACCATTGCCAACGTCGGTCTATTTCGGTTCAATTCTGATTTCATTCAAATGTTTGTACCCTACCCAAATACCAATAGACACGCTTTTAGACAGATTAGGTAGGTACCTCAAGCAGTACCTTGCTTTGAGATTGTCATAAAACTGATAACACCTCAATCGCCTATTTGATACATACCTATTAGATTTTGAGAAATACCCTGGTCCATGTCTGAAGTCCAGGGTACAATATAAATTACCGCTTTGGAGCTATACTGAACCCAACGCAACATTAAAATCGTTGTTTGAACAAAAAAGCTGTGCCCAAACATACCGCAAATAATATATAAGAATTGACAACCTCTTTATTTTTTGAAGTCGTTTAAAAACAGAACGAAAGAAAGCTACTGTTAGCCTCTTCCTTCTACTTATCCTTCCGTTATTCTTTTGTTTCCGTACTAGCAAAGAAAAAACCCATAACAATTCATTAGCGATAAAACGAACCAGAAAGTACTGTTATCAAATTGTGTTTATTTTAAGGTTGTAAAGTATCAATAAGTGTCTTGATACATCTTAAAAGCCGTGGTAGCCTAGTGGTCAGGGCGCGCAATTCAGCTTCCATAGATCGCGAGTGACCAGGGTTCGATCCCGAGTGCAACACCAAATTTTTTAATAGCAGTTTTAAATGCTGTATTTACCAGGTGGTCGGCGGCGCAGGAAAACATCTTAAGGAAACCTACATGTCTAAGATTTAATAAAAAAAATATTTCGAGGATATGTGATAACCCGCCAACCGGCAGTGCAGCGTGGCGAGCAATTCCAAAAGCCAGCTCCAAAAACCCTCTCAGATATTTGAGATGGTATCTACTTTACCTTACTTTTTTACCATTTACTCGCATCTGATAGTGGTTCGCTATCTATTATATATATTGTGTTTATTACAAATATATCTATATCACAATTATATAAAATGGATATCTTATATGTATGTTCTACAACTAGTTCTAGAACTAGATTAATAATCAAACACCTATATAAAATCATAGTGCTAGTGGCTGTATGAAACCAGCAGTGTTGCCATTATTGACTCAGGTCAAAATTAAAAAAAAATATGTCTTTTTACAAAATTATGTGCCAAGACATAATCATCAAGTACAAGATACACTTAATTAAAATGATTCATTAAGAATTCAGTACCTGGGTTATCGAGTTATATAAAGGATGTCTCAGAATATGATGATTGCCATATGATCCGGACTTTTTTGGCTACAGAAATGCAAAACCAGAAGGGCTACCGCAACTCCTTTTTCCAGTAAAATGGAGCCACTTCTCATGTTACAAATGACTCATTAGCTGGTCTTCACGATTTATTCCCCGGAAGAGTGATGTCGCCGAGGAGACATCAATTGGCCACCCAGGAGCCCTGATGTAACGCCTGCTGACTTCTTCCTATGGGGCTACCTAAAATACAAAGTTTACAATCCATTGGCACTGAACCTGAATGTTTTGAAGCAAATAATCACTGAAGAAATCAACTCTATTCCAAGAGCGATGCTCCAGCGAGTTATTGAAAATTTTAGGTCCAGGTTAAATGAGTGTGAACAAATGAATGGTGCGCATTTGGAAACGGTTGTTTTTTATAAATAAACATCAAGAATTGCTGTTTAAATTAACATTAAATAAAACGAGATTTAATTGATATTTTGATTTTTATTTAACATCTAAAAACGAAAATCATTCTGAGACACCCTTTAGTACCACCTAAATGCGCCACACTCTGAATATACAAGTACTCTATTCTATGAGACGGCGTCTTTATTGATTTCAATTATTTTGCGTGAAAATAAACTTTCCCAGGGATGACACATATTTAAATAAACTTGAAAAGTAAAACATTATCTAAATACAAAATTTTATTAAAATTCTATTAAAACTACTCGCTAGATTTATAAGATATATCGACCACTAAAGTTTGTTATAATAATGACATTCATATACATTTTCCTAGCTGATTATAACTTAGAAAACCAAAATCCCGTTTATTCCAAGGTGAGATGTGTCTGTGTGTGTCAAGATAACTGACAGGGTTCGAAATAATGTGATCAGAGAGCATTGTTACATGAAAGACGATATAGTGACACAAATTGAGAAAGGGATGCTGAGCTGCTTTGGACATGTGGAGAGGATGAATGAAAGAAGGTTGACGAAACAAATATATGAGGCGAGTGTAAATTGTAGAGTCGGGAGAGGAAGACCTAGGCATACATTTCTCGATCAAATCGGAGACGTTCTTAAAAAAAGGCCAGGTCAAGAGTACTCTAAACCAACGAGTATGCATGCGAAGATTGATGAAAGTGGGAGAAGCGAAAGATGTATGTCAGGACCGTAACAAGTGGAAGAAGTTTGTCTTTGCCTACCCTGTTGGGAACAAGGCGTGAATATATACATACATACATAGAGATGTGCCTGGTACCGTACCCTAAACCCGGACGTCAAGAGTGGCGTCAAATCCTCGTAGTTGAAGATGTCTATGTTCGGCACTATTTCGGAAATTTCGGTTGTTAAAGAAGAAAAATTATAATTATTTTTGTCTCTCTAATGGTTGCCACGTGGGTCATACTTGTGAACAGGTGCTGCTCGAATTTGCTTCACTTGAGGTTTAATTCTTGAAGCATGCTTTTAGTATCCTCAATATGAGAGAAGCATTGCTTTAATTTTTTAAAAAAACAATATATCTACGGATATAACATACTTTCTTTCGCCTGTATCTTCTCTGTTGGATGCACCTTATTCCGAAACCGTGGTAGGTTATAGAAAAATAATAATAAAAATTGACTTTTGACAAACGCAATTATCTTTCTTAGGTAAGAAAAGTAGAGAGGGGTAAAGAATTTTCTTAAATTTTCGTTCGTTCATTCACCCCAACCTTTACATATATCTTAAAGTAACCAAGCTTAAAGCCAAGCGGCGGCATTTGCTGCTGCTGAGGGCAGACTCGACCGGCTTGGTACCGCGGCCTCGGAGAATACCGGCGTGAAGTAGACGCATCGTATGCTTCTCCGATCGTTCGGTGAGTGAGGTATCCGGAGGCCCACTCCCCCTCCCTTCCATCTCCCAAATGCCCTTAAAGGCCGGCGACGCACCTGCAGCGCCTCTGGTGTTGCAGATGTACGCGGGCGACGGTAAACACTTACCATCAGGTGAACCGCCAGCATGTTTGCCGCCTAACCCACAAAAAAAAATATATCAAGAGAAATCCGTAAATATTATTTAGGTTTTTCATGTTCTGTAGCACTTATTGTGTCATTTAGACTAACAGTGGATCATAATAAGCTGCTTGACGGGGGTTCAATCACAGGAGTTAGCGACGAAAGGGAAAACTGACAACGGTTTGTTTGGCTGCGAATGAAGGAAAATAAATTTACTTTTTTTTTATTTCTTCCGTTCGATTTCTTTTACGTTTCACTATTTGTATTAATGTAGAAAAATGGTGTGGCTTCCACGAGTGACGACTGGGGAACATACCGTCACAATTCCCGTCGGTGAATTTTATGAAGTTATACTACCAAAATATACAATATAGACAGAATGTCGTGATAATAGAGAAATGCTATAGTACTCTGCTATAATGTACTCAGAAATTAATAATCTTATGAATTCTAAATATGTCAAATGAAAACTATCAAAAGCAAAGTATATCCGTACAACGATTTAGCACTTTAAGAATATTCATTATCAATATATAATTCTGGGCAGCGATTTAGGTGTTTTTGATAAAATAATTCAACTCAATTTTCAATTCAGGGTCACCTCAACACGACCCGATATTTAAACATATCTGAAAATAAATTGAATTTCATATTGACACAGTCAGCTCAGTGGACCTTTTCAATTAGCTATCACGACTTGGCTTAATTCCAAATTAATTTCCATATATCTTCGGTAGCTTGAGTTTATCACTTCTAATGTATAGACTTTGGGGGTTTACATTTCTTGTTCATACCCGTACAGTAAATCGATTATAGGTTAATTTAATATCGAATTAATTACGTGCGGTGTTTGTAAGAAAATTTCGTCCGTCGCCATAAGAGATAACTTTTGTACGTGGTAGAGCCAAACGTCGGCTTTGGCTGCTGCTCGAGAGGGTCGTCTCGACCGGGGTCTCGCCACATTGTGTAACTGAGGTAAGCGGAGGCCTATATCTCTCTCTATCTCCCCCCTGCTTCACACTCCCTCAAATGATCACTGAAGCCCGGCTACGCATTTGCTGCTGTACGTGTTAAAGATGTACCTGAGCCTCGTTTGCTCCCTTTCCCTTACCCATAAAGAAAAAAAATTGCTCCGTTAGCTATGATTTTTATGACTAACTCAATTAGCTTCGACAATACTATATTAACGCCGTCGCAAGCCTATAGCATACTGGCTTCCTTTATCGCTTTAAAATATTACATACATAGCATGTGTCTCTTACATTTATTTCAATTATGGCACTCACTGCCTTAGAGCCGTGGTAGCCTAGTGGTCAGGGCGCTCACTTTAGTGTCATAGAGCGCGAGTGACCTGGGTTCGATCCGCCGTGCCGGCACCACTAAAATTGTTATTAACAATTTTAAGTGATGTATTTACCACGTGCTCAACGGTGAAGGAAAACATCGCGAGGAAACTTGCATGTCTGAGAAATAATAAAAATATTATTATTTCGAGGATATGTGAAGCTCGCCAACCCGCACTGGAGCAGCGTGGCGGGCCTTTCCCGGCTCCTAAACCCTCTCTGATACTAGTATTTGAGAAGGAGGCCTTTGCCCAGCAGTGGACACTTACAGGCTACTTTACTTACTTACTTACTCACTGCCTTTTGATTACACACCCACCATATTATTGTTTTTTGACATAGACATTTTTATTCCAGATTCCCTTTTGGAAATATTCATCCCACACCACTATAGTGTAAATGCCGTAACTCCTTAGTCATATGTTAAATGGAATCGAGAGCCAATATCCGCCAGAACGTACGAGTACTGTGAAAAAGCAAGGATGATTTCTTTTCGTATCTTTTCTTTACATATATTTTACTCAATCTCCCGCTTCATGAGTGTTATTGATATTATGTCGAAATATATTAATATTGTTTTCGGAAATCTGAAATTGGCCAATCTTAGAGAGTGCCTCGGTACCGATAACATATTTATTGGTAGGATCCACATAATATATCGTGAACATGAGCTTCATTTTTTTTCTTCAAATTACCGTGTTTATAATTTTAGACTTTTATATATTTGATACATCGATATTTTCTTGCTCATATTATAGTAAGAGTAAAATTACTTGCCAGTACCGAGCACCAATATCTATAAACGTGGTAGAGCCCAACGGCGGCTTTAGCTGCCGCTTGAATGGGCCGGCTCGACCGGATTGGTACCACGGCCTCGCAGAATACCGGCGTGAAGTAGAGGCATCTTGTGCTTCTGCGTTTCGTTCGGTGAGTGAGGTAACCGGAGGCCCACTCCCCCACCCTATTCCCCTCCTCTTCCCTCCCATCTCCCAAATATCCTTAAAGACCGGCAACGCACCTGCAACATCTATGGTGTTGCAGATGTATGTGGGCGACGGTAATCACTTACCATCAGGTGAAACGCTTGCTCGTTTGCCGTCTCTTCGATAAAAAAAAAAAAAAAACCCAAGCTATGCACTCGCGCTGAGTTTATCCCGATTGATGAGACAATCTATTTTTAAAATATGCAAAATAATAGGCAACATTTTCTAATACATAAAATATAATATAAGTATAATCAGAAGAGAGTGCCGCATTCCGACAGTCGCACAGTTTCACCAGAACGTGCATCGTCAGCTAATAGGGTGCACAAGGTTCAGATCGGACTGGTATTTGGTGAAAAAGAATTTATATTCTCCTTTCTTTAAATATAATTTGATAAAAGTGGAAGAAGCAAAAGACGTATGTCAAGACCGTAGCAACTGGAAGAGGATTATCTCTGCCTACCCTGTTGGGAACAAGGCGTGAATATATACATACATACATACCTAAAATATAAAATGTTGCTGGCAATCTAAACAATCAACCATATTAGTAAACGCACAATCACTGTAACTAGAAAGTAAATCATAGTAAATTTAAATAAAGAAATCCCACCATGTAACTATAAGTAGTATAAGTAGTTCATAAGCTTTCGAATATATAAGTATATATATATAGTATATATGTGCATTAAATATAATAACATATTAAAAATATAAAATTAATTTAAAAAAAGATTATATTCGCTACAGCGGTAAAATACCCACCCAAAAGAATATAGTATAAAATATGGGATATTATACACTAACTAAAATCTTCTACAGACAAATTGTATGCAAACCATAAAGTAAAACTTAACGATCCAATTTAAAATTATAACCACCAATAGGATAGCTAGTATTAAACTAGTGCGCGGCCGTACGTCGTTAGACAGAGTCTATTACGGGGTTAAACTAAAAATTAAAAAACCCTCTCCAAAATATAAGACAATTTACAACAACAATACACATATATTACACACAATAATGGTACACCATTTAGTATTATCAGCTTCACGAAATTTTTTTTGAACCTTAACATTTTTTTTTAACGAACTAATATTCCTGTTAACCCTCCAACTAAGCATTAGAGCTTGTGTTTGGAGTTTGAGTTCACGACAATAGTCGAATGGTGGGCCGAACCTGCGACGTCATGTTTCGCAGTCCGCACCCTAACCCATTAGGCTATTGGCGCTTAACCAGAAACACCGTCCTTTGTACTCCATATTTAAAGTCACATAAACCTGAGATTACTATAGAATATTTATTACAAATATAATTGAATAGTTATTAAAATACTGGCACGTTTTGCTCGTTGAAATATATTTACCTACCCCTTGGAGGGGTTGGGAATTCACATAAACCCACTCGAAGCGCCCATGTAGAATCGTTTTGGTTTGACCTGTGGATGAGGCCATCGTTGCATATCAGTCAACAGTTATATCGATCGAATTGGTGATATACTGAAGAAGGGCATAATAAAGAGTTACCCATAAATGACGAGCATATACGCGTAGATGTATAAGTGTGAAAGAGACGTCGTGATAGGCAAGAGATACAAAGCTCAAGTCCGCTCTTGCATGGAATACTGTTCCCACCTCTGGGATGGTTCGGCTAAACATCAGCTTGATGCTTTGGACTCGTTGGAGCGCCGAGCGAAGAGGATCATAGGCAGTGACTCACTAGTAGAGGCAAAACTTCAAAGCCTCGAACACCGTAGACGAGTGGCCTGCCTCTCGGTTTTTTATCGAATTCATTTCGGAGAGTGTGCCGAGGTTTTGCATAACCTAATACCCTCTTCCCCTTTCCATCACCGATCGACTAGACGCGGCGAGAAGTTCCACCCTTATGTTGTAGACATTCCTCCATTACGCACGAGGCGGTTTGCCTCTTCTTTCTTTGTGCGGACGGCTAAGGAGTGGAACTCTCTGCCGAGGTCGGTTTTTCCGGAGGCCTATAACCTGGATATCTTCAAGGCCAAAGTGAACAGACATGTAGGCAAGCGTGTACCATCCTAGGCCTCATCTTCGCTTTCCATCGGGCAAGACTGAGGTCAAACGCAGGCCTATTTTTTCATAAAAAAAAAGAGAGAAAAAAAGAGCAGAAATATAAAGGTGTGAAAGGACTGCAACGAAAGTCTACATCTCACTAAATATTTATTCAAATTGTCCTTTACCCGCGGCGTGAAAAAACAACGACGGAAGATACAAATTGTTTTGTTTCGTAATAGAATATTTTTATAAAAGTGTTTTATTCCCTTACGGCGAAGGGTAGTAAATGAACGCCCAATATTTTTGTTCCGAAATTCACCTGAAATTATGAGAATTGTTTTTTTGTTATTTTAACTCACATATAAGCACTCTCATCCAGCGTAGAGATGAAACGCCACGGATGGCGAACCAATTCTCAAGATTTTCATAGATTCTAAATTATTATACACTGCATAATAATACAATACAATAAGAAAACTAAATAATATCTTAAAAACCATATCTTCTTCTCACCATATCTTGTCTTAGTCTGATAATACCATAGATTAGAGATGGTGCCTGCATCTCTTGTGCGAGGATACCGGCTGACCTGACCTACTCTGCATTGATGAACGTGGGTAAATATTACAGTATAGTAGCTTTTCGTTTATAGCCCAATGTCCAGCTGTGGACTAAGCACATAAGCTGATAAAGTAAGAAGATATGGTACAATATTTTTGCATTTACCTAATAATGAATGAATGAATGTTCCTTATTGAGGTAAGAAATTTGAACTTCGTTTGTTAATTATTATAATTTTTACAATCTATTCTGGTTCATAACGTGATTTCATAGATATTCGCTATTCGCTTTATTTATTTATGCTTCATTGTTAATTTAATTTATTTATTTATGCTTCATTTGTCACACCTTATTCTTAACGCGCTTGTGACGGAACAATTTTATTGTGATAAAAATATAACTTTATGATAATAGGTGAATTACCGTTCCATATTACGAGAACCTCGTGAAAGTCGAAACAGATAAAAAAAAACGTAATATGGCTCACGAGATGACCGCCATGTGTGGTGGGCCGACCGAAATTATTCCGATCGTCGTCTCTGCGAATGGGTTAATCCCAGTCAGCCTCTCGGAACATCTGAAGCGGCTGGGACTCCGTGACGGACCTCTCCGAGCTCGAATGCAGAAGACGGTGCTTCTTGATACCGCTCGCATCGTCCGCCAGTTTCTTTCCCTTTCCCCCTAACCCTCGGCCGTCTGGTAGGGTTATAGTTTACTTATTTTACTTAAAACATTTTAATTATAATATATTTAAAAATAACTTATTTATTTTATTGTATGTTATGTATGTTATACCATATTTTCATATATCATCCAACCAGACGTAAATATATCTAAATAACCCCATAGGTGAATTATACAATCTTTAATATGTATACATAAATACTTAAGCATGTATGTACAAACATACTTACATGCCCACATGCATACATAAAATCATAAATAAATAAGATAAAGTAAGATAATAACATATAAAAACGATAAGACTAATACAGGATTTGCAGACCCTTGCCAAATAGCCGCCTCAATCAAAGCCATGCGGCAGCCGTCGCCCTCCTCTACCATATTAAAGGGAAGTAGACGACGTCGCAATTTAATACATGTCTTATTTACTAATATCCGGCGTTTTCAACTGGATGCTCATGCGAGAGATATGAAAACAGACATACAGATGGAACGGAGCTCTATAAACACAAGCCTTCTGTTGTCTCGCGTTCAAACTAAACCAATAAATAAACAAGGCGTCTGAGAATCACATCGAAATAATTCCCAAGTTTCTACGTATTGTAACAAACTCAGGGCAAAAATCGTTGCTGTTATCTGTTGTAACGAAACATTCATCTTGTCGATGGGTTCATATTAAAAGAAAATAATGAAAAACGAATTTAGTCACTTAGATATTTTTGTCAAAGCTGGGGGTAGAAAATCGGCTTAAACTAAGTTGACTAAGTCAGTGTGTTTTTTCTAATATATTATGGATGATTTCTACGATAACCGTATGATTAAGGGATTTACTTTCGAATTAGGAGACCCGAATTTGATGCCCTATAGCAAAGCCTCATGCCAATATAATTAATACCACTGTCCGACAGTTCTACAAAAGATCTAGTGAACAGAACGACTGAACTACATGAATTAGACATTTATATTAGGATTGGCAACAAGGTTTTAATAGTTAACCTAAAATATTAATTCATTATTTATTTATTTACACTTCATTGTATACTCCAATAGGATTATAAAAGTCGAACTTAATGCCTTTTTACATTCTCTGCCAGTCAACCCAGGGCAAATTTAAAATTATAGAAATAGGTAAAAAGAATAGTCGAGAAACTGTAATTAAAACACATTTAAATGTATAAGTTTTATTGTATTATATCGTTTTATTTATGTAATGATTTTCAACAGTTCATATGAATACAAACCCTAAAAAGATAAGTAAAGGTTTTTCCCATTAGTGTGGCAATTACAAGAGGCAACTTTATATAACCTTACCCTTAACCTTAACAGTCAAGAAACAGCCCACTGCTGGACATAGGCTTCTCCCATAAGAATGACTTGCCAATCGCCACGCTCGGCTAGTGGATTGGCGAAAACGCTGCACAAAACACCCCTCACCATAGACCCTGCTGCTCGTCATCGGTCTGCCTCATCCTGCCATCTATCGGTAACCATTGCTATGTTCATTGCCTTTATTTTAGTCGGCTGTTATGACACCCAAGGGCAGAAAGGGGGTGCCAGCTTGTTTCGCGCGCACACTCAGCACGTGCACACACACGGCACGGCAAACTTACACGTTATGTGTCCAATTTGATCACTTATCTAATATTCAAAACAGCAAATCGGATTCAATCCATCAAACATGATTGACGTGAAAAAGGATATAATTGAGGTCTATCGTTTAATCGCTCTGTCCATCGTTGTGTACTATGTCAAAACTATTCTGGGACAGTTTCATGCAAGTTCTGTATTACGAGTACATTTGAAAGTAATTGTTAATTTTTAATACATCAAATTTTTTTTTCTAATCTATTACATCTTTATATTAACCACATAAATAAAGAAAGAGCGTCTAACAGTCGGTACATTTTTAAAACAGACTATTATTTTTATGTTTATTTAATATTTAAGATATTAATATATTTAAATAAATATAAACGTATGTATGTACGTGTGTATGTATTTATTATAGTATGTATGCGTATTGAAATATTGTATCTATATATATAGATTTACATTTATTATAATTATTTTTCTCACTTTAGTTCTCTCTATTCTATAACCTACACCTACTTCATTTCATCTCTGCATCGTCCAAAGGTTGACTGGTAGAGAATGCTTCTGGCGTTAAGTTCGCCTATATACATTCTCATGTATATGAAGTTCAATAAATAAATAAATAAAGAAGAGGTAATACGCCTGCATTGTGGCTTATCAATAAACTCGTAACAAATTTCCTAAATTTTTGATATATTTCCTGTAATCATCATCGTGATCATGCTTTCTAAGCTCACCTCCAGCGGTGGGCCATATCTAGAATGCACGAGCGAAAGCTGATCTGGGTAGACGAGTTGCTAAGCAGAGTTTTAAATCTGCATATTCAGTCAGATTTCTCGACATTAGCTGGTATACAGAGATCCGTTTTTAAGCCAGCAGGTTAAACCATGAGAAGATAATGTTGGTGTTTATAGAGAATTTGTTTGTTTAACCCTCCGACTAAGCATTAAAGTTGTATCTGGAGTCTGCGTCGTCATGTCTCCCTAACCCATTAGGCTATTACTTATTGTCCAATATATATTTCAGATGTTGCTGTCACTGCTTTTGCTGTTGAAACTAAAAGACGTTTCCGCCTTTCCCACGGAAGCTGCAAACATGACTGCGGTTTACTTCCAACGGAGAGACGTGCGACATCTTTGCTACTTATCTTGTGATAAGCCAGTTGGTATGTGAAAACATTCCGTGTTCTATATAATTTATGCAACGTTGCATCGCATCATTTATTTAAATCTTTATAAATTAATAATTTCTTGTATTTACGCGAAAACCACACATTTGAAATGAAACTCTTATATACGGATTTTGTCACGTTTATTTTTGTTTTTAAGTCCCAGGCGTTTCGAGTGCTTCACAGCACCCGTGGTTACGGGGAGACTGAAATAAATAGAAACTGCTTACAGTATCATGAAGTCGTGCTGTATGCTTGGTGTTAGATTTAATTTTATTTATTACTGGAACCCAAGTCGGTGGTAGCACCCAGCTATCTTCTCATAGCCATATTCGCTTTTTAAATTAGGATGTTTTTAAATTTCAATAGCCTCGCGAATCATCTTTGGCAGTAATCGGTGTTCTTTTGCGAGGATTCTTGGTCTATCAAATCTGATATAATAGTTGGGGGGATCATGAATACGATCATCGACTGCACCCTTTGTAGAGCGCCTGTTGCCGTCAGCTGTGTGTTCTTATACGCGGGTCCTTTCAGATCTTTTAGCTTGCCCTTGTGAGTTCACATTCACAATCAAGCTTGTACACTCCTGCATCTTGTAGAGGGATATTGCACTTGACAGATGGTAAAAATTATATTTCGTCGGCTTACAAAACGTTTTTCATGAAAGCCCTCTTCAAGATACAGCCAATCGTAATACAGCAGGCACTAGCTCGGCTGTGGCCGGCGTCACTTCGTGACTGTGTCGGAGGCGCGGAACCCGACGCTTGTTGTCATGCAGGACTTGCTTGACATGCTCAAGCTCGGCGGCCAAGTGTTTACTGTCACAGATCCCTCGGTATTGGATAATTATATTTACACACAGATTATTATTATTTACATTATAGTACAAATAATATTCTAGTTTAATCTAGGTGTGTTAAATACATTTAGTTAATCTATTAGAGTCTGTTGAATGAAAAAGACGATTTATTTTTTTATTTTTTCATAATCCAAAACATAGAGTACAAAACCAATCAAATTCTTATAATAAGAAAATAAAAATTTAATATAACTTATAAACAATCTATCCATTTCATGTAAAGAAGAACGTTTTATTAAAATAAACCATAAAATTAGATAGAGCAACCCTAGCAAATGTGCTTGTGCATCATGCCTTCAAACCGGTTGTGTCGTAACTCGTCACATCCGTGAGCGTGTAGGATAGGGCTGCGCAAACAACAATCACAAATGTGTAAGTGTACCTGCCCGAATTCGCATTCTATGGCAGATTACTTTCGGGTTGATATTATTTTTTCCTGTGGCACAACTAAGCTTAGCGTTGAAGATGTACGAGACAGTAGGCGAATGGCGAGCTCGAATATGCAACGTCATGTATCGCAGTTCGTACCAACCATTAGGCTATTGGCGTTTTAGTAAAGGAAACAGTTTAGTAAAATAGAATATAGTGACGAAACCAGCGTGGACTAAGCGGCCTCAAATAACTAACAGAAATAGTATTTGTAGGGTATGAATAGACTACTTCTAAAATCTAAAATAAAACGGATATTTTTCAATTTAACGCACTTTATTACGTAGAAAATTATAAGTACAATAATAAAGTTATTACAGAAACCAAAAACATGGTTAACAATTTCATTAGTCGCGGAATACAAACTTCAGTTGTCATGATTGATAAGCCCGGGCAGCCTCTACAACAGGCATTGAGCCATTCAAATATTCCTGTAGGAGTTCTTATAGACGCGTCCTGCGAGCGAGCAGAAAACTTACTTACCGAGGTAAGAATAAGATTTATATTCTTTAATCACGTTGAATATCTTATTATATAACCTTTAACAATTCAGGCATCGAGGGCAAATTTATTAGACGCTATGCACTTTTGGTTCATCGTTAACTATCCCGAGGGGAACGTAACACACGGAAGACCACAAGTTGAAAGCTGCCTTGAACAGCTGAATTTTAGTATCAGTTCGGATGTTATTCTCGCTTATCATCAAGGTATTCATTAACGATATTTTTCAAATTAAGTTTTCTTGTTTTCTTTAACTGAGCATTACCAGGTACTAATAATAAAAAATATTACACATGACTTCTCTGCAAATTATAGCTTTTAAAATATCTAAATCAACAATATAAATTAAAAATTAATATAGATATCATAATTTAATACATAACTTACCAACAACCAGCTCTCTGAATCAACAAAATAAATGAAATTTTATGAAATTATTTCGGTTTCTCCTAAAAAGTTAATTATTATTACATTATTGCTGTAACTGTGACTACAACTATAATTTCTTTGGTTTAAGGTGATTCCTACAAATTGGTTGAAATATTTAATTACGGAAAAATACAGGGAAATAGTTTAGAATTGATGCCACTGGGAACATGGAATGAACAAACAGGTATAATTTCTCGTTTAATAACGATTAAACTGGTAAGACACAATAGAGTAATGAAAAAATTAGGGCTGCCACTTTTCTAATATTTAGTTCGGTGAAAAAATATCAGTCTCACGTAAGACATGAAAAAATACTTATTATTTTTAATCCAATAATTTAAACACGTAAAACGATGCAGGTATTCTTAGATAACCTTCAAAAATAAATCATTTCTTTTTGTTGAAAAAAAATATTACAAATGTTTTCTGTCCAGGTATAAGTGTGCTGCAGAACAGATTCAAATATTACGACCGTTGGAATTTTCACAACCTGACGTTAAGGGCTGTATCAGTGGTGAGTATTTATAATATGAACAACTCCGAGCCTTGGTAGCTCAGGATTGGATCAGGGCACACGCTTTCACTGCACTGTACGGGCCTGACCAAATTGTAATTTCGCGAAGAAACCGGAGAAATAATAAAAAATATTATTTAGAGGAAACATTAAGCCCATCAACCAGCACTGGAGCAGCGTGGCGGGCCATTCCCAGTTTCAGATATTTGAGAAGCGCTCAGATAGACAAGAATTTCCACGGCTGGACAAAAGCAAGAGACCTGTTTCCAGGCTTTTTACAGACAGCTACTTAATTTTTATTTCTACACCATAATGAAATGTGCCAATTAGAACAGATTAATTGCGAATATTTTGTCATCGAAATCACAACACTTTAGAATGATGCTTTAAATCAGCTCAATTAAAAATATTTCATTGTGCATTTAGATTCTGGATCGTCCAAAAGTGTTCAATCCGGAGATGCTGACCGACCTGGGCTACACTGCAGGCGTTTCGGCTATGACCAAGATAGTCGCACAGCTGCTTTACGTGCTCAAGGAGCAACATAACTTCAGGTATTTTTTGACTGTAACAATTATCTTCTTTAGAATTGTCTTCATAGTACGCTTGGTTTGACTTGGCTTGGCCGTTACCACAGACGCCGGTAGTTAGAAGCTTCCTCGACAACCGTCTCAATATTTTTCGTCTAGGTTATTTGAGAAGCAACGAGTATAAATAAATATTTAACAATCCAATAGACCCGTTGGCGACCCTAATTTAGGTAGTAGCCTATCCTGGATACTCTCGAAGCAGGTTCGCATTCTGCTAGAGTCAATCATACAGATGTTTGATCCTAGCGGAAATTTAAGTAAAAATTAATAAATAAATGCTGAAGGTAGCCCGAGTTAACTATGACATCTGGACGTCTAACACCTCAGTCTCCCCGTGACCACGGCTGCTATAAAGCAATCGAAACGTCGGGGATATAACATTGTTAGACTCGTTATAATCCTTAAATAATAGTATCATTTCAAATGTGTAGTGTTCGCGTAAATACTAGAAATCATTATCTGTATAATGGCTATAAATGTTTGTATAAAGTCACAGATGTCTATGTGTGTATTTAATGATTATTTATATATGTAAGTACATGTGACCTAGTTTATGACTGAATAACTTGTGTGAGTATCGGATATATTAAATATTAAAAGAACCCGTACTACACTGGTTATAACACTGAATAGTTGCATAACAACATACATTGTTACGCCTGTCGCCTATAGGGGTAGACAGAGATTATTGATTTTCTTTTGGCATTACTCAGTCTAGTCAAACCGGTTTTCGCATCCCGCTTTTCGCCTCTTCAGTAGGCAGATCATGTGGCGAGTGTATGTACGATTCGATCCAGTAGGCAGAGTATACGTACGATAATATATGCCTCGAAATTCGTTTGCGCTATGGTTTTAAGAACTTTTTTACTTTTATGGAACTAGGATTTCGATTCGGATTCGCACACTGTATGAACTCAAGACACTGTTAGCTCTTTCTGTGTAGATCATACCAAAACTATGAAATAATTAAAAATTTGACGTCACTTTGATATCAAGTTGTCAAATAACTCACTTGGAAAATTCGAGACATAAAAATTAAAGCTAAACAAAGTAAAATCCGATAACTTAGTTTCAGTACGAACGAGAACCTTAAACATTTTTAGTTGTTATTTTATTTAACCTCTTTACTTTTTTTTACAGATTTAATTATACCATAGTCGGACGCTGGATTGGTTCGCCAGAAAGAAATTCTACTCCGGTAAACATGTTTACAACAATATTATACGTGACGTAATGACACATTAGCATTTGTATAGTTATGACACGAATGACGAAATGGCAAATGGTATTGGGTTTTGTTATCTTTTAACCGTATTCAACAATTAACAATTATGTCAATAATAAATTATTTGTTTCTAATCATATTATGTAGGAATACTGCTCTTATCTATATTCCATACATTAAATAAAAACCAAATACCATTTAGGGTCTGTAAAGTGTCGGTCCAAGAAAATTATCAAATCCAGAAGATCTGGAGAGTTGGAATTCAATATCTTTAGGAAAGGGTTTTTAAAAACAATCCTAAGACTACACAAATTTTTCTCCTTTTTTTTCTCTTTTTCATCCTCACCAATCTGAATACCCAATGTATAATTACGTTGCGAAGCTAAGCTGACCTGCCTAATAATTAAAATAGTCGGCGAAATCAACATTTGTTTTTTACATTCTCATTCATTCATCGGAAAAATCGTTTTAATTTTGACAGGCGGTGACCAATTCCCTGTTATGGGGCGAACAAGACATATCTTGTACTTGTGCAAGAATCTTTCCAAACTGGCTGAATTGGGTAGATATCTTTTTTCCAGCTACGACAACTCTGGAGTGAGTATAAAATTTATTAACAAGGTGTGTGTATTAAGTAATAAGGTGTATGTGTGTATAGGGGGAATACAATATATTTTTCCTTGATGGTCAATTTCACGTGCGCGAGGTCTACCCTAGTTTATAACCGACAAGGCAACCGCCTGGTGGCAGAAAACCATCCTGGATAGTCCCACGGACTAGTGACGGAAAGCCAACCCGCCAGGCGTGGTGAATATGAGTAAAACTTCTATCAGCAGTGGACTTGAGTGTATACATGCTGAAGCCGAAGAACCGATCGGATACTAATTCAGAAACATACGCATGCATAACGTCCTGTCCAAAATCATATAATATGAACTCATATTCATAAAATACCTCTTCTTGTATCTTAATTTGTGACTCATAAAACCTAATGAATATCTTAATAGAAAAGTTTAAACCAAAGTTATATATATATCCAAGTGAACAGATAAATAATTACTTAAAAGCATACCACTGAGCCATAGTAGCTTAGTGGTCAGGTCGCGCACTTTAGTATCATAGAGCGCGAGTAACCTAGATTCAATCCCCGATGCCGGCACCAATAAAATGGTTAATAGTAATTTTACGTGCTGTATTTACCACGTGCTCGGCGGTGAAGGAAAATATCGTGAGGAGACCTGCATGTCTGAGACATAATAATAAATATTATTTCAAGGATATGTGAAGCCCACCAATCCGTACTGGAACAGCATCGCGGGTGCTTTCCGGTTCCAAAACCCTCTCAGATATTTCAGCAGGAGGCCTTTGCCCAGTTGTGTGCACTTACAGTCTGTCACTTTACTTTTTACTTTACTGTACCAGTTATATATATAAATATTTATTTTGTTGAATACATACTGAACTATTTCGTAAATATCACTTGTAGGACAAAATTTTATTACCTAATACCGGACAAAGGCGTTGGCGATTACGAAAATCGTTTTCTCACACCGATGTCACCAAGCGTGTGGTGGTGCTCATGTGGGGCCGGTGTTGTTTGTGTCGTGATACTCGCTGGTGCTGCGAGAATAGAAAACAGGTCGGAACCTTACATCTACGCCTTCTTCAGTGTTTTCGCTACCACGTGTCAGCAGGGTGAGTCAAATACAGACGCTTGTTTGATATGGAATCGGATGGATACCGAAACACTAAATCATTTTAACATATTTTTTTTATTTTCCCACAGAATATGAAGATGGAGTTCAAATAGAGCAACAAACTTTTTCGAGTCAAGGTTCTAACAAAACGTTTTGTTAAGTTTATGTTTGGTTTATCTTGCTAAAACGTAAGGTATCTAAAAAAGAAAAAAACGTAATCTAAATGATGCACATCATCATCATCATCATTTCAGCCTATCAGAAGTCCACTGCTGAACATAGGCCTCCCCCAAAGATTGCCACGAAACTCGGTCTTGAGCCACCTGCATCCATCGACTTCCCGCAACACTGCGCAGGTCGTCACTCCATCTTGTGGGGGTCGTCTTACACTGCGTTTGCCTGTACGTGGCTGCCACTCGAGGACCTTTTTCCCCCAACGTTTGTCAGTTCTGCGAGCTATGTGACCGGCCCATTTCCACTTCAGCTTGCTGATCTTTACGGGTAGTCGGTTACCTTAGTTCTGCTGCGGATAACACCGTTGCAGACTCTATCACGCAGAGAAACACCGAGCATAGCCCTTTCCATAGCGCGCTGAGCAACATAGAAATAATAAATCGTATGTAGAAAACTGATCGATGAAAGGAAAGATCGGAGAGAGAAAAACAGTCCGCTGGGAATGGTTGACCATTGCAATCTGATCGCTTGATCGCCTTCTTGTGGGGCGAAACACGTAGCGCGTTTTCGACATTGGTGGTGTATAATAAGTATTACCTAGTGTCGAAGTGTGCGTGAAAGAGTGGTAACATTTGTGATGAGAGGCACCTCTCTCTCTGTCTCCCAAATGTATTTCTGTATGTGTTGACTATTAACTAATGCGATAGCAATATTTCAATTGTCTGTCACTAACGCAGCCCAAAATCATTGTTTTCTATGTACTGCAATATTTCTTTGAAGGTCGACGACTTGTTCTCCTTGTTGTTGGTCTGACGAGCATGCTCCTTTACAATTACTACACCAGTAGTGTCGTGTCCTGGCTACTTAACGCCGCCGTGCCGACACTGCATGATGTAGACGCATTAATGAACAGTGATCTTGAGCTTATATTCGAGGACATTGGATACACAAGGGGTTGGCTTGATGTGAGTATTATGATATTATTATTACATACATTTAGTGCATTGTTTTGGAGGGGAAGCTGTTACGTTAGCCCAGACAAGGCAATCTCTAGTTTCAAGCATTTCCATACAGTTCACTCTGGGTGTATACACCATTGTAATTTGTTATTTCTACAAATAATAAACCATGCTCGTGTAGTTCATACTTTTTTAAGAAAAAAGGACTGTAGTTTTTATGTCATTATTATGATAAATGATTACAAAATGTGTATCTGTTACCGATGCCGATCCAAGGAATTAATATAAACATATATATGTATAATAATTATAAAAATATAGTACTATACTACTATCCTCCAAATAGTTCAGATAAACATAAGTAACTCCTTATGGGAACTCCGTTCCTGCACCGTCACCTGGGCTAATATTATGCTATCGCCATAAGAATATCTGCCAACCCCTTTTCTTCCCATGGGCGTTCTTAAAGTGGTCTTAGAGACGATCCTTGAAAATCGCTGATCAATCTCCGGCAACAAACTAAGTTTGCTACCAGTCACGTTCTATCTACCGGTGAGGCGAAATGTGGATTCCGGTAGACCGGATTTCTGCCTACTGATTCCCATCCATAATCTTTACCTACTCCTATGAATAACGCACTTGCGGGAAAAACAGACAATGGAGTAATGCACGACAGCGGTACGCGTCCACGTAAATAATTAATTCACAGGGTTATTGTGCAGAACTGTACATAAAACTTATCTATAAAATGCTCAAAAAACGTGTATGACCATTGTTTATTTATTTTTAAATGTCAAAAGTATTGCGATCATAACATCTAGAATATTTATTTGCCGCCAACTACTGACACGCCGGCAAGATGGCTGCCGAGACCATATTGTGGTCGCTCACACTCCGAGCGCTGTTTGCAGCGGCCATGTTGTGGTTAAAGCGAAGGTTCGACAAACTCCATGTTGTAGTGTTAGCTATCCGGGCGGTTATGTAACCATAAGTACTTCTAACATTATATTTTTGTATTACAGAATCCAGGCTTCTTTTACTACAGTGGATTCAAAAACCCGAAAGAAGATGAACTGAGGAATAAAAAAGTAATCAATGCAAAGCGTACTGTACCACTGCTTCAGCCAGTTCACGCTGGTGTAGAAATGGTGCGGGCTGGTGGTGCGTAACCTTATATTTAAGATATTATTTAATGACGTATCTCACTGTTTGTAAAAGTAGTGGACGCGTCTCGTGTTTCTGACCCTGCATCTCACTCACCTTCCAATCCTACCGTATGAAAGATACATCGGATAAAGACGAGGGTGTGTATGTGTGTTTGGACTCACATTTACAGCACTTTAACACATCCTGTGCAGGAGACAACAGCCGATAGTACTTGGAAAATATGACCGTGGTTGAAATCATCCTCATGTTAAGAAACAAAGTCATCTTATATCAGCCTATTTACGCCTTCTTCTGACCATTAGACTCTCCAAGAAAACGCCAGTCAAAACCAGCATACGTTTCTTGGAAGATTTGCCCATACCTACCAGGCTGAGTAAGCTTGGTTGCTGTGCACAGTTCTGGTACCCTCGCAATAGTGATCCCGATCACAAGTCAGATGTATCTAGTTGTGGCAAATTCAAATGGATATTCAGGGTCTACCACGTGTATATTCCCCATTGTTGTTTAAAAGGTTTTAATTAGGTTTGTGACATCCTATTTTGATCATGAAGTATCCATGTTCAAAGGACTTAGAGAAGCGAAGCAACAGTATAGCATTATTACCTACTATGTCATGGGGGAATAAGATATACCGCCAACCCTTTCCTCCCTTTAGGTAAGTGGTCGTCAGAGTCAACTAAAGTGTCATGAGATCTACAAAACATACCAGACTAAAAATTGACAGACCGTTGAGAAGCAGCAACTAAGGTCAAGTACTCGCCAAGCATAGCGGTTATGGTAAATCTTTAAATTCGGATAGATCTATATCCAGTAACTGACTTCTTACTGGCTCATTAAGAAGATATAGACAATACCTATAGTCATCAGTAAATATTAAATTTCTTCTATTATTGAAGTTAAAATACTGACAATGACACTCGCGCAACGATGGATGTATTTACGAAAAAAAGTGTTTTCTTTTATTAATTTTGAGATCCCCCTGCACAAGAAACCCTTTTATATCGTCCGTTTTTCTTAATTATTTGTACGAATATTCGTCATATTAACATCTATTCTGTAATTATATCCACCAGGTACTTGCCCTTAAAAGGTAGGGCAGACGGCCAGGCTACGTAGGCTTAGTAACAAAAGTTAGTTAGTCCATTACAGAACCATAAAATAACTTGTATATAGAGTATAATATCCCGCACTATTTGAAGGATTCGGAGCAGTTAATAAAACGCGTTGAACAGTACAACCACCATTTATTTACTGTCTGATATATCAGGGGTACTTTTAGAAAACATTATTGACCTCTACCAATATACATATGTTACAAAGAGTTAGTTACTCGAGTATGTATAGCGATAGATAATTATTCGTATTGTATTTGAAAGTTGAATTTATTTCAGGGTATGCTTATCATACAGAACCATACACCGCCTACCAAGCCATATCTAAGACTTTCGACGATACGGAGCTTTGCAAATTAGGCTCCTTACAAATGATGCAGCCAGCCCAAGTTTATATCATGGCTCAAAAACAAAGTCCGTATAAGGAATTCTTTGTATGGAGGTAATACTTTATATTCGTTTTTCTTAAATACCAACGAAACGGTAAGTATACATTTTCTTCTATTATAATGTTATTACTACTTTTAATGTGACATTGAAAGGAGAGCGATTGCAGGTAATATGGTGAATTTGCATACATTTATGAACAGACAGACGATATCTCACAAAGCCGGTTGGCTGTGCATAAAGGGTATGGCAGAAGAGGCATGAAAGCAGGCTAAATTCATTAGAAATGAGAGCGTTAAGAAGTATGATTGATGTGAAAATAACTGACAGGGTTCGATATAATGTGATCAGAGAGCGTTGTGGCGTGAAAGACGATGTAGTGACACGAATTGAGAAGGGATGCTGAGCTGGTTTGGACATGTGGAGGGTATGAATGAAAGTAGGTTGACGAAACAAATATATGAGGCGAGTGTAAATGGTAGAGTCGGGGGAGGAAGACCTAGACGAACATTTCACGATCAAATCGGAGACGTTCTGAAAAAAGGCCAGGTCAAGAGTACTCTAAACCAACGAGTATGCATGCGAAGATTGATGAAAGTGGGAGTAGCGAAAGACGTATGTCAGGACCGTAGCAAGTGGAAGAAGATTGTCTCTGCCTACCCCGTTGGGAACAAGGCGTGTATATATACATACACACTACTTTTACTTTGGTGGATGTCACAGAATACAACCAAGGAAATCAACATTATTTTAAGACCTCATATACCTCTTAAGATATTAGAGAATGATGTATAAGCCTATTTTTAATGACAATTAATTAAAGACAGTCGCGCACAAAATAAATGCCCAATATAATATTCATTCACAAATACTTGTTCATTGCTCCGGTTACCACACTCGCCGTACGAAACGCAGAAGCTCAAAGTGACTCTGCACTATTCTGCGAGGTCGTGCCGGCCCTTTCGAACGGCAGCAATTGTGTTCAGCATTAGACTTATACAGGCTGAAAAAAAAAGAAGGAATATAAAGCAGTAAAGATAAAACCATTGTTTTTCCAGTCTCATGCGTCTTCAGGAACGCGGACATGTGAAAGCCGCACATGGTCGAGTTGGCGCTTACTCCTTGGAGTGTTCAGGTCGCACACCGCGTGCCTTAGCATTGGGTCAGGCCGCACCGGCGTTTGCTTTGCTCGTGGAAGCAACTTTGTTGTCCGTTCTTATTCTGATTATTGAAATGTTATGGCAAAGGTATCAACTATATTTCCTCTAATATATCTATTTCTCTATCTATTTAAAATGTCAAAATGAAGTCGCCATAACCAAGTGCTTAGGGGATCCGCTCGAGGCTTATGGATGATTTGTATCGTTGGCTAGGACTCTAAGACGGCGATAGCCTCATCCAATGTAGTCCCAAATAAGCACTGGTGAGAAATGGGTTGAAAGATCTAAAAAAATGTGTCTAGACTTTTGTCCACACCAATATCAGGCAAACCGTCGTTGGAGTATATTTATATTTTTTTAAAGTAAGTCGGTACTCACAATACCAGTACAAAGTAGACCCATGAAATGCCTTCATTGCTATTAATAATTTTACTAGGTTTTTTGAAAATCATGCCCAAAAACTTCATCTAAATTGTAACGTGGTACATAATTTATTTTGTACCAAAACAAAGAAAGTTAAATATAGTTTTCGATTCTTATAAAACGAAAACATAAAGTTACAATAAAATTGTACTAAAAACCAACTATATGAGAGCAACCTGTATAGATTTATATTGACAGCTTACTTTTTAAAATTGTTTAGTTCGAACTCTAGACAAAATCTTTACTAAATAATTTCCACATTGCTAGTAACATATTAAATCATAGATACATGCGCCCTTAAGGAACTTTTATAGTCATCTTTACTTTACCTATTATCATCGTGCATACGTTGCCCTGTGATATCTTTTGCCTCGTCGGGAACAGACAGGTATGTCACGAACTGTATGCACTCCCTTTAATGAATAGGAAAATGTTCGTATCACTACATAGATGATCTCACACCATCGACCCTACTTCTGAAAGCACTTCGCACGCGCGACGTGGCAGTTTTTCACAACAACTAAAGTAGTTAGCCAAAACTAAACTAGTTTTTATTTTCTATTTTAGAATTATAGCCAACCGATCAATACGACCAACAGAAAAAGCGAACAGTGAAGAAAGAAGCAAAAACGCGTCCATTTAATGTATTAATAGGGAGCAGTAACGAAATAAAAACCTACCATAAAGGGATATCTTTGTGCCTATTTTACACTAACAGTAATGTCCAATTGTGAGACGTATTAGGTTATTTGCATCCGAGTGAATTATTTATTCGATTACTAATTAGTGATATTTTCGACCTTAGGAAAAATGTTTGTTTCGTAAGTTTATTTGACAAATATAAATAAAATTATAATGTCAATTCATGATTCCGAAATGACTACTTTCTCTTACCTCATATAGCTAAGGTAATAAAACTGAATAAAACGTTTATAGAAAAATTGTCTATCTGTCAGTCTGTTTGTCCGCGCTAATCATGGAAACGGCTGAACGGATTTATACGGGACGTTCACTAGATCACAGACAACTTTATAGGCGCGAAAATTTAAAACTTTCAAAGTTAGGGGCGTTATTCTCTACATTCAATAACTATTTATTCTTATTTTCTTTTACTTCACACATCTTAAATCAAAGTTTCATCTATTTATACAACTTCAGCTTTTATTTATTAATTTTCGGTCCGATCTACGTAGAATCTATGATCATAATTAAACGCGATAAAATCCGTAAATGGTAGTTTCATTTCAACTGTGTAGTGTTCGCGTGAATACAAGAAACCATTTTGTATAGGCTGTTAAGTTAAGTTAAGTATACATATAAATAAAGATGACATAGTATAAGCCCTTTTTAACTGTTTCTATCGATTGAAATGAATAAGAGATTGATAACATTAAAAGGGAATAGTTTATCATATCTAAAAGGCGATGGATGATCGAAGACATTCTAAACTTCATCAAATCTACTTGCTTCAAAAGGTTAAAAATATTTCACTAGTCTTGTATTTCGAGTGATATATTTTTAAGTAGTTTGCAATGAGTTGTAATCAAAGAGAGTGCTCGAGCCACCCATAATGCACATCGCTGGCTCATTCATCACGTGCTTTCATTTTTGCGATTTGAATCCTTGGAGCATCACTGGAGAGGAATAACATGTTTTCAAGAATTTCAGATAAAATTATAATTAGGTACCATTTCTTGTATTTAAGCGAACACACACGTTCGAAATGAAACTATTATTTACGTTTTACATTCAGTAATAAACAAAATAAAACCAAGCGTACCAATGCATTACCTCAAGACACTGTGAGCACATTCTGCGTTGATCGAACCAAAATTAGTAAATAAAAGCTAAAGATAGCCCGAGTTAAATATGACATTTGGAAGTCTTACACTCAGGGACCACGGCTACTGTAAAGCAATCAAAACGTCAGGAATATAAAAACATTATAAAACGCGATAAAATCCGTAAATAATAGTTTCATTTCAAATGCATACGATGAATTTAATAAACGACATCGGTGACAGTCTCACCAACTTCAATTAGTGCATGAGAACTTCAATCCTTTCAAAGTGATTACAGGCGAAGTGATAAGCTCTAGTGAAAAGTGGGTTGAAACGACTAAAATATAGGTCTAGACCTCTGCCCACCGCAGTATCAGTACCTACCATTGATTGCAATTCTTTATTGGATTTATTTCTATAATATTTTGAAAAGGTAGAGCCACACGCAGGTATACAGCAGCGCTACTCTCGCACTAGTGACGCTGCTCCCTATTACAACTATGTGTGATTTTGGTTCAGCATACTCGGATGGTAGCCGTGGTAGCATTGCGGTCAGGGCGCTCACTTTAGTTTCATACAGCGCGAGTAATCGGGGTTCAATCCCCGGTGCCGGCACCACTAAAATTGTTAATAGCAATTTTAAGTGTTGTATTTACCACGTGCTAAGCGGTGAAGGAAACATGACGAGGAAACCTGCATATCTGAGAAATAATAAAAATATTATATGTAAGCCCGCCAACCCGCACTGGAGCAGCGTGGCGGGCCCTTCCCGGCTCCTAAACCCTTTGAGGCCTTTGCCCAGCAGTGGACACTTACAGGCTGCTACTTTACTTTTTACTTTACTATTCCACTTATATACTTATTAAATATCTATTTTGTTGTATACATACTTTACTTTACTACTTTATACTCGGATGAATATTTCACCATCGCTCGGTAACCAGAGCCTCGTTTCTTGTCTAGCAGGTGGAAACGTGCAAGAATGAAGTTGAGTTGAGAGAGCTTTCACACATTTCACACACACAACCACTGTAGAAGAGAACACAAGAGAGATATAATATAAATTATAGTTTGTACGTCGTAGAGCCAAGCGGAAGCTTTTGCTGCTATTGAAATGGGACCGGCTCGACCGGGGGTAGTGCCACGACCTCGCAGAATACCGTCGTAGAGGCATCTTGCGCTTGTTGCTTCTGCGTTTCTTTCGACGAGTGAGGTTACCGGAGGCCCACTCCTCTCCACCCACTGTCCAAATATCCTTAAAGGCCGGTAATGCACCTGCAGCTCCTCTGGTGTTGCAGATGTACGTGGGCGACGGTAATCACTTACCATCAGATGAGCCGCATGCTCGCTTGCTCTCTTGTCAATAAAAAAAGTGAATTAATGTATGATTACAACGACAATGTATTATATTTTGATACTTTCAATATTAAAATATCAGTAGCCAGGGGAGTAGCTAAAGTAGGGGCTGGTCTACAAATCTATGTCCACAATTTATTAAAAAGTTTCTTTGACAAGTTTTTTAATTTCTGTGGCAGTTTAATAGTAACACGAAACATGGTCATTAACGCTGAACTAAGTTTTCAATCACCAAAGACGAAGTAAGTCATAAGAAGAATAGAGATTTTCCACAGAGAATAAAAAGCTCTTTCAGTAGGATAACGTGCTTGAGAGCTTTCCCTTCACCTCGATGTGAAACAACAGGAGTCAAGTAATGGCGTTAATTGTACACTTTGCGCTCCATTAAGTCGTTTCACGGAATTAAGCGTCACTCGACGTTCGAAAATACTGCTGTATTTTGGAATTCCTTTTACAATTGAAATTAATATATGAAATGCACATATACTGCATACATTAAACTTTTCTTTGTGGTACAGATCAGCACCGGATCCGAACCAAGGTCAGGCGTGAAATGTTTAACGATAGTGAAACTAAAAATGATTCGATCTTTCCCAAATAAATCTTGTAAAACTTGGAAATGTATGTATGTATGTATGTATATATTCACGCCTTGTTCCCAATGTGGTAGGCAGCGACAATCTTCTTCCACTTGCTACGGTCCTGACATATGTCTTTCACTTCTCCCACTTTTATCAATCTTCGCATGCATGCTCGTTGGCTTAGAGTACTCTTCACCTGACCTTTTTCAGAACGTCTTCGATTTGATCGTGAAATGTTCGCCCAGGTCTTCCTCTCCCGACTCTACCATTTACCGAGTAATACCTCATATATTTGTTTCGTCAACCTACTTTCATTTATACTCTCCACATGTTCTAACCAGCTCAGCATCCCTTTCTCAATTTGTGTCACTACATCGTCTTTCACGCCACAACTCTCTCTTATCATATTATGTACATAGAAATATACTGACAAATATGTAATCACTAGTATGGTGCGGTGTTATGTAATGGAACATGGTCGGATAACTGCACCGTAAATTAAGAGTCCCGCGGGAAATTCCAGAGTGGACGAACTCCGTCGCGAAAAGAAAAAAAAACATTACTGTACCAAATTAAAGTAAGTTACAAAAATCTAAATTGTAAATACAACTTACATATGTCGTTAAATCTTTTATGGTTAGATATTTGTGTAATTTTTGGGAATAACAAAGTGTTCGTGGTTATTTAGAGAGCATAGTAGGTAAGTAATCGTGATCAAATCCTAGTGCCCGTACTCCTAAATATGTTAATTGCAATTTTAAGTGCTAGATGTACCATATACGGTGAAGGAAAATATCCAGAGTAAACCGGAATTTCTGGAAAATAATAAAAAAGTGTAACTTCGAAGTTAAGTAAGGTCCTCTAACTGCAGCAGCGTGGCGTACACAGTGGTTAACCATCAGAGATAGTAATCGCTTGATAACGCCTCATTACGAGGCGAAATGCATGTCGAGTTTTCAACGGGTTATGTCCCTATGGTAGCGATGGAAATCATCCACGACCTTATGGGTGGAGGTTACTCTGTTTTCAGGCGTGATGCCTGATGAATTTAATTACATTGAATAAAAATTAAAGATCTAATCTATCTTAAATTTTCAAATTTTTTTATTTATTTCTCATTTATGACTTTAACTACAAGTATTTAGTTACGACGTTATTTCCTGATGATAAATAGATATCTCGAGTTAGTTAATCTCTTAAATCAGACAATTTGTCCTTAGTACACTAAGTGCTTCGGAAAACTTCGGAGGTAATGTCCTCCGTTTTTTAACCGGTGATGGACTTCCTCTTCGCCTAGGAGTCGCCTGGATAGGTACCGCTAAACATCAGGAACTGTTGTGTTAGAGTTTGAAAGGAGAAGAGAACCAGTGTGATTACGAACTGTGAGGAATTCGATATCAGTCCTCAGGAGTGATAACACATCAATGACTTTCTTCGATTGAAGTCGTTTGCATGTGTCCAAGGGAAGCAGTAGCTTCTTACCATCAAGTAAACCGTTAGCTCGTTTTTCAACCCGAACCAATAAAAAAAAATTCTATCGCTTACGAGAGATTAAGGAGTGTTCTGGTGAGAAAGTTTATACGTCTGTTTCTTCTCCGTCATAGGCATCTCATTACGGAACGCGGGCAGATTTAAAAAAAAAAAACATTTGAGAACTGAAATTACTAAAATTCTGATGTAGAAGAATACATTTTTCAATACTCAACAGTTATTTTTAAACTTTAATGAAAATTAAAACAGGTTGCTTTATCTACGTCTTACCTTAATAAATAATTGTACTCCTAATTAAAATTTGACACTTCCATGTTAATTTTCACAGATAGCGAACTAATCTCCTTCATTCCGTGTATTTACGTACGTATACTTGGCAATGTTAATCCGGCTAACAGAAATATACCTTCAATATATAGCAGTAATAATTTTATGTCAGTTAACTCAGTGGTAATCTGTTAACTATATTAGTACTAAAAAACGTTCAAAATCACTAGGAATGTTCCTTAAATTCTACAGTTTTATTGAGTTACTACTGCGACAATTTAAAAACGTTATTTATTTGCATATATATCATGAAAGTGAGCACAAATATTCCATTTAAAATATTTAAATTCATTGACATTATAGTGCATAAATCAAATATACAAGTATATTGTGTATGACTATGAGTATTTTTAGATGAAATAAGGTAACCGACATAGCCGTAAAGATCAGCAAGCTGAAGTGGCAATGGGCCGGCCACATAGCTCGCAGAACTGACAACCGCTGGAGGAAAAAGGTTCTCGAGTGGCAGCCACGTACAGGCAAACGCAGTGTAGGACGACCCCCCACAAGATGGAGTGACGACCTGCGCAGTGTTGCGGGAAGTCGATGGATGCAGGAGGCTCAGGACCGAGCTTCGTGGCAATCTTTGGGGGAGGCCTATGTTCAGCAGTGGACTTCTGATAGGCTGAAATGATGATGATGATGATGAAGACCAACTTCGAAGTTATATTTCATAAAAGATACATTATTAATAATATTACTTAGAGCAATATTTCGCAGAACAGCCGATACGCAAAGCAAACACATAAAAAAATTACGATTTTCAAACAGTTCAGTACGTAAGAGATTGCGTGATAAAGTAATCAAATATGATGTTCCTAGTGTAACGTTAATACAAAACATTTCCTCACGTGAAACCGTGAAGCAATTTCAACGGTTAAAAGCTTAGCATTAGCATTTCGGTTATACGATTAACGCATATGCCCCAAATTAGGATAGTAACTAGCACCAGAACTGGACATGGATCTTTTAGGAAATATCTGGTGTTACAGACAGACCTCTGTGTCGAGCGTGGTAGTCTTTACCTTTTTGACTTCAATCGGTTTTAGTAAATATCTCGTTACGTTACACACAGGTTTTTTTTTTAAATTATTTTTTAAATAATATTTTTTGTTTACTTCCGCCTAAAGTTAAAAAACGACACATCTTATAATATTTCAAAGGTATTCATTATTATATTCTAGTATCCCGTGTACATTCTAGTAGTCGACTAAGCGAAATGCCACTAAAACAGCGTTCGCCAATCCACCTGTCATGCGGAGAATTGTAACCAGCATTGACCTTTCTCCAACGGTGAGCTACGTATAAACGGGTAATGTAGAATTTTAAAGCTAGGGGGTAACTCTAAACATAAGCAGTTAATTACACTTAAGTGCGAGCATTCTCTGTAAAATGTCACAGATGTAAAAACTGAAGTTGCCATATTTGTGCACAAAACACCCAATTGGCTACGTTTCATTTGAGTCTTGCCACTCGCAGGACACTGAAACACTTTCAGTGTTTTTGCGGCATTTCCCTAGCCGCGGGCGCGGTAGGAAAGGACGTTTAATTAGAACGGCCGAGTAATTATAAAGCTAATTTTATTTCCGTTCTTAACTAAGAAACTACCGTTGTGAAGACAAAAACTGTTTACACAATACCAATAAAGAAGGAAATAACTTTAAATTGCTTTGAACTGAACATACTTGTGATCTATGAGACTATATACATATTTAGTTCTATTTAAACACTAGCGTCACAAGTACAATTGTCAGTGCCAAACTGTGTTTCCTTTTTTTTATTAGAAAAACGTTACATTGCGCTGTACGAATTTCTCCTGTGTCGCAGAGGCAGTTTACATTAATGTATTGTACACGGACAAACACCCAGACCGAGAACTATTTGTAGTCCAGACAAGTACTAGTTCCGTGCGGGAATCGAACCAGCGAGCCAAGGCGCCGCAGCTAAACGGTTAGCCACTACGCCACCGAGCCGTCGTTATTAAGATAATCGTTCGAACTACGGTGAGGTTTGGAGCGCAAACGTTTCTTTACGTAATTTTCAAATTTGAATTCAGCCAGATCTAGTATCACTTGAATTTTATTTTAGATGCGTGTAATTTGATCTATGAAAGATTTTATAACTTTAAATGATCTGATTGTTGGATTTTCTAGTTCACATTTATTTCACGAGAACATCATTGTGATTATATAGAGATAAAGTAGTCCGCGAAAAGTTGCACAAGCATAAGTCTGGGTAACCTGGTCTGTGTCGTACATGCACAGGTGTTGGAGCACAACACATATACAGTCCATGCTAACATCGACAATTCGTGGCTTGCGTAAATATCTTCCGAGTCGTGTAAGTAAAACGGCACTTGCTGCTGCTCGAACGGGCCGGCTCGACCGAGGTAGTACCACGACCTCGTAGAATAACAGCTTGTGCTTCTGCGTTCCGGCGGGCAACGCATCTACAGATCTTCTGGTGTTGCAGATGTACATCGGCGACGGTAATCATTTACCATCAGGTGAGCCGCTTGCTCATTCGCCACCCTTTCCTATAGATAAAAAAAACCGTCGTCGCTTACGCATAGTCTAGAATTACGTTTGGAATATACTCGGATAAATAATAAAAGCTCTGTAAACCACGTCTAATAATGAGATGATATAGATATTCATACTAATCGTTTCAACTCACTTTTCACCAAATTACATTTAGTTTGGTCGGGATATAAATCCGTACTTCCACACTAATGTTATAAATACGTAAGTCCATATATCTGTTAAGATTTCATTGCTAAGCTTCTCCTTACCAAAATTACATAAAGCGATTTTGAAGCAAATTGGTATGGACATACCTTGAACCCCGGAGAACGAAATAAGCTACTTCTACCCCGTGCAAAGTCGCGGGTGAAAGCTAGTCGTACATGAATAAAATCCAATTCCCCCAAACGACTCGACTTTAAACATCCGTCTACTAAATTTCCCTAATAGTTCCATTACACAATATAAAATACATTTTAATGAATACCTTCCTTCTGTTCAGAGGACGCTATGGAACTCAATACCATGTGCGAACAATACAGAACCTATGTCGTACAGTCGAACAATTCTAATCTGTAACGGACTTAACCGCACTGTACAATTTAGTTGAACAGGTCGAGCATGTCGAGACACGTGAACTTTATCTAATTCCAGCACTACTCGTAGCTTCATAAAAGTTTTGCTATATAAGATAATAATTTTAGCCTATCACAAGTCCACCGCTGAACATAGGCCACTTCCAAAGATTGCCTCAAAGCTCGGTCCTGAGCCAACTGCATCCATCGACTTCACGCAGCTCGTCTCTCCATCTCGTGGGGGGTTGTCCCACACAGCTTTTGCCTGTAAGTGGCTGCCACTCGAGAACCTTTTTTTTCCAATGGTCAGTACACATTCCATACATAAAATCACACCGTATTGCTTTTATAAAGACATTTAGTTTTCGCAGTACGTTAATTGTATCACGTTAAATATTTATCTTACAATTAAAACTTACCGCAAACGTTCAATTAAGAGGATATTAATTAATTTACAAAACGAATTGCTTTGTTTTGCGATACCGGGAGACATTCTTTCTCACGAATAAATGTTCGAAATTGTTTAATTGTTTAATGACAACCATTTCGTAAAATACTTGGAAGCCATAACCTACGTACGTCACTGATCAAATACCTCATGGGATAATCAAGCAGATGTACGGGGGCGTCGGTAATCACTTACTATCAGGTGAACCGCTAACTCATTCGCCGCCTTTCCCAGAAACAAAATATTCTCCATCACCACCATGCACGTGATTATTACAGCACTTACTTACGAATAAATGATGCATTACCAGGACTTAACGAGAAGCACCGTCTCTGACGGATAAATTTAAAAATAACAATAATACAGCATGAAACCGACCAAGTTTGAGCTCCGCCGTGTTTTGGAGGTAATAACATCTGTCAACTCACGCTGTGGAAACTAACTTTTCGGAATTTATCGCGTTCAACTTTTACTTATTTAGTTCCCGACGTTTTATAGCGCACTAACAGTACAATAAAAGCCCGCATAAAATAACACATAGCTGATGTGAGCCATTGACGCTCTAACAAGTCTACGGTCTATGTGATGTGAACCATTGACGCTCTAACAAGTCTACGGTCTATGTGATGTGAACCATTGACGCTCTAACAAGTCTACGGTCTATGTGATGTGAACCATTGACGCTCTAACAAGTCTACAGTCTAATGTGATGTGATGGAACATCAAACTCTCGCAAAATAACACCGATACCTGCTAGAATTATTCGTGTGGCCATTCAAATCGTGAAAAAATTTCTAGTCAACATCGTTAAACATCCCAATTTCGGTAGAGAAGATAACTGGGTGCTACCACCCGCTTGGGATTCCGTAATAAATGAAATTAAATCCAGACCCTAGCATCCCACTGCACGACTTTAAGATACTGTATGGCGCCGTTTGCGTAGATCTTGTTCCAATCTTCTTCTAGTACTAGTTTCAGTTATAAGTAATCGACCGGTATCGGCGTACGGCATCTTCAGAGACCGTATGATGCGTACGAAGCCAAGTGACATTAACCGCAAGTTAAATTTAAATTAAATTATAATAACGAAAAGCTGTCGGCAGCCCGGCAGTTAACTTTGACATCAGGACCACTGACATCATCGCCACCTTGTGACCACGTTCAAATTAAACGTGTTAAATTCCGTAAAATTGCTTTCCTATTTTGGTTTATTCAAAACTGTTCGAAACAAAATTTGCAAATAAACTGCTTCAAACCATTATTTTTTCTTTGATGAGCTTTAGAGTGCTGGGTATGTCGGGAGGAATGGATAATTGAATTCCAACACGAACTCTGCAGTGATTCCCCTTATGTTAAAGTTAATTCTTTTTTTTTAAGCGTGGTAGAGCCAAGCGGCGGCTTTTCCTGCTGCTCGAATGGGCCGGGTCGACCGGGTTGGTACCACGGCCTCGCAGAATACCGACGTGAAGTAGAGGGTTCTTGTGCTTCTGCGTTTCGAGGTAACCGGAAGCCCGCACCCCCTCCCTATTCCCTCCCATCTCCCAAATATCCTTAAAGACCGGAAACGCACCTGCAGCATCTATGGTGTTGCAGATGTATGTGGGCGACGGTAAGCACTTACCATCAGGTGAACCGCTTGCTCGTTTGCCGTCTTTTCAATAAAAAAAAAAAGACTGAACATCACATAAACAAAACATAAGCTCTCACGACCGTGTGTCCGATACTGCGGTGGGCAGATGTCCAGACCTTTATTTTTTCACTAGAGCTTATCACTTCGCGTGTAATAACTTTGAAAGGATCGAAATTCTTATGCACTAATAGAAGTTGGTGTGAGAGAGAAGTAAAAATCGTCGTATGTATTTACCCGAACACTACACATTTGAAAATAAACTATTATTTACAGATTTTATCGCGTTTAATAATGTTTTTATATTCCCGACTTTTCGATTGCTTTACAGCTGCCGTGGTCACGGGGGCACTGAGGTGTTAGACGTCCAGATGTCATAGTTAACTCGGGCTACCTTCAGCTTTTATTTATTAATATTTTATTTTTATTTTACTTTTATTTATTAGCTGTGACCACGGCTGCTGTAAAGGAATTAAAACGTCGGGAATATAAAAACATAATTAAACACGATAAAATTCGTAAATAATAGTTTTATTTCAAATGTATGTTTGAGGGGTTTAAACTTGAGAATGAATTGAGGGACCATGGTGTTTTTTAAAAGTACCTTATGATTCGAGTGCTGTATGCTTGTTCAATTGTTATACAGGTTTTGTTTAATTTTTGCAATGATTGATATCGACTTTGCATCTACCGCTCCTTTTCTTTCCGTGGATGTCGGAAGAGTCGTTCCGTGGCTGATTAAAGGTAATGCCACGAAAATGTCTTCACTACCGGTATACGATGGAATACCCTTTCGAAAAGCCATGAAGGGCTAGAGCGTTTAATTGTAAAGTTACCAGCACTGTAATCGCCAACCTGTTTGCTAATATTATGACAAAGCGACGTAAAAGAGAAGCCTGTGTTCATCAGAGGGCTGTTGAAGAGTGGCAAGCCACAATAGGCTAGTGATAATGGTATCTACCTCTGAATCAGAAACCCAAGTTCAACCTCGCAAACGTCTCATTGGGTGTCTGACGATTGAGACGAGCCATTGAATGTTTGAAGAGTCGTCAAACAATCATTGCGTGTTTCAAAACATACGTACAATTTGTGACTTTGTTCTCTGGTGAACAGTGGGTTCGCACGTCTAAAGTAAATGTCAAAGAAGAAGAAAAACAAAGATTAAGTAACCAGAGCAGAAAAGCTACTACACAAAGTTACAAAGTTACAAACACCAAATGCTGTTAAATGCAAGAAGATAATAACTTTTTAAAAAGTATTCGATAACAGCACATATAAAACTGCCATTGCAAACGAACACAATGTAACTTTACAAGTTTGTTTTTATTTATTCTGCTGCTAAACTCCTACGTTGCAGCAAAACTAATTGCGAAGATCTCAATCAAAAACTTTGAAACACTTCGTTGCGGCCAATTTAGTGGCCGAGGCTGCAAAATTACAAAACAATTAAACTAAGATACTAAAATAATATCTTATAATTATTTTTTACTTGGCGGTGGGGTTCCTTTTCATTCTAAATACCATCTTTACACCTATTTCTGTAGCTAATTAGTAGTGTAATTCACTATCGTATTTCGGTAAGAAGTGTAAAACTGTATACATCAGGAACACCGATCATTAAACTCAACGCTCACTTATCAAATATTCGTTTATTTCTCTTTACTCAGATACTTATTGCAAAGATGATTCGAATTGCGTCTTCCTTTTACCGCTGTCAAAGTAACAATACTAATAAAGTAGTAATAATGGACAATGTTGCCAACAATAAAAATCGGGTAACTCAAAATACTGCCAACATTACGAATTTATTAGATGAATCATATTACTCGATGTATTAATCAATTTATTATGAATTTACATAAATATTTTAAATAATTCGTTAAATGATACATAATTGCACATTTTATTACAAAAGCGTAAAGAGAGCCAGTATAATCACAGCCTACGAGGCATTTCATGGTAACTTCTCGGTATTGAAGTTGTGTCCATGTGTCCTCTCTAAATTAAAAAAAAAGTTACTGCTTGCTTTGTTTGCCCACGATTTGTCTATATATTTCATTAACCTGCATCGGAGCAGCGTGGCGGACTCTTCCCAGCTCCAAAAACTTTTATATTACGACGTATCAACTGTCTTTTCACCTGAGTTTTTTTGAACTATTTGACGGGTAGTGAGCCTATCACCGCCTTCGTTTTAGGTCAACCATAAAAACTTGTAAAGTTTCCCAAACCTTCACATAGACATCCAGATAGGATGACGCCTCCTTACCACTAGGCTCAACTGCCTACTGAGATTAACAAACTTAGATGCATCTTTCGCCATCAGTCGTTGATCGCAGGCATAAGGTTGGTGTCAGAATATATTCCCCATTACATTCCTTGATTTTAAGTATTACATTCAAGTGTAGATAAATTGTACCTGAACTTTTGGTTCTTTTAATGTTGAATGCGAAGTACAGAGTTAAGCGAGCGTAACCTTGTCGCAACTTGTCTCTACCTGCGGTGTATTCGAGCGCCTTATTCCGTGGAATGAACATTTGCGCCGGCTCTGTTCCCCTTTGTGAACTTTGTGTAGCACCTAAGTAATGAAAAGTGTGCACTGTCGAGGACAGGTGGCAAGATTTTGTGGTTTGCAGCGTTTGTGCATTTTTAACATGTGCATGTCAATAATGATTTCATGTGTTCACATGAATATTAAACATTGTAGAGAAACTATTTATTACGGTCACGTGAGGACTGAGATGTTTGAAGTTATGATGTCCTAGTTAACCCAAATCACCATCAGCTCTTAATTTTATACCAATCTAAGCGGAAAAAGCTCGCAGTAATCACATTTGGCCCAAATTGAGAGTACCATCTGCTTCACACCTTACACTCTGCACCTTTGACTTGGTTTTCTTTGCTTTGGATGATTTCGGTAAAGGGCCAAAATTCCACCAAAATTCCCCGTGACATCATAACCTGATAATATCGTACCGTGTTATGTATTATATGGTATATTTAACCTAACATGGTTACCAATAAACGAAACCATGTCTCGGATGTGAAAATTAATTAGAGATGGTTATTTCGCTATTTATCGGAAGCTTCGTGGTTCTTTGGCATGTTGTTTAGTTAACTTTTATCACAATAGGGGTGAGACAGGGGGGCGCATTACTTTAGAACTGATCACATTCTTTCTTTATTTAAAATAAGATATATTTCTGTAAGTCAATTAAATATTGAGTTTTTTTTTCTTATAGTTTTTGCTGAATCTTTAATTAAAATATTTATTTCATTTAAATGAAAGAAAAATATTCTCTTTACTTTTGTAAAACGTATGCATTTATAATGGCAGGTCTCATTAAAAAGCTGAGGCAAACTCGATTTAATAATAGATAAAGCTCGACTCTTCAGCGATAATTTATACATGAACGTTATAAAGTGGCGCCGGGCCAAGTGAAGTTAATTTTACTGCAGTATTACGGTTATTTACACAGTTAATTGATATATATATATATATACATAAATATATATATATACTTTTTTTTATGGGACAGGTGGCAAACGAGCACGTGGTTCCCCTGATTGTAAGAGATTACCGTCGCCCACATACAACTGGAACACCATAGGTGCTGCAGGAGCGTTACCGGTCTTTAAGGATGTTTGGGAGATGGGAGGGATGATGAGGGGGAGGATGAGGAGGCAGATGGGTAGGGGCAGGGGGCCTCCGGTTATCTCACCCACTGTACGAAACGCTGAATCTCAATATGGCTCTACTTTAAGCCGGTATTCTGCGATACTATATGTATATATATATATATATAATACATCCTATCCGAATTATATATATTTATAGAATTCCTACATCCGAACCCAAACAAACGTTAAATTAAAGTAGAAGATCTTGTGCTTCTGTATTTCGATCGGCGAGTGAGGCAACCATATTCTCCGGAACTACCATTCCCCTCTCGCCCTCTCCTCTCCCCCACTTATCATCCCTTCCCTTCTCCCCTCCTCACTCTCTCCCATACTGCCCCCCTTTGACATAAAAAAATACTGGAGCATTAAGTCTTTCTCATGACAGTTACTTCGCCGCCCAGCACATCCTAATTTAGCACTAAAGTTTGCAATCGACTATTTTAAGAATGCTACCACTATGTACTAAGTTGATCTGCTGCATCTCCAGTCCACAGGTGGACGTACCTTTGAACTTTTGACTTTTTCAAAGCGCAAACAAAAGTCATATATTGACGATAAACATTTTACATCACAATAAAATGTGTTACATATTTTACGTCGTAATGCTCAAGATTGTTGCAATTTTATTGATGCTCATATATTTTTCCAAACACCGAAACTACTCCTCGAGTAATGATTTCTTGTATTTCCACGTACACTACACATTTGAATTATTTACGGATTATATCGCGTTTAATTAAGTTTTTACATTCCCGACGTTTCGATTGTTTTACAGCAGCCGCGGCCACGGGGGTACTGACTGGGGGTGTTAGACGTCCAGATTCCACAGTTAACTCGGGCTACCTTCGGACCATAAATTAATAAATAAAGTCTGAAGGTACGCGATGAAATCCGTAAATAATACTTTTACTCCCCGAGTATCAATTACGATCTAATTCATTACACTTTGCGGCGTTGATAATTCAACAAATTAATTTCTATCTTTCGTTATTTTCTCGGGAACGAGTAGCGGACACCGAAACGTTGCCTCTGGCTATAAAATATAAGCCACGTGATAAATACAACGTAGCATTGACTGTTATTAGCATCGACACAGACGTCTCACTTTTTCACGTCACACACAAATTGCTATGTAGCCGGGTGGAATGTTTTATATCTAAGCGTAAAGGAAAACAAATTGTCGACTTCTCTTTGGTAAACCATATTCTTGATCGCAAACGATGTTTGTGCCCTTTCAAATAAATGCACTTGTTATAATACATATCTGTCAGAAGCATAATATTATTTCGGATTATATTGTAGTTATATTGGTTTTCTTCTTCCACTAATAGACATTTATACTCACCGGGCTGAGTTAGTGGATGAGTGAGCGCAGTGACTTTACCCCATGGCCTGGCTGTGGGATATGGGTTTATCGTATTCGGACGGATTTTTCGCCCCTCAGTGGGTCACCAGAGCCGCGTCTATTGATCAGCAGTGAACACCTAGAACTGGTGAGGTTGACATTTGGAGAAAAATTTTGTATATTCTCCCTTACCCCCCACAGAATGTTTAGTTATTCTTTATATCGAAATTAAACTATTTAAAATGAAGCGACGCGGTCATGCATGACTTGGTGGTAAACGTACCTTTCTGCTGAGCCATGGGTCTCGGTTCGAATCCCAGTCGAAGCGAATATTTGTGCGAAAACACATGTTGGTTTCGGGTCTGATCGTATTGTATTGTGTCCCGTATCTCTCAATCTTCCTCCGATTTCTTACGGGAAGATAAAGTCGGTTACTCGCAAACACTTTCAGCACTATAATATCTCCTGCGCAGTTGACAACTGCCGACACTATTTAGTAGATCGAGTCGAAATCAATAAACTAGACAAATACAATTTTAAATAATATTTATTTATTTAAAAGGGCGGACTTAACCCCTTTTGGCATTCTCATAATTGTAAGGGTGCAAAACATTAAATTTGCAAAAAAAAAGAACTAAAATACATGATTAACTTACACTTACAATTAGTTACATACTAACGGAATAAATACATATAAACAAATATGAATACATATAATTATATATATAAATATACATACATACAGCATACACAATATTATTATAATTGCAATGACCGATGATATCAATTCCACTAAGTACTGCAATATGTACTGCAACAAATCTCTTACCTGTTGAATTCAGGAAATCTTCGCAAGAAGTATATTTACGCAAAAGCGAACGTCACATGTGTGCACACACACAAGGCCGGCGGCATGTTCAGGCGTTTCATTACGTGAAATGCACATTTGCACCTCGCTCTATCCACCCGTGACCTCTTAACGCTACCTTTTAGGTTATGATAAGTGCTCTGCAAAGTGGGTGGCGCTGCGCAACTCTTACCCGAACGTAGGTAGAGAGTTGTGTTATTTTATAATGATTAAAAAGCCATTACATCAACATTACAATAAATCTTATTGTTCTTTTATCCTATCGAAAATGAAAGCGTCTATTGGCAGCACAGAAGCATAAAGATATTTACCAATCGGTTTCTAAAAGAAATGTACAGTAGGTTGGTAATTATACGAACCTACTCTACGTTTAGCACTGTTTTTTTTTTTAATTTAAGTCGTTGCCTTTATTTTAAATTCTAAACAACACTAAATTGCACTGTTAAGTCCTGGAATTGTATGAGTAAACTGAATCATTAAAGCTTCTAAACACATAGCCAGTCGTATCGTCACACTGGAACAGGGATCGGCAAACTTTTGAGTCTGATGTTGATTTACAAAATTTAAAGCGCCACAAAAATTTTGCTTGCCAACAATAAATAGTACTTGCGTAAATAAAGTTTTTTGATAAAAAAAAAACTAGCTGCGTGTAGAACTTAAGAGCCCCAGCTTCACATCGAAAAAGCCGCATGTGGCTCGCGAGTCGCTGGTTGCCGACCCCTGCACTGGGACCAAACCATAAATTTATATAGTTGTTTTTTTTTATGGGAAAGGCGGCAAACGAGCAAGTGGTTCACCTGATGGTATGCCGGCCTTTAAGGGTATTTAGCAGATGGGAGGAAGATGAGAAGGAGCCTCCGGATACCTCATCAACGAATGAAACGCAGAAGCACAAGATGCCTCTACTTCACACCGGTATTCTGCGAGGCCGTGGCACCAACCTGGTCGAGCCGGCCCATTCGAGCAGAAGCAAAAGCCGCCGCTTGTTCTACCACGTGTTTAAACACTTAAAAAAATTATTGTTAACTTAGAGTTAAACTAATCATCGTTTTGTTATAATAAACGAAAGGGGCAAACGAGCAAACGGCACACGGCACACGGCCTTGTGGTAAGTGATTACCGATCACTAGAAGAGCTGCAGGTATGTTGCCGGCCTTTGAGTATATTTGAGGAGAGGGTATGGGTTGTCAGCTGCGCAGGAGATTTTATAGTGCCGCAACAGATGGCATCGCTGGTATTGATGGGGACCTTCCCATATCCGATGTCACGCTTATTCCGTAATATTGAAGTTAGGGCTGACCCTATTATCTGTTGTGTTTAACCCTCAGAGACAACACAACCAGTCCCGAAAATCAATAATTTAATGTACATGCACAAATATTAACATCGGCTTGGATTCGAATCCAGGACCCGTGGCACAGCAATCAGGTACGCTAGCTAACTGTATGGTGAATGTTTGAATCAGAGATCCTGTACCTGGTTAATACATCAACGTTTCGATCTTGAAGCGAAGATAGATGGCGCCAGTGTCTATCCGTCACAGCGAATACAAACCATCGCGGGGACTGTGTGGTCATTTGTCAGTCTTTTCAGTCCTGAGTACATAAAAAAAATCAGAGAAACCCATAATGCATAGTAAAGGAAAGGTACAAGTTTCGAAAGACTCTCATTAGCACGAGTCCTTCACATCGGGGATCGAACTCGAAACTAACCACTGCGCTATTGTGACAATAATGCTCAAGATAAATGAAGCTTCATCTCAGCTGATCTCTGTCTAAGTGCGACTCCTAGTAGTTTTTATCTCAACTCTCGTACGTACGCTGTAGCACCCATTGTAAAGGGTAATTTAAACTTCCATTTTAAAAGTTTCAAGAGTAGTTATTCGGAATATGTACGCATTAGTAATAGCACCGTTGTTGCTTTGATTATTAAGATCGCTTGCTTTAGTTTCATAGAGCGCGAGTGACGGGTTTGATCCCCGCTGCCGGCATCATTAAAATTGTTAATAATAATCTTATGTGCGGTATTTACCACGTGCGTGTCTGAAAAATAATTAAAAAATATATTATTTCGATGATATGTGAAGCCCACCAAATCCCGCGAGTCGGACCCTTCCCGGCACCCATAACCTTCTTTATAATTTAAAGAATAAACATTTTTGAATTTAGATCAATTTACGTCTCCAATTCCTGTGGATAAACTATTACACAAACATCCATCTTCGAGACCACTGAACCTAGTGAAAAATGGCTGACTCCATCATTGAAGCTTTAAAACGTTCTCCAAATGACATGTCGGTTTCGGAAATACTGAATTACTGCAGAAAATTAAAAAAACATTGTGCCCGTAATCTTTTTGCGCGGGATTCCTTTTTGAAAATGTATCGACCGTTTTTTTATCATATCTTTTGATATATATTTGTATTGGATAAACGTAATCACATCATATATATAAAAATAGCACGTTATGATTTTATCGAATAATGAAGTCACATGAAATTTTTGCGCAATGATTTGTAGCATAATCTTTGACTACTTGGTAGTTTAAAACATCCCGATAAAAGATGGCGGCCTCAAAACAGCTGACCTGTTCGGCCCACTTAGTACTTCTGTAATCGTTTTGTTCCCGATTTTACTTAATAATTTTGACATTGGCAAAAAGTTTCTTTTTAAGTAAATAATAAATAATTAATAAAGATTTATAGTTTTATGCATATAAAATTCGTGTTTTTCCGTCTCATGGACCGCCACGGACCGTTACTCCCGTCTGAAAAAAGATCAGAGTCACTCTCAAGTCGCACATAAAGAAGTCTTACTTCAAGATAATCTTCATCAACGGCCTGTAAACAATTAAATGTCACTTATTTGCAGCAATCGTCATGTCACGAATTCGCACTGTAAAGAAATTACTTGCAGGTACATAGAATTGTTTTTTTTTCGGAAAAAAGGGGCAAACGAGCAAGTGGCCCATCTAATCTGTATATAAATCTGCAACACCAGACGCAGCTGCAGGTGTGTTGCCGACGTTTAAGAATATTTCGGGAGGTGTGAAGTCGCAAGGGAAGTGGGCCTCCGGTTACCTCGCTAGCCGAACGAATTGCAGAAGCACAGGATGCGTCTACTTCACGCCGATCACCGCACATTCGAGCAGCAGCAATTTTGGCTCTACCGCGTATACGTGCACGACTGTTAGGATCCAAAAAAAAAAAGTCGAAATTAACATTTAATTCGACGGTCTATCTCCATTAAGCAACGTGCGACTTCGTGATTATAACACATATTGTGCTTAACGGTCCCATTAAAGCTCGTTTGTATTTACGCACAAATCTGGCAAATTGCGTAATTTGTGGCATAAAGAGGGGCTTAGTACTGTGTAGCCTAAATTAATATCTACTTAGCGTAATCACGTGTAGCTCTCGTGACTATGTTCAGTTGCGCAATCGATCCATAACTAAAGACTGTTTTTTTTATTGGATTATGGTGAAAAACTGGGTAACAGTCCAGCTATACGCGAAGGGAGTTGTGCGTATTTGCACTGCGCCGGGTGGAACGGAAACCTTAAGGGGGGAGGGGGGAGGGAGCGAAGGTCCTGACCCATCATCACCTCCACATAAGAACCCTACCACGCTTGGTTGTGAACAAACCCGCTCACTTGTCCCGCTGGATGATTCCTATCTTTTTTCATCACACTCGTGTGAATCTCCGACTTCAAAATCCTTACCTTAATCTGTTTAAATTAACCAGTCTCTACCGGGCGTCAGACCAATGTTTAACATTCTGCAATCATTTGTTTTTGTCACGTTCACACCGAGTTCAATCGAAGAAAGTTACAGAAGCTTTGTCAGATGAGGCTGAGGACTAAGATGGAACGCGTTCCATTCTCAAAGCCCGTAATTATACCGGCTCTCTGTACCTTTGCAACCGGAACACAACAGTTGATGTTTTATTATTTGAGTGGGAGAAATGGTTATGGGGGTGTCAAACTACCCAGACGTCTAACAGGCAGTGAAGATGTTAACCTAACAGTTAGTAAATTAATTATTCTGTACTACTCGGTACTAACTACCTTACAGAAATTTGTGATGTGATACAAGGAAAGCATTTTGGGAAATATATAAGTGACGGTTTTATTTGCCGTTACGTTACGAAAGTTCCTTTTGCTTACTCTGAATAGGATCATGCCAATAGGCAACGTCTCTGCCTATAAGGTGTGAATGCATAAATACGACTCAAGTTATTAACTTGCGGGCCTGCTGCTCGCGAGTCTCGATGTAGCTGTAAAGGCCACTAGGCCGACAGCAGATCTACCGCGGGGCGTTTTAGTCGGTCCGGCATCTTCAATGCTGATCCCGACATAACCAGTCACCGGAGACGGTGACGGGTAGGTGGCAGCTCCTTTCCCCCACGTTAAACTAAAAAAAAAACGACTAAGTAAAGAGTAAAGCCTGTAAACAAGTCGTCGAAAATTATTTTCTTTATTATTATATATTACACCGCCAAGCACATATTTATGTGCTTGTGTATGTATGTGTGTGTGTGTGTTTTGTGTGTGTGTGTGTGGGTGTGTGAGTATATGTAAATTTAATAACGTAACATCCTGTGTGTATGTACATGTAAAATTAAATCTTACATTATACATGAACGACAAAAAACTGATATAGATTACATAAACCTTATGTACATAAAGAGGATTAATGAAGATATTAAAATTAGTTGTTTATCAAGTACCTTTGTCGCAGTCCATCAAGATTAGTAAATAAATTGGCGTGTCTGCGAGATGAATGCACACCGCGAAAACAAAGAGAGCTCGCTAATACAAACCATGTAAAGAATTCTAGATTCTTGCATGATACAATTAAAGCATATTATCCTTTACCTAGTTATTTGGCCACAATACCGAGAGCACATGCTGAAATGAGGTGCGCTAATCCCCTTCATTAATCATTTCGCAGGAAGGCATGATGCAGCCCGTCGTTTAATCTGTACACACATCGCAGCAGCTAGCCACTTAAAATATCGGCGTTCAGATGCAATTTTAAGTTGTACTCGTATTTGGGTAAAGAGGACAATGCCGCCGAATATTCGCTGCGTGTGCTGATATCATTGTTCACGACTGTACACAACGATAGAGGAGCTTAAAGTGCACAATGCAGGCGGCTCTGTGCTCGAATGCATGCTTTGTATATCATCATGTAATCCGGTTAGAAAATCGGATTATTCGTTGCATGTATCGCGACCATTTTTGCTGGTGATCTAAACAAATATCACGAAACCAATTCAGTCGAGTATTGTTATGCTTTAAATGACATTTAATTTTATTCAAACTCTACTGACAGAGCTGACCGGTAGAGTCGGAATGGAAAGAAATAACGCAAGAGTCTCGCTTCAGTTTCATAGAGCACGATTGACCAGGGTGGATACCCTGGATAACCCAGGTCAGATAGTGAAACACTTAATCGACATTTCTTTTACATTTAATTTTAACGACTCTGTAAAATGTTACAACCAATATAATTGCTTTCATTGCATGTTACACGAATACAAATACACAGCAGAGTGTAAAATCTTCTAGCGCGTGATACAAGTATGAGTTTAAAGTAAAGTAAAGTAGCAGCCTGTAAGTGCCCACTGCTGGCAAAATACATCCTTCTCAAATATAAAGGTTTTGGAGCCGGGAAGGGCCCGCAACGCTGCTCCAGTGCGGATTAGTAGGCTGCATGCATCCACGAAATAAGATTTTTTATTATTTCTCAGACTTGCAGGTATTTCTCGTAAATGCGGCACTTAAAATTGCTATCCACTGTTTTAGTGGTGCCGGCATCGGGGATCGAACCCAGATAACTCGCGTTCTATGAAATTAAAGTAAGTACTCTAACTACTAGGCTACCATGGCTCTAATATATATGTATTAAAAGCATAAGGATCATTAACTATACAACAGTTATTCATAATAGATACATATGTTAGGAATATAAAGTGCTTGTTTTAATTTTCCAGCGTGGTATCGACGTAAGAATTTGCCACCCCTTTTATTCCCGAGGGTGTCGTAAGAAGGGAACTAAGGAAAAAGCGTTGAAAATCATAATGTCTTCCGACAGAAGGTACGATAACCATCTCGCAAAATACCAGACAGTAATTAAGCAGACCGATGACGGACAGCAGCGTCAAAAGTGCAACAAGGTACTGCGTTCTCCTATCCTCTTGGCGACCGTGGCGGTTCTGGCAAAACCTCATTATGGGAGAGGCTTTTGTCCTGCAGCGGACTATTAACAGGTTAAGGTATGGTAAGGTTTATATTATGTCGTGTACTAAATTATTTAAAGTGATAAATTAACCCGTTCTTATTAAATGAACAATGCCCGCGATCGTTTTGTATCAGAAATCGTAGTTGTCCGCTTAAACCATATTCCGGCGGTGGCAATTAGGTTGTGTAATTTAAATCTCATTCAAGCTTAAAGCCGCAGCGATGAAAAATTAGCAACGACTAAGTATTTCAAAGTTCTTAATTGCGATTTCAACGAGTTGTTTTACTTCGAAATTAAAATTCCGTGGCGTACTAAATAATGACTAATTGAAAATAAGTTATTCATTTGATAAATTATTTTGAAACAGCGATGTGAAGGAACTCTAGTAGTTTAAAAATTGATAATTACGAAATTATGTTTTTTTGATTCTATTTTCTGCATGTGATGATTCTTACCCTTTAATTTAAGAACGTTGTGGTAGAGTAAGGAATGCAGGAATGTATTTACAATTAGTGATATAACCTATCAAATCGAATCATTAATACATGGGCATTAGAAACGTTAATTTCACTTGGAAAACGTTACAAACGTTGAATTATGTTACAATTAAAATGTTGAGAAGCAGCTTAGGAGCATTTAGCTCATTGCTAATATAACCCTGTTTTATAAAGATACCAAAATTAGTCTTTAGCCTTAAAAATTTTGTTCTCATTTCGTTTAAGCAGACAATTCTTTCTTAATTAACTAATGCTCAAGCAGTTCTTTTTTTTTATTTTTTACTTATTTAAGTAAGAAGCTTTGTTACCAATATTACAGTACACGAAAAATGTTTAACTAAATTGAAAAAACAACCGAGTAATTAGATTTTTAATTGCCTTTTTAAATAAGGTAACATCTTTCCAACGGTTAACTTCACTGCTTAACTGTAATCAGTATTTGATGCTGCTATGCATTCGCTAACTGCTTTATTACAATTTAGCTGTTGCCCGTCGATCCAACGTGCCGAGATGTCATCTCAAATATTAATATATCTTAAGAGCCACTTACATTTGCACTGCTCGCTAGAATCCTTTAGATATACGGCACTCTGTATGATGTGTAGGTAATTGAACATTAACGGCGGTGTTAAATTCATAGCTTCGTCTAAGTACTACGATAAATTACATAATAATTTAATTGCATAAAAACGAACTATCACTCGCAAACATACAGATCTAAGACTGAGAATATATACAGAAAGATAAACAAGAAAATATACAGAGCCAAGACTGAGAATATATACAGAAAGATTAACAAGAAAATATACAGAGCCAAGACTGAGAATATATACAGAAAGACAAACAAGAAAATATACAGAGCCAAGACTGAGAATATATACAGAAAGATAAACAAGAAAATTTACAGATCCAAGACTGAGAGATCTGAAAAATCTGTGTTAGTGTGGTATAATTCCACGGCAGTGTCTTACTACTTGTCTTGTTTACTGTTGTCTAGTAGTGACTTTGTGTGACAGCGCTTGAAATATATTATTTGGGGTATTTCTATATTTACTCATCTGGTTGGGTTATATGTATAGATACATATAGATGCAAATAAATATCATAATAGAAATAATATTTAATAAATTATATATATAATAAAATTAAGAAGATAATTAAAACCCAACCAGATGAAAGCCCCCGGCAGGGGAGACCAGGCGGCCGAGGGTTAGGGACAAAGGGCAAGAAACCGGCGGACGATGCAAGCGGTATCAAGAAGCACCGCCTTCTGCATTTGAGCTCGAAGCGGTCCGTCACGGAGTCCCGGCCGCCTCAGATGTTCCGAGAGGCTGACTGGGATTAACCCATTCGTAGAGACGACGATCGGAATAATTTTGGGCATACTACCCCACATGTCGGTTACCTCGTGAGCCAGGTCCAGATATTTTGTGTAAAGTGGACTGAAAGGACTGAAATTTCTAGACCGGACCACCCCAGTATTGAGGTGGTGACAGGTAATTTACGTATTTTTTTTTATTCAATATAAAAAATTCACGTCTCTACGGCAGAACGTGACGGGTAGAGAGTCCCATCGTCGTGTTTTCTCCTGGAGATTGCAGTTAAATAAGAAGTTTATTAACCGCGCGCGCTCGTCAGTCACCGATACAATAATCCATTTCGCGCTCAGTTGGCAACACCAACTTGGCATTGGCAGTACACAGCCGTCGGAGCACGAGCATTGCCGCTATGATGTCGTAGATTATCTTATGTTTACTGCCTTTAAACAGACAGCCACCCAGACGGCTCGGTGGCGTAGTGGCTGAGCGATCAGCTGCGGCGCCGTGGGTCGCGGGTTTGATTCCCGTACGGGAATAGTATTTAGTCGTCTGGTAGTAGTCTGGATGTTTGTCCATGTGAAATTGATGTATGTAAACTGTCTCCGCGACACAGGAGATATTCCTACAGTAACGTTTGGAAGGTAACGTGCTCGAAAAAAAAATTTAAAAAAAATCTATTGCAGGACATAGGTCTCTGCCATGAGCACGATTTACCATAATCGCCAAGCTCGGAGAGGGGATAAGGGGGTAACGGAGTGCTCGTGTATCGCCAGCCTAAAACTAAATAGGATCATAAACAATTCCGTTTCACAAGTACACAGGAAAGAGATCAAGGAAAAGCAGTCGTCTAATGACTGGCGCGTCTCGAGAGACATTTTTCAATGCTTTTTATTTATGACTTTATTACCATAAACATTTCTCTGTCCTTTTTCGACAGGAGATTTATATTTCTACTTAGTGTAATTTCCTAAAGTTTTATACGTCATACAGCCACGTTGATGAAAACCAATCGATCAGGTTATCAGGATAGTACCAGGCGCTAATAGAATACCAGAGTAATTTCGTATGGGGATTAAACCTCAAGAGCAAAGTATACACTTGCGGAACTGAGATTTGGTCCTTCAGTGAAGGCCGTATAAGGAAGCTCAAAATTGCTCAACGGGCTATGGAAAGGGCTATGCTCGGTGTTTCTCTGCGCGATACAGTCTGCAACGATTATATCCAGGATAACCGACTTAACCGCAAGGATCAGCAGCTGAAGTGTCAGTGGGCTGGTCACATAGCTCGCAGAACTGACGACCGTTGGAGGGAAAAAATTCTCGAGTGACATCCACGTACAGTCACACGCAGTGTGGGACGCCCTGCCCTGTTTTGCGGGAAGTCGATGGATGCAGTTGGCTTAGGACCGAGCTTTGTGGCAATCTTTGGGGGAGGCCTATGTTTAGCAGTGGAGTTGTGATAGGCTAAAAACTGAACTGTAAACCTAATTAAAGATAAGCATATGGGTGATAATTAAACTTCATATTAATAACTCACAAAGATGGCATTATAACAGGATCCAAAGTTTGTTAGTGTTAATATAAATCTCAATCATTAATTCTATGCAGATTTAGATGTAAGTTGATTTATTCTTCTCTTGTATTTACAGCGTCGCGTTTACTTTTTGTTTTCTTACTTTAATAAACTGTATTTACCGCGCAACGAAATTCTGTACTGCATACTCGTCAAACCGGAATCGGTTTTGATCATTGTAATTTGATTTTACCGGGCGTGGTGGCGGCGTAAGGTAATATGTGCCCTTATCCCGTGAGAAGCTCATTTAAAATCGACTCTAAAGGACATGTCTGACAAATATTTTGGCCACTAACAAATGGCGCAATAAACTAGCAGACTGCAAGTAAGTGCCCACTGCTGGGAAAAGGCCTCATTCTCAAATATCTGAAAGGGGTTTTGGAGTCGTGGAGAAGGGTCTGCCACGTAGCTCCTGTTCGGGTATCTCGGGCTTTACATGTCCTCGAAATATTTTTTTTTAATTTCTCTCAGACATGGTAGAATTACTATTAACAGTTTTAGTGGTTTCGGAACTGGGTATCGAACCCAGGTCACTCGCGCTCTATGAAATTAATTTGAGCGCCCTCTCCACTACCCTAGTGGACCACGGCTCTGTGCCACACATACATTTTCAACAAAAATGTGTTACATCGTTCTCCTTTGTTGCAAACACGGAATTGTTGGGAAACATTTTTATGGCATACCGGATAAGGCCACCGAAAAAAAAAATATTTTATTCAATGTACCATGTTAACAAACCAAAAATCGTTAAAAAATAGTTTCTCAATTTATTCTGCAGCAACACCGCGCTCTGTGGCTCTTTCTTCGCATTTCCCTCTAGAGTACACGAAATGTTGGCTGCATATTTGCATAGCCCATTTCGGGGTTAAACACAGACTTCTCTTGTTACGTACGATTCTGTAAATCTTAGTAATTGAAATTTGGATAAAAGGAGCCTCACTAAATTTTTTTTTTTTAATTCCTTTGTTAGGTTGATTCATTTAAGCTAATTTTAATACCTACGTAACATCATCTTTCTGTGTTTGCGTGCGTGACTGTGTCTATAAACTTATAAGAACTAATGTTAACTTCACGTTCTTCAAAAGTATTGTATATCCCTTCCTGTATATATAACTTTGGAGTTAGGACACGTTAAGGGATAAAAGCTAGATATATATGATATACTTACAAAATCTCTTTGACCGATAAAGATTGTGATGAATGGGTACTTTACAATAATGAACTCACTAACTTTACTTACTTATTAACTACAAATCCTAACAAGTCATTGGGGTTATTGCCTAACAAACCGGGAAAATAAGGAAAAATGTATTTTATTATAGGATCAATCTTTCTAAAGAATTTTAGAAAAATACGTTGTATGTACATAATTTAAACGTATTAGCGTAAAGAAATGAAACAATATTATTGACATATACACACATATGTATATACATACATACATATATAAAAAATACAAATAAAACATGATTATCAAATTATATGTTAGCCTAAAGATATATTGTACGTGGTAGAGCTGCAGCGAATGGCCGGCTCGACCGCGCTGGTACCACGGCCTCGCAGAATACCGGCTTGAAGTAGAAGCAGCTTGTGTTTCTGCGTTTCGTTCGGTGAGTGAGGTAACCGGACGCCCACTTCCCCTCCTCATCCCCCTCCTCGTCCTCTTCCCTATCTCCGAAATACCCTTAGAGGCCGGCAACGCATTTGCAGCACCTCTGGTTGCAGAGGTACGTAATCATTTACCATCAGGTGAACCGCTGGCTCGTTTGCCGTCTTTCCTATAAAAAAAATATTAATGGTCGATGGAATCAACTAATGGACTGGAAAAGTCGAAAAGTATTTGTTTAGTAATGTTTTTAAATTCTGAAATAATTGTGTTGATTGAATATTTAGAATTCCAGACTAACTATATACAGAAAAATAAAATGCTTATTATAGAAGAATGTTATGTTGACTAGAGTTGTGCAGGACAAGCAATATACAGAATGCAAATTACGGTCATGGTATTCACGCCCAAAGTGAAATTCTTCCACCATTCATCGCGGTTCAGAATCAAACAGAACACGGTAGTGGAAAGAGGTCGTCACTCCATCTTGTGAGGGTCGACCCACACTGCGTTCGCCTGTACGTGGCTGCCACTCGGCCCATTGCCACTTGCTTGCTGATCCTTGCGACTATGTCGGTTACCCTAGTTCTGTTGGGGATATCATTATTGCAGACTCTATTGCACAGATAAACTCCGAGCATAGCCCTTTCCATAGGGTGCTGAGCAACTTTGAGCTTCCTCATACGGCCTGCAGTAAAGGACCATGTCTCAGTTTCATAAGCCATCACTGGCAACACGCACTGGTTCTATACTTTGCTCTTCAGGTTTTATGGTATACTCGACGAAGACATGACGTAGTTTCCCGAACACGTCCAAAAAGACGTCCAGCCGAGTTGGATAGACCTCTGGGTCGAAGTTGGACTTATCTAATCGTACAATTTGTCCCAAGTATACATACTCGTCTACAACTTCGAGCATATAGTTCCCAACAACAACCGGTATTGGTGTGTTGTTGGGACATGGACGTTAGACATGATGTTCGTCTTGTCCATGTTCATCTTAAGACTAACCTGTTGGGAGACACCATTGGTCATTGACCATAGTGCTAAGCTCCTCCAGCGATCCTGCCAAAAGAACTATGTCGTCGGCAAATCGAATGTGAGTGATGTATACAGTTCAGCTGTTTGAAAACATCATGTCAATATGTCAGATATCAATATAATTTTTTACGGGCAAGATAGATTGGACTAGCGCAAATTTGATAGAAAAAATGAGAAATTTCAAGTTTATCACAACTTTGCTTTATGGGATAGCACTATTTTAGAAACAGATGTAAGGTAATGTTTCCAAAAAAATGTTAAAGTTAGTAAAAAGTTATTTACTACCACTTATCTTTGAGTTTTATTCGGATTCACCTCGACTCCGAAAGACTTACAAAATTGAGAAATTACAGTAAGATTTCGATTTGTAGTAAGCAGGTTTCCAACGTTAGTTAGTGAAGAATTATGAAGATCGTCCGCGTACAGATGGTAAAGAGAACTTATTTGGGATCTTGTAAGTCGAATGAAAATTTCAAAAAAAAAGAAGTGCCAACAAGCCTTCTTGAAGTACGCCACCATCGAGAGAATTCCATGAGGAATAAGTGTCTTCAATACATATACGCTGTCGGTGCTCACACGAAACCAATGAATTGCAGTTGGAGATTAGTAAAAAAAAACGTACTGCTAGAAAATACACGATGTCGATGGCGTTTCTATAATCAACAAGTGGTGGAATAGTAAGTATCCGATACTCTATACCCACACGGGAGTCACCCGTGATTTTCAACAAAGCAGTGATCGTGCTAAGCCCAGGGCGAAATCCAAATTGAAAATGGTTCTAGAGATCGTTTCATTTAAGAAAATGAGTCAAGTTACTCTTGGACAACTTTGTAATTTTCTTTAATGTAGAATTAACATGTAGATGATTTGTAGTGTATTTCCATAATGTGGAAAAATTACCAGTATGTATAGAGTTTTTTCAATATTATTGTAATAATAATGATCAAGAGATCTAAATGTGGAAGAAATTAATCATATTTCTGCTAACAATATCACTGCCATATAATATCGTTGGAAGGCATAGCTATAAGAACCGCCCGTGCCCACGCCTGCTGTAAAGCACTCGAAACGTAGGGAATATGAAAACATAATTAAACGCGATAAAACCCGTAAATAACAGTTTAATTTCAAATGTGTAGTGTTCGGGTCAATACAAGAAATCATTATACAGCTATAAAGTTTATTCTTAACGTCACAACGTAACGTAAAACGTGATTTAGCATCATTATTTTAGGACTTTTTACATAATCGAAGCTTGATAAGAAGCGCTGGTTAAACTGATCCAGATTAAGATCATGAGATAAGGAGTTGTTATGCTGTTTGCCAACTTCTGTACAGTTCAGAAATATTCATACTCTTTTTGGATCCGGATCGTCTTTTAATCGGTTACTGTGTCACCGTTGTATGAAATATAGTAATAATTATTATAATGTATGTAATAATAAAATTATCTTATTTATTTTAATCAGAAATCTGTTATCAAATATATTTTTTTTAAACAATACTTGCAATGCTAAGTTTAACATTACTAATACTCCTGCTTACCCTCCAACCAACCATTACAGCCTGTATCTGGAACGGTTCACGACAATAGTCAAACATACGACGTCATGTTTTGCAGTCCGTACCCTAACCCATTAGACTATTGGCGCTTAAGTATACTGGAATTATAGCAACTTTTTCGCCAAATGCCAAGCTCATCTTTTTTTATGGGAAACAATCCAGAGTCTCACGGATAGTAAGTGATTAGTCCACGTACATCTGCAACATCAGAGGAACTGCAGGTGGATTGCCGGCCTTTAAAGATATTTGGGGATGGAGAAGGGAGAGATGCCCATGTTTTAAGTGGGTGACCCGATCGAGCCAGCTCTTTTGAGCAGCAACAAAAGCCGCCGATTGGCTCTACAACGTTCATCTGCATACAGTGCACCATGTTAGCTAACAATTCAGGTTATAATTACCGATCGATGGCTGTAGTGAACCCTTAGGGTACAAACCAGTGACGGAAAGCGGCTTTTATACGAAATTACTGGAGATTAAATGTTTTTATAATTTATAAAGAGGAAAACACTTAACACAACGTAACGTAACTAAGGATGAAAGAATTGTTCGCTGCCATATTCATCTCACGGGAAATTTGCAGCGCACGATCGGATATGTACACTATATGCCCGAGGAAAGTATGCTTTATACGTTTGACGTAGAGAAATGGAAAATTAATATTAGCAGTAAAGTCACGGTAGAATTTCATATTGAAAACTTTATGACCTCACGTTATTGCGTCATTGATCAAAATATTATTGAAATCGATCTCTTAAGTCCTATTATGTTTATGTCATGTAGATATCCTCTCCCCCCCCCCCCCCCATCAACCCTCCCATCGCCATAGTAAGTCTTGAGTGGTTTTTAAGGCAACTTCCGTCCGGGTAACGAACATTTTATGGAGCTCCTTGCATCAAAAGTGAGCTAAAGTTTTGGAGGATAATTTGACGCCTGATGCTTGGATCTTGAGTTGGCGCAGGAGGTGCTCCAGTATGAAGAATGGTGGCGAATTCCAGATCAGACCCTAGATAATGAGAGTCTCCCCAAAAGTTCTCTACCTGGTAGAGCCATTTTATGCTGCTCAATTAAACGCACGACCTCGCAGAATGCCGACGTAAAGTAGAGGCATCTTGATCTTCTGCGTTTCGTTCGGTTTGTGAGGTAGCCGGAGGCCCACCCCCAATTCCCCCCTCCTCCCTCCCGTCATCTCCTCTGGTGCGGCAGATGTACCTGGGTGACGGTAGACAGTTACCAACAGTTGAGGTGTTTGCTCGTTTAGCCCCTTTAGCAAAAAAAGAAAAAGAAAGTGTTACCTTAGTACATCACCATCGTGTCTGTACACTCACTCACACATGAGAGCGTTCTCGCGATTCGGGAGGAACTTATCGTCATCAACATTAAAAATTGCAACAAAGAATTTTAAGCGTTGGTGGATTTACTTTAACGACTGTTGCCACATGCGTCGTGCAGTTCGGGTCGGTAAAGTACTTGTATGAATTATGTTTTTATTTTTGTTTTTTATCCTACAAACTATGCAATGTCTTTTTTTTTTATAGAAAAGACGGCAAACGAGCAAGCGGTTCATCTGATGGTAAGTGATTATCGTCGCCCACATACATCTGCAACACCATAGATGCTTCAGGTGCGTTGCCGGTCTTTAAGGATATTTGGGAGATGAGAGGGTAGATGAGGGGAATAGGGAGGGGGAGTGGGCCTCCGGTTACCTCATTCACCGATCGAAACGCAGAAGCACAAGATGCCTCTGCTTCACGCCGGTATTCTGTGAGGTACCAACCCGATCGAGCCGACCCATTCGAGCAGCAGTAAAAGCCGCCGCTTGGGTCTACCACGCTTCGATTGTCTTAAGTTGTCTATGACATGTTAAGTTTCTTTTTTGTTTTATTTTATACCTGCATTAGAGAACTACGCCACTTGGCACTGTTAATACGAAGGAGAAGACCACCGCTGCGATCTCACGACAGAGGTTATTAGCTATCTGTTTCCGGTACCCAAAAAAAATATAACATTACATATGCTTCGAAACAAATTCCATAATAATCTTTTATTATGGAATCCGGTTTCGTCGGAATAAGAAAATCAAACTAATTTTCCGCCTCCAAGTTTATATTTAACTTGAGCAAGTAACTAACTACTTAGCTTTTAAACTCTCAACTCAGCCGCGATGATGAACTTTAGCTGCAACATAGCTTTCTTAAGTTTTCATTTGCGGTAACTGCTTATAGTTTTATAACAAAATTTAAGCAAAAAGTTTTTCTCTTTTATGGACGCCTTAAAGTCACTCTTAACATATGCGGTCATGAGGCGGCTGCTGGAGATAATCTCGCTACGAAAAAATGCAAAATAAAAATATATGACGACGCCTTGCCTTGGCTTAACAGCCTGTAAATAATATATTGCAGGACGCAAGCAAGTGGTTCGGCAATCGTATGACTTAGTAATTAGCGTACATGTAGTCCAGCGAGACAAGTTATTGAAAGTTATTGGTTTTCGGGTGTGCATCTGAATCTTTCTTCAATCTTATCGCATATGTGTTACAGCGATATGTGCCATAAGATGAGAGTATGCCTGTTTTAGCGTGTTGGATATATGTCTCCTGCAATGTTGCCAACTGCCGTTAGTACTCGGACGTTGTTGCCGCGGTTTAAATCGGCCAGGAGTATATCAAACATATAAAAACACTTGCCTATCTCAACCGTAAGGTTAAGCAAAGATTTACAGATTTCCATTAAGAATAAATCAGCGCAGCCAGCAGGCCTACCGTCATTCGCTTCCCAAGGAAATACTAAGTAACGAGTGGCGACACGGTTTTGCTTTCCACGTGCACGGGACATGCACGGGAAGAAAGGGGGTTGAAGATTCTTAAGCCTCCGCCGATTTTACATCTGCTTTATCCATAAAAGTCATGCTGGGATTTAAACCTAGGTCACTCGCGTACTATATGATTAAAATGCATTCCTTCGCCTAGCTGTGTGGTATCGGCGTAAGAAATGTGCGATATTTTCCCGTGGGTGTCGTTAAACTAAAGGAAAAGCCATGAAAATCGCAAAAGCTACCGACAAATTGCGAGGTGACCGTCTCGAAAATTACAAGACCAAGATTAAGCAGAACGATGTCCTGGCCGTTTGGTCAAGGTGCAATAATCAGCAACTTCCTTTCTTTAGGTGGGTGTCGTAAATGCCGACTAAGAAAAACCTTAAAAATCTCAAAAGGGACTGTCAGATTATAGAATTCATCATCATCATCATCATCATTTCAGCCTTCTACAATTCCACTGCTGAACATAGGCGTCCCCCAAAGATTGCCATAAAGCTCGGTCCTGAGCCACATGCATCCATCGACTTCCCGCAACACTGCGTAGGTCGTCACTCCATCTTGTGGGGGGTCGTCCCCCAACTATGGCTATGGCCAGGACTAGCGAGGCCGCCGGGGACTGGGGGCCATTGCTTTCTTTTTCCTCTCATCATAGGGGGGGGGGGGGGCACCACCCATAGGATGGCAGGGATGGCAGATTCTCTTGTACCGCTACCATACGATAATATCGTACAGATGTTAGACGTTTTACCATTTGTTGCCTTTACAACACCCATGGTCAGACAGGGTTGGCGCTATTCTTTACTTCCGACAGCCACACGAAACGGTCTTGTGACTGACTAAATCACTACATTTATGACAATGATTTCAATGATTTATTCAAATAGCCTAACTAAAGTGAGCGTCCTGATACTCGTATTTGAGAAGGAGGCCTTTGCCCAGCAGTGGGCACTTAAAGGCTGCTACTTTACTACTTATATGGCCAAGGAATAGACCGTAGAATAAGAGGTTTAAGTTAATGTTGTACAGTCGTATCCACCTTGTATTAAAAATTTTCTTTGTTTGCGATTTGAAACCTCGGCTACTGAGAACCCATAAAAGTCGTTCATGTATGAATTTGTGTTGGACATGCATGTGTGTTGGATACTGTGTGTAAATGTGCTGAGTGTCTGAGCGTGCATAAGTGGTATGCATTAACTTGCATTCTTGTGTGCGTAGGAGAGCGCGCGTTAATTTCATTTCCTAAAAAAAAAACTAATGCATAGGCTTAAAGTAAATTATAATTATGAAGATATTTTACATAGACGGAAGAAGCGAACGGCATTAAACCGACACCTTCGTCGAGTAACTCAACACGGTCGCATGGTGTTCATTACCAATTACCGACGGAGATCTGCGATTACCTCTTGTATATTGAACACAGCGATCTACTGAGCTAACGTTCACTTGTTACGGTTATTAAATATAGATTTTAAATGTTTCAACATCTATAATGATTTCTTGTATCATTTTAAATGTTTCATTATGCGACAGACATCGCGTAATCCTTATCAGGGTAGGTACCAATACTACCAATTGACTAAGGACAGAGTTATTGTATTCCTCAGTCTTCCCGTGACCACGGTTGCTGTAAAGCACCCGAAACTTAGGGAAAACAAACCTAATCGCTATAAAATCCATAAACAATATATCATCATTTCAATCCACTATCTTCTTTATAAGCCCTTAAGAATTTGCCAGAATTGCCTCTAAATAAATATTTATCTAATAGCCACCCGTAAATATTTACAATAAATTTAAGTTAAAAATCAATGAAAATTGTTTTGTGATTTTTCCATCAAGGAATTTGGTCTACTTTCATACTACCTCAGCCTAGTTTCATCCAATACTGAACATAGTCGTATCCACGAAAGTGCCGGTAGTCAAAAGCCTGTATATTATATTTCTTGAAAGGTGTACTATGGACTATGGGCAAATCATCGGTCACTACGCTAGGCAAGCGGGTAAGCCCAGTGCCGTATGCGCTCCCCATCGTCATTTGGGTTGGGCAAATTTAGATGGATATGCCCCTATCGTCCGTTAGCCAGAGTATTGTTTGTTGGCTAGCTGTGTACTGTGAAGTTGGCATTTGATTTTTACTTCATAAGCTCAAAATATCCATAAATAAAAATGATTAAAGAAACTAACATAGTAACACTTTCGTGCTCATGCTACAAACCATGCGCCTCGGCACCTGCTTACAACGTCTACGTGAAACGCAATTCTCAGGTTTTTTCAGTAAATGAAATGAAACAATCTAATTTTTTTCGTTCATCGATTGTATGAAAATTTGAAACTTTATTTTAAATAACTCTTCGTTCTCTACTACGTTCGGAAGAGAACTAACACTAAATATGTGATTCGTATTCTATGATCTGAGACGGAAGCACAATCCTGGGCTGTTACGAACTTACAAATTCTCGGCATGCGGCCGCAAACGCTGCAAACACGTTGGGAGTTCTCGATTTTCTGTATTTTATAGTTTGCGAGAGAGTCTACTCAAATACACATCACTACGTGCAATCGCGTACCGGAACATTATTTGAAAACTCAAAAATAGTACCACTGGTAGACTTTAAGTAACCGGAAATTTTGATTATTTTTATATATGCCTTCAGCTCTACTCACTTCTAATTTCTATTTAAGTTTCAATATTTAAGACGGCTATAGTAGTTTTGTGCTGGCTTCGGAAACTACAGTTTTTCATTGACTACTAGAGTGATTGACAAATTTTCAAATTCTGATGCCATAGACAATTCTTGTCAACTATAGATACTTCACGACGGTATTCTGCGAGGCCCTGGTACTACCTCGGTCGTGACCATTCGGACTGCAGCAAAAGCCTGTCTCTATCACGTAAGATAATATTGTCTGAGAACTAAAGTGTTGCTCAAGATATACGTGAAAATTATGTTCATATTACTCCTCACGTAGCTACACATGATGAATTAATGACCTCTATATTTCTAAGTAATTTCGCATTGAGCCGAACATTAATCTGAACTATCGACAGTGGGTATCGTTAACGAACGTCTAATGTCCGTTATAGCGTAAATAGCGGCTCAACATATTGGCTGCTGACCACTTCGGACGTTTGAGAATGTGTCCCATTTGCTGTAATTACATATTCAGAGCTATGGCTCGTGGTAAGTCCGGCGCTTAAATATAACTTGCATTATTAATGTATGCAAATGGCATGCGAATGGTACATGGCGATGCGAAGAAGAAGGAGAAGAAGCGGTTTTCTAAGGTAATAAGGGAAAATATCTTTTTCTCTACATACTCGTGGTACTTTTTTTTAAGGGAAAGGCGGCAATCGAGCTAGGTGTTCACCTGGTGGCAAGTGATTCTGGTGTGACTGCCACACCAGAGATGCAGCAGGTGCGTTGCCGCCCTTTAATATAATGACAGGGAGGATGAGGAGAGGTATAGGAAGAAGGAGTGGGCCTCGGGTTACCTCAATTGCTGAACGAAACGCGAGTATTCTGTGAGGCTAGGGTACCAAACCGCTGGAGCCGGCCCATTTCAGCAGCAGCAAAAGCCGCCGCTTGGCTCTACCACGTTTCTGATTTATGATGCTCTTTCGTGCAAATAATGTAACAAGACCCCCGATCAAAAGAATTAACACGTAGTCCTTCATTTGCTTCCTCATCAGCAACCTTTAAATAGTCCACTTCTGAACAAAGATGTCAGGATGCTGCACTTCACAGGCCGGGATAATTTAGTTTTATCATTTATCAGGGATCAAAAGATTTTTCAGGCATTAAGTCCCCAATCACAATATATGAAATAAAGCTAAGAAATAAAGTCTCTTTTCTTTCCATTACTTAATAATATTATATACAAATATTAAAATCCGATTGGTTTATAAGATCAACAGTATTACCAAAAATGTTATATTATATTTGAAGACTAAACTTCAAAGATTCTCCTGTGGTTCCTTTTGTTTTCGTTGTTAGGTTTCTGATGTCTTTTTTATTTGTTATACGATGTACATATTAACCTAAATCTGTATTATTAGATACATATGTATATACAATATTTGGATAAAAATATAGAATTTTTTCCAAAAATAATTATTTTTTGAAAAAGTTCATGTAGTTTAAATACGCTTTAGTTTAACTTTTATTCCCCGTCACACCAGGCTTTTATCTTTGCTACAATATCTATGTAGAGAGGTATCTTACAATCAAAATGTGCTCGGCTCTGTTGTGGTAACGAACCCCTCACCCTCACTCTATACTGTAGGACACTCATAGTGGTGCGTCGCTGCCGGCATTGCCAGTGGCCTGCAGATCAGCTACATGGTGATGCAGCCAGGAGGTCTTGCTGGGTGGTGTTGCCACTGCTGCGTTGTCAACCCTGGCCTCTCAGGCGGTACGCGACTGTACTGTATGCGTACGCGTAGACATGCCAATAGGATCTCCAGAAGCCCAAGAGGTTGAGGGAAAAAGAAAGAAATCTAGTCGGGGATGACGTGTAGTAAGGTTTAAATAGTCGGACAGTTTAGCTAATTGCATGTAAGAAAGAGTAAGAAAGAGGAATGAACGGGCAATTTGACTTCCTATATACTGACGACCACAGACTAGCGTAGTTTGAGCGTGCATTCTATAGATTATAAATTTGGAACGTATTTTACAGGCGTGCCCTAACAAGTATTTAATAGCTATAAATTAGGGACAGGACCGAGCTTCGTGGCAATCTGTGGGGGAGGCCTATGTTCAGCAGTGGACTTCTGATAGGCTGTAATGATGATGATGATGATGAATTAGGGATATCACAAAGTTTTATTATTTTATTTATAATTTTGATTACAATTTAATTAAATGTTACTAAGTTTAGCGTACAACGCTGCAACTCAGTGTTTACCTTACCGTCCCCGATGTAACGTTTACGCGAAAAGGCCAGAGCTCAGACTCGAAAACCGATCATCAGCGTGTTGCACAAATAACCGATTCTCTCTGTCAATCGGTCCCACTTATCTAGCCGTACCGCGCGCTCGAACAAAACGTAACCAGCAAAGGTTTAACTAAGAGCGTATCCTATTCTAACGGATATTTTGCCGCAAACAATTCGAGCCCGGAGAGAAGCGGCGAGGTAATCTATTGGCCGCGCGGGAAATCAGCCGCGCGTGACCGACTCCCCGAACGTTCCGTAATGAAGGTGTTCCTACTTTCATGGACGTCCGATATGGGCTCGAAATTTGAATAGATTTTCAACTTCAGCTACTTGTATGCAAATTTAGTTGACGTCATTGTTTACGTTAGTTCGGAATTTTTAGTGTTCTTTATATGTGTTTTTTTTATACTTCACCCCGACTGCGTGACCATGTGGTAAGAGCTGCTGCTGAGCACATGGCTCTATGTTGACGGAGAGTAGAGAAAATAGAGTATTGGTTTTCGTGTTCTTTTTATATTGCACGGCATCCAGCGCCTTTGTTACTGCATCAGAGGAAGACCAAGAAGACAGAGAAGGTAGAGACGACGTACAAACATTTCTCGTCAATTAAAAAGAGAGCTAAACTTACTTTAACGTTACATTTCCGAATAACGGACACATTACTTCAACAAAATATACAAAATACTCATTAACATAAATGTGCAAAGTGAAGTTATGAATTCTAATATGTTAGAAATATTCCTTTGTGAAAAGCGTTGAGGAAATAACTTTTGATTGTCTAAGGAAACAGGCGAACTTTTTCTATTTCCTGGACTTTATTCAGCCAACTCCTTGCCAACTTCACGGGAATGTTGTTTAAATATGAAAGTTGTATTCAAACAAGGAATTATAACATGCGAAAATTAACTGTTCAACCGACTTCGAAAACAGTGGTTATCAATTCTGCTGTATTTTTATGTACGTTACGCGATATCTTCACCGATTGCGAACCGATTTTGACGATTATTCTTTTATTTATGCGTCTGTCCTTTAAGGGCCATTCCATATAAATTTAAAGAGCTACCCCAAAGGAAAGTGAAATAGGGATGAAGATAGTAGTTCACTGAAACTTTCTTTCAAATTCACTCGTAATAAACGCATACATAGCAATTGCAACGATAGTAGTGGCTATGGAATCGATCTCAGAAACAGGAGATTCGAATTTGATGTCTTATTTACAAATTTTATCATTGTTTTAATAACTAAGACGGCGACAGGCTCACCACCTGTCACATTGTTCAAAATAAACTCTGATCGAAAAGTCCGTCGATGTCGAAACGTCTGACCATCCCAGAATTGGGTAGACGGTCGTGAGATAATTCTTTTTTGCGAACAAGTTTAAGACGATCATCCATACACAATAAGATGTAGCGTGTTGGGGGGAGTCGATAGATGCAGGTGGTACAGTGCCGTGATTGGTGACACTCTTTGTGGGGCAATTTCGTAAGTTCACTGTCTAACAAGCCAAGGCCTCGGTCCCGTAATGATGATATTGATTATGAGATATAAGAAACATTGAGCCTCACTATTAAAATTGTACCTTCACCATATGATTTTGCGAAGGTGAAAATACTTTAGATAGTTAATAGAGTCAGGCTTTACTTCGCGGGAATCCATTATCTGAGATAGGAATATGAGCTTAACTCGGTAGGAACCGCGTGCAAAAATAAAATGAGCTGGCTAAACGTGTTTTAACCTAGTTCATAACAGACTATAATCATTCTGACGTGGCTTTAGTTTCTGCTGGAATGGGTCGGCTCGACCTCGAACTCACAGAGTACCTGCGAAGTAGAGTAATCTTGTGCTTCTACGTTTCTATCGGTGTGTGGGGTAACCGTAGGCCCTCTCCCTCTTCCCGTCCCTCCTCATTATCACTGCCATTTTTCACGCCGGTATTCTGCGAGGCCGCGGTACCAATCCGGTCGAGCTGCCCCATTCGAGCAGCAGCTAAAGCCGCCGCTTGGCTCTACCACGGGAGAGACTACGTTGACCAAGACCATGCCAAAACGAATCCGTTATTTTTGCCTACCCCGATGGTGATAGCCATGCGTTATATACTATAGTGCTCTATGATATTACATATTATTGGTACTATTAATCATGTCTAGTAATATAATGAAATAAATGAATAAATAAACGTTTTTTCTTCTTATTAATCAACTTGCCCATAGTCCACTCCTGGACATTGACCGGCACGGGACGACTTAACATTATCGTTATGCTTGAGAAGCTTGTTATCAAACGCAATATTAAACGATAGAGTATATGGAGTGTGCTTATATAGAGTATATTTTATCTCTATAAAATTTAATTAATGTAAGCTAACTTAGTTATTTTTATTACACAGTTTGTTTATAAAAAGAAAACTGCTTACAACGACATATGTCAACTTTATCACATTACGCTCCCCGTTAAGAACATCATACGTACCAGTCAGTCTAGCAAGCGTATCTGTCCATTAGCCGAAGATATGTGGAGTCTGTAACATAAATATCTCTTTAAGATGACATCTTGCTAGACAGTGAGCTAAGTACCTACAACGGGAAATACAAAGAACAGTGTAAAATAATTATTGCAATACAATTGATGTACTCAACTTATAATACAATTTTGATTTTTGTAACCACTATTATTAAGAAAGAAAATATTTTTATTGTTACTACTAATTATAATTAGAAAAGCAAAAAAAATATGCTGTTAAAATAAAGCAGAAAGCAAAAAAAAAATTAACTCGACTAGTATTTAAGGTGTTACAACACTCTATGAACTAATCTGGATTTCTACTTAAAGTAACTTTAGTAAAATAAACTGAAAATCCGCGGTAGAATTAAGCGGCGGCTCTAATTCCTGTACCTATTACCCGGAGATAGGCCTTGCCGGTATTCTCCCGGCCATAAGTAGAGGCATGTCGTGCATCAGCGTTTCTTTCGGAGAGTAAGATGACCGGAGGCTTGTTGCTTCCCCCCCCCTCATACTATTTTCCGACCTCCTAATATCCTTATAGGCCGGCAACGCACCTGCAGCTCCTCTCGTGTTACAGATGTACGCGGGTGTCGGTAATCACTAAACATCAGCTGAGCCGGTGGTTTGTTTGGAGTCTTTTCTATAAAGAAAACCCTGTTGCTCACCATATTTAATACGTTGAAAAACTAGGATCAATAAGCCATCTCGATTGTACTAGTGCATTCAATACAACATAATCCCATCCTTACGGTTCAGCTGACATTGATCTCTCACGCGTCACATCCATTAACCTTATGTCAATTGTTTATATAATGTTAGAGCCATAGTTGGCATTAATTCCATGGATGATTTAGCCGCATCTAGCATAACGGTTCAGATCCCCATCACTACTGTCTACACATAGCTGACAGATTGAATGGAATTAAAAAAAATATTGGAAACGCCGTACTCCCATGATTCCCATTACTGTCGTATGCGATGGGGAGCACTAGATGGCGTTGTAATAGCGCCTCGTAAAGTAAATAGGATAATGGAAGAGACGAAGAAGCATTGCCGTAAACTTTGCCGTGTGTAACACATGATACGCGTACATGATCAGCGTATCAGAAGCTAAGGAAGGGACACGAATACCGATATATCAATGGGTCCATTGGGAATCAAACTCAGGTTAAACTGTCATGTAAGTTGATCACAGTGCCGCGCTCATCGACTCGTTTATTTATATCGAATACGATAAATACAGTTTATTTTTAAAAAGTGGGAAAAGTTTAACATCGACGTCGTAAGTTCTTGTATATTCAAAAGCTACTCAGTAATTCGTGAAGGAATAAGACAGCAGTTGCACATCCGGTATACAGCTCGCATGCTATGCAACCTGCATCGGACGGACGTGTCTAGAATATTCGAATTACACGATACAAGTTGACAATGGTTGTAAATGTGTATCCAGTCTTCAAGTATTTATAACCAAGATTCCTCTGTGTACACGATGAACGCCGTATATTCTAAAAATGTATTTTTAATAAGAGTTTCATAAATTATAAGCAAATCGTCGCCCTTTGCTGATGCTCCATCTTGCAGAAGCCTATGTCCAACAATAGATTATTAACAGATACTCCAGTAAAAACGATAATGGATACCAGATACGCAGTACCAGATACCTTGCATCAACAAGGTATCTGCATCTTTAAAAACCCATCATCGTGCCGTGTATTTTTTAGTGTAGTTAGACACCGTGAGATTTTCAAAGCTTTTAATTTTTCTTACGACATCCGCGGAGGTTGACAATCTTAGTGATCGCTTTCATTTCTTAGTACGCGAGCGCCCTGGGTTCTAATCTGGTACCGGGATCACTAAAATTTTTAATTGAAATTTTAAGTATCAAAACCACATGCGAGTGAAGGAAAACATCACGTGGAAACCTGCACGCCTGATCAATTACTAAGGGAACTAGACCATCGGGAACACCCTCTTTGGCTCCTGAAGTCTCAATCTTTTAATCTCAAAAATATTAAATAGAAGCTTTTTCCTTGCAGTGAGACATTAACGCTTTATCGACTACTTCAGTATGTTTTTTATTGTTCTACAGTGGTATGCCAAGGCCAAAGTAACATAAACTAAAATACAAGTGAATTTGAACAATGTTAGATTATACTACCGACTTCAACACCTGTAATCCCACCTATAGGGGCGGAATGTTCTCTTTAAATTTATTGGCGAAGATATCGCGTAACATACTCCTACATACAAAAGAAAATACATCCGAATCAATAACCTCCTTTTTCCTAATCTTTTGAAGTCGGTTGAAAATTTTACTAAATTCAATTCAACACACGTTATGCAGTTACACGCCGCTATCGCATTAATTCACTCGATGCGAGATTATCTTCTCGTTCCAGTTCAGCCGGCATCGATCTCTCACACGTCACAGCTTCCGTATGTTAACCGAAATAACATTCCTTCATAACTATAAATTAATTTGGTGAATGTTGTGTTGATAACTTTAATTATTAAAGTAATATTGTATTTCGTTGATACAGATTACAGATTTAGAGCGCCAATACTGCGAAACATGACGTCGCAGGTTCGAGCCCACCATTCGACTATTGTCGTGAACTACTCCAAATACAAGCTCTAATGCGTAGTTGGAGGGTTAACAGGAATATTAGTAATGTTAGTTAAATAGCATTGCTAGTATTCTTTTTTAAAACAAAAATAAAGATTAAAAAAACAGAAAAAACAGATGTTAGAAAAAAATACTTTGCACAATTGCGCATGCAAAATCAATAAAATAGCAAATATTACCTAGTTCGAGGAGAAGAAGTACACCACTCTCCTTTCGACAAGTCAAATCATTTATTTTTCGATATAAGAAACATAAATTTCACTTGACAATTATCACTTATTTAAATCGACCACCTTAATTCTATTTTTAATCTCAATTTAAATAAAAAAATAAAAAAAATTAATAGTACAATGGTACAAAGTTTTTTAGAAACAACAAGGAAGCGCTGAACTCATTCCCAGGTTATTACATCTCTGTATTCCTTTTATAAACTCTTTGTTTAATAAATTTTGCAAATGCATTCACTTATTCTTTCACACCCTGCACCTTTACCATAACAATCACCCACACAAGCTATACACGTGTATAGTGCACATATTTGTTCTCTTCTTCACTTGGAACTAGGCCGGAATATGCAATTTTATTGTTTTTGCATACGGAACTGTGCAATGTAATTTTTTGTAACATCTTTAAAATAATGAATCTCAGTGTAACGCCTGATTCTATTTACTTAATAATACTTTTTCTATTTATTCTATTTACTTAATATACGTTAACATAGTACAATATTTAGGAAGGCTTACCTATTTACCAGCAACTGGAGCATTTAGGAGCTTAACGGCACTTAGATGCGGTACAACTTGTGCACGGTCAAGTGTAGAGTTCCAGCGTTAACTCCTAAATCAATACTAGACGTAAGATAGTAATAATACTCGGCGGTGAGGGAAATGAGAGGAAACTGAGTCAGACAGACTCAGTTTCTGTTTGTCTGTCTACCTGTCTGATAAACTATTTTTTTTTTCTCGAAAACATGTGAAATCTTTCTAGCTTCAAAAACCATCGCAAACCATTTGTGAGGTGACATTTGCGGGATTTGCATAGTTGTAGGATATTTACGGTCGGCTACTTTATCGTAAAGATTTTGTCACATTCTTAGTCGTGAGAATAATATATATTCTTCGGTAATACACAATTTAGCGTCACAAGTTTCCAACAGAGAATATCCCAATATAAAGTCTGTTTGTTGCTTAAGACCAACAGCATATTTCAAAGGCGACTCAGCGGGTATTTGTAAAGAGTAATCCACCCGCAGCGGTTTGCTGCAGTGGCTGCAGTAACTGCAGTAGATGCAGTAGTAGCGTCGATATTATGCTGCAAGCCACGAAGTTATCTTATCTTGCTCCTCTGTAATATGAAATATTGCCCTTGCAGACTACATTTTTGAAATTAGAGCGATCCATGAAATGTTACTTTCTACTCGGAACTATCACTAAAATTGTTAATAGCAATTTTAAGTGCTGTATACGTGCTCGGTGGTGAAGGAAACTTCAAGAGGCAACCTGCATATCTGAGAAATAATAATAAAAAAAAAATTTGAGGATATGTGAAGCCCGTCACGGTGCACCGTGACGGGCAATTCCCGGCGCCTGAACCCTCTCGGATATTTGAGGAGACCTTTGCCCAGCAGTGGGCACTTACAGGAGGTTACTGTGACACATTTCCGTAATTGGATGTTTAATTAAACCATTCAAAATTAATTGCGTTATTTACTATGTTCATCAATCTTTTCATTTTAAATGGATGTGTTATCTTGAACTCTCAACTTGTTTATAGCTTATTAAAATCTCATTGTTTCCAAGACTAAAAAGCCGTGGTAGCTCAGGGGGTTATGGTGCTGGCTTTTAGTGACCAGGGTTCGATTCCCGCTATCAATAAAAATGTTCATTGAAGTTTTTAGTGCTGAATTTGCTTCGCGCTTGACGGTCACAAAACGTCCCCGTGTAAACCTGTTCGTCTGATAAACAATAAAAAATTAATTCGAAAGTTCGAAAAGATCCGCCTCGATGCCCAGTGTGACCTGCATCGTGGCGGATCTTTCGAAGCTACAAAAGTCCTCTCAAAAACTGAGGACTGCACGCTAGAAAAATGATGAACATCGGTGACATACAAATATTTTTTTTTCTTTTTTTCTCCCTTCGGTACTAGTACTCTTCGGTAGGCACTACTCCCTAGTGTGGATTACACTTCCGTAATATTAATATCAATTTCCTTCAACAATGGTTTGCCCGGAAGTGATCGCTGTTTCGCGACAAGGCCATATATATATATATATATAATATATGTACAAATGGTAGTCAGTATTATTTTATGAATAAGAAATTTGTTTGTGTGCGCGGTAAAATACAAAATGGAAGCCTAGTAGATCAGGGCGCTCGCTTTAATTTCAGCGTACGCGAAAGACCTGGGTTCGGATTCCGGTGCCTACATCACTAAAATTGATAATAGTACTGAATTTACCACCTAGGTCAAACATCGTGGTTTCTTCACGATGTTTGACCGCATGTTTGAAAGCAACGAGGCGGACCTTTCCTGGCTACAATCATTCTTATAAAAATTTGAGAGGAGGCCTTTACCCAGCATTGGGCATTTACAGGCTGCTATTTTCACAATAAAGATTATAAATAAATACTCTTCTCTCTGACAGATAGAATATTGGGGATGACGAGCTCGGTCACAGTTCACGACCGGATATTGCCATGAGATAACTAGGCTTTTCCCTTAATCGCGTCTTGCTACAGCCACGGGAAGAAATGGCAGACTTTGACACCGCTTCCACAGGGTAAATGTTTGTAGAATGTATATATATATATACATATAGTAATTTAGTTATATAGTTTGTATGTTTGAACACGTTAATGTTGTGAACTACCTTTGCGATTTGAAAAACTATTTTTGTGTTAGATAGCCTCTTTATTCGGGAAGATTATACGCTATACAACATCACACTAAAGGCTTAGTGGTAACGGTACCTAACTGTTGAGCCCTGTGTCCTGGCTTCGAATCCCAGACAAAGTCAATATTTGTGCAAAAACACAATTTATTGGTCCGGTTGTGTTGTGTACGTCCCGTGTCTCTGACACTGCATATGACCCTTCCTCCGATCTTGTCGCATATGCGTTACATCGGATGGGGAAGAAGACGAGTGAGTGCATCTGTGTTTACGCGTAACATACTCAATGTTTACGGCACTATAATATCCCCTGCGCAGTTGACTACTGCCGAATGTATTCGGAAGTCGTCGCCGTGGTCAGATCGGCCAGGAGGATATCATCATCATAGTCATCGATATCACGCTACGACCGACAGGAGCGTAGCAGTAACAATAAACCATGGTCGTGTACTCATAATGTGTATGAAACAGGCATGTATAATAAAACGCGAGTGAAACCGAAGAGCGTAGCTAGTTAGTAATAATTCAAATTGAGAATAAAAATCTGAGGAGGCGTAAGAAGGTGTAAATTATATTTTAATTTTATAAATGGAACGTTCATAGATACAGCCACGCAATGATAGGGTAGATCTCCTTTGGGGCAATTTACACTGTAATTGCTTATAAACCGCTTACAAGATGTATGTGCGCTCGGACCCGATTTACTAAGTTTTAATCGTTCAAACTTGCCACAACCATGTTCGACTAAACCCACTGCTACAGTGCCCAGCTCTCATTCAATTTCTCGAAAGTAGTTTAAGCCGGATCCAACACCCCCATTCACCCCTTTATCAATTCAAAGGGACGGGAACAAGTGTAGATTTGATTGTAACAGAATGATGACTGTTTTGTACTTAAAAAAAAAGAACGAAAGAAAAACATTTTAAACGCTCGCTGTAAATGAGCACAAGAGACGAATTCAACCGATAATCTCGAGTGTCGCTGGGGATTACTGGCACTGAAACTATGTAAATCGTAGGATTTACTTGTGTGTCGTAAACAAATCCTTTTGCGTTAAATATCCCTTGCGGCAAAACTAAACCACCGTATCCAACTTTAAAACGAAAAAAAAATGTTTCGAAATATTTCTATCGACGCACATTCGAATACATGATGCTACACAAATACAAACATGCTTTATTCATTTTTATGGGAAAGAAGCAAGTGACTACCGACACCCATCAGCAACACCACTGGCATTGCCGGTCTTTTCTTCCGATGGGGGAAGAAAAAGGGGAATGTGGAAGCTGTTCGAATGTTCCATCTAGTAGAATACCACCAAGGAAGTAGAGGTATCTTGTGCTCTGCGTTTCGTTCGGAGAGTGAGGTAATATACGGCTCACTCCCCCATCCCCAACATCGCAATGTTAACCCCTAACATTCATCGGCAGCGCACCTGCAGCTCCTCTGGTGTTACAGATGTACGTGAGCAACGGTATTCACTTCCCATCAGGTGAACCGCTTGCTCGTTTTACCATAAAAAAAATAAGTAAGTTTCTCTTCCACATACTATTAAGTACTTTTAAATCCAACAAAACACGATGTGAATTCTGTCTTTTTTTTTTCAATTCGCTGCCTTATTCGGCTAGAGATTTCAATGTTTAATTTCTTTCGTAGCTCATGCTTATTTTAAAGCGTGCAATGTGCCGGCTATACGCTTTTACAATTTTACAACTGAACTCGCTAGTAAAAATGCGATCGGCTGATATTCTAACGACAAGATGTACGAAAGTAGATAACGTTTCCAATGTAAGCTTCCGAGGCGGATAAGCAGCTTCAGCATTATTTTAGCCAGGTGCAGCGAGTTTTGCATTAATTTAACTAGCTCATCGCAGAGCTCCGTACTTATATCAGGAACTTATACGAAATAGTTTTGCGTTGTCATATATAGGTAGACCAGCCGTGCCAGATGGACTCTCGGTATATCGAAGTACTGAGACGTTTGTAGAATGGGATAACAATGTTTACCCGAGTACAGAACCAGAGCACGAAACCAATCTTAATGCAGAAAGGTGATCTCGAGTCATATCGCCGTATGTTTTCAATCTGCTGAACTGGCTTGATGTACCGACGACATAGTGTTTATGGCAGAATCGCTGGAGAACCTTAACACTATGCTCAATGAACTCAATAGTGTCTCCCAACAGGTTAGCATTACGAAGATCACGTCTAACGTCCATGTCACACCCATACCGATTGTTGTTGGGAACAAAAGGCTGTCTGATTAGGTAAATCCAACTTCAACACGAGGTCAATCAACGAAGCCAACTCGGTCGGGCTGCGTTCGGGAAAATTCCAAGGCCAAAGTGAACAGACATCTAGGCAAGCGTGTACCATCCTAGGCCTGATCTTCGCCTTCCATCGGGCAAGAATGAGGTCAAACGTAAGCCTATTTTTCATAAAAAAAAATCGTCATATCTTTTCGTGGTCCTATAAACCTGAAGAGTAAAGTTTTTATATATTTATTTATTATGTACTCCATACAATAAAGTTACAAACATAACCTATAAAATTAAACACCAATTCTAACAAAGCATTATAAACTATAACTATATAAATAGAAATTCCATGCGTAAAGGTTTAAGTTAATCACTATCATCTAAACTAACACTAATATAACTAATATAACAATAATAAATAACACTATAGCGTGGTAGAGCCAAGCGGCGGCTATAGCTGCTGCTCGAATGGGGCGGCTCGACCGGGTTGGTACCACGGCCTTGCTAAATACCGGCGTGAGGTAGAGGCATATTGTGCTTCTGCGTTTCGTTCGGTGAGTGAGATAACCGGAGGCCCGCTCCCCCTCCCCCTCCCCTTCCTCTTCCTCCCTCCCATCTCCCAAATATCCTTAAAGGCCGGCAACGCACCTGCAGCACCTATGGTGTTGCAGATGTATGTGGGCGACGGTAATCACTTACCATCAGGTGAACCGCTTGTACGTTTGCCGCCTTTTGTGTAAAAAAAAAAAAACTAGGCCGAGCCTGTGTCTTAGACGATAGCCACTTCGGAGGTCACCTTATATTACTATAATACAATATTTTATTTCTAACAATTCGGGTAGATTAAGATAATACACAGCAACCAAGTTCGAAATTCTGTTGGTTAGACCACTGTAAGTGAGAACTATAGAAATTTAAATAACAATTGATTGATAACAAAATTTTTTTTTGATTGTATTATATTAAAAGAAAGCCTTATTTTATTGTCTAATATACTTAGGTTTTCGTAAATTTACATGTCTGAATTTTATCTATTTTAATTCAATAACATGACCTGAGTGTAATTAATATAATTCCTTCTTATGGACCGTCCATAAAATGGATTAAGTGTATTAAAAGTATTTACCTCATAGGTGCATAAAATTCAAAATTATCTTAATATTACAAATTCTTAGGTGACAACTATACAACCAGTACGTGTTGCCAGTGATAACCTACATAATTGAGACTCGGTCCTTCCCATGGCCCCGGCCATGTAAATAATATCTCTTTGTGGGTATCGAACCCGAACTCCGAGAAGCTAACACACAGCAGCCTATCACTTGGCCACTACGCCGCTGTAGGCGATTAATCGCGGAATTATACATTATTGAGGATCAAATATTAAAGTTACTTTATCGATCGTATATAAAACAATAAACATTTTTTTGCCTTTCCTGAGCAAAGGGGCGAGGGTGTAGTGACTTGTTTCCTCCGGATGTTAAACTTCCATGGATTCCATCGCGCCTCAGTTCCCCGAAGACGCTGATACATAAAACGTCGATCTAAGGCAGATAAATTCAGATGAATTTATTCCCTCGTATATTTAATAATATAAATGACTCTTCTGTATAGTTGGCTCCGTTTATATCTTGTGAATAAAATGAAGGAGTACTAACATGCACATAACATCAGATATATTTAACTTTACTGCGCCCTGTGTACTGTTACTATTGGTTTTATTTAACACAAGATTCGTTATTGCACATTTTAATTTATTGTCATGATATCTTCGTTATCATTTCGGGGTTTGAAGCTCGTGAGACGTTACAAATTTGATGTGGAAAAGTAGAATTATTGGAAACCATAAACCAAATCCGAAGAAAATTGGTGTTGTTAATTGTTTTATGGGAAAGGAGGCAAACGAGCAAGCGCCTGTTGGCAAATGTATCCACAAACATGTGCAACACCAGAGGAGCTGCAGGTACGTCGCCGACCTTAAAGGACATTTTGAAGATGGAAGGAAGGATGAGGAGGGGGGATGGGGAGAGGAAGTGGGCCTTACATTACTCACCGAACGAAACGCAGAAGCACAAGATGCCTTTACTTCACGCCAGTATTCTGCGTGATCGTGGTACTACTTTTAATAAAATAAAATCTTCAACAGCTTATACAAGCCTACACAAGCTGGACATAGGCTTTTCTACGTAATCGCCAACAAAACCTGTCATTTCCGGAGTGGAAGATTTCCTCATATTCAACACGCAAGGCATGCGAGTGGGTAAATATAATGCCGGTACCCTCGCACTGGAGATCCACTAGTCTGTGGGATTGGGGTGGATGGTGGTGATGGCACATTTTATCTGTTATCATCCTTACACCTTGCATTGCAACTACCGCGGCAGTCATAGTGATAATCCAGCGTCCCCAGTGCGAGGGCAGAGTAACAGCGTGGTCAAATAACTTTCATGTAAGTCATTCCAGTTTTGGGTTGGTTCTTTCACGAAAAGGCATATGTCCAACAGTAGACTTACAGGCCCATATAGGTTTAGTTCCGTGGTTATGTTCGCGCACGTAAATTTCTTACATCTAAAATTACCGAATAATCAATTTCATAAATTCAAAGTTCATACTTCAAATACTTTCCAACTCAGTCAGGACATTTCACTTTATAAGTATTGACGTGTACATATAAAAATAGGCCTTTAATTATGAATTCCTAATTTAAATTTTATCTTGCCGGCTCTACTCGGAGTTTCATTCTTGCATTAAACGTTTTTCGCGGATAAGTTGTTTGAAAAGGCTAAGTTCAAAGCAAGAGTGGGTTTTTATGAAAGCTCCGCGCTCACCCGTTAGGCCCCATCCCCACTCAACGTTCAGCGAGATTGCGGTCGAGCACTTGTAGAATGAAACGCAGATAAAATCACCGCCAATATTTTGTGCAAAGTATTTCTATAAAAGGGTTTACGATAGAAGTTTAAAAATAAAAGTGAATTGGATGTTTAACAATTATAACACCAAAAACCAATAAACATTGGAGTGGTCAAAGGTTACGATACTGTGTGACGTGACAAGAAAATTCAGACCAAGGGTACAAAGCGTACGTAAGTTTGGAATGCTTTTTATTTTTATGGGAAAGGCGGCAAACGATCAAGCGGTTCACCTGATGGTAAGTGATTACCGCAACTTTGAGCTTCCTCATACGGCCAGCAGTGAAGGACCAAGTCTCGGTTCAGTATGTCATCACTGGCAACATGCACTGGTGGTATACTTTGCTCTTAAGGCTTTGCGGTATACTCGATGAGAAGATATGACGTAGTTTCTCGAACGCGGCCCAGCCGAGTTGTATTCGTCGATTGACCTCTGGGTCGAAGTTGGACTTACCTAATCGGACAATTTGTCCCAGGTATACGTACTCGTCTACAACTACGAGCCTATTGTTCCCAACAACAACCGGTATTGGTGTGACATGGACGTTTGGCATGAACTTCGTCTTGTCCATGTTCATCTTAAAACTCCTTCGTTCTCCTCATTGCCACTCAATCAAACTCGATACCTACTCATTCGATCTTCTCATTCGGTTGCAGATCCATCGACTTCCCACAGCATTCTGTATGACGTCTGGACGTCTACATTGTGTCGAGGTTGCCACTCGAGAACTTCTCTTCCTCAACGCTTGACAGCTCTGCGAGTCATGCGGCCTATTCTATGTAAGCTATCCAACTTTAGCTACATGGCAGCTGTTGATGGCGTTGTTCATTGTGAAGCCTCTTTATGGGAGAGGTCTAGATTCTGCTGTAGACTATATACAGGCTTATGAAATTAAACTATTATCTACGGATTTTATCGCGTTTAATCATGTTTTTATATTTCCGACGTTTCAAACGTAACGACGTTAATAATATTTTTTTTAATTAATAATTAATTAAAAATATTATATTTAAATCTGAAGGTAGCCCGACTATGACATCTGGACGTCTCATATATACGTCTCAGTCCCTCCACGTGACCGCGGCTGCTTTGAAGCACTCGAAACGTTGAGAACATAAAATGCAAAACATGAAACGCTATAAAATTCGTAAATAATAGTTTCATTTCGAATGTGTATATAGTTATGTTCGCTTCCTGTCCATGCCATATTTAATTTCAATATTAACATAAACAGATACATTTGTTTGGGACAAATACATTTCAGTACATCATCAGAAATATGCGCTCAGTGACAATTAATTTCACTCCGCACTGCTATTTATTTTACAACGATACAAAACAAACTACAATAGCCAACAGTAGCGGGACAGCTTATTTTTTTTAATTAATAATTAATTAAAAATAAACGCTATTTCGACTATTTTTCATGTCATTATTGAAATTTCTAATAAAACCCAAAAACTTGTATAATGAACACTGATACGTTTATTAACTATGCGACTATCTAACGTCGACAGAATATTTTTGGTCCGGTGCCAGCTGCTGTGCTGGTGCATGACAAAAAAGTAACTAATTATTCAACGACAACTCGAACAAATGTCAAATTTTCCTACGGATTCCAATTGTTTTGCGAATTACACACTACCTAGGACCATTTGGACTAAAGTGATGTAGCAGTGTAAATGCCCACTGCCGTTCAAAGGCCTCATTCTGAAATATCTACGAGGGTTTTGGAGCCGAGAATCATCCACTGCTCCAGTGCGGGTTGGCGGACTTCACATATCTCAGAAATGGCCGACTCATGTCCTCGAAATAATATTTCTCAGACATGCAGGTTTCTTCGCGATGTTTTCTTTCACCGCTGAGCACCTGGTAAATTCAGCTCTTAAAACTACTATTAACAATTTCAGCGGTGCCGACGCCGCGGATCGCACCCAGGTCACTATGAAACGCACTTTCTAAGAAACAAAAGCGAGCGCCCTGACCACTGTTGTCCTGAGTATATACTCGGAGCTTTGAAACATAGAAATCATTTTTAAGATCAGTTCTGTTAGCGTAAAATCTTTATACTTTTAGTGACAGATCAATAATTCTTAAATCTAGTGATTCTCGATGTGATGAATAATATAGTTGTGTTAGTTTGTATTAAATATCAGATACAAATTTTATTTCATAAATGTTGTAATAGAATGAACAATAAATATCAGAGAGAACTTATAAAATGACAAACTTCTTCGTTGTTAACACTAAACCAACACTGTACGAGTACGTAGCGGTAAACAGAGCAGCAGTCGATGCCAACTAGCGTAGTTTCCATGGGAAGTGCAACGAACGCAACTTAGGGGAACTTTATCTTTCACATCAAAGGAGCAGCATTTGCCTATGTCCGACGACGTCTCCAATAAAGTCACGCACTCAATAACTCTATTTCAGGATTGCTTTGATCTAACATAGTATTGAGAGGTCGGTTTACGTAAACATATCTTACTATAGGTGTTTATTTCATCTATTAAGCTATTTACTGTCAACGATTGGAACTTAATTTATAAAAAAGGAATCTCTAGCCTAAAGCATGGTTATGTACTCTTTTTTTTATTTGGGAAAGGCGGCAAACGATCAAGCGGTTCACCTGATGGTAAGTGATTACTGTCGCCCACGCACCTGCAAGGCTGCACACGTGCTGCAGGTGCGTTGTCGGCCATTAGATTGGGATTGGAGATGGGAGGGAGGATGAGGAGGGAGATGGGAAGGGGGATTGGGCGATCGGTTACCTCACCTACCGAACGAAACACAGAAGCAGCCCATTCGAGCAGCAGCAAAAGCCGCCGCTTGGCTCTACTACGTATTAAATTGTCGATAAATAAACATGTCTTTAGTCATTTCCTTCAAAAGCCCCAGCGCCCCAGGGGCAATAGTGTTACACTACCCTATTCAAATCCACGGCTGAATATAAGCCTCTGCAAGAAAAGGCCAGCTAAAGCCTGTATTAATTTGGATGGGTTTGCCACACTCACCACGCTGGACAAGTGGGTTATCAATTTCTTATATTTACGCAAACACTGCACACGACTTCTGTAAATCACTCGAAACCCACCCAGCGTTTCGTGAAAAGGATAATGTAGTCTACAACACAGTGAAGTTGAATTTATTCACAATAAAAAATGTACATGCAATGAGTAAAAAATAATGTAGCAGCCTGTAAGTGCCCACTGCTGGACAAAGGCCTCCTTCTCAAATATCTGAGAGGGTGTAAGAGCCGGGAATGGCCCGCCACGCTGGTCCATTGCGAGTTGGCGGGCTTCACATATCCTCGAATAATATATTTTTTTTAAATCTCAGATATGCAGGTTTTGGAAAGGGCAATGATCGGTGTTTCTCTGCGTGATAGAGTCTGCAACGATGATATCCGCAGTAGAATTAAGGTAACCGACATAGCCGTAAAGACCAGCAAGCTGAAGTGGTAATGGACCGGCAACATAGCTCGCAGAACTGACAACCGCTGGGGAAAAAAGGTTCTCGAGTGGCAGCCGCGTACAGGCAAACGCAGTGTAGGACGACCACACAAGACGGAGTGACGACCTGCGCAGTGTTGCGGGAAGTCGATGGATGCAGGTGGCTCAGGACCAAGCTTCGTGGCAATCTTTGGGGGAGGCCTATGTTCAGCAGTGGACTTCTGATAGGCTTAAATAATGATGATGATGATGCAGGTTTACTCACGATGTTTTCCTTCACCGCCGAGCACGTGGTAAATGCAATGCATGCAATACGGTCGGCGATTCGTCTAACATAAAATACAATCTAGTCGATCTTCATTGCTTTGACGTGTCACGCAAGGCAAAGAGTACGTGTGCCGTGGAAACAGAGCCATTGCGGCCAGGAGCTGTAAATTGTATCGCTAGCCGCTGCTGGGTCAGCTCCAGGCGTCGCAGTCACTTGTATATCACCGACTACGTTAGTTAAGCTCGTCCACGGAGCATTAGTCACTGCCGTGCATAAAGAAGTCTCGATTTACGTGTAGGGGTGAGATTGCTGCTACTGTTTGAATTATTAAACAACTTTGAAAGCAAGTACGTTGCTTGGTTTTTGTTTGATACCTTTATTCGTTTACCGCGTTGCAAAAACGTTTTAGCTTTATCTTTAAAATATATTGGCTATTCTTTTCTTTTATGGTATAGGGGGCAAAAGGGGCGCGCCTGGTGGTAAGTGATTACCATCGCCCACGTACATCAGCAACACCAGAGGTACTGCAGGTGCGCCGACGTTTAAGTATATTTCGGGGGGCGAGAAGTCGGAAGGGGAGAGGGAGAGGGGAGGGTGCCACCGGTTACCTCACAACCGAACAAAACGCAGAAGCTCAAGATGCCTCTACTACAAGCCTGAATTCTGCGAGGGCCGGTCGAATCGGCCTATTTAAGCAGCAGCTTTAGGTGCCATATTCGCTAAGCTTTAAAAATATTTCGAGTTAGTTCATATCTTGGATTAACGTAACTTTTTATGATCTTCAAGAGAAACGAATTCGTGCGGAGTTTGTATTATTTGTGTATTTTTTTGTGAAATTGTTGCGATGTTGAATCACTTACCGTGAGTGTTATAAAAGGGAACTACCGGAAAGGTCTTGAGAATCTCCTAGATGAAAAAAAATACACGAAGCGTAGGCATAAGTACCTCAACCCACCATTTGCCTCTCCGGGAGCTTCTTTGCCTCTCGCTTTGGCGAGTTTTTAAGAAATATTTTATTAAAACATTCAGTAATTTCAATGTTACCGTGTTCGCGGACAGTTACCACAAATCCGACAATGTAAATTTTCGGTTTAAATAATAAATTTCTGTGCCAAAATTTCATAATTGTAACGGTTTAAGTAAAAAGTGTTCCACAGCTGGGCAAATGATGGGTGTCGCCAACGCTGCTCCATAGCGGGTGGACCGAATTCACATTTCCAAAAATATTTAATTTTTGTTCAGATGTGCAATTTTCTTCTCTGCGTGTTCCTTCACCACCGAATACGTGCAAATCGGCACTTTAACTTACTTAACATAAATTAAATTACATGTTAATTGTAATTTTAGTGGCGCCGGCACGAACCCACGTCGCTAAGTAAGTGGCCTGATCTCTGAGCTACCACTGATCTTATTAAACGTTTCAGTCCAAGAAATATATTGCCTCCCTGACAGATATATATATACGTCCGTAGACGTTCAGTGTGCAGTGGGACCTTTCTTACAGAACATCAGCCTTTAGTTACAAACTCAACAGAGTGAAGAATCAATGAAAACGATGGAAAAAAATATCGCTTTTGGTAACTGATTTTTGATAAGAAGAAAAGTATCTATTATATAAGCATTCAGGCCTGATCTATAGGTGTAGACAGAGATAGTGAGTATATCCATTTCGCCTGTCCAGGTGGCGTAACAGACAGTGAGGTTTATCGCTTCTTACGGTGACCACGGGATGGTATGTTCAGACGTTGATGTTGAAATTATAACTTAAGATATGAACGGAAGGTGAATCATAAAGTTTATGTTCGCTTCAGCCAAATAAAAGTTTTAAAAATACATTCATGCTACAACTTTGTGTTCGTTTCCAGTGAAATAAATTGTCCCGCAAGGGTCAGAAGTCGGAAGTCACGGGGCTGGACGAAGAACTCGTAACTTTTAAAGGTTAACAAGAAAAGGCCGGGTGGCAAATTTTTGGTTAAAAGACTGACTTCTGAATGAACTTTGATGCGTGTATTATCTAATGGGGAGAATGTGACTTTCGATTCATATTCATTCTGAAGATAACAATATAAAATACAAGTATAATAAAGGAGTCTCAGAATGTTTTTCGTTTTTAGATGTTAAATAAAAAACAAAATATCAATTAAATCTCGTTTTATTTAATGTTAATTTAAAGAGCAATTCTTGAAGTTTATTTATGAAAAACAACCGTTTGCAAATGCGCACCATTCATTTGTTCACACTCATTTAACCTGGAGCTAAAATTTTCAATAACTCGCTGGAGCATCGCTCTTGGAATAGAGTTGATTTCTTCAGTGATTCTTTGCTTCAAAACTTTCAGGTTGCGTGGCAATGGATTGTAAACTTTGATTTTTAGGTAGCCCCATAGGAAGAAATCAGCAGGCGTTAAATCAGGGCTCCTCGTGGCCAATTGATGTCTCCTCGGCGACTTATCACTCTTTCAGGGAATAAATCGTGATTGCCATATGATCCGGACTTTTTGGCTACAGAAATGCAAAACCAGAAGGGCTACAACCGCAACCTTTTTCCGGCAAGATGGAGCCACTTCTTATATTACAAATGACTCATTAGCTGGCTTCCCGCGACTTCGCTCTCGTGGTGAATCCTAGGATGAAAGTAGCCGATGTGCTTCACCAAGCATACAAGGTATCATACCGAATTTTATCAAAATCGGTTCACCGTTTATGCGTAATTGAATGACAAAAATCCAAACAAACATACTTTTACTTTTATAAGATTATTATTTATTATGCGGAGATAATTAGGCGCGATAATTAGTAGAAACTATTTAATGCACCTGATTATATACTACTAGTAGGACCTATTACTGTTAATAGGAACGTTCTATTGTCATGGATGAAATAAGATTCGTCATTTTGCTATGTAAGTTACGCCTCCCAACAAGGCATTATCAAGCGATTAGACTGTCTGCACGTAGAGTCGCGCTCGTGGAAGCGAAGGTTTTTTGTCGTAGTAGCTTCTTTTATTATCTTTGTAGACACATAATCTAATTCCTGGGTAAAGGCCTCATCTAATTTTTCGACGAAAACGTGTCTCGGTGCCAGGATCAGTCTCACGTGTTGGCGCGCTTCACATACCCTCGAGTTATTTCTACCATCTGAAAGAGAACTAGAAATTCTGAGGAAGGCTTTAATAAGGGAATCTCTTTGATCTCTTTTTACACAAATGTCTGAATTAAATATTTTATTGTGTAAATGTATTATCAGTATAAAAAAAAGTAGATGAGCTAGTCTCCTTTTTTTGTCATCAGAACTTTCTCTCAGAACTTTTCGAATCTTTTACAGTTTGAGTTACCAATTACTTTAAGCTTTCAACATAACTTTGTTTATTAACTTTTATTATAGATGTAAGCAGCTTAATGCATTTTAAATACAACCAATAAAGATAACGATGGCCTTTTGTAATTTAAATACATGAAATATGTTGGTTAAGTTCAGTAAATTGTTGAAGCCAACAAACTACACACGTACACTTCGTGCAGCTGCAATGAAATACCGACTTATCGAATTCAGAGCTTGCAAATGTTCGTTTGGCCGCAAGTTTTATTGTGTACTCTATATCGACATCGGCTAACATGCAATAGTTTTAAATTTATCAATTTCACTAAAATATTTTCGTTGCAGTGTTAAATTCAAATTGAAAGTCTACGCTAATGTTTTAATAATTTAAGTTTCATTGGAATATTATTTAACCTGTTACCTTTTTCTTCCTTGCTTCATCTGTCCTTTTATAACGTTATCATTACGTTCGTTCTTTGTGTTATTATTTAATTCTGTCCATCTTATTAAATTGTCTTTGTTCTTAATATCATGCTGTATATTCTTCTAAATAGTTATTCATTAATTTCTCAATTTGTTTTTTAGTGCTTCCTTATATTTATTAAACTTCATTTCACTATATAATAATAATCTTCTTCTTTCTTAATTTATGGCTTTGTTCATTATAATCTTAAAAATAAAATAAGTTATTCTTTTTTTTTCACCTCATAGGGGTACTTAGTATAATAGTAAAAATAAAGTAGACGCCTATAAATCCGCCTTCTCAAATATCTGTTAGGGTGTAGGAGCCGGGAAGAGCCCGCTGCACTGCTCCAGTGCGGGCCGGCGGGCTTCAAATATCCCCGCAATTAGATTTTTTTTATTATTTCTCAGACATACAGTCGCCGATGACCGTCGCTCTCTTGCTCCCCATCACCAGTCTGCCAATTCGTATCGATATTCCGCCATATTTCGGTCGCCAGAGCATCGTTTGTTTGCTATCAGTGTAGGTGAGGTTAGTTATTGGAGAAACTGATGGTAAAAAGTGCCCGCTGCTGGGCAAAGGCCTCCTTCTCAAATATCCGACAGGGTGTAGGAGCCGAAAATGGCCACGCTGCTTCAGTGCACATTGACAGGCTTCACATATCCTCGAAATAATATATTTTCTCACGAAGTTTTCCTTCAGATTCGAGCACGAGGTAAATACAGCACCTAAAATTGCTACTAACAGTTTTAGTGGTGCAGAGACCGGGGATCTAACCCTGGTGGGTGACCACCACTCAATGAAACTAAAGCGAGCGCCCTGATTACTAGAGTGGTTAAATCACCACCGAGTAATTAAACCATTGTACCACTAATTAAATTGGTTTTCTGTCCAAGTGTCCCTATTGCTGAAATATCAGAAAAAGAATTAATTTTTAGCATTTCACGTGAACAATTTGTTAAGATCAGTTTGTTTATAATAAGACATTAATTATAAAAAATTACAGGTTCCCAGCTCCCCTTTACGACTCTTCCGAGAATCTGTGAATGTTCTGCAGCACATTAAACTTTATCTGTTAACAACCTTAATACAGAACAGCGAGAAAACTTTGAAATTAACATCTCCAATTTTGTGTTAATTAATTCAAAGCAAATAAAATTGAGTGTTATTATATATATGAGTTATTTGAACCGCATAAAAACAACTTGGAAATACAAGCACAACACTTTTTTGCAACGCCTAACGGCAGCAACGTTGCAGGCGATGGCTGCTGCTATCCCATTCTCTGACACTTGGAACTGAGAGAAGTGTTCTCGACAACCAAAGAGGGGCTTGCGGCAACCCAAAGAGGTAACGAGACCTCTGCTTGCGTTACGCAAATGCGTCTAATTCTATAAAACAACCTTTTACACCACCTCGTGTAGGCCGTGAATTGGGGTCCTCGCATTCGCTGATATGTCATTACTATCAGTAAAGACGTCCCACGTGGGTGTACTAAGTTATACTGTCAACAACTGGTTGAAGTAATCTTTGATTTAGTCGATATTTCTTTAAATAAAGCTGCCAGAGAAAGCAATCTTATATCGTAATGTAAATCTACATTTCATATTTCTCTTTACATTACATAACGAGGTGCGCCAATCACCCGGCGCATAAAGCGATTTCGAATCACTTATAAATAATTTAACCGACTTTTAGTGATATGCTACACTTCCAAACAACAAAATATATAACATAATCTATGGCAAAGACAAGTTTCATCTAGTAAAATTTTCGCGCGCATTGTTCATAAGCGGTCAACGGTCATTATTCGTTTTGGTATTGTAATTAAACATTTCCCTCTTGGATTTTTCAGGTTAGTGAAGTGAGCAGCAGGGTGTTTGCAGCTGTTAATTGTCTCCGGAGATTGAGGAACTTCTTACGCATATTTAGTATAATGGCGCTAGCGTAATCTCTCCTTTCACCACTTCTAGATTATGCCGATGTGTTAAGCGTAGAGCAACTTACTAAACTTCAACGCATCCAAAATATTTACATGCGGTTCATATATGGACTTCGTATATATATCCACGTTTCTGGATTCGGCAATAAACTAGAGTGGTGCCCAATCCACCATCGCAGGAATCGTCATCTTCTACCACTCTTTTGCTGTATTCCATTCAAAACTACTACTCTACCACATTTAAAAGAGCGTTTTGAATGTTTCTGTCATGACCCAGGTCTATCTCTTCACTCACATGATAACCTAGCTTTTAATTCTTTCCCATAACACTTCTTTAAGCTTCATGTCCTTTTCTATCGAAACTGTTCGGCTTTGGAAATCCCTTCACGATGGACGTGCACAGTCGAATCTATATTGAAGTGACTGCTTAACACTTTATGCCTCCTTAATCTATTATTTCCTATTCCTAGACGTTTTGGGTATGGATATATATTCACGCCTTGTTCCCAACGGGGTAGGCAGAGTCAATCTTCTTCCACTTGCTACGGTCCTGACGTCTTCCGCTTCTCCCACTTTCATCAATCTTCGCATGCATTCTCGTTGGTTTAGAGTACTCTTGACCTGGCCTTTTTTCAGAACGTCTCCGATTTGATCGTGAAATGTTCGCCTTGGTCTTCCTCTCCCGACTCTACCATTTACACTCGCCTCATAAATTTGTTTTTGTTTAATTTGGGTATTTATCTATATTATAATGTGTACGTATTTAAGTTATTCTAATAATATTACTTGGCTAGAAATGTACTCGTAAATATATACACGTATATATATGTGTATATTAAAATTAATACATGTATATATTTATTGCGTATGTATTGAGGATGTTTATAACATATTCCTTGTTCTTCTCCTATTATTACTTAAGTGTACACCCCATATTCAGTTTTTATTTCCTTTTCTAGATTGCCTGAAAGAGATCGCTTCTTAGCGCTACGACCGTCTATTGTACTGTTTTCGTTAACACTTATGTTTTTTGTTGCTGTGTGTAATGGTATACAATAAAAATAAAGCAATTTTCGTCTCATTTTATGTCTTAGGGATATTTTGCTACATTTATTTGTAGGGGCTAGGGCGGCCCGAGACGAGTGAACCTTTACATTTTTAATAGGTTTAGCGAAGGACAGCTTGCGGTCTAGGGTGTCTCTAAAGTATTTTACTTCCGACACCGCAGGGACGGCTCGGTCAAAAAGTTTTATCTTAGAGAATTGTTTAGTAGTGATACGTATGGAAACGTTCCTTCTAGTGAACGAGATCGCTTTGCTTTTTCACGATTTACATTGATTCTCCGTGACGTACACCACTCGGTTAATGCTTTGGCTACGGCTTGCAGGTGGATCTACATTCTAAACACGAGAAAACGAAAACGGATTTGTATCGAGCCCTGCAGAACACCTAACTATTTAGGTCTGCTTCTAATCATCGAGTTTCTTAGACTAAGCAGAGCCTCGATGTCGCCGTTTAATATTGTTTTAGTAGACATACATACAGATGCCACTGTGATGGGCCGACAGCTCGTTATATCGAATTTTCAAATAGACACCCCTATATCTGTTAAGGCAGTACCTTCATTCCAGGGCTATAACGACTTTTAGTGGACAGGAGTTCTACCCCTGCGAGCGTGGCGTTCGCAACCATAACACTAGTCGATGTGAAAGTATAAGTAATACACATGGGACACTCGAAGAAATAAATTGACATCTGAATATTTTTTTATGGAAAACGAGCATCCGTATCACATGATGGTAAGTCTTTGCCGACGCCCACACGTATATCTGCAACACCAGAGGTACTGCAGGTGCGTTGTCGGTTTTAAGGGATATTTGGGAAGGGGGAGGGTTAGCTATGAGTCGAGAAGGCCCATTCGTGCAGCAGCAAAAGCCGTCGCGTGGGTCTAGCCTGTGACACACTGATGTTGCTCTGCGTCTGCCATGACAACCATTTGAAGACAGGGCTGGCAAAATTAAGAATTATGAAAAAATAGAATAGTGGAAAAGCTGAATTTAATACCAATTAAATATTAATAATAGCAATACTGAAAATAAAAGTAAGGCTGAAACTGGATGCTTAAAATTTCATAACATTAAAATTTTTTGAGCTTAAAGACCTAGTTAAAATAGTAGACATAACATCTCCAGAAATATGTCTTGGTCTCTTGTTATCGTCTTCTGCAGCTTTTTCGCCGCTGGACATCACAGCTTGCTGCCCGTTATTGATATGCGTATTTTCAGTTGAAACTGAATATTTTGTGATGATTAAGCCGACATCTGTCGACTGATGAGGCTTCTCACGACTTTATGGGTTTCTTTAATTTTGACTTTAAGACTATTTTAGTAACTCGCATATTTACATCAAAACTATTATTGTTTGAAGATAATCGTTGCCGTACGACATTGTCTTGCGTGCGGGAATTGAATCTACGATCCGCTGCATTGATTAACGTAGTAGAGTTCTGACTGAAGCAACCCTAAAACTGTACGGGAATGCGATATTTGTTATAATAAGTCACGAGCAAAATTTACTTTGCTCGTAAATTTTCATGAAACTCTGCTCGAGGTTTTATAACCGAAAGTTTTCAGAAATTATGAGTTACAATATAAATCTAATTATGAGATCAGCGGAACATGGAATCGCATCATGATCTCACAAGACTTGACAATTTTATTATAACTGAACAACATATTATTATATCTCTGTCTGTCGGTACATGGGAACTCTGTTTTGATTCATTTAATTGAATTCTTTTGGAATGTCGTGCCAATTTTCATTAGCGAAATCTGTATATCATTAGCGACTCCTCTCGGCTCCTAATCCCTCTCAAAATGAGAGAAAACCTTTGCTCTGCAGGAGGTTTTGGACAAAAAAAAAGTTGTCGTCTTTGTTGGCCTCGAGGGTTTAAATCTTTCTTCATGGGAAAGGAGCAAATGAGCATTCGACTCACGGTGAGACTGATGGTAAGTGATTACCAACACCAGAGGAGATACAGGTGTGTTGCCGGCCTTAGAGGACAATTGGGGAGGGGGATGGGAGAGGAAGTGTAGGAGCATATGATGTTACCACAACACGCCGATATTATGTGATATTGTAATTCGAGCCACACTTGAGCACAATCAAACAACACCCAAAACCGTCGCTTGGCTCTACCACGTACAAAACTAAAGTCGCTCTGCCACTGCCATGCGTCCATTCCACAACAGGGCTGGTATAGTTAGCAATCGTGTAAAAAGTAGAATAGCAGAAGAGTAGTTGTGCTAATATAACTTAATGGCAGACACGTGATACAGTATATCTAGTATTTTGTTTGGAAGTTTGTGCATTTGTAACTTATATCTGTAAACGCTCTCAGAACTCGGAATGAATTCTGCGGTCGGACAAATTTTGATTTTAACTACAATGTATAGCAAAACATGAAAGCAACCGATGAGAACAGACACGCATCCAAGTTCTCATCCGATGAACAATTCGGAAAAACATGTCTGTTAATACAGATCACGACAACGTAACAGTGCCGCTTTGATCTAAGGTATTATTGTGAGAGATTGGTTTCCGGAGACCAATGTTTTTAAAAGCATCTGCTACACTTTGAGTTGGTCCATGTCGCTTGTGAATTAAAAGATAACATCTTTCAAATCGATACGAAGCGTACACAAAAACTTGGAAAAACTCATTGGTACGAGCCCCCTCATTGATACCCCGTGCTTTCTTTACTTTATATTGTTCTATCTAAAAAAGAGGATGCCTGTGCCCAGACAAGGTATGTTTCTATGTCACCGATAGTCTTCGAGTTTGAGGATTTGAGTTCGAATCCCGCTAGGGGAAAACTTTTGTATGATGTATATAATTATAACTACCAGAGTCATGGACGTTGATTATTATATTTATCACTTCGTCAATCGACACACAGGCCCACTAAAAACCAGCGCTGTAGTCTCAACTTCAGCATTAAGCTGAGTGTGGTCTGTTCGGGCCGTGCGTCGACGCCTCTAGAGGAGGCAACGTTAAACATTGTTTGTGTAAATAATTGTTTTATTAAATGTGTTGCAATGTATGTTTGTTATTGAGTGGCGTATTTGTGCAATAAATGTTTCTTTCTTTCTTTCTATCTTTCTTTCTTTCTATAGGTAAATATGTAGGTAAGTATAAATTTATATTTAACTGATGGATGGCATGCCAGATTGTGCGGCATATAGGACTGCGTAGTAGGTATCGGTCTAGGAGCTGCCAGGCGGCCAGGTACCACCCTCGTACTCTCTCTCGCCAATCAAAAGTACCCGCTGTTGTTAACCGGACCGAATGGTACACAGAGTCAGTATAATTACAGGCTGCGTGACATACCAATACCATCTTAGAGATCTTAGTCATTGAAGGTGTCCATGAGCTGCAGTATCCGCTTACCATCAGGTGGACTTTAAGCTCATTTATGAACACAATCATAGCGGATTGGGGATGGCTCCTATAGTTTATAATCATTTACCTAACAATATCAAAAACAAGAAAATAGATTTTAAAAAAAAATTTAATTAATATTGGTTGAAAAAGTTTATTACACAATACAGGAATTTATTTGCGATAAATTACATAGATACAATAACTAAATTTTTTTTTTGGACATTTAAATTGAACTTTTTTTTAACTGATAATGAAATTAGACATGTACATTTATTTATATTGTTATTATTTTATTTTACTTTGATAGTTGTTATAAATTTTGATTCTGACATCTGATCAACAATGTAATAATGTAATGTAATATATCTTATATAGTTATGTCTTGAAATTATATCATATTGTAAAATTTGTATGCCAATAAGTGGTAGATCATATAAGACATAAACAAAATGTTAACATCTATACAAGTATCACATATGACCAACTAATAAATATAAATGTAATCCTATAAGAAAAAATGCATTTGATTCAATTATTTTTATAACATATTGTTGTCAACCCCGGTGCAGGAAGCAACTATGATTCAACTTGTACCTGTGTGAATAATGGAAGTCTAATAACGTGAACGTATTTGCATAAACCTACGCTGTTGGATTAGAGCGCGCTGAGCGCCGGACGGGCAGGAGCAGTTATTAGAGCACGGCGGCATTAGACATCGTCTAAGTCGGTGTAATAACAAGCGACGCTTGTCTGAAGTGCATTCATTTACGGCGTGCATCAAAGGGTAGTTAGTGTTGCCGCGACAGCCTAGCGGTTAAAGTGACTGCCTCCGAATCGGGAGATTCGTTCGTAGAAATGAGTTTTCATCAACTCATTTGTCGGCGCATCCGCTTCTCAATACGCCAGCTGTCACTTTATAAAAATGTCAATGCCCAGAACGAACACCGAGCGCTGGTGAGGCGGCCATTAGGTGAAACCGACAGAACGGTCATGCGAGCGCACGCAACCACGTTCTCGGTGGACGTTTCTTTTTAATCTTAATCGATCTTAGCGATCTATAATTATTTGGTGAAGTTATTGATTGTATTATAGAGAATTATAAGTGAAGGGATTATTGCTATAGTTATTTTATTGGAATACCGTCTCCCTACCCGATAAACCACGCCTATCTGAAGATGTCTAATAACTCTGACAATAGTCGGAAGACTTTACATTTAAGTTTTGTATTGTTGGAGCCTGGTAACTAAGACGGCGGTAGGTTTACCAGCTGTCACATTGTCACAGGTAAGCTGTGGTGAAAACTACCCTAGTATCAAAGAGAAGTATACCTTCCTGCCCAATGATAATGGGCGAGCCGTAAAGAAGCAGCTTTGCAATTACATTGGTTTGCCGTTTTGCCGTTGCCGTTTGCCGTAATCAACGCTGATTCGTGCCAGATTGGAATCCGTTAACGCTGCTTACTCTTATGGGTGAAAATGCTGATATTTTGGTTTTTTTTTAATGGGTTTGCCAGCAAAAGGGCAAGCGGATCACCCGATGGTAAGTGATTACCGTCGCCCACGTACATCTCCAACACGAGAGGAGCTACAGGTGTGTTGCTGCCCTTAAAAAATATTGGGAGAATCGGAAGGAAAAGGGAGGGGGTTTGGGGTGGAGGTAGCTGGGCCCTACGGTTACCTCACTCACCGAACGAAACGCGGAAGCACAAGATGCCTCTACTTCACGCCGGTATTCTGCGAGGTCGCCGGATCCGGATATTAGCCCGGTCGTACCGGCCCATTCGATAAGCAGCTAAAGCTGCCGATTGGCTCTAGCACGTTTAACATCTATATCTCTGTTCTCTCACGTTATTGTTATAAAATATAAAAATACAGTTATTGTTATATTAAAACTACCCAAAGTTTTCAAAGTTATGCTCATTTTATCTTTTGCAGTCAAACATCTAGTCCGGATCAAAGTTTAAAAGTTGATCTCTTCGCCAAATTTTTGCAAAGTTGTTCGAACGCGGCTTTGTGCCGTTACGTTTTCCTGACAAGTTGTTTATTCAGTCTATAACTTTCGACTTTCAGACCCCTTTTTCCGTATATAAAGGTCTGAAAAAGTAATACCTTTGCATTTATACTTGTGCTCTTAAATAGAAATTCATTTTAATGAAGAATATAAGTTGTTCTTCATCCTGTACATGGCACACAGCTGGATATGCATAGAACTTAAACCGCTGTAGTACCATCACATTATAAGCTCGACTCCCCGACCCTTCTCTGTGGTTCGGGTCGGACATCCGTTACTTTAAGCCTGTGATCAGTAAACTGCAGTTAGCAATCGCGGTACCAGACACCTCGCATCTTGCACGCTTCTGCCAGTCATTGGTCTGTTTATTTTTAATCTGGCATTTTTCCATACGGTTAACCCGCCATCTGTTGGTAGCCTTTGCGAATTTCTAGACTTTTCCGACACCCACCGGAAAAGAGGGTGGATTTTCTGTCACTATTCGATCGACAAGGCCTCGCTTGTTGTATAATCGTACATTGCTACTCTTTCCAATGTTACAATATAATAAATAGAACTGGATCTAATATATATAATACGGCAGATCAGTAGTGCTCTGGTACCAGCGCTGCGCTCACCGACCCGCTTGTCCAGCAAACTTTGCAAGAAATGTATGCAGACTTGCTGGCTTTTTTTTTGAGCATTACTAGTTAGTAATTAGTATTAATGGCTAAGGGTTTGTATGTGTGTTAATATTTAGATGTTTTTTTTATTAATATACGTAGCAACACGCTGCCCCTAAGTGAGTCGGCGGACTTCACGCGTCCACGAAATATATGTTTTTTATTGTTTCTCAGACCTGCATGTTTCCTGTCGACGTTTTCTTTCAACGCCGAGCAAGTGGTGAGGACGCCTCACTCACCGAACGAAAGGCGGAAGCTTAAGATGCCTCTTCTTCACGCCGATATTCTGCGAGGCCGTGGCACTACTCCGGTCGAGCCGGCCCATTCGAGCAGCAGCAAAAGCCGCCGCTTGCCTCTACCACGCTAATCTCTACTTATAATAGAGTTAAACGAACTGAGAAAAAGTTAAATATAACCGACTCATAAGAAATAAACCGCAACGTATCATGGGCTATTTATAAACTTTTCTAACCGCAAAACGTTAGGAACGTTAGCGTAAAGAATACATGACTTCACTCCTGCAAATATGGCCGTAATACAAATACGATTTCCCGGCGTAAACATGCGCTCCGCTCGCCTCAACGAGAAACTATGCATTAAAATAATGCGTTGGAGATCCGCGGTGTTGAAAGTCGTATCTCTGTCCATGCGCAAAAATGTGAAGAGTTTCAGTTTATTTATAACATGCATGTTTATAAGATAGCCATGATACCGTGAGACATATGCGAGGTAGAGCCAAGCAGTGGCTCTTGCTGCTACTCGAATGGGCCGGCTCGACCGGGATAGTACCACGACGTCGCAGAATACCGGCGTGAAGCAGAGGCATCATGTGTTTCTGCGTTTCGTTCGGTGAGTGAGGTAACCGGAGACCTTTCCTCATTCTCCCTGCAATCTCTCAAATATCCTTAACTGCAATAACTGTATTGCAGATGTTCGTGAGCGGGCATCAGATGAGCCGCTTGCTCCCATAAAAAATAAGTTAAACAGTTTAAATATTACTAAACTTAGAGCTCGAATATATGTCGAGTCGAACGAACAAAATTAAAATATTACCGTGTGACTAAATTACTGTATTTATTTCATCAATCTTTGGTTTAGAACCTAAAAGTGATATGTAGAGTATGAGGGTCAATTTAAATTTCGTATCGTCGCATCCAGTCTATATAATTAAATTTGTAAATTTTTTTTTTGTAATTTAAAATCAAAAAACTTTACCTTCCACTGTAGAAATTTCTCCTGTGTCGCGGACGCAGATTACATACACGCAATTGCACACGGACAAACACCCAGACCGGGAACTATTCTGTCAGCCATCTCTCCCATCTCTACACAAGGAGGATGATTCGCTGGCCCATACTGCAAAAGAGAAAGCCGATCTCTTGGGCTCTCTTTTGCATCCAACTCGACTCTTGATGACCGGGGAAACTCTCCACCTACCATCCCGTGGTGTAAGTGCTCCATGCCGGAAATTCAGTTTCTGCAGAGCTCAGTGCGAAAGGCACTCCGCTCCCTGGACATTCATAAGTCGAGTGGGTCTGACGGAATCCCTCCAATTGTGCTGAGGATGTGTGCCCCTGAGTTGGCACCGGTTCTCACGCGTCTTTTCCGGCACTCCTACTCTTCAGGCGTCGTCCCGGAATCTTGGAAGACAGCATTTGTGCATCCAATACCCAAAAAAGGCGACCGCTCTGATCCGTCCAACTACAGGCCTATTGCCATCACCCCCTTGTTATCTAAAATAATGGAGTCAGTCATCAACACCCAGCTCCTGAGGTACCTGGAGGAACACCAGCTGATCAGTGACCGACAGTACGGTTTCCGTCGCGGACGATCAGCTGGTGATCTTCTAGTTTACCTGACTCACCGATGGGCAGAAGCAGTTGAGTCTAAGGGGGAGGCTTTGGCGGTTAGTCTGGACGTAGCGAAAGCATTTGAAAGGGTTTGGCATAAAGCGCTTCTTTCAAAGCTTTCATCTTACGGGGTTCCTGAGAGATTGTGCAACTGGGTCACCAGCTTCCTCACGGATCGGAGCATCAAGGTTGTTGTCGACGGTGCATGCTCGGACCCCAAACCCGTGAATGCTGGTGTTCCACAAGGCTGTGTGCTATCTCCCACTCTGTTCCTTCTGCATATCAACGACATGCTACAAATCAGTAGCATTCATTGCTATGCAGACGACAGCACGGGTGATGCCCTATATACAGGCCGTGCGAATATTTCTCGGGAACACGTCGACGAGTGCCGGAACAAACTTGTGTCTGAAGTCGAGACCTTGTTATTCAAAGTCTCGGATTGGGGTCGACGTAATTTGGTCCTATTCAACCCCAAAAGGCACAGGTTTGCGCGTTCACCGCTAAAAGAATCCCTTTGTCGTTTCTCCTCTTTTTGAGAACATTCCCTTATTGCCTCAGCCAGTATCAGAATCCTTGGCGTTGACATATCGAGCGACGTTCAGTTCCGTGGTCACTTGAGGAAAGGCCAAATTGGCCTCCAAAAGCTTGGTGTGCTCTGTAGAGCGGGACAGTATTTCATGCCGGTCCACCGTTTGCAACTTTATAAGTCGCAAGTTCGGCCCCACATGGAATACTGTTCTCATCTCTGGGCAGGGGCACCCCAGTACCAACTCCTTCCATTTGACCGCATCCAACGTCGAGCGGCTCGAATTGTCGGCGACCAAGCTCTCTCTGATCGGCTTGATCCTTTGGCCTTGCGAAGAGATGTTGCTTCTCTTTGCATTTTTTACAAAATTTTTCACGGGGAATGTTCTGAGGAACTGGTCGGATTGATCCCAGCTGCTGAGTTTCACCATCGTACATCGCGACTGAATTCGAAGTTCCATCGATACCACCTAGATGGTTGGCATTCCACCACAGTGCGTTTTAATCGAAGTTTTCTGCCACGCACTTCGACTTTGTGGAATCAGCTGTCGCCAGCAGTATTTCCGAATAGTTACGACTTAGGGACCTTCAAGAAAAGAGCTTATTCCTCCCTTAAAGGCCGGCAGCGCATCTGTAGCTCCTCTGGTGTTGTGGATGTTCGTGGGCATCGGTGATCACTTACCATCAGGTGAGCCGCACGCTCGTTTGCCCCCTTCTTCTAAAAAAAAAAAAAAAAAAATACAAACACTAGTCCCGTGCGAGATTCGAACCCGCGACCCAAGGCGTCGCAGCTGAGTGCTTAGTTACTACGCTACCGATAAATTTCCCTTCTCTCAAATAACATCAGAAGTTGCTAAATGAAGTTATTAAGCAAACAAAGAAGCCCACAGATCATTTATGACTTTATTAACTTGCAACAAAAGAGCTCCACAACTTCTTAGACTTCTCCGCGTAAATTAAGTAAAACAATCGCGTTAATTGAGAACTTAACGCGGGATTGAGACTTAGGATAATTAAGGAACTCCTGAAAATAGTTTGTAATTATAACAGCGCACGTGGGAAGCAACGTGTATAGTTATTAAAAAAAAAACATGTTTGTTATTCTGAAACATGTTGATACATGAAATTGTATAGTTTCTTTTATAAAATTAGAGTAACCATAGTTCAAACAGTCCATCTGGTCATAAGCGGCTAATGCAGCCCGTGAACACCTGCACGTGCCTCCAGTCGGGGAAGCTTACAGGTGCGAGCTCACCTCTGAGGGTTTAAATGGACGTCTCACAGCATGTTTATACTATAACTGCACTCTTCAAACTGAAACACGCAATTGTTTCATTTCGCAAAAAATATGTAATAGAAAATTGTACACACGCAGACGGCTCCTGGGCAGAAAAGGATTCCTACCACTCAGTTATGCAGACATTTTCGAGCGAATTCGTCTCCAGCGGCGTAATAATCTGCAACTTCTTCCCGTGGGAGTCATGAGAGAAGAATAAGAAATCCCTTCGAATATCTCACGACAATAACAGACAAGGCGATGAAGCCCGCCACGCTTTATCTCCCCGAGGACCCTTAGTCGCCTCTTACAACAATCGCGGGAAGAAATAGACAAGAGGAGCGGCAGACTTGCTGGCTGCCACCGCTTGTACACGGTAATGGTATGTAGATTTCTTTTGTTTCATAATGATTACCGACGCTATCTGCTACATCTGGGAGACGAATGGGAGCCAGGCCCATTGCCTTCGGTTACCTCACTCACCGAAAGAAACGCAGAAGTACAAGATGCCTCTACTTCACACCGGTATTCTGCGAGGCCGTCGTACCAACCCGATCGAGCCGACCCAATCGAGCACCAGCAAAAGCCACCGCTTGGCACAATAATATATGTAAATAACTTTGAAAGTAATTAAAAATAAAATCGAAAAGATAATAAATTTTTCCGGAAGCCACTACGTATAATGTTCCTGCGTATTACAGGGGAAAAAAAACGCGTTTTTTTATAAGCAATTTCACATTAACAAGTATTATTTCCGTCTCGATGCTCCGAGAACATTTCATTGTGAGTTGGACTCACGGACAATCACGATTGTGATTTTAATAAGAATTCTGGAAAAGTAGGATGCTGGGATAGCTTTCTTTCATTGAATGAAAACATTAGTTGTCCGAATGGGCGATATAAAAAATAAACATTTTCTCATTAAATATAATAGAGCCGTGGTGGCCTAGTGCCGAGGGTTGAAGGTATGGAGAGGAGCGGAGGTCCTTTCACCCAGCATTGGGACATTTCCACATTGATACTTTTACTTTTAAATATTATATATATTAATTACTGGTTTCTCTTCGTTATACAAGTGTTTAAAAAAAACATTTTATGGTGCACGTACACGTTTCTTAGATTTTGTATCTCATGCGTGCTTAAACACGTGCAGGCTGGTCGCACGACCTTGAAAGTATTTTTTTTTTTTTTCAATAGCCGAATAGCGGGCCCGAACATACGTCGTCACGTTTCGCAGTCCGCACCCTAACCCATTAAGCTATTGGCGCTTAAAATCATGGATCGATTCAATTCCAGCATCTGCTCGCTATATGTCCAGTCTTCAACGGTCCCTGCTGCAATCAATTCCCGTCACAGGAATAGTGTCTATTATCTTTTCAGTTCAGTTCACGTCCTGTTCATATCAATTCATTGGTCGATTTCGTGTAATCCGTTGCAACAAACAGAAGCCGAAGCCAACGTTTAAGTTACATGTTTCGACATAATGAATTAAAAGCCTTAATTATGAGGATTTGACGAACCACGGGGTTCGTCTCGGCACCCCTGCGCTATCAAGTTAAGCGCGAACTATTTACCCGACACGCTCGAGACGAAACGTGATGGTGCGCCTGAGCCGAGGCTTTCTGTCACAGATCCTTTGCACTACCTTAATGTTGTTGACGATAAGACATTCTGCTGGTATTTATGTGTTCTATATATACTCTGTTCGTGTGGTAAGGGTTAAGGTATTTATAGAATGATAATGGTGATTAAGTGCCGTGGTAGCCTAGTGGTCAGGGCGCTCACTTTCGAGTCATAGAGCGCGAGTGACCTGGGTTCGATCCCCGGAGCCGGCACTACTAAAATTGTTAATAACAATTTTAAGTGCTGTATTTACCATGTGCTCAACGGTGAAGGAAAATATCGTGAGGAAACCTGCATATCTGAGAAATAATAAAAATATTATTTCGAGGATATGTGAAGCCCGCCAACCTGCACTGGAGCAGTGTGGCGGCCCCTTCCCGGCTCCTAAACCCTCTCTGATACTAATATTTGAGAAGGAGGCCTTTGCCGAGCAGTGGGCACTTACAGGCAGTTACTTTACTTTTTTTTTTATGGTGCTCTCATGACCGATTTCTGATGAAAATTATTATCGTAAAAGATTTTCCTATGAATACCACGCTGGAAAGGCTGTAATGTCCTTACTACTATATTAAGCAGGGATTCCCAAAGTGATAGACGTCGGTTTCCCGGGGGTCGACGTAAACGAAAACTGATTTTTGGGGGTTGACGAGGTCTAAAAATCAACCCCTATTAATTAACACAACTTCTTATATGAAACTTTCAAGATACTGTAGAAGTTTACTCACATAACCAACAGCAAAGTTTTTAAATTGCTAAATATTTTGTATCGATAGGAAAAAAACTAGAGATAGGATTTTTACAGTATTTTACCTATAGGGGTCTGAGGTATCAGTTCATTTTGGAAAAGGGGTCTCTTGCCCAAAATAGTTTGGGAATCCCTGATTCAACGCGTTTTATTAACTGGCCTGAATAAAGGATTTCAATTCAAGGATTTCGGTACAACTTCAATTTGTTGACTGCCTGATAAATTAGGGGTACTTGTAGAAAGTATTATTGACATGTACATATGTTAGAAAGGCGTTTATACGGAACCCTCGTACTAAGTAATGCTTCTTCCCAAGATAGAACAGATTTGGTTTCAGCTAATTATAATATTTCTCCTTTGCGTCAGTCACGGCTTGCTTCATAACCTTAAAGATTACAGCGTCTCCTTATATTTATTTTATTCTCATTAACTAAAATATCCGAGTTGAATATCGGAAAATAAAATCAATTTGCTACGATATTAACAGACTGTTAAAAACTTTTAATTAATTTTCGAGTTCCGCGGGGAGCTTGTTAAAAAGTATGTGATGAAGTTGTTTTAAGCTGGTTAAATAAAAAGAAACTATGAACTCAGATATATAGGTAGAGCCCAGCTCGAATCGGTCGGCACGACCGTGGCAGAGCCGCGATCTCGCAGAATACCCGCGTGAAGTAGACGCACCTTGTAATAATGTGTTCAGTTCGGTGAGGTGAGGTAACCGGATGCCCACTACCTCCTTACGCTCCCCCTTAGTGAGAGAGATGTAGGTGGGCGACGGTAATCTATTACCATCGGGTGAGCCGCTTGCTCGTTTATATCCAATAAAAAAAGGTGCAGGTTTCCTCACGGTAATAGCTCACCATGTAATGCATGCTAATTACAATTCACTACTGCTGTAATGGAATAGAAACATGAACCCTTCCGTCCATAAAGTAAGGTGAGGCTTTTTTATTTCAGTAAGATAAAATACTGCACGGCTGTAAATCGCTGCAGGGACGCACATTGAATCAGTGTCAGCCGCCGGTCTGCTTGGTACACACGTACAATATACACATATATATACATTTTCTATATATATATATATATATATATATATATATATATATATAGAATCACCGGACATTCGTTACCGATGTTTGTGTGCTGTGAAGTTACTACTGGACGTAGTATACGACGCTGTATGGACGAGGTAGTAGGAAGTTTGTTTGAAACTTGTTTAATACTTAACTTAGTTCTTCCTCTTAAAATGATATAACTTCGGGCTACCTTTTTGTTAATATAGGTGTGAGCCGGGCTCGCGCCATGGATCCCGAACTGAATGAAAGGAAACACATTTTTTAGGTAAATACATATCACCGAGAGCCGTGGTAGACTAGTGGTCTGGGCGTTCACTTTAGTATCACACAGCGCGAGTGACCTGGGTTGGATCCCCGGTGCCGGCACCACTAAAATTGTCAATAGCAATTTTAAGTACTGCATTTACCACGTGCTCGGCGGTGAAGGAAAACATCGCGAGGAAACCTGCATCTCTGACAAATAATAAAAAAAATATATATTTTGGATATGTAAAGCCCGCCAACCCGCACTGGAGCAGCGTGACGAGCCCTTTCCGGCTCCCAAAACCCTCTCGGATATTTGAGAAGGAGGCCTTTGCCCTTGCACTGGCAATTGGCACTTTTTGCTATTTTACTTAAGAACGTTGTAGCGTGGTTGCAGCCTGTGTCAATCAGGCACATTCTTTCATCCTCATGGGTACCTGGGTATCACAGGAGTCATCTAAGAGCCGTGAAAATCTCATAGAATCCGACTGATGGAATATTAACTGTCTGATAAAACTGATTCCAAAATAACACAGACCCCACTCACCGATCGAAACGCAGAAGCACAAGACGCTTCTACTTCGCGCCGGTATTCTGCGAGACCGTGGTACCAAACCGGTCGAGCCGGCCCATTCGAGCAGAAGCAAAAGCCGCCGCTTGGCTCTACCACGTACTGTAATATAACCTATAATATTTATATAACCTTTAAAATATTGCAAAATACTTAAGGAGTTAAGTGTTTACGTTTAATATAAACAAGTGCATCGTGCAGCGAACAGGTTGCAATAAAGAGCCGCTGAGCAGACGTCCGGCGTCCGGCGTCCGGCGTACGGTGTACGAACGCGGGGCGCTTTGTTCCGCAGCGGCGTTGTATTTATTACAAACTCAGCGCAGTACAATGCGGTGTAATCAATCCGTGTTCACGGAAACGATTGCCCGTTTCATCAGTATTGAAACTCGCCATTTGCAATGTTAGCGCTAACAAATGATTTCAGATAATATGGCCTCGTTGTTGACTTAACTAACGATATAGGATTTGTACCATTCGATGAACAGAAACGTGCCCGTGTTGGTCACGTCGAGTTGTGGGAAATTAAATTTAATTGAGCTTTTTTTTTTTTTTTAATCAAGAAAACCTGTCGCAGTCGGTCGAGATCGGAATTCCCGGCAGTTAAATTAAAACCGACCGACGAACCGGCGCCGCTCCTACCGGTTGTAATTGAAAGAATGGAGAAGAATGTAACTGATACTACATAAACCACATATTCTCGAATTTTCTCGCACAAAACTAATAGTAATGAAATTAAGGTTTTTTTTTTGGAGAAAGTGAGCAAACGAGCATGGTGCTCATCGCACGCCTGCAAAACCAGAGGAGCTGCGGGGCAGGGGCGTTGCTGGATTTTAAGAATATTTGGGGGCGAGAGGATGGGGAAGGAAATCGACATGTCTGAATGATTATAAAACAATATGTTGAGGACATGTAAAGGCTTCTAAACACTTTTAAACATAGGGTTTTGCACAGCAGGGATAAATTATCTAGAAGGTTTACATAACACAAGGAAATTAAACTATTATTTACAGCTTTTATTTATTAATTTTGTCATCCTGTAGGTAGCCCGAGTTAACTAAGGACGTCTAACACCCCGTTGACCGCGGCTGCTGTAAAACAATCGAAACGTAGGGAATATAAAAACATAATTGAACGCGCTAGAATCCGTGAATTATAGCTTCATTTCAAATGTGTTGTGTTCGCGTAGATACAAGACTTCATTATAACACAAGGAATTCATAAACAGTTACTTATAACAAAGCAATACTTTTAAAAGCATCTGTTCAGAGGACAGTGTATATACAATTACTTACCGTAATATTTCAACTGCACTCTTTAGTTTGTTCCTCAGAACGTATTTTAAATGCAAATGAAACAGCTTCGGCCCGTAAACATGCCGCAGAACTACAGTCCTTAGCGACTGTTAAACTATTCACAGCCCCCGTGGGGGTCCACCTCCGACGAAATTGTTAGGCTATTAAATATAAATAAAAGTTAACTGTGAAATAAATGTAACTGAATTTTAAACATTTTCCGTTTGAATGAATACTCTATAAAATTTCAGTGAACTGTAACTAACGGATCTGACTGCTGAGAAAAATGTGCTGCATTCGAAGCCCAGCTGAAACCAATATCTATGCAAAAAAACAACACATTGCTCTACGGGTCTGATCGTGCTATGTTGTCTATTCTGTGTCTCGAACACTGCATCCGCGCCCTTCCTCCGATCTTATCCCATGAGCATTACATCTCCTCAGCATTTATACTTACGTCACAAAAACAAAGGCACCCCACCCCCTTTGGTACAGAGTTTCTGACGCCACCACCCTATGGCTAAATTGTAAACTACTACCACAACCATCGGCCTATTTTTACTAGTCCACTGCTGAACATTGGCTTCTCAAAGAACGCCCTTGCAAAAGTGTACATTTCTTGGAAGTTTCACCCATACTCACCACGCTGGGCACAGGAGTTGGTGAGAGCAGTGTCGCCAGAGCCTCGCTCGTCAGCTCCTGGTGCAGCACCTGGTTCATTTATTTACTTACTTAAGTACACCGGATGTGTGTGCAAATTATGTTATTAAAGTTTTAGCCTTAAAACTATAGACAGCATTTTGTACCTCTAAAGTTGTATCATCATCATCATCATCATTTCAGCCTATCACAAGTCCACTGCTGAACATAGGCCTCCCCCAAAGATTGCTACAAAGCACGGTCCCGATCCACCTGCATCCATCGATTTCCCGCAACACTGCACAGGTCGTCACACCATCTTTTGAGGGGTCGTCTCACACTGCGTTTGTCTGTACGTGGCTCTTGAGTGGCAAGAACCTTTTTTCCCCAACGGTCGTCTGTTCTGCGAGCTACGTGGCCGGCCCGTTGCCACTTCAGCTTGCAGATCCTTACGGCTGTGTCGGTTAACCTAGTTCTGCTGCGGTTATCATCGCGCAGAGAAACACCGAGCATAGCCTTAACTTTGAGCTTCCTTATAAGTTGTAAATTTGTATACAGCTTTATAATTTGACAACAATAATATCGTTTGCACGTTGATCATTTATATTTATATATAATTAGAAGAATTGCACACGAAGAAGGAAGAAATACTTTTAGCAAATTTAAATTCATTACGTCTCATTAAACTATTGTCTATACTATTTTATATGATTGCGAAATCATAGAGGCAAAGATTAACTGCATCTAATTATCCAAAGCTTTTGGTTTTGCCTTTGGGTGTTTGCTCCGGGTACAACTATCCAAACTTGGCACAATACACAAGGAGCGTCTGCCGCTCCGCGCAAACATTTGTCGGCAATATTTAGATCAGCTATTAGTCAACATGCTTCAGATTGGATCGATTTTAAATTATTTCATGAAGCTTTGAAGCAGCATTGACGCTTTTTTCCACGGGTAAGCGGTCAAACTTGCTCGCGAGCGGCGACTTGCTCGCGGCTCACCTGATGGTAAGTGATGACCGTCGCACATGTACTAGTGCAACACCAGAGGAGCTACAGGTGTGTTGCTGGCCTAAAAAAATATTAGGGGTATGAGAAGGAAAAGGGAGGGGGTTTGGGGAGGAGGGAGCTGGGCCCTACGGTTACCTCACTCACCGAACGAAACGCGGAAGCACAAGATGCCTCTACTTCACGCCGGTAGTCTGCAGGTGCGTTGCCGGCCTGTAAGGTTATTTGGGAGATGGGAGGGATAATGAGGAGAGTAATTCGGAAAGGGAGAAGTGGGCCTCAGGTTACCACACTCACAGGTGCTGTAAGACACTCGAAACGCCGATAAAATTAAAACTAAAATGAAACGCGATAAAATCCCTAAGTAATATTATTCAAATTTGTTGTGCTTCCGCGTAAATACAAGAAGTTCCCTTCATTACTATTCCCTTTAGTTTCTCTATATCAATATATTTTCTAGGAAACTATATTCCTTATCTCCAGCTTATCTGTTTATTGCTCCAATTTACTTTGTTATGATGTGAGGCGCGTCGCATTCGGCCGGTCGCGTCCCACGATCCCTGGCGTTATTCAATTTCAAGTTTAGCATAAACTGTTTACCTGACACGGTGGAGACGACACGCTGCATACATTATACTTTGTCTTTGACATGACTCCGTTGCCTCCTGGAGGGAAATTCGGAAAAAGTGAGAAACGTTACACTGTTGACAATAAGCTAACTCGATACCGAGTTCCGAACGAACGCTGTCGACCCCGGATTACAAATTTGTCATTCAATTAAATACTATAATGCTTTTTCTCCAAACACCAAGCTCAGCGGCACGCGGTGCTCGTAGATGGCGGAACCTATGAGAAGCAGCCGAGCATAGTAAGTATGGGAAAATATTCCATGCATGACTTGACAGCTTTCGTTGGGGGTTTTGTGGAAAGGGTTGGCCCAGCGATGGACTTAAAGGGTTGTTAAAGAAGAAAAACTATCATTTACTTAATCATTATATGAGAATTTTTGTATTTATTTATATGTGTAAATATGAATGTATCTATGTGTTTATATAATATATATTTAGCATTAGTTGTATAATATGTCTATTTATATTGCACCACCTACCTCGTATCTGTAGCTGTGTTTCTCTACGCCTTCGGTTGCCTGGAAGTGATCGGTATGCAGCGATAAGGTAGGCAATTTGGACCTCCTAATAATTTTTTTTTTTTACTTTATACCTTTTTTATTCTGTGGTGTACAATAAAGTATATTCATTCATTCATTCATTCATTATACTAATACGTGAACATCGACAATTGTAGTTACCTTTTTATATAGAAGGAGACGAATGAAGCTAATATCATTCGAATGGTACTGTGCCATAGATGTGCACATAAAATAAACCACGCCGTTAAAGCCGATACTAACGATGTACCTACTCCTTACCTCCGTAACTTCCTCTTTGTCCTTCCTCAGTCTTTCTTCATGGCGTTCACGTGAACATGGTCCGTTCTCAACGACTGGCGAAACTAGTATAAATAAATATTTATAGCAGTACTTTCTCAATCCTAAGCATTTTCCATATTTATATGGTAGAGGCCCGTGGCGGCTTTGGCTGCTGCTTGGTACCGCGGCCTCGCAGGATACCGGCGTGAAGTAGAGGTCATCTTGTGCCTCTGCGTTTCGATCGGTGAGTAAGGTAACCGGAGGCCCACTTGCCCTCCCCATCTCCCTCCTCATCCTCCTTCCCATCTGCCATACAGCTTTAAAGGCAACGGGAACGCACTTACAACACCTGTTGTGTTGAAGATGTACGTTAGCCACGGTATCCACTTACCATGAACCAAAAAAAAAACTTTCCAAAATTTTAATTATTTTTAATATAAGCATGAAAATAACAAAACAAAAAGCGAGATAAACAGTAGGAAACTTGGACATCCTGTGATTGACACGCGATGTTCAATTTTCCGTTGTAAACAACCTCTGGGTAACTTGTTACAAAAGTTTTTGGCAGACGTAAATTCTTATTATAACTTAAGAGAGAACGGATTTTCAATTTATATTTCTCTAAAGCCGCGGACAAAATGAATACATTTTAAATTCATTATTTTTCAATAGATTCTATAAAAAGCGTCGTACTGTTTTAACCGTTAATGGTTGGGGGTAGGCTTACGAATCAGGAGACTCGGGTACTATCCCCTGTGTGGCTCGTGCCAATGAGCTTTTCGAAACTTTGTATAGTCGGCTTGGACACTAAAATTGAGACAGGATACAAAATACAAATAATAAATATAAAAAATAAGCTCACGCTACCGTATACCGTATACGTATACTACTGGGGTAATAGGCATTTCAAACTTTTCACCAGAGCTTTTTCGAAATAACATGACACCACTTGTAAAATAAAGTGACAAATAGTGTGTTTTTTATTGTTTTATCTCCATTCGCAAATGCGTTTACTTCATCTCTCGTGATCCACCGACACGTGTCCGGAGTCCTTTTCAATTTTGCAACCCTAAGTTACCGTAAGTTTGCCTAAATCGATCAATTCGGTGCGTTATCCAACTCAGTCTTAATTCTACCGTAAAAAGAAGTGAAAATCAAAGTTCTTAAAATGCGGAACTTTGAAAAATTTGCGGAAGCGTGAACTCAGCGGTGGGTAATCACATGCAGAAGAATCTCTAAACATGGTAGAGCCAAGCGGCGGCTTTTGCTGCTGCTCTAATGGGCCGGTACGACCGGGTTGGTACCACGGCCTCGCAGAATACCGGCGTGAAGTAAAAGCATCTTATGCCTCTGCGTTTCGTTTAGTTCGGTATCCGGACGCCCAATCCCCCTCCCCACCCCTCCTCCCTTCCATCTTCCAAATACCCTTAAAGGCCGGCAACGCGCACTTCAACGGTAATCACTTACCATCAGGTGAACCGCATGCTCGTTTGCCGCCTTTACCATAAAAAAAAGAAGAAGGGTAATATTGTACAGAACTCGATCTTGATTGGTATGCAGAACTGGTGGTAGACTCCTTCCCATCCTAGGAGTCGTATGGATAAAGGGGCGGCAAAAATGGGGGTAAGCATCACACTCCAAGTAAGTTACCCATTTCTGCATCCAAACAGCAATACACAAAACAGTGTTCCGGTTTGAAAAGTATGGAGAAGCAGAATAATTACAGGGCTGCAGTAGCCACTTACCATCAGGTGGAGTATTAATGCGTTCTTCACCAAGATTCAAGAGAATGGGTCTCTTTGTTTTCCTCCACAGCCGAGCACATTATAAATTCAGCAATTAAACATGCAATTAGCCATTTGAGTGATGCCGCCACCGGGATTCGAACCCTACCTGAGTTTGTCTCGCATACCACAAAAATACTAAGCTACCACATCATTAGCTATGTGATTTATCCATCCATTAAAGTATTTTTATGAATTTGGACTAAACTTCAGATGAACTCGTACCGTTTACAAATTTAGCCCACTACACGTTGCCGTCCTTCACTGCAGGCCGTATGAGGAAGGTCAGAGTTGCTCAGCGCGCTATGGAAAGGCCTATGCTCGGTGTTTCTCTGCGTGATAGAGTCTGCAACGATAATATCCGCAGCAGAACTAAGGTAACCGACATAGCCGTAAAGATCAGCAAGCTGAAGTGGCAATGAACAGACCACATAGCTAGCAGAACTGACAACCGTTGGGGAAAAAAGGTTCTCGAGTGACAGCCACGTACAGGCAAACGCAGTGTAGGACGACCACCCACAAGATGGAGTGACGACCTGCGCAGTGTTGCGGGAATTCGATGAATGCGGCTCAGGACCGAGCTTTGTGGCAATCTTTGGGGGAGGCCTATGTTCAGCAGTGGATTTCTGATAGGCTGAAATGATGATGACACGTTGACTAATGTCCATTTATGAAGGTACGAGCATAACGAAATACGGTAGAAAGCATATCCAGGTGGTGACTCAATTGTGCTGCCTACACTCGTCACGCCGCCCTTCTACAGAATATTGAAAAACAACACAGCATCACTCACGGCGCAGGTGTACGTTCTTTTTGTTTACTTGTACAGACCCTCGCTCTTCACTGACTCCGTACTTTTTTATTTATTCACAAAATACCCTGAATCGTGCAATACGGGTCCGGGGGGAAACAGTAACAGTTGTCCGTTCACAACACGAAAGGTTAAATCGAAATACTATTATATATTATAAAGTTTCAAGTGGAATTAAGTTAATAATATAATTATTATATTATTGTTCTTTATTCGTTATTTCTATGTTTACTCATCTGGTTGGGTTGTATATATAAATAAATATAGATACAAATAAATACCATAATATAAATAATATTTTATTAATTATATATATAATAAAATTAAATAGATAACAAAAACCCAACCAGATGGAAGCCCCCGGCAGGAGAGGCCAGACGGCCGAGGGTTAGGGAGAAAGGGAAAGAAACCGGCGGACGATGCGAGCGGTATCAAGTAGCACCGCCTTCTGCATTTGAGCTCGGAGCGGTCCGCCACGGAGTCCCAGCCGCCTCAGATGTTCCGAGAGGCTGACTGGGATTAACCTATTCGCAGAGACGACAATCGGAATAATTTCGGTTAAAGAAAAGACGCGTGAGAACCGGTGCCAACTCAGGGGCACACATCCTCAGCACAATTGAGGGATTCCCTCCCCATCTCCTCCTCATCCTCCTTCCATCTTCTAAATACCCTTAAAGGCCGGCAACGCGCACTTCAACGGTAATCACTTACCATCAGGTGGAGTATTAATGCGTTCTTCACCAAGATTCAAGAGAATGGGTCTTTGTTTTCCTCCACAGCCGAGCACATTATAAATTCAGCAATTAAACATGCAATTAGCCATTTGAGTGATGCCGCCACCGGGATTCGAACCCTACCTGAGTTTGTCTCGCATACCACAAAATACTAAGCTACCACATCATTAGCTATGTGATTTATCCATCCATTAAAGTATTTTTATGAATTTGGACTAAACTTCAGATGAACTCGTACCGTTTACAAATTTAGCCCACTACACGTTGCCGTCCTTCACTGCAGGCCGTATGAGGAAGGTCAGAGTTGCTCAGCGCGCTATGGAAAGGCCTATGCTCGGTGTTTCTCTGCGTGATAGTCTGCAACGGTGTTATCCGCAGCAGAACTAAGGTAACCGGAGGCCCACTTGCCCTCCCCATCTCCTCCCCATCTCCTCCCCATCTCCTCCCCATCTCCTCCCCATCTCCTCCCCATCTCCTCCCCATCTCCTCCCCATCTCCTCCCCATCTCCTCCTCATCCTCCTTCCATCTTCTAAATACCCTTAAAGGCCGGCAACGCGCACTTCAACGGTAATCACTTACCATCAGGTGGAGTATTAATGCGTTCTTCACCAAGATTCAAGAGAATGGGTCTTTGTTTTCCTCCACAGCCGAGCACATTATAAATTCAGCAATTAAACATGCAATTAGCCATTTGAGTGATGCCGCCACCGGGATTCGAACCCTACCTGAGTTTGTCTCGCATACCACAAAAATACTAAGCTACCACATCATTAGCTATGTGATTTATCCATCCATTAAAGTATTTTTATGAATTTGGACTAAACTTCAGATGAACTCGTACCGTTTACAAATTTAGCCCACTACACGTTGCCGTCCTTCACTGCAGGCCGTATGAGGAAGGTCAGAGTTGCTCAGCGCGCTATGGAAAGGCCTATGCTCGGTGTTTCTCTGCGTGATAGTCTGCAACGGTGTTATCCGCAGCAGAACTAAGGTAACCGACATAGCTGTAAAGATCAGCAAGCTGAAGTGGCAATGAACAGACCACATAGCTAGCAGAACTGACAACCGTTGGGGAAAAAGGTTCTCGAGTGGCAGCCACGTACAGGCAAACGCAGTGTAGGACGACCACCCACAAGATGGAGTGACGACCTGCGCAGTGTTGCGGGAATTCGATGAATGCGGCTCAGGACCGAGCTTTGTGGCAATCTTTGGGAGGCCTATGTTCAGCAGTGGATTTCTGATAGGCTGAAATGATGATGACACGTTGACTAATGTCCATTTATGAAGGTACGAGCATAACGAAATACGGTAGAAAGCATATCCAGGTGGTGACTCAATTGTGCTGCCTACACTCGTCACGCCGCCCTTCTACAGAATATTGAAAACAACACAGCATCACCACGGCGCAGGTGTACGTTCTTTTGTTTACTTGTACAGACCCTCGCTCTTCACTGACTCCGTACTTTTTATTTATTCACAAAATACCCTGAATCGTGCAATACGGGTCCGGGGGGAAACAGTAACAGTTGTCCGTTCACAACACGAAAGGTTAAATCGAAATACTATTATATATTATAAAGTTTCAAGTGGAATTAAGTTAATAATATAATTATTATATTATTGTTCTTTATTCGTTATTTCTATGTTTACTCATCTGGTTGGGTTGTATATATAAATAAATATAGATACAAATAAATACCATAATATAAATAATATTTTATTAATTATATATATAATAAAACTGCATGAATTAAAATCATTTGTTACACTAAGTGTACACACATACAATAAATACCTTTTGACACCTGCTTTGTTTTGGATTAGTGATCATTATTCTCTATTACTCTTAAAGGAGCCTACACATCCAGAGAGCGCGTCCCCAGGTGGCGGACAGGGGTGGGGGGGCTCACTGGGTGCCCCTGCCCAGAGATGAGAAGTTGTCTTAAAGACTGTGCCGCTTTACTGGATGGTTCAGTAGACACAGCGGCGGAAGAACACCATGCTGATGAAGAATAAAGTGACCATTCGGTTGGATTTTTCGCCATCGGTCGGTCGCCTAAGTTTCATCCGTGAAGTCAGGATACACCACGTGGAACTGAAGGAAGTTAGTACGTTTTCTCGCCTGTCTACAAGCTCGTTATTTTTCAATTTCTCGTCGAAAATTTTCCAATTCGCATTAAAGTTTTCTAAACTCTAACAGTCGACCTTTCGCGGAGCTTCAGGAGAGTCCCGCCCCGAGGGCACTTCATTGTTATGTTTTTCTGACAATTTGACCTTTATCTGTTATCGTATATATAACAATGCGATACGGGAATAAATAAATCAAGCATCGCCTCCTTAACTCTAAAGATTTGTGACGTTTTCCTTTAATCTCTTCTTACTTCATTCCTGTGATTGATTGATTTATAAGCTGAATATTGGTCAATCGAGTGCCGTGCAAGTACCCTTACACTGGTCAGTCTGTAGTGATTGAGGTCGGCATACCCGTTTATTAATCAGTTCATTAAATAAATCGTTTCATTCATTAATTTGAAAAAGTTTTGTAAAATACCCGAGCGTGCCGGACCGACCCATTTGAATAGCCTATATTCATTCGGTGAATTAATTAAAAATATCTCGACTGTGCCCGGTCCATCAACACGATGTCAGGCTTGTTTGCATGAATCGTCCTGTCCGTGATAATGGACCGGTCCCAATAGAGCCCAGCGCGGTCATTTCCGAGCATGGCTTCCGGCGAGTATTTATAGTAAGGCAGTCTCCGATCCACGAGACCGTATTTCAGAGCGAGCTCCTGGTGTAGGATCCTGGCTACTAGGTTGTGTCTGTGCAGATACTCAGAGTGAGTTTATTATTATTATAATTTATAATATAATATAAATAATATTTTATTAATTATATATATAAATAAATATAGATACAAATAAATACCATAATATAAATAATATTTTATTAATTATATATATAAATAAATATAGATACAAATAAATACCATAATATAAATAATATTTTATTAATTATATATATAAATAAATATAGATACAAATAAATACCATAATATAAATAATATTTTATTAATTATATATATAAATAAATATAGATACAAATAAATACCATAATATAAATAATATTTTATTAATTATATATATAAATAAATATAGATACAAATAAATACCATAATATAAATAATATTTTATTAATTATATATATAAATAAATATAGATACAAATAAATACCATAATATAAATAATATTTTATTAATTATATATATAAATAAATATAGATACAAATAAATACCATAATATAAATAATATTTTATTAATTATATATATAAATAAATATAGATACAAATAAATACCATAATATAAATAATATTTTATTAATTATATATATAAATAAATATAGATACAAATAAATACCATAATATAAATAATATTTTATTAATTATATATATAAATAAATATAGATACAAATAAATACCATAATATAAATAATATTTTATTAATTATATATATAAATAAATATAGATACAAATAAATACCATAATATAAATAATATTTTATTAATTATATATATAAATAAATATAGATACAAATAAATACCATAATATAAATAATATTTTATTAATTATATATATAATAAAATTAAATAGATAACAAAAACCCAACCAGATGGAAGCCCCCGGCAGGAGAGGCCAGACGGCCGAGGGTTAGGGAGAAAGGGAAAGAAACCGGCGGACGATGCGAGCGGTATCAAGTAGCACCGCCTTCTGCATTTGAGCTCGGAGCGGTCCGCCACGGAGTCCCAGCCGCCTCAGATGTTCCGAGAGGCTGACTGGGATTAACCTATTCGCAGAGACGACAATCGGAATAATTTCGGTTAAAGAAAAGACGCGTGAGAACCGGTGCCAACTCAGAGCACACCAAGCTTTGGAGGCCAATTTGGCCTTTCCTCAAGTGACCACGGAACTGAACGTCGCTCGATATGTCAACGCCAAGGATTCTGATACTGACTGAGGCAATAAGGGAATGTTCTCAAAAGAGGAGAAACGACAAAGGGATTCTTTTAGCGGTGAACGCGAAAACCTGTGTCTTTGGGGTTGAATACGACCAAATTACGTCGACCCCAATCCGAGACTTTGAATAACAAGGTCTCGACTTCAGACACAAGTTTGTTCCGGCACTCGTCGACGTGTTCCCGAGAAATATTCGCACGGCCTGTATATAGGGCATCACCCGTGCTGTCGTCTGCATAGCAATGAATGCTACTGATTTGTAGCATGTCGTTGATATGCAGAAGGAACAGAGTGGGAGATAGCACACAGCCTTGTGGAACACCAGCATTCACGGGTTTGGGGTCCGAGCATGCACCGTCGACAACAACCTTGATGCTCCGATCCGTGAGGAAGCTGGTGACCCAGTTGCACAATCTCTCAGGAACCCCGTAAGATGAAAGCTTTGAAAGAAGCGCTTTATGCCAAACCCTATCAAATGCTTTCGCTACGTCCCGACTAACCGCCAAAGCCTCCCCCTTAGACTCAACTGCTTCTGCCCATCGGTGAGTCAGGTAAACTAGAAGATCTCCAGCTGATCGTCCGCGACGGAAACCGTACTGTCGGTCACTGATCAGCTGGTGTTCCTCCAGGTACCTCAGGAGCTGGGTGTTGATGAGTGACTCCATTATTTTAGATAACAAGGGGGTGATGGCAATAGGCCTGTAGTTGGACGGATCAGAGCGGTCGCCTTTTTTGGGTATTGGATGCACAAATGCTGTCTTCCAAGATTCCGGGACGACGCCTGAAGAGTAGGAGTGCCGGAAAAGACGCGTGAGAACCGGTGCCAACTCAGGGCACACATCCTCAGCACAATTGAGGATTCCGTCCGGCCCACTCGACTTATGAATGTCCAGGAGCGGAGTGCCTTTCGCACTGAGCTCTGCAGAAACTGAATTTCCGGCATGGAGCACTTACACCACGGGATGGTAGGTGGAGAGTTTCCCCGGTCATCAAGAGTCGAGTTGATGCAAAAAGAGAGCCCAAGAGATCGGCTTTCTCTTTTTGCAGTATGGGCCAGCGAATCATCCTCCTTGTGTAGAGATGGGAGAGATGGCTGACAGAAGTTCCCCTGGACAGCCTTGGCGAGAGACCAGAATGCGCGGGATCCCGATGGGAGGCGAACTAGTCTCTCGCCAATTCTGCCAATGTGCTTTAACTTTGCCGCAGCGATAACTCTTTTGAAGGACCTGGAGGCAGAGTTGTACTCGTTTTTAAGAGCACTGGTTTTTGCATCCCGAGACGCCGATGCATCGGCCCAGGCCTGGTAGCACTTCCGCTTTCGGCGTGACGCTATTTTGCAGGTGCGACCAAACCGAGGCTGGGATTTACCTCCGACAGGCACTGCAGAGAACGGAATAAAAAGTTCCATTCCCTCCCCCTTACCCCTCCTCCCTCACCGTTCATAAATATCCTTAAAGACCCTTGCAGCTCCCCTGGAATTAATAATTGTAATTACTTACCTCCAGGTTAGCGACTTGGCCCCCTTCCCACAAAAAAAAATTTTCGCCTTACTCTGTGCTTACCGCACGGTGAGCACGGTGAGTAAGGTGAGTAAGGCGCATTTAGTTTGGATGTTACTTCCCATCACTTGTCTGTGGTAGGTGAAAAGTTTCGTTAAGTTATAATAAAAACTGCATGAATTAAAATCATTTGTTACACTAAGTGTACACACATACAATAAATACCTTTTTGACACCTGCTTTGTTTTGGATTAGTGATCATTATTCTCTATTACTCTTAAAGGAGCCTACACATCCAGAGAGCGCGTCCCCAGGTGGCGGACAGGTGGGGGGGGGGGGGCTCACTGGTGTCATTCGGTACCAGGAGGGGTGGAGGGAAATAAAATACATCCCGCAGACAAAGAGATCCGAGAAATAAACTCCGTTATGAGATCTCTATCAGCGGCTTCACCGACATTTTTTGGAGTAGAAGTTGTCTTAAAGACTGTGCCCCTTTACTGGATGGTTCAGTAGACACAGAGGCGGAAGAACACCATGCTGATGAAGAATAAAGTGACCATTCGGTTGGATTTTTCGCCATCGGTCGGTCGTCTAAGTTTCATCCGCGAAGTCAGGATACACCACGTGGAACTGAAGGGGAAGTTAGTACGTTTTCTCGGCTGTCTACAAGCTCGTTATTTTTCAATTTCTCGTCGAAAATTTTCCAATTCGCATTAAAGTTTTCTGAACTCTCTAACAGTCGACCTTTTCACGGAGTCCCGCCCCGAGGGCACTTCATTGTTATGTTTTTCTGACAATTTGACCTTTATCTGTTATCGTATATATAACAATGCGATACGGGGATAAATAAATCAAGCATCGCCTCCTTAACTCTAAAGATTTGTGACGTTTTCCTTTAATCTCTTCTTACTTCATTCCTGTGATTGATTGATTTATAAGCTGAATATTGGTCAATCGAGTGCCGTGCAAGTACCCTTACACTGGTCAGTCTGTAGTGATTGAGGTCGGCATACCCGTTTATTAATCAGTTCATTAAATAAATCGTTTCAATCATTAATTTGAAAAAAGTTTTGTAAAAATACCCGAGCGTGCCGGACCGACCCATTTGAATAGCCTATATTCATTCGGTGAATTAATTAAAATATGAATGGCAGTTGTACAGTTGTGCATTGCATTAAATTGGCTGAAGCGGTAACTACTAAGCGCTTGAGAGCGAGTGCTTAATTCGCTTCAAAGAAGGTCAATCAACGAGGCTCACGGACCTCTCGCTGCTTACGATGAATACTGTACTGTCGACTGTCACAACTTTGTGCAGCGAAGCCTTTTGAATGTGCGCGCTAGAAAGTTCAACGCAATGTGACAAACATATTTTTTTTAAATTGTCTAACGTGCTTTCAATCCCCACCAGAAAACAAATTAAAAGAAAATTTTCACCCTTGAGGACTACAATGGAATGCCTCACCTCACTGCCGGTAGTCATTCTGCCTCCTTACCCTTCAAGCCGAAACACTACAGTGGTTGTGCCTACCCATACGGCTCCTGGGCAGATCCGAGTCCTACCACCCAATACACGCATGCTACATAACTTTATTTATGTTATCCCAAGCGCAATAAAAAGATCTAAGTGCCAGGTACCCATAATGAGCATGCGACCTGAATGTATTTAAATGCTCGACGGTGAAGTAGACCATCGTGACGTAACTAGAATGTTTCAGAAATAATAAACAAAGTCAACGATTTGGTAGGTCAGCCACACACATCGGGGTCTTTTGAAGCCAAGTATATCATCTCAAAAGATAGCTACATGGTAAAACCAAACGGTAGCTTTTCCTGCAGCTGGCATAGGCTGGCCCGACCGCAGTAGTACTAAGACCTTCTGCGTTTGGTTCGGTGAGTGAGGTAACCTTCTCCCTCACATCCTCCAAATATGCTCAAACGGCCGGCAACGCATCTGCAGCTCCTCTGGTGTTGCAGATGTACGTGGGCGACGGTAATCACTTGCCATCAGGTGAGTTTCTAGTTTGCAGCTTTTCCGAAATAAATAATAATGGATGAAGGTCTTTGCCCGCCTGAGCCAAATTTATAGATGTACTGTAATTTAAGGTTCTAACATAAGTAGGAAAATCATATCAGTCAAATCAAATAATCATAACTTTTTAGTTTTCTTTTGTAGTTAATTTTAGTGAAAGGTTTCAAATAAATCACCAAAAAAAACCTGTGATTCATTAAATATAAATAAAGTAAGTAGGCATATTACAATCCGCAAAATGGCTTCGTTTCATTTTTGAAGAACTCGATATGGCGTGTAATCTAAGAGAGTGCTCCCGAACAGACGCCTCGTTTAATATATTTGTGACGCGCGCCTGTGTGTGCGTGTGTGCCTGTGTGTCGAGGCTCGAGTGATTTGTGATCGGGCTGCCATCGTTTCGGATTGCCCGGAGTTTCTCACGAAGTATCATTCGCGTTTTTACTTTTGAGGGTTTCAAGCCATGTTTCGTTTTTCATTCTCTTAATTCGTCTCGATCGTAACATGTCTCTAGTGAACTAAATAGAATGTCTTCTTCATCAACCTATATAACAAAAGCCTCAAGAAAGCCCCAACTAAAGACATCGTGTACATATTGAAGGGCGTTACTCTGCTCCCCATCACTAGACTGTTGGATGGAAGTACGTCAAATTCGGAAGCCTTTTCTGCCATCAAAAGCACCCGGCTGGCTGCACCACATACAGATGAGGTTGTCATTCAGAGAAAATAAATAAACTTAAGTAAAATCAATTAAATAAAATTTCAGAATCGTTAATTCGTATTTATTTTTTATTATTCAAATTATAAAAAATGTACAAAAAAAATATTTATTATTTACTGAACCTTACTAAAATGGTAGCGGAACAAAAGGTGGACTTCACGCTGAAAGCATCATCTAGCAGACGGTTGCAGAGAACCAGGAAATTAAAAAACTATACTAACTTTAGATATAAAATACATAGCATGATGTATACCCGATGCACATGCCATGATGCTGAACTCTTAACTAAGTTCACCATCATCGTATATGATCATATAATCATCCAATAAATGGACTTCTTGAATGTTCTTGCTGGAGGGATGTTAACTTTTCAGTCACTACAGGGTCGAGCGGCTTGGGCACTCAACGAGGACGGGAAACCAGAGCGTCGAAGTGTAATAACAACTCTAGAAAGAGTCCATAGGCTCCGAGCAACGCATCAGTCGTTCACGAGTGTGACGCAAGAACTGAAACTTACGTTTTGGATTATTTATATTTATCCCGACCACCAACACCGGAGGTGTTGCTAATTGATTACCGTACATTTGCAACACCAGAGGTGCTGCAGGTACGTTGCCGGTCTTTAAGGATATTTGGAGAGAGGAAGGGGGGAGGGAGGACATAGCCTTCGGTTACTACACACACCGAACGAAACGCAAAAGCACAAGATGCCTCTACTTCACGTCGGTAGTCTGCGAGGCCGTGGCACTACCCCGGTCGACCCACCTCGTTAGAGTTGCAGCAAAAGCCGCCGCTTGGCTCCAACATGTTAAAATATGACGTGGTTCATAGGAGAGGGGATAAGTAGGCGCACTGTCTTAATCGCCACGACACAATGTATTTGTATTACTATTGTATGTTTTCTACATTACCGACGACAGTAGAATAAAACGAACGTTTATTTGTAAAAAAATGTATTCATATATAAGTAGATAATTGAATGATCTCGATATAACTTCAACATGATATAGGACATTCACCACATAAGAATACAGACGTCGCTCGTTCCGCGTACATAACCGAACTGCGACGTAATTCATAAGTAATTCATTCTCTGTATATAAAAATATAAATTTAAAGCTATCCTATATAACCAGCGGGAGTAGTTCAGGCAGCAACCGACACTATGGACCTATACAAAAACATATTCACAACTGCAATAAACTCCCGCGCGCGCGTCGCTGATGTCGCTGTCAGTCGTCGCTGACGTCGCTGGCGTCGCTGTCGTCGCTGTACAAAGTCTCGCGGAAACGGAACGCGTCTACACGTTTGTTCGCCGATCGCGGCCCGACCGCGCGCAACATCACGACTTACTAAATCGAGCCTCTGTTCAATTAACATTACACGTAACAAACATACAACTGTTTACGATAAAGCGAATCTACACAATTAATATGCTTTGATAAATTGTTTGGCATTTTGATATGGCAATAGTTCTAAAGTACAACGATCCGTAAACTATATGATTTCTCAAATTTGACGACTCCTTTAAAACATCTTGACATAAAGTAAAAATGTATTGTGTAATAAATAGTCGTGTCTGTCTGTATGACTAAATTACTACACATCTGCTTAGTAAAGAGTCATGCAACTAGAAGTATTCTGATTCGTATTAATGTACTCTAATGTAACAAAGGTTTTTACTTTTTATGTACATACATAAGGGTATTCTGTTTTTAGTAAATATATTGGGGATAATCTCTTTTGGCTCCAGTTAATTCCAATAACACATGACCATTATTGATACAAATGTTTTCTGTTCGTTCGCTCTGGAAGCACGTAACGTTATATATTTATCAAAATTCATATTAATCTAACTAATATCAAGAATACATAATAAGTTAATATTAGAAGGATATGTGTAATATGAAGTACACAGAGTTGCAGTGATCGATTTCTAGGTTTGTGTGTCTAAACTGAATACCTTCCTACCTCGGTGTCGTGGTTATTCAACTAAGACTAGTTGAATAACCATGGCATGGTAGTCATCGTATTACAAGGAGAAGAAGAAAGCTTGAACAATAAAAAATAATTCGCTAACAGTCTCATATAAATTAGTTAATAGCTGCTACATTAACGAGTTATATTACCTGTCGTTGTTGGATCCGTAAAGTCACGTGAGGCGACGCAAAAGCCTAACCACAAGAAATCAAGCAATGAGTTTGGTCCAAATGATTAAAACAATAAAATCGACAAACTCTGTGAAACGACTACGTGGAAATAGTAAAATGCTTTAACAACAAAACGATGTCCAGCAATGCGGTACCATAGCCAAGAGAAGATAGAGTTCAGTGCGATCGGTTACAGCACGGGAGTTTCCCATTCATTGGCAAACATTAAACATTGAACGATCCACTTTTGAAATAATAAATGATAAAAAAGCGCAGGCAGTGTTAAGAAATAAAAGAGGCACATAAATGCAAAAAATACTTCATTGACTGAAGTGAGTTGAATTCATTTGAATGCGCGCTGATTTTAGCAACTTTATCCTTATAACCTAAATACAATTGAGCCAAGTCTTGTATACATTTTTGCATTTAAACAAATAATGTCACAATACACTAAACATTAAAACGCACCGTCAAGCTTTACTGCAAGGAACAAAGTATGGAATAAATATTGTAAAGATGTACTCTCTATATTACCTAACTAAGCGATAATAATCTGAAATAGTTAAAAATGTATACGTATTCATTTGTTGTTCGCAACTAGAGATCTAAAATGGAATCTGCTAAATAAAAGTGTAACAATTCCTAAGCGCCACTGAACACAATCCGGGTTGTTGTCCGTGACACTGGACGCACCGGACGCTCGGCGGCCGCGGCGACGTGCGGCCCGCTGCGACCCTACCTCAAACTGTGTCGCATGTTATCTCCAGCAGACACACTGTAATATATATAACTGTAGTACAGTATAACTTGGATATATTTACGCATTATCGTAAGTGCGCACATTTTAGATACTATTTAAGACATATCTGGTAAATATATACATCGATATAAACTAAAGGAGTTTACGTAAATGTTACAGCATCACTAATGTAAAACTTAATAATAAAAAAAATGCGAACTAGACTTCGCTGGACTGGACACGCGGAGAGGACCTCCTTCGTCCAGAGCATCGAAGCTGTGATGAGGTCGCTCTCCGGGCCCACATCCGCTCTGTGTCGCCGAGCCGACGTGGTGATTGTGTATATAACACTGTCATTTCAGAATCTAAAACGTAATCTTGAGTTATCTTGTAATCAAAATGAACATAATTTTTATATCGACAAGCAATAACCTGCAACAGACAAAGTTACTGCCAACAATCGGATGTCGCAAGGACAATCTACTAAACTAGAATGCATCGTAACATTTTCCTTATAACTATTATTGTGACTGTACAAGACTCGCGATCCACTTCTTCATTGCTTTCTCCACCGTGCACTGGAACGTCGAACCTGGAACTGCAAGCGAACCTATGGGTTATAGATCTTAAAGGTTTCTAAACGTACATCAAACGAAAAGAACGTATCCTATGAAGACATTACACGGATTGGGTGCGATGTTACGACTTTAAATTTAACCTCAAAATATACGGACTATGAGGTGCGTTCAATGAATTCTCGTTTTCGAGTTGTTCCAGGTGATTTACTAATGACGCGGGTAATTTGACTAACGAATAGGTATTGACTTTATCTGAGGGAATAATTATAAAATAGTGATCATTCGTTCGCTAATTATTCTTAGTCAATGTAAAAAAAAACTAGGAAAAAGTCAAAAATATTTACAAGGAATGGTGGCTATTTAGCAAGATTCTGCAGTTTCGTTATGAACTGCGTTAAAGTGCTCCAGTGAATTTCAAAGGGGTAAATACGGTTTACCCCTAAAAGTACCCTTTAAAGACGGACGGCCCGGTTACTGCGTCTTCAGGTGAAAACGTGAAAAAGTTGAGAAACTTCTACAGGACGATTCCCGAATGAAGGGTCCTTCTCGACTCTTTATAGCCTTCTTAACCTTAAGTCAGTAAAAGATGGGTGCCCTGTGTGGGCGCGTGAGAAAGAGTGCTGCAGACAACTTAAGGAGGTTAGACTTGTGATGATCATAAATCAAATATCTTCAGTAGAATTGTTACTGGAAATGAGAACACATGGAACTTTGCATTGCCCCTCCTACACAAAATATCAATTACTTCTTAATTTTAATTAAATACAGTCGTTTAGTTACTGGATTTTTCCAGATTTTGTAATTCTAACTAAGGATATATTTTAAATCATATTTGCTAATAGTTAACGTACGTACAACTTGCCGACGTACGGTTGCGGTTAAAGTCGCTGATGTACGGAACATGTATCGAAACAATAGCGTGTGTGTTTTTAATTATAATAATTTTGTTAAAATATTTTTCCATTTTCCAATTTCTGCCAACTCTACACCTGTATGAAGCGTCAAACCTTAAGTTACAATCGAGTAGCTCTCCGGCTGGAATGGGCGGACTGCAGGTTCAGTACCTGTGCGTCAGTCGCGCGGGGCGTGCGGGGCGTGCGGGGCGTGCGGGGCGTGCGGGGAGCGCGCGGGGCGGCGCGCGGCGGCGTGCGCCAGCGAGTAGCTCTCCGGCTGGAACGTGGGCGGGCACTGCAGGTGCGGGTAGGCGCCACGACTGCTCTCCTGCTGCAAACACACACTTCCGTCATTTCTTAATGCGCTATATATTACAAGGACTGCACATAGAGTGCACACAACGTGGAATTGTTTGACTTGTGAAATCGGCGCACACGGCTCTACCGCGTACTAAAAGCCACATAGCAGAGAGCATGGGAAACATTAGCACACCGGTAAAGCAATAAGAGGATAATTGTTAACATAGTATTGACTCGATCAGTATAGTAGAGCCCAGCGGCGGCTTCTGCTGCTGCTCGAATGGGCCGGCTCGACCGGGTTGGTACCACTACCTCGCAGCATACCGACGTCAAGGAGAGGCATCTTATGCTTCTGCGTTTCGTTCGGTGAGTGAGGTATCCGGAGGCTCTCTCCCACCCTCCCCATCCTTCTCCTCATTTTCCGTTCCTTCTCCCAAACACCCTTAGAGGCCGGAAACTCACCTGCAGCACCTCTGGTGTTGCAGATATACGCGGGCGACGGTAATCACTTACCATCAGGTTAACCGCATGCTCGATTGCCTTTCTCATAAAAAAAGACACCAGGGCTAGTCTTCCATGATGCTGCTGGAACCAGTTTCGTTTATTTCCTTATAGTTTCCCAATCAAGCATCGACACGCCGGCGCGCCGTCGCTGCCACTACTCACCTGCCGCGTGCCGCCGAACATTAGCCGCAAGCGCGACACGCCGGGCCCGCTCGCGCCCGCGCCCGCGCCCGCGCCGCTCGTCGCCACCCTGCCCGCGCCCGCACCCGCCGCCCCCGCCGCCGCCCCGCCGCTTGCCACCCAGCTGCTAATCAAAACTAGACTCGAGTTTGTGGAAACGCTGCAATGACTGCGGCCAGTCAATTATATTGTCTTGTGTATAAATTATTATAAAGCTGATTATAGAAGCAATACAAGAACGTCCGGCGTCTCACCTGTCCGGTGTGGACCGCGCGCCCGAATGCACCTGGAATACATTTAAATTCAGTTAAATATTTTATTTGATCAGTTCAAACTATGTTGTACCATTAACGATCTTTTATAGCATTATCATAATTAATTCGAACCAACATAACTTTCAAGTAAAACACACTAAAACTCTGCAATGAATTGTACCTTAAAGGCTAAAATTAGTAACAGTAACAAGAGCTTGAAGTTCTCGTAAACTTTTTAATACTTAATTTCAATTGGCGATGTAATAAAGACGCTTTAAACAGTCATCGACACCGACAAGGGGGTTCGCTTACCTTGTCGTTTCTGCGTAGAGAATCGCGCCAGCTGTCGCCGCGGCTCTCCGGGTACACAATTTTCTCGTATCTAAAATTGTAACATGAAGCTACTAAATATTTCTTTGTAAAGATTTTCTGAACTTTCAAGGTGTTCCTCAAGGATCGATTCTTGGTCCAATTCTATTAGTTACATTAATGTATAACCAAAGTTGAGAAGGTCTAGTTTTGTGAACGGGTGTAGATTTTGACGTTCAGAACAGCTTTAAACAAGCCTAAATTTAATAGAAATAAGATTTGTCTTCGAATTTAAAAATACTGAATACTATGAATTGTAATTGAATAATATGCTTTTTGATAGAAGTGACGGTAAAAGGATTCGATTGAACGATTGATTATTTTAACGTTCTGTCCAATTACAAGAATTAAACATTACCTTGTTTAATTCTTGTCAATTTTTGTCTTTAAATTTAATTTGTTGTAAAGATTTCCCCTTAGCACTCTCCAAATGCTAAACACTGCACCTGCCCGTGGTGCACCCTTCTAGTCCAACGAGTCTCTGGCGAGCCCAAATCCAAATTTGCTGAATTCAATTCCGCAGACTAGTGAAAAGCATCGCTAGAGCGGGTGTACCGGCAGTGAGCTCACACACCCGCTTGCCCAGCGTGGTAAGTGGGATATGGTAGAACCTTTCAAAAAATATATGCCGGCGTTAGTTTTCTAGGAAAGGCCTATGTTCAGCGGTGGACTAAAATAGGTTAACGTAATGTATGTATGGAAATGAAAGTGTATATGTAGCGCGGAACTCACGCGGGCGCGGTGCCGGTAGGGGCCGGGGCCGGGGGCGCCACGGGAGGCGAGGAGCCGGGCGACGGCGCGGCGCGGAGCTCGCCGTACACCACGTCGGGCACGACGCGCTGCAGGCGCGCCTGCAGCTGCTGCTGCTCCTGCACACCGCGCCGCACAATCAGCCGTCTCCTCATTCACAACCATCACTTTCTCAATCTTCTTCAAATCCAATGGACCAATTGTAATCGATTTTTTTAAATATATTTCTCCTGTTGTGAAGGAGATATGCTCAATTTTTTGATTATTTTGTTTCACTTTTTTATTTGTAACCCGGGCAACGCTGGGTACAACATCTAGTACAATAATAGAATTGTTCCCACGCCAACCTTGAACCTTCGAAGGTTTTAATTGCCTCAGAAGCCAGGACAATTTTTATTTACATTTGTCTCTATCTGTCAGTTCCTTTGAACACAATAGGTTCTGAGAATTTACTGTGTGGATTTACTCTCTTGAGGACTAAGCAAATCCGTTTTTATACCCAACCATAACCACCACACATATTAAGGTCGCTGACAACATAAGGCTATGGGGCGGACAAAAACGAACGGTGCTGGTGCTTTTGACACGTTAATCACTGTGAAATACAAACAAATAGATTTTGCTTGTTTTGAAGTCAATTCGCAGTCCACTGTTGGAATTTAGTTTTGGGCGTATAATGATGTATCCAAGTTTAAAGAGAGTAATTATTTGTACTATGTATCAGCATTGACGTTAGCGATATTAGAAAATACCTCAATGTCAGCAATGTTTTTTTTTCCCATAATGGCAGGAAAATAGTTAACTAAAAACCCCATGAGCACGCGGCCGCTGCAGCGCTGCAGTCGCGACTGACATGTCGACTGCTGCAGCGCTGCAGTCGCGACTGACATGTCGACTGCTGCAGCGCTGCAGTCGCGACTGACATGTCGACTGCTGCAGCGCTGCAGGCGCACGTACCTCGGCAGCGGCGTGCTGCTCGCTGCGGTCCCGCTCGAGCCCCATGAGCACGCGACCGCTGCAACGCTGCAGTCGCGAGTGACATGTCGACTGCTGCAGCGCTGCAGGCGCACGTACCTCGGCAGCGGCGTGCTGCTCGCTGCGGTCCCGCTCCAGCCCCATGAGCACGCGACCGCTGCAACGCTGCAGTCGCGAGTGACATGTCGACTGCTGCAGCGCTGCAGTCGCGACTGACATGTCGACTGCTGCAACGCTGCAGTCGCGAGTGACATGTCGACTGCTGCAGCGCTGCAGGCGCACGTACCTCGGCAGCGGCGTGCTGCTCGCTGCGGTCCCGCTCCAGCCCCATGAGCACGCGGCCGCTGTAGCGCTGGTGCCGCTCCTCCGCCTGCCGCTGCAGCATGAACTGCTCTAACGTCACCAGCCCCACCAGGCTATCTGGTTTCTGCACCTTCCTTTTTGGTACCTTTAAAAAAACATTTAAAATTATTATTTCATATATTTCTAAAAGAGGCTATAAATTTAAGCCTCAGTAACAGATTGACATTGGCAGGAGCAGCCACTGCAGCGGCGGACACGCTCTAGGACCTCGACGTATTGTTCAAATGGTCATCAATTGCTGGCTTTTTTCTTAGTTATCTTTACTAATAATAAAACACAAGAGAAAGTAAATCGTTACATTGAATAATATTTCCAAAATTTCGGTTGAACGCCAAAACCACCATTTTTAGAAAAGTTATAGCGTCGGCTGTTCTGTCTGTTTGCCCACGCATCACGTAAACCTCAGTGGACGGATCTCGATGGGACTTTCAGTGTAGTTTCTTGGAAGACCGAGCAACATCTAGGATATATACTCTAAGTATATATTCTAGATGTGCAGTAGTTATGAATAACCATAACATAGAATACCAATAGACGAAAACTTTAATTATAGCGTTTCTAGGGATCGAGCCTTTAAAGAAACTATTTGTATCTCTTGCTTCCTTAGGAAAGAGCTGGGCAGTTACCGTGGTTAATAGTGGTCGAGCCTTTATTGAGGTAGTTAGTCTGTTTGTTACTTTATGTAAAATTGTTCATAGTTTATGAAATCTGGCTAATTCGTCTCCTAGAATGTGTTGCTCAGGAGGTAAAGTGCGTGTTTTATTTGTATTTTTTTTTCTTAACTCCAGGATTGTATACAGAGAAGCTTCATAACAATCTACCATTGACAATGTATCGTCGATTATTATTTAACCATTAACCATCCTCGCAAGTCGGCGACTAATCACAGATGAAGTAACATGTTTATCGTTCTCTTAAACGAGAAGAAAGTTAAAGAATGTGAAACAACCTGTATCGCGGGCTTGGTTACAAAATCGCTTTTCTCGAAGTCGAGCAGGTTAGGGTTGGAGGCGTGGATGTAGTTGATCGGCTTGGGTATCTTCTTCGCGGCCGCAGCACTGCGCGCTGGCTCCGCAGAACTGGCGGCCGTGCGGCTGGGGCTCGCCTGCGAATGCAATTTTACCAAAATATAAATACAAAACTTTTGTAACATTTTATTGTGACAATAAGCGACTTAAATTAACAAACCTACCTTATTAGGTTTAGGTTCATCTTTGCTCTTATTCCTAGAGAAAAACCGAAGGTACTTCCTGTCGAGGCTGGTCGACGAGTGGCTAACGTTCTCCTGGGACTCGCTCCTCTGCATGCGGTGCGTCAGCTTCTTTAAGGAACCGAACTTCGATTTATCTTTATCCTTCTCCTTATCTTTCTCTTTGTCTCTCTCCCTCGGTTCGCTTCGCTTCTCGGAACCCTCGGTATCCGACTCGGTCTCTGAATAATCCGTTTCGGAAAACTGCTTATGGCTCTCCATCTAGAGATATTAGAAAATAAAAACAAACAAAAATCTCTATTGTAGCGTTGCGAGCATTTACAATGTCTGATTTGATTATAAAAAGATTGTTTAAATCATTTACGTACAAGAGCTCTTATTATAATAATTTAATTAAGCAAAATTTGTAGGTGTTGAATTGTAGCAGCGGACTCACGCTGACGGAGAGCAGCGACGGCAGCAGGGTGGCGCGGTGGATGAGCTGGATCCAGGCCAGCATGGCGTCGCGCGAGTCGCAGGCGAAGTAGAAGGCGGTGCCGGTGTGGTACACCTTGAAGGCGTGCGCGCGCGACTTCACCTCGCCCGCCGCGCTCACCGTGCAGCCCTCCAGGTAGATCATGCAGTCCGCGCGCGAGCACTGCGGGTACCAGTTGCAATTATTCCTTCCTTCTCAAAGCTAACAATATCGTTACTATTGTTACGCAAAGCCTCTGGTGACCCACTGGTGGAAGCAGTCGTAATTTATTACATGACCCAACTAGCCCAGTCAGCATACCCTTGAATGAGATGACCCAAAGAAATTGGTAAAGACGATGAAAGCCTAAATTTTATCTTATGTAGCTTCATACGTACATCGGGCGTGCGGTACGCGTAGAGCAGGTTGTGCGCCAGCAGCAGGTGGCGGCGCGCCCAGCGCGGCTGCTGCGCGGCGCGCGCGCGCACGCGCTGCCACACGCCGCCGCCCGCCGCGCCGCCGCCGCCGGCACCGCTGCGGGCCGCCACGGCGCGCGCCGCCACGTCGCGGCGCTCTGCACACATTGGATCATATTTAACGACCACGTGGCCTAGTGTTCAACACACCCGACTGCTCAGATATGTTTGCTGGATTTGAATGGCAGACGTAACCAAAAGCAAATTTCCGGATCTTATCCTGTTGTGTTATTTGCCATGTCAACGGACGGCGTGGTATTTATATTCGACAACAGCCAGGCGGTCCAACGGTAACAATGGTAACTATGTGAGATGGCCTAGAACGATGATGTGTGTTCAATAGTTACATTTAATTGTACGTAACTAGATTTTTTTATTCGTCTACAGCCTTATATAGCTTATTTAGTTAAGATTTCTTAGTCACAAGGATGCTAATTTGTCGCGCAAAGATTTAACAGCTGTATAAATTTAGTTTAATAAAAACTAAATGCTTACAAATGCAAAACTGAATAGAAGCGAAGTTTTGAGAAGTTAAGTAAAATTAAAGCCATTTTTAACGGGTGTAGTATGCATCTTATTTTATTACAAAACAATTATTCGCCAGTGAATTATTGTGCTGGATACAAACGATATAACAAGTGGGGCCATGACACAGATAAGGCTATCGTTAAATTGCAAAATTATGCCAGAAAAATATTCGTTTGTCATAAATGTGAATGCTACTCACTGGCCAGTATGGAGTTCTTCTTCTTCAGGCTCCGAGTCTTGGAGGAAGGGAAGAGTCCCCGGCTGGCTGCGTGCGGCGCGCTGGTCACGGGCTCCCCCGCATGCAGCGGGTACTGCTGCTGCTGGTGCTGCTGCTGTTGCGGCGAGTGCGGCTCGGGCTCGCCGTTGATGGGCGGCATCGCGCGGCGCTCGCACGACACCAGCCGGATGTCGTGCTTCGCGATGTGCCGCACCTGCGAGCGGCAACCGGCCGCGACACGCCATGCTGTACTCGCTTATTTACTACGACACCACGGGGCCAGAGGACATCGTGACATCTTCTTTCTCACCAATATTTCAAACCCGCAGTTCTCCAAAAGCATTTATTAGAAAGTTCTAGTAAAGTTAAAAGTACAAGGAAATCTCACTCGTACTGCCCTCGCCCTAGGCATTCATTGCCAACATAAAGAATGCAACAGGGTTTTGTTTAACGTTGCATTTGTGTAATGAATATGCTGCTTAAGTTGATTATGCACATTTACAATTTAAGTTAATTCGAGCACAGGTACACAAATGATTTTTTTCAATGTTTTGTTTTTTTATGCTGAAAGGGGGCAAAGGAGCAGGCGGCTCATCTGATGGTAAGTGAATCCCGTCGATCTGCAACACCAAAGGTGCTGCAGGTGCGTCGCCGGCCTTGAAGGATATTTGGGAGCTAGGAGGATGGGGAGAGGGAATGACCCTCCGGTTACCTCACTCATCAAACGACACTCAGAAGCACAAGATGCCCCTAATTCACGTCGGTATTCTGAGAGGTCGTCTAACCCGGTCGAGCCTTACTTTTGTTACATAATTTTAAAAACATGCAAGTATATGGTTTTGAGAGTGTGATGACGTCGATAACAGAATGCCCATGTCTATATTTCATTCACTAGCCCGCACCTCAACATTGTTTTAAAAGAGTCGTATACAATGTCAGAGACATGGCGTACGAGCGCGTGCGAGCGGGCATGCGTGTCAGCGTGTGTGTGTACGTACGCACCTGGGCGTCACGCGGCGTCCGAGTTGCTGTGGCGGCGGGGGTGGCGGCGGGGGTGGCGGGAGCGGTAGGAAAGTCCAGCGGTGTACCTGCATGCACAAATACAAAGTTATCTACTTGGCCCACTCATATTCACTCTTTACATACATATACATACTCCTATGACATACATATATTTCCCTTATTCGATATTCGATTCCAAATTTTCTTGCAAACTTTAGAAGAAAATAAGTAATCTGCCAAATGACGAAACAGCAGGAATAGTTTTTTTTTAGTTATTTCCACAGAATAATGTCATATAGCATTTTGCTGTGGTATCATACGACTGATATAGAAACAAAAGAGTAAAGAGGGGACTGAGGTGTTAGACGTCCAGATGTCATAGTCAACACGGACTACCTTTAGCTTTTAATTATTGATTATGGTCCGATCTACGAGCACATTCTGCGTATAAATATTCTAATTTTGGCTTCTCAATACATATATAATACTTGGAATTTATGTACTCGAAAAAATAAACATACTTAATATTCATAGTTTAAAAAAAACTACCCAAAAGTCAATTCCTTCGGGGTTTCTTTTGTCATCAGTTTCGATTCACGATGGTATATTTAGACAATGACATGAATGAATGAAGTGAAATTTATGTTATTTTGTTGTGTTGTTACATGGGAGATTTGTTCACACTCATGAAACTGCGCAGGATGGGGAGCATCGTCTCTTCAGGTTCCGCATATTCGAATGGATTTTCCGCCATCGTTCTCACTAACACTCCGATTATGATAAAGTATTACTCAACATTATGGGACGTATTGGAGAATGAATGTCGTAAAGACTAAATAGAATAGAGTGATAAGTTTATAGATTGTAACATACTGGGTTTGTGGTGTCCGAGGGCAGGTCCTGAGGCGGCGACATGTGGCGAGTCTCGCGCGGCGGCCGCGACGGCTGCGGCCCCCACTGGAGGCGCGGCAGCGGCTGCAGGCCGGGCTGGACTGTGGGCGGGGCCGGCTGCGCGGGCGGGGCGGGCGGCGGCTGCGCGGGCGGGCGGCGGCCGGGCGGCGCCGGGCGCTGCGGGGCTGCGGGCTGCGCCCCGCGCTGCCTGCGGGACACGCGCGCAAACTCTCATTTATAGAGTTACACACCTTTCTATTAACTTACTACGAAGTAGGATTCCTGTGTTAAACTCATATACAATTTTACTTATTTATTCAATCTACGCTTACTTCAAGATCATGTTAACGTCGAAATGTACGCCAGGTTAGCAATATCACAGTTTAAATATAGGGAGTTATTAAGTTAGGCCTGGCTGGTAGGTAAAAAATCATATTCCTATTCTGAAAAAAGTGCATCTATTGCCGCTAGGGCTGTTCGTCGAAGGTCGTTTTTCAAATTTGGAAACAAATGGTAATTAGTAAAAAGGAAAAAGTTAGGGGGGTAGCTGGTATCCTCGAACCACAATATCGCACAGCAGCCAGAAACCCGCGCTGCGTGAAGTGTGTATATAAGTTATCCGGCAGAGAAAGTAACTTGTGAATGGTAATTTTTTCGAGGAGCCTGTTCGCTTTGTGTGCCAATGCATGAACTTCTGCTTTCAGGGTCACAGCGATATACTCTCTCATCTACAGTAACAAGTATATTCCCGCCAATAGCCTAATGGGTTAGGGTGCGGTTAATACGAAACAAGACGTCGTAAGTTCGAGCCCGGCTTTGTCGATTATTGTCGTGAACCACTCCAGATACTAGCTATAACTTAACTGGAGGGTTAAAAAAAAATTCTATTGGAGATTTTCACCACATTTGATGGATCTTCACCACAGAGGAGGATCGTGTCTCTACCCCATTTTAAATTCACCGGACCACTTTTGAACAGTCGGTAACTAAGGAAGACAGAATCTTGGTAAACAGCTACCAGTTCGAGTAAACATTTGTTTTGCCTTTTTTCCTTGTTTATAATTTAACCACAATGCCGTGCTCGATTTTCTTGTCTTTGACCAAGAATAACTAGCAATCTAATGATTAAAAAAAAAATTATAATGATAACCTGAGATAACGTCATTACCATTAATTAACCACATCATTAGTAAATCACCCCAATACCAAGAGTTCATTGAACTCTCCTCGCATACAAATATTTTACCTGAGGGCAGTCACCCGCCGGTCGCATCCGGGGCTGGTCTCATGTAGCTTGTCGTCATCTATTTGACTCGTCATTACCAGTTTAAGGTTTCCGTCAGCAACTGCTCGTTTCACCAGCACATCGTTCCTTTCCTCAATCACCACCGGGTTGATCGTTTCGACCAACTCCACTTTCGCCTCGTCGTCTCGTAATTCCTCGTCCGTGTCCACCTTCTCATCGGTGGCGACTCTCCTGCTCCTCTGCTGCAGTATAGCTTCACCGATCTGACAACTTGATTTTTTGAAATCCAAGATCTGACCGGCTTTCTCGGAGTCGGGCTGCACTATGGATGGGCTGTCCGTAGGCGTGGTCGGAGACTCGGGGATGGTCTGCGAGGCGAGGGTCGGCTCCTCCGAGGGGGTGCCGTCGAAGTCGTAGGCCGGAGTAGAGTGGCTTTTATCGAGCCTGCCGCGCAGCGCCGGCGGGGCGAGGGGCGGTGCTGCAGGTGGGGGCGCGGCCGAGGGCAGGGCCTGCGTCGCCGGCGTCACGCCCAGGCAGGTGCGCGGCCGCGGCGACAGTTCCAGCCCCGTGCTGTACGACACTGCCTGCACCACGAGCACACGGACATGTAAATCAAAAGCTAAAAATTCATTATTAAATGTTATAATAATTATTATTAAAATATTAAACTAAAATAGACAGCACAGATTGACTGACGCGAATGCTGATATTATTAATTATTCGTCCCTACACCTCAAACTAAACAAACTTGTCATTCTCTGCCAGTCAATCCTGGGAACGGAAACGAACCAAAAAAATGTCGGCTAGCGCAAACTTATGTAAATATTTACATTGTTTGAACATATGCCGGCGACGTAATCTTTTCCATTCGCAACACAATAATAATTGCAAATAAAGACTCGAATACGAAATAGAAATGATCCGAAAATCAGAGCCTGCGGAACGCCGATTGCTACCGCTGACCCGGAAGTACTCGCACCATAAATAACAGATTTTTAAGTGCTGTGCTCTCAAACTTTAAAGTCGTATTTTTTCTAATAAATTTTTGGAAATTCATACAATTGTGTATATATATGATAGAATGTAGACAGGCTAGGAAGCCCTTCCAACGGTTAATAATCGCATAACTAAGATGCTACTACGCCTGAATAAGCCCCAAATTCGGATAGTCACCAGCACCATCACTAGACATGGATATTTTAACAAACGTCCTGTTTACTAACTATAGGTGTTACAGGCACAGGTGGTGACGCAGCGGCCCTGTGCCGAGCGTGCATGGACGGAGGAGGAAGAAACGGCGGCCCGCGTCCTGTCGCAGTGTCCGACGGTCGCGGACGGTAAGCACCACGGCTCGCCGAGGTCGCTGCCCGAGGTCACCGGGAACTTGAGGAGATCGGTTGACACGAGTATTTGATATTCCTGTCCACACGCAAAACACGCGCACAGTCGTGGAGTTGCGGATACCAGGCCGTCATAACGTAACATAACATCCCTACGAAATCCATGTTGTCCGGATTCAGCACTTCACGGAGACAGCGCGCCACCTGCCCACTCGAAGATCTTTTCTTCTCAATGACTTGCCAAAAACATAACTTTGCAGTACAGACCAAGTTTTACATGTTTGCTTTGTATTGTGTACGCACGCATGCGTATAAAACAAGTGCGTGTGCGTGTGCGTATGCGTGAGTGGGTGTGTGTGAGTGCGCTCGCACTCACCTTGTCGCGGCGGTAGAGCGCGGCGTCGTCCCGCTCGGGGCTGTGCCCGCGCACCCAGCGGCGCTGCTGCAGCTCGTGCCAGAACTGTAACACACAGCCATAGCTACCGACACCACTCATTGCAGGAAACATGGTTTTATTTTGTTTATAGGATTTTTTACTTTAAATGAGAACACTTGGGGTGCATGTGGGCAACTTCAACTTATCGAGGAAGGCGTTCTGCTTCAGCAAAAGTTACCTGCTCGAGCGCCAGGTGGTGCCGCCGCACCGGCGGGGAGCCGCCGCTGACGCTGTGCCGGCGCCGCGCCGCGCCGCGCGGTCGCGCCGGGTACAGCCTGCCATTTTCCCGTAAATAGCTTACTTTCACACATTCGAACGACAGCAGTGGTCAAAGGATCTACCTCCGAATCAAGAGCACTGTTTAAAAGTACCAGAAAAATATCAAATTTATTTTTAGACTATAGAGAAAAGCAGTCTATTAAATTCAGCCTGGCTAAATAATTTCCGAAAAACTACGGCCGGTGTTTTATGATTTAGAAAAGAGATCTGAAATTTCCCAATTTCCGATACTGTGTGTTTTGTACATTATTGTAATCCTAAAGTGGTTCTTTATTTCGATCGTGTGGGCTCCAGCCCGAGCCCCACACAGTGCTCACGATTCACTATCTTATTGATTGTTAATTGGTATTTGGGTTTGCTGCGGCTGGTGGTTGGAGGAACTCACTTATAGCGATTTTTAATTCATGAATTAATATAAAATTCAATTATTTAATCAATACATAAAAGATATCTTTTTTTAGTTTGTGTTTAAAAATTCAGCCATTTCGTTCATGAACACATCGAAGGCTTTGTAAAAGATGGTAAAAATAACGCGCACCATTTTCTTTTATCGTCCCTAGTGCGACGGTGTTACAATATTTTCGTGTTTTTGCCAACCGTATAAAATTTGAAACAAGACGACAATCGTTATTTGCGTCGGTACGTAAAGTAGTTAGGTCACAAAGGGTATGACCCTTTCTATTAATGTCGAAGGGCGAGGATACCTTGCGCTGTCGAGGTGCAGCTGCGTGGGCGAGGCGGGCGGCGACAGCGGCTCGCTCTCGTCCGACGAGGAGGCGCCCGCTCCCGCTCCCGCCTCCGCCTCCGCCTCCGCCTGCGCCTCCGCCGCCGCCTCCGCGCGCGCCGCGCCCGCCGCGCGCCGCTCCTCCGCCGCGCTCCGCTCGTACGCCGTCACGCGCGCCACGTTCAGCTCGTATCTGTTACATTATTTATTGTCTGTATACCTCTCTGTGTAATCACATACACATACTTGTACATACAAATACACATACTATGGTATTAATATACCATAGACTAAGTCTAATATGAATACTATATAAATCGGAATGTGAATGCGATAGAGGCGTGGTTGAGCCTCGCCTAAGGATATGAAGATCAAGGTCTCAGGGGAAGATTCAGCGTTAGGAGGTCATTATTTAGGTACTACATTGAGCGAATGTGAATGGAGAACTATTCGAGCAAAAAAGGGAAACTTGTCACAGCAACTACAAGCAGAAGCACATATGTTCACCGATTGATGAAATTGTCGCGATAATTATACCTTGTGGATTGCCGCCCCATTATGATCCCCTTAGAACGGCACTTGAAAAATCTAATATAAAACTAACGTGGGAAGTGGTGAGTAGCGAAGAAAGGCCCGAAATGCTACAAATGCAAGAAATTGTATGATTTATTCAAGTATTGTCCCGGAAGCAACAAGAAGACACCGGGGGAAGCACGAACACTAAGGGCTTCGTTGACAGCGGATACAGCCTATGGGGTCAGTACAAACAGTGACGTAAGGCCGATAGCAGTGCTAGTGCCCACATGTATAACATAACGTCTCATCATAGCACTGGAAGTCAATTAGTGTCGAGGGTAGTTCCTTGCGGGCCCTCCGCTCGCGGGTCTCTACCGCCGAAGCTGTCAAGGCCACCGGGCCAACAGCGTATCCCGGTGGCGTTAGAGTCGGTCCAACATCTTAAATGTTAATGACGATACAACAAGTCACCGGCTTCGTTGATTGGCTGGTGTTAGCACCTTTCCCCGCGCTATGCCCTTAGTTTGTTCACAATATTCCCCCAAATATATATATTGTTTAGTTTTTGAGTCAAATTTTGCTTAAGCTTATAGTGACTATGAGACCCGTCTCATCCTTACAAATGCATCAAGGCTGCGGCAGTACCTGTGTAGGCGCAGTGCGACGTCAGGCGGTGCGCGGCGGCGGGCGCGGCGCGGTGCGTGCAGCGGCGGCGTGCGCGCGAGCCGGGCGCCGCCCCGCCTGCGCAGGCGCAACGCCAGCTCGCCGGCCGGCGCCGCGGCGGCCGCACGCGCGCACAGCCGCTCCACCGCCTCGCCGCCCCACCCGATGACGCAGCGCCCTGCAACCTGCAACATTACATAAATACAAGATCCAAATAACACTCTGGTGGAGGAGACGTCCTCTCTAGGTCACAAACTCCCGACCTTCCTTTCTTCTTTCCTTCATCTGTCATAGAAGCATCAACGAAATGTCATCATCTGCCATGGTCTTACTGCAGGGCTCCGACATATATGTATAACGTTGTATAGCCTATCCACTCATTTGTAATATAATACCATTACCCAGCATTTAATTAATAACAACATTATCTTACGCCAGTACGCCTCATACAGATGAGCATGACCTTTCAAAATGGGTAAAATAGCATTACAGCTCTTACACGAATGGTCAACCGTTGTGTTCACAACAGCTAGGAACAATATTTAAGCGCAGCATTTAATATTTGAACACACAGAACGGACGGAATGTGACACAGAACTGCTATTTAACAAAAAGCGCGCGAGATCTGCTTTAACATATTAAGCAGACAGCAGTTCGAAACAACATAAAAATATTGTCGATAAACATACATATGATTTTCGACGTTCTTTCAATAGAGTAAAGGTTGATATTAGCACTAGTGCAGAGCAACGACATGTCTTGATTATCTAAGCCTTTTTAATCTGCTGTATAATATAACGAGCACATTCAGTGGTCAGACAGACCTGCACGATCTCGTCGCCGTCGTGCACGGCGCCCGAGGCGTGCGCTGGCGAGCCGAAGCGGATGTGCGCCAGCTGGTGGTGTCCGCAGAAGGACGGCAGCACCTCGAAGCCCAGCGCGCGCTCGCCCTGCCGCAGCGTCACCGTGTCCAACGAGGCCGGCTGCAGGATCATGGGGTCCGACACGTCCTGCCGGTAAATATATCGGATCTCTATACCACACGACAGCAGCAAATTATCTCAATAGGTACAAATAACAAATCCATGGTCGTCGAAAAGTCTAGTGCAGATTATAATCAAGATTTTAGAAGATCAAAATTTCTTATTCCATGGTATTCTACAGACAAATTTTCTTGGTAGCTGCTTAACAGAACGAAATTTAGATTTCGTTTCATTTTTTATTAAAGAAATAACAGAAGTATAATGGATTCATCAAAAATAGGGAAATTTCCTTTTATTTTTTGTACATATTTGTATTATACCGGGTGAATTTTACATGGTTCTGAAAACGAAAAAAATCAATGCTATCTCGTATACAGAATCTATTGGTAGTAAAAGGTTTTACAAAACAGTTTATGTTTATTTTTTCAAATTTTTTAAATTCAAGTAGGTAAAGAATAGAAGCGCAGCTGCACTAGATTATCAATAGAAAAATATTAGAATATTTATGGTCGATGTTCTTACAATGACATAAGCGGTGTAGGTGAAAGCTATGTCGAGGCGTCAGCAATATTATTAACCAATGGTAATGGATTAAAACTCCAGGCCGAGTACTTTACAAGTGGCCGCTGTTTGGTTTAGTGTTACATTATAGTAAGTCAAGTAAAGCCTCCGTGTAAATTCGCATTACGCTACAGCGACGTGACGTTGGTCACACGGCATATAGATTAAAAGAAACACACGTTTTATTTACTAAATATTAAAATATGCAAAGTTTTATAAATACTACGATTCTGTGATTTTTTTTTTCAAACAGATTGATCTACCCAATGGATAACTTCCATAAGTACGACTTTTCTTTCACGATCATTTCTTAAACTTTCTTTTACGACATTAATAGCAATGACAGTGATCGAGAACAATTACAGGAAATACTCAATAAAAGCAGACAGCTATATATCGATGATAATACGCCGACAGCGATATTTGCTGTATGAGGTTGACAACCCTAAGGATTAGAAACGAGAGGGAGGCAGGCGCGGTACCTGTATGATGTAGTCGGCGAGCTGCGCGGCGGCGGCGGCGGCGGCGGCCACGGCGCGCGCGGGCTGCTCGGCGAAGCGGTCGCGTTGCGCGCACGTGGCTGCCTCCAGCGCCAGCTGCAGCAGCGCAGCCTTGCGCGAGCCCAGCGCAGCGCACGAGCACGCCCTGCGCACGCGCCGCAAACACAGTAAGTGTTATATCACACGGTGTTATAACACTACGGTATGCTGGTATACTCGCCGATACGACACTCAAAACTCAACAATGAGTGTAAGAAACACCCACTAAGTCTTCCGAAACCCACTTTCCATGGAATAGGACGCTCCGGTGACAAGAGTCTTCGCTAAGTTCGATCCACGGAGATTTCCAAAACTTTTCCCGTAGTCGTCTCTGACTCTGGCACACACACACACAACTTAATGCAATGCATTTTAGTCATAGTTAGGATAAATACTTCAGTATACTAAATAGACGTTTGAAAATATTGACTTCACTGAAACGGAAGTCAATTTAATCAACACAGTTAATGTTCACTCTGAGTCTTGACAAAGTGTAGAAAACAATTTGTGTTTCGCATAGATATTGGCATAGGTTTAAATTCGAACACAGGGCCGTTGGCATAGCTGTCAAGTACGCTAGCCACTAAATCACGAGGTCGTCAAATGAATGAAAAATGTACTCGCCTGTCGAGCCAGCAGACGAGCGGCTTGACGGACTGCACTGTGCGCGCCACGTCCGCCAGCGAGTGCGTCTCGAGGCGCGCGTCCGCATGGTGTCGCAGTGCGCGCGCCAGCGACGTGGCCGCACTCGACACGCGCAGCGCCAGCTGCTGCACGCATTCGCGCGACACCTCGTACTGCTGCAACGCGACAGGCATGCTCCGCTGTACAACTCATTAGCCATTTTTGAAACGATTTTATTGCGTTTTATTTTACTATTAATAAAACACATAGCCGGTGTTAAACTTAGACGCTCTAGAAAGTCTGCGGTCTACCATTACATTAGATTTGACATACCACATATGCTTACAGAAGAACACCTATTCCTACCAAGGAGTCGTAATAGGTAGTCGGTTGAAATCTTCACAGAATATATATGGTTATTTATCGCTATATATCTTAACAAATTATAAAATAAACTAATAGTACAAAACGAAGAGGGGACGTAAGGAATCCTATTTACAAGGCTACACCGCCCGTCTGTCCTACCATTAAAGGACTGTATCTTTGCAACTGCAATAGGTATCAAGTAAAAACTAAGGAAACAAAAGTAAAAGCCGAGGGGAGTCCCCATACAAGAAACCTTTTTTTTTTTTTTTATTAAAATAAAAATGCTATAGCAGCCCACTTTAACCTTGATGTTTCAGGGAATGTATTCAAATGTAGAGATTAAACTTTTGTTTTTGTAGTTGCTGGCAATATTATAGTACTGTATATTTATGCGAAGAACATAGAGACACTCACTTGTCTTTACCTTCCCATATTCTTTGAAATGCTTATGCAATAAGATCAGATGAAACGCAACCTGACCCCAAATCCAATATAATAATTTGTGTTTCGCATAGATATTGGCATAGGTTTAAATTCGAACACAGGGCCGTTGGCATAGCTGTCAAGTACGCTAGCCACTAAATCACGAGGTCGTCAAATGAATGAAAAATGTACTCGCCTGTCGAGCCAGCAGACGAGCGGCTTGACGGACTGCACTGTGCGCGCCACGTCCGCCAGCGAGTGCGTCTCGAGGCGCGCGTCCGCATGGTGTCGCAGTGCGCGCGCCAGCGACGTGGCCGCACTCGACACGCGCAGCGCCAGCTGCTGCACGCATTCGCGCGACACCTCGTACTGCTGCAACGCGACAGGCATGCTCCGCTGTACAACTCATTAGCCATTTTTGAAACGATATTAACTATTAATAAAACACATAGCTGGTGTTAAACTTCGACGCTCTAGAAAGTCTGCGGTCTACCATTACATTAGATTTGACATACCACATATGCTTACAGAAGAACACCTATTCCTACCAAGGAGTCGTAATAGGTAGTCGGTTGAAATCTTCACAGAATATATATGGTTATTTATCGCTATATATCTTAACAAATAATAAAATAAACTAATAGTACAAAACGAAGAGGGGACGTACGGAATCCTATTTACAAGGCTACACCGCCCGTCTGTCCTACGATTAAAGGACTGTATCTTTGCAACTGCAATAGGTATCAAGTAAAAACTAAGGAAACAAAAGTAAAAGCCGAGGGGAGTCCCCATACAAGAAACCTTTTTTTTTTTTTTTTTTTTTTTTTTAAATAAAAATGCTATAGCAGCCCTCATTATCCTTGATGTTTATTCAGGGAATGTATTCAAATGTAGAGATTAAACTTTTGTTTTTGTAGTTACAGGCAATATTATAGTACTGTATATTTATGCGAAGAACATAGAGACACTCACTTGTCTTTACCTTCCCATATTCTTTGAAATGCTTATGCAATAAGATCAGATGAAACGCAACCTGACCCCAAATCCAATATAATAATTTGTGTTTTGTACAAATATTAGCAAGTCAGGGCAAGGGCTCAGCAGTCAGGAATACTATCCACTAAGCCACATGGTTGTAGTATTAAATGTTCAAGATACCAATTGGTCAACCCAATAATTTGATGGTAATTTGTCAATTTGATCTTTTGGCACTCATTAACTATAAAGAAAGAACCAGGAAGTGTATATATTGTCACCCCTGAGAACTGAGTTATTAGGTTTCCGGTTCACATCACTTCATTTTGAAACAACACCATTGTTCTCTTACTATTCTCGTGAGAAATGTGGTTGTTACTTGTCTAATATTTTTTTAATGTAAGCACGTAGGTATGAATAATTTCTGCTACAGAATATATAGCTTTCATTAAAAACGTTCAATGAGTTACCTACCTATTATCATTACATGGGCATATGTATTTCTAAATAAACTTAGCCGGGCCTGCTTGAAATTAAATGATGACAGCAATATTTTTTGAATTTTTATGACAGTTTTTTTATTCCATGTTCTGTCGATATTTTGCTATATTCATTGCATTCAATGGGTAGTTAAAGTAATCCTTTCTGTTAGAGAAATAATATTAAAAAATAATCCAAGGATATGCAGTCTGCCAATCTATGCTGGAGTAGTGTGGCCGATACTTTTCTGCTCCATAACCCTTTCAAAAAAAAATTGGAAGACAAGCAGTATATGCTGCTTTACTTTTTGCCATGTGAATAATAATTCACATGGCAAAAAGTAAATAACTTCAATACAAACATAAATTAGAAACTACTAAATATAATAATAACATAGTAATAATATTCTATATTTACTAACATAACAGGTCTAGTAAATGTTTCACTCAAAGTCCTAGTAGGTTTATAGGAGTGAATATATAATATTAGAAACTGTTAAAATTGTATTTAATAAATAAATAAATTGTTATAAGGCTGACATACTGCATATAAATACTAGCTATTAATAAATTAGTTTTACTAGGAAAATAAAGTGCTTCGGGTGACAACGAGTCAATGTCTTTATTCAATGTTAAGGGCAGACGTCTTTGACTGACAGTGACTCATATAGACTTTTGTATCTTTGTAATAAATGCATTAAAATTAATTATATGAGATTATAGATTAAAAATGGGATATTTTGGACTTTACTTCTTTATAACATCTTTAAACTGACATAAACTCTAAACTACAGCAAACAACATTATCGTAACAAGAGATAAAATACAAGTTAGATAAGAACAAAATGTTAACTCTATTGTTATATGATACATAATATGTAATACGTGTTCATTGATTTGAACCAAAAGTTACGTACAAAGTTTCGCAAGTGTTCAATTGCCTCGAGTAGCAGTTCCTGATGACCAATGATGTGGATTCCAAGGTATTCGAGGTCATCACAGCGAAGGGTAAGTAGTTTGGAGCCATCCAGACTGCGTTGCCGCAGCGCTGGCACGTAGCTCGCCACCGTCGGCCCCAACCCTGTACAGACAGACTGTGACTCACCACGCAAAAACAACTGAATCAAAACACTATTCGGTTTACAAACCAGACAACCACTCCGCCACCTGGTCCGGAGACCACTCGGCAATATTTAAACTCCCCATTGGGATTATATTGACTGTTCGGTATTAGTTTTATCAAAGTGCATTTTATAAAAACACAAATTGTATAACAAAATATTGCAGGCGACCAAACTGCACCGATGTTTATTGTCAGCTTTGCTAATGTCACTGTCGATGTCTGCATCTGTCACTTTAAGTTGAGACAGTGTGACCGGTTAATAAACAAAGAATTATGTTGTCTAATCAAAAAAATACTCAAATTTTAACACAAATAACCTAACATTATTTTGAAATAATATTCTAAATTATTTTTTGAGTAGAGATAAATAAGATCGTTTACACTTGACCAGCACCGGCATCTAGCATTTTTTGGAGATCGAACGAAAATTTATGAGTGCGTACATCTCGAATATGATACACGTACTTTCGTATGTATGTTTGATTGTATGAACGTAATGGAATCTTTCATTGCAATTTTTATCCAGACGCGAAACTTGACGTAACACGTAATAAAAACGGAACTAAAATATAGGTAACGGAACCATTCAATGGCTCGGCTACTAGAAATCTCATAAAGTTTGGTCTCAATAGATTTGTCTTAACGAGTCTATTTCATTGCAGTCTGATTTGACTGATTTCAAAGGTTGAATTTCAACCAAAAGGTCAATTTACGAATCGTGTTCAGCTGGGCAGCGCTTAATGTAACTAGGTACGTCAAATTCTAAATACGAAAAATTCTTAATACTTTTAAACCAGGTTGCCAGTGATGTCTCATGAAACTGAAAGGTAGTCCTAGTTTGTATGATGAAGCTTAAAGTGGCTCAGGGGCTATGGGAAGGACTGTCATCGGTTTTCTCTACGAAATAGAATCGGCAACAGCAAGAACACCTTACGTCTTTTCGATACTGTACTTAGTTCTTTCTCTCATGTCATAATTGCTCCAATCGATAAGTTTAAATTATAATAATTAACGTTTCGATGCATCTTTATAATTGACATTTGTTTGAGTTACTTGGATTGGGAGATCCAAGAAAATCTCAAAGGGCAACAAGTTACCGAACTACAGCATTAGTTTATATTTTTTCCTATTTTCGTCTACTACGTAAAATACGCAAATGAAAACATTTATCTACATTGAGAAGGATAGGTGTACATATAACGGGAACATACAGCATAGAGCCAAATTATCAATTTCATTCTGTAGCATGTGCTCGTCTTCAGCCTGATGTCCTTTCTTCTTTTACTATTTTTAGATCTTCAAGAAATAGATAAAAGTCCTGGAAACTAAAAGAAATATGTTAAAGTGTAAGTGCCCTAATCCAGCCTGAAAAAGTATCAAAGGGGTAAGATGAGTAACCGTTAATAACACCTGTTGATGTTCTTTTACTAAGATATGACTGGAAACGTGAAAGCATGGTACCTAAAATTCCATAGGCAGACAAACTGGCTAAAAGTGTATAATTATTTACTGTGTAGATGACGGAGTTACAATAATAGCATATACAATACATACAAGCATTACATCCAAGAAAAGGATTTTATGAAGCCGTGTTGGTTAATATTGGTGAATGGCTTTACGTGCTCTGGACGCCATCGGAAATACAAGACTTTCGAAGACTATGCTATAAGTTGGTAGGAAAGAAAAGACAAAAATGGTAGAGAATGCCAAATGGCATTAAGTACGCCCATTGTAAACCAAAGTTTTACGTGTTAATAAATAAATGAACAATTTTTTTTTGTTTATGGTTCTGACCGGATATATGCAACGATGCCTCTTCGATGCATCGCGAAATTGACCGAACTCAGTGACAGTTGGAAAAAGCTACACAAGGAGCTAGGTGCACAGTTTTGACCAAAGAAATATACGTCGGCTTTAGGTAGTGTTTTCTTAGAGACGCCTATGTTCAGCAGTGGTCTAAAATAGGCTGTTGTAGAAAACAAAATTATTCTAAAGAATAAAATAAGTAAATGGCGATCTTTATTAAACCGCTAATGCTAACCATTCCAGGTCCTCGGTGCTCCTAGGACAAATTACAAACTTCTATGAAATCATTAAATATTTCCCTTATTTCATGTACCAAATCGGATTACCACTCTTTACGTCTGAGTCTCTGTAGGCGATGCATACCTAGGCATATACCTACTTAAGACAATAGATCTTATCGGGAAGTACCTAAAGTTAGAGATGTGCAACTACGTCTTCGTAGTAAACGTACATCTAAATGATGGATGGTTATCTTACGAGTTAACGTGATCGTTAGGTCTGTTTCTTTTAGGTCTGAATTATTTTATTTGAAAATAATTTCAACTCATAGCCGTAGGGATTTAGCAACCCCGCCGTCAAAACAAATATACAGCGAAAGAACAAAGATCAGCTGAAAAAAATCTGTGCTTCCTATCTGGGTTTCACGACGGCGTTCCTGAGATCGTTAAAAGAGCTGACACTGGACAACTGAGTTTTCGGAGCCAAAATCATGGGACAGAGGTGCTATGAATCCCCAGGAGTAAATCTGCCTTTAAGGTTCGCTTTCAGCCCAGTCTCAGGGATATCCACAACTGCGGTAGAGCACACTTGCGATGGATCTCTGGATATTATATTTCAAGTACGTTTAATGTTGGATACATTGACTGGTGTAAACAGAGGGAGTAAGAAGATATCTTATGTCTATAAGACAAAAATCTCTTGCTTTAAAATGCCGATATTTGTAACCAGGTTGATCTCTCGTCTAAAGTTTTTGCCAATAAATTCCACAACAGTCACGTACCCAATTTGAAACCTACATCATATTGGTTTTTAATTCTTTCTATGTACCATATAGGCTAGCTACACTACTAATTCCGCCTATTTAAGTTCACATCTGGCTATAGGCAGGGTGTAGAAGGGTCGAATCTGAAACAAGGCATTATATTCGGACTTTCCGTAAATTTATCACAAAGGAACCTTTGATCGAGTAGTATATATACCATAGACGATGGTCTACGACAAAGTTGTCTATAGACAAGTGTTTTGCTACTTGGTACCTATCTCACAGTCAGCGCTTTGAGGAACATTATAAAAAAAATGTTTATAACTTTGGAACCGGTGAAACAAACACCATGAAAGATAGTTTAAGTTGATATAAACTTTCTTTGAAAACTATTATTCATGGTGCCCGTTCATGATCATCATTGCAGTCTCTCACAAGTCCTGCTGAACGTATCCCCCGAAGATTAGATCCCCGATCTAAGAACCTCCGGTTATCTCACTCACTGAACGAAAAACAGAAGAACCAAGAACGTAGTACCAACCCGGTCGAGCCGGCCCATTCGAATAGCAGTAAAGCCGGAATTTCCATTCAATACCTAGGTACCGTACTCTACTCGAACAGTGCGTTATGTCTGTAAACTTTATTAAAGTTAATGAAATATAGCAAAGTTGATCTTCACTCACGGACACTGACCTACAGAACTTTACGTCGTTTGTTACGAAGTTCATTGCAGTGTTGGAGATCATAAATAGTTACCTTGCGTACTTACGTACTCGTACAGTTTCCCGCGCGTCGCTATTTTTTTTTTAATTCTGCCTGCAGCCGAAGACGCATTTCGGTTGTGGCGACACCTTCCGGTGTATAGCGGACGTGTAGATCTATCTGACGTACAGAGCAGCCCGGAAATATACTCAAGTGTCTATAGGTAAGTAGTTTGTGTTCAGACTTCAGATTTTCTCTTTCTGTATAGAACTTGTCTTTTAAGATGTGGGCGTGATGGACGAGCTAGCACTCCAGCTGCTGGTGAGTGGCCACTGCGGCCCGTGGACGCCAGACGGCTGCAGTCGAAGAACTACGTGGGCTCTGTATCCTTCTCACCCGGAACACAACAGCGGTGGCTCTACCGATCAGCGCCGGCGAGTGGAGCCCGCCGCCCAGCTGTTACTCTGCGCTTGCAGGTCACCTGGATTCCGAAATACTTTTAAAATAAAATTGATAATCATTGGAAATTATAATGTCGTAAATGAAATTTTATTGTAATAAGCCATCTAAAAAAAACTTTCATGTCTTGGTTCTTTTCTGAGAAGATCTTCTTCATAGGACCAAAGTACATCTCGACATTCATATATGCCTTAACTTATTTAAGGCACACATGAACGTCAAGAACCAGCTGTGGGAATTAATAGGCTGCTACGTTACTTTCGTTTTTTATGTGTTTCCAATATTTCCACGCATACGTACATACCTAATATCCCATTAACACAAGTCGGTACATAAGGAAATAATTGAAGAACGTTAGATTCGTACTTTAATTATTCTGCCTAGGTACCTACTCAAAAATTAGTTTGATACATAGCGAGTGGTTCCAGCTCCTTCTTCGTTAACGCCACTTTTTGATTCTCCGCGTTTAAGTTAATATTTTGTTTGTTAGTCCGGTACCGAGTGCGGGTATTGTGTTGGTATTGTGTAGGTACTTATGATATAATCATTTCACCTTAATAATTCTTGTACTAAACATACTTTGTTGAACGCTATCAAATAATTAAATTAACCTGGGTATACTTCCATTGAAAAGAATGCTACTGTCCGTACGTCACTGCGCCTTCCCAACCCCTGCCCAATTATTAGCATAGTATCCCAAGCGAGCCGCGCGGCAAGGGGCGGCGCCGCGCCAGCCCGCCGGCCGCTCGTGCTTTGAACACATCAATGCATGAGTAAAATGTTGAAAATCTAATAGGACAATGTTCATTATCAGATCTTGAAAGATTTGTGTCTGCGTACGCAGCATCGTACGCGCGGGGGCAGCGGTGGTGCAATAAAAGCAAATTGTTTAATTTGGCTCGCGAGGGGCGTGGCGCAGCGGCGGGGCGAGGGCGCGCGCGGGCGAAGCTCTCTTCGGAGGGGCGACGAGGGGCGGAGCCGGCCAATGGCGGCGGCGGGCGGCGGGCGGCGGGCGGTGGGCGGCGAGCGGCGGGTGGCGGGTGGCGGGCGGCCGGCGCGCCAGTCTCGCGTGGCGCGCCACTCCGGACGCATTCCTCGCGCGCTACGCTCCCGGGTGACAGGCGACCGCGCGCCTCCGCGAGTGCCGTGGCCCAGTGCTGTGTACAACGTACGTACCGAGCGGCTCCAGCGCCCGCCGCTCCGTCCGCGATCCTCCTCGCTGAAAGGTTGGGAACGGATGATGCTGCCCCATACAAACGAGTGATAAATTACTTGTGTGAATGTTACGATGAGTAGCCCAGCGTCGGGCCTCGTCTGCTAATGAAACGTTTCAAACAATCAGAACTTTACTAAAACTTCAAAGTGAAGCTGTGGGTACAGCTCGGGAATAAGATAAGTCGCTAGGTTAAAAGCTAGCATTTGAGCAAGTTCACATTCCGACGAAAATGAGCTGAACCACAAATTAGATACCTGCTTATTGTAGCTCCGTCGGCGACACACTGAGCGCTCAGTGAACTGAACGCAGAGCTACAGCATAACACCGCGCGCCGTGCGACGAGCGACCGACACCGAGGTCTGGTCCCCGACGGCGAGGCGTCTGTCGCTGGCCGCGGGCCGGACGACGGATCGGGTCCTGGCTTCTAGAAACTTCACCGAAGGTGAGATGTCTGTGGGCCACCGTCGCCGGCGCCTGGCGTCGAGTAGAAACGCTCGCTCGGCAGCTATGTACATTTTGTATGATAGCCTATGAAAGTGTTTAAAAGCGCCAATAGCCAAATGGGTTAGGGTGCGGACTACGAAAATTGACGCCGTAAGTTCGAGCCCGCCATTCGACTATTGTTGTGAACCGCTCCAGATACAAGCTGTGAGCTTAGTTGGAGGGTTAACAGGAATATTAGTATTATTACTTAATAAATAGCAATGCAAGTATTCTTTTAAAATAAAAAAACAAAAAAGAGAAGGTCACTGATACAAATCATAAATAGGCAGGTAGGTAATATCTACCTATGAGGTGCGTTCGAGAAAACCCTGTTTTCAAACATGTCCATTGTTATGACACTTGAAGTAGAAACAATATTGTACAAAAAATACTTTGCATTGTATAATACAAAACTCTCCATGTGGTACACATAAACACTATGGTATGGAGGGGCGTGGTATTTACCACCATGTAATGCCAATTACTTCCGTAAAAAGACATGTTTGTTGTTTTAAAGTCTCGTCTGAAGTCTCTACAAAACATTGTATGTACCTATAGGGACGTTTTAAAACCGGCAGCGTATTTGTCCTCTGGTGTTGTGGATGTTCGTTGGCGTCGGTGATCACTTACCATCAGGTGAGCCGCATGCTCGTTTGCCCCCTTCTTCTATGAAAAAAAAACAACGTGGAATTACAGGATACGCACCAAATATGCAGTCTGAATACATGCAGCGTATCTGCATCACACGGATCTGACACTGACTACTGACACGCCCTCATTACGCTCAGGTGATAAGTTTTTAACATAATTGTTCTTTACGTCGCCATATAAACATCAGAGCCTCTGTAATTGAGTTAAAGTAGTTCGGGGTCCGGCGCTTACGTTGACTTTCATATCATGCAAGTGTGAGGGACCACATCGCGTGGAAACCTTAAAAAAACTTCATCATTCATTGGAGCAGCGTGACCCGCGAGTCCTCGCTCCACAGAACCGTCTGAGCTCTGAGCGTAGGCTATACAAATATTGAATTTTAGGATGCCGTGCGTCTGGAAAGTGATTTTATTATAACTTATCCTTGCCTGTCGCCTGGCACGAAGACCAAGCCAATGCGAGTCCATATAGAGGCTATAGAGACTTGATGACGTACAAATCAAATGCTTTATTACCTTACCTTAGCTCACCGTCCTGTAGGTAGTCCATTGCAGGACATAGGCCTCTCCTATAAGGTGGACTTGTGATCGATCTGGTAATTTTCGTGATGGTGACCCCGCCACCTCACGACACCCACGCGAACACTGGGGGTGGCAGATTCTTATCCCGATGTCACACCATGCGCCCATGACCAACTAAGATATTATTATGCAAGTAAACAACCCGTCATGGAACACTGTTGTATGTATATATGCACTACAAATGCAATGACATTACAGCAGTAGCTACCTATCCACGAAAATTTACAAATTACAAACTCAACGTCAGATAAAGACAGTTTTACTATCAAAAATAAACAAAAACAATTTAAACAGAAAGTAAACAACGCTACAATGATCATTTATGACATAACAAGACTGACCGCCGGCCGGGCGCCGGCGGTCAAGTGCGTGGAGCTTTAATTACACGTTATTAATTAATGATCATGTTTTTTATTAAGAGACAATGTATGAAACAGCCCAGCCCTGATTTAATACGCGGCATGTTATACAGTGCGTTCGCGTGAACCGAACGGCGGCCCTCCGAACGTCGAATTCCTTTTGTTTTGTTACGTAGCACTTTCTTAAATTTAGTTCTTCTGATACAAGAAACACATTCAACTGACCCTCCACCAGAGCTCACGCCTGCAACCGACAGGGGTAGACAGAGATTACATCGCTTGGTCGCCCCTCACGACAGCCGCGGGAGGAAAGGCACTACTAGTGTAACAAAAAAATTGCAGTGAAACAAATCAAATTATTTAACCTTAGAAACATACATATTACTTGTCGAATGTTATTTTTATTTCAAACATACCACCATTTCGCAATGAGGTTCCTCTGACGGAGAAGAAACCGGCGAAAGAAACTCCGTAGGTATCCTCTTTTTTTTTGATTTTTTTTTCGTAACGTACAATACTTTTTAATAATCTTAAATTGTTTCTAAAAACTCTGCTGATGAGGTTGGTACTTGAAGAAAGCTATATTATCTCAGTGCGTATATTCCACAATACAGGTTTGAATCTACAATTGTACTAATTCTGTACAAATCGGTTTATATATAGATTGTTACGAGTCGAATGTCGGACCTTGCGTACATTCATCACATTTTCTATTTCGTCACCACGCCTGCAACTCTCTGCAACTGGTCACTTCAAATTCAAATATCCCTTTTTGAATTTTTGATTTTTTTCAAAGCTTTGGCGTCTCCCAAATTTCGCCGCCTTTGATCTGCCTCCGAATAGAAAGGTACAGCTACTTCTGCGAGCGAACCCGACTGGCTGACCACATTCGTTTTTTGGTTAATTATAATAATCTATGTACGTGGTAGAACCGGCTCGACCGGTGTACGGCATACGCCACCACCTCACAGAATACCGGCGCGAAGTAGAGGCATCTTGTGCTTCTGCGATTCGATCGGTGAGTGAGGTAAGGCAACGCACCTGCAGCTGCTATGGTGTTGCAGGTGTACGTGGGCGACGGTGATCACAGTCAGTTGCTAGCTTTAGTATTAGATCAGAGAAGCTCCACATTCCACGCGTACCGTTCCGTTAAGTTACCAGTATTCACATAGGTATTTCGTAGGCCTAAAGCCCGCAGCGCATCGGATTACTAAGTAGCGATAAATGCAGCATCGTGCCTACACTCTCGCCTGTTATCGGTTAAATACTAGCCGCTATTCTAAATGCTAAAATAGTTAGCACACGTTGGAGATAAAACAATTAATGAATGTTATATTACAACGCGAAAAAAAGAGGTTGTTAGCCCATATTCTCCGCGAATTAGCAAGTGTGGCGTTCGATTTTAGTAAAACGGTTTCTTTGTCTGTGCTCGTTGGAAATATTCTATTGGATCGTAATCGACGTAATCTTGGGCAACTGTACGTCGTTTAGTTAAACGTTAATCTCCTTGCAATCTGCCGCCGCTACGCAACAAGGTTACGCCGACGAAGCACAAGCAGTCGACAAAACTGCGCGGCTATTGTATTGAGCTCAAACGACAAAGGGCCGTTCCGTTGTTACAAAACGCTTCTATATTTATGATAAAATATTGACGGGATGTGCTACAGATGCATATTTATTTTTCCCTTTAGATTATAAATGTTCGTTCGGAAGTGTTTAATTCGATTTTATATCTCTATACAAATTTATGAGTATGAGTAACAATATCGAGACCTACTTCACTATCTTCCGTCTGTTCTTACGATATTATCGAAGTGTTAAGATTTGTGTTGAGATCGGATGGGGTCATTATCATTTCAGGTATCTAAATGCATTTAGATTTAAATTAATGTGCATATCAATTGCTTAAATACTTTTTTAAAGAATATGTGTTCTGATATATTCCTGTCAACCCTCCAACTAAGCATTGTATCTTGTATCTGGAGCGATTCACGACATTAGTCGAATGGCGGGCTCGAACTTACGGCGTCACGTCTCTCAGTCCGCAACCTAACCCATTAGGCTATTGGCGCTTGATTACTTAATACGTGAATTTCATCGAAATCGTAGGAGCCGTTATCGTGTAACCAATTGTAGCTTAGTACAAAACTTAATATAATTAGTGCTGCTTACATTGATTGAATAGGTTTTTAATTTGAATGTCAAGTCATAGCCTGTATGTATTCTCAATGAATAAATGATTAATTCAATTCAAACTTTACTATGCAAGTTAAATTCAATATGTTCAACAACAAACAAGCCCACCGGCGCCATCTGGCGGGCGCGAGTCGAGACGTACAGACAGAGAGATGCGTGCGAGCGATCTATCATTTATTCCATAATTAAATAGTCATGTTTTGTCACTAATTGTGAAGTATGAAGTGGAAGCTACGCCATGTCATTGTAATGGAGTCGAATGATCGACTTAATGCAGGTATTTGACGTAAATTATAGCACAAAGGTAAAATATCGCTGCTGTTCTCATTTATTGCAGCATATCTTGTGATAATCCTATACTAAGTGAAGGCGTATGGTTGTCGCTCAATTGCGTGAGATTTAAACGAAATTTTGTTAGGAGATAGATTGTGACAGTGGCACAGCCGAGAGATTAGGGCAATCTGTCTCCGAATCAGGAGATTCTGGGTTCGATCCCTTATGTGGATGGTACGTACCAATGAGTTTTTCGAAATTTATGTAGGATTTGTATCATTGACCTGGACACTATAACAAACAAGGTCCGGTGAAAAGTGGGTTGAAAGGATTTAAAGATGTCTGGACGAGAGCTTGTATAGATTATGTCATGGAATAGAATGATACTTGGATGTCGATCAAGGCACGCCTGGCACTGCGACCAAGGCAGATCGTCCTGCGATCCAGGCGCCGTCATTGTTTAATTTTCGTTAGAGACATTCGAGCCCCGCCCACAGAGGATCGAACCTAGAGTCGGAGGCAGATGCCCTAACCACCCGGTTAACGTGGCTATGATCTAAATCATTATTATATTTAGTAGTAGTACCATATTTCATTGATGGTAGACACCGTCTCTGCCTGGGGGTCGTCTGGGTAGGCACCACACTCCTGCTTCCAACTGCTGTTTTTCAGTTTCGAAGATACATGGAGCCACTATAGTTATGGGCCGTGAGGTTTCCATCTTAGTGGCCAGGAAGGCAACGCGTCGGTAACTATCTTCGACTGTGGTCGTCTGCAGGTGTCCGAGCAGGTGACGAACGACAGTAGCCTCTTGCCATCAGGCGGACCAGCCTTGGCTGACAAATTATTGATCCACTGTTATAAAACGATTTTGAATATAGTTCAAGTGGATACGTAAATAGATTTCGACCGCCGGCGCCCGCTCCGCCGTCGTCTGCCGCACGCGTCCACGCCGCGAATCGCACAACACAACGCACTCGCACATTTGATTATTCATATTTGCGAGCGCGGTAATAAATAATTTAATTAGCGCTCGATGCTGTACGCATTCCTGGCGCTTCTTCTGCCACATTCCGTCCCTCGGCAACCGGTAGTTTGGCTCTTGAAGAAAACATTATTTACAATTCGCCGCCCGCCGCCCGCCCCCCGCCGCGTAGGCTCTACGAGCGCGCCTACCTATACGTACGTATAGCCGTACCCACGCTCAAACATGTTACCACGCAATGACTTACGGTTCATACTACAATTACATTGATAATGCACTTGGTTGTCGATACACATGATACATGGATAAATAAAATTGAAGAGTCGTAAATTTAGTTGCATTAATTTCAGTCGCAGCCCGGCTGGCACCGCGCGGGCGGGCTCGATGCACCTAATCGCCATATTGCCATATTGCCATATCGAGCGCCGCCTCGCTATGCGCTTCGTGTAGGAGAGCGTAGTGAGGTCAACGCGGATCGGAGCGCGCCGGGTTCCGTATCGCCGCGTTTAAAAACTTTGTATACGTTTTATTATATCGTTTTGTCGCGCGTACTACTGAAGCAAATTATATAAATTAATGGGGACTGAATAATTTACTAGGTATAATTTAAAAAATGCTGCTCATAATTAAAAGAACAAATTTGAGATTTCGTGCGGCCACGCTATGCCATAAAAATATATCACGATAATTCCGTGTGAAGTTATTCCTCTATGAAATCATACCGAGTTTATTTTCACATCCAACACATGGTTTCGTTTATTGGTGACAATGTATTGGAAAATATTTTATCAGGGAGGGTTAGAAAATGTATGATGGCACGCGACATTCTTATCAATTTTCTTGTAGCAAAACGTTTAATTGACTATTACACGACACGTAACCAAACATACAATTCGAGGGCTCCATTTACCTCCTTTTAATAAAAATATCATTCAAATCCTCTCAACAGAAATAAATTCAATCTAATTAGGAATTTAAGTCGATTTCAATGTGTATTGCCGGAGCTTGAATCAGAATTAACGGGGCGTACACGGACTGGTTTGATATCCATAAAGGTGTTAGACAGGGCTGTGTAGCATCCCCATGCCTGTTCAATTTATTCATGGATATTTGTTTGACAGATTTGAAGGAGAGTGATTGCGGACTAAGAATGAATGAGTTGCGTGTTTAATGTTTGCTCTACGCCGACGATGAAGTCTGACTCGCGTCATCGGCTGAGGAAGTGCAGGAAATGGTGACAATAATGAATGGGGCACTGGAAAGAAAGGGAATGGAAGTAAACGTTAATAAGACAAAGGTTATGGTGTTTGAAAGAGAGGAGACGATGACGGAACTATGTATCAAAATTAGGGAAGAAAGTTTAGAGCAAGTGAATGTGATTGTTTACTTGGGAACAATGTTTACGAGAGATGGAAGGTACGAACATTGAACGTGACATTGAAAGGAGAGCGATGGCAGGTAATATGGTGAATGGGGCATTGCATACATTTATGAACAGTCAGACGATATCTCACTCTCTTTTGGCTCTGCATAGAGGGGTATTGGTACCAACACTATGAAAGCAGGATAAATGCAGTAGAAATGAGAGCGTTAAGAAGTATGATTGATGTGAAGATAACTGACAGGGTTCGAAATAATATGATCAGAGAGCGTTGTGGCGTGAAAGACGATGTAGTAACGAATTGAGAAAGAGATGCTGAACTGGTTTGGACTTGTGGAGAGGATGAATGAAAGTTCTGCCTACCCCGTTGGGAACAAGGCGGGAAAAATATACAATACATATTGCCGGAGCCGGTGCTCTAGGCAAAAACGGATCCGAAATGACAAACTTAAGGGAGATTAAGAAAACATTTCGATGATATGTTATGAATTCCTCTTTTTTCCACAAAATGTCAGTTGGCTGTTTTACGTTGAAGCCCTGGATACATTAATTCTTGTATTTGGCGTGTATTGAAAAAAAGCGCAATGTTGTCCGTATTGCGGTTTCTATAAGGCCATTTTGGTTCCTTATTTGTTGATATATTTATTTTGAAACTAAATAAATATGTGTTATTATGATTAATTCCGCTAATCTGTACTAAAGTTCAGTAACGTATTAACCTCTCTGTAATAAAATGCGGATATAAAAAAAGAAAACCATGTGTCGCAAGAGGCGGTTTGATAATCCCATGGCGTCCGCCTGATGGAGAACTGAAATAAACACTCACACCTGTTATCTATAACGGTTGGCACAGATAACGGATTTCCATTTGGCACAATTTATCGTAGTCCTCTACAACTAGGTAGGTACCTTTCACGTGGTAGAGACAAGCGGTGGCTTTGGCTGCTGCTCGACCGGGGCAGTACCACGAGTTCGCAGAATACCGGCGTGAAATAGAGGCACATCTTGCGCTTTTGCGTTTCGCTCGGTGAGTAATGTCACCCATAGTCACCTCCGCCTCCCCCTGGAGGGGAGGGCTCCTATTCCGCCTCTTAATCCTCCCTTTCATCCTCCAAATATCCTTAAAGGCCGGCAATGCACCTGCAGCTGCTCTGGGGGCAGATCCACGTGGGTGCTGGTAATCACTTTGCACCGGGTGAGTCGTTTGCGCGTTTGCACCATTTCACATAAAAAAAACCCACTAAGCGCCTCTCCGGGAGATAATCCGTGACAGAGGGCGAGCTCATTGAGGCTAGCCATAGGTTATTGAGATCTTTGTCTTTGCCGTGAATATTAGTGTGATGCCTTCTGATTAGTTTATTAACATTGAAACTAAACGACAGAATGAAAAGAATAAACAAATTCCTGTCGCGCGCATTCCTCAAAGTGGATCGAATGAAGTCCGCCGCGGCCGGCCCCCGCGGATCACAGGGGCCGAGGTTTTTGCGGCGCGCAAGAAGCGCTCACATTTCCATCGGGACAGAGCGGCAGCCGCTGAGCGCCTAGCGCGCTATCGCCGACCCATCTCTCGCCGGACGGCGGGCCCTTTTTGCATCCGCCAGCTCGCCGAAAGCGCTGAGGTGCGACTGTGACGCTAATCGTATTTAGGAATGCGCCCCTCCACGGCCGCTCTCCTCGGCATGCGGCGTTGTAGTTCTCTTGTTGACAGGGCCTCGAAGGGTTTGGGTCGCACGTCGCCACCCGCCTGCGGGTCCCACGCTCGTGCAAGGCTGTGTTATATCGATTGCAAAATTTAAATATTCAGGGCGTAGGGAGTCAGGGGGCCGGGCCTGCCTTCATCATAGTGACCTAGGTTGAGTTCCGCTGTCAGTATCCCGTGTAGTAATTTTTTAATATGGGTTTTAAATGCTAATTCACCACGTGCTCGGCGGTGTAGGAAGACATCGCGAAGGAAAAGTGTCAGAAATATAGAAATACTTCTAGGACATTTGAAGTCCGACTTCATTTTATTTTTGACTGACCAGAAGGTGGGTAATATTTTACGAGTGTATGTATAGAGACCGGGGATTCTCGCAGAAGACCGGCGTGAAGTAGAGGCATCTTGTGCCGTCGTATCTATTATCGTCTCTCAGACTATTCATGATTAGACATAAAAAACCGGCCAAGTGCGAGACGAACTCGCACACCGAGGGTTCCGTACAACCACACAATATCTGGGTTATGTATTCGCAAAAGGAAACTTGTTTCTTTCACTCGGTCAGGGATCCAAAGCGCGCGCCCGACAAACAGCGCAGTTTGTTCTATAATCACACCAATTCGTGCTTGAATTACCATTTTTAAGAATGAAAAAAAACGAATTTTAACTTTTTTTTATTGTTTATACATTACATATCTGTGAAGATTTCCACCGGCTACCTAACGTATTAGGTAGCCTCAAAAGTTACAGACCTTTAAATGTAGAAGCAGACTAACTAATATTACAAGTACGGTTATTCTTATGTTAGGACGGACGGACGGTGTAGGCTAGTAACAGGGCTCCGTACGGAACCCTTAAAGAACCCTCAAACCTCAAACCGGTCGATACGAAGAACATTAACATCAGGCTACACTGAAACACTTAATTAAAGTATTGATGTGACCAACTGTTCCATGTCAATGGAAGTGGTGTGCGGACAGACGATTTGTGTGTATATTATAATTATAATTATAAAATCAATATCGGCTAATGATCAATAATCAATAACAGCTTCACGTACCTAATTAGTAAGGTGTGACAGTGGAGTCAGTCGAGCGACAACAGCAGTGCGTGCGCAAGGCAGTGGCTCTTTATGAGACGTCCGGATAGCAGCTGCGGGCTCGCACGTTTTATTATAATGACATTACCTGCACTCTCGCTGTGTCACCGTCCCGTCACCGTCGCAGTCACCGTCACCGTCACCGTCGCCGTCACCGTCACCGACCAAAGCTCGAGCGCGCGGCCGGACGCGCAACGTGTTAACTCAAATGCCTTATTTACGCACTAATTACGCTTCGCTACAAACTCTTTTGTTTCTTATGACCTTGTCGCATCATTGAAAAGACTACCGGTAAGAAGAGATGTACACGTACATTTTTTTTTATGAGAATGGAGGCCAACGAGCGAGCGGCACGCCTGGTGGTCAGTGGTTACCGTCGCCCGCGTGCATCTGCCACACCAAAAGTGCTCCAAGTCCCTTGCCGGCCTTTATGGGCATTTGGGAGACGGGAGGGAGGATGAGGATGAGGATGAGGATGAGGATGAGGATGAGGATGAGGATGAGGATGAGGATGAGGATGAGGATGAGGATGAGGATGAGGATGAGGATGAGGATGAGGATGAGGATGAGGATGAGGATGAGGATGAGGATGAGGATGAGGATGAGGATGAGGATGAGGATGAGGATGAGGATGAGGATGAGGATGAGGATGAGGATGAGGATGAGGATGAGGATGAGGATGAGGATGAGGATGAGGATGAGGATGAGGATGAGGATGAGGATGAGGATGAGGATGAGGATGAGGATGAGGATGAGGATGAGGATGAGGATGAGGATGAGGATGAGGATGAGGATGAGGATGAGGATGAGGATGAGGATGAGGATGAGGATGAGGATGAGGATGAGGATGAGGATGAGGATGAGGATGAGGATGGGAGATGGGGCTCCGGTTACCTCACTCACCGAACGAAATAAATAAATAATTAATTAATGTGGTAGAGCCAAGCGGCGTCTCTCGCTGGTACCAACCCGGTCGAGCCGGCCCATTGGAGCAGCAGCAATAACCGCCGCTTGATTTTATTTTTCTAATATGTATAATTTTGATTATGTATTTATGCCTATTTAGTCTTATTTATGCCTGTTGTACATATGTTTTTGAATATATAAAAAAAATTGCTTATTGTTATAATATAAAAGAATGTTTTGGTTTATTTAGGTGTTAGCATTTTAGTTTATTATTAATACCTCCACCCACTATTCAATTCGTTTTTTTTTCCTTAGCTTTAAAGTTATCTGGAAGAGATCGCTCTTTAGCGATAAGACCGCCTTACTGTACGTATCTGTTAAGTTTATCTTTCTGTGATCTGTTTATTTTGTGTTTTCGTGGTGTACAATAAGGTGCATACATACATACATACATACAAACAGGTCTTCCAGTTTTATTCGATAATCGCAATCCGGATTATCTGAAACGTAAGTTTAAATTCCTGCGCGACACTCGTAACCTACAGCTTCGTTCTACGGAGGTTTTGACTCCTCTCTCTCTCTCTCGCCGTTCTGGTTTCTCTTCTTCACAGTTGTCTGTGCAAACCGCGCGTCTGTGGAATGCACAGCCTGAAAAGTTGACCCAGCCCTCCAGTAACACACACATTCTTAAATATTCACAATTGCATAGTTTTAGTCATCTTACATGTTAAGATCATTTATACATATAAATTATCATAACACAACTTATTTACATATTTTCTAGATTGTGTTTATTATAGAGTGTTTTTGTAGTAAACCTTATTTTTTTTAGGTATTCTTTAACCTTCTCCGATGATTGAACACTCCCTAATGTTGACGGGCAGGGTATTCTTTTAGAATGTTGTCCGCCTTTTGATCCTGTATCGTGTAAGGTTCAATAATGTCTAAGATTCAGCTAGACGAGGTGCGCCTATTTTAGAAGATATAATTCTTGGTCATCCAAATTCATAGCACACAGGTATTACCTATATTTTTCACGTCTAAATTAGAAGTTTTGTTGTTAACGAGCGACCCGTCATCAGCTCCAATTAGCGGTACTAATGAACATCTTGCAGACAGAGGCAATTGTCCCTCCTACTAGGGCAATTGTCCCTAGAGGAAATTCGCTGCTGTTCGAATGGGCCGGCTCGACCGGGGTAGTACCACGGTCTCGCAGAATACCGTCGTGAAGTAGAGGCATCTTGTGCTTCTGCGTTTCGTTCGATGAGTGAGGTAACCGGAGGCCCACTTCCACTTCTCCAAATATCCTTAAAGGCCGGCAACGCATCTGCAGCTCCTCGGGTGTTGCAGATGTACGTGGGTGTCGGTAATCACTTACCATCTGTTGAGCCGCTGGCTCATTTGCCGCGTAAACATTAAAGACATGCGCTCAATATCAAGCATACTGATAAATTATAAATCTTTAATGTTATATTCATTAATTACGTGTGTGTGTACTTATGTGTGCCTACGCACGTAAGAAGTTAGACTTCTTTAGCGTAACAAAACAAAAATAACTATTAATAATAATTTATAATGTAAACAAATATTAAAATAGTTGATAATATAAAAAACCACTTTTATCTCGAATACTCACACTAAATATCATTCACCACCATATATAATTTAAAATACACATGTATATTTATGTATTAATATATTTTTTTATCTCCACTGATATAAAACACGTGTTGTAGATTCATATATATTTGAATAACTACCCATAATATAGTTATCAGTTCTCACGAAAACATGAGAGACAATTACCAACCAAACAACTTCATGGTGTCATTTTAAGGTGTCGGAGTGCGCGCGCATCGTAAAAATTCACTCTCATAAATTTTCCTAAACGCGCCAAAAGGAGTATAACTTTAAAAAAATTACGTACTAAAATTGACACGCATTTAAAACTCTCGCTTTGAAGTAATAATTAGTCCGAGATCAAAACAGACATAACACAAAATTAAAAAAAACCATATACATAGATTATAGTATGTTTCGGTCCGTCTTGCGACGTCAGTACGAATAAAGGTTTTAATGATAATAACAAAGTAAAGAGCAGGAAAAAGTGCAATTAAAGCAGATTTAAAAACCGCGCACAGAGCAGAGCGCTGCGCGTTGACGGACGAGCGCGGGAACCGGGCGCGCGGGTGCCCACGCGGCTGTGCAGGGTGAGATGAGCATGGGGATTATATTAAATTATAATACACTTGTTCGGACATGGTTGCTTTGTAGCCGCCGCGTTCCGGTGCGGCTCCAAGTGTCTCACACAGATCATTTTTATGATGAAGGTCTATCAGCATAAATGCATAACTGTCAATCCACAAAACGTGGGAAAGGCTATACTCATTTAGCATACTCCCTGCAAATGCAGGACAAGCGCTTAAAAGCTGTTACATTCGGCACAAATAATAAAAAAAAACAATAGAAAAACTTTAATATTGCTGGTGTAGTAAGTATCAGAAAATCGCCTGAACCTTTTAACCACGGTCGCTGACTTCAAAATATTAAATCTTGTAATGGCATTTGGGGTAAGGGATCATCTATTTAATCACTTCCTGGGGGTATCGTAAGAAATATTGCCAGGTCTCCGACAAATAGCGGATCAGATACATAAAACACTACGATTTTGGCAAATCTTTCTGACTCGGGAGAGGCTTCGTGCGGAAGCAGGCTCTTTACACGTTATAGTAAAATGAATTAGCTTTCATTTGCGATAGAATATGATCAGTAAACATTTACATGTCCGCGCAAAGTGGCGCGAGTGGCCAGCCTAGTGACGGCAAGACTTCAGTTGGTTAAGGGACGAAGTGTAGCGAGCAAGTTTTTATTGTTTCCATGAGTTCTCTGAACGCGTTTGCGCGCTGTGCCTTCTGATTGCGGCCGCACTTTTAATTCCTATGCGCCGATCGGAGCTACAGCCACCTCCTGTGTCACGAGTGCACACATACAGCGCACATACAGCACACATGCAGCACACATACAGCACTGTCAGTCGCTAAGTAATGAAGTTTCTTGTACTCTATTTATTAGGGATCGTTTAAGTTACATCCTTGTCAATCCATTCCGCAAAGTGATCGATTCTGCCGTTAACCGAGTACGGAATAAAGACAGACAATTTAAAATTTCCTTTCATTCACACCTGTGAGCGTTATAGCCCCTGCAGCGCGAGAGAGACACGGCGGCGGCGCGGCGCGATGCCATTATGATACAAACAGAGGGCGCGGCGTGCAATTATACACAAAGCGGAGTCGTGGGAACATCGTGGATTCCGACCGTCAACAGAACTCAAATACTGAAACTTACATTTCAACTATTCGGTAGTGAAAGAGGGAATGAAAGAAATAATGTTTATTCGACGCTACAACACATCAAAGATATAACAGATAATACAAAATGTTGGATTATAGCTACAGCGCTGATGTCCTGCCGCTGCCAATGTTAAATAGACACCATAGAAACCAAAAGAAAGGAAATAACGAACGTAGTTAAATAAAGAAATGAACTATTGAGGCAATATAAAACTTATAACACTAATATTTTTTTCTATTTAATTATTTAGAATAACTTATGTAAATGAAACAAAACTCGAAAATTTATTTAATTAAATGACAAAATTGCATTTAAATCTTAACACTCGACAATGTTTTCTTTAAGGGCTAAAAGGAATGATTTACAGTTTGAGTGCATGGATCATATCGAACCGAAAGCAGGGTCCGCGGAATCTTAATACACCCACGCCGTGGATGGCCAGCAGTTCAACCTTAGAACGGGATAGAAACACAAAATAACAGTTATTGATTGAACGATCCACGGCGCACAGAGGCTCTTGGCTAATGTCGCAATAACCAACATCGGCACAATGATATGGTAAAGCAAGCGTTTGCGCCATTGCACTACCACCACCACTAGCGTTTTCTAGATAACTTTAAAAAAGAACTTAATATAGGAACAAAGCAATTAAGGATCTCTAGTATATTACGCAAGCGTAAATATTATCTTCAACGTTGAATGATGCTTTATTCAAAATGTACTTCTTGTCGTGTTGTCATTGCGGCGACAGAAAATTCTTTTGTTATTACACGCGAAGGGTTCAGCAAAAACTGTCGCGTGTTTTCTTTAAATCTTTCCGACATTTCTCATACATAGTTAAACATGTAGTGGATGTTCAATGCACATGGCCATGCAGAGCGCGCGGCCACAACGATCCACTCAGAGAATATCTTCATTGATCATTCTTATGTCACAGTATTATGGCGAAGTTATTTAACCTACATTTTTAGTACGTGCTAGAGCCAATGCGGCAGCCTTTGCTCGAATGGGACCGGCTCGCACGGGCTGGCACCACGACCTCGCAGAATACCGGCGTGAAGTGGACGCGTCGTGTGGATGCACTCCCTCTGCCCATCTGTCACAAATAGCCGGCTGGCATCACATTTGCAGCTCCACTGCTGTTGCAGATATACGCGAGCGACGGTAATCACTTACCAACAGCCGCTTGCTCGTTCACCCCCCTTTCCCATAAAAAATACTTCTACTGAGCTGAGCAAAGCCCTCCTCTTATTATTGTAGAGATTCTCGGAGCCTGAGTATTAATATATGTTTATTATATCTCAGACATGCAGATTTTTCCTTTCACCGTTGATTACTTTTTCAATACTTAAAACTTTAGAATTTGGGAGTGCGCCGGTACTCGAACCCAGGTAACTCATGTACTATGAAACCAAAACGAGCACGCTGCCTCCTATGTTGTCAGAGTATAAATTAGATGCAAATAATATCGACACCGCGTAATTGTCTCAACTATAACTAAAGATGGATCGCCTCGTGCGATTGCTCTTTGTTTGTGTCGCAGTCGCGCAAGAGAATTCAGATAATGTCGCCTCGAGCGTGACGACACACTGCGAGCAGGTCGCGGGCGGGCGGACAGGCGCCGGGGCCTTGCCCGCTTCCGCATTCATCGGATCTATTTCAAATGTACGGCTGCGCGGAGAGACCAGCGCGGCAGTGCAGCGCCGTCGCCCGCCGATGTGTTGGAACCTAGAACTCGTTCAGTGAATATGTGACCTTGCGCAGTCCATAAAGATATTAATGAGATTACTTGGCGTAAAAACTCTCGTGACGCCGAGAGTCGCTCTACTTGCAGAATCACGCCGCGCCACGTCAACCAATGTACGATAACTGACAATTAACGGTTAACTCGTTCCGCAGTTCAGCAGATGTCCGAAGCTCTGTCCGTCAATTTGTCTATGAATCAGATTCAGGTTGCCCGTGTCCTCTACTTGAAAAAGAGGCAATCTCTGTTCAATGCATAATGTTCTAGAAATCTAAATATAAAAAGTCAAAAAAGGCGACATAACATTATTACTGATAAATACAAATTGTCCAACGCTGCGACAAAAAAGAATAATTCTTATCGCACATACGCATTAGACATGGCGTTCTTTACACTTAAGTACTGCGTCCATAACTCTTTATAATACAACGCGTGAATAGTTACAGTATCACTTCCTTGTTTTTGTTTATTATTTCACAAGTAGTAATGAATCACACGATGTCTCACAAAAGACAAAAAAAAATAAGCTCTCACGACCTTGTACTCAATACTGGGAGTCCTTTTCGGTCCTTTAAACCCATTTTTCACCAGAGCGTATTTGGAACAACGTGACAGACGTGATAAGCGTGTCGCTGTCTTGAAGGCCGAGCCAATGATTTACATCTATGTATGAAGTGAAATATGTTTTACCTCATTCATAGATGCAACGTAATGCGCTTCGTTCGGTAAGCAATGTAAGCGGAGGCCCGTCTCCTCCGCCCTCCTGTCTCCCCAAACAATTGGGACGATCGGCGCCGCACCTGCAGCTCCTCTGGCGTGGCGGATGCGTGGGATGCGAGGGCGTCGGTAATCACTTACTATCGCCCAGGCGCACGCTCGTTTCTAATAAAAAAAATATTTTAGAAGAGTTTGTTTTTAAAAATACGTTATGGCAGTGGCGTTACTCGTAAATCTGCTATCTTAATTCTTCCCATTAAAGACGTAAGAGTCGACTAAAGTAAGACAGAAGCAATCTCTTAAAGAGCATCCCAACAACATGCCAGAGCGCGTAAGTTATATTAGGTACTGTACAAAACCAGAAAAGAGGTGTTGATTATAAGATGGTACAGATGCGCGAAGAAGTTTACTGGCGACTATGTGCCTTTGTCTCCAATAAAAGCTTGGAACAAGTCTAAACATACTAAGGATTAATAATTTACCCCGGAAGCGCTAAAAGTTTAACATTTTATGGCCATTATGTGAAGACAAGAGGTTATTACTTATAATTAAGTACCTACTCTACGTTTAATCTCAATCGCGACAGGATTTTTCTGTAATGGTTGTAATAAATAAATAAAATACAATAAAGTCTCACAGAGCAGAGGATCCGCAGAGACTTAGGCTTAGTTTTATAAGCTAGTAAATTAACTTATTTGTAAGTCCATTACAAGTCTATGAGTACCATAACAGCATGTTACAAGAGTGAACAGACTTGATACATACATAAATCATTGTTCCTATTAAACACTTACGTTGTGTTAGTAGAAGCATAATGCGTTATATGATCATTTTTAATAGATATTATTATTATCTATTAATCTCTTAGAATTATTTATTATTATGGTATTATATATATAAGCCAATTTTATTTTAATTAGTTTTAAAACTGTGGTCTCTATAAGATGAAAGTTCACATAACATTGCCTAGAACCTAGAAATTATTTTATGATTTTCAATATTCAACGTTCGATGACCATGTCGTTACAACTGGTGGAGGTTCCGTAGAAAATAATAATAGTTATGGACAGCGATTCGGACTACGATGAGTGTTTAGTGAACAATTACTAAGCGTGGTTGCGAGTGCAAATTTTAAATAACGAGAAGAATTATGGAATGATTTTAGAAATGGATTGTATAGGTTGTAGGCACGACATTTGTCATTAAATTCATTAGTTGAGATTATAAATGAAAGAATGAGCGGTTCAGCGCTGTTAAAGGCACATGGGGTTAAAGATTTTACTGAATAAGAATCTCATAAGAATATCACTACATGGTTCACCCCAATGTGCTTGCAACGCAAAAAGGCAAATCAAAATTATTCTTGTAATGAAGCGTGCAACAAAACGATACATGTGGTACACGCGAGTGACCAGGGTTCGACTCCCGGTGCCGGCACCACTAAAATAGTTAATAGCAATTTTATGCCCAGAATTAACCACGTGTTCGCCGGTGAATGAAAACAATGTGGAGAAACAGACTTGAAATAAAATAATAGTTTTTTTACGGAATTTATCGCGTTTAATAATAAATCCCCTTGTGACCACGGCTGCTGTAAAGCTCGAAACGTCGGGAACAGTAAAACTAAAATTATACGCCATAAAATCCGTAAATAATAGTTTCAAATTATTTCAAATGTGTAGCTTAGCTTCAATACAAGGATTCATTAAAAAATTAATATTTCGTGGATGTGTGAAGTCCGCCAACCCACACTGAAGCAACGTGACGAATCTTTCCCTGCTCTATAGCTCTCGCAAATAGTTGAGTTGCCCAGCAGTGGTCATTTAAAGGCTGCTACATTACTTTACTTTGTGCTGCTTAATATCGTCTGGTAATTAATAAGAAAATTGAGCTCTTTCGAAGAAATTATTATGTTCTGGTGGTAAATGTAATGTTTGTATTAAAAGTGTTTGTCGTTTTTATATTAGTGTATTAAAAGCAAAAATTTGTTTTAAGTTATGAAATTTAGTTTTATTAAAATAAATTCTTTCCTTATTTTAAAATATTATTCGAGTTGCAAAACAATAGAAATAAACAACTATACAGCATATCTTTTTTAACTCCTCGTTGAAATTGCGGAATTCTAATATAATAAATAAAACGACTCGAAATGTGTCGCAGGAGTTTGTTTTGTACTTTTCCGATCCTATCGGAGTGAACTTAATAAAAAGGTGACCAAATGAGGCAACAATGTTCTAGTTTGCTTCTTACATAGCTCTCATATTAAATTAACGTTGTTGCCTTATCTTTAAACTCTTTCCCATTACACTAACTTTGTTAACAGCATTAATTATGTTATTGATGTCTACAGACCATTTAAGTTTAGTATCAATTTCCACGCCGTGGCCACGAATATAAGAAGAATAATACGTAGGTAAATTTCATACACTGGCATTTAGAAGTATGCAGACAATTTTTTTTATTTTGACACCATTCTGAGTATCTATTGATATCTTCCTGTAGTAAGACTGAGATTTTATTGGACGCCTTATTTTTAGATAATTTGCAAATAAATAGTATTTAGAGTGAATGTGTTATAATAATGTCTGTTACATCATTGATAAATATATTAAATAAAATTGGTCCCAAATATGTGCCCTGTGGTATGCCTAATCCAGCTACAGATTGAATTGAGCTGTGACCATCAATCACAACTCTAGAAGGTCTATTTTTAAGATCTGTGTTACTTATTGTCAAACGCCTAAAAATCTGTATAAATTGCATTTACTTTGACATATTTATCAGCATTCATTGTAATATCATCAAAATAATGGAACCAAAATAAAACACAAATTAAAAACCTAACTCTCATAAAACCGTAAAATTCACATTCTCATAAAAATTAAAGGACAGTTGAACATATTACTTGTTATTTTATTTATTTGCTGTAATACGCGTGCTTGCCAAGCGGGTTAGCGATCCCTGTTCCAAAAAACCTTATATCTTAGACGCTGTTATACGTTAGCGCTCTGGCATATTTGAAAAGGTTAATTTGACCCTTCTCAGAACGTATGAGGTGTTCGGATATTTCCCTAATACAGTTTTTATTGGAACTTTTGCCGAGCTGAGATTTGTTACTTGAGAACCCCGATCATTAGTGATTGTTCTACAAAGTTCTGGCACCATTATAATAAACAATAATAGGAATCGAAAATAATTATATAATAATTATAATAGTTGTGGCAGAGAGTGACGTAGGTGTTTGTCGTTGCAGGTGTTGCGCACGGCACCCGTGGCGCTAGGGCGCGGCGGCGCGGCATGGGGCGGGCGCGGCGGTGAGGCGCGGGATGTACGGCGCCTACTACCCCTACCTGTACGGCCGCGGCGCCGCGCGCTCCTTCCACCACGCGCCGCACTTCCAGTACGACCGGGTGAGTAGATCACGCACCTGCATGCATGCACCAGGAGGGGCGCGGCCCTCCGGTTACCTCACTCCCCGAACGAAACGCAGAAGCACAAGATTCTGCGAGACCCTGCTACCAACTCGGTCTAGCTGGACCATTCGAGCAGCAGCAAAAACCGGCGCATGTCTTTACCAGGTATGAAAATAATTGCAGGCTGTGTGGCATTCCCGGTCGGTGCTCAAAGCATATGCTACATTCGATCTTCGATTGAAGTCGTTTGCAGGTGCCCATGGGGACCAGTTACATGACTTACTGGAGGTGGACTGTTCGTTTGTCTCTGGGATCCAAGAAAACAGTTCAATTCAAATGTATTTGTATCAATCATGACAATATACATTTTCACACGAACATATTTTTTTTTATACAAGACCATTTTGCATAATGTTAACATTAATTGTCCGTATTAATAACATCAATTGACAGTTATGTCGTATTCGATTACAATTTGTATGCTCAGAACTATCTCAACATCCTGCGTCTAACTCATTATAGAATACTCGTACTGGTCACGCTAACTAACTCCTCGGAACTCCTATGAGCTCTACTCTCGGAACTCCTTTTAGTTATAAGCTTCAATGCGGTGAACTTTGCTAAGCGAGCTTCGAAATTAAGTAACACAATTTTTGCCGTAAAATTAGACTCGCTAACAATTCTAAGTACTACTGAAAACCAACAACAAGTATCCATAGCATTGGCTGTAGAAAGTAAGAAGTTCGACTGATTTCAAAACAGCTGGAATAGTTTAGTTTAGATAGTTCCATAGCATAATGCGATATGGTATGTCGCTGTGCATGTCTCCATGCAGCTGAAATATGAAAAGCATTCGTCGTGCATAAGAGCTATCTATAATCTAAAACAGAGAAAAATTTAACAGAAATAAAATTTTTAACCCTGGCCTTTCAATATCTATATAAAAACGCGATGAATGAACATAAAAACAATGTAAATACTGGGAACAGACACAAGCCTGTAACACATAGAGCCAGTAACTCGTTCACGGGGCAGTGCACGAGTAAACGTGCGCGCGACAAGCAGCAGTGCCAGTGAGTGCGCGAACTTCTCCTATCAATGGGCTTGAAATAAATATTAAACGAAGACTTTACAAAGGTTATTGTAATATACAGCAGTACGTGGACAATGATAACCTCGCCGAACGCGACGATCTCTCACAAGCTGTTACTAAATTATTATTTTAATATTGTATTCTTTAAAAAAAATACAAAACAGAAGTTACTTACGGAGTTTCTTCCGCCTGTTTCATCTCCGCCAGAGCTAGACAGAGTCGATGAATAAATGTAAAGATTTGATTTGATTAGTTTGTATTGTGCCATACGGTGTGTTGCTGTGCGGAACTGCGTCGCTGCCTGTCCTCCTCCAGAAACCAGAAATCTTACATTTACGCGCCGACAAACATGTATTCATTAAGATAAGGGTCATTGCGATACGCTAGATGTTTCTAAGTTCTAATGTACATTGTCTGAAAATTTTAAAACTGTTATGTCAGGAGATGTATTATTTTTTGTTTCAAATATATTTCGTTTCATCTTTGTCATTTGTTACTTGTAAGATCAGATCGTAACAACGCGATTGCGCCGTTTCCACGACTATGTCTCTCACAATCCACCTCATTCTTTCTCCGAACATACGTTGGATCTCACCGAATGCATTGGCATGATCCTCCTTCCATGGTCCTTGTTGAATGATTATTGACATAATATTTAATCGAATGTAGCCGAAGTAAACGATGACAACGGTTATTGTTTACATTAAGCTTACGTATCTCCCACTAGATGCCTTCTTCGATATCTGTAATTTAGGCATCTTTTATGCAATAGTACACGTCGGAATGTAACAGGTTCGTTGCAATGTAGTTATATAACGTACTTGCTAAGTAGACGATAAAAGGGTTGAACTTTACGAAGCCTTATAATTCGCGTGGAACGCGAAGATCATATTATCCACCCATTGATTTAAAGAATGTTTCCGTGGTGCGTTACGTGTCACGCCGATCTGGCCGCGCGACGACGTGCGACGGGCCACGTGACCGCTGCGTCGTCACGTCGCCATTTAGTGCAAGTTCAATTGTGCCCTCCCACCGCACCGGCGATCCGAGAGCGTGACATAAATGAGAATTTTAATTTATTGCTTTTATGGGCATCAATGTGCAAACCAGTATCGGCATGCGGGACGCACACGTCCGCGCACTAGTGTGCGGGTGTCGTCGGTATGGACTTTCTTGTCGGTGTGCGAAGCGTTCGAACGATCTGTGAACGGGCGCTGGCTGTGTGCGTGCTCGTGTCCCTGCTCCAGCTGGACGGGGCTGTTGCGGAGGCGCGTTGAATGCCTTGCTCGTGCAAATGGGGCTTTGTAAGCGATCACCGAGTCCGATATTGATGGCGAGGCGTGTGGGGGAGTGGGGGAGCGGGGGAGCGGGCGGGGGGGCCGATTGACAGTTTACACTTTCATTAGCTTTTTACATTCCCGGCAACGCGCTGCTGCTGCTGCGGTGAGCTAAAAGTAAATTAACACTGTATACTTTTAATAATCATTTATTTATTATACGTCTTTCAATAAAACCAGTCACAAATAAAATAGACAAAATGTTTGTGAGTTCAATCCAAAATTATGCAACATATAAATAAGGCAAATAAAGTCCAGTAGGTAGTAAAGTCAGTCGTCAACGGCCCACATTTCTCGTATAGGTACGGCATCTAGTCAGTGCCAGCAGCGGACGGCTGGCCGCTGGGACGCGCTGCGCCGGTTTATAATTTCTATCGACACAAAAGTCTAACTTTATCTTTATTTTGCATTTAGTATGTTGTTATGTTTGAATGAAAGCTTTATAAATATTGTTAAGAATTATTATGTTCGGAACTGTATTTATTTTAGTTTGTTTTGTTAAATTAAGGCGTAAAATTTATAAGGCCTAAGCTAAATATTCAATATGGATACGCTGTATTCTATTCAGGTTAGATATATTATTTTATAATTAGAGATTTAAAAACAAGACAATTAATCAAAGAGACAGTCAACAGAACGACTGTCAGCCTGGCTTCTATGAAAGCAACGACAGCTTCTCTTGTCGACTTCTGGGAAAAGCCCATGTCAGAATGAAAGTTTAACACTACCTATTTTACATTTTTATATGTATGAAAATAAACTTAATGGTACTTTTACCGTGGAATACTCGTAATATATTTAAGTCAAGTAAGGTGAGTGTTAATTGCCTTAGGTACCTTATGTTACGTATCAGTGCTGTGAAATTGTTCATTAACAAAAAGAAACAGACAACGCTGCAATTGTGTATAGATGAGAATGTTTAACACTCAATTGTATCCGAACAGCAGTACAAGTAATATGGTACTCTGGGTGTTGTCATACATATACCGAGCGTGCCACGCGAACAGCACCACTTGCGGTGTGAAGAATGTGTATGTGAATGGAGGGGCAGCGACAGGACGGCGCGTCTCGTGGCGGGAAATCGTATTAAATGATCGTATTGAGCAGCCTCTCCCGCTCCCGCTTCCGCTTCCACGCTTTGCGAAGCGTTAAGCCTTACGCGGAGCGAGTAAAGTAGCAGCTGGCAGGGCAGGCAGGGCGGGCAGCTCCCGCCGCGTCGCGTGCCCCTGCCGCTCGTACGAAGCTCAGCCTGGACTCCACGTCGGAGACGCGACCCGCGCGGGGCTACGGACGCAAAGTTTGTACGATTATACTCGCATTAATGACTATTGTGTATTCAGTCTACTTTTAATTGACCTTCTTGCAAAGCATTTGTTTCCTCTTGAATTTGAAGCTTAATTTTGGACGTATTCTTTGCACAGTTCATTAGAATAATTCGCTGTGTTGCTATTATCATAAATAACCATTGACAGATCAGATTAATAAAATAAATTGACGTGCAATTTAAACTGAATACGATATGCGTGGACGGAAATAGGAACTAGTAAGCGGTTCACATGATGGTAAGTGATTACCGTCGCTCACGTACATCTGTATCACCATAGGTGCTGCAGGTGCATTGCCGGCCTTTTAGGGTATTTTAGAGATGGATCAGGACGGGGGGGGCTCCAATCATAAATCCAAGTTGAACATAAACTTACATTGCCATAAAGCATGGTCTCGAGCATCTATGTCAGTCCTCATATACAGCAACTGCAAGTTTACAAAGTTAACTCCAGAACTTTCTTTCCCAACGGCTTCAGATTACTAAATAACTAAATAACATCTGTTCTGTGGATTTTTTTTATTGTAACGAGTTGAAAACTCGTTAACTGTCCGTCCAGCTGCCGGCAAGTGAAGCGGTCACCTCGGACACCTGTAAACGAGTTCAATCGAATAAGGTCACAGATAGGCATCATCCCCTGAGGACTAAGAAGGAACGCCTCGCAACACGTAATTGTACCGGCTCTCTATACCTGCACATCTGCACACCTTCACACCTTCACACCGGAATACAGCGGCTGTTGCACTACTGGCAGAGAGGCAGTAAGAGAGTGACACCTGCCCAGTGTACTCCTCCGCAGAGAAGGAGTCCACCGCCCGCTGTTTGTATCGTACAGAGGAACCTGCATCTGAACCGTTATACTGACCTGCCTCTGCGGCCTGAGCTGGTCTGGCGAACATTGATAGATAAACGTGTTACGCGACGTATATTTATCTTGTACGTATAATATTAACTTAAACTAAAGATAAAACTAACTCTCCATGAGTATTTAATTAAAAACCGGTAAGATGGTGCACACAGGCGCGCGTGTAGCCCTACGTGCGCGTGTGTGTATGCGTGAGTGTGACCATAATCATCATCATTTCAACTACTACTATATCAGCCCAGTTTAGCCCACAGCTGAACACAGCTGAACACAGCTGAACACAGACCTCTCCGAGAGAGGATTTGGATTCGGATAATTCGTATGAATATTCCGCCATCGCACGCCTTAAATCTCATCATCATACCTCAAAAGATTTATGATTTCCATGAATGTTACACATGATGTGCTTTGGCTCTGGACCTCTGTCTACTGCGAAAGACTTTACGGGATCGACAATATAACTAAACAATGGCAGGGACCGGCACATGCCCGCTCCGCTGAGGGCGAGCGCGGCCCCTGGCCCTCGCCACTGCTTTTTATCGCCGGCCCGCGGCTTCTCGTAACTGTGAACGTTTGTGGCTTTGATGTTCCTGCCGACCTCATTTTTTTATTTAATGTATTGCGTATTGTAGTACAAGGTTTGTTTTGAGTGAAAATGTTAAATGATTGTGTACAATGCTTCAAATTTTACACCATATCAAGTTTTATGAATAGTCGTCTCGACGAATGTTAAGAAATAAATTTTCTAATATTTTCGGATTGGTAAAAAAAGTATTTAATCAAATCATCAAGTATAAACCAAAGTAGCAAAGTACTCGCTTAGGAATTCTGAACTTCTAAGAGGATTTCAATGCGGTATGCACCATCATTAAGAACATTTCATGAGGACGGTTTATATATATAACACATTCATTCATACATAATGTGTATTTATACACTGCTGGTAGAATACGGATGCAATGGCGAAATAAAAACTAGATTGTGTTGCTCTGAAAGAGAAACAACATTTAAAGCTATTATTCCACCTTATTATAGTAATCTAGGTAAGTATCAATTCCTTATAACTGTTTCAAACGTCGCTCTGTCAGCTGTCATCCGTCCATAGATCCGCACATAGATCCAAACTGACACATGAGTGTCTATGCGCAGTGACAATCAGAATAAATGAAGTCCAATGCACTTCGTTTACACACATATATATATATATATATATATATATATATATCATATATCTCTCCGTGCGAAGTACTTAATAAAATTGATAAAGGAATTGATGTAGTGATGAGTGCTGGCAACTTTTATTAAAGTTATAGCATTAATAACTTGATAAGTGATATCCTCAACAGTGACGACATTGGCCACCCGTCACCTTCTATCTCCTGGAGAGGTGAAACGTAGTTTGTGGAATCCGATAGTTGTGCTGATGAAAGAATGAAAGAAAATTACAGTTACAAAAGTCACTCGGTCTAATAGAATCTTTTGATGTGGGTCCCGGCAACTGGTCTCTGGTCTGTTTGATTTATAATAATTTGTAACGTCTGGCGATTCCTGAGTTTAGCACCTCTGCCGCTGGGAGCTTACATATCAACCTGTTATGACGATGGTCGTCCGGCGGGTGCCGACTGCAGCGACAGCTCATCGACATTCCGAAGTATTAGCGCGAGCAAACTCGCCCGCACTGACTTATCTTTGCAACTTCTGTAAGGCTTACGAAATAAGATGAGATGTTAGTGTTAAAGATACGAGGCTATTACAATCATCATCATCATCATCATTTCAGCGTATCAGAAGTCCACTGATGAACATAGGCCTCCCCCAAAGATTGCCACGAAGCACGGTCCTGAGCCACCTGCATCCATCGACTTCCCGCAACACTGCGCAGGTCGTCACTCCATCTTGAGGGGGGTCGTCCTACACTGCGTTTGCCTGTACCTGGGTGCCACTCGAGAACTTTTTTTCCCTAACTGTTGTCAGTTCTGCTAGCTATGTGCCCGGCCCATTGCCACTTCAGCTTGCTGATCTTTACGGCTATGTCGGTTACCTTAGTTCTGCTGCGGATATCATCGTTGCAGACTCTATCACGCAGAGAAACACCGAGCATAGCCCTTTCCATAGCGCGCTGAGCAACTTTGAGCTTCCTCATACGGGCTGCAGTGAAGGACCAAGTCTCGGATCCGTATGTCATCACTGGCAACACGCACTGGTTGTATACTTTGGTCATGAGGCTTTGCGGTATACTCGACGAGAAGATATGAGGTAGTTTCCCGAACGCAGGCAATTACAATACACCCACACAACTCATAAATTGTGAGTTATATAAATAATAACTGCTGCGGACGTTTGAACCCAGGACCACGACCGAAAGAATAGTTACGATGTCCATCGAGCTATACGCTCTTCGAACCTCAAGTAAGCGCGATGTAAACGGAGGCAGCTTTCCATTCGCCGTTTCATTTTTTGTATTACATGGAACAAGAAGCACCATGGTTTATCCTTTTGCAGTTTCTATCTCAGTATTCCTCGTAAGGTCCTCGTGCATTGTAGCGCGATCCTTATCACGGTGCAGCATGTGCGGTGCAGTGTGCAGTGTGCAGTGTGCAGTGTGCGCGCTCCTTAACAGACCGAGGAGCGGGCTGGCTGCGAGCGATAGGTCGTTATTGACTCGTCTAGCTCGGAAACCTGTCACGCAGACTTTCCTGCCCGTTTTAGCCGCTGCGCCAATTTTTTCTTGTAATCAACGATTTATATACATTTTTAATTGGACATTAAGCGGATTTGTAAACGGTTAAAGCACTGATATCGGCGCAGGGGGCATTCCGTCGGTCCGCTGCGACGAACGGCAGGGGCCGGCCTGGGCCTCGCTGCAAATTTGCAACTTGTTTCTAGGTTATTGCGGTAACGAAATCATTCTCTATGTTCATTTATTTATTTACTATGGTCTTCCAACCGAGTCGGAATCTTAATGTACTAATAAAGTTTGATTAGACTGTTTTAACTTCGACATCAAAGCATTCACTATAACTATTTGCACTGGAACACTACAAAGTTGTCTTTTTAATGTTTAAGATAAAATTATCTCCTAACATGTTTTTAAAACGAATGGAACTAGTGTAAAACAAACCTACACCGAGTGCACACTGTTTTGTTATAACATTATACGATGCCATTAATCCGTTCATTTGTGCATTTTTTACCATATACATAGTTTTACTGAGCAAAGTTTGTAATGTAATGTAATAAATAGTTGATCTAGAATTAACTCGATGTACTTCCGCCGAGGAGCGCAGGACAATCACAGAGGTTGTTAACTATTTTCTTCAGTATAATTATATCAGGATGTTTTCTACAATCTTCAAGCTATGTCTTGGATTGCGTCTGTCTGGAGAATCTGTACATAATTAATAGTCATGAACATAATTATTTTATATTACCCTGGTAAATTTTATATTTTTAAAAATATATTTTTTTTTCGTTTTACACAAAATGTCTGCTATTATTTATAGTCTTTGACAATTATAAATGCCAAAGGCCAAAGTGAACAAACACCTTCTAGGCAAACGTGTACCATCCTAAGCCTCATCTTCGCCTTCCATCAAGCAAGATTGAGGTCAAACGTAAGCCTATTTTTTATAAAAAAAATAAATAATAAAATTCAACATGGGAATCCTCAGGCTGTGAGATCTGTAGTGTTAGAGCAGTGGTCAAGAAGTACTTATTATTTATGTATTGCATGCAATGTATCATTACAGAAAGAAGAAGAAAGAAAGAAAGAAAGAACCACATTTATTTGGCAATCACACAACAGAACACAAAATAAAAAACAAATTAAATAAACAAAAAACATGAAAAAGATTGACAATAAACGAAACCAGGTGGGTGTGAAAAATAATACGGTGTGATTTTATCGTGGAATATCTGCACAAGGAGTATTTGTGAAATATTTTTGTGGCACGTCGGATAAGGCACCAGCTCACACTTGACCGTCTTCTATTTTCATAACCTGCATTGTCACGTTAAGTTCTTCATCATCGATTCATTTTAGTTCCATTACACTATATAAATAGATAAAAAAAATTATAATTTTAGTGCTGAGTAATTTTAACAAGCTTCCTAGTTTTCCTATTGTTTGAGATAAAACTGAAAATTTTACAAACGACAAATATTTGAACACTGGCAAAAAAACAAAAGAAACACACACAAAGACAAAAAGAAACAGTAAAGCCTCTTTTGCATTTTGAACAGAGGCGTCATTATTATAAACTTTTCCTATGGAGTTCTTGAAGTTTCTGTCTCGACTTTGTTTGTGCACGCGAATTCCTGCTGAGTAATGGAAATAATAGATTAGTTAAAGAATTTGAACGGAGTAAGAATATCATTCTCAGCGTATTTAAACCGACTTCCGCCTGTCCTGGAGACAGAACAAGGGCGGTGAGTGACCGTTGGTGGCAGATTCTTACAGCGCTTTCACGTAATTTTTTTTTCAATGTGTCCTGAGGAGTTTTCATAACATTATTCACCAGCTCTCTTTTTGTTACCGCATCGGCATTAGGGACAGTTAGGAAGACGGTCTGCGCTCTTCTATGTTTCCGCATTAGATTGCATCGCATGAAGCTCTCGTAACGGAAAGGTGGGAAAGTAATTCGCAGGACTCCGTGCGAACCCCCCACGGCGGCGTCGCGGCTTTGATCGCGGCTTAAGTGCTTGATGCCGCTGCAATTAAACAGGCGCGCGTTGGTTTTGATGTAAAGACGGGAGCTGCTGTTGATTTACAGTTTGAGTGAAGCGCTTTTTGCTAGATTACTCCCTGCCGGTTCCCTACGCAGCTCCGTTCGCGCGCACGCATTGCTCTAGGAGCTTCTTTATCTCTATTTCGGTCGGTTTATATACCGACGAATCTAGTGTTGTATCCGGACAAGATTCAGGACCTCTTGCCTGCTGTGTCACGGGGACGTCGGAGAAAATTCCGTTAGCACATTTAAGTTTGTAGACGCCGCACGGTTGTCAGTCGCCGCATGTTTGACATTCTAAATTTACTTCAGAAAGATCGTTTTTTTATATATATATATAAGTATTGCTCTCATTAAATTAATAGAACAATGTTATTTATACTAAGTTGTTTTATTAGAGGTTCTTAGTTGCGATTGATATCGTGCGCTGGGGTCGGAGAAACATTTTTATGTTGTTGGTATTAATACCATTTGTTTTTTCTTTTTTATGAAATTAATATTATGTTAAATGATTGCTTAATGCACTGCCGCGTTAGGATTGGAATCATGACATGTTGCAACAAAAGAAATTCCATTCTTATGACACGTTGAGGGTTCATAAATGAATAAATTATAATGCAATTTTTTTCATACGTCAGTCAGAGTTATGTAACAATAATTTACATCATTTATATTAAATGCTGATAAACATTGCTTATGATTAAATGAAATAACTTGACTTAAAATCTTTGAATGGATTATATTAATGTCTTTTTGCACCAAATAGTGTTTCATGACCGACCCGAGTGACGCATTCTTGCGACAATTATTACTTTAGTGTGATTTTTTATTATATTTATGTACCACTAAGGAAAACGATTGATGTAACAAATACTTCTTCGTGTATTTATTATACGCGACTGCACTTGCGACATTATTTAATATTTGTGCGACGGGGGTTAGGGGAGCGGCGCAGATGATGAAGTCGAATGATCACTAGGGTGAAAACCGGCAGTGATCACCGAATGGTAAGAGGCTCACTGAACCTTAACATTAGGCTCGAGCGGTCTCGTCTGATGAAGTCTACGCTCGGCCCACCACGTGCCCTGTTCCAAAACCCCGAGAGCTTTCAGCTCGAATTGCATAATCGCGTTCAGTGCCTAGAAGATTGCTTTACAGTGGACGATATGAATAGGAGGCTAGTGGAAACTGTCCATGCGGTAGGAGCTAAGTATAGCAGGACCCGCCGCACGAACAAGCCCTCAAAAGCTCTCCGATCACACTCTCAAACTCATGAAAGCCAGACGTGAGATGAAGCTGCAGTCTACAACCGATGCGTCAGCATATCGGTAACTGAATAGACAGATCTCCAAATATATGAGGCAAGTATGCGCAAATTTATTACAGCCTATATTGAAAATGCGATAGAGCGGAAGCTGAAGACATTCCGGAATTCAGTCTGAGCGAGATTAGGATGGCTCTCAAAGAGCTTAAAAGCGGCAAGACATCGGGTGAGGATGGAATTACATTTGAGCTTCTGAAAGCGGGTGGAAAACCGATGCTTATAGTTCCACAGAAGCTGTTTAATTCCGTAATTCATGGCGGTGTTACATCGAAAGCGTGGAGTTGAAGCATGGTTGTCCTATTCTTCAATAAAGGAGATAACTCTCTATTGAAGAATTATAGACCGATATCGCTTCTAAGCCACATCTACCTGCTGTTTTCGGGAGCCATCTCAAATCGTCTAGTAAACAGACTTGACGAGTTCCAGCCCCTGAACAATCCAGATTCCGAAAAGGCTATGGTACCATAGACCACGTACATACTCTTCGCCAGATTGTACACAGGACCAATACCGGTTGTTGCTGGGAACTATACGGTCGAAGTTGTAGACGAGTATGTGTACATGGGACAATGTGTCCGAGTAGGTAAGTCCAACTTCGACCCACTGGTCAATTGACGGATCCAACTCGGCTGGGCTGCGTTCGGGAAACTACATCATATCTTCTCATCGAGTATAACTCAAAATCTGAAGAGCAATGTATACAACCAGTGCTGAGGCTTGGTCCTTCACTGCAGGCCGTAGGCGGAAGCTCAGCGCACTAAGGAAAGAACTATGCTCGGCGTTTCTCTGCGCGATAGAGTCTGCAACGATAATATCCGTAGTAGAACTAGGGTAACCGACATAGCCGTAAGGATCAGCAAGCTGAAGTGCCACTGGGCCGGCCACAAAGCTTGCAGAACTGACAACCATTGGGGAAATGTAGTGTATGACGTCTCCCCACAAGATGGAGTGAAGACCTGCGCAGTGTTGCGGGAAGTCAATGGAGGCAGGTGGCGCGCTTTATGGCAATCTTTCGGAGAGGCCTATGTTCAGCAGTGGACTTGTGATAGATTGAAATGAAAAATGAAACACAGGCGTGCACCACGAAACCGTATGCACTCGCATTATAATAGGAAAATTCGCTATCTTTTAAAGACAACGTGTTTTAGTTAACCGATATAAATATATAATTGAAAATTGTTAAGTTCGTATACCCAAGCTGCGCTATATTGCTAAGGTATATCTTTACTCATAATTCATGGAGAAGTATGGGAATGACTAGAAAAATATGCCGCGTAGGAATTTTGAAGATTTATAATCGAACTATTCCCAGAACCGATGAACTGAACGGCTCGCGGTTTTCTTCTGCGAACGAACGAGTTCCTTTTTGTTTCAAACTAGCCCGCGCATGTATTCCGCAACACCAGACCGTGTGACGTTCGCATCGGATACGAACACACATTAGCGTTCTCTTTCAATGATATTGAAGCTTCCCGACAAATGTCCAAGTCGCCGCAACTAAACACTTGTCTTTATACGTCGGTGGAAGTTAATGGATGGTCCTTTGTTTGACGGTTCGTTATATTTAATTAAATCAAATACGGGCCTTATTTCTTTTTTTATCGCTTTAGCGACATGGAATAATTGAATATTAAAGAAAATTAGGAGGAAATACACGGCGCAGCTGCCGCGATGTAAAGCGCGGCTCGGGTGTCGCCGGGTGCGCGTGCGCCGCCGCCGCCGCCGCAGCCAGCAGCCTTTGTATCAATCGGGCCGATTTGCATTTTTATGCGCTGGACAGATCGGTGCCGCGATAACACGCGCGTGGACGCAGCGCCGCCTCTCAACGTTACAAGCTACTTATCGGGTTTCGTAACGAGCGCGGCTCTGTCCACCGCCATCTCTATCGTGTACTCCACCGTCCACAGGTGGCGCGCGGCCACTCCAGCTTTTATTACACGCATTCACTGTTAATTATGAGAACACGAGGCCGGCGCGACACGTTCTTGGACTCGCCGCCACAGAATAATGAATCACATAGAAATATCATTCTGTTCTGTGATTTGGAAACAACTGCTTCACTCAATTCATTCATTCGACTAAACGAAAACTCAATAAGCATGTTTTTTAATTATTGCCTGTTTCTCTATTAGTCCGTGCTAATTTTGGAAACGGTCTAATCTATTGCGAGGGTCTTTCACGAGACAGTACTATTGTAGTTTAAGCAAATTTTATTCTAGTCAGGTAAATTAAAATAACTATAGAACATAAAAAGATTAAAATTAAAAAACGTAGGATATGTTAAGGCCGCCACTAGAGCAGCGAGGCGGGCCGTCCGGTTCTAAATCCCTTTCACAATATTGAGAGGAGACCTTTGCCCAGCAGTGGGATATTTACAGACTGTTATTTAAGTGCCAATAGCCGAATGGGTTAGGGTGCGGACTACGAAACATGACGTCGTAAGCTCGAGCCCGCCATTCGACTATTGTCGTGAACCATTCCTGATACAAGCTGTAAGCTTAATTGGAGGGTGAACAGGAATATTAGTAATGTTAATAAATAGCATTGCTAGTATGATTTTTTTTTTTTTAATATTTAATTACTGGCTAAAGCTAGGGAACAGGTCTGTGGCACAGTGCCGAGTCGGATGACGAGTCGTCGCTTCCATCCAGCGTGCTCGTACATTAAGGTTTGGCGGCGCGTAGCAAACGTATATCTACGTCTGAGTAGAAGCCTCGAATAACCTTTATTTACGATCAAACAGAGCGCATTCGAGGCTTCTTGTTTTTAACATAGACGACAGATCCATACGGGTCTTGGGTAGAGCTAGGTAAAACCGCGCACTCATTGTTCAGCTCCTGTAGTTTGACCTTCATCTGACCGCTCACGCTTGTCACGCATATTAGCCAAAGGTTACGCATTCACATTTGAATGAAAGAAAGAAACAAAGAAACACAAATTTATTGCACAAATACACCACTCAAAAAAACAACAACAAACATTGGTAAACATTTGTTTGGCGTGACTCGGCCTTGCCACAACGAACTACCGCAACCCGCTTTTGGTATTCTCCGGGAAGCAGCGTGGCCTGCTCGAAGGATTTACGTCCATATATTAACATGACATTCATAAAGCTACTATCGTGTCATGATATTTGGCTGTTTCGCGCTGTTTCTGCAGGCAAAAATTTAAGCATAAATGTGATTTTGTTTATTTTTGCATTACTTGACGTAAATTGATCTGATCAATTGGTAAACATTTTAGAAGACTATGGTTAAATTCCAGTTTTTGATTGTAGTCGTGGAGTCAGCGCATAATGAGACATCATAGTAGTGAAAGAATAAGAAGCAGTAGGAGACGAGGCCACGAGCCAGTTCCTGTGTCACGAGCTGTCAGTTGAAATGTGCGCTTGTTGCAGCTGAACGTGCAAGGCGGTAATGGCAGCGAGTACGGCGCAGGCGCGGCGGCGCTCAGCTCGGGCTCGGCCTCATCCGGCGCACAGTCGCCGGCATCGCCTCCGCACGCGCACCTGCCGCTGGCGCCGCACGCGCACGCGCACGCCCACGCCCACGCGCACGCGCACGCCCACGCGCACGCGCACACGCACGCGCCGCACGCACACGGTGCGCATCAGTCGCCGCGCTTGCGTGCCAAGGAGGAGGACCTGTCCGCGCACGGCCGCGCCAGTGCTGACGGTGAGTGCTTACACCATGTGCTTAGTCGATTAATGAAGAGGAGCGCAACGTTGTTGGTGTCACTATCACTTCAAGCACCACCACACGTACATCAATGCTACCACGTTTTCAACGTCGGCAACGCATCTCCAACTCCGCTGGTGCTGTGAAAGTTCGCGGGCGTCGGTGACCACTTATCACTAAGAGAGCCGCTCGCTCGTTTGCCTCCTCTTCTATAAAAAAAATGGCGTCTCATAAAAAGTAAAAAAAAATTAAAGTAGCAGCCTGTAAGTGCCCACAAGTGTTGGGCAAAGACCTTCTTCTCAAATACGAGTATCAGAGTGGATTTAGGAGCCAGGAAGGGCCCGCCACGCTGCTCCAGTGCGGGTTGGCGGGTTTCCCATATCTTCGAAATAATATTTTTATTATTTTTTAGACATGCAGGTTTCCTCACGATGTTTCCCTTCACCGCTGAGCACGTGGTAAATACAGTACTTAAAATTGCTATTAACACTTTTAGTAGTGCCTGCACCGGGGATCGCACCCAGGTCACTCGCGCTCTGTGAAGCTAAAGTGCCCTGACCACTAGGCTACCACGGCTCTTACCGCTTCACATACAGATCATAATTTACGTGGTAGGTTAAGTTTAAGGGTAGCTCTACCAATTACTTAAAAATCTGCCAAGAAAAGCAAAGTGGTATTTGTGTTTCTCCATGCTTCACACTATCAATGTTTCACCGCGTCGAACGCGAGCCGGCACTTGGTGTGTTTTTTGAATTGGGGTGACAAGCATGGTGTGGTCCACCGGACCAGCGGTCCAGGGTCCCTGCAAACAACTTCATTCACAGCCGCGTTGTCACCCCCGAGCTCTAAGATGGAATATCTCACAGCCTGTAAACACAGTGTGCCCTCTGTAACACTGCCGGCTGGCGGCGGCAGCAGTCAGCATCTGGGTGTCTGCTGCGCCGGACAGTGATCCGGCCGCTGACGTGACTCTGCGTGTGCGTGTGCGCAGGCGGCGGCTCGTCGGAGTCGGAGGGCGAGTGCGGCGCGGGGCGCGGGCGCGCGCAGTACGTCAGCGCCAACTGCGTCGTGTTCACGCACTACGCGGGCGATGTGGCGGCCGTCGTGGACGAGCACTTCTCCCGCGCACTCGCCGTCGACAAGCCCAAAGGTACCTGCCGGCCTCGCTCGCCGCGCCAGTGAGCGCGTGCTGCTTTTGCTTTAGTTATAATAGATCTACAGTTCATTTGGACTATTTACAACTGCTGTAACGATAAAAACTGCACAAGAGAAGGTAACGCTACCAAAGCTGTTTAGAACGACCATTCTAACAGAAAACTGTACTTAACTAATTCTAATATAAGTCTTATTCCACGCATCTTTCAGGTCTGTAAAACCATTAGCTTATTATAAAAAAAATGCGTAAGAAAATGTGTTATAACGTGGAAATGACTTATACCCAAGTCACTTTCACACAAGCTTGAACGCAGCAGAAGTCTCTTAAAAGGTTCACCTGTACGGAACCGAGACTTGGGCCTTGGGTATGTGGAAACGCGCTATAGAAAGAGCTATGCTCGGCGTTTCTCTGCGCGATGGAGTCTGCAACGATGATATCCGCAGCTGGACCCTAGTCCGACTACTAATCTACATAGAACGACTCACCACGAGATGGAGTGACTACCTGCACAATGCTGCGGGAAGTGTATGAACGCGAGGCCTATGTTCAGCAGTGGACCTGCGATAGGCTGAAGTTATTGAATGAGTGAGTGTACACGGTTCCCATCGTACCAATGAGATTTTTGAAACTTTTGTAACATTCGTATCGTCGGCCACCAGACCCTCCTAGATGAAATCCGAAACTCCTTGGACTGTTCAATAGATCTTATCAACTTATCCACTGTTGATAAGGAATAGACGTGCAGCAGACGTGCATTTATAATTTTTAAGCAGATCGTAGACCGACGAAGCTCTAAAAGCTCAAAGATGGCGACAAGTTATCTTGTCACGTTGTTCCAGATGAACGTTGGATAAAAGTGAATTGATACGACTAAATTAGATGTAAACCTCTGACCACCCCATTGTCGAGTCGACAGCCGTGAGAACTTACGTTCCAAATATGACGACAATGAGTGGTGCGAAATGTGTGGAAGTACCAGAGTTAGTACTGTAACGAACCGAGCTGCTGGTCGATTCTACTCGTGGCTTCTAATGAAACAATTGCACTGAGGTCGGACGTACCTGCACACACGAAGGCGAATACTTCTGTCTCCGTGTATTCTCCTCCAGGGACCACAGCGGCACTTGTTAGGGTCACTCACAGCTTACAACGGAACATAATGTTCAGTAACGAATTGTTTTCGGGGCAACGATTATGCGTATAAGCTCGAGAGTTAAAAGAGTTAGAGAGTTCAGATTCGACGCCGCGTGTCCACAGTTCAGATGGACCAGTGGTGAGCAAAGATAACATCAACCCGCGAGATATACAGACATCAGAAACCGAAGCAACATCGCTATTGCAGCCTCGAGTATTTGATTAAATTAAAAATAAACAAACTAATTAATTTCGATCAAGCGCAACCGGTTAGTACACAGGGCCAGCATCTACTAGGAATGTAGATATAATTAGGAGCTGGTGTGATCCACAGCGACAACGATTTGGTTAATGAACCACGGCTGCTGGCGTCTCCTCCGGCTGCTCTGGCGTACACTCGTATGTATTCGATGAGGGTCTTGCTGTGAGCCGTTTTGGCCTTTACTGCCGCATAGGAATGCAGTGTGCGGCACGCCGGCCGGCCGCTCTTTATCGCTTCCGGAAACCGCGGCGTTCGCGACCAGTCTGACGAATTCGGTTTTTTTTTTATGTTAATTCCAATCAATGTTCATATCCTAACTTATCTTATCTTTAATAAGTGGCCATGCCCGATCAACAGTTTTAAAATGATTACGAAATATTGAAAACGAAATCAAATAAGCACGCTTCGTTACGTAGGTAAAGAGGATAGGTACGTAACGTGACTTAACTGGGGAGTGTAATTCACAGGTTCGTTCAAGTTACCGACACGACAGCGAACCGCGGAGCACTTTGCGTATCCGTATAAATCAGTCGGCAGATTTAAAAGTAAAACAGCGATGTCGGTTCGCATTTAATGAAACTTTTCTTGAATAAGGAAATGTGAGTTAGTGCGCGTGGGGATCTGCAGGGGAGGGGTTGGGGGAGGGGTAAGGGGGAGGATGGTTGACAAGGCCTAGTCGGCGTCGGGGGATCAAACGCGCGCGGCTAATTAGTGATTCTCGCGGAGAAAAACGAAGAGCCCCGGCGGCCAGCCGTGGGATACCGGCCCCGCCGTCTCCGAGAGCTCTAGACGAATGAATGGGACATTCATTTCAATTCTAGAAGTTATTGTAAGCTTTGATGAGATGCACATGAACGCACGCGTGTCTTGGAAATGAACTATTATAATGATTGCCTTTTATTTTTTTTAATAAAAACGTTATGTAGGCAGTCATTTCGCTAAATATATCTCGTCTTCCTGTACTCTTAGTATAATTGTTACAGAAAATTCATCACTATCGGTTATTACGGTTATTATATCGGTTATTATATTCGCTATAGGGTAAAGTGAACTTTAACTTATTATTTATCGTCGTCATCTTTGCGGCCCGAGGTCCATAGTTCCGCATTGGGCTTGAGAGGTCCAAGTCAAGGAACGAAGTGCCTGGGAATTATCTGAGACACTTTTCGCAGCATTGTGGGGTGACATCTATATTGAGATTTGATCAACAAGTCTCACGCCGGCGCACGCGGTGGGTAGAGACGAACTTAACTCAACTTTAGAAAATGACGTAAAAGAAGTAGACAACTTGTTGCAAATACTCTTTAGTCTGAAGAGAGAACAGCAAGTCGCGGCTTCGCTTCGCTCTAAAGACTGCGTGGGTTCTTGTTCTAGTCCGAAGATCTGAGAAGATTGGAAGAAAAAAACCTGTTTTTTTTAAAGTACTTTGTGTTATAAAGTTCTTGTACAGTGTGGTTATAACTAATTAAATTGAATGAATTATTGCAAAGAGGATGTAATTTGTTATCTAGAGATGCGTGCAGTAGTCATGGATTAGGGGACCAGCGGTGCGTTCAGCTTGCAGCGAAAGCCGCATATTTGCTCTCACGAACAGAAAGATTATTCTATAGAAGTAAAGTCGACATTAAAGCAACAGTATAGAAAACATAATGAGTCGAGGAAGTTTTTGCGTGTTTTATAAGTAAAAAGTTGCAGTAAAATCTCCTTGGCCGTACCGTTTGTATCTGGCTACTTTTGATAATATTTTAAAAACGAAAATTTTAAAGTTTCAACGAGTTCCCGCCAAGCTGAGTGAATCTACGAAGAAATTCGAAACACGCATATATTATAATAAAATTTAAATAAACTCTGATAAATATCTTGAATTTGTATATAAAATACGAAAAAACTTTACCCCGACCTATTACTACAGCTGTGTCACAAATAATTAAAGATGCCATTGACATAATTCTAATGAATAAAAAAATTTATGTTATTATACATTCAGTTTTATGTTCATCGTATATTAATGTCGCAAGTAAACGAAATATCACATAAGTATTTTAGGTTCGTGGCTGTATCCTTGTATATAGTCGATAGACAGGCACAGGTCGCTCAGCAGCATGTGGCCGCTTCGTGAACATGGCGTTAGAGCACCGCGGTGGAGCCCTGACCTTCACGAACACGCAACCTAATGCGTCATGGCCCACCCGTGTATCTTCAACATCGACGACGTAATGTATCTCCGTTAGAATCGGGGTTTGATTCAATAATAATGAAATGATTCTGAAAATTGCTCCACGAGATAATAAAGCTTTAATATCTTTTTCGAAGTACCAGTGACTTTAATATAACAGTTCTAACCAACCGATTCCACCGCGGGTCATGTGCAAATAAATAAGTACCTTAACAGCCTGCAAATGGTCCACTGCAGGACCTGGAGCGATTCCACGCGCTCGGCTAACGCATTGGCAATCGCAGTACCAGCCTCGCTCCTTCAGACGCTGCTGCCCGTCATTAGACTGCTTCTGTCTTTCAAAGGCTTTCCGTTAGTCGACACCCACGAGAAGAAAGGGCAGATCCTTACCCCGACCACCTGAACCTTACCACACTCCAAATATTAATAAATTCCTTGTAGTGTACAACTACAAGTGTGTTAACTATCGTAATCTAGATCAAACTAGAACTTCACCACGAAGATGAGGCGCTCCACACACGCACACACACACACAGACGTGCAAACCTTATATGACATTGTGGATTAGGAGTGGATAAGGCAGTTAGTAGTATCTAATGAATTGCTATTACTAAATGAACGTGAACCTAAGCCTGTCGGCCGTGTAACAATTTCAAATAGAAGAGAAGTCATGGCGTTCATTAAAAAAAAAAAAATAGCTAACCGAACACACGTTAAGTGAATTTGTGGACAATCAATATATGTCAGTAGTCATGGTTCGGGGTCCGACGAACTGGTTTCATTTAAAAAAAGGATACATTCCTCAGGGATTTTTTTTTTAAAGTAGTGAGAGACTCATTTACATACTTACGAGTGTGATAAGTAGATAAGTGAATTGTGCCGGGAAGTGCATCGCTTCTTGCAGGCAGCGGCATATGTAGGTGGTAGAGACCTATTCACACACAAGTACACTAGCCTGCGTGTACCGAACCCGTCCAATTACATACAAATACAAAATGCACAAATCAATGTAAAATTATAAGATCTCAGTATTTATGAGGTCTTGGGTTCATCATGCCGCTTTTGTCTGACGATTTGACGGACTCCACATGTCCTTGAAATATTTCTTGCTCTAGCTGCCTTTTAACAGACAGCTTACAGCAAACAGCTTTTCCTCACGGTGTTTTCCTTCACCGCCGAGCACGTGGCAAATGTCTAATTATGTAAATAATACGTCTCCCGAAACATGTTTCTAGGTTGACAATGAAAATGATTTTGCACCATTTCGCGTGCAAATTTTGTGCGTAACTTCTCTCTCTAGATTGCTTAGGATTTGCTCTATAGCAGCAGTAAGGCGTCTCCGTCCGCCGAAACTATTCGTGATCTTCTGGACCTGACCAATGACCGCATTAGTTAATGTGTAAAGTATGCGTCGCGCCGCTGACGCAGCCGGCGAGCGACACCGAGCCCCACCCGGCCAGCGCGGCCGCCCGAGGCACAGCCGCGCTATTAGCCCGACACGAGCAGCTGACACCGCAGAAAGAGATAAGAGATCAAAGGAGGAACCTATAGCGCTCCGAATCATTCTCGATCCCAATAAAACGAGAGCCGCTTCTCGGAACGCGGGCCGTGGGAGCGGCGGCCGCGACGCGCCACGTCTTCTCCCTGACCATCGGATAGACAATTCTTCTAATTTTTATGTGCGCGCGATAACAATAAATCTCAGATCCTGATACGAGCCGCGCTAGCTTTGGATCCTTCTCTGTTTTATTTAATTTTTCCGATGAAACAGTAACGCGTCGACTTTCTATAAATTCTAGCCCGATCTGTGAAAGCTACACATTTAAAACATTTATAGGAGTGATGTTGATTCCAGTTTCAACAACTAATGCAATACGAAAATTTATCTCACGATATATGACAGTGTCATCTTCATCTTAGCCATCTGATGTAACATTGCAAGGACGCAAGACTTATAATACGATTGGGGTTAAAGTATGAAGCGGCCGGTTTAATAAAATGGCCGATTTGTATTAAAAATAAAGCTGGATGGTCCAAGAGTCGTGATTGAGTACACGAAAACTTGAAATATTCTTAAACTGTATGACATTTCATTGTTTGACTTTCAATTGTTTTTACATTCAGCATTTGAGTTAAACACGGAGCTGAAGCTTGCAGTATTAACGCTGCGGTTGGAGAGAACACGACAGACAAACGCACTTTGCGTTTTTAGTTTAATTAGATAATGAATTCAAAGTTAATAACGACGAATTAAAAGTTATGGTTGAAGCTGATCCTTATGAAACAACCAAGGAATTACTTACGTCGTGGACTTACATTAATTTACCCACAATACTGACTGACTTTTTATGGGAATAGCGGCAAACGAGCAAGGGTTTCACCTAATGGTAAGTGATTACCGTCGCTCAAGAATTCGCCAGGCCCTTTCTAAACACGTGTGTACGGAGCATCCAATCCATGACAAATTGTCGAAGGAAGACAGCCTCGCCTCGGGAGAGAGGCTCGCCACCAGGCAACCTCCCCGGGAGACAAGCGCGATTGCACAAACGTTTGTAACACTTTCTCTCATGAGCACTAATTGTTAATGATTTGATGATGTCTATGATTGTGTGTGTTGAGGGATTTCACTTTAGAACACTTTCAACCTGAATCACAACGCATATTCAGTTTGCATCCCCGTACAGTTTAGACAGTTAAATTGATAAATTACCGAATTTGAAGGCGTCACTCGCACTGTTCAAAACCACAGGCAGAAAGGCGACGTCGAAAAGAGTGAAAGAGATAGCGTAACAGCTTGTTCAAAGTTCCAACAAAAGTTAACGTATAGACATAGACAGTAGAACGATTAGGTGAACGGTTTAGCCCTAGCCATGGACAAGCAGAGACTAAAAGTAGCAGCCTGTAAGTGCCCACCGCTGGGCAAAGGCCTCCATCTCAAATATCTGAGAGGGTGTAGGAGCCGGGAATGGCCCGCCACGCTGCTCCATTGTGGGTTGGCGGGCTTCACATGTCCTCGAAATAATGTTTTTTTATTATTTCTCAGATATGCAGGTTTCCTTACAGTGTTTTCCTTCACCGCTGAGCACGTGCTAAATACAGCACTTAAAATTGCTATTAACAATTTTAGTGGTGCCGGCAGCGGGCATCGAACGCAGGTCACTCGCGCTCCATGATACTAAAGTGACCCTGACCTCTAGGCTCTAAATTCTAAGCAGTCCAAATAGCAAAGTGACTTTCGTGGCGCGGCGTTTGTTTTTGCTGCGCGCGCGCCCGGCCGCGGCCGCGCCGGCTGCCTGGCCGCGCGGTGCGTTTTTGCGGGCCCCCTCGCCCCACCCCGGGCGGGGGGGTGCTCTGCCGTTCTTCCGCGAGCCCCGTGCGCGACTACGTGCCACAATGCCAACTGTCGGCCTCCTGTCGGTTACGAGAATGTGGGCCGCTGCGCACACCACACAGCGAGCAGCGCGTCACTCGCTCGCGCGACTGCTCGGAGCGCTGCTGCTGGCGGCGTGTCACATTGCGGTGACCGCGGGACATCGCTTTTTGGTCGGCTTGTGTTTCACTATAGTGTTTTAAAAATAAGAGCGAATATACTAACATTTGCTCCAAATGGCAGCTTCAGCAGCACATGCACTCGGTGCATCCAGGTTTCTGGCGCACGAGACCCCCGTCCGTTAGTCTATGCTGTGTGCAACTCCTGAGAGTCTGGTCGGCCCGGGATGGCAAACCCTGCGTTCGTTTTTTAAATTAGGATTTGTTTGTGTATAATTTTATCTCAGAATGTGGTTTAACTGCCCGTGAGACCACTCGTTGCTTTTTATTGTTTTCATGTTGCGTTATTTGTAATGTACAAAATCTGTTTTAAAGAAAAGAGGATACCAACAGAGTTTCTTTCCCCGGTTTCTCCTCCGGCAGAGGAAGCTCATTACGAAACGATGGTAGAATTAAAAAAAAATGCCAATTGACAAACGCAATCTGAATTTCTTACGTTAAATAAATATTTTTCGTTTCAATCATGTGTAGTGCGGGGGGGCCCGCACCGCCACCACGCTCATACATTCGCCTACCTCACGGTGCTTTTATTTGAGCTTTCATATAAATGTCTTTGTCCAGCGGTGGACTGTCTGTGACATTTTTACTTATACGAGTACTTAGTAAGATATTTATATAGAAGGTACTAGTAATGAGTTCTTAATGCATTAACATTAGCTTCCCACCTGGTATTATAAATCTGTAATAGCTTTACAATAAAAAAGGTGAATAATTACATAAATATGCGAGTAGTGAACGACCGATTGTGTTAAGAAGCTGCGGGAAGCGGACGGTATCGCTCGCAGCGCGGGCCTGCTGCTGCTGCGGACCGCGCCCGAGCTGCCCACTGAACGTCCACTGCGTGCTCACGCGTGGGACACAGCCTGGTATAATGCGCAGCGCTGCTGTACCGGACTTACACAAACACAAATGATTAGTTTGCGGCTCTGGTTGTGTTGTGTTCGTGCCGCGTCTCTGATGCTGCATCTGATCTACTTCGATCCGTGTCTTGTCGCATCAGCGTTACATCGGCTGTGGGGTGGGGGGACAACCTCGCGTGCATGCGCTGCACCGTGCCAGCCAACGAACGAGGCACAGGCGAACGGACGATGGTGGAAAACACACCCGGATTGGCGAAAACCAAATCCCTCTCAGCAGGCGCCGGGGTGCGGTGCACCGTAGTGGTAGAGCGCACGGGTGCCGGCGCTGCGCTCGTCAACGCGTCAGCCCAGCGTGGGGATTGTGGGCAACGCATCATCTGAGTGCATGTCGGCTCGGGTAGCTGGCGCTTTCTTCAAGAGGCCTATGCGCAGCAGTGGGCTTAAATAGACAGATAATGATGAATGTTGGATATAAGAAACATTTTCTTTGTGGTATACTATATTTTCTGGAATATGTAAAGGTGAGGTGAGGGGGAGGGAAGGGAAGGGGGTTCGCAATTAAACGGCGGCGTAAGGAAGGAGCGAGTGCTGATTTATCGGGCGCGTGTTCCGCGAACACGCCGCGTGTTTTTACGCGCTTCGCGGTAGCGGCGCTGGAGGGGGGAGGGCAGTTCTTTAGCGGGAAACGGGTGAAGGGACGGGGAGGGGAGATAGCACACCGACGCGATGCTCTTTTGTAGATTTATAGCTACGTTCCCGAAATACGTTTTTCTATGGCAGCGTGTGACGACAACCTCGCCGGGGCCAGCGGTGGCAGCCACGCGCTCGCGCCGCCGGGCTCGCTGCCACCCGCCGTTTCCTCGCACAAACTAGCCAGTATCAACGCACATGCCTATTTAACAGATGCTCTCGAATAAAACAATACGGTAGTTAAAACCGCCGGGGCATTATCAGACCATAGTTTTTTTTATGGGAAAGTCGGCAAACGTGCAAGCGGTTCACCTGATGGTAAGTGATCACCGTCGCCCACGTACATCGGCAACACCGGAGGTGCTGCACCTAATCACTTACCACCCGGCGAACTGTCAGCTCATAAAGCGACTTTGCGATAAAAAAAATTACCAAAATCATACGTTTGAACAATTAAACATGGAATATAGATATATAAGGTCGAGTTCAGTTCTAACCTCTAAGTTCAGTTCGCTCTAAACAAAGCGTCAGTTTTTCCGTCAACATGTCCGTTATGGAATATGAATGGCATAATTTAAGTCAGAGCGCGATGGAGCGCGCCATTCTTTCCACGGTTACTATGACGACAGCCCACTCGTGCGCTGCCGCGTGCCGGCCGCGCATCTACGCGATACGAAGTCACATGACCTGTTCGGTTTTTATTTACTTTGTGATGACGTGGCCACACGTGGCCGTGGCCGCGCGCGGGCACGGACACTGTGGCCGCTTGTCAACTGGTTGACGGGAGCGTGAAGCGTGTGATAGCATCGCAAGCCTCGGAGCGATCGGAGCTTATGCGACAAGTGCCGAGTTCCGAGATTTATGTGGATTTAGTTGTAATTTGTTTTTGTTTGTTAATGGATTGAACATCCGATGTCAAGTGGCTAATGCAGCCCGCGGAGACCTGCAAGGCAACTTCGATCGCAGGGGGTTACAGGTGCGTCGGCGCGCCTGACCACTGAGATGCCTCGCCTCACGTAATTATTTATTTAACCGAAAGACAACCTTCATTGATAGAGAAGGGTCCGAGTGTGTGACTTATGAGCGATCTACCTTATCCCTCGACAAGATGCAGCAGTGGACAAGCTGGATGAAATGTGGTTACATAAGGCAAACTGATAGGTCCGTAAGGACTCGCGAAGAGAATACATAGCTGATGTGAAACATCAACGCTCTACGAAGTCTGCAGTCAGAGATCATTCCTGCCACGGATAATCCGCGAGGCTATTGAAATCAAAAAACATCCTAATTTGAATAGAGAACATGCTGGGTATTACCTCCGGCTTGGGATCTGGTAATAAATAAAATTAAATCTAAAACCAAGCATACCACTGCACGACCTCAAGACACTGTGAGCACATTCTGCGTAGATCGGACCAAAGTTAATAAATAAAAGCTGCAGGTAGCCCGAGTTGACTATGACTTCCTGACCTTTAACACCTCTGTAACCACTCGTGCTGTGAAGCACTCGAAACGTCCGGGACATCATAACAAAGGATAACCGCGACAAAATCCGTAAATAATAATTTCATTTCAAACGTGTGATGTCCGCGTACACACAAGACATCATTAAATCGACTAGCTGTAACACCAGATGTAACTTCTAACTACGGCGGAGGCAAGCATTCAGATAGGCCACATCGACCGCGAGGTCGTCAAATTGCATTATGTTACAGTGCGACGTAGCGCGCCTGTGTGCTGCTCGGTTATCATCGTAATATAGAGGTGTCACTCACACTAGCAGCATTGCGTGCGTGTGAGTGAACAACAGATGAACCGCAGAGACACAGGCGGTGAGTGCTGACTCGTGTCCGTTAGTAACCACCTTCACAAGCCGAATCGCCGTGAAGCTGGTTACAATCTTAAGTCTGAAAACTGTGGAAAGTATAAGTTAACGTTACAATGGAGATAAAAATCCGAAAGGTCTGAGTGGGAGTCGCGCACCGATTTAATCTGTGTTATGTATTTATAAAAGAAAATGTGAGCTTAACGCGAGCCCGACTGCGTCCCACAGGTGGCCGGCTCTTATTATGAATTGTTTCACTTTACGAGTTAACACTATAATTACAGCAGTAGAGACAAGCAATTGCTCGAACGAATTCCGCTGCGACCGGGGCAGTACCCCGACCTCGCAGAATACCGGCCTGAGGTAGAGGCATCTTGTGCTTCTGCGATTCGTTCGGTGAGTCGGGTAACCGGAGGCCCACTCCCCCTCCCCACCCCTATTCCCCTCCTCATTCATCTTTAAGGTCGGGTGTTGCAGATGTAAGGGGACGACGATAATTACTTACCATCAGAGCCGCTTGCTCGTTTGTCCGCTCTCGCAAATGAAAAACAAAGTTGACGCTTGCGTGACATACGGTTTTTACGAAGAAAGACTAACAAAATAACTTAGACTTATAAAAAAACCCGCTACGGGTATAAGGACCCTTATCCTTAATAAGTTTTTGTTTGATAATCCTACATAGTAACACATATTCGGTGAAATTTCAACCGGCTACCTAATATAATGGTTCAAAAGAAACAGCCCTTTAAATGTAGGGCAGACTGACGACGTAGGCATAGTAATTGGGTCCGTACGGAACCCAAAAAAATATTATAATTTCTGACTAGTGAAATTTATGTCGAAGAACAAAGTATTTGAAATAATTTGATAGTGTGATTATGACTTTTGTTAGCTTGTTTTGATAATATTGTTTGGATTTCACCGTAAATATTTTAAAAATAACTAAAGGAAGATCAATTTCTACGTTAGTATACAATAAATGAAACTGTTGATAATAATAATAAACAATTTATTGAGACCGCGAAAGATGACATTATTTGAAAAACAAAATGTTCACACAATAAAAACATTGTATCAAACGCAGTTTTGTATTTTACAGTGTTATGATAAGCCGGTAGCCTTCACACTGGTGCTCTGGTCTAGTCTGGTCTAGTTTAGTCTCGTCTAGTCTAGTACTGGTAACCTGCGCGAAACCATACTAAATTTTCATCTTAAATTAATAAATGTTGTACAATTACGAGTAGATAAAACATCCATTTCAGCAAATTGATACTACCTCTATCTACCATACAATCTAAGAATTGATGGCTGGAATGTCAACACACTTTGAAACTCCACGTCAACAATTTAAATGAGGGAGAGCATTTCTCGTGTGTTGATTTAATTATGAAGTTCATTTTTGAGCTTTGTGCGGAGAGTTTCCCGAGTAACAATACAACTAAGATGTTCAATTGCTTTTTGTAATTAAAACGTTCGTCGCAAATTAAACTCGTGTTCTTGTGAGTGAGTGCGAGCTGTGTGCGCCGCGCCTCGACACCCACTGAAGGAGGGCGGAGGACCCGCAGCCGCGGTGCTGAACTTTCTAGATGACTTCGTTCATGAACATTTACCTTAATTATAATGATAACGTGATCAGAGAGCGTCGTGACGATATTGACACGAATTGTGAAAGGGATGCTGAGCTGGTTCGGTCGTGTGGAGAGGATGAATGAAAGTAAGTTGACGAAACAAATATATGAGGCAAGTGTAAATGGTAGAGTCGAGAGAGGAAGATTTCACGATCAAATCGGAGACGTTCTGAAAAAAGGCCAGGTCAAAAGTACTCTAAACCAAAGAGCATGCATGCAAAGATCGATGAAAGTGGAAGAAGATTGTATCTGCCTACCCTGTTCGGAACAAGGCGTGAATATAACCATATAATTATAAGTACTCACGGCCGTATACTCAATACTGAGGTCGGTCAAAGGTCTTAGACGTTTTCACCAGAGCTTATTTGGATCAACGTGTGAGGTGCTGGGCCCGTCGATGTCTTAGTGTGCCAACCATCAACACAAATCGTACGAAGTTTCCAAGAATCGATCGCTTCGAGCGCTCCACGCAGGGGATCGATTTCCTGACTTGGAGGCAGGTTGCCTAACCACTCGGCTGCTTGGTTATGGTTATTAAAAAATGAAAGAAAATTTAACTCACAGTTTTTTTGTAATAAGAGTCTTTCAGCCACAGTAGTAGACAGAAACTTTGGGTTCCCACATGACACTGCTCCGTCTAACCAAATGGACTTCCACAGCACACTTTTCCTCTGCCCAGGAGATAGAAAGTGACAGTCGATTAGCCTCGTCGCTGAGTTTGCTCTGGGAGAATGTCATGAGACTTTCAAGATTTTTACCCTTTTCTTCTATTATGACACCCGCGAGGAGCATGGCTTGGTTTTACAATTCCCATCTACGTAGATTTTGGTGTTAAGGAGAGCTTCAAAATAACCCAGCGTCGCTTATGCCCTTCCTTCGGATATTTAAAACTTTATTCCAACTTCGTGAATAACTTACCCTAAAAATTACATCCGTCCCGCGATCTTCGTAGACAAAGTTTCGGGGAATACTGCTTTATATGGTAATTATATCACATACATATAACAATAATTAATGAGCACTTTGAAAGCTTAACATGATGCAAGGATTCAGTCTGTTCTATTGGTTCTTTCGTTAGGCCTAGCTTGTAAAACATTTCGAACCACCCCGACGTCTCCTTCCTTCGAACCTCTATCAGGATCGAAGTTTATTATTCTTTACAATTATTACATAATCTTCGGTTCCGGTTTCCACGACCCAACTCAAATGTTTAAATATGAAACTAGTTTTATGTAATGTAGTCAATACTAATCTGTCAAAACGCATCTGTCAAGACATTTTATTATATGTATTTCCGTTAATTTTGTGTGAACGAAACTAGTTTTAATGTAGTTTGGAATGCAGTTGCTCGGTTCATGAATTACTTTTGAGTACAGACAGCATGTTAATATATTTGGTTGTAAATCACTTTCGGTTATGTTTTAATTATTTTTTAATGTAACTAATATTTAAATTTCATGTAATAATGTTTAATTAGCACATATAAATTACTTTAAATTTTGTGTTCGTCTTATATTTTCAACATCTTTACTTTTTTTTGATAACTTTACTATCAACAAAAAGTAACTTCAGTCTATAGAAGTTCGTGCAATGCCTTCGTAGTAGAGATTGTACAATGGGCGCAGCAGCAGCCTCCGCTCTTCCATCAATCAATATTGTTCATACTTGTAATAAATGTAATGTTAGTAATTTAAAATTAAGTAAAAAATAAGCCTTGGTACCCTTGTGGTCAGGGCGCTCATTTAATTTCATAGAGCGCAAGTGACCTGGGTTCGATCCCTGTTATGCCAGAAATACTGTGCCATAGTTTTCAAGATCGGTTCCAAATATAATTAATAAACATTTGTTAATTTTCTAAACTAAATGTAAATGGAAATATTCCCTGTCAGCCGAGTGGCCAGGGCTCTCGCTTTAGTTTCATAGAACGCGAGTGACCTGGGTTTGATCCCCGTAGCCGGCACCACAAAGATTGTTAATAGCAATTTTAAGTGCCACCACCACGTGCTCGGCAATGAAGGAAAACATCGTGAGGAAACCTGCATGTCTGAGCAATAGTAAAAGATATTAATTCGAGGATATGTGACGCTCGCCAACCCGCACTGGAGCAGCGTGGCGGGCCCTTCCCGACTCCAAAAGCCTCTCAGATAAACGTATTTGAGAAGGAGGCCTTTGCCCACCCGTGGGCACACTTTACTATAGCACTTATATACATATTTATTCGGTTATTTATAGTAAGGATAAAAATAAAAAGTTTGAAAGACTTTTTAAGAAATAAGCTGTTTTATATAAATATAATATAAATAAAATATTTATATTATAAAGTAACTCATAATTAAATAGGCTAATAACATAAAGTAGTTAATTATATAAATATTATATAATTAATATAAGGTTTAGTATTTGATTGTGATATAAAGGTGGTATATGCGTGACAACTGATTACTTATGTACCCGATAGGCTTGGCCACACCCTCTTCTCTTATGTTCATTGAGTTGTTACAGTATTAAGATAATAGAATAAAAAGTGCCGAAAGACTATGTTACGTTGTATTGTATGACTGTACGTTTGGTGCGCGAGGTTGGGAATGTTTTAGTAGGTTTCCATGTACGTCTGTAGCTCGAGAGTGTTTCCGAGTCCTCGTAATGTACGGTAAGCGAACACTCGGTAATAGTGTTCTTTTCAATTATAACCAGTTAATTTAGATGAATCGAGATGATTGTAGACGCGTGGAGACAACGTTAACTCTGGCCTTTCGGCGAATACCGCCTTTGTCCACACTTTGTGCGAGTTGAAGTTTCTGGTTTGAGTTCTATTGTTCGTGAACATGAGCTGTAACGTTGTTACACATATTTGCTATCAGAAGGAGAAGATATTTCAAGTAGATTTTTTTTATTCGTATAATTCAGTTCTATTTATTTATTTTATTTAATGAACGCCAACATAGTGTACACTATTACAACAAATGAAATGTTTACATCAGTGATATGAGCTCAGCGCCACTGCAGTTGCAGGCGAAGACCGCATGCAAAATATAATGAGCGAAAAATTATGTTTTAATTTACACAAACCAATCATAGACAAAATAATAAAGCCTTATGGTGATTATGATTAGTATTTTTTTTAAATTGTGAATAAATTGCTCTCAAAAAATAACAAAAAAAATCAAGACATAATTTGTTAAGATAATAGCAATTTCCTCTTAAGCCCGCCAACTGCTTCTGAGATCAGTTCTAACTCTAAAGTCTTCGCTAGGTTATTATATTTCTTGACTATTCGGTTAAGAGGCGCATATTGTCCAAGATTCGATTTACTTAGGCGATAAGTGTTAAATCTCGTGGGCCTTGGCGACCTCGAGGGAACGGAAAAGTAAAGAAGGGGCAACAAGTTAGAAGCAGAGAATGCCATTAGCGAGCTTATACAAGAATAAAATTTCGAGCATTTGTCTTCGATTTCATTCTAAACAACAAAGAATTTATTCTAAGATATTGAGTCTCTCATTGTATGAAGTGATATCTTTTCCTCGGAAACATGAATATGTCAAGTGCCGCAAAAACCTTTTTTGTATGCTTTCTAATTTTTTATCATATACATTATAGGAACCATTCCAGACAATACTCCAAGCCACTGCGGACAAGTGAATTAAATAACAGAACCTTGACATTAGGGCCTTTAAAATCCCTGCTATTACGAAGACTAAAACCCAGATTCCTAAATCCCTTGGAACAAATATTATCTACGTGCAGATTGAATCGTAACTTACCATCGAGGATGACTCCTAAATCCTTGATGCGGTCAGCCTCAGACACTGTGACGTTCTGGACAATGTATTATGTTGTTCTCATCATATTTGTAATCAGTCCGTACATTGTTGCTGAATTAAGCGTTTGGACAGTTATAGCGCGTTTAACATTCAATAATTTTATGGGGGCGTAAATTTTAAGGCACCAACCCTTTTGCCAAATGTTCACCTTACCTGCACGTGGTGCTCAACTTACAGGAGGCTCAGATGAGGTCCTGGTGATCGAATACCCTCGCTCTGCTGGCGCTATTCCCCGTCGCTGGCCTCTGGGAAAAGTTCTCTCGAAACAAAATTGGCCACTTTTGTCGCCAAACAGCAAGAAGGTGGCGTTACATCTGAGTCCGCAGAGGTGACAAGGAACCTTCTCCATGTCGTCCATGGGACTGCAGCAGTCACTTGCCGCAGGCGGACAGTTAGCTTGTTTCCGACCCTGCTCCAATGCAAACAACTGTGAGCCTGGTGTATGTGTAAACGTGTGGAAGAAAGAAACTGAGCGTGTGCGTTGTTGCAGAGAGCGTGCCGCTGGCCTCCCGCAACCTGCCCGCGTCCTTCTTCAACGCGGCGGCGTGCGGCGGCGCGGGCGCGGGCGCGGGCGCCGGCGCCGGCTGCGGCCTGGAGCTGTACGAGTACGACCCGTGGCACCAGCCGTACGGCTACGCGCGCGACTACCAGCACGTGGGCTACGGCGGGCTGCTGCTGGGCCGCGGCGGGCTGCACGCGCAGTACAAGCCGGTGGAGTGGGGCGGCGGCGCGCACGCGCACGCGCACGCACACGCGCACGCGCATGCGCACCTCGACCCCGCCGCCTGCGCGCCCTACTCCTACCCGTCCGTGCCCGGTCCGTACCGCCCACCACACACTCCCTTGCATTGACACGCACACATAAAGTTAGTGCACACTCAGTGATGTAAACCTCCGCCGCCCGGGGTAGCGATGGCGTTTCTGCGATCATGGAGCTATTTTTGCGAGACCTGATGTGATACCTGCGTAAAGGCCGGCCGCGATCCCGCAGCGGCTGCGGCCTTCAGCTCGATGACAGCCACCAACCAAAGGATAATTATTTGCAGGCGTCGCTTTGATCTGTGGAAAAGTGTCTCTTTCGTTTGTTTAACAAGGATTGTTCATCTTCAGATGTGCAACCACAAAAAGAATAAAATAAAACTCAAACTCAAACTTTCACTTGCTAAGTAAATAACTAAAAACTTATAACTAAAGATAAATATAAAGACGCTGAACGCAGGCAACGGTAAGAGAGCGCGAGCACACGGGTTTGGTTCATCCCATAGGAAAAGTTAAAAACAAAAATCTTTATATTAAATAAAACATTTTACAATTTTCTCCGTAGTATTCTCTTCCTGCGTCTGCCTCTTCTGCACGGGCCTCCTCCAACTCCTTCCGATCGTCCTGTCTTTTGCCATCTTTAGCCATAGCTTCTGTCAGGAGTTCCTCTTTTCCGATTGTATTCTCTGTATTTGAGATTGTATTTTTAACATATTTAAAGACAATCCTGTTCTGCTTTCAATCGCTGGATTTGTTGTCTTGTGCTGTTTGAGAATAGCTAATACGGCAATGTCATCAGCGAATCGCAATGGATTCAATTCTTCTTCATCTATTTTTAAGTCTTTATCAAGATTTTATCTCAGAGGTTCCAAGATAAGGCATCTTCGGGATCGAAGATGTAGATCTTTTAATAAACGATTAAAAATAGCCTTGAAAATCTCTACAATCTCTGGCAGTCGAGCCGAATGGAATCCATCCCCTTTGGTGATTGGAGAGGACTTACAGATAACCAGCTGTTTGCTTGACTTCAGATTTCTTTCATACCGCACTGCACGCTGCGCACGCGCAGCTCCACGACGTGCTTCCGCTCCTTACTACAAACGTATCGGCTGTAATTTAATTAGAAAAGACATTTTGTTCGTTCTGAATTATTAATCTTGTAAAGAAATAATATTTCTTTCAGAATTTAAAGATATAAAACATCATAGGCATATCAGTGTATATGAGAATACCTTTCATTGAGTACCGTCCCGTGAATGTCTCTAGACGTTGTTTTTGTTAGATTTATCAATCTAAATTTCGGTTGGTTAATAATCCGAGAAGCCTTAGACGAGCGCAGGCATCAAAGCAGCGGCCTCGCATTGTTCCGCTGCCGAGTTTTTCCACGCGGCCTGCTCGGCGGCATCCCGCCGCCCGCCGCCCGCCGCCCGCCGCCCTCCGCTCCCGAACACTCCTCTACATTTAGTTACATCTACGTTTAGTGATGCCGACTAGTGACCTTTTTTGTCTTATTTATCTTAGCAATATGCGGCTTACACTTAAAACTGCCTGAGACAGGAATCGGCTTTTCTTTCTCTTAATTATTTTGGCCAACATTCGATCTCTAGTTCCAGTGAACTTGTATTGACAATATTCTCGTGTTAAACATATAGCGAGAGTTCATGATTAACAAACGAACAAAGCATTCGTTCAGACACGGCCGGTGCAGAGACGCCGCGGCGCCGTCGGAGCAGATCTCGAGCGGCGCTCCGCATGTTTTCTTTGTCAAAGAGATTCCGCGCGCGGCGGACTTTGATCGAGACGATCTGTCTGGCCTGCAGCACGTCGATGTGGCATTGCCAAAAATACGTATCAACGCGAGAGACATATGCATTACGATTTTGGCGTTTAAAATTCCTTCACGGCGTCCCTTGAATTACGTATGTATGTTATTCGATACATACACCGGGAGCGCGTCCAACGTCGTCAACGCCGGCGCCCGGCGGCCTCGGTTCGGGCGCAGCTGTTTCTATCCGCTGTCTCATTGTGACAAATAACATCTTTGTTCACATTCCAACAATTGTTGCAATAAAACAATCCCTTACTTATTGATAACGTTGTTGGCTCTGTGCGTCAATTGGTCTTTTCACATCATTTAAATTAACCGTATGTATACATATATCGTAGCTCTGCGTGGGTTGCTATGGATACTGCTCACATTGCTTACATTAAAATAACATAATGCTCGGCTCTTCAAATCTAGATATGTTTACGATCTTAATGGACTGTACAACTAGTCAAGTCAACATCTTAACCACACATTATTAGTATCTAACTTATGTCCTATTTATTGTCTAGAGCGTGAGTGATCGAACCCGGGTGCTGTAGTGGGCAAATAAACGGTTTATCTATTTATCTATATATATATATTAGAAAACTTAGGCAGGTAACAAAGGTTATATTTTTCTGTCCATGTAGTTCTAGTCTAATTGTAAAAATTTGGTCCATATTTTGAACCTTAGTCTTACTTTTAAAAGTACTTTTGTAACGCATAGGTAGCGAATACATGCAGTAAACGAAAGTATTTCTTTCTCATGAAATACTTTCATTACCGCCGATGAACAAAGAGGTCCCGAGAGCGGTGGCCGGCGCGCCGACCGTCGAGCTGAAGCCAGCGCCGGCATACGCGGCCACGGCCGCTCGTCGTGAGCATTGGGCACGAGCAGAGCAGAGCTCGCGGCGGCGGCGTCCGACCGAGAACGCGGGCAAAAACCGCGGCGGCGAGTTGAAAGGAGGCGGCTCCCGCTCTAATGACGCTGATTAAAATTAATTTGCGCTGCGAGGGGCGCGCCGCCGAATTGAATTCTTCAACCTAACCCCCAACCCCCCGCTCGCGGCGGCCGCCCCGCGCCCCCAGCAGCGCGCCCCGACACCGCTCCGAGTGATCGAACAAGAGCACGATAACAACGTGCATCAATAAATGCTTGCGAACTTGAATATTTCTGAATTTTTAAATAGTATAAGATAAAGTCGCGATCCGCGTTTGTCTGTGTGTTCGCTTGCAACTTCTGATTTCATTTGACGAGGCCGGCTCTACTATTATATGAATATAGTATTTATTTATGTTTATTTATAAATATTTTTGTTTCAACAACGTCAGTCTGTTGGACGAGAGCGTTCAGCTGCGGGGCTGTAGGTCACGGGTACGATTCCACGACACTAGTATTTGTATGGACTTACAAGTAATTGTTCCTTGTCTGGGTGTTTGTCCATGTGCAATTCATGTATGCCTCCGCGACACAGGAGAAATTCCTAAGAGGTAGGGAAAGTTTAAAAAAAAATCGAAAAGGAGGCATACCTTGGCAATTTCGGATGGTGCTTCAGCCATCAGTCGATTATCAGAGCCTCGTTTGCAGCTGGCGTGGTGCAGCGCGCACAGGCGAGAATGCTGTTCAGTGCAAAAGCTGATATATTTCTTCTTAAATGTTTGTTGAAATTATAGTTGATTGGTGTCATTGCATGTAACATTCATTGATGTACTAACGTTAGCCCGCGGATTTACCTGCTTTTGGTAGTTCCCTAAGAAAGTATATTTATCCAGAAACTTACGGCTTTTTAATATGTATTTGCTAGTGAATATAATGCAAACAACCATTATCTCTTTTTTGTATAGGAGTCCGTCTGGTTAGATGAGTTCCATTAGTCAGGCAAGCAGCAAAAATCGAAAGCAAATCTCGGTGCTTGGACGGTATGTTCTGGAATCTATATGTAATAACAACAAATATGCTCAAACTCCCACAAATGTCGTCCCCGTCTATATTTTAATTATTTTGAGATTGCTCAAAATATTATCATAGATTCTGCATCAATGGTTTTCAGTGAATACTATACGCGTGCAAGCCGGGTTCGAGTCCCGATGCAGACAATAATCGCAATTTTACTCTGCAGTGAAGGAATTAATTTACTTTCCAATAATCTACTAGAGTCAGGTGAACATACAGGCTGCGTGTCTATGGTGGTGATCCTAATAGTCATCGGCTTAAATAGGTCCCGTAGTCCATAGGTAGGTTGGACAGTTTGGCGGACAGCAGAGGTCGCAGCGACTAGCGACTAGGAACCCGGGCCACGTCGAGTCGGACGCCACGGCCTTCGCCGCTGGCGGCGCGGCTCCGGAAGCAAATGGCGAGGATTGTTTACCGATAAACAAATCGGTTCTTCCCGTGACGACGCGAATATCAGTTTAATTTAACTTCTTAGCACATGGAACTTGTGCAAGTATGTTGTACTTGTCTGTCTCCGCGCTATCGCGCCCTAAATATTTCGTCAGCGCTCCGGTGACGGAGAGGTATGGGGGGGGGGGCTGCGTTATTTATGACCTAATACATTCAACTTCCCTCATTATTCTACGTCGACAGCGTGCCCCCCTGCCCGAGCCCGGTGCCCCCCCCCACCCGCGCGGCGGCGTGCAGTCTCGCCACTTACTCGGAAGGACATCCGTTGTTATAAAGAGAAGAGATCGTCTCTTGTCCATATTTAAGGTAATAGAAAACAAGAGATTGGTAAAGAGCGCGTCGTGGCCGTCTCAGTAGGTAACATTGGTTTAATGAAAATAGTTTTTATTGCTTGTGTGAATACATTTAGATTAACTATATACTTTTTTTGTTATAATTCGTTAATCGCAGGTTGAAACACCTATTTTTTTTATCATTTCATTGCCTCAGTTTAATGGTAGGCACATGACATGACAGGAAAAGATCTATTTATCTTGCAAATTAAAAATAATTGTCTGTCTGTAATTTCGAAGTAACTTTTGTTTACCTAAGACCTGATGCTTATTTAGAAGAGACGAAAACTCAAAACACATTATAAAAAAAGTAATTATGTCTGTCTGTAGAGCCAACCTATGCGACGCGAGGCTCGTTCACGTGAAGCGCGACTCGCGGCCGACTGAGCGCAAATTGACCGGCCGTGACAATGATCTTATGTTGCACGTCGGCGAATTAGATAGGGCTTGAGAGTAATTCTTAAACGTTTGGTTTTTTTTTTTAATTAACAACAGCAGATAGCAGCAGCCTCGACCGCGGCGCCTCTCGCTCCGTCTTAATTATAATTAACACAACTGAACTAAAGTATCATTAGACCTTAATTTAGTACTTTTGTAAATATACCTATGTTGGTACATGGAATCGGAACAAGCTAATAAAAGTCAAAAGTAAAATAAAACTCGGTACAAACAAATCAAATCAAATATATTATTCTTCGACACAGGAACGTAAATATCACTGGTCAAAAATTACTTATTTCAGCGTTCCATACGGAGCTCCCTTACTAAGTTTATATAGTTTGTCTGTCGGTCTTTCTTACATTTAAAGAGCAGAATCTTTAGGGAACCGTAACAGGTACCCGGGTGAAATATCACGACGGATATCCCACCATTGAAAAAAAAATGCGTTAGACATGACCGGTTATTTAAATTTACCTCCGTTTCGTAACGAGCTTCCTCTGTGAGAATGACAAGGATCAGGCGATAGCGTGGTACAGCCAAGCGGCGGCTTTTGCTGCTGCTCGAATGGGCCGGCTCGACCAGGTTGCTACCACTACTTCACACAATGCCGGCGTGAAGTAGAGGCATCTTGTGCATCTGCGCTTCGTTCGGTGAGCGAGGTAACCGGAGGCCCGCTCCCCCTCCGAATGCCCGACGGTAATCACGTACCATCAGGCGAACCGCTCGTTTGTCGCAAATCCCATAAAAAAAGAGCATCATGCGTGTAGCGAGCACAGAGGTCCGCCGCGAACGAACCGACTCTTGGCCGTTGCGCGCACAGTGCGAAAAGTTCAAAATAAAGCTTTCATATATTTTACAGTACTGTAAGCTATTCATTATTCGTAAGACATTGTTCTAAGTTATTTGCAGCGCTTTAAGTAAAGTTTAAGCCAACAATGCGCAACTAAAACAATGCCCACGTCGCGACTTTGTTACACCACCGCGAGGGGGGGAGGGGGTTGCGGCCGGGGAAGTGATCCGTCAAGTCGTCGCCGCATTTTCTATCCGTTAATGAAGCCCCACTTCACATCTTATCTCATCTCATTGGACAGCCACAGAATCCGTTGTTCTCACGTTGCGTCCACTCGTGCACTCTTTGACACACAGATGTTAATCTTTGCCGCTACAGTTGCAGGCAAGTTCTGCAAATTTCATTAACATAAAATAATTTAAAACAAAAAAGAGGTCGTCTTTTAACACACCGAGTTGTCGTATATTGCCTAAAATGGCTGCGGTCCGTACGGCTCCCAACTATACGTCATGTAAGTATGCATGCGATGTGTTGTGACAATAATGTGGGCAGATAAAGGAGCCGGGTGGTGACCCGGGGCACCCTCGTGCGTGTCACATCCCCGCCGGGTGCCGGGGAGCGGGGTCGGGGCGCCGGGTGGGCGTGGGGTGCAGCCGCTCATATGGGTGACACTGGGCCTCTTTAATATTTTCCCGAAAATGCCAACTAAAGTATGTCTGTTTATTTTTTATACAATACTTTCGTACAAATATATTAATTTCGTATATGCCAGTATGTTTATGGGGGTGTCCGTCCGCGGGTTCGCATAACATCTTTCGTTCGGCTTCGGGTTCGGAATAGTTGTTTTGCATAATCTTCTATTAGCATCCTTGTTTGTCTGTACGAGATATATAATAGGTCCATATTATCTGTTTCATTACTACTTGTTCTAATTTTGTCCAGCATGACTGACGTTTATTTATTTTATTTATTTAAATCTTATTGTTCCTTTAAAAATTATTACAAGGGGCGGAGTTAATGCCTTTTGACATTCTCTGCCAGTCAACCCAGGCGTGGAGAAATAATGCAATAGTTGCAATTATATAGTTGCACGTATATAATTATATGGATGTATCATATATAATTAGATAGATAGGTGTTTCATATAAAAATGTACCGTTACCGACGCCGTGTTACGGCAATGTTGGTTCTCCAGAGCTGGGACGCAGAACGACTCACTCTCTCTCTGAGGGTCGCTGCCGGAGTCCGCCGGGGACGCCTGGCGGCCACCGGTCGCCGCGCTCCGCCGCGCACGCATCGACGGACAGATGTTTTATTGTTTAATTAGACCCGCGCTCTAGCCAAGCAAGAGGTCAGTCGTGAAGCGCGAACCTCCACGTCCATCCGTTCCACACAGGACCCATGGCGCTGCGCTGAGGTGATCTCCTCCTTTCAGTGCATTAACGATTATTTTTTTCTCAATATATCTTCGTTTGTATATGACCATCAAAATCTTTTCCTTTTTTCGAAACTTCCACCGTTTCCTAACGAGCCGCCCGTTCGACCTGTTGGTACAAACTTGAACCGACTGGTGACCGTCCATGTCATCCAACTGGAACAAATAAAATAATAATAATATTGAACAGCTGTAGTGACTAAACATTCGGAAGTAGTTGATTTAAGAAAATTACTTGAGCGAAGCACTCCTGGCACTCATATCGGTGATCCCAACATAGTAGGCAGGTACAGACAACAAAATAATTTGAACCAAACCCGACCACGGCCGAAATGGTTGGTGCTAAGCACAACCTGTATATTATATATAGCATTCATTCGGACATATATTTTCTACTAATAAAAACACTAAGCAATATCGTTTAACGTACAAAAGTTAGTGTCAGAAGATTTTAGCTACAATTAGATCATAACAACAACAGCAATTATGGGGAAATTAGGCCTAGCCAGACAAAATACTAAGATCTGGTCAGAGCGCTCACTTTAGTTTCAGAGAGCCCGAGTGACCTGGGTTCGATCCCCGGTCCCGGTGGCTCGTGAAGTGAAACGTCGTGAGTGAACCTCCACGTCACACACACGGTGCGCGCTGGAGATGCTGCCTCTCCACGAGCTCGAGCTCACACACGTTTGTCGGACGAGAAAATTATCTACGTTATAAACAACAATTACAATTATTACATTAAATGCACGTCATGTTCATCGTAATTAAAGTATATTACAATTATAATTTAACGCGTATTCATAATTTAGTAGCATTCACGAAAATTAAAATAATTGTAAAACTTATCTTATATGATTATTTAATTATATAGATATCGGCCCTCGTCTAAACTTAACACTTAATTATTCATATTTTCGTACAACAATAACACTGCGCACAGCTCGCGGTCCGCCGTTCCCACGCGTGGGCGTGCGCTGTGCGGCCTGATGAAGACCTAGAGCACTCATACGTTCGAGGAAAGTACCAAGCTTGGAAACATTCGCACAGCAGACGATGCTGCGACAAAAGACAACGCTCCGGGACCGCTACAGGCCAGCCATACCGGAGATGAGCATCCCGCCATACCCCCGGGAAGAGACGAGACGAGCCAGGTGGCGGATGCCCCGCTGCGCCCACCGCATGACTCACCTAGAGGTTTTAATTCGAATCTGAACGAGGTCCCGGGTAATTTGAATAATCCCACATCCTCTTCTTCTTCCCATTTAATGAAATTTTTTTTTATGAAAAAATAGCCCTGCGTTTGACCTCAATCTTGCCCGATGGAAAGCGAAGATGAGGCCTAGGATGGTACACGCTTGCCTAGATGTCTGTTCACTTTGGCCTTGAAGATATCCAGGTTATAGGCCTCCGGAAAAACCGACCTCGGCAGAGAGTTCCACTCCTTAACCGTCTGCACAAAGAAAGAAGAGGCAAACCGCCTCGTGCGTAATGGAGGAATGTCTACAACATAAGGGTGGAACTTCTCGCCGCGTCTAGTCGTTCAAAATTACATAACTAAAACGGAAGCTTTTGAGAAATGGGCAGCGTTGTCTAGCCAGAGGTCCGGTGGCACCCTCCGCAGGACGAAGGGGCGGGCGGTGGCCGGCGGGGGAGGGGAAGGGCGTGCGGGGAGGGGGCGGGCGGCGGGCCGCCGCCGTCCGACGTCGTCACGTCACGCCGCTCGATAGCGTACGGACCCAAAAGGGTCCTCACGGCACTCCGACACAATGAATTACCGTTTAGAAGTTTATGGGCCCGAATCGCTACCCACACGTGTTCAATTCATAATGATATATATATATATGATGACGTAGTTAATGTAATGGCCGACGGCTGGACGCGTGCTCTCTCGATATTAGACAGGGTTTCGGAGCTGACAAGAGATGACCTCGACACATTTGTTTCATTCATTCTCAGACAGCGATGCCTGCCTCCGCCGCCTGCAAGAAGTAAACTCAGAACTTACATTTGCAATTAATAACATAAGCGCCATTTGTTACCGTGCCCTGAATAACGCACAAAACTAATATATACTGTATGACTATTATTATTTTATATTATGACTTTAATCGTATACCGGAACATTCCATTTGTACGTATTTTTTATTTATTTATTTATGCTCTGTTTTATTTCATCTGTTATGTTATACTACATTTCTACATTATTAATATTGAACAGTTATTTAAGTACAACATGCTTTTGTCTACCAAGTAGTAGTGCGTAAGCTTAAACCTCACCGCTCGGACATGACAATTGAAAATTGTTAGTAACGTAGCTTTTTATGGCGCGAGTTAATCGTTGCTTGAGGTTCTTTTATTTTTATATCGCAGTTCTATAGACCTTAACAACTTGCCGCGCGCCTTCCTCGGATCGTTACTTCAAACTCTCACCGACCCACCCGCCATTCCTGCTGCATACACGTTGCGCCTCAAAGCTCGCCTGACACTCAACGAGTGCGCCATCTAGCGGCGAGACGAGCGGCCCGGGTGCCCGGCGCTACGAGACTACCAGCGCTGGGAGCCGCGGAGTGGACAAAGGTCCATTTAAAATTTGATATATTATTTGTATTATTGCACTTTGCTTCCATTACAAAGGTCGGGCCCGCGAGCCGGCGGCGGGGCTCGGCCGCGCTCGTTGTCCTGTCCGGCATTTGTGCAGCCGCCCGCTACCAGGCGCGCATAAACTGCGGACGGTGGCGGGCGGCGGCGGCGGACGCGCGGGGCGGAGCTCATATCGCCGATGCTAGCACGGGGCCAATGGCGGCACGTTGCGGCCCCGCCTCCGGGCGGGTACCGGCCGCGGCCACTAAATCACGCACGCTGTCAATTACCCGCCCGCCGCGCCCCCTCCCCCCCCCCCCAGCCCGCGCACGCCGCAATCAACACGCGCGGCCAATTTAATTAATACCTCTACTGCTCGCGAGCGCTGCGGCCCCGGTACCGCAGCCGCACTCATTTATCCCCCTACATCTTCTTCATCATACGCGATTGATCGCGCACGGCTCGGCTTGCTCTTCATTATTGAGAAATAATATTTGGTGAATGGAATGGTTCGGGCGACGTTTCGGCCGCTCTCTGTTCGTGAGCTTCGCGGTTCTGTTGGGCTTCGTTCTGAACGAGTGAGCTCACCACTCGCTCATTCGTCTCACCGACTTTAAAGTTAACAAGGCAAGCCGCTCGGCGTCGCGTGTTCGCGTGCCTTGTCTATGGAACAAACTTTCCAGCTATTTGTCCAACAATGGGTTACTAATAACAATTCTATCGATTTAACTTTGAGAATCTATATAATGAAAGCGAAACACCATTGACTAACAACAAATCTCGGGACCTATAGACCCTTAAACCCTGCAAACTTGTAATTTGTCTAACAGATTTAGACATCTAAGATGTTATGAAAAACAACCCCTAAATGGGAAATAGTGGTTGCAAGGCAGTATAAAAGTTTGCCTTTAAAGTTAGTGACCTTAAAATCGACGTTAACACTTTAAAACAAGATAATCCCCGTATGGTTACTATCTTATTTTGTCGTCTTCGGAAACCTAGTTAATCTAAAAGATAATTTGCAAGGACTAATGAACCCGGCAGTTAATTTGCTGTCTATGAACTAATTTAGCAACTTATTAAGTTCCCACAACGTGGTCTTACTTTAAATTGTTTGAGAGAGTTTTGGAGCAGGCATGTTTGTTTCGAAATATTCTTTTTTTTAAGTTATTTTTCTTTTGGCGAAATTTTGTTAATTTTTTTTGACATCTAAATCAGCGAACAACTTCGACATGTAGTGTCGAACGTGCTCACTAACGCTATCTATATTTAATTACGCCAATGAAGTATAACCCATATTTTGCCTAAGTATTCGCAAACGGTTAAAATTATCTTCTGTCCGTTATTTTTAAAGTTTAAATTAGCAGCGGCATGCAAACGTCGAACACGATGTTGCTGTCACACTTTTCGCACTTCACGTCCACACCTGATCTACCCGAAGCTTGACGTTCATTATACACATAAATATAATAATTATAACCTAATATGGCTACTTCTAAACTTAATAATTGTGTTTAGAAAAAATATCATTAAATCGATATTTGACACTGAAACATCGATAGGGATCGATATTTCAATGACGCATTTTTTTTTATGTAAGCCTTGATTAATTAACCACCATAATACAATAACATAAAAAGTTTGCATTACGTAATTTTGTCAGAATTTACATTCTTATTGTTGTGCAAAAAGTTCACAATTTCTCTCTTACTTAGTTTCTCTGGCTGACTGCGAGTAACTAACACTGATTTGTTTTTCAATTAAAAAAATATTCTTGTCCCGAACTCTATTCGATTCGTTCATTACTGCAGCAGCAGGGCTGCAACGCGTTACATATCTTCTACGATCAATATTTAAATACGTCTAATTTAAACATTTGGAACACCGTGGCGACGTGCATTGTCAATTAATTTAAATTTATAAACACTCGCCGCTGATCACGGCGCTCAGATGTTAGCAGCTCGACTTTATTTAGATTCTACTATTGGCACAACTTTAAGAATCGTAATTTGTTGTTTCTACTTGTTCAAGATTGACTAGAAGATAAGATGCCACAGGCCTTTTCTTGTTTTTTATTATTAAATAACCTAATTTCATCAATATAGAATGTTCTATAGAAGATAACAAAATATATGTTATTTTGAAGCCAATATTTTTAACAAGAATACATTTGCATAAAAAGCCGTTAAATGTAAACATGTCATGTCACAGTATTTCAATAATCAAACCTCGCCGTAATATATCAAGATTAGCGATTTTAAACTTGAAGTAGTAGGTAAATAAAGGTGTCGCCTGATGACATACATACATTTGAATATGACTTTTTCTTAAAAAAAAACATCTTTTGTAAAAATAGAAACATCAACGGGCCGCACAGAACCGTGAAAAAGAATAAGAACTTCTGTATTATCTGTTACCCGTGTGCCCGACGGCGTTTCCCAACGGCAACTATGAAGGTACACAACCATATTTCTAACTTAAAAAAACTGCAAACTTGTACCCCCTCAGGGAATGAATTTTCAAAATTCTTTTCTTAACGCATCCAAATTTCAATGCTGCTAGAATTCGAGAGCTACCAGTTTAGGCTGTGCAATGTGTGTCTGTCAGTTACTGGAGTTTTAGAAGTAGGTAAGGGACCGGTTAAGCCGTAGACGACTTAACCTAACCTAATTTAGGGTTGTTTCTGCGTATTTTGCGCGTGTCCCGTCGTCACGTCAGAGGTGTGAAACATTGGTCGCCTGCGCACAGCGCACAGCGCACAGCGCGCGGCCGGGAGGCATGTCGGAGGCGACGGAGCGTTGGATCGACGCGCCGCTTGATTAATGCGCGCTTGTCAATTGCTCTTGATTGATTTACTCCGCTTCGGTTTCTAAATTGATTGACACTCGAACATTGCACGATGCCGTGTTCTGATCGCCTGGTGTAATATCTGCGTCTGCACGTGTATGAGTTTGAGCCATAAATAAATACTCGTAATAATAGATACTGGACATCATTCACTAACCGACAGCTTCCGGCCTCGACTCCGCCCGCGCGGAACTCTGCGCCCACTCTCTCACTGCTGCTCGGCTCCCCGTGGACAATGCGTTATACCAGGAAACCATAGGCTTGCCGCGATATATTCATCGAATCAATCGGCTGTAAATAACCGTATAACATTCAGCTTCCCGCCTGCATCGTCGGCGATTGAAGCCCTTGAAGTTGGCATATAATTAGGCCATATTATAAATAACATCCTTGGTACTTGTATGCATTAACACTCTCGCCTGTTACGCTTAGGGATATGCAGAGATTACTGATTTACATTTGTCATAAAATAACGTGACGCGTGACAAGCCTTGTCGCCGCGGTTGCTATGGGTAATTTAATATTTTCGTCTGTTTTCCCTTAGCGCCTCTTATTACACCCACAGGAAGAAAGACCTATGCTCAAGCGGACAAATGATCCGTCCGTACATCCCTCTGTCCTGCCTTTAAAGGGTTATCTCTTGTACCGTAATAGGTAGTCGGTTGTAATTTTCACATAGTACGCTTATTATAGCGGAGATCCTAACAAAATATAATAAAAAAATTAAAAAGCATACGTTATACAAGAAACTTTTTTGTTCTTCCGCTGTTGTAAGTTTTTACAATACACAAAAGTTTAACAACATTTTTTTTATTGAAGAGTTTTATTATAAAGATAAAGTGGTTGGTTTTATTATAAAGAGACTTTCTGTTTTTTGATACGTATGTGACCCGCTCGTGCTTGTCGACAGGTCTGGAGGCGCAGGTGCAAGACACGTCTAAGGACCTCTACTGGTTTTAAGAAGGCGCTGATCGTGTGCGACGTGGGCGACGTGGGCGGCGTGCATAGCGCGCACCGCGTGGCCAGCGCCGCGACACACACCGCAAGGCTGTAAAGAAAGACATTATGTTAGATTTAGGCATAAAGTTACGTAGCGACCGATCTAGATCTAGATTTAGACTTAGCTTGTATAAAGTGGGGCCGGTGCACGAGCGCGGCGGCGGCCACGGCTGGAGCTTGCCGATATGTTCCTCATTTTCGATTTTTATTGTTTCGAATTAAAAAAATACTTTTAAATTATCGATTCACAAATACAGTGGTCGGGCCGCCCGCCCGCTCCGCCAGAGTCACTAATACGAAAAACACAGCTGTCTGTTCCGGAGACGCCGCCGCCGCCGCCGCCGCGCGCGCGCTGCCTCGCCGACAACGTTTCATGTTCACGCAAACGAAATCATTTACTCGTAAAAAAGACAATCGTAGTAAGAATAATCAATAAACCCGGTGTTATCTTCTTTGTTGAAATTATTAGATTACTGCACAGAAATGAAATGGGCAGTATTGAAGTTTAAGGAGCACCAACCTGCCTCCGACGAGTGCATTTCTAATACTGTCACCAGCACAACCCTAGGGCACCTGGTCACAGCGCTCCCCCGCCGGAAACGCGACTCGAGCTTCCCCTCGCAACGAGATATCATCAAGCGAGTAGACCTTGTTGTGGACCATCGGAGAGTCCTCTGTATAGTGTCGGGTAGGGAAGCTGGGCGGCGATGCTCGGAGCGGTGGCAGCAGTGGTATATCCATTTGTGGAAGGAAGGGTGGTGCTCTTGAAATTAGACAACGCATACTTTTCTTAGATTTTACATGTGCTAGCGTGTCACATGCGCATCGTGCACCTGGGCGCACGCGGGTCGTGGCGTTGCGCTGGAGGGGCGCGCGCAGTTAAACTATAAGTGTTTACTAGGAACTCGTTCAGCGACAGGCATTTGTTCTCCGACACAGAGGTTGCTTGCCTCTTGTCAATGCGCACGACGCAGGGAATAGTGTCGCGACCAAGCTCTCCAGCTCTGCCAGTGTCGCAGAAGTGCAAGCAATGCGCTGTATAAATGATAGTATTAAACGTTGTTGTTTTCGCAACGCTTGAAACATTTCGCTGTCGTTCCAGTGGTGCTAAGGTAACTTCAGCGCAACGTGGCGGCGCGGTCGGCTGGCAGGGCAGGCGACACTTTATATTGTACATACACCTCGTTTAGAGTTATAATTCATTTGCTCGTGAATAGAGTATAGTTCACCACCATATTGTCTGTTCAAGAACAGAAAGGTACATTGCAATATTATTTTATACAATCACTTGACAATATTTTGCTTCAACGGAGAACATCGAGCAAAGTTACTTTATCGTAAACATAGGCTAGACTAGTACCCGCGGGCCTGCGGCACGCCAGTGCCGGATATAGTTATACACAGACGTATGTAAATACATACCTTTAGCTATAGATACATTTATCCTTATGTATAGATAGGTAGGTAGCGGTTGGCAGAGCGGAGGTTGTAAATACTAGACGGCGCCGCGGGTCTGCATTCTCGACGTACTGCGTCGGCGTACTGGACACCTCGTGTACTTGTGAGATTATCTGTATTGTAATGTCATAATAGTATTATAAACTAGTTTTAAGTCGTCGTGCTCTTTAATAGAAGCTTTTCAAAAATTACGTACTGTTTATCATTTTGTTCGTAATGAAATAAAAATAAATAAGATTTATTAATTTCGCGGGATTTCACAGCGGCACAGTGATAAGCAGTAGGTTTTTTTATCTGTTGGTGTAAAGATTCATGTGTGACTTCGAGATACACAGCCGGCCGCGGCCCGCTGTGCGCCTATAAATAAACTGAAACAGCAAAATATCACAATCGCAGTGAAGCACGAGCACGTGGCGCACGCACACGACGCACGCCCGCCACGCCTCTGTACAATGCTGCATTACAGAACCAAAACAGGTCGTCACCTGATGGTACGTGGCCACTGCACACCTGCACACATCCTCAATCGAAAGAAGATTAGAGATCCGTTGTCTGCGGAATAAGATAGGATGCCTCACTACCCGTCATTATTCCGGCTCTCTATACCTTACAAACTGGAACACTACCGCTGTTTGTCGGCAGAATGGGTAATAGTGTAGCGCTTACCCGTACGACTCCTCGGTAGAGAAGAACTCCATCACCTGTTAAATATGCTATTCTGTTAACGTTTTTTAAAAGTACAGGGGAGTCGAAGCTTGCAAACTTTCACTGTTTATTTTACCCAGAGCATTGTTTGAGAAGGTTGTCAGTGCACGCAACGAACTGGCCGTGCAGGCGCAGCGCCCGCGCGTGCACGGCGCCGGGGGGCGCACTTGCAGTTGTAAGACAGCTTAAGTACGTGTTACGATAAAAACTTCCCTGACCAGAATCGATTTAGTTTTTATCGGGGTCGACCACGACTGATCGGTGATAAAAATTAAAAATAAATTATAACGGAGGTTGGTGTGCGGCGTGCCTGCGTGTGTACGAGCTGCTGTCATATTCCTTGCACTGTAATTAACGAAAGGATATTGTGAGCGGCGGCATGTGACGCTGTACGTTTGTTTGTAAACTTTCGACGACGCTGACACAGTGTAGCGAGCGAGCTCAATAAATGTCATATTTAAAATCTATTCGCTGTTTTATTTGTCGCCACTCACACTTTACGAATACCTATATATGGAAAATAGTTCATTTCACAATTATTAAAGATGTGAAGCTTTTGTAAACATTCAAACTGCTGTGTTATTAATCCAGACTTGCAATTATTGTCACTCGGTGACGCTTCATCACGTTGACAACCATCCTTTGTACAACACATTACAATTATTATATAAGTAACAATATTTGAATACCCTGGAGATGCCGTCAGGCGAAATCGGTCGGTTACTTTGTAAGTAGTACAAGAGAGAATAATTATTATCAATGTTCTGTTATTTTCTGATCACACAAAAATACTTTTAACATATAGTGTCTGTCTTGCCCTTAAATCACTAAGCATACTCAGCTCGGCGACCTTCGTGTGTCATTGTGGATAGCACCGAGGTCCACCTCACTGATCCAGAAATGCCGGTGACTCAAACTTCTTGCTTCTCATGAATTTGTGGGTGGGTGGGAGAGTGACTAACAGTGGACTTGCTAGAGCGTGCTGCGTTTGTCATGGTGGTAATAAAACATAGTTTCAAACTGACATGTCATCTCGCTTAGACACGTGCTGTGGGGCTAACAATGCTGCAATGGTGACACCATATTCATACCTCGCATCGCGGCTGTTTACTACTTTTTGCTCCCCGAGAGCGAACGCGACGATTGAAAGCCTTATTCCTGCGATTGCCTGGAAGATTGTGAAGAATTTTTTAGGGTAATATCTTAGTCGCGTCTACCAAAATCCACGGAAATACAGAGGCGGCAGACGTTCTGGCGCAGCCACCACGACTTAAGATAAACTAATTATCTTGCTCATCCTCTTCACTGCTAAAGCTGAACATAGACCTCTCAAAGAAAGTGTCAGCAAACGCCGGCATGTATTTCTTGATAGGTTTTTTTCTTGAGATAGTTGCGTGCTCACCGAATGTTCTTTTAATTTCTCTTTTCGTTGTATTTCTCTCCTGAGTGCGAACTGTTTGAGGATGAATGGACGGTAGTTAATAAAACGCCTAAAAAAATTCACGTAAAGAGGCATCAGAGGAAATAAAAAAAGGATCCCGAAGTAACAGAGCCTCTCTCTCGTCTTCGATGAAAGTGTAACTTTAGACCAAAATTCTCTTTTATAGTCCAGTCTTACTTTATTATACAAAACCATACTTAAGACAAAATAAGAAAAGGATTGTGAAGCTTAACAATTTTGACATTGGTAACATTTCTTTGCGAATCTGAATTAGTATGAAGGTGCGTTTCTGAACGGCAGTAAGGTGCGGAATGTCCGGTACTGCGGTCCGCGACCTGCCGAGCGTGAGTCGCCTAAGGGGCAGGCTGATGTCACAGCAGCGTTGGACTACTTAAACACTGTTTAAGAAGAACAATTAGCCCGCGCGCACAATTGTTTCTATACGTTGTCACGGGGTGTACAGTGAAGGAAGTGAGCGCAACAATAGCAGGGGGATAACGCCCCGTGTCTATTTCTATTCTTACGTATCCTTAAGTAAGCTGCTACTTAAACAAATATAGGCGCGGCGGACGCGACACGTTTAGTGTCGCCGCTTAATCACAAATTAACACGTGTCTCCGGCTCTTGTATTTTTAAGGGCGGCGGCGTACCGCGGGCGGCGGCGGACCGCGGGCGGCGGCGGACCGCGGGCGGGCCGCGGGTGCCGCCGCGCCGTGCATTAAAATAAACAATAGACAGCCGCCGCCGCAAATAGCACCATTAGCCCGCTGTTTGTAAACACGCGCGCGACAATAAGCAGCAAATAAAGCACTTACGGCCGCATTCCTCGCTCTCCAGAATCCACGCCAATAAATATGTTATAGAGCGATGAGGCAATTTGTCGCGCCGCCTTGTTTATGCTAACGAGGCGCGCGCAACCAGCGGCCCGCGACCTGAGCGCCGCTGCCCGCCGCTGCGAGCCGCGGCGTCTGCAGCGCTGCCTGCTGCTGGGTCGGGCAAAAAGTAAAAGTTGCAATGAAATTCTTTGGTCGTACTGCTTGTGTCTAGGTTTAGATACCATTAAATAAATGACATTTTAAAAAACAGAAAAATAAAAAGTAATAATAGTTTCCCCGCCATTTCTCTATTGTTTTTCTATCCGCCAAACTGAGTGAACCTAATGAAGAAATGAGATACATTTGGAAGTTTTATTACAAAATAAGGAAAAGGCGTCATAAGTCCTAAAAAAAATTTGTGACGTTTATGCATTTAACGATGTATCAGTAAGAGTTGCACAAAATTGGTTCAGGCGTTTTCAGTCCGGGAATTTTGATGTCAAAGGTGAAGCTCGCTCTGGTCGAACTGTTACAGATAAAGTCGATGTCATTTTTAAGAAGTGGAGCAAGATCGGCATATTAGTAGTTACGACATAGCTGGAGAGCTAGGGGTTGACCACAAAACAGTTTTGACTTATTTGGATAAGTCAGGACATACCAAAAAGCTCGACATTCGGGCGCCACACGAGCTCACTGAAAGAGATCTAACGAATCGTGTACTCATTTGCGTTTCTCTATTCAAACCTAATGAAACCGAACCGTTTTTAAAAAGATGTATCACTGGTGATGAAAAGTGGATTACCAACGACAAGAACGTGCGAAAATGATCATGGTCAAGGGGCAGTCAAGCTCCACAGATTAGATCGAAACCCGTATTAACTCGCATCGCTAATGCGATGTGTGGGTGGGATCGAAAGATAAGTGAAAAAATGGGCGGAATTGATCAACAGCAAGGCTGTGGTTTTTCATCATGATAACGTCTGACCTCAAACACCCTGAGCCAGCCTGCAAACTTTGCGAGGGCTTGGTTGGCTCCACCATATAGCCCTGACCCTGAACTCTCTGATCTCTTCAGAATTATTTAGGTCGTGTTGTTAACACCAAGAGAGGAATGTCGAAACTCTTGTCGCAGTTTTTGATTCCTACAGCAATGTGATTATGTGCCTAAAAATGGCATAAGTTATCGCACAAAATGGCATTTAAAAATTATAATCAAATTTAAATAAATTATGATAACAAATATCTTGATCTTGTATATAGAATACGAAAAATCTTTTCCTCCGACCTATTATTTAAAAGTACAATTAATGGAAGAGATACATACAACATCGAAGGCTCTGCTTGTCGAGCCAATTTATTTATAAATTTTACTTTCGACTAATAAATTAGATTACTTCCTACATCTCCTACTTGCGATTGACGTCGTAAAATGAGCCTGAATCTCTGGTGGCCTCCGATAGATCAATAATAACTATCTCAAATCTATGCCAGACTTAACTTCTTCGATATCTGCTACTACCAGATGTCAGGCACTTTGCTTTTTCATCTTATCGCTTCACCAACCCCCCAATCGGACACGTCCTAATGTTCCCTAAAACCGCACCGGCTCGACCAGGCGCCCCACCAATCGTCGGAATTAAAAAAACACTACAGTCTTCGTTGATATGTGAAATTAATGTGTTGTTTGCGGAGCATTGTAAGGTTTGCTTCCTTTACTGCCCGTTAACGTTTAGTTTATGAGATCGTTTAGCAAACGTTCCCAAGTTTACTATTCATCTTGTTCCCCAATAATATAAATGTCTTCATTTAGTGAGTGGGAGTACGCGGCGGCTGCTGTGACGTCTGCGTCGTCCCCGAGGAATACTAAGCGGCTAATTGACTCGCGCGTCGCCCCGGCCTCGTCCCGGCATCGCCCGTAAACAGCCTCGTAACGAGCCCCGAGCGCCGACGTCGCCGCAAATCGGAAGCGAAGGGAATAAGTCGTTTGCATTAATCGCCTTTAATTGATTTTTCAGTCTATTTTTTTCCTTAAACACGGGAAAGAACAACTTGGCGTGTACCTTGCACTTGTAGTCAATTTTTCTTGTGACTTTAGCAACAATGTACATAACGGCTATTATCATATTATATATTACATAGCATCATTATGTAGCCACCATAGCTGAGTTGCTAGGGGTTCTTCCTCCGTATCAGGAGACTCGAGTTCGATCCTCCGGTGAAAAGTGGGTTGATATTACTGAAATATATAAGTTAACCTAACCGCCCCAGTATTGGGGCAAGCTTGTGAGAGCTTTTATATTTTAACTATTGTCCAGTTGTTCAACGTAATCATATAAAATGCATTGACATAATTATTCTTAAGTCAGTGACGAGCGACCGGATGAGCTCACATCACTTCCGTAACATTCGTTGCATCGTGATGCCGTCGCGACACCTGGCTTGATCGGTTGGCCAGGCGCAGCAGTAGTTGCCGAGCGCGTCCGGCCGCGGCCAATGTACCAGAGGGTGTTATGCTGACGTCCAGCCGTACCTCGGGGCGAGACGCCGCTGCTGCCGCGGAGCCGCATCCACTGCGGCCTCTCCGACTCTAGCTGTAGGAATACAATTTGCATTTGTCGTTTCGAACAAGAAATAAAATGATCGAAATCATCAGAAAGTAGTATGTTGACGTCATTGTATTGTTTATTTTTTTATTACGCATTTAAACAATATCATTTATACTAAAGGCGGTTAATATTATTAACTCTACCTTCCTAGAACTTGAACATTGTTTTTTACTGACAACATAGGAATATAATAGTTTTTATATATTGAAGATAAAATAGAATTATTAGAGAGAGAGAGAGTGAGAGAGATAGATATTGTAAGATAAAATAGATTATATTTTGACGTTTTTTTAAACCAACTATTGGGAACACTTGTTAACGAGCTCAATGAGTTTATGAAGCACAGATTGTGTACAAAGGTCTGCTATAGTGTTAAGGAATGCATGGATGTTAATAACCCGTGGGAACTGGGAACTTAAACCGTTTATTTTAATAAATAGTAGGTATTGGAAAAATAAGGATCGTAAGGAGTTACTTTCGCCTGTTTCTTATCCGTCGGCGAGTCCTGCGGGCAACCTTTCGCTAAAGGATCTATTAAATAATTAAGGGTTCTGCTCCGTCAGCCTGCTTGTGTCAACTTTGTGGATGTTTTGCCCACGTGCATTCCCGCCCGGGCGCGAGATCTGGTGACGCCCATCGCGAGTCTGTGAAATTTTCGAACAGATTTCCAGCCATCAGTCGGTCGAAGGAGTTTCCGCGTGCAGGTGGGCTTGGCATTAAACCAGCTTGTTTAATTGTCTACTGCAGCTCCGACTTGACTGATGCTATGATTAAGTTCGCTGGCTTCCGTATAAATGTAGGAGAATTAATCAGAGCTCGAGCGCGGAGCGCGCGTCTGCAGCGCACGTGTGCGCGGGCGAGCGCGGGCGCGGACGAGCGCGGGCGCAAAACTCGCTCGGGTTTCAGTCGCGCCGCACCGTCACTTAATTGGCGAGGTGTTCCGCCGCCGACGCCGACACCGAGCCCGCATCTGGCTCCCACTTGTCTCCCGCGCTCTAAACACTGTCAAGCTGATTAGCTTAAAGATCGCTACATTGTGACTGTCGCTTGCAATTTGTTTCCGGCGTTAAATTACGTATTGACAACACGGAGCGGTGCGCAGTGAGCTCGCTGCTCGTTCAACTTAATAGGCACGAACGAATGGGTGTTGAATTTTTAGATCTTTTTAACTGTTTGTAAGCTTTAGTATAACTGTTGTCACTGTCGGTTTGGATCCATTCTGTAAAAAAAACCCGTTCAATGAAAATTCTTACACAATCACTTTCTGATCCCAATCACCGCAGCCATCAGTCGTCAGAGCCCAGGACTGATTCACATATTAATAGTCAAAGGTAAGAGCGCGCCGAGCAGTTCCAATGTCTAAGGCACGTCGTTCAACGGAAGACCCAAATGACGATAAAGACATCGAAAGGCAACGCAGCTTCCCTTTATGTTAAACTGACTTTTTATGGTATAGGAGGCAAACCAGCGAGCGGCAGTTCTGATGCTACGTCATTACAGACACCCGACACAGATATATCTACAACACGAGAGGAGCCGCAGGTGCCGGCCTAGGACGAGGAGAGGGATGGGGAGGGGTATGGGAGGGGAAGGGGGAGAGGGCCTCCGGATACCTCAGCGAACGAAACGCAGAAACATAAGATGCCTCTACTTCACACCGGTATTGGAAGGCCGTGGTACTAACGTGGTCGAACCGACCAATTCGAGCAGCTGCAAAAGGTGCGCAAATTTAATTAAGTCTTCTGCTACTGGTGGGGCTCGGAACTGCACTATTTCTGTTCCTAAATAAACTTTTTTGACTAAGCACAATCATTTGTTTCTACTTGATTTCTCTCCACTTTTCTTACAATATACTTTTAAATAACTAACTTTTATTTAAAAGTATATTGTAAATCAAATAAAAATATCTATAGTTTATGGTCACATTAATTCATGACGGAATTAATCATTCAGTTATTTCATTAAAAAAAATTATTTATCGAATATTTAATTGAACATTTCAATGTAACGTTCATAAAAATAAAGGGACTTTTGGCGGGAAGTCGCAAGGTGAGGGCTGTATTTTTTAAGACATGGTTAAAACGGCCCAAGGATCAACCCGCATGCAGCCTATGCAATAAATAATAGTCAATTTTATGCTTTTAGTCGAAATCAGTTCTCCCCGGAGCGCCTACTTTCAGCTACGATCCCCGCACATTCATTTGTATTGTGACTTGGATTATATTGTTTTCTGTATCGACGAGTTGTGGCTAACTTCTATTGAATGTAGACAACATTGTATGATTACATTTACATATATTTACGTGTAAGTAATCATCAGTGGATTCAGTGCTTCGGAAGTGTCACTTTGTAATTTATTCAACATTGGTCGCGATTCCGAGGTCATCGCCGGTTGTACAGTATTCGTAGGAGCAATACATTCGTAGTTTTTACTCATTCTACTTTTCGAATCGAATCATTCAATTAAGTACGGTCTATGGTTAGGTCATTGACCCGGTTGTTTTATATTTTTATTAGAATGGACCGAAATCAAATATAGTTTATTCTATTTACTATTATTATGAGCTTTTATTTTGCATGTGAAATGTGATAGTTAAAAGTCGAATATTTCATTAGAATCAACGATGGACTTCACAAGGTGGAGTGTAGCCTGGCACAGTGCCGCGTGCATCCTGCGCGCGCAGCACTTTGTGGGAGGCCTATGTTCAGCAGTGGACACGTGGCAGGCTGGAGTGATCATGTCGGTTTTCTTAAGACATCTGATACGCAACTGGGTCACTATAACAATGGACTATACATATTTTAAAGCAGTTTATTTCATTCAGTTAAAGGCGTTTATTGTTACTATACGACGCGAGAGCGCCATTTTCTCTGATAGATAAGATAAAGCAGCAGAAACTCTGGAACAATGATCCTGTGTCGTGGACACATGCAAATCTTCCGGGATAATAAAAATAGGCAATAACTTGACGTAAACACAGTTTAAATCCAGGATGGAGCCATGTGGTGGGTGACACCCCGGGATTTATGTGGACCGGGGCCCGCCGCCGCGACGCCCACCGCTCTATTAATTACCAACGCCTTCGACTCAAATGAGTTTTACTGCAGCTGTAATAAAAGAAGTATTTTCAATATTTTACGCTTTTTAAAACAATGGGCATATCATCTTTAAATAAACGATTTATTTTTAAAACAAGGATTTCTTTACCATTGTGTTAGAAGTATAATAGAATTCTTTAATTCTTATATTAAAAGCAAATATGTGGTATCGGCGTAAGAATTTGCCCTCCCTACCTTCCCGGGGGTGAGCCAAAGAAGCGGCTAAAGACAAACCCTTGAAATCGCAATGGCTACCGAGAGATGGCGGGACAGTCAGCTCGACAAACACCAGACCAACGACGGACAGCAGCGCCTAAGGTACGAGAGCTCTGGTACTGCGGCCGCTAAGCTGCCGAGATTGCAGATCGATGCCGGGCCGGGAAAGTCTTGCTCATGGAGAGGTCTGTGTCCTGCAGTGAACTAGCTCTGACATTATCAGGCACATATGTAGATCTAGAAATTGTTATCTTTAATAATCTGGAAATTGTAAAGTATATAGTATGTACTTATAAATTTCCCTTTAACACAATGAGCTGCAAAGTATAAGTTGCAATAGTAACAATTGAAATATCTCCTAACCAGAAATAATCTGCGTCAGGTCCACGGATTTACTACGAGCTAACGCATGATCTTGCATTGGTACAACAGGTCCCGCCGAAGCGAGCGCAGAGATGCGCTGCGGGGCTGCAGCATCGCGGTCCAGGGCTGCCGGCGCCGCGCACTCTGTTTATCTAATAATTATGGGTAACAAACGAACGAAACGAACAACGCAGTCCACCAGAAGATCAGTGGCTGCTATGGCCCATGGACACGGTGATTTTGAATTCAGAAACCAATATATCCCTGAGGAGTACAGTGGAATGGCTCGTTATCTATAAACGTGTCGTGGGCATCATGAGCGAGCGTGGTGTCCAGCGCACGCGCACGCGCACTCGCAGCGTGACTCTGTTGCTTATTATCCGTTAATATGTATATAAGTATACTTTTTTTTTATGGAAAAGAAGGCAAACGAGCAAGAGGTTCACCTGATGGTAAGTGATTACTGTCGCCCGCATACATCTGCAACACCATAGATGCTGCAGATGCGTTGCCGGTCTTTAAGGATATTTGAGAGGGAAGAGGAGTGGAATAGGGAGGAGAAGTGGGCCGGTTTCCTCACTCACCAAACGCAGAAGCACAAGATGCCTCTACTTCACGCCGGTATTCTGCGAGGCCGTGGTACCAACCCGGTCGAGACGGCCCATTCGAGCAGCAGCAAAGGCGCCAAAGGCGCAGCAGCGAAGAGATTCTTCTGAATGTGATTACCCACCGCTGAGTTCACGCTTCCACGTTTAAAATAATAATAGAAGTAATGACACATGTGCAGTACACAAACCTTGTCTTACCCTTCGGGTAAGCTCCTTCCCGTAAGTTCACCGTAATGAGTATTTGCCTCAATCGCCACACTCGGCTAGCGGGTTGGCGATCACAGTCAAAACAATACTAAAATAACAAAAACTTTACTCAATGAGGATTTATTTATTAAAGATTAACCGCAGACGACAGACGCACTGCCGCTCGCTCCGCAGCATCCCTGGCGAGACGCGGCGATGCCATCGCCCGGCCCCGGCTCCGCGCCGATGCGTATCGCCGCAACCACTCCGCGCACTCACTCTGCCATGGGACCGGGACCTCTACGGCGTGATGATAATTATATAATGAATATTATCGCGTTGTCTTTTCGATTCACACATCAGTTCGACAATTATTAACAGTTGCATCTAATGTGTACACTCTGTTAACTCTTCCGTGTCCTCTCCTTCTCAAATATCGGAGAGGGTTTCGGAGCCGGGAGGGGGGCCCACTCGTCCTCGACATATTTCAATAAAAAAATTAAATCAAGGACAATCGACGTGGCTGACAGCAGACATCCAAGAGGTGGTTGGTAACAAGTATAAACGACTGCAGTTGCGTAATAGGCAATCTTAAAATCAATTGCACGAACCCAAAATCTATAGGTGGCGGCGGAGTCAGCGACACGTCGCCAAAGTCACGTCGGGGTGAGCGTGCCGACGGGTGGGATTAGCGGCGCTCGTAAAGCGGCGCGCGGCGACAGGCGGCACGCGACACGCAACACGCAACACGTTGCACACGTCGCCGGAGCTGCTGAGAGTTGCGATGCGGGAACGAGACGACTTCCGACGTTCGTGCTTGTCGAGATCCATAAGTACTTGGGTGTGAGGTGTAAGGGGGAATACGCCGTGTCCCACTCAAATTGCCGACCTCACGAGCACATGGCAGGGGGCCAGCCAACAAACGAGGCTCTCGCGACCGACCGATGCTGGAATGCTAGTTTGCCGAACTCAAATGCAACCGACTAGTTACGCGGAGCAGGAGCAGCATCAGCGTGGTGTATGCAGGACATAAACACACATACGTACAATCATTCCTAGAAGTATATGCCGGGTTCAAATTATATTTTCCCCGTTGAAGAATGTTCGAGCGAGCCAGTAAACCTTATGGTTAGTTGTTGACGTCGCTGGTCGTCCTTTTTTTTTTGGTGAAATGTATTTTGAAGACCCCTCATGGTTGCACGCACGTTCGACAGAAATCAGTGATGATTTTATGGAATTTAATATCGTATCAATGTAAATTGCGTCCGTAAGACGTTGCATGTCGCGTGCAAGGCGTGTCGTGTCGTGTCGTGTAAAGTGACGTGAACTGTGGGAGCTAATCCCCGTCGGGGCGTGAGAGGCACGTCGGTCACCAGCGGCGCCCTGCCGAGGATTAACATCTCCGGTGTTAAGCCGCTCTGCCCTCCGGGCTCCGCTGCCGTCCCGAACTGCGAACACGTCATTAAATTAAAGCTCCCCCACCGGAACCGGAAGCCTCGCAGCATTGTTTTAAATTTAGTTCACGAATTTATAAACACGCTTCCAACTTATAAGTACTTAATACTTGTCTCAATACTTTAGTGTAACTGTTAAGGTTCGAAGTTCGACGTGACAAACATATTGCGTACCTCAAGCACATAATTTTTATGATTAGCCAACCTGCACCAGCGTGGCGCACTGTTTCCGACTCCAGACTCACAAAAGTGGGCTTTTGGGTTAGAGCTTGGGTTTAAAGTTGTAGGTTATTTTCAAAAGATGTTGGAGGGTGCATACCAACTTTTCCACCAGATGGTAACCTCGTCTGGTACCTACTAGCTGGGATAGACAAGTCACTGGCCATGGACCGATGGTGAAAACTCGACAATGCCGATTTCAAATCTTACAGACTAATGACGGGGAGCAGCATCATTAAGCGAGGGTGAACTTACAATGCCATCCACCGAGCGCGGGGCGCGGTCAAATGTTCCATGTAAATCCCTTGTCAGGGTTTATTTGCACTTCCATAGAAAGGCCTAGTTCAGCAGAGAACACAGACGAGCAAGCGCTCCACTACATCGGAATACCCAGAAAAAATGAATTACGCATGAGAAAATTAAGGTCGAGATTGTTGTGTAAACGTTAAACCTCCCGTACCGTGAGCACGTACCGAAACGGCGAGAGATTCAAAACAGGACGATTTCATTCCGTTTCATTTTGTAGAGATCGCTGTAATGCAAATTTTGTGGATGCATGTCGGCGGCTCCACAGACGGACCTATCAATATAGCTTGCTTTTTATGTTTCAACATTCTCACATATTCCGAGCTATCATCATTAGCGGCTTTCTTTGCTATTGTGCCTAAGCAAGCAGCGAGTGCGCGGCGGCGGGGAGTGAGGTGTGGGGAATACGCCGTGTCCCACTCAAATTGCCGACCTCACGAGCACATGGCAGGGGGCCAGCCAACAAACGAGGCTCTCGCGACCGACCGATGCTGGAATGCTAGTTTGCCGAACTCAAATGCAACCGACTAGTTACGCGGAGCAGGAGCAGCATCAGCGTGGTGTATGCAGGACATAAACACACATACGTACAATCATTCCTAGAAGTATATGCCGGGTTCAAATTATATTTTCCCCGTTGAAGAATGTTCGAGCGAGCCAGTAAACCTTATGGTTAGTTGTTGACGTCGCTGGTCGTCCTTTTTTTTTTTTTTGGTGAAATGTATTTTGAAGACCCCTCATGGTTGCACGCACGTTCAACAGAAATCAGTGATGATTTTATGGAATTTAATATCGTATCAATGTAAATTGCGTCCGTAAGACGTTGCATGTCGCGTGCAAGGCGTGTCGTGTCGTGTCGTGTAAAGTGACGTGAACTGTGGGAGCTAATCCCCGTCGGGGCGTGAGAGGCACGTCGGTCACCAGCGGCGCCCTGCCGAGGATTAACATCTCCGGTGTTAAGCCGCTCTGCCCTCCGGGCTCCGCTGCCGTCCCGAACTGCGAACACGTCATTAAATTAAAGCTCCCCCACCGGAACCGGAAGCCTCGCAGCATTGTTTTAAATTTAGTTCACGAATTTATAAACACGCTTCCAACTTATAAGTACTTAATACTTGTCTCAATACTTTAGTGTAACTGTTAAGGTTCGAAGTTCGACGTGACAAACATATTGCGTACCTCAAGCACATAATTTTTATGATTAGCCAACCTGCACCAGCGTGGCGCACTGTTTCCGACTCCAGACTCACAAAAGTGGGCTTTTGGGTTAGTGCTTGTGTTTAAAGTTGTAGGTTATTTTCAAAAGATGTTAGAGGGTGCATACCAACTTTTCCACCAGATGGTAACCTCGTCTGCTACCTACTAGCTGGGATAGACAAGTCACTGGCCATGGACCGATGGTGAAAACTCGACAATGCCGATTTCAAATCTTACAGACTAATGACGGGGAGCAGCATCATTAAGCGAGGGTGAACTTACAATGCCATCCACCGAGCGCGGGGCGCGGTCAAATGTTCCATGTAAATCCCTTGTCAGGGTTTATTTGCACTTCCATAGAAAGGCCTAGTTCAGCAGAGAACACAGACGAGCAAGCGCTCCACTACATCGGAATACCCAGAAAAAATGAATTACGCATGAGAAAATTAAGGTCGAGATTGTTGTGTAAACGTTAAACCTCCCGTACCGTGAGCACGTACCGAAACGGCGAGAGATTCAAAACAGGACGATTTCATTCCGTTTCATTTTGTAGAGATCGCTGTAATGCAAATTTTGTGGATGCATGTCGGCGGCTCCACAGACGGACCTATCAATATAGCTTGCTTTTTATGTTTCAACATTCTCACATATTCCGAGCTATCATCATTAGCGGCTTTCTTTGCTATTGTGCCTAAGCAAGCAGCGAGTGCGCGGCGGCGGGGGAGTGAGGTGTGTGTGTGTAGGGGGGGGGGGGGGTTGAGGTGCGACGGTGCGGCAAACCGGCGTATCTCCACACTGCATCGCTCTAATTGCAACGCTTTTTCTGGCCGGCCCGCAGCCCGGGGCCCGGCTCGCTATCTCCGCTTGTATCGGCAGCTCAACACCGCCACCGCTTTTTTGCGAGCAGAAAAAAAAGAAACTCCGCTCAGTTAGCGAGCTCCTCTTTATTGCCAACACGACAGAGATCGATCTAATTTAAGATAAACGTGTCGCAACGTCCGCCCTAATTATGAAAGTTTAATTGGTGACTTGGTGATTTTGTTTGCAATGTTGCTGCCACGGCGTGTGGTGTCGGTGCAAGAATCTGCCACCTCATTGACCACTTCTCGTTGGTGTCGCAAGAGGCGACTTCGGGATAACCTCGCACTTCGCGATAGTGCGATAGTGCTGCCTGGTACTGAGCGCGGCGATTATGGCTATTATTATATATTTAAAACCTATTACAGTTTCGTTATGAGGTTCCTCTGACGGAGAAGAAACCGGCGAAAGAAACTCCGTAGGTATTCTCTTGTTTTGACTTTATGAGAGAGGCCTATGTCCTGTAGCGGACCATTGACAGACGATCAGAGCATTGCCATATTCATGCTGATATGGGTCTATAAGCATTCGCGACCTTCGTCCATCGGGGCCAGCAGCGACCCGCAACCCACTTCTTGCTTCTCTAGGACGACAGGTGGCGCCTCTCCGCCGGGTTCGACCTCGGGAACTGGTATGAGAAATTTATTACCTTATTTAAGAAAGGGGTAAATTGTTACTCCACAACCACGCGTCAAAATTATATCACATATCTGCATTAATAATAATGTAAGTTATGAGCCGTATTCTCAAATATGTTCTAAAAGGAGGCCTTTGCCTAGCTGTGGGCATTTATAGACTGCTACTTTACTTTACTATCATTTATTATATTACAAGGACTACCTAGTTGTTTTCAGGATACCTGTCCATCCATTCATTACAAAACGTTTAGTCATATTAAGGTGCTCAATCACTTTTAAGGACTGAAATGGAATGTAGCGTTGAAGACGCGGTAGTTCAGTGCTGCAGCACTTGTACGTGGCAGAGCCGATCGGCGGCTCTTGCTGCTCCTCGACCGGGGTTGTATCGCGAGCTCGCAGAATTCCGGCGTGAAGTAGAGGCATCATCGAGCTCCTGCGTTTCGTTCGGTGAGTGAGGTAACCCGAGGCTCACTCGCCTCCCCTAATATCCTCGAAGGCCGGCAACACACCTGTAGCTTCTCTGGTGCTCGTACGTGAGCGTGGGTATCATTTACCATCAGTTGAGCCGGTGACACGTTTGCCTCCTTTGCCCCTAAAAAAAAAACTTTAACATATTTTCTGCACGGGGGTGACAGTTCCACATGTCTAAAGCTCAGCCCGTGAGTGAAGTCACCGGAGCCAGCCACAGCATTCGAAGGTCCGCAAGCCGACGGCTCTCTACGACCACAACGTGTTCGTTTGTCGGAACTTAATTGCTTAAATCGCGTAATGAACAGCGCCGGCGCACCCCGCGCGGGCGGCGTCGCCGGGTCTCCGAGCCAGCTTCCTAATGAGCCTTCTCTGGACCAACGCAATTAATCTTCGTTAGTGCGCAAAAACACATTAGCATAAGAAGTGCGCGCCGTCACGCGCTCGCGCACGACATGTGCTTCCGCGCTTTTTGTACCGGCGGAACGCCCTGGAGCTGCTGTATTAGGTGAAATTACCGTTTAAGGTAAAGGAACATGTACAGCCACGGGAGCCGTGCGGCTAGAGGATCGGGTTTCGAATTAGGAGACCCGATCCCCAAAGTGGACCCCTAGGGGTCCACTTAAAAGAAAACTGATTTTGGGGGTCGACGAGGTTTAAAAATCGACCCCTACTAATTAACACAAGTTCTTATTAGAAACTTTCAAGATACTGTAGAATTTGTGTTACGTGTTCTAATTTGTCATAAGAATAATTAATATTTTAGTAGGAAGTACATTGTTGTACTTTTAAAAAATTTTACGTTATTTGTTTTTTTAATTGTTAATTACACTTGATATTTACTGTATTGTACATATATTTATTTTGTTACATTATGATGCGAACGTGACGTCATGTTTATTCACTTAACCTACCGCAATATTGGTAAGTATTTTGTATCAATAGGAAAATAATTAGAGATCGGGTTTTTAAAGTAATTTGGCTAGGGTGGTGTATGGGTGTCAGTTCATTTTGGAAAAGGGGTCTCCCAAAATTGTTTGGGAATCCCTGCCCCCACCAATGACTATTTCGAAACGTACCTACCTACCCGCGACATGTGGCGTTGACCTGGACATCGAGACCGCGGCCGGCTCACCACTTTGTTTGTGCCCAGGGTTGAAACTACTAAAACAAGCCCGTGACTGCCCCACCGTTGGGCCTCTTGCGAGCTTATTTATTTGAATATTTATACATATACAACATAAAAAAGTAAAGTAGAAGCTTGTAAGTGCCCACTGCTGGGCAAAGGCCTTCTTCTCAAATACCTGAGAGGTTTGGAGCAGGGAAGGGTCCGTCAGGCTGCTCCAGTGCCGGTTGGTGCGCTTCACATATCCGCGACGTAATATTTTCTCTATCATTTCTCAGACATGCAGGTTTCCTAACGATGTTTTCCTTCACCGCAGAGCACGTGGTAAATAACACAGCGCTTAAAATTGCTATTAGCAAAAGAAGATCGAAGTCAGATCACTCGCGCTTCTCGTATATGAAACTCAAGTGAGCCCTGACCGCCAGGCTGCCACCTCACAGCGCATTATATGTAATAAACAATTGGCTCGATCGAGAGTATGTATACGTAACCCGCTGTACGCCAGGCCAAACGGACAGACGGCGCATGCGTTTCGAATGCTGATTGAGAGTGCAGGCGAGTCGTCCAGCGCGGCGCGGCGCTGCCTTCTGACGCCGGCCTCTGCTCACCGGTCTCACAGTCTGCGAGCTCGGAGCTTTGGATGTGCAGAGACGGCGGAGCGCGCTGCGTGAACATGAGGTCGGCACTTATGGAAAAAGATGGTGTATTTCACACATCCATTACGATAACCTTTCAGTCTTTAATTAAATAAGAAAAATCTCATTAATATCCTATTTAGTTTCTATTAGAATATATATAATTGTTCTGTTGCATGGCTGACGAGTCGAAAACCTTGTAATGAGTTGTCTCAACATGCACTGACGTGTGGAGCAACATGCCAGCTCTTACGATACAATAACAAACGACCTTAATGTCTTAAACGCTAGGCAATGAATCACTCCTATAGCACTAAGCACTTGCTGTGTTCGAAACATTAATTCACTGAATATTTTGCATGTGTTTTACATTTAACAAAACATGCTTTTCCATAACCTTTGTGTACTATGCATGTTTTTGCAATAATAAATATTACTATTATTAATCTCACTTTAAGCGCGGTGCTGCCTGTTTGCTACCGACAGGCAGAGGAACACCCATCACAACTACGTCGAACCCACAGACTGACGGAGAACAACATCGCACAAACTAGTCACGGGGAGCAGAACCTCTGGAGAGTACTGGCCAAACTTTCCTGAATGGTACATATACCAGCTCGTACGGGAACACTTATGCCCAGCAATGTACTTACATAGGTTGATAAATAAAACGCATTTCAATACATATACATTTCAAATGAAAAGTGTAAAAAGCGAATTGAGATATTGTACAATTAAAACAAGAAATGTTTTTCACGCGCCAAATATAATACAGAAAAGACGAACCAGATCTCTGACACGGTGAAGCGAGTCCTTTGTACACGTACATATACATACAAATGTTGCATGACCATTTAATGTCAGAAATGGATCGAAGCTCACAGAGTGGGCTTGCGACGGCGGCGGCGGCGGCGGCCGCGCGTTCATTTCCTTGATTTAAAGCCGCGCAGTTTACGATCGCTGTAAACGGAGCACCGCTGCTTATGATTTCATTTCATTTCATTTCAATTTGTTGGACAGGGAATAAGTTACAGACACCGCCACAACTTGTTGATTATTTCAATTGTTATTGAGTGCATTAAGTTTCAAGTGACCTCAACAGAGGTTACCTCAAGATGTTAAATTTTTCTTTAAAATATCCACCAGTATCGAGTGTCCGAATTATGTTTTGTGATTTGATTTTCAAAGCTTTTCCCTAAGTCTCCACTTACGGAACCCACGACGAGAGGGGGCGGTAGATTTTTAAACTAATACCACACGACAAATAACCATTACTTACCCCGTGCTCACAATTTTGTTTCCAAGAAAACTCTTAATTGACCTGCAAAAAGTATCCATTCCTTGGCGTAACTAGATCACTGTCACATTTTGTGCATGTCCGTGTCCTTCAAGCTTGATTTAACATTTAACGTCCAACATACAAACACACATACGTTGAGATTTGTTAACTTAGTCTATAGCATTAACGTTTTATAAAAAAGTTTCATTAAAACTGCTTTAGGAGAAAACGTTTGATGTAAGTAACAAAATGAACAACTATTCAGAGCGAGCTATCAACAGATATAAAAAATAACTTATTACTCAGTAACTTATTATTACATAAAACCATTTATTACTCAGAATAATTTTAGTAGTCGCTACAAAAACCAATGAACAATTTAGCTTTAAAGTATTAGAATAAGGGCTAGGGTTTTTACAATAGTAACACTGCAATGTGCTTTTTATTTACAGACGTAAATAGCTTTGTAGGCTGTTCACATCGATTCACTTACAAACGCATGAAATGCAGTGAATATAGCTTTTTAATAGAAGGGTAGTATTAATTTGATAACATAATAAAATGATGTGATCAGTGTTACATAATTAGGAGGAACCATTAACCTAATACTGATGACACACTACTAATAAAATGGTGTGATTATATTCCAATCGTTGCTTAAGTTCCAATGGCGCAACAAGCCGGATCCGGACATCGCTTACTTTATTTTGCTTTTGCTTTTTAATAGTTAGTATATCCAGTTTTGTTTAATGATTTCTTGTATTTACACTACACATTTTAAATTAAACTATTATTTACGGATTTTATCGCGTTTAATTTTGTTTTTATATTCTCATCGTTTTGATTGCTTTACAGTAGCCAGCGGTCGCGGGGGGACCGAGGTGTTAGACGTCCAGATGTCATAGTCAACTCGGGCTACCTTCAGCCTTTATTTATTCAGTTTTGTTCTGATTAATATAGCCCTAGGAGGTAGCAAATAATAATTCAAGTTTTATATCTTATACTTGTGGGATAAAAATATAATCACACCTTCGATCGAATATTGTTAGCCCTGACCAGATGACATGCAATGCCTTACAGTCTGTAATTACACTGGCTCTTTCTGACATTGAAGCCGAAAGACAAGTGTGGTTGCAGCGCTTTGGCGACAGAACAAGTTGGGGGATTTACGAGGGGAATATGGGATACTAAATTCAGGTACGGCTCGACCCTCGCGGAGGTCGGTGCTTATTTTAGGAATAGGAAATATGCTTCTTGGGACCCTCGGAGCCTAGTAAGAACTAGATATCGCTTCAGGAACATCAGATGGGCAGTTCGAATTCCACTCTGTATTTGATTATTTCGCTCCCATCGCAGCCTCTTGTTCCTGGTGCTTGCCACGAAGCTTTCGTGAGAAGTTTCGATTGTTCCTTTTAGATTATCTTTGTTTAATCATCTATACAAATCTGTAATGTCCTTAGTCATATACAATCACAATCATTTACGTAATATTGTTTAAATTATTAGAGGATTTAATTAATATTGGGTTTTTGTTTTAAAAGATCAAATCATCTAATTGAAAGGTGGACCTTTAAATAAGATGATGCTTCTAAAACGCACCGCGACAGTCGGAGGGGCGGGGCACACGGGGCACAGGGGGCACACGGGGCACACGACGTGTGAACGCGGTCCCCCGGCATCGAACGCGTGCACGGCCGCGAAATGTCTTCAACAGGGAATCGGTGGCAGCACGGGAATCAAATAGACTACGTAAACAATTTTATTGTTATAAATATGCCAAAAAAAAGGATTTTAAATATTTTGCTTTATCTTATTTTCCGTATACTTCTAGCTTAATATAATTCAATAACGGAAGATATTTTCTGAAAGAGTCCGAAGTAACATGCTGTAACATAGGAACCTGTAAATTTAAAAACCAAGAGAACACCGTGAGTAATCTCATCTTACTTACATATATTGTTCATCTCTCGGGAGTGCAGGAAGTGAAATGCTGTAAATATATAATTATAACAATCATATTTTATTAACAGACTTGACCACAAATTGAACGTCTTAATTTTTCTAAAATGTTAACATTTGGAAATTTAAATCATTGCAGAGTAATCAGTATGAGAGCCGGGCCAGTCGACGCGGATTTCTTTTCCTGATATTAACTGTACTTTCAATCTGTTTACGAAATTTTGCCAATCATTGCCAATTACAGCAAATAGGTTTTCTCCCATCGACACGTACGTACGTACGAATAATGTTATATCATCAGTATAGATGTGAGCTGTACAATGAATTATGGAACACGGAGACACGCGGCACCCGCGGCACCCGCGCGCGCCGGCTGCGTCTCAATCGCGCACAACAGCGGGCCGTCTATTTCGGGCGCACAGTACCGCTGCCCGCTGGCAATGTAGCCGCGACCTCTGTACCGTCCGCTGCCGCTCCCGCTGCCGCTGCCGCTTTATGAAATGCGGGGTTTGCCGAAGTCTTTCATGCTTGATATACAGTGGTGGTCGTATAATTAGAAACACTACCAACGGTCCTTGACATTATGTAATATACTTCACCGCAATCATTTTTATTTTGAAATTAAACAATGAATAGGACAACAATATGTACAACGATTTATCATTTATTAGGTAAACAATATAATATAAACCCATTACACAAGTGCAGTTTCAATATTACATTATGGACAAACATTTAAATCAGTATTAAGCTATTAACAATAATGGTCAACTAATTAGAAACAACAACAAAAAAAGTATAAAAAACAATATTTTTTTAAGTATGAGTAATTAGTATTGTTATTTACGAATAAGCTACTATCCATAGCCTAGCAATAGTTATAATTAATATTTAGTGGCGTATCCCTTAGATTCAATCAATTTCATACATTTTTCTAGGGGACTGAATTCCATGCTTCAACAAATGCTTCATATAGTTACGTTTGTTTGAGACTTTCTTTTTAACAATATACCAGAGATGTTCTATCGGGTTTAAATCCGGACTATTTGCTGGCCAGTCTAAAACAGATATACGCTGTTCGCTAAGGAAACATTTGACGCTATTGGCCCTGTGTTTAGGGTCAATGCCATGCTGAAAGATCCAGGTTACAGGCAAATGATCGTCCGGGCAGGGAATCATTGTGTGCTCTAAGATATCTTTGTATTGCTATTGATCCATTGTACCTTCAATCTTCCGAACGGGACCAACTCCACATCCGGAAAACACCCCCAAACTTACATTAAAAAGCATTGTTTACAGGACATCTAACATAGCGCTTTCCATCGGAATTTACCATATTTATTTTTGTTTCATCTGAAAATAACACTTTTTTCCATTCTCGTACCGTCCAATTAACATATTTTTTTAGCGAATAATAATCGCTTCTCTCGGTGTTGCTTGGTAAGAAGCGGTACCTTTCGAGAGATTCTTCTAAACAATTTAGCTTCCACTAATCTTCGGCGTATCAGTCTTGACGAGATGTTTCTCGGGTCATCAGGCGAAAAAACTTCATTTTTAATCTAGTTGGAGCCTTCACTTGGGGTTTTTTTTAGCAAACGAACATTTAGCGTATCTTCTCTGGGAGAGGTTTTTATTGGCCGAGCCTTTCTAAGAACATTTTCAACAGTTCCATGTGTTTTATAATGATCAATTGCATTAAAAACTTTCCTAACAGAACAATTTAAATGTTCAGCTATTCTTCTGTACGCCCACTTATGATCTAAATGTTAATTAACAATTATTTGGCTAGTTGACGCGTCACAACTTTTATTTTTGCCCGTTTTGAACAAAATAAAATTCAGATTAAATTTTGAATTGCCGCCATAATAAAAGAAAAAGCCAAGTTATTCTCCAATTTAAAAAAAAGAACGAGCTATGGATGCTTTTTTAAAATGTTTTCAATTAGGCGTCCAAGCGGCCAGTAACAGAAAACAAACTTCTACATGTGTAAGACTCATTTTGTAATTAAAAGTAAGATATGTTTTATATTTTATGCATTTAATGAGTTTTTTATTTGAGTGGCTATATTATTGCATGATTATTAATTATTGAATGTGTATATTTTTTACGAACATCAGAACGTTGAAGTTATACTTTCTTTATTCATAAGAAGTGTTTCTAATTATATGACCACCACTGTATATCGTAGAATAGGTTGCTTAACCGTGTATCAATATTTCCGAGTCAAGAATCCATGAATAGAATCATGAGAGAGTGAATAACATTTATACCTCTACTAATTGCTTAACAGGACTATGACAGTAACTAATTAATAGTTATTAGTATTAATTGCCTTCCCCGTGTCACATTCAATACTTTTACAAACAGTCACATATCTTGTTACCATTCCTTTAAATCGACTCCTTTTCGACTCGCGCTACAGAATCAAGAAACAATATACTAATTTTGGCACGAAGTTCAAAAACACTTTACCCGGAGTATGCGTAAGTTTACGGTTCCGGTAACATAATACATATGTGCCGAAGTTTCCGGATGGCTGTCCGGCGGGTGGCAGCCCTGCGCAGGCGCGGCTCAATAAATCGCTGGAGGAATGCCGCCCTCGTCCGCCGCCGCCACTTAATCTCCCGACAACAATTGGACTGATTTGGCCATCGGCAGTATTCTCGCCGCTGCCACCGCCCGCTGCCAGCCGCGGCCCGCACTCGCGCTTCCTTACCGCCGCCCGCACCGCGCTGCAGTAGGTCAGCCGCTTTGTCCGTCACTCGCGCTTAAGCTCTCTCCGAGATCATCTCCCCGAATAGAACTAGCCGCCGTTTAATTGATGACATGTCGATTCAATGCTCCTGAGCGTGGCTGCAGCACACAATTGACGATTTATTAGCTCTCCCAATAACATTTTGAAATCACACACAAGAGTATAGCACATTGATCGTCTTTCACGTGTGACAGGCGAAGGAATTAAACGGACCAGGGTTACTTGAACACATTAATCGTGCGAGTAGAGAGCCAGGGGCGGCCCGCCGCTAAGCCATGGGGCCGCGCGTTGTTAGCCTGAAACTATGGCGCGTCGTGGCTTCGGGCGGTGGCCCACCACGGCTGAACACGACACGAGCTGGCATTCCGCACACCCTCGGCGTTGGACCGCTTCACCTGAACGGGTACGACCATTGAACGTGGAGGCATTTCAATTCTAGAAAGGAGTTATATTATTGCGCAGAATAAAGGTAATCTTGTGTAATAAATGTAACGGGCCGAGCTTGTTCGCGAGCACATTCCGTCCGCGTAAGAATCTAATAATTGCGTGTGCGTGCGGCGTGTTTTATAATGATCAATTGCATTAAAAACTTTCCTAACAGAACAATTTAAATGTTCAGCTATTCTTCTGTACGCCCACTTATGATCTAAATGTTAATTAACAATTATTTGGCTAGTTGACGCGTCACAACTTTTATTTTGCCTGTTTTGAACAAAATAAAATTCAGATTAAATTTTGAATTGCCGCCATAATAAAAGAAAAGCCAAGTTATTCTCCAATTTAAAAAGAACGAGCTATGGATGCTTTTTAAAATGTTTCCAATTAGGCGTCCAAGCGGCCAGTAACAGAAAACAAACTTCTACATGTGTAAGACTCATTTTGTAATTAAAAGTAAGATATGTTTTATATTTTATGCATTTAATGAGTTTTTTATTTGAGTGGCTATATTATTGCATGATTATTAATTATTGAATGTGTATATTTTTTACGAACATCAGAACGTTGAAGTTATACTTTCTTTATTCATAAGAAGTGTTTCTAATTATATGACCACCACTGTATATCGTAGAATAGGTTGCTTAACCGTGTATCAATATTTCCGAGTCAAGAATCCATGAATAGAATCATGAGAGAGTGAATAACATTTATACCTCTACTAATTGCTTAACAGGACTATGACAGTAACTAATTAATAGTTATTAGGATTAATTGCCTTCCCCGTGTCACATTCAATACTTTTACAAACAGTCACATATCTTGTTACCATTCCTTTAAATCGACTCCTTTTCGACTCGCGCTACAGAATCAAGAAACAATATACTAATTTTGGCACGAAGTTCAAAAACACTTTACCCGGAGTATGCGTAAGTTTACGGTTCCGGTAACATAATACATATGTGCCGAAGTTTCCGGATGGCTGTCCGGCGGGTGGCAGCCCTGCGCAGGCGCGGCTCAATAAATCGCTGGAGGAATGCCGCCCTCGTCCGCCGCCGCCACTTAATCTCCCGACAACAATTGGACTGATTTGGCCATCGGCAGTATTCTCGCCGCTGCCACCGCCCGCTGCCAGCCGCGGCCCGCACTCGCGCTTCCTTACCGCCGCCCGCACCGCGCTGCAGTAGGTCAGCCGCTTTGTCCGTCACTCGCGCTTAAGCTCTCTCCGAGATCATCTCCCCGAATAGAACTAGCCGCCGTTTAATTGATGACATGTCGATTCAATGCTCCTGAGCGTGGCTGCAGCACACAATTGACGATTTATTAGCTCTCCCAATAACATTTTGAAATCACACACAAGAGTATAGCACATTGATCGTCTTTCACGTGTGACAGGCGAAGGAATTAAACGGACCAGGGTTACTTGAACACATTAATCGTGCGAGTAGAGAGCCAGGGGCGGCCCGCCGCTAAGCCATGGGGCCGCGCGTTGTTAGCCTGAAACTATGGCGCGTCGTGGCTTCGGGCGGTGGCCCACCACGGCTGAACACGACACGAGCTGGCATTCCGCACACCCTCGGCGTTGGACCGCTTCACCTGAACGGGTACGACCATTGAACGTGGAGGCATTTCAATTCTAGAAAGGAGTTATATTATTGCGCAGAATAAAGGTAATCTTGTGTAATAAATGTAACGGGCCGAGCTTGTTCGCGAGCACATTCCGTCCGCGTAAGAATCTAATAATTGCGTGTGCGTGCGGCGCGGTGCGGTGCGGCGCGGCGCGGTGCGGCCGCTGCCGCGGGGACCGGGCCGCGGACGGCGGGCGGGTGCTCCGCGCATGCAGCTCCGCACTGACATATTTACGACTCGCTCACCCCCCCTTTCCTCCCCCAACTGACTCCGCGCAGCATTTCTCGGCGCATCGCGTGCGCGACAAATAAATGAATGTGAGCGGAGACAACGCGGCGCGGCACAAAGCGGCCGCTCGATAGATATATGCTCTTAGTGCTTACTCTCGATTAATGACTCCAGCGTCAGTTGCCAGGAGCTTCCTGACACCAGTGGATCGCTCGACAGCCCATTTGCCTTCTTATCACAAATAGAGGACCTTATTAATATTATTGTGAAAGCTAAATTACTAACAATGACATAAACTAGAGAAATTTAAGCGAAACGAACACATCCTTCGAAAGCATTAGTTTCCCATTGAGCACCTACGAGTAAATGTCTCTCGGGACACTTGGCCGCGCTGGCCCCCTGACAGGCAACAACCACACCGAGCCTTGTTTTTGCCAGTTGTTTTCTCATGTTTAGATTTGCCAAGTGAATACTTGCTTTAAATGTATTTAGATCCATCAACTTCAGATGCTCGCCGGAGTATATCGGGAAATATTGAATGTTCTTTTCTGAAAATATTAATATCTGAATCGGTAAACCTAAGCTCCGCTACAATTCAGTTTTAGTTAATTCAATATGAAAAATTCCTGATTTTATTACTCGGAATTGTAATCTCCCGATTACGAATGTCACGGTCGACCTCTGCCTACCTTGTAACCGAATCCGTGGTCTGCTTCTCAATGCTCCACTTAAAGACATAATTATGAACGGTAAATGCACGGAAACATAACCAGCTGGGGAACACCTCTATGTAAAAATTATATCCTAGGATGTGCTTAATATCTTGTTTGTTTTTGAAGTTACGTACATCGAACACTGTGCGTCGAAAGGTGTATATATATATATGTAGTATATAGTATTGTTATCAACTATCTATGTATGTGTCTTGGTAAATAAATCATGAGCTTCTGTCTACAAATAAGAAAACAGGCACAATGTTGATGTTCAGTTTCGATACAGCTTAATGTAAAGTACTAAGCAATCATTTAGATTAGTTGAACAAGAGTGTTTCAAAGTGTTGTCCCGAGATCGCAACAGCGCTACAGCGCAGACTCCCGGCGGACAGCTAAAGCCGGTACAGATTTATCGCTCACTAATAACTGCCGTTTTACTGTCGCCTGCGCGCAGGGTTGTCACTGCGACACGAGAATAATTCATTTTAATATAGGAGAAAATACTACGTTTATCTTATTATCTGTATGATTCATGGAAACCTGTAAAGCCTTTTAACCATAAATTAAACTTTATTTTCACCAACACCTTCAACATGTCGTTGCTGCTGCGTAAACACAAATACATTAACAGAAAGCTAATGCAAAGGATCAGATACAATGCCGGGGTAACCCTGACCCCTAAGTCTTCTATAAATTAAAAAGACCAGTGTTATACAGTGGGTATTGTCGTGTCAGTAAAAAATAACATAATGTTAAAACATTACAACTTATATTCTACGAAATGTATACATGCAAGTCTCTAGCGGGAGCCCTGCGCCCGCTGCCCGCGCCGCGCGCAACACGACGCGGCCGCTCGCCGCGGACACAATAGCATTACGATCTGATCGTTGCTCGGCCGCTTTCAACTAAATAGATGCTGCTTTAAAATTAACTTGTTGCACAGATGTAAAATACAAATAAGTAAAGTACGCTTCGGTGTGCGGAAAACCCGCCTGTATTTGCCTCTGCTCTTTTTTGATGTTGGTATTATTGCAGGGAAATTCTGAGTCTGTTTTTGTCTTCATTACCATCGACATGCTGTTCATGTTCTCTTCTCAACTGAAAAGTACAGCAAAATATGGCATACATTTGTGGAACAGCACGCTCTCGGGACGCCGGGCGAGCGGGGCGGTGAGCGCAGCGCCCGCGCAGCGCCCGCGCAGGATCACTGCAGATGCTGCTCTTCCAATTCGGATGGATTTTCCCCCGCCGTTCGTTTCTTGCTCTAACTGTAATAATTACCAGATATTGCAGATATTGTTACATATATTCATGAGGCCTACTACATAAATATTAAATACTATTTAATATATAGTGTAGTTCCGAGCCCCACCAGTAGCACAAGAGTTAATTAAATTTGCCCACTGCTAAACAAAGTTTAAATTTAGACGGTTTGGTCATTGGTAAAAGTTTTTGGCATGTTCCTACAGATAGAAATGAGTACAAGTAGGATTATTATTAAAGATTAAAGACAAAACAAACAATTTTCAAAGACTTCTTTGAAAATTGTTTCGGAATTGCTTTAGGAATTCCACAATTAAAGCCAGCGTATCTTCTTGAGGAAGCGACGTTTTCTTCAACTGGAATGGAACGATTTGAGCGTGACCTCTGTGTGCATTGCCGCGCACGTGCGCCGCGTCCCCCGCCGGCACCAGCACCCCCGCCCGCCGGCAGCCGCACCCCCGCCCGCCGGATATAAATACCCGCGCTAAGTGCCGGCGCTCCCCGCGGCTCCGGCTCCACAATCGGTTATGAATGGCCCGCCCGCGGCACTAGAGCGCGACCCGGCGGCGCGCCGCGCACTCGCGGCCCGGACGCGAATCATTGGCATCGCCGTCGTGCCATCGGCGAATAAATATCACGGGGCGAGCGCGCGTTTGATGCGCGGCCGTCTGGCGTAACCCGGGCGACGGGCCTGGCGCGGCGCGGCGGTGTCGGCGCGCCCTTGTCAGTGCTTCAGTGGCCGTCATCTCCCCTCGTGCGCCTCCCGGTGCTCCTGTTCTTGACGGCAGCCTGAATATCATACAGCGGGTCAACTGCGTATGATGAGAGGAGCGCTAACCTCGCTCGGTATCGTTATTGCGGCTCGATATAGTTTACAGTTAAACACAGAATTTCCAAATAGATTGACGCAATACGCGGCTCTGAAGCACCAGCCTCCTCTGACTGTCCGCAACTTCGAGAGCTGGTGTCTTGGGCCGGCGAGCGGAGTCTTAAGAAAGAAGGAGGTTGTCAGTTTTGCGATTCCCGGCTGACTTACCCTTCAGGCCTTGCCAGTCGAGCGACAGTGACTCTCGGCTCACCTAAGCGGCTCGTGATGGTTAAACTTACTATTTCAAAGACTTAACGCGCACAGTCGGTCAGACTATCCAAGTATCTGTGGTTAAAGCTGGCCTCGTGTTGTCAGCTTCTAAATATTCACTTCTCCGTTGTGAAATACACTCGGCACTTCATACTTTATCATGAGCACGGAATCCATATGTTATAATGCAACATAATTGAGCGAGCGCCGCGACATCCCCGTGAGTTCCTCAGTGGTGCTCCTCGGTTTTAATCTCCGCTGCATGCGCGCGCGCAGCGCTGCCGGCGCCAGTCAACGCTCGACACATGAGTGGCAAGAAATACTTGCGAATTTTAAGATAAAATATAGTATTAATTAGTGGCTGAGGACAGGACAGGGGTCGGACCACGGCACGGCACGGCTCGGCACGGCACAGGGTCCCCAACCCTGTCACAAGGTTTGCTTCCCGAGATAGCTAGGTGACTATCGAAGCTCCTGGCCTAGAAGGCACGGAAGGCACGGAAGGCACGGGCCGGTGGAGCCTTGTTTAAGAATAATTAAATTTATTGAGACGCCATGAATTGCAACTAACAGGAAGACGCACGAAAATACCCTGTGTTTCAGTATTCACTCAGAGGATTAAAAATGTTTAATCGCATGACCGCCATCTTTTTATCCTTACTACTAGCTTACAATTGTTACAACGGTGAAGGAACAAAAACAAAGAGTTGAGCGTTGAGCGACCGCTCCGTGCCAGGAGACGAGACAGCTCGAATGAATGGCAGGAGGGGGAGGGTCGCCGGGATGCAACATCAATTACATGTTGGGATGCGAGATGCTTTATAATGAGGGCGGGGGCTGCGGGGAGTGGGGGGGGGGAGTGTTATGACAATAAATAACGAGACAAGTTAAAAAGACGCGAGACGGAGGGCGGGCGCCGCCGGAGCCGCCGCGCGCCTTGATTTGACACTTTCGTTTATTGAACTGCTACATGGCGACACTTCTCCTTATTCATCAAAAACACAACAGTGTTGTTAAGGTTCATTTTTGATTGGATCGGGGATGAGTCCAGCCGACGGTAAGTAGCTGCTGCAGTCTATGGACACCTGCAAACAACCTGATACATTGCAATGAGAGGCCGCGGTGTGTTGTTGACGCGTGCACCGGCTGCCGCTCGCCGACCGCTCCGCGCACAACTCTACGTGTCAGCAGCGGCCGACGAGCCCGCGCACTCAGCCGCGCACTCAGCACGTATAGCAACTTCAATCGATGGAGATTGCAGATGCGTCGTCTAAGATGTAACATCTCACAGCCTGTTAATAATACCGGCTTGCTATTTACCTCTTAAAGCGACAGACAGCGGCGGTCGTGCTGTTTGTTGACGGCAGAAATAGGTACGAGTGATGTACTGCATACTTGTTTATGCAATTATTGACTTCATTACATCATACATGCCATCATCGGAAAAAATCGGATTCTTAATACGCTCTATCTTATCTAGACATTGGGACTGATATGTGACAGAATACATATGCGCAAATAAAGAAATAACTATCCGACCAAAATTAATAATTAAAAGATGAAGGTAGCCCAAGTTGACTATGACATCTGGACGTCTAGCACCCCGCGTGACCACGGCTGCTGTGAAGCAATCGAAACGTCGAAACCTCGGGAAAAAGAACAAAATTAAACGCGATAAAATCCGTAAAGAATAGTTTTATATCAAATAACTTTTTTTGTTAAAAATACTTCTCTGGTATAATAATTCTCAACAAAACGCATGAAACGAGCACAAAGTCGCAATGTCGCAAAGCCACGAGAGGTCCCTGTGCCCGAAGTTTGGCTCCGGCGTAAGCCCGGCGCTGCGGTGCCTTATTTAAGAGCATGTGTCGTCTGTTACATGCAAATGACAATCGACTTCCAAGATTCTGTTAGAAACATACAGGCGAAACTTGACGTCTACTTGTAAGCATGTTGAAAAATAAACAGCACAACAGTAGGTACAGTGCATAACTTGAGAGTGTGTCTCTCCATCACTGCCAAAGAACATACGCATATACGACCGGTGGTTGTGTCTGTGTGTGTGTAATTCCCAGCCGTAGCCAGTATTTAAACACAAATTGTTCGAGACATGTCATGTTTTGCGTCCCGTGACTCTAACCGATGACTTCGGGTGCACATACCCGAAGTCATCAACCGCACACGGGCCGCTGCACCGTCTCCTGCGCCGTCGGCAACCACCGCAGTGTTAGGAAGCTGTCGCCGCGGTCGAGCTCGTCCGGGACGCCTACACACGGCAACATATGGAATGTATGCACAGAGCTGCGTTCCGTAATGCGTGCTATTTATACGCATCATTAAAATGTCAACGCTGCGTGTGACACCAGTGTCTGTCAGTTTGTCGATAAAGCTAGATTTGCAAGTCGTCCAATTAGCATTTACAGAGCGGCGGCCCGCATGGGGGCGCTTGTGTCCTTATCTCCTTATTACAATAACTAATAAGCACCCCCAGCGTCGCCGGCACATAAATTATGCCTAATACAGAGGCGATAGTGCGCAGTTTAAGGCCACCTGAAAATACTCCGCTCGACTGTTCATGAATAGTTAGTGAACTGCTTCTAGGAAGACCGAGCTGTGCCGTGCGCCGATGTAGGGAACGCGGCGGAGCCCGCGCACGCTCCCTGTGTATGTGTGAGCACATAGTATGGATACTAAAAAATATGCTAAGTGAGCAATGAGAAAACATGCTGACGATTCAGTATATTTTATAAATTCTGTTAGTCTCAATTCTGTTAGTCGTGGCCTACTAGAATTTACAAAACGGACTAGACAAAACGTATCAAGGGACAAAATAGTAAAGTTTTTATCTAGCTGGTTTTCATACCATTAAATATGACATTTTAAAACAGAAAAGTAAAAAGCATAAAAGTTTTCCCGCCATTTTTTGTATTGTTTTTCTGTCCGTCAAAATGAGAAATTCGTTCCGTTTCGAAATGTTATTACTAAAAAAGAAAAATGCGACACAAGCCGCGAAAAATATTTGTGACGACTCACACATGGCCGGTTTATATTATTTGTTACTTTACATTATAGTTTGCACTATAGGCAACGGAAGCCAAGAAAGCAACAGCTGGGTGACTTTGAGGAAAAGGAGGGATTCTTTATGAAGAACTCTGATTTCGAGAAGCGACCCCACAGGGGACCTGGATGAGCCCGGACGGTAGCTACAAAAATTAGATAAAGTTCATCATGACGACTAAGCTTGAACTGTTCAGTGATTTCTCTGTGATCACTAGGGTGAAAATCGGCAGGGATCACCAAATGGTAAGAGGCACTCTGAAGCTTAACATTAGGCTCGAGCGGTCTCGTCTGATGAAGTCTACGCTCCGTCCACCTCGTGACCTTATCCGAAACCCCAAGAGCTTTCAGTTCGATTTGCATAATCAGCACAGCTTAAAAGCGGCAAGACGCCGGGTGAGGATGGAATTACAGTTGAGCTTCTGAAAGCGGGTGGAAAACCGATGCTTTTAGTTCTTCAGAAGCTGTTTAATTCCGTAATTCATGGCGGTGTTACACCGAAAGCGTGGAGTAGAAGAGTGGAGTTATTGAAGAATTATAGACCGATATCGCTTCTAAGCCATGTCTACGTGTTGTTTTCAAGGGTCATCACAAATCGTCTAGTAAACAGACCTTATGCCTTCCAGCCTCCGGAACAAGCCGGATTCCGAAAAGGTTCATACTCTTCCCCGAAATGTACAGAATACCGAGGATTACAATTTACTATTATGTCTGGCGTATATGAACTATGAGAAAGCCTTCGATTCTGTCGAAATTAGGGCGGTGCTGCAGTCTCTCCAGCAATGCCAGATAGACTCCCGGTATATCGAAGTGCTGAGGTGTTTGTGCAATGAGGCTAGAATGTATATCCGAGTACAGAATCAGAGTACGAAACCAATCCAACTGCAGAAAGGTGTAAGACAGGGTGATGTCATATCCCCGAAACTCTTCACCGCTGCATTGAAAAGATACGGTATCAAGATCAATGGCGAATACATCACTCACCTTAATTTGCGGACGACAGTTCTTATGGCAGGATCGCTGGAGGAGTTTAGTGCTATGATCATTGACCACAATAGTAGAAACTATTACCCAACAGGTTGGTCTTAAGATGAACATGGACAAGGCGAAGATCTTGTCTAACGTACATGTCACACCAATACGGGTTGTTGTTGTTGGGAACAATAGGTTCGAAGTTGTCGACGAGCACGTATACCTGGGACAAATTGTCCGCTTAGGTAAGTCCAACTTCGACCCAGAGGTCAATCGACGAATTCAACTCGGCTAGTATGCGTTCGGGAAACTACGTCATATCTTCTCGTCGATTATACCTCAAAACCTCAAGAGTAAAGTATACCACCAGTGCGTGTTGCTATTCTTTGGGGGAGGCCTATGTTCAGCTGTGGACTTGTGATAGGCTGAAATGATTGCAATTAAGCCGAGCCAAGTTTGACGTTTCTATATATTATAGATTTTACGACAGAACAATAAAAACACGTTTCTTGTATGGAGATCCTGCCTAACATTTACTTTTGGTATTTTTTTAACAAATATTCTGTGAAAGTCACAACCAGTTACCTATAACAGTTCAAAAGATACAGCCCTTAAAAGGCAGGACTGACGGACGGTAGGACAGACGGCGCAGACTCAGTACCTAATAGGACTCAGTACGGAACCCTAAAAACCTAAGCCAGCCAGTAATACCAATTATTACATAGTACGCGTAAGTGCTGGATGTTAACTAAACGCAAGTTTTATAGAGTGCTATACAACTTGCGTTTATTTACGAGCTAACTACAACTGAAACTAACTTCAGTGAGCAGAGTCTGTTCAGGTGCCACTGTTCCTTCAACTGTACCTCCGTACTGAACTTCACGAGTACCGATCGATCGAATTACAACTTACAACATCAACGAGTTGTACACTATTTACTTTTAAGCGACGTTCAATTGCATATTACGTTCAAAAGCGTTCAATTAAACAAACGAACGAATGTTTTCATCCACTTGACCTCAGCGATGCTCTTTTGTCAGCCTCTTTATGTGTATTAGGAAATAAATAAGAGTGCACAGTTGAGGAACGAAACTGCACACATTCGCGCCGGAGTTCCGAGCCGCGCTCGCGTCTCGCGTGCATTGGCTGTCGGTGAGGCAATACAGCGGTGTGCCAGCAGGGGCACGTACTGCGTGGCGGTTATCTTTCATCTGACCGCCAGATGAAAGATAACCGCCTGCGAGCGGACCGCGGAGCGCGGGCGGGGGCGCGGCGACACGCCCACGCCACACCACGCCACGCCACACCACACCACACTGCTTGTCCCAGCCCCGCTGCGGACTCTGCTTACGTCACGACGCCACTGCGGGTGGGACTCTGCCGCGAAACGTTGTCACACTACACAGCCGGTACGGACACTGTCAGGAGGAAAAATAATGTGTCGTATAAGTTGTCAGTTGACATTTTTTTTTTAATTATAAGATTGTACTCAAGGAGGAGGGAGGTATGTGCCTTGCTCGTACAATTTGAAAAGATTTCAGATAATGAATTGTATTTTAATCCTCAACATTATTTCAGCCTGTCTGCGGCTGACCAGGGCTTCCCCGATAGATGCAACAAAGCTCGTTGCTGCTGCACGGTTTCCGGTTCTGCCTGGCCGGCCCATTGTCACTTCAACTTTGTTGATTCTTGCGGCGACGTCGGTTATCTCTTTCTGCGGCGGATATCGTCATTACAAATTCTAAAAAGCACAAAGCCCTTTCCATAGCCCGCTGAACAATTTCTCCTTCTCTGAGATTCCTCATACTGCTTGCTGTGGAGGATCACAACATGGGTCCGACACTCCTCACTGGCATCATGCACTGTTTGTACACTTTCGTCTTACGAGGATTCGTCGATTGACCTCTAGGCCGCAACTGGACTTACCTAGCCGGACAGATGGCTCCAGGCAGCTGTGAGCGATGTGTTCCGACCAACCGCCGACACTGGTGTGACATAGACGTTACACATGTCTTGTCCAGGTTCATCTTGAGACCAACCCGCTGGGAGACACTATGCAGGTCATTGTGCATAATTTCAAGCTTTTTTATTCCTTGTTACTGGATGTTACGTAAACCTAATTTAAATATTACGTAGAAAAGCGAACATTACGTAGAAAAGCGAACTACAGTTTGAATGTTTATTTTAATAAAAAGGAGGTTTTTTTTATGGGAAACGTGGCTAACGAGCAGACGGTTCACCTTATGGTAAGTGATTACCGTCGCCCACGTACATCTGCAACACCAGAGGAGCTGCAGGTGCGTCGCTGTCCCTTAAGGGTATTTGGGAGATGGCAGGGAGGATGAGGAGGGGAATGGGGAGCGCTTAAAAAAACGAGGCAGAGCCAAGCGGCGGCTTTTGCTGCTGCTCGAATGAGCCCGCTCGACCGGGTTGGTACCACGGCCTCGAAGAATATCGGCGTGGGGTAGAGGCATCTTGTGCTTCTGCGGTTCATTCGGTGAGTGAGGTAACCGGAGGCCCACACTCCCTTCCTATTCCCCTCTTCCCTCCCATCTCCCAAATATCCTTAACGACCGGCAACGCACCTGCAGCATTTATAGTATTGCAGATGTATATGGGCGACGGTAATCACTTACCATCAGGTGAACCGCTTGCTCGTTTGCCGTCTTTTCCATAAAAAAAAAATATGTATAAATATATAGTGGAGTAAGGAGATGAGGAGGTCCGGCAGAGGTGGTGTTACGGGAAAAGGGTAGCTACTGGCCGGCTCACCCGCCAGTGCATACATACACACTCATCCAGTTTCACTCAAAGTAAAGTATATTTATATGACAGGTGGTGAGCCTGTCCCCGTTTTAGTGTTCAAGCCAACGGTTTTTCGCTACAAAGTTTCGAAAAAGTCATCATTACGAAACATTCGCGAGAGTCGAACTTAACTCTCCTGATTCGAAGGCACATCTCCTAACGTGGACTCAAAGAAACTACAAGTGCGTCCAGTAAAGTCGCAACAGGGTTCCGCGAATGTGACGAGGCTATCCATGTGGGCGGCGGGCCCGGGTGCCGCGGCGTGTGCGCCGGCTTTCCGCACGGTCTCACCGCCTTAGCCGGTGCTCATACGTCGGCTGGCCGGCTCGGGTCTACAATCAACTGTTTCCTTTCCTATGAATGAATTGTGTTAGGAACGGAGTTTCGTTCGCCTGTTTCTTCTCCGTCAGAATAATCTCGTTAAAAAGCGGTGGAAGATTTAAAAAAAAAACATTTCCTTAAAAACAGATCGTCAAATGAAGAATATTCATTAATTAATTCGAGTACATTAATTTCTTACGAACACCTGTTTATTGATCTTTAAAAATTGAAAGTTAAGACCTGTGGGTACACCTTTAAGAACTCGGTCCGTTGCGGTTTATTTATTTAAATGCACCTATCTATATACGGCGCTCTATTTATTTACTTTACACTGTAGTCGATCAAGGCGCTAGACACTTGCGCATTCCAAAACGCCATCAAAATTCCAATGTCAATGGTGTCTATGTTTAATTATGTTAATAACAGATGTCAAATTAATACAATACCATGATAATTACTGTTTAAATGATAACCACTACACAATTAGTATCAACTTAAATGTTTTTAATTAAATTTTAAATTTTCGTCTTAACATGTTATATATTATTTTTCATTTATCATTTCATACACATTTTCATTCACTAATCATTTCATTTTAAATATTTCACTTTCAAAATAACATGTAGAATACTTTAATTACATATTTGTTTATTTAGTTTAAGGTTGAAGGTTTGATTCTTTGATTGGTCTTTAGTACTTTTCTTTCGGTCTTTGTGGCAGAATTTCATGATGTTATCCCTCCATTTGTATCTACCCCGTTTAAAGTTTTAATAAATGTATTTCATTAATTGTGCCCGGGATCGAGTCCCGGGCGCGTCTCCTCGGCACGGGTGGGAACCGCTCGTACGCGAGGGGCGAGGAAACTGTGCTGACCCGGGGCTGTAATCATTTTGGAAGTAGTTTTCTAAACTTTTAAACATTATGTCTATGTATTGAAAGTAACACCTATTTCATGCATAATTAATTAAAATAATAACTCGATCCAAGCCAGTAGCGGACGTAGAAAAATCTAAATAAAAAGTTAGCACTTACATTCGGCGATTGGTTACTTTTCAAAACTTGGGAGAAAGTAACATTGCCATCGGATCGGAACGCTTCGTACCCGTGCGCTGTTCATTGGTGAGCTTTAGAAATACCATTATGGAATAAAAAAAGTACGAAGTCTGAGCTATGTAAGCATTGTGTGAGCTTTGAGCAAAACGTACCATCTCCTGCATTATATGCCAATGATTGCGGGCGGAACATCCATCCGGATTTGGCGAGCTCAGGGCGACAGCTGCGGAACGCCTGAATAAACGTCTGAAAACATAAATACCGTTCGTATTACTTAAATTAACCGAACTACTAAACCTTTCTAAACTTGGAGAAGTATGCGAGCTTGGACGTTAAGGCAAGCAACATAGCGCAGGCGCGTACAGCGCGGTGCGCGAGCTGCTTGCATTGCAGAATGCGCGTGTCGAATACAAATCACTTTAAAGCTTATGAGACCTCAATGGCGCAACGCGAGCTTCACGTGAATGTGGTTATCGTGCGCATGCGCATATGACTGTCATCGCATTCCCGTAGAATCCCAGAAGGCTCGCAGCAATTGACAGATCACAGGTGGGGCGCTGCGCACTTTCGCCGGTTCCCACGCCGCTTCCCACGCCGCGGCCGCGCTCGTTAACTGGCTAATTAATTTCGCTCCATAGCGAGCCCGCCGCACCGCGCCGCACCGCGCCGCTCCACGCCGCTCCACGCCGCTCCATAACGCTAATGATTACTTAGCCAAACTCAACTAGCACATTGCCTAATGGAAAATGGAAAATTCTAAGAAATCTAATACCAGGTGTATATACATACGAGCGGCACCAGGGTCCCACGCGTGGCGCGATGCCCTATTCGGCTTGCAGCGCTCGACGCGATCGCGGTTCGAGTGGCGCGGCCGATGACCGCGCACGGGTTCTGTATTCCGTATGTATGTCCTTCTGTATTAACATCGATCTCTTCGCTTGCCGAGGAGTTGTCTGTGTAAGTACACACACATTTAACCATTTTTGCCGCCGATGAGCTGTGTAACAACGGTTGCGTTGCGGCCCTTTGCAAGGTATAACAGAGCCAATATAACCACGTGTTGTGAGGTATGCCATCCTGGTCCTCCGGTTTGACAGCGCATCTGTTTGTTTGCCGGTTCCCTCGAGCTGCACGAGCCGCTCACCATCACATTACCGTCCGAGCAACAAAATATTCGTCAATTATTCACTAGACGCACCTGAAGGTATATACTATTGCACACGGAATGTGCCCGCTATCTCGCAAATGAATGGCGGGTAAATCGGCCGCCATGCGAAGAACGCTATTAATATTGATTGTATGATCGTCCGCGATGCAGAATATTGTAACACGACTCATGAATATGGAAGACACGTATGAAGTAAGTAGCGAGAGCTTCTGCAGTCGGTCTGCTGGTCGCGCGTCGCGAGCACGTCGCGCGCGCAGTTCAGTTCCGGTTGGCTCCTAGGAGGAGCTAGTAGAAGAATATAGTTTGGCTGTCCATCTCGGTTAACACGACGTCAGGGCTAGCGCTTTTGTCACTTTTGTCCGATATGGGAAACCAACTATTAGGTAACAGCTGCTGCTTCCTAACATTTTGCGTTCGTTTTTAATTCTTCCATTTGTCCGCTAGGCTCACGAGGCCAGCGTCTGTGTGACGACCCGCTGAGTCCGTTTCAGTCGAATACGAACCCGTTAACTATTTGTTGCTTACGGTAGATATTTGACAGAAACTTCGTATAAGCGTGACGTCAAATATGTATCTCTTTTCTATCCGGATGTGGGAAAAGGAGGCAGGCAACAAGCGGCTCATCTGATGAAGTGAATGCCGACGGCCTCGTACGTCTGGATAAAGTCGGGCTTTCGAACCGTTTCAATAATTTCTATGTACTTTATTAATGTTGTATTAATATGTAAGTTGATTAAACTCCGCGTGAATAAATCGCGCCTTAAAAAATATATAATAATCGAAACTTGTCTGGATGAAGCTGCGGCAGGCCGCGTCGCAACCATGGCATCACCCAACTGTGACGCCTCATGGAGCTATTCGCGGAACAATGGCACTGGGCGCACACTGCTGTCCCGCAAAGAACGAACAGGCATTATTGAGGCTAACGTGCTCAGGGCCATGTACCGCCAGCGTTTCACCAAGTGCCGCTTGCCGTCGGGCGGGATCGTGATCCGATCGCCTCGGTTGCCAATATTCTACAAAAAGTGATATTTACCACTTACTGTCACAATTTTAAGTTTATCCATTAACAATAGAATTATCACGACGTGTAGTGACGTCATGAGCTATGTTTTTTTTATTGGATTGGTTTGAAAAACGCGGTAACAATCCACAGGCGTGATGATAAGTGGCTACCCATGGACACCTGCAAGCAATAATGATTGCACTTCTGTTTAGCACTCTGCCTATATTCCTTCTCTGGGACTCCTACGCAGAGAAGGAATATACCACCCGTATGGTATTCGCGAAGAAGCTTCTCCTATGCGAGAAAAAACCATACTTAAGAAACGTATTCACCAATATCGATGGCTGTCGAAGGAGAATCCTAGAGTGAACCTAAATCGCAATAGAATGTTGCATAGTGAGCCGACGGCGGGTTCCGCGAAGCCTGGCTTCTGGGAAAGCCCGCGCCGCGCCACGACGTCGCGAGCCCGCGTGCCCCCACTCCTCGCAACTTACTTTCATGACTGGCGCCCGCGCGCGGCTTCGTTCGCGTACAGTTAGAGTAAGTTTAATAAAAATCAATGACTGACAGGGAGGTGTGTTTGAGTTATAAACGGGTCTTTTCGACGCAGAACACTCTCACACACACATGCTTGCTTACACTTGGAGAGAGGGTCCTAATCATTCTAAATTCTAATGGACACAGTTATTTATTGATGGAGCACTCACTCTTTGTAAAAAAAAATATATACAGCATCAAGCGAGTCGGACAGTCAGCAATCTGATACTATTGAACCACATGCGACATAAGAAAAGTTGTTAGGACCATTTCGCCATTTGTCGGCTTCTGCGACGCCCGCGCTCGAGGTGCCGGGGAATGGAGCCACTATTCAACTCCGACACCCGCACGCAGTGGACACGCGACCGCTTCTGTAATTGGCAACCGTTGCTTACTTTGGCATATGAAGGAATTTACATATAACACTCGGTGGGATAATGCGTATCATGCTTTGATGTTTAATATATGTACTAGCTCGACAGTATCTCGTTTCTAGGTAAAAGTCACCTTTTAGACAATTATCGTCACCTCGTGCACTACTTTCACAACACATTTTATTTATGTATTTATATAACGAACCGACCCGTTCCGCCTTACGGCATCTTCAGGGTATTCAATAACTTTCTGGATTTTAAATTCAAAAAACGCAACAAAAATATGTATCGTCAAGACTAATTCCACGCGAGAGCTCTACTGTGTGCTCGACGGTGGAGGAGAGCAACTGACGGACAAACAAGCATAACATTATTGGGTGACATGTGAATTTCGCGACAAATAAACCTTCTCTGAAACGAGACGAGGCTTGTACCCTTAAGAGGCCATTTATTGGGTGACACTTGTTACATTTAACCGATCTCTAGTTTTAGCAACAGACATAATGAGATGGCCGTGCGACATCGGCGTAAAAATCTGCCGCGCCCATTCTTCCAGTGGGTGTCGTGAGCGGCGAGTGTAAGGGAGAAGCCTTGAGAATCTCATGGCGGTGGGTGGGAGCGATGCCAGCGACGAGGGACGGCACCCACCACGCTCTGTCTTCCGGAGACGTGAAGAGTGGATTGCGGGAATCCGTCAGCCGCGCTACAGGAGACACTCGGCCGACCGGGTTGCGGGCCTACTGCCGCCTAGGCGTCGGGAGTGAGCATTTTGAAATTGAACTAAAAGAGAACGGTGCGGTCCGCATACGGCAAAACTTGAATTCAGATCGCATTCTTCGAATCGTAATTGCGAACACTGAGGACGTAATTTCGGGTATCGGTTCCACGCGGACACTTGTGCGTGTGGAACGCGATGCGGTGCGGACGGAGATCCGGTCCCACTAATTGACTTTGGATGCAGCAATTGAAACGGCAGCACCGCGCTCTCCGTGCAAGTAATTCCAAATCTTTAAATTCCATTGTTCACAATTGTGGACGACATTGTCGACATTGTGACATTGTCCGCGTTAACTCGCTAAAGTTAATTAAATAATTATCTTAGACAAATTTAAAAACGGACTATTGCCCGTCGCCACTCAACCATTCCATTGAATATATTGCAAAAAACATCGGCACTAAGCACCGAATGGGTGCCCAGGGGAGGTAAAAAAGAGGCAAAGAAGAGCCGAGCGTTTTTCGCGATGGCGCCGGGTGACGAAGAACTCGCGGCAATTATGTGACGAATGTTTGATTCGCGGCCGCCGGCGCTGCCCGCGCCCGCACCCGCGCCCGCACCCGCACCCGCGCCCGCCGCACCGAGAGTCAAGTGCCTCGTTGCATTTTTTCTCGCTCAAATAGATGCGTATTAATTACGGCGGGAATAAGAAGGCGGTGCCCGCGTGCGACGCATTCCGGCCCGCTCACCCCGCTCACCCCGCTCACTCCGCTCCACCGGGCTGCGGCACCCTGGAGGCGCTTCAAGAATCTAGTACTTTTGGCGGCATTTATCGGCACCTTTTGTGTCAAGTGAAAAAATAGCAGTTTTCAATTAGACCCCGATATTGTGACGACGCGACGCGGCCGTGAGCTCACGCGCATTCAAATAAAAACGATACGTCGTCAGCTGACCGTGTTGATTGGTGCGGGGGACAGGCAGCGCCCCGGTCGCGTGGCCCTCGTGGTGCTCGTTCATTTAATAGTAGGCTGCGATCCGTCCTGCTTGCTTAGGTTTTAAGGGTTTTCCCTTAGCCCCCTTTTACGACACCCAAGGGGGTGGCATATGATATTGACTATTGATGTGGGCTCGCGGGTTCGATTCCCGAATAGAACGAGTAATTAGCTTTGAAACAATTAAAATTGTTTTGTCATAAGTCGTAAGACTAATTACACTGGAAGGGTTATACGATCTGCAAATACATACTCCTGGTCTGGGACTCTGAAGAGAATCCCTCGCCGTGGGAAACTTTTTTTTAATAGAATAGTAATTATAACTAGGAACAGAATATTTCGGCAACACACAAATCCTATCACTCGTGCGCACCGTGCCACCTGGCTCATTGACGAGGACTGGTTCGTACAGTGACTTGTGGTATCACCGCGACTGAGCGCACCGCGGACACCGCAGCAGTTCGCGTCCAATGTGTTGCAGAACTAATTGCTCATCAGCCTGTGTATGTCCACCGCTGGACATGGGCCATACAGGATTTGTCCACACTCACCACGCTGGACAGACGGGTGTGTGGGTGGCCTACTCTCGAGTCACCATCACTCGCCAGAGCTGCACCAAGTGCGTTTGAGATTGGAATTGCAGAAATAGATGACATGTTCCCCCTTCACCCATTCCACGCAAACCAACTGTTAATAATTATTAATTTTTAATAGGAATATTTTATGACATGAACACGCAAAAAGTGCGTCAAGTCGCGAGGTTTCAATAACCGCTGCAATGTGCGACTCGTTTTAATTGCACAGATTATTCTGTAAAGCAGCTTACGGCTCAGCCGATGGTACGGTAAGTAACAACTGACGTAGACATCCATAGGTCCGCAAGTGCGGCTGCGCTACGGTCGCGCTGCGGGCGCGCTGCGGGCGCGCTGCTCGCCGCCGTGCGTGGATCCAATCAGAAGTAATAATGCATTATTTTGTCCCTCCGTGTGCTTGTGGTCCAGTTAACTCAGACACGGACACGTTTAACGCGTGGTTCGAGGACTTTTCGCGGCAGAATAACATTTATTTTTTATTTTTATTACATTATTATATATTTATGTCCGTCTATAACGCATTCCATTACAACTGAGCACTATGAGTTTTTGTCGCTTCTTGCATTTTGCTTCTTCAGCTCGGTTTCTATATTTTCTTGTTAATTAATATTGTGCATATTCTTGTGCATTAATTGAGTTCTTGCCCCGCATTTATTGCTCATACTTCCGAGAACTAATTACCGAGGACGTTCAGCTTCTAGCAAACACAACATGCGTGTTATACCGAGCCGACGGCGCGCAGCACCTGTGCTTACGTCAGATGCGCGTTTCTGCATTGCGAGAAACAAAAATGCTCACAAGAAAACGCGCAGCTCTTTAGAAGGTCAAGCGGAATAAGCATAACTATTTTATTGTGCACTCTGATGGTAAACGAATAAATTAACGATGTTCTTCTGTTAACAATAATAAATTCACGAGTCATCGATTCAGAAAACTAACGAAACATGTTGTTGGCGCTTTACACGCCGCCCGGGTTTTTACTTATCTATATAGTAAAAGTATACACGTGTGTAATTCAACATTACACATGTAGTAATTTATCACAAAAAACCTGGCAACATCTCTTCAGGCGTTAATACAAACATTGAATGTAACAAAATATTGAATGTATCCCATATTCCCTGCCTACGTGTTGTTAGCAGTACTTTAATAAGATTAGCTAATTCTTCCTTTCCTTTTTACTTATACTACACGAGAGGGCGCACAATTTGCGCGCTTTCTGTTCGCGAGAGCTCGGCCCGGCGCACACCACGCGCTTACACATTATACTGATTTCGGATTGTTTGATACGTCCTCGTACGTGTGTGATCCAAGTCTCAAACTCTAACCCGACCAGCGGTATGTTCTCTATGATCTACCTGTACCAGTTGCACTGTTCAATCAGTGAAAAGAATGGCAAAAGTCGTGTTTTTGGGCACTCGGGTGTCATGGAAACTATTTGAACTAATTCAAACTAGGCGTCTGAATAGGTCAGTGTCGTGGGAATTAGGCAAGGCTTATTTTATGACATGAACACACAAAAAGTGCGTTAAGTCGTGAGGTTTCAATAACCGCTGCAATGAGCGCCTCGTTTTATTTTCACAGATTATTTTCCGTATAGTTTTTGAGACCGGAAAAATTGACAACGATACGCCACTCCTGTCCGGATCGGCAGACTTCACGTGCCCGAATAAAGTTATTAAAAAAAGGTGTTAATTTCACCGCCGTGCCACTGGTAAAGGTAGCACTAAATATTGCATTTACTTCTGCATAATGTATGGCTTGAGTGATCATTTATCGACTGTCGATGCGGATCCAGTAGCGGGCTACTTAGGCTCGATAGGCTGATGATGCTGTCTGCAACCCTCACAAGCCACGCTGGAAGGACAAGGATCGTATGCGGAGCTCGTATCTGGTTACAGTTTTAATTGAGTCGCGGGTTGACCTTATCAGTTTGAGAATCTTATTTTATCTTTTGTTCGACACGTGTTAACACAGTAATAAATAATTTAGTGACATTGAAGGATTGCTCTCATCGGGAGGAACGATTTTTTACGCAGCCCCCCGCGGTGCCCGAGGGCGGTGTGCAGTCTGCGTCGGGGCCAGCATCCACTGCCCGTCAGGTGTCGTCTCTCAATTGAAATGACAAATATTTCGGTGTCGTGTCGCTGTGCGTTTGATTTACGATCGATCCTCTACCAACGCATTAATCAATGTATTTACGACGGATTTAAATATTGCACTGCCCTGCGTTAGGCGCGAGAGTAGAGACAACAAAGAGACATGCATTGGCAATCTTCGAGCGCGAACCCGGACACGAGGCTCTACACACGTTGCCTTCTATCTCCCGGAGAGGGGAAACGTAGATTGAGGAAGCCCGATTGTTAACGTAAAATGGAGATCCGTGCCTAACTCTATGGGTGAAAAAAGTGATCGCTTGAAAAGTTAATAATGTAAAGCGACTCGAAGCTTAATATTGGTCTCATATATCCAGGTTGTTTATTCCGCCATCTGAGCCCACTATATTTGTCTACCATTGCCCTGACCTGCCTGACCAGTTCTTGTTCACGAGATGAGATGTGGTGGGAGATTCTCTAAGGCCGCCGACAAACGGCAAGAAGCAAAACGACCGAATGTAAGTAAAACGGAAATTTTTGAATAAAATAAAGGAAGAAAATAATAATTATGGAATTTTAAAATGAATAAAAGTTTACGACTTATTTATAATATAGTATTCGCGTAAATACAAGACAAAGTATGAAAGTGTCTGAGAACTGTTTCACAATCAAAAAATAATGTGGAACAGAAGCTTCTGAATATATTGTAACTAGAGGTCTCCTTCTCTGCCCAGGAGTCGTCTGGGTAGCGGCACCGCACCCACTGTCCACTGCACCTACTGTTAGAGTCTGGAGAGCCGGTGCAGCTACAGGCCGTGCGGCATTCCGTCTTAGTCCTCGGAAGTCAAATCAAATCATTAATTCCTCTACATAAGAAACATAAGTGTCACTTGTCAAATGTCATTCTTTTTAAATCTGCCGCCGTTTCGAAACGAGGTTTAAGAAGAAACAGGCGAAGGTAACTCCATAGGCATCTGTGACCTTCGATTGAGGTTTTTTACAGACAGTGCAGTGGTCACTTACGATCTGGTGGACACTTAGCTCGCCTTTCTCCCCGTTCCGATCAAAATAAATGATTTCATGAAAGGTTTTATTTCGTTCAAGTCGCTAGGAAAAGCGCGCGAATTGTAATTAGTGGCGGAAGCGATGTGCGAGCGGGCATTCAGATATCAGCGACGTTATGACGAACGTTAATGCGTGCTCGCAGGTCGGTAACGCGGCGAGCTCGGACACGACGTCGATATGCTAATGTTTCATATTCACGGCATCTGCAGTCTGTATGCTGACGTACCTGCACGCTGTGGAGTAGCGCTTGTGAATACACGATAGAGTTCCAAACCGGAAGGAACTAATTTCTGAGCGACGTACTTCGTATCAGAAAAAGTTAAAATATGTATTCACACACACCCACAAACAAACGTTCTATACGGCTCGAGCGGGGTACTACCACTACCGCGCAGAATCGTGAAGTGGAGGCGTCATGTGTCTTCTGCGATTCTTTCGGTGAGTGAGGTAACTGAAGGCCTACTCCTCCCCCAGCCTCATCCCCCACCAATATATTTAAAGGCTGGCAACGCACCCGCAACTGCTCTGATGTTGCACATGTTGGTGGGCGACGATAATCACTTACCATCAGGTGAGCCACTTGCCCGTTTCCCAAATAAAAAAAAATTTTGTTTCTAAAAGTTCAAGTTCAGTTTTTTTATAGAAGTAGGGGGCAAACGAGCGTGCGGCTCACCTGATGGTAAGTGATCACCAACGCCCACGAACATCCGCAACACCAGAGGAGCTACAGATGCGCTGCCGGCCTTTAAAATCTCTGAGTGTAGGGAAAGATTCACCATTGACATAGACGTCACAGCTTCACTGCACCAACACTTCCACAACTTTGAGCACTGACACCGCCAAAATTTTGACTGAATCGAACGCTTTCTCAAAGCCCAAATACGCCGGACATCAGGATACATGCTCCTGCTCGACCTTCTGTGTAACCTCGTGAAGAGTGCGTTCGTGGTCTATGGCACTAAAGCCATTTCGTTCGCTGGCCTGGAAGTAGTCAAGTCTGCACAGCGCTATCGCCTTTCTTGAAGACACTCTTCTCTTATATTTTACCGCGCTTTTATTCTACCCTTTCAGCGTCAATTCGACTTGTAAAGGATGAAGCATCGGTTTTCCACTGGTTCAGAGAAACTCAGCTGTAAATCTGTCGTGTCACGGTGCGTTGCCATTTTTTGGGCTTTGTTTCGTCGAGTCCACTAGTTCGCCATTCGCATCGTCCCTGTTGCCCTCCCGACCTTTCTTCATGTGTATGACGCCATGTAATAAGTTCCGGGAGAACCGATACTGTATCATTCATGTATGTCAAGGTTGGCCCATATACCTGTATGACCCCGGCCAATACAAGTCGAAGGTGTGCAACTCTAGTCTAGTCTATGATCTAGTTACTTTATAGGTATTTATTTTTTCATTTACGAAATGGCTTACGTATGAGAAAGCTGAAACTAGCTTACCAGGCCATGGAAGGGGCTAGACTAGGTATTTCTCAGCGTGGTCAATCCTTCAATGACGATATCGGCAGCAGAACTAAGGTAACCGACATAGTCGTAAGTGGCGACGGGCCGACCATGCAGCTCGTAGTTCTGCCGTGTGTATGGCCGGCCCACGACCCCTGGGGAAGAAAGATTCTCGAGCGGTAGCCTCGTGCCGCTGTGCGCAGCAACGCAATGTAGGATGACCCATCGAGAAGACCTTACCACTGTGTATGTCAACACCTACTCAGAGCAGACGTAAAACTGAAACTGTAAACGTCGAGCTAAGTAACGTCCTTTATTGTTTACTAACATGTCATCGCTTCCCATGACATAGCATAACATATTACTTCTGTTTATTAATATGTTTTTTTAGTGCAGGGATTAAAAGGGTATTGACAAAACAACTGCCGCAGCGCATTGACTGAAGACTGTTCTCCCCGGTAGTAACTTTGTACACGCTTTATTGTTTGTGCACTTTGCAGCATCATTAGAGGATTTCATAAGATTAAACACTTGAGTTTTAATTTTGTGGGGACGTGTCGTGTATCTATGCTACCTTCTTGTAGCAGGTTTTCAGTCGGTCGTCGGAATATGATTTTTGTTGTATGACATTTTAAGATTTTGAAAAAAGATCAAAATAGGAGCACACCTACGGAGTTCCTTCCGCCTGTTTGCTCTCCGTCGGGTGAAGCTCATTACGAAAAGCTGGCAGACAGAGAACAAATATTAAGAGGAATTGACTTTCTTGCGGCCAACAATAAAGAATTTTCATTCATTCATGAACTTAATTTATCCGGTTAATTATTGTTAAGAGAACTTAATATACACGTTTTTAGAGTTTATATAAGAGCAGCGAACCAATATAATAAACCCACTCGTACCATAAACATGCCCATCTCGATTACGTGGGGTAATCCATGAAGCTTAAGGAGGACCAATTGCGGGCAGCGGCGAGGCGGTGCGGTAATTATTGGTGTGGCGCTGTGGGGCCGGCGGGGCTGGCGGGGGCCGGCGGGGGCGGGCGGGGGCGGGCCGCGGGCGGCGAGGGCGGCGAGGGCGTGTGGCTGCATCGTGACGGTGCTTTTTGCGGGCGCTGCAATCTGTATGCGGCCCGCGGTTGTTCCACGAACGCAATTACCGCATCCGCCGCCGCCATCTTGCGCGGCCCACAACGCGCGCCAGGGCTGCCGAGCCGGCCGGCCGCCGCGGCGCCCTCCGCACCCGAGCGGCGCACCACCGCATTGCAAGGCACCGAGTGGCAACTAGCCCTTGTGCGTGAGAGAGACATTTTATTAGTTAGATTTTTTTTTTTTTACTTTAGTTGGAGCTCGTCACGAGGTCTTACTACAAAATTTTGACAAAGTAATTTTATTAGTGGTTAGTAATTTTAAGACCTCTAGCATACCGTGCGTGGAAGACTGGCGCACACTCACCACGGTGCCCAGAATTTAAATTTAATTTATCCAAATTTGCCTCTCACATTTTACTCAACAATAAGCAAATGAAACATTAGCTGCGAATAAGAATATAATGTTAGGGGTTAAAGTATGATATTCCCTGTTTGTATTGAAAAATTCGAACACATTATTTTTTAGAATAAATATAAAAACATCTCGAGGGAAAACCATTTATGCTTTTGCAACAGAACTCGAATCGAGAATCTGTACTCTACAAAGTATATGAAAGCATTTTGCAGGAAAAAATGCTACTTAGGTAATGGGTTGGGCGTCTGGCGAGTGCAGAGGACAGCGTATGGTCTCTAACTGCAGATATCTCATGCGTGGAGATATCATGGAGAAATAACGGCGAAGATCGATTGACGAGTCGGAGAGCTTCGCCATCATTGTTCGAAGCTCTTCACAAAGGTCTTCTGCTATTGTTGATACACCGTATCACAAAAAGCTATAGAGAATTACACCATGACGTGATCACCAAACAGTTTTCATTATTTTTCTGTGGCTGAGCTTCGCTTCAGGGCACCGGTATTTGACCTGGTTCCTGTGAACCAATTTAGTCCAAATGAGTCATTACTGTGGGTACACTTACGTCAAATTACAACGCTAATTCCTTGGTTGATAAGGATCGGCTTCCCCCATTACTTTTTTCATTTCATCGTTATTTTCGTTAGTTTCTGGTCTTTCTCGTGGTTCATTCTCCAGACGAAGTTTCCACTACGAAAGCTATTAAACCAAAACCGCACAGTTCGTTCGGCAGTGGTATGCTCTCCAGGCGCAGCACTGATGTCGCTAACTGTCTCTGCTGCGTCAGAACCGCACCGCAGCTAGAATCGAAAATTACTCTCGTTTTTGAGATCTCCGTGTCTAACTGAAGTCCAACAGTAGAATTTCATAAATTGTTTTGAATTAAGAATGTTATAGCTCTTGGTTAAAAAAAACAACGCTCGCATTTTTGGGTAAGAAATCTTGAACCGTGCAGGTTTCATTTTAATTCGAAGCGGGCAATTTTATTAAAACGCTAACCTCGTACTTATCCACGTTCCACTATATACATACTCAACATTTTATCGCTTCGAAGATGGAAACTTTGATATTCCAATTAAGGTAATTAGAACATCCAAGGCAGGCAGGCTAGAAAGATAATATTTTAGTGACATGAAAATTACATAAATAAAAATCGATTTAGCACATAACTAGATTGAAGACGCCAGTACCAAAAGGTCATCTTATTATTGAGCAAGAGGCATCGGTAGCCCTGCGCGAGAGCTGCGCCCGCGACAATTATCGGCAATTAACAGAAAGATAAAGAGGCGGCCAGTGGACAGATGTGCCCAGAGCCCGCCGCGCCGCCCCACGCCGCCCCGCGCCGCCCCACGCCGCACCGCGCCGCACGCAGCGCATCGCTTCACTTATGCGACACGTCCTTGTCAACGTCATGTGTGTCATGTCATTCCTAAGCTATTGATTACGATGCGTCAATGAGAGTGAAGTATTAGGCAATTAGTGATCGTCGATGGCTTTTTTTTTATTTTAATATTCCCACAACTGTGTTATTGAAAAAGTCAACACATCTTTAACTTTAGACTGACGACCTCGGGGCTTAGTATCCCGCGAGCCTGACTGACCACTAAGCCCGGGGGTCCGGTGATTAATATTTGTGTAAATAAACTAATTATTAGTTTTCGAGTTTCGAGTCCTGTACTTAACAATACAAATAGTGAATTTATTGAGGGAAATTTGTTACCTATTGGTAGAACCACGTTAACCCTCACATCGTGAAGAGGTCATCGTAGTAGCCTTTCACGAGGTCGCCACGCGAGAAACTTTCATTGTCACTTCAGTGGTCTATCATCATCATCATTTCAGTCTACCACAAGTCCGCTGCTGAACATAGGCCTCCCCCAAAGACTGCCATAAAGCTCGGTCCTGAGCCACCTGCATCCATCGACCTCCCGCAACATTGCGCAGGTCGTCACTCCATCTTGTGGGGGGTCGTCCCACGCTGCGTTTGCCTGTACGTGGCTGCCACTCGAGAACTTTTTTTCCCCAACGGTTGTCGGTTCTGCGAGATATGTGGCCGGCCTATTGCCAATTCAGCTTGCTAATCTTTGCGACTATGTCGGTTGACCCGGTCCTGCTGCGGATAACATCACTGCAGACTCTATCGCGCGATCTTCAGTGGCCTAGCGGATACGCTATACCACAAAAAAGTCACAAAAATCAAGTGAAATCATTCCTCGACAACATATCCCGGACAAACGAAACCATGTTATCACTTCTCGAGTCATAACAATACAATAGAATAGAACATATAACAACAGAACTTGAATTGTTCTAACACGTTATTGCGGAATCATGACAAACTAAATTTTTGTGATTTGTTTTGTGGTAAAGGATAAGGCTCCGGCTCGCGTAACGTCAAGGCTATGCAGATTACTGCAACTTCATGCTGGTATTTATAACGTGCTCAGCAGGAAAGAGAAACATGTTGAGAAAACCTGCATGTTTGATATACGATGACAAATAAAAAATTACATATGATGTTCCCCATGCCGAATAAGATCTCAACTCTAAGATCCTATCAAAATGGGGTGAAAGAGAACGTGAACACCTGAACATCTACCAACTTATGATATCCGTCACCATTCCGGAATATTAAGCATACTTTACTTTTGTTTGGCATATTTTTTGAGATGGTTCCACCGCCAACAGTCGGATGCCACAAAATGTTTCTGGCAGACTTTACTAGCAATGTAGGATGATCCATCGATACTCACGAGAAGAGACGGGACAGCAGAGAATTACGCCGCTATCTCAGAACCGGATGTCTAGAGGCAGCGGCAACATTATAGAGCCAAGCGCCACCTTTCCCATAAAAAAAAATTCTTTGTAAATTACTACGAAATTGTTATTTAAGAATGATAGTGACTTCCCGCCGCTCTATCGAGCAAACATCATGCCGAGCGAATTCCTCAGTCAGCCGGGGCACAGTAGCTACCGTGCGTCGATGTAACATTAGATAGGAGGAGTGGGCCGCCAGGGCGCCGGGCCACCGGCTCACCTTGCACCGATTGCCTTATCTTATCGGCGACACAACGGACGACCTCCGAAGGGCCAACGATCGCACACAGAACGTCAACGTATTATAAGCTCTGTATCTGTGTGCGTAGTGTCACGCCGTGTGGAACCCACGCGGCTGGTGGAGGCTTGCGTTGGTAATCCAAGTATAATGAGCGCTAATTGAATGACAAATGATTTAACATCTATAGGAGGCTATAAGTAGGGAAATATAAACCTATTCAACTACATGCTTAACGATTTCATGACTTTTCAATACCAAGTTTTACTATTTATTTAATAAAAGCCGGAGTTATTTTTAATTCATGTTTATCAAGAAATTCATGGGACCCGGCACCTCTGCAATTATCTATGTGATTAAGAATCGACAAATAAGATCGATTTTACACAGCCAAAGCTCATTATTGTTACAGACTCTGCAATTATTTTACTGAGAATCTTTTTGTGAGTACAATGCTACTGAGTTCTACTCTAACTGTTTCCGAGCGAGGCCCCGCTAAAGTAACATGTAAGTGCATATATTTGAAGCCTGGGACGAATAGTATCTCTGAGGTCTTCGATTATGTGCATTATGTAACAATTGCCAAAAAACTACATTATTATGGTATAAGAAGTACAGTACTTCAACGAGTAAAATAGGGAAGGGTTAGACCTTGTGGATATGGTTTTTCTTAAAATCACTCTTGCTGTAAAGCTTCAATAAAGTCCCCATAAATCCAAACTTACTAGTAATCCAAGCTCTGCAGCATATGATGTAAAGAAAATAAGAAGTCTGCCTGATGTCGAAACAGCTAGAATAGTTTATTTTTTATTTCCACACCATAACGGCACATGGTACTCAGCCGGGGGACAAGAGACTGATAAATAAACTCTATTCGACTTACCATCTACAAACGAGGAGCTTCAAAGCTATTCGTAATCTAAATTCGAGAGCATCTCTTAGCGATAAATTAAAATAAACCAACCTCTCTGTATGTGTATCGACACATTCAAACATTTCGTACAAAATTAAATTGTGTAATGTTAATCTAATTGTTTAGGACAGAAAGTACCATAAATAAATGTAATGCACCCTAACAATATCATGAGCCGCACGCGTTGCTGACCTTACCGACTGCTGTCAGGTGACGTCACACAGCGCGCCGTTCCGAAATTGCCATCCTAATAGAATGAATGGATGGAACGGATAATGCATAAAAATATAAATAGGTTTGATCAGAACTGAGACGTACATAAGATAATATTAGGAAAAACACAATCAGTGCTGGTTCCTAGACTCCATACAGTTGGTAGCTCATCGAAAAAAGAAATGTATACGTTTCTACAAAATAATCCCAGTAAGGTTTTAATAATGTATTAAACCAAAACTTTATAAAAAAGGATTATGGTAAGATAAAGGAATACATGGACGATAATAACCCCTGGGAATGAGTGGATCGCTCCCGAGCTGTTTCTGAAAGTTGTATAAAAAGTAAAGTAGCAGCCTGTAAGTGCCCACTACAGGGCAAAGGCCTCCTTTTCAAATACGAGTATCTGAAAGGGTTTTGGAGCCGGGAAGGGCCCGCCACGCTGCTCCCGTGCGGGTCGGCGGGCTGCACATATCCTCGAAATAATATTTTTTATTATTTCTCAGACACGGAAGTTTTGTCACGACGTTTTCCTTCACCGCCGAGCACGTGGTAAATTCAGCACCCAAAATTGCTATTAACAAGTTTAGTGCTGCCGGCTACTGGGGATGGAACCCAGCTCACTCGCACTCTTCGAAACTAAAGTGAGCGCTCTCACCACAAGGCTACCACGGCTCCGAAAAGGTGTATTGTATTATTAAAAATAAATGACAAAAAAGAAAGAAATTGGAAGGTATCCTCAGTTTCGAATTTCTTTCGCCAGTTTCACAACTTTATTCCGTAACAGCCTGTAAATAACGTGCTGCAGGGAAGAATACCGTACGGGGAGGATGTCCCGCAATGGCTACGCCACTTGTGTGGGTTTAAGGTCACGGCACCCCGGGATCCAGTTCGTATCTTGGTACCGATGTGACATTAGTCGCGGTGACTATCCCGCCATCTGTCGGAAGACATGAGGTTTTTCAAGGATTTCAATTAGTCGACTTTTCCGTCACGGGCGGGATGAAATGTGCGGTGCAGTCCGGGTGGCCGCCCTGCTCACAGTTCAACCGCATCGATGTTAAACTCTACAGTACGTTTCAAATGTGTGTAAATTATTTAGTGCCGCACGTTCGATGAAAGGGCGAGAAAATCGGGAACGGTGTGCTAAGTTAATGTCGATCTAATGGCCGTTCTCCAAATGCCAACGTCTCTAATAGGTTGTAATTATGGTAGCATGTGTACGGGAGGGGTTGCAGTGGGTCCGCGGGGGTCGTTACGTGATCACAGTCCGAGGCCCGAGCTGTCCGTGCGGACCGTGCTGCCCGTGCTGCCCGTGCTGCCCTATAGCACATTAGCCTAATTTATTGTGCTGAGACTGATAAGTTAGTGTGAATCACGCAGCAATGCGAACCTATTGGATCGCATTTGGAACATCATAAGAGAATAATTGTGTTATGTTTCTGATATCCAACTTAGGTTTAAACCAATGCAGAACAACAATATCGGAAGTGGGTAATGCGAGGCTCTACTCTTTCTAGTCTTGGACTTCCATCACCATCCCATCAGCCGGAGCCCTCGCCGCCGGCTGGAGTGTTCATCGTTGTTCAACTATCCTTAAATAAAGATATTTTCACCACGGCGACAACACCCGATCACTGTCGGCAGCACTCGACTGTGCAAGAGTGTGCAAGTATAGTGTCGCGCGATCATGCACACACACAGTTTTTCACCACACTCACTCGTTCCTACTATCCCGTACGCTGATGCTATAAGATCGGAGGACGAGTCTGACACAGTGTCGGAGACACAGGATGCGACACGATGCCAGTGTGAGTAACTTGTGTTTTTGCACAAATATTAACTTCGAATGGGATTACATCCCAGGACCTATCGCTCAGCAGACCGGTACGCTTACGGCAGTATAAAGAGTCAGTTTGTTTTCTGCTTCTATGACTTTTGTGACTACTAAAATAAAACGAACCAGTTCTCAAATTTCACACGGAACCCACCGACAAATGTAATGCGGCGACACGCACCGGTATGCCAATTGGTGTTAATTGGCGTATCCAACTCCTAAATCATATTCCTAATCACATTTTATTCTAAATTCCTTCAAAAGCTCATTACTTCACTATAAAGTATAAGGTTAACATGGATCTACCAAAATACGAGGCGGAATAGCGTTTGTAGCGTCGCTATGTGAATGTGTATTAATTGCTCCGCGCCGTTCGTAAATCATTTTCTGATTTGCATTTCTCGGTGTAATAATGGAACGGAATGCCATGTGGAGAATTTAATCTAGCCGCAGCAAATAAAATGAACTTGGACAAAGAGCTTACTATAAAAGTATATTTAAAGCGTGTCGCGCGAGCAAAGCGCCCGGATTCCCGGCATTTCTTCGACTTCGGGTAATTGGTGTCGAGCGCGGCGGACGGGCGCGGGCCCAGCTACGGCTTCCTAATTTATGAAAATCATAATCGCTCAAATGAACGAGACTCACGATTTATTTCCTGGACTTGACATAGGTCCCAGGTGACGCGAGGCACGCCCGCCGAGCGGGTTGGCGATGCAGCAGACGCCTCGCCCCGTACACTCTGCGTGACGAGCAACGCAGACCGCGTATGTTCAAGCCAGCATTTTTCATTTTTAGAATGTGTATTCTCCCCAGCTCGCATGCTCGCATGCTCGCTGCGGCTTTGTGTGGCGGCGTTCCTTTTGAAAGGGCGATGGCCGCCACGTGCGTCATGCTTGTGAACAGGTACAGTTTACTTGAGCTGGTCAGCTCGGGTTCGCAAAACCTAAATGAATTTTTTTTATCTTAGAATATGCCTTAATTACCTGTGCAACTGCAGCTTTTTATTTTATATTATTTTGTATGTTTAAAATCTGTTGTAACAAAAAAAGGGGTTACGTACGGAGTTTATTTCGCATGTGTCTTCTCCGTCGGAGAATCCTCGTTACGAAACGGTAGCAGTTTGCACAAACAATGACAACAGAATAACGAAATTGGAATTTCTTACGTCAAATAAACAATGTTCTTTTTTCGCGTGGTAGAGCCAAGCGGCGGCTTTAGCTGCTGCTCGAATGGGCCGGCTCGACCAGATTGGTACCACGGCCTCGCAGAATACCGCCTTGATGTAGAGACATCTTGTGTTTCTGCGTTTCGTTCGGTCAGTGAGGTAACCGGAGGCCCACATCCCCTCCCCTCCCCTCCCTATTCCCGGACCGGCAACGCACTGCATCCACCCCCCGTACGTACATTTGTTTTATAAAAGATAGAAACCCGACATGTTGGGTTTCGAGACAACGTTTCTTGTTTGCCGCCAATATATTAGTTAGGTATCAGAAATTTAGAAAGTATGATCTAATCACAAAATTATAAGCAAACATAAACTCGGCGTCAAAAAAATCGCACCTTTTGAAATTTTGACTTCAAGCGAATAATACTCTTAACTTATTTATTGTACCCTACCAAAATTAATATCATTTGAAAGCCCAATTAATACACTTTAAAAACGCGTATCGTTCTTTTCTGTAAAAACAATAATCACGAAACGTTAGGGTCTTTAAAAAAAAAGTGCTGAAAAGCTCATTAGAGGACTCACTACTTGTGCCACCTTGGACACGAATAAAAGGGGGGGTAATAAAAATTAATTATGAGTCATTAGCTATCCAGACATCACAGAAGTCACACCTGAACAGCTCCAGTAAGAAAAAAACCTGAAAAATGGATACCGCGGCAGAAGAAGCAGCTCAAGTGGTAGCACTACTGCAATCAGTACTACGCCAAGTTGATAATCCCCGTGTGTGGTCCCGTATGCTGGTTTTGTCGGGCCTGAATTCACATTCATGCACGACAACGCCCGCTCCCATACGGCAATCATTGTTCGGGACTACCTGAATCAGGTTTCTTCAAAGCAGGCCTGTGAGTACCGTTCCCCCTGCCTCCTGTACACTCTTCTACGCCTATCATTGCAGAAAAGGCATACCCTAGTCTCGTCGGAGAAGAGGACAGACTTCCATTGGTCGAACGTCCAATCCACGTGGTCTCGGGCAAACTGAAGTCTGACTCGCCTATGCTCTGCTGTCAATTTGGGGCCAGTAGCAGCCCTACGGGCCTGGATTTTCTTCTCTCGCAGCCTTCTTCTTATTGTGGAGACGCTCACCGACGTCCTCCGAGCTGTTCGGAGCTGCTGTTGCAGCTCAACAGCGTTGGAGAATCGGTTACGCAAAGACGTCGACACAATATAGCGGTCGTCTCTGTCGGAAGTCCAACGTCGTCTTCCGGATCCTTGCTTCCTGATGTAGCCTCCAGTCTCCTGGAACCGCTGGGATACTCGTTTCACCCAGAAACGGCTTATGTTGAGTTGTCGAGCAATATCAACTTGGCGTAGTCCTGATTGCAGTAGTGCTACCACTTGAGCTGCTTCTTCTGCCGTGGTATCCATTTTTCAGGTTTTTTTTCTTACTGGAGCTGTTCAGATGTGACTTCTGTGATGTCTGGATAGCTAATGACCCATAATTAATTTTTATTACCCCCCCCTTTTATTCGTGTCCAAGGTGGCACAAGTAGTGAGTCCTCTAATGAGCTTTTCAGCACTTTTTTTTAAAGACCCTAACGTTTCGTGATTATTGTTTTTATAGAAAAGAACGATACGCGTTTTTAAAGTGTATTAATTGTGCTTTCAAATGATATTAATTTTGGTAGGGTACAATAAATAAGTTAAGAGTATTATTCGCTTGAAGTCAAAATTTCAAAAGGTGCGATTTAGAGAAAAAAAAATGTGATATATAAATAGTAAATTCACAGCACTGTTACATTTTTGTTTACTGAATTAAGGATATCGTTACGTTTAAAAAAGTTTCGAAAAAAGGTCCAGTAGCATTATTTGGCTTAGCGGGACGTCCACCGATCGGCTCCCATTTTTTGTGGGTCTATAATTTCATTAAAAGTGGGTTCTCTTTAGAGGACCCCATAACTTCCTTAAAAATAAGATACCTACTTCTTAGGATCACTCTGTAATTTATGTTAATATGGCGTCAGTAACTTTAATTATGGACCCGTCAATATTGTGAATAGGCTATACCTCAAAGGCTTATAATTTTTATAAATATTTTTTTTAATCATATATCTACAAATCTTCCTAGGTAAAATCACAATTGTGAAGATATTGCGTAACATGTATACCAAACAATCGAATTGATAAACTCCTCTTTTTTTGAAGTCGGATAAAACCACGTACAAACACAATCGGCAGGCTCGGAAGGCCAATTAGCGAACGCAGAACCAGCCCAGGCCTAGCGCTTTAAACGATACTGCTAGTCACCGAATTGCATATTCAGCCATTTGTCAGAAGCTATGATAACCAAAACGAAATGGGTTAAAGTATGAAGTTGCCGTTTGAATGGAGTGGCCGCTTTGAATTAAAATTAAACCTGCAATGCTCCGAGATTCGTGATTAAAACTTTATTTAAGCAAAATATAACTACAATGTTCTTAATAAAAATAAAACGACATTCTGTTGTTCGACTCGATTGTTCTTACATGCAGTACTTGAGATAAACAGGGAGACCTCAGACCAGGCCAGGGCAGCGGGCGCAGCGCTCGCAGCGGGCGCGAACAACGAACGCACGCCGCCATCACTTGCTAAGTACCCATACGAGAAATCGCAAGTAACGATGGACGTCGATCCTCATCGAAACAGCAAGGAGTTAGGGTCATGATGTGACGCTAGTTTACTCACAATATTGACTAATTCCACCAAATTAGTTAAAAAGAAAACTGGAGAAACGGGTGCGTCGTGAATTCAATGATGCACTTAGAAGAGTACGCGTTGAATCTTGCCAGGAGGTACACTAATGAAGGGATTTTGGACTACATTATATTCTATAGCAAAAATAATTATTTTCTTTTGTAAGCAAATGTAAAATTATTTAAAATATTTATGTGAATTCTTACTAGTATTATTCTTTAGAAATTAATTATTACATCGACCAATATAATTCTATGAAATCATCATCTGTCGCATGTTGGCAGTGCTTGGAGTTGGCAACATTGTCCTAGTCGGTAAGAGGGTCAGTCAGTTGGCAACATTATCCTAGTCAGTAAGAGGGTCAGTCAGTTGGCAACATTGTCCTAGTCAGTAAGAGGGTACAGATCAGAGACCGACGGGCATCATTACTTTGGCAGTGGTAGAAGAAAGACGCAATTCGAATTATCTTTGTAATAGGTATCTGTTCAATCCAAATTAAATCAATTCAAATTATGAAATTATTTCTCGTACACGTGACAATAGTGATCACAGGAAGGCTCTACGGAGGAGTGACCGCCTGTGGCCCGGTCGTGCCTGCTGCCGCCGTAGGTCCCGCAGCGCTGGGCGCGGGCTGGGAGCCGCGACACCGCGACACTGCGACACCACTTCACTCTATCCACCATCAATCAGACGCTGTAAATCAACAGGAATCGTTTTTTTCAAATAAATGTCCCCGCGCCTCGGGGTCGGCATTCTAGTTCTGTGAGTGCGGAATAAACAGTTTTGAAGCTTTACAACCGTGAAATACATTTTTTGACTTAGTTTTTTAAAGATTCTATTTTAATTATTCAGATTAATAAGAAAAAGTATAAATTGAAAATCAACATGTTTTCATTGATGCATTTACATTGGTTTGATTCTTGCTTGCAAAATGTATTAATCCGTTGTTTTTAATAAATCACTTATACGGCACGGGTAATTTATACTTTAAAATTATTCATCTAAATAGCAATTTTAATGTTTCTATCTCCAAAAACATAAGACTTTCATCCAGTCTCCTGCTCCACATTTTATCTCTTTACGGGTGGTTTCTAACGGAGGTCTTCACTCTTTCAGGAGACTACCTGACACATTTCAAGTTTGTTCCTTGGTATTTCGCTTTTATGCACAACACGTGCAAACGTTATGATAAGACAAAATAAATCCTCCAGGGTGTCTGTCTGTTCGTTTGCACGCGCTAATCTCAGAGCACAGGCAACTAGCGACATTTCCTTAAGTGTTCTTCGTTAAGCTTAATTCATTTGAAACTCGCAGAACAATGTGCATGCCTGCGGACCGAATCGACCGCACCGATGCTGTACTGTACGGTGTTACAAACAACATAAACGACTCATCAGACAATGTCCTGAGACACGAGTCGTGTAATGAAACTAAAATATAATAGTGTGTCGCTGGTCGGGTTGGTCGAGGAGGCCGCGGCTGGTCGGTATCAGCTAATCAATGCACCGGCATAATGAAGCCCCGCTCGGGATCGCTGCGTCGCCGCGTTGCCGTCGCGTCGCGTCGCATCGCGTCGCTGCCGCATCACCGCCGGCTTTAATTAAAGCCAGATCCCTTTGCCAAGTTTTATTCTCTCAATATTTACATGAAAATCTTAAGTCTACTAAAATTTAATGAATGAAACTAATGAACAAAAAATCATTATTTGACAAGTAAGAGAATCCATTTTTTTTGCCAATTATCATTTTTTTATCATGTGACACCGTTCCGTAATGAGGTTTTTCTGACGAAGTAAAAACAGGCGAAAGAAACTGCGAATGTCTATCCTTTTTTTTGGTTTATTTTTTAAACTGATTTCATTTATCACATAAAGCAACGAATTACAGGCAATTAAAGCATATGCTAAGATATAATAAAAAACATAAAAAAAACGAATGCAGGATTTACAGCACCGAGCTGACCAGCACCCATAAGTAGCGCTTGTCCACGGGCATGACGCACGTGGCTGCCACCGAGCCAGAGCTACCGGCAGGTGTAGCGACCGCACGGCCGCGGTGCTCTAAGCAGTTTTTTTAAGCTAATGTTTTGAAAACCTAAATTTTAGTGGTTTTAAGTCCATTTAACCAACTTCTGGTAAAATCAATTATTCGATACCTTTTTCTATAAACGGAATAACGTATTGCCACACGGCCGCCGGTCTGCCCGCCGGTCTGGCCGGCGCTCGCAGTTTATCGCCTACGCTTCCTGTAACTGTGAACTCGGACTTTTTAAGTAAGTAGTTTTCTTCTTCAGTCTTCAGCCAGGCCACTGCCAGAGAGGCCTCTTTCAATGTGGAAACTTGCCGATATACACATTCACTTTTAAACCCACGGGATAAAACAGGATGGCAGATTCTCTCACTCTCACACCACATGGCAAGTCGTCTGTCAACCCAGATTTAAAATCCTGCCGGTGGGGCACAGCCTGTATTAAAAACGTTTGCGTTCTCCGGAGCCAAGTGCGGTCCAGTACGCGAATGCGTATTGCACGCCCCTCCCGCCCCGCGCGCCCCGGGCTTAGTAGTAGATTAGCTATGCGTAGTAAGTAATCTTCGGACAGCGGACGAGGCTGCTTGTATTATCGTGAGAGCGTTGGCATGCTATTTTTGAATTCCTAGGCTCCAGCATTGAACCCCGTCTCATAGTTATGACCATATACAGTGATTTTAATCAGACCCTTGTGATTTAGTCTCCGCGTCCGAGGAGTGCTGACCCTGACCTAGGGCCTCTTCGGCAGCGACTCATTTAAATTAATTAGCGGCGCGTCCCGCGGCGGGCCGGCGGCAGCGATAGCATCACGGCCCGATTAATCAAAGGAGCGGAGTCATTACTCAGGGCGGGCCGGGGCGCCGCGCGCGCCCCCGCGCCCCCGCGCCGCCGCGAGCCCCGGGCGCACGCAACGATGACGACTATGATAAAGACGTAATTTAGTTGGTTGCGGCCGGCGCTCCGGGAACTATGACCCGCAGGTGGCGGCCGGAAAAAACGTCAGCCAAAAAACTTATTTCGATACATTCTTAAATTTTAATTTTAAATGACAGCGGAGGACGCTCGACCCGCGGTGGCGGTGGGGTTATTTATTAAAGGGGCGTTTTTTTAAATTACTCACTTCGTTAGCCCGCTGTTTGTCTTCTTGGTCAGTCTACTAAGTGCATTGCTGGACATCTCCAAGAGAGCACGAACAAGAGCCGGCATGTATCTTTAGGAAAGCTTGAGGCTTGTCCATCTCACTCTGCACGCTGCGCAAGCGAGTCTGTGCGCGCTGCGCCGATACCCTCGGCCTAGTGATGCCATTCCCTTTCACTAGTCTGAGGGCGCTCGGTCGCCAGGGCCTCGTTCGCTAGCCACACCAGCATGGCGCGACACGGGCAAGTGATGTTGGCATTTAGAGAAAGAGATGGTGTATTTCCTTATTTCCTTACCGCTCTCTGTCCTATGAAAATCAATGCGGATTTCATTCGAGTAATGAATTCAACACAAGTAAAAAATTCACCTTTTTACTCAAATTCATTCACATCATACGCATTCATAGATTGTAATACAGACCAATGGCATATGGTCAGTCTGCGAACCAAACTTTTTTGAGGCCTCAATTCATCTAGATCACGATAAATCAATGCTGACCATTGATAATTTTTAGCATTCGCTCCATCTTTGACTTAACATTCATATCAACATGAATGTTGAGCTTTGATGTGAATGTTAAGCACACTGCAGTGACTGAATCCATCCCAACTCTGTTCAACACAGAATAACACTCGTTGTTTTGTTATTCCAGGCTCGCCCGATACAGATCGCCGAAAGACATTCAGCCCGTGCGGTGCAGCTCTAGTCGTGATCACAATAACGTACAAATAAATAAATAAATATGCCCAAAGCAGTAAGACAATAAAGAAACAATACTTGTAAAGAACTACACAGCCAGCGGTACATGAATCACTGCATTACCTTCATATAAATCCACTCGTACATCCGACGACACGCTCCGCTCTATTGTGAGCGGTCGGCCCGACGACCGACTGTTGGTGCCCGTTCCCACGTAAATAAGCAGGCATTCTACTAACGAACGTGTTCGAACGAAATTAATGGCGCGATTAAAGAGAAGAATTTAGGTAATATTTATTTACAAGCTATTCATAACCGTTGTGCCGAAAACAAAAAAAACGAATATCAATACTTAAGTATCTCTATCGGAATCGAAACGGAATTTGTAATGGGTGAGCGGCTCGGCCGCGCACGCACACGCGCACGCACGCGCACGCACACGCACACGCACACGCGCACTCCGAAGCAGAACGACGACGTTCCTGGAAGCGCAAAAAATGTTTATAGGGTCGTCCAATAAAATTAGAGAGCTATCTATTCAGATATCCCAGATATGGGGAAGTGTTATCAGACGGCGCGCGGCGACATCTGCCGCCCCGTCCGACGAGGCCGCGCCGGCGTACCAGCGACGGCCGCGCGCCCTCGGTGCGGCAGGCGGGGACTTCCGGGCGGGCGGCGGGGCGCGCCGGCGGCGAGTGCCCGGGCGCAGCGGCGCTCGTCTATCAGGGCGCGAAGACGTTTTAATGCGATCCTTTGTCTCTCACGGCTCGAGCACGTGGCGGTGGCGGAGGCGGAGGCTGCGCCTTATTAAAAGCAGCCCGCGAAGCCTGCGAATTGAACGCTCTCCGCCGGCTGTCCATTGTTCTCCACACAAGGTACGACGCGACGCGGACGTCTTGCTCTTGTGCGAACACATGCTTGAGTGTATTCATTTTCTTTAACTCTGCGCGGTGCGTATTATGTAACACGTGTGAAAAAGATTCTTCGTTATTTAATTTAACACAATATTAAAATACAGTACAGTCCAACTGTCGAGGGCTGTGTTGGGTGACAGTGTTCGGTCGACCGGTCGCTCTCGCTGCCACTGGTGGGCGCCTTCGGGTCACACATGTTGTCCCAAAGTAAAACACAAGTTACATTCTTGTTTGATACATCAGTACTCTTAGTACTGCGAGTACGTTCGCGTACGTACGCGGGAGACAGTCTCGACTCGCAGCCGCACACTGCGAGCCAATTAAATGCAATTTCTTACAATAACCACGCTCATAAAGTTTTATCGCACGTGATGAGCCGGCTAATTAGCAGCGCCACCCACGCTCCCCCCCACCTCCCCACCCCACCCCGCGTCCCCCGCGCCCCCGCAACCCCGCCGCCACTCAGGACACCAGTTGATAAATACTTGCTGCTCTCGTTGACTGTCATATCACGTGTAATTTTAACGCATATTGAAGGGCATGAAATGGTTCACGGCCAGCGGCTCATGTGTCCGTCATTTAATTTGCTACTAGACAGCGTCATCTGGGAACAAGTCGGCGACCACGACAACCTTACCCTTCGTATCTATTACATTCCTGCGAAGTCGAACCAACGAGCGCTGAACAATGAAATCTACAAATGGGCTGCTTGTTCAGATTCTTATCGTTTACAATTACGAAATTATTATCTTTCGGATGTAAGGATAACTATTGACAAGTTTTGCGCAACTGGCACAGCCGCCCAGCGACAACCCGTGCAGGGACGGCTCCGGCCAGCGGGCAGGAAACTGCTCAATGTGTTGTGTCCAAAGTTATGGCAGTGCCGCGTCTCGCAGCGACAGGAATTAGATTGCGGAAACAAGATGCGAGATTTTTGACAAGCAAGAATGTTAAGATTTATTTCCGTGGGAGGATTTACGTGGAATTTGTTGCAAAAACTGTAATCAGCGACGGGTTCGCGGCCGGCCCGCTAATGAGCTGCACCGCTTCCGCTTGACGCTGAGGAAAAGTCACGCTAAACGACGTGACGGCTGCACTTAATGAGGTAAACGGCCGCGCGGCAATATGCAGACATGTCAGTCTGCTGGGACGACGACGTGCGTCGGACGAAGCGCGGGCAGCGCAACGGCAACGGCAACGGCAAGACGAATTTCTCACTAATTACTGAAGAATATTATTTTTTTCGCTAAACGAACAGTATCTATCGAGCAATGTCTCAAAGCTTCACTTTACTTCCGCCACACTACGGAGGCGGCCGCCGCGCTTCGCTCCGCTCATTTTCTCACACGCTAAACTAAACACGAGCTGTTAACGCACCCTTCCCTAAGTTATTATAATGTTAACCTACTCCTTGTTCTATTTTTGACCAAAGATTTAATAATTCGCTATCCCAAATGAGTGACAATATTAGATAAATAAACTTAGTAGGTTCTGCCACAAATAGGCTTCGTTTAATTTTATTTAAATATCATTACTGACACCTGGTCAGGTATTCGGTCCTTACGTATGAAATCGGCGTTTCGTCGAACTGGCCACTTTGATCTCAAATCATCTATCGTTTGGTTAGGAGTTCCAAATGTCTTTTAAATATGGCTCGTGTATTTGTATTTCGAATTTAGTGATTCATTTGTTTTATCTTTGACATCCTTCTGTTAACGAAATGGAAAACTTTAAATATCGCGTTATTTAAGAATATGAGCACTGTGGCACCAGCGCTGCAGGAACAGATCGAAGAATTAATGATATGTATAGGGAAGCTGCTGTAAAAGAAAGCACGGTACGTTTTTGGTTTTGGTCGTTTTGGAACGTTTTCGTTCTGGAGATTTTGACCTCCATTACAAACCCCGCGGACGGCCGGAGACCCAGGTTGACAATGAAGAATTAAAGGTGATCGTGGAAGCGGATTCATCGCAAACCTCGTCGGAGTTGGCGGCGGGCTCCGCTGCGAGCGTGCGACGAAACAATTTTAATTCACTTGAAACAAATTGGAATAGCGAAAAAGCTCAAAAATGAGTACCGCGTGAATTGATTGAAGCTCACCGACCGACACGCGCTACGTCACTCAGCCGTCGCGGTGACGAGGGAGCTTTGACTCGTATCGTTGCTTGTGATGAGAAATGGACACTGTACGACAATCGGAAACGCTCCTCGCCGTGGTTGGACTCGGGAGAGCCGGCCGAATGCGGTCCCGAGCGAAAGTAGACTCAGAAAAAGGTACTGGTGAGTGGTTTGGTAGACCAGTGCTGGTGTCATACACTATAGCTTCCTAAGGTCTGGCCAGACGATTACCGCAGATCTGTATTGTATACAATTGCCAACCATGATCTACAAGCTAGTCGTAACAACCGCGACTGGTCAATTGCTCCAGCCTACTGCTGCTTCATAACAACGCTAGACCCCATACTTTAAGACAGACGGTCATTAAATTAGAGGAGCTGCGATTGAAATGTCTCGAACACCCACCATGCTCCCCGGACCTTGCTTCTACAGATGACCACTTTTTTCGGAATTAGGACAATTTCTGGCAAGGAAGAAAATTCAATTCCAATGAGGCAGACCAAACCGCTTTCAGAAATGTTATTGATTCCCGCTGCCAAAATGTTTTCAGCGATGGAATCCACGAACTCCCTGTGCCACGGGACAGCGCACAGATAATTATGGTACGTCGATTGATCAAACATGCAATATCCTAAAAAAAAAAATTTTTCGTTTTTCTGTATAATACGCTAATTTCATATCTAAGGACCTAATACTAAAAATCTTAATATCTGTCCTAAGAATGTATAACATTACTTTGTTGTTTGTTGACTAACCTATCATTATAATTATATATATATATATATATATATATATATATATAACTATGTTACAATATTCGTTGAATTGAATAACGCAAATAATACCGCGTTCGTTGGTTGAACGAATATCAGTGAATACTAGTATGTACACAAACCTATGAAGGTTTCCTCATACTGTCAGTCAAAATTTGTAAACATAGGTTACAAAATATATAAAAAAAAAATATATAAATGATAATTCGTACAGAAAGATGGTTATATTTACATATTCAGAAGACATGTAGGTACTTACATCTATTTCCTACATAAGTACTTATCCATTTTATTTACGATACGAATATTAAAAGTCTCAACTTCAACGATTACATTAGATGGATAACTTTGAAGGGTCGAACAGAAAAATAATAAATAATTAGACGGACGGCGGAATGAGCGACGCTGCACGCACCGGTACCAGGAAAAGTAGAACATGTCGGCAAGAAGTACGAATTAGGGAGGTAATAGCATATAGAAGGAATCTGCGGGTCGGCGAATTGCACGCGGAGTGGGGCGGACGCGGCGCGGGCGCGGGGCGGTCGCTTTTTGCGGCGTCGGTCGCGGCCGCCTTTGTGCTCGCCGACCGCACTTAATTGATCGAGCCGTCACATGACATCTCGTCGACGAGTGTCCGCTGCAGCCTCCGCCGCCGGGCCCCGATCAGAAGACCTTTGTACTTTATGCGCGCCCGGCTGGATTTCTAACGTGGGACTAATCGTCGCACGTAACTACTAAGTAGGAGGTCTACTTATACACCTAGACCATTAAAAGTTTCTGTTCTTAAAATGTCAGTTAAATTTGTAATGAAAAGCAATTAGGATAATACAGTTAATAAGTAACATCTACCGTAACACCGAATAGAGTATACAATATGACTGTTTATAAATTTATTTGCCCCTTTCCCATATAAAATAAACTTATTAATACTCGTACATAAAATTTTAAACCAGAAGACGCATTATTTATACATGTTTGAAACAGTATTCTTTATGAAGGATGACGAGTACATTCCTCTTGTTGTTTCTCTCGGGAAATCTTTTTGATTCCTGTCGCGCGTCTCACGCGTCTCGTTACGCAATTGGCAGCTCGTAAATCCATCAGCCGGCGGACGGTGTCGGTGCACGCGAGAACAGTTTAAGCTTCGCGCCGTTATTAAACAATATTATGCTAACTAAATATACGGGACTGCTCAATAAAGAGGTCGCGCCTCTAGGCGATAACGGAACCGAGATTTGCGGATTCGAATCCTTGGCAGTCTTTAAATGTACACTATTTACACTTTACACTGTATTTTGAGATTCGATTGAAATAAGTACTACTTGCTCTGTACACAAGCTTTAAATAGATACAAATACGTTTTGTTTCGAGCTGTGACCATTAGATAGCAGTTTGACATGGAACGCATCCAACGCAATCGACATGTGACAAATTAAGTAACTATACAAGTTATCGTAACACGGAATCATTGTTAAATGCGTATTATGGCGGACAGGAGAGTAAGCTCATGCTTGCATCATCTGACAAGATATATTACTCGTCCGAAGTATTCAAAAGTTTTTCTGGAAGTAGTCAGCAAAAGTTGGGTCCTGTCCGTCACCATGCTGGCTGACAAACGAGGCGCTCCCAACTGACTGACCTGAATTTCTTGAAGACACTGGGGTTTGGGCTCGGCGTATTTGAAGAATTTCCTCTAACAAACTGTCAATTTCAGTAGCCTAGCGGACGGAGCGCGAGTGACTTGGGCCCCGGCGCCGGCACCGCTGATATGGTCAATAGCAATTTTATGAGCTGTGTTCACCACGTGCCGGGCGGCGAGGGAAAACTTCGCGAGGAAACTTGCATGTCTAAGAAATAGAAAAAATATAATTTCGAGGATACGTGAAGATCGGCAACCCGCACTGGAGCAGCGTGCCGGCTAGCCCCGCTGGCTCATTTCTAACTAAAGCGGCCGACCCGTCGGACCAATCTACAATTAAAGCGGTGGGCACACAAATGCGCGCACGACGTGACGTGACATCGGGACTTAATTAAATTTATCTCGCTTATCTGCGCCCATCGGCGGTGGGAACCGCGCGGATCGCTCGGATTCTGCGACTCTGTGGGAACATTCGGGCCGCTTCGGTTCGCGGCTAACAGCATTTTTGTGTTGCTCGCGGAGAAACAAGTGACAGCGGTCGGCTTGTTCGCTCGCCGACAGCCCGGGCAGCGGGCAAGGCTCACACGTAAGTGACGCACTGGACGCGCACGCCCACTGCCGCCGGGTGGCGACGATTCAAAGTTTACGCAGCCCATTCATTTTCAGACATGAGCACGATAAAAATAATAAGAAATGAGTTTTTTGGGAAAAGATAATGAAGTGAAGACGTGATAAATTAAAAGGTTTCAAGTCTTCGGTACAGGAACGGCAACGCTAACTTGCCCAAGCTGTTTTCAATTACTGATTCAGTACTAATCCGGAGCCCCGCGCCCCGACGCACTCGCTCGGTAAACGAATTCAGCGGCATCGAAATAAAGAGTTGCGGGAAAGGGAGCGGGGAGTGCGGGGGTGGAGGGCGTGGAGGGGGGGAGGGCTGAAACCATTGAGCAAATTGCGGCAAAAACGCCGCCTCAATGTTAAGCGGCTTGCCTTCGCATGCTCCGTTACGTCTCCGTTCCTTTGACTCAGTGATTCCGATTGTTTAGTTTCGATTTGAATTGATTATGTTTTAACTTGAATGAGATAAGTAAGCCGTGGGCCGCGCGGGTGTACATTTGCACTGAATTAAGCAGCGCACCGTTGGACAAAGTTATTTTGTCTTCTTGTAAGAGACCGCAATGAAATTATTTCGCTCAATATTTAAATATAATTGCGATTGTAGATTGCGAAGGTCTCAAGAAAAAAGGCTTCAATGATTAGTTTTTAGTTCCTGGTTTTGTTGTGATCTTCCCGGCACTGATGTCGTGGCAGCTGATCATGACTCCAGTCTCATCGAAAAGTAGTACCTCTGAGCTTGCGCTAACACATGAATTTGGCCCCCCGTGAGCACTCGAAACGTCGGGAATATAAAAACAAATTAAACGCAATAGTTTCATTTCAAATGTGTAGTGTTCGCGTAAGTTCACGAAGTCATTATCGGTTAATGAATGAATCAACCAAGCTTTATAATGAGATGTGTCCATCTCCACTAAGATAAGGTGCGAACACTCTCCAATGACCTCACGACACTCGCTCCCATCACCCGCTACGGAGGCGAGCTGCTCTCGGGACGCTTCACTTTAGGTTTTCTTTTAATAGAGCGTGCCGACAGTTCACTGCGGGACATCCTCTCCTATAAGGAGGATCTGCCGTAGTCACTACGCTCGGCCAGCGGGCTGTGAGCGCAGAGCAGGCGCTGCTACCTAGAGGCGTCAGCGGTCTTGCTGCACGTCGTCGGTCTGCTCAACCTGGTTGTTTGGTATATCTCCAGATTGTTACCCCGCCGTCTGTCGGTACCCATTGCGATTCTCATGGTTTTTCCCTTCGTCGCCTCTTAAGACATCCACGGGGGAAGTTTAGGCTTTAAACCCAGACTTAAGTCGCTGGACATTGCTATATTTTTATTTAAATGGTATATAAAACTGTCTACTGAAGGAGTTTGCCGTGTTTCGGAAGCGTAAGAATCTGAACCTCTGAGCCTCTCATGGAAGCGAAAATTAAGTTGCAAAAGCTCGTTGAATTGTGCCAAATGCAAATTTGTAATCTCTGCTTATGTCTCACGTATATAACACACATATATGAATACTGTTACGCACCTCAATTGAGCCTTTTACTGTCCCCTGGTGAGCATAGCCCTCCTTCCTATACGCCTCAAAAGTCCCTTCGCAGTGCTCTGCTGAACATGAAGGCATCTCCCTAGTAGAGGATTTATTTAAAGCGCCACGTTGGCATGAAGACTGGCGATAGCAGTACCGGGCGCCCGTCAGCGATTTAAGTCTGACATTTTTGGGATGGTTATCCCGCCAGTTATCGAAGGTCAAGAGCTCCTTCTGCCTCCTCCTGTGTGCAGTTTGACAAGAAGCACAGGCGAGGCGGCGCGGGCGCGGGTACATTGGGATACTTTTCTCCAGCAATAATAAACACGTGAGAGGGTCTGACTAATTAGTTGAATAGATGTCGGCGGCATCGTTAACGCTCGGGCGAGGAGAAATAGCTGTGGAAAGAATCCGAAGCAGATTAGCGCGATGTAATTAAGGCTAGACAATGGCCGGTTGCTTCATGAATCGTCTGCTGAGATAAATTCCGCTGAATCGCTCTCCGAGATGTTCCCGCGTCTCCGGCGAGCTGCGCGCGCGCAGCGCATCTATTTCAGAGCGGATTAACTCGCTATTTATTTTCATCGCCTAAATATAACTGTAGAACAACGCGGGCCGCGGCAACAAGCTTCGCCCGGCTTCTCGTTCCATTCAATGTGACGTTGCTTTTCTTTCCTGCGTCGAGTAAACAGACTATTATAGTTTTTTTTTAATTTGTGAAACTTTTGAACATTTCACAAGCCCCATAATAATTTGAATATCTATTAACGGGACAATTATGGCCGCGGCTCCTCGACACTGTAAGATACGATGATCCATACTGGAATCGTGATTGGCAAAAATCTTAATCAAGGGTAATTCTTCCTGCTACATGAGTAAGAAGGAGGTGGAGAGGCGGGCGGTGGCGGGCGGTGGCGGGCGGTGGCGGCCGGCTGCGGGCGGTGGCGGCGCGCCCCGGCAACACAGATGCCGCGGATAGCGCGCGCAGTGAATTGGCAGAACGCGGTGTCACGTCCTCGCAGCTACGTCATTTTTTAAACACGCATTTGACTAATGATGAGGTGCACCGGGCGACCGGAGCCGGGCGCGAGGCGGGGCGGCGGGGTGGCGGGCTGGCGGGGGTGGCGGGGTGGCGGGGGTGGCGGGGACGTTGCCCGACACAAAGATTGATGTCGCCGGTCGCGATAGGCATCTAGGCGGTTTTTGTGGCGCGTTCCCAAGCGGCGCGGCGGGGGGCGGGGGCCGAGCCCGCGACATCCGTCTTGCACTGTCACCAAGTGCAGCCAGCATCAGAGCCCCGGCCTGGCCCGGTCTGCCCCGTCCAATTCGTGTAATATGCTCGTTGTGTACTTCTGGTAATGATTTTGCGTAAGTTAACATTCTGAGACAATCTCATGTTTTCATTCATACCAGTGAGTAATCTCGGCGTCTCGTACTGCTCGCGGCATCGTCTTTATGTGCTGGCTTGCCGGTAGGCAGGAGCAGAGGACCCGCGTTCTCCATCCAGCCTACTGCCACTGCAAGTCTCATCGCGCTCAGCGTCTAATGCGGCTTCGTAGTAAGGCTCTAATGTCTCTCTTTAATAAATAAATTAGAACATAAGAAAATAAGATAGTGGATGGATCTATAAATTTTCCCTATGAACTTTGATTCTTAAAATTGAAGGAGCTTTTGTGTAAAAGTTAGATTTTCCCTAAAATAACCTTCGTGCGCTTCTAACGCTCGTCGGCGTTCCTGAGGCACCGAGAGCAATCGTCGAGAGGTCCGAACGAAAAGTGGAACCGAAACATCATAACACGGACGCTGTTCATCTGTGTGTTGAAAATAGTATATAATATACGTTTCATTATCCCTCATATTATTTCCCACAAGTTAATGTCCATATAAGTTAATAAAAACCGACCTACTACGAGTCTTCCTAGGGCGCCGAGGGTTCCGTACCGTACCGTATAATAACACATGTAAAATGAAAAATTCAACCGGCCACGCGTTAAAAAGGTACAGACCTTTAATGATAGGACGGATGGATGGACGAACAGACGGCGTACGCTTAATAATAGTGCTCCGTACGGAACCTTAAAAAGGGTCTGCCCCTTGATAGTCTGCAAGTGTCCCCAAAGTCCTCACATTTCTGAAAGAGTTTCGGAGCCGGGGAGAGCGCTTCACATATCTCTGAATAACATTTTTATTATTTCTCAGACATGCAGGTTGTTCATCGCTTTCAGGCAAGTTTTCGGGAACATTTTAACGAACGGTTGGATTTTTATAAAGTGCGCATTTGTCAACTGTTGATCTCGATATCCTTTCCACACTTATATACATTTGAAACGTTTATTAAACGACTATTTACAGAAAACAATTATCTATGCGTAGAGAAACCTCGGCGGTCGCGGCGGGCTCGCCTCGGCGTCGGGCACTGGCTCGCTGGCCGCGGGTCCGATGTTTTAACTATCCATATAAATATAATTTCTAACAGATACATAATTCCTTGGGTTTCCGGTTTTATGATTGTTTTATTTTATTTGATTGATTTATTGATTGATGGCAATTTAATATAATACCCAAAACCTATATGATTTCATTAAAACGAATGTCGTTTCAATTTAACTTACACCTTATCACAAATAACGAAAAGCTATTATTTAATATTATGAATTTGTTAAAATAAATATGAATGTAAATCAAAAGATATTAAGAGACATTAACCGCTTGAAGTGTTTAAATTAGAGTAAAGCCCATTGAGCTGGCTTCATTGGAGTACCTTAGAGATGTTAACGCTTGCAGGGGCGTCCAGTCGGCGCTCGCACGCCATCGATTGCGGCCCTCCTCTCGGCGCCCCGCTCCCCGCCGTCCGCCCTCGCCCGAGCAGATTCAATTAAACCCTTGACTGGGCCCGGTATCCCGGTCGGGACCTTTAGGTACGCCCCGTTTACGACTGCAATAAGTGGTAATCTTTGAACTTGAATTGTACCCGTGACTGAATGTGCTAACATATTACCATACTGGCAATAGTTAATGTTACAATCCAAAAATATATTCTGTTCTTTTTTCTGAATTTAAATTTGGAATACTTTTATCATGTAAGAAAAGTTTCGATCGATTTGCAGCCATGTCAGGCATTATTTTCTTGTGATTCATTAGTAACATTATGGAGGGGAGCGCTATAGAAAACACTATTGCAGGGATTGCTTCACTCAAAGTGGCCTCCAAAGATAGGCCTCAGCAGAAAGTTCTCATTAGCGACAGGGAGCAACAATTCCTCGGTCGAAGACCATAGAAGGCCGGCCCGGCCGACCCGTGCTGTTGGGACCGTGAACGCTGTTGAAGCTGGAATTGGAAGAAACCTTCAACGTGGTCGTCAATCAGCAGCAATAATGTTTTGGTAGGGACTATTCCTACCAAGCATTCTCGAAGCTTAATTCTTGTGAAAAAGCGGTAAAGACTTCGACCACAGTGATCTTTAAAAAATTTACCGTTAACTTTCCCGCAAGTTGCTGTTCCTGGCCTGGTTAGACTATAAATTGTGGTCAGTAGCAGAGGACGAGGCCCACTTTGTTAGTCCGACATAGAGTCTCTCAAGAAGTCTTTAAAACTAACAGTGTCTAATACGTGTACATAGGTTTTATTATTGTTACACTATTTTCGGGTCTTGCATTTTACTGCAGTGCTTTAATAAAGCCCCTCGTCACGGATTTTTCTAGTAGTCTAGTCTAGTCTAGTATTTTCCATAACTGCTCACTATTCTTAGGAATAATTTTACAGATGAAAAGTGGGTTCAATAGTCTATTTGTATATAAACTCTGACCACGCCACCACGCAGGAGTTTATTTTATTTTAAAGTAACGTCAATAAATTGTACTAATGAAAAAATGTTTAGTTAATAACGTTTTATTCGTCGGGATCACCAAACACACGATTAAAAAAAATTTAGGTCGGCCTGAACTGTCGCGGACAAGAGCAAAGCTCTCCAATCGAACGTATGTTGCAATTTCTGTGCCCAGCCGTGTCGGTGTTTACTAATAACCGAAGTGGTTAGTCCGATAACATTTTAAAAATGTATTTCCTTACTTTATTTACTTAAACTTTATTTGCACATTACAGAACAAAAAGGCGGACATATTGGCAAGAGGTATTCTCTACCAGTCTACAGTTAGATGGAACAGAGGAAATGTAAAAGGGCGGGTGCAACCGCGCATATACATATTTGAAATATGTAAATTTGTAAAACAATACTCGGATTATATTCTCAAATAGGAAATGAACCTCGCCCTTATGATCCGCGCCGTAAGTTGAACTTAGTTATACCGGCATCTAAACCAAAATTGCATAGTTTCTACATATATATTTGTTAAACAATTAAGAGCGGCTTTCTATTCGAAAGAAACATTTTACAGTACTGAAGAAAATTTCGAAAAAAGACAATCAGATGTCTGCCTCCCGCGCACACCGCCTGCACCGCCACGGCTGTAGTGCTTCATGACATTACATAATAGTACTATTAATCATGTAAAGACATGTGAATAAATAAAAAACTGTTAGGTCATGGCCCACGGCGTCATTGTAGATTTTTATGATTTAGTCACTGTAAAATCTTTACACTTATGGGACTGCTACTAGTATATTAGCAAATATTATGTACAGACACATAAACGTAATAATCGTGTTCTTATCTACTAACTTCCCATCACAGGGCAGTGGAGTTTCGCTTGGCATAGTTCCATGGTTTATCTGCCACGGGTCGGTCGCCGCGCCTTGGCCGCGGGTCAACAGGGCAGCAGGATTGAACTTTAAAAACAAAAATGTACTTGTATATCCCCTCTGACACCCTGGTTAGCGATAATTTAGCTTAATTACTGCAATTTCAGGCTCATGGTAACCTCCGGTGCCTTGAACTACTTTACCTTACACGCGATGCAAATATTTACGGCCAAGTGCCGCAGGTGCCGCGGCGTCTCGAGGACGCTTTTCATTAGTTCAATTTCGGGACGCCGCCGCGACGTCTACTGTTCTACGTGCATAACCCCCACGCCGCCGTCCGCCAGCGTGCGCACCGGCAAGGTTGACGAAACATCACCACCAAAGCAGACGGCAGCTTGTTTCCAACATTTGGTGGGGCGCTCAGCTGCAAGTCCATTCTGTAATGAAAAGCCCTATCGCGTACTCAACAAAGCTTCCTACTTCTACAACAAAATTTCCGTCGGTGAATTTCCACAATGCTTCACAAATGGAGCACAAAGCGCGCATAAGGTACGCCCAATAAAAAATGAAGGAAGTGAACTCTGCACGAAGCGATGCGGAAATATTATCAAAAGATGCGTAGTCATTGAGTGAGTGAATTTTGTTTAATAAATCGTGCATCGACGGGCCGGGGCCGGGGCCGGGGCCGGGGCCGGGGCCGGGGCCGCGGCCACGTGCTCGAGCGTCCCGAATTAATTCCCGGTCCCCGCGCGCACCGGCGACCGTCTAAAGAGATTAATACGTGCGCCGCGCCGGCCGGCAGATCGTCCGGGACAACATTAATTCGGTTTTATGACATGCGAAATTGCTCTCCATGAATCGCTCGTCGCAGAGAGCGCGCACGTGCGCTCTTATTAAACTTTTCATTAGACCCGCGACCCGTGGCCCGTGGCCCGTGACCCGCGACCCTCGCCTGCTACCTGCCCCCGACCCCGCCGCCGCACCGAACACATAGTCAGCTGCAGCTCGCTTCTGCTAATTGCATTACGACGTCGAGATGAAATTGGCAAACACGAGGCAGTTTACTTTTGTCATACGAGCATCATTAGGGAACATTCCACGCTCCAAGGTTTCATAATAGGGTTGCTGTGAATTTTGACTTCCAACCCGTTTCATTGAAAAACGTACAAAACATATGACAAACAAATCAAGCAAAATATGATTTTTATTATTTCTCAGGAAAACATCGTGAGGAAGCCCCTGTGGTTTGCTCACGATGTTTTCCTTAGCCACCGAGCACGTGGTACAGTTCAGCACTTAGCGTTGCAATTTACAATTTTACTGGTGCTTGTACGGGGATCGAACCCGTCACTCACGTTGGTACTATGACATCAATTGCGAGAGCCCTCACCCTTGGACTACCGCGGTCCAATATAACTAATAATAATAATAATATATTTAAAATTTATCATGGATGTTTGTTTTAGGATTTCTTCTACTTGATCAGAGCTTCAGAGAAACAGTTAACAAAGTAAAGTGCGTAACATGTTGTCCATAGTCACAGACTTATATCAGGTGGTAATTACAAATATCCATAAATAATTGACGCACCCTACGTTTGAGTGTTGTAAGTGGCGTATTATTGCATTCATTCGTTCATGTGGGTGCTGGCGGGCGAGCAGTATCCATCGCTGAAGTGGTCCGGCGCAATATAGCGCGGCCACGTGTGCCTCGAGCCGCTGCTCTAATTCGCCCCGCACACAACATTATTTGATTTTTAATTCGGCTCGGTGCAGCCGGAATGCGCTTATTGACTCGGCGGAGAGGGGCCCGCGCCCCCGCACCCGCGCCCGCCCCCGCCCGCGCCCGGGCTTAAGACATTTAGGAATGAGAGGCGCTTCTGCTGAGCATCCCAACTATGCACAGACGATAGATCGCTGTCGGGGCAGGCACCCGGGGAAGGGCGAGGGGGCGAAGGGGCGCGGTGATATTATCGCGCGTGTAATATCGACTTATATTAGTTTTTTCGCGGCGTCAGCAGCGCCCGACGGGCCGCATATTTGCTTTGACGGCCGCCGCCCGCCGGGGAGGGTCGCGCGCTGCCCGGAGACAACCGCGACCCTCCACTGCATATCTCCGCTGCACGGCGAGCGAGTCCGCGGCGCAGCGACCAGCGCTACCACCACTCTGGATTGACATTACTGTGCCGACGGACAAATTTTAATTGAACCGGATAGTTGAGGAAGTCATCGCGTGACGTCACGAGGTGTGTGAGCACATAGGACGACGGGGCGCAGGCTCCGGCGGCAGCGCGCCGCTGTGCTCTCCCTCTGTCCGGGGGAACGGCGGGCGCTTTTACATTAGACTTATTTTAAACAATCTTAAGCTTATTTTATATTAGTGAGATTGCAGAACTGAACTTTATTGCAAAATACATCGGCGTAGGAATTCGGCCGAGCCGATATCTATCTACTACATTACCGGCGCGTCCACGCAGCATGCCTCTACATTTCAAACAAAACTATTATTTACGGATTTTATCGCGTTTCATTTTGTTTTTATATTCCGACGAGACTTCCTAGAGCGTCGGTGTTTTACGTCAGCCATGTGTTCTTTCACGCGTCTGAAGTCTGCAGTCTGTGATCATATCCTTGATCGGGCCAACCATTACATCAGATTTGATAGATCACGAATCCTCGTAAAAGAACACCGATTCCTGCCAAGGATGATCCGCGAGGCTATTGAAATGTGGCTATATCGCGTGTCTTTTGTAGGATTTCAGATTTCACTGATGTCTCCGTTAGTCGTCTCTCGCGTCACCCGAGGGACGAGATGCTCCATGCAGCGGCATTTCAAGTACAATCAAAGGAGATAAAGTTCATAGATTCTTATAATAATATATAACCGTAATAAAGAAACTCCCGCGGGGAGAGCGCCGGCAAGAAGACCGCTGTGATCCGCCACCTGTCAATAGAAATAGAGGTAGGTAAGGTCCTTTATACCTAAGGGGACAAAACTTGGTTTAACATTGGTCATACAAAATAGTTAAAATTGTCTTAGATGATGGGAGGTTCCAGGTAGGGAGTCGTGATCTACCCCTAGGCCCAGTTTTAACCGTTTCTTTTTGCTTACAAAATAAATGGAGTTTGACCAATAACATATCTCTTGTGTGTTGTAAACGACTCTCGGAGAACTTCACACAGGAAATTTATAACCAACGACAGCTCCGTTATACACAAACTGAATACATATACATATACTCGTACACATAAAGCTTCTTGGAACGCCATAAGCGGTGGTGAAAACCCAATTGAAAACCACACAGAAGTGAAGAAGGTGTGAGCGAACACAAAGACGAAGCGGTTGTTTTATTTATACTTCGAGTATTTAAAGACAAAACACGGTCACAATAGAATTAGGAACACAAATAGGTATGTGGTATGAATAACTGTTTAACGTCTGTTTCCCTTGCAGATTAAACGCTGAAACAAGCATGCCTTGAAGACCGTATTATGTACGTATATTCACGCCCGTCACACCAAAGGGTAGGTAGAGATTATGCGATTTTTGGGAGAAAGAACGGGTGGTGAGATTCGTCGGCTTTGCGCCCGGGGGATGCCATGAGATTTTCAAGGTACGTCTTTCAAAATCTACGGGAAGAAAGGGGTTGGCGCAATTGGCGCCAACGGTCAGTAGATAGTTACGTTAAACGCTGGTACCATAGGCAACGGTGTATAAGCGGGCGACCGGCGCAACGGGCAGATGCCATTCGCACGAACAGAGCGAGACACGGCCTTCGTTTTGACACAACCAGTAGCCTATAGATCTGTACCGACGCGAATTCACAGTTCGATGCCCCCATTCTGCCGTTCCCACGCACCTATATTTGTATTGAGAGACGGAGGTCCCGGGCCATGTCGTCCTAGTCACCTCAGCGACTAATAACGGCGATGAATTTACTCTGGCCGAAACAAATACATGTTGCCATACTCAACACAATGACTAGACCGTGGCGCGCAGCATCTCTCAAATGGTTCAGTTCATTTACAATCGCAACGATGTTCGGGACGCGCGGAATCCGAGCGATATCCGCGTGTCCCGCGCCGGAGCAGACAGCGCGGCTCGAAATATACTTTGTATACGTATCTTCCTTCAAACACATTACCTTTGCTTATTTCTCTTTGGTTTGTGAAGCTCATAATACGATAATAACGGAGTTCTGATGTGTTTTGTTTGATTTTATAGTGGAGCTTCCTACTGTTTCCCGCGGTCTCTTACAAATGTGATTTGTAGAGTCACGCGTATAATGTGAGCAGTGTTGTGAGTCACGGAACCAGCTCCATTTGTACATTTGGGTGTACATATAGTCTTTAATTATTTTTTTATTTATTTCGTAACCTATGTATATTTAAAGATTTTGACTTATAGTACGAGGAAAGCTTCATAGGTTTGTGTACATACTAGTATTCACTGATATTCGTTCAACCAACGAACGCGGTACCATGCGCGTTATTCAATTCAACGAATATTGTAGCATAGCTATGTGGGTACACTGCGAAAAAGAAGTCAAACAAAAAGAGGTACAGTGCCACAGTGATCTACAGATCTACTGATTTGAATACATATTGTTTAGTACATTATTACGTTGCATAGATCTACAGGCTGATCGGAGAATATTGATTTATATTATGATAATAGGTTTATTACAGTAATATCAAATATATAAAACTCACTAAAATACTTTATATATACCTATATATTCTAAGAATACACATTTATGTTAATTATTAATATCGTTTAAGCAGTGACTTTTTAGTTTATATTGTACATACATTTAAATTAATTCAGTAAATTGTAAACTTATATATAAAATATATAAAATCTTCTTATATAACATGAAAATGGTTAACTCGAAACGTTGCAGTAAAAAGTTAACAACGGCCGATACCGTGAAAAATTTGGTGCACAATACAATCTTAAGATCACTGTCGTTCGCCGAGTCCCCGTTTGATCAATGTTGCGGAGGTAATTGAATTTTATGTGATGCGTTCTCAGTAGCGTACGTGTGAGCGATGGGGAGTGTGGGGAGGGTGCTGCGATCAAAGCGGACCGAGCCTCCGTTCCATTTGGTTTTATTCTTTTTGTTTTATTTCAATTCTACCTAAAGGGTGAATTTCGAAGCTTTTAGTTATTTAATACGTCCTTGATTAACACTAATTTAGATTCTTTACACTTTTAGATTAAATTACGAGCAAAATTATCTTATTATGTTCTTCTGCTTGATATGTTTGTATGACGCACCACTCTGCTACACGTTCCAAAGACAAAATCTGTCTCGGATAAAAATAGCACAAAGCCAGATGAACATACCAACACTACATTTTCTTGGTCCTAAAAATAAAAAGCATTCTTTTATTTAGATAAGTAATCGAATCAGGACATCGGACAATGGATTCCCGACGCTCGCACCGATCAAAGTTTCGCAGCTCACTGCTCCGAGCCGTATCGCTGGCCTGCACACTACTCCAGGGATCATTTATCTAGTCGTTTCTACCCAGTGTTCACCAGCGTTTATTTGGAACAACGGTGACAGGCTCACTGCACGCTCAATACTGGGGTGAGTTTGGATGGTCGTGAATTTACCTAGAACTGAGAGTATCCTGGTAATCTGTTGAAGGTGGTCTTGTTTGAGCACGGTACACTTTGGTCAAGAGAAGAGGATTGTTCACGTGGAGCGGGCGGGACGGTTCTGCAGGCGGAGTGCACGCGGAGTTATTCTGCGCGCGCGTGCCTCGTGCGCGGCGCTCGCGGCGCCATACGTCAATATGTCGAACGACCGACGCGGCGGACGCAGGGTTGGCATAAATAAAAAAAGATTGTTGGTTCTATACGCTGAATATCATCAAAATATTATATCTAAAAAATAATTATAGTTGTATAAGTGTAATCAAAAATAAGAGCAGCTATAATTTATTTTATAAATTTAAATAATTAAGAAAAGTTTTTCCCATTTTTCTCATCATCTGCGATTAAATGAGACGTTTGTTGAGATAAACGACATGGATTTTTTAAGGTGTTTTTATCATTTTGTTTCATGAATTATTTTGATATTGTGATACTTTTGAAAATATTTTTTACGATTTTTTTTATTAACTCAAGTCTTACAACTTAACAAATTTGATGCCTCCATCTCATTTGGTCGTCGAGATTGATAGAAAAAACCCTAAATAGATAACAATCGAACGTGTTGGTTAATTTTATGCATTCTATAACAATTGTTATAAAATTCTACAATTCGCTATTTTAATTACTTCTCAACTATACAATTTATTTCACAACTGTTCTAATTTAGTTGCTTGCTATTATATTTAAAAAAAAATGTATTTAACTTTTCAATTAAGAAAATAATAGGTCGGATAAATCTGAAATCATTAACAATTTGCTTAATCCAAGTGCCTTAGCCAATGTCTAAAAATGCCCTCGACTCGTGTGAGAGTAGCCGAGTCTGGAAGGAATCCAGCCGAGCCAGCAAAGGCACTGCGCGACCTATCCATACCATCCTACAGTATAGAAGAGATCAAATCCAAACTCTTCCTTCGGTTTCACATTAAATGTTGTTTGGCAAGTGATATTGTTTAATACAATCTAGACTCTACCACCCGATTGGCATTAAATGACAATACTTTAACAAGTGGGATTACATAAAAGGACTCTACTATTGCAAGGATCCTCTGCCGGTCGAAAACACGTACGCAAAAAATTTGTACCCATTCTTTTCTGTACGAGTTATAAATGACGATGCCTATCGCTTCTTCCGAATGTGGATGAAAGAACGGAAAGCTGAAGTGCGTCCTTAAGTCGGATACGCATACTCTTCAAAATACTTGCAGTAAAACACCTAGAAGCTAGCCAACCTGCGCCAGTGCTCCAGGCAAGGAACACTGGTAGCCAGATCTGGTTCACCAATTAACCTTTTGCGCCTCACCACCGATTCCAAAGCTGCTAGTTGTTAGTTTGGAGCACCTGCTCAATAATAGCAGCGCTGTTCATTACAGTTGACATCGGAACACTCTCCGCGCGGCGCACGTGGCAACCTTGCGCGGCGGCGGCCGGCGGCGGCGACAGCGCGCTCCCACTGTCGTTCAGATTGCAACTAAATTTAAGTGGCGCACTCTTCGATTTATGGCCCAGCATGTGTTTAGAAGTGTGCGTTAATTACGTTACGCTCCCGTTGGCCATTGAACGGTTACAATCGCTTTATTATCAAGGACAAGTGAATACATGCTCAAGTTTTCGGGAGCCCGTTTAACTTCGTCAACCCTTAAGGTGACAGGTGGGAGTTATATATGTACATACATTTTTTAATTCGAGTAACGTCGGAGTGACGAAAGAGCTAACAGTGGGGCTTACGACTGCTGCCACGGCTGCTGCAGCCCGCGGACATGGTAACGGATTCCTTATCAATCCTGAGGACTAAGATGTATTGCCTCCCAACGTGGAATTATACTGGCTCTGTATACCCTTCGAACCAGAATACAACAATGGTTGCACAGAAATGATGCGAAATATGTAAGAGGGTGGCAGAAAAAGAGTCCCACCACCTGGAACACGTTCTTAATCTTTGTGATGGTTGCGTTCACTTTAATTCCTTACCAACCTATGACGTAGGTATTAAACATTAGCAGCTGTGTATCCCAAAACGCGTCATTTTCATCATCGAAACAATCGGCGTGTCGCGCCCCGGCAGCGTCTCAACCCTGTGAATCGACGTACCGCGGTACGAGAGCTACTGCGTGCCTCAATATTTATATACCTATACGCGTAAGCTGCGAAATCGAAAAGGATATCGGATGAATCGGCGAGCGGCAGCGGCGGGCGGCGCGCGGCGATTGATTTACGAGGCGGGAGACGAGCGCGTGGTTAATTAAAGTACCAGCAGCCGGAAGTGGCGCGCGCTGACTCAACGCGCCAATTGCACTTCGCTCAAAGTCCAAAGCTCACTTACAAAACTCTGCTTTTCTCCGATTCGTCAATTACGAAATTTCTACGTTAGATTATTAAGAACGTAACGAAAAATCTACGCATCCTCCATTTTATAGCATTGCCACAAGTCATCGAAGTGGTAACAATGTCCGTGATCCACAGTCCAGAGAACAGTTGCCCCGACAGGTGACAAGTGTCACATAAGACACTAAAATGTCGTTGCACAGTTAAAGCTAGTAAAGTGAGACTTTCTAATTGACATTTACAATTGAAACAGAAACTGTCCGTGTAATTTCTTGATTCTCGTAAATACAACGCCAACGGCCATGGCTTCCGACAGAAAGAGGCCTGAATGCTCTCATAAAAACTAAAACCTACGCTTGGCAGGTAGGTATGAGCAGTAGTGTTACATGTACGAGTAGATAAACAAAAAGATATTAAAGTATTTGTATGTTGATGTGACCAGTCCTAAATTCCAGTCGCGCTTCACGCCTACAAATGTTTATTTCTTTTAAGAAAATTTCAATACGTACATTGTGTGAATGACTAAACCGTAAAGCAACGTCCGATATTAAAAATACATGTTGTTATAATAGATAGCACTAGGGGCGCCCCCCGGCTTTGCCCGTGTGCTCAACTGTTGTCGCGACAGAACTCGGCTATAAAAAGTATTCCATTGTATGCCAATGTAATCTCTTTCACACTTTTCCGAAAATCATTCACATCCGTTGAGTTTTTTGAGCCTAATTGAAGGACTAGAAGTCGAGTCTTTCACTTTTGTAATATTATTAGCCGTTCACGTGCTACTTTGAAACAAATGCATTCTATTTTCATTCGCCATATTAGGACTAACGACACGTGATGGACTACATAGAATATAACATATTATAACATTAAAAAAAAATCCATCCAAATCTGTGAAGTTGTTTTAAGCTACATCCGTTCAAATAAACATAGGTAAGAACATACCTATATAATAAGAATATTATGCATTAGTATAGATAAGTATGGGTTCCGTACTCAGTAACCTCTTTAAATTATAGTTTTATCAAAAGTAATTGACCTGTAGGTATTTTTTTCTCCAAATGTCTGAATAACGGACGATGGACCGAACCAAAACCTCGCCGACAGTGACAGACAGACCGGTGTCAGGGAGCTGCTGGGCTGCTTGTTATTAGACTTGAACAGACAAGTGCAGGGGTGTCCGCTGTCCGCCTCACCCCGACGACATCAAAAGCACAACTATTGTAATAATCCCGAGGGGAGAGCTTGTGTATTACTTTATTGTTATTCACAAGGTTCAAGATGAAATAATTAAATTTAAAACTGATGTGAAACACAAAGTACATCATGAATAAATCGTTCATGAGGCTGAGCTCTGTAGCGATTGGTTATTTTCTTTTATGAAATAATATATGTAAAACATTGTGCGCCGCAAGTAAACAAATGGAAGTGAACCGATGTTTGTGTTGTCATCGTCATCCTCGGCAGCCAGAAAGCATTCCTCTGATGGACACAAGTAGGATGCGTGGTGGGCTAAGCCATGGAACTGACGCGCCTGCCGATGGCAGATATTCTCATGCCGCCTCTACTCGATGAATGTAAAGAGCTGTAAAATTAACAATCATCACAAATAAATAATCATTTCTGCAGGCGACAAGTACGCGGACAAGCCACGCCCGCACTTGTCATTAGCCTTTTGTACGTAGCGCGTATAGTATAGAAAGTTGTAGTTCTTTACTAGCACCGGTTTGGATTTGTTGCGAGAAGTATCTGTTTCTGATGCATCTGATGTAACAAAAATGTAGGTAATTAATCTATTCCGTGTAATCAATAAGAAGCTCCCGGCGGTCAATAGTGCCTCGCCTTGCTTGGAAACTCCAAGAAACTGATAAAGCTGAAAAGAAAGCGCTAATTGGCAAGGACATGGGAACGCGGTGCGCCCGAGCCCGGATCGAGCCAACAAACTTGTCTTGAACGTCTGTATAAAAACTCGCTCTGCCCTCGACCTGCGCCATACGACTTCAACCTGAAGTTTGATAATGATTTAAGGAAGAAAGAGATTCTTGTAATTGCCAGATGTTTCCCAAAACACACCAACCATGATCTAGTCAATACGACATCGTTTCAATATAATCGTACTTTCGGCGTTGCTAAGATCTTTTTTACATATTAAAAATAGCCTAACAATAGACCTATTTTATGGCTTCTCACACATTATACTTAAATATGTTTATTCCTCTATTTTATTAAATAATCCTCATTTATAGCGAGTATATTAAATACAAAAGGAAAGACGTACACGCTCATGCCATAGATCACAAAATAGTAATTGAGGTGTTAAAAATACACCAAAAGCCTCCATCTCCTTAATGTTATACATAATGTTCTATTCACTCTGTTTAAGTAACTTCATTCGATTTCTGTGTAAAGTTTAATTCTCTGAATGGGAAGACTATTCAGGACTATTGCGCGTTCTAAAATGTGTTTAAGTTTGTGGCTTAATTTATATGACATCAATCTTACCAATGTTTGTAGATAGTGATTGTAGAAGAAAACTAACTTATGAGACATCACGGCGTGACGTCTGTTTGCGTTGAGAACGGCACGCGGTGATAGCAAAGACTCTCGAGAACTCGTACGGGCAAGTCGACACTAGGCTCCGGCCGAGGCTGGACAGTAACGGGACAAGTTGTACGTGGAGCCATCGTCGATGACTGCAGATATTTATTACAACTTGGGAATGTGGACATCCAACCGATTCCAAAGTCGGTTTCCAAAATACGAGCCTGTTAGGTCCGTCTTTGTGTACATGGCAAAACGACGCAGACAGCCGTTGTGTCAAACTATTGTGTCCAGTGTCGAGCCGCGGCCGGACGCACGTTGGAACGCTAACGGTGCGAGCTTCAACACCCACCAGCTTGTTCATACGCGTAATCAAATCAAGTCATTTATTCAACGCAAGAAACATACATTTCACCCGTCCGACGACATGTTTTTTAAATCTACCACCGCCTCCTAATCCTCTAACAGAGAAGAAACCGGCGAAAGATTTATAAAGTCTTTGTTTAACAATTTTTTTAAACCTACTGATGGGAAGACTTTGCGCACTTATTTATAAATTATTGTTGTAGAAATTAATACATTTCCCCATGAACGAATTACTAACTCTATGGAGTCTAGTAACTGGTGGTAAATATTGAAAGACCAAGTGTTAGTAGCACAAAGTTTAAAAATGGCTGCATGTCGCTACTGGACTTATCTCCAAGGTACAAGAATGGCCACTAATACAGCATTTATTAATTATATTTGTACGAGCAGTTAAATTTTAACTACTGATAATTTTTACGAGAAGTAATAACTTAGTTGTAAATATTCACATGAAGTCGTTTAAATTATCGCGCTCAAATTGTACCAATGTACATACATTGGTACAATTTGAGCGACGACTTCATAAAAAGCCTAGTTAACGTTGACTTTTATTACTGCGATCATAAATTAAAGCGAACGTTAAGGAACGATGCATGGGTGCATGCCTGCAGGCGGCGGCCGACGCGCTGGCTGCGGCCGGGGCCTCGTCCTGAGGAGCCGTTGTCCCCGGTCGCCGGGCCGCCGCTTGGCCTCGCGTTCCCTAATCCTACCACTTCACTCACAGTCAATGGTCGTCGATGATTGGCGGCGGGTGTTAGCACAGCCAAGCAAACAAGTAAAAACACAATCAAAATACTTACAATGACGTATTGTAATAAGGATGCACAACTTCACGACCATGGTTTAAAAAATGAGTCACATGTCAGTAAAAGTTATAAAAATATGATATATTTTATACACCAGCAGCTTTTATTATATGAATTGATTATTATATGATTGACTTGACTAGTATAAAAATTCTTCTAAGCCACTGAAATATTGCACGGCTCTCGAAGCAGAACGTCCGGAACTAAACCTTTTGTGACATTAATTATTTTAGCGGAAATTACGTATTTGGAGGAGCAGAGAGAGAGGTCTTCTTGGCAGTGCTACCGGGTGCGCAGGTGGCCGACGACAGCTCCCTGCGGGGTGCGAGGCCCCGCGACCTCACGGAGCACCGCTCTGTAACAGCCGCACGGCCACGCTGCACGCGTGCTGATCTTTTACCGATGAGCTGTCTCTGTATCGTCCAGGGAGGTTCAGACCTCGGCCAGACGGCCCGCTCCAGTCGTGTGCCCTCGATCGCTCTGGACATTGTATCGCACATACATTATATTAAGTATAAACCGGGCCAAGCCCGTGTGAGGGACTGCGGCGTACAATTGCTAACTATTATCTAATCTGATATAGATTATGTCTTCTTTTTTCTTCGTTATTTATTCTCATCCTTTTATATAAATGACTTCGGTGTCAGTCCATATTTGGCAAATAAATGTTGTTACTACTTAAAATAACTAAACTTATTAATTTTTCACTGACATGTCTGTCCTTTGTAATATTAAAATTAAAGTATTTATTTATTACGCTTAGGGGTATTGCGCGCACCCGTTCACGCTGTGACATAATACGCTAGTAACAGTAATACCAAGCCAATACATAACTGTACCAACGACAAGGATGAAAGAGTTTAGTTCGTCGCTTAGCAACGGAAACCAAAGGGAGCGGCAGCCTCGCCCGCAAGCTTAGCAGTATCGTGACTGTCTCGCAATGTTCTGAACTTACCAACGAACAGTGATCATTGGAATTAGGATAATTATTAAATAGGTGAAAACAAAACAAAGTTGATGAAACCGCAAGCGGCACAGTTGGGGCGCGAGCGGCCGCAATCGAATCGGCGAATCGACGGTTAATAAGTTTTGTTTGAGGAGCGGCGGCGGCGGCGGCTACGAACGGATCCTCTTCACGGCCGCCGCCCGCGACACGCAGACAACAACGAGCACAACTCCCACTTCACGTTATCGAACTGCTCAATTCACACTATGAAACAAACCCTGCTGCACTCGGCTACATTGCCGTGCGATGAAAAGGATCGTTCTCGGTGTTTACATCTTTTCCGTTCCGGCACGGAGCATGGGCGGGATCGGGGTCGGGGTCGGGGGCGGGGCCGGGGAGAGGCGCGGTGAGCTTCACTCAATTTGCGATGTTAGCGCAGCCTCCATTTTTCACAGTTATTGAACAATTTGCCACGGAACGACGCTAAATAAGAGATCGTTCAATTTTCCCCATTTTACACGATTCGTTGCGTTTCTTTATGAATAATTCATCGTCGTTTCACTATCCAGAGAAATTTTAACGAACTTTGTAAGTAAAATTTGTGCCGTTGGTAAATATAATACTTACCTAAATTTACTTTTATATAGTTAGAGTTATTTCTCAAGCTATTGGGCGTACCATTAACTCCTAAACAGTAAATAGTTTGAACTGTGCATTTACATCAAACGTCTCTTTTTTTATTGTCAAGAGCAATTCACGAATAACTAAATGTATTTAAAAATGTCCACTCGAGTAGCTGACTGGTTTTATGCCGAGGGTCTCGCGCGGTCTCGCGCCACCGCCTCCCCCGCGGAGCATTTGCGCTATTAAAGTCGTTTTGTGGATTGTTACTATTGCCTGCGTCACTTGCGTGCAAGCCTCTGTCGCATTGCCATTGTATGCTAATGTCAGTACGGACGCCGGTAGCGGCTCACTTCGACCTTGTCCACTCTTGTCGCTTTACAGTATTTTTGTAGTCTTGTTCTGAATTTATCATTGTGTCTTTTAAAAACTCATTATTTCATTCCTCACCCTACCTTTTCATCCTAGCGATTGTGCCATTATTGTGTCCAAATGCTTGTAGCCAGAAGGCTACTCCCGCGAGTCTTGTCGACAGTGTTCATCTTTATCAATCCTCAATACAGTTTATTGTTAAATAACAACCTAACAATCCACTTTCATAGCAAGTCAGATATTTTGACTGATTTTGAAAGTGCGCAGTGAACGCGTAAAGTACGTACGTCACCCGCCAGCAGCACGTAGTATCTGCGTGCACATTCCGCAAGGCCAGCGTGTCGGCGGCGACAGGCGGCGACAGGCGGCAGCTAGCGGCTGCTTGCGAGCGGCTGCATTATTCATGTCCGGGCACGCTCCGCGCAAAAGCCTCCCCCGGCCGGCCGGAAGCCGCGCGCCCCATTGTTTTCCCATCGCCGTCGCTATTGACACCGCCACTATCTGGACAGCTTCCGTCAGCGGCGACAAGTTGCGGCGGGGTAGCTGCGGACCTTCCGGTTTTTATTTCTTCTGCATGCATTATGCAGACTTCCGCTCGAAGCGATTGCGCCACAAGGTCGATGTTCTGCTGACGGCAGGTCCGACCGCAATCGACTCGTTTTATAGTCAGTAATGAAGAGACGGGAATTCTATCAGCAGTCGCTGACTTAGCATTATAGTGCCGTAAATGTACGCGCAAAAACACAGTGAGTGCTAGAGGCACCTTCTTCACCTTCTTATCTCCGATGTGACGTTAATGCGATAAGGTTGGAGGCAGGGTCAAACGCAGTGACAGAGACAATGGAGAATGGAGAGTTCTTCGTTCGCCTAACACGAAGGTCATCGCATCTCTCCTACCGCCTCTATATACGTTCTACTACGTGCTTGTGTGCATAGACGATCTGTCCTGCATGGCTCCTGCCAGTATCGAGCAGCAACGTGCCCCCATGCAGCATCAATATCGGTAAAGGTAAAGAAACTTCGTCATTTACGTCGCGGGACTTAACTCTACTCTATTTATTGTATATGTATCGCTTAACCCCGACGTATGGCGGCCCTTGCACTGCTCTTGCTCCGTAAATGAATAAAGAAAAGACATAGGAGTATCCTATACGTAAAGTATTTAGATATTGAATGTCGATAGTGTCATGAATTTATAAAATGACGACTACAGCGCTCAGTGGGTCACCGAGCTTCTTCCTTAACTTCCGTCGTAATTACTTGAAGTGCATTACTTTGTTCGAGTCCAGCGCACGCGCACGCGCACAAAAACCACCCCTGACACTGACATTCATTGCATTTGCGTTCGCGGTGTCTTTTAAATTAACACGACCAGGTGATTATGTATAATTTTTTGCTCCCTTAGAAATAATGTTCTTCTTCTTACACCTCATACCTGTTATACCTCATAGCCTTGTGCGCTAAGCCACACAAGTCTTTCACATGACTTCCGCGCGTCCTCCATCTTTGACGTCTTGTCTTCCATCATCATAACATCCAAGACACGGATTCGTTCACCCAAGAAATTACCAATAAATTAGTAATACTAACTTTTGTTGAAAGCTGTGGACTTAGAAAAGAAATTAAATAATTACAATAAAATAAATAAATGAACTAACGATATTCCGCGAAGTGTGTGCCCGGCGCACGCACTCCGCAGGGGCTATTGCAACTTGCAAAAAGAGTTTCTGAAAAGCTATCGGCGGCCGCAATCTAGGAAGTGTGAGGAAACATTTTACTCAGACGCTTCCCACGACGCGGAGGAGCCGCGCTGCAGCTGGTCCCTGGCTGTGGCATGAATGGGTCGGCTCGAGCGGGAACGTACTGCGCTCGCACAGCAGCCCAGCGTAACCCACAGCTCGGCGTGCTTCGCTCGCTGTGTGTAAGTATCGGCCGCAATGGCCCGTAATGAGGTATTCCATCTCGATTCTTCGTTCGGTTCCTGTGCCGGTGCGGGGTCCGCGAGCCGCAGCGGCCACTGGCGAGCACGTGCCATCCGCTGAACTGTGATATCAAAATGATTACGCAAGATGCCAGAAAAATGTGATCGCGCACATACGGCGGGATGAACGTCTGTATGATTGGAAACTGGTGGCGACGTCCGGCACTGCGCTCGCCGATCTTGTTGTGTCCACCGAGCGAGGCCATTGTGCTAAGTTCTCCCATCTGTCCGGAAGCGGACTGTCAGTGAGGCTGCTAAAGACGAAGATGCGCGTTCATCTCTCAAGCAACACTCGTACTCTCGGCTACAGACGACACGACGAACGTTACACTGTGTCGCCTCTTACGTCGTCACTTGCGAGACTTTTTTTGCGTCAATAAAATGTTTATTGCATTGGACATGAAATGTTACTTTTACAATAGCTGACCAATTAATGCCAGAAGGGCAGGTTGCTATACTTAAACAATTCCTTAACTTTACCTCGGCCAGGTAGGTGCGGGAATGGAATCTTCAATGTTTAATTGTTGCTTCCTATAGATGTATGTATTTAAGCTTAGGCAGTGGGCATTACTTGTGCGAAATAAACAAATCGCGCGTAAACAAAATGCCGAACGTTATTGTGGCACTTAACTGAAGAGAGTAATTGGTGCACTTCCTCAAGCTTCACGTGACGCGTCCGGGAGCACAACGTTGCGGCGGCGGGCGGCGGGCGGCGGAGCAAGCGGCGCAGTGTAAAAAGGAGAATTAGTTAGAGAACGCGGCTCGGCGAGCAGCGCCGCGCGAACGTACCGAAAGCCTGTCTGGCGAATAGTTTTTCTCACGAGGCATGTTGTTTATGAGTGTTAATACGTTCGGCTCGGAACGCAAAAGGAAGGCGGCGCGCGCGGACGCAATCGCCCGCCGCATGCCCCAACCTTTAATTGTGTGTTTTGGGCTGTATTTTAGCATGACAAGCGCGGCGGCCGCCATCTGATAGCGGTCAGCTGCGCCATTGTGTGCTAATGTCCTCCCACGGGCCCTCGTCAGGTTGCCCGCGCCGCTCGGCGCGCACACTTCGCTGGCCGCGAGCGCGCTGCACGTGCACACGCGCGCAGCTTTGCGGCTACTACCGGGACAGCTACCGGCGACACCTCACTTCGGACAAACGTATGGCGACGTCGTGGGCGCGCATTCAACAGAGTAATCGTTACACTTACAAAAAGAGCGGCGTCTAACAAACAGAATGTAGTCGTAAGGTGCTCGGCGTACTGCGGCGCTTCGTACGACGCGCCGAATCGAACGCCGCCGCGAACTCATAACGCGTGTTAACATTTCACATACTTGCGTATATATTTTTGCGAAACAAACATTGAATAAAACAGCAAAGAGCAGGAAACAATGTCGCTGCACGACGAAACTGTCAGCGAACGAAACAAAACTGAAACCACCATAGTTCAATATTGAATGATAATGATGATGAATAAGTTTCACCGAGTGATAGCGGAGTGTACTCCGCTGAAACGGATCTGCGATTATCTAATCTGTGGCATTGTCTATCGGTCACGGCAGTTAAACTCGCTAACTGACGCAGTAGTGGCGCTCAATTCCTTATTCACGTGCCCCAAGCGGCCGCGCGCCCGTGTGACGCTCAGCAGCCGGCAGCACCTGAAAGTATTCGTATATGTAACTTCATATACTGCTGCATGGCCAGGCACGGGCACCACCGCACCTTGGTCTGCTGAGATCCGGTTTCGCATTAATAATTCATCATTCACATTCGAATTACCTGAAGCTAAAATAGCATAATTTGAAATTTGAAGTTTTATGCCTTCAAGTTTTTTTATTAATGTAATTAACACGCACAAGTCGCATGCTATCCACGTTGTTTCGTCTAATTGCCCTTTGTGTTAAACAAACCCTTTTGTGGAAGCCATTCAACGAACAAGTTAAACTATCTTATTTCCTGTCCTTTTGTGAACACCTAATCCTTGTAAACATATGTTCTTGCATCAAGTGTGCATATCTGCCGACACGAAGGTCGCAATAAACTTTACGGTTAAATGTACGTTTCCTTCTAATTTAATGAATCCAATTTAACTTCCGTGGCCATAGTTCACGTCAACGAAGACGACGGTATGCTACTCATTTCTATATGCCTTCACAGTTATTGTTCCTGCGTTATTCAAACAATGCATTTTTAATGTGATTACTTTACTTATATATTAATTTAATACTACTTTGTGCAACGATTTATCGTCAGATTATTTAATAAGCTAAACGTAAACACTACTCTAATAGAATTACAGCTGTAACTCACAGCAGCACTCGGAGCAGAGACAATTATCAGCAGCCCGCCATGTACACGTGAATGCGGAAATCAAAAACCGCAACACCCGCAGCGGGGCCAGACGCGCGGAGCGCGGCCGCTCAGCCGCTCAGCCGCTCAGCCGCTCAGCCAGCCGCTCAGCCGCTCAGCCGCTCCACCGAGCGAGCCGTCGCATATTGATGCACGTGAACACGGACCTTATTAGACTGCATTGAGTCCGCCGGCAGTTGACTAGTAACTAAGTTATAACCGAAGTACCAATGCAAAACCGACGACTACATGGAATCAATAGCGTAACGGGGGACAATTAAATGTTAGGTTGTGAAAAATAAAAAACGCATATTCTCTATAGTCTATGAAGTTCTTATGTTCTGAAAAAAGATACATCGTTGTCAATTGAATACCAAAGATGGGTGGGGATGTGCGCGGCCCTGGCGGCCGACAGATGCCGGAGAACCCATCCCGATATCCTTACGCGAACCCTGCGGGCTAGTTGTCGGGAGCAGCGGCGTTAGTGCCAGGCCACCGGCACCGCCCGCCCTGCAAACTGAATAGGCCAATACCCTGGCTCGTCCCAAACGGAAATCTCTAATCTCTGTAATCACGCACCGAACGCACCGTGGATAGCCCACCCTTACATGCCAGTAGCACAGCCGGGGGCAGCGACGCAACCTCCGCCTTGTGCATCTGCGTCGTGCGTGCGACTCTTACCTTACCTTTCCATAAGGAAGATTTGTCACAATCGCCACGCTCGGCTGGCGGATTGGCGATCGCAGTACCAAACAACTCGCATCTTAGACGATCTTACTTTTGGTCTGCTGACATTACAGTCGTTGCGATTTTCAATGCTTCATCCTTAGTCGCCCTTGCGACACTCACGGGAAGAGAAGGCAAGGCCCTTTGACACGCCGACACCGCGCGGACTCTTGGGATGCTATAATTCAGTGGACAAGTTTTAGTAGAGTTTAGTCAGAAGAAGTAAGTTGAATTCTAATATGTTCGTGAGCAACTATAGGGTTTGGGTGATTGTCGTGCCTTTAGAAAAGAAAAGGCGAAAACCTAACTCAGACAGGTTGGCCTGACTTCCGTTTGATTTCTCAGCATCAGAAACTGTGAAGTATAGCGTTCATACGTGCCGGCGCAAGATACTCGTCGTCGGTAAGATGCTGCGCGGGGCTGGATCGTCGCAGTCGAGCTAAGCTTACTCCTAAAGCGACAGCTGTGCTCGTTTCCCGCTAAAAGAGATTCCTAAGTGTTTGAGAATACCCCCTTTGTCGGCTCAGTTAGCATCGAAATCCTTGGCGAAGAGATCGAGCGAGGTTCATTTCTATGTCACCAAAAGTAGCAGCCTGTAAGTAACCACTGCTGGGCAAAGGCCTCCTCAAATATCTGAGAGGGTGCAGGGATCGAACCCAGGTCACTTTCGCTCTATGATACTAAAGTGAGCACCCAGACCACTAGGCTAGCACGGCTCTTATGTCCTGATGTCTCCAAAGCGGGACAATATTTCATGCTGACACGATAAACTTTACAGAGCTCAAGTTCGCCCTCTCATTCGTTAACTGTGGGCTGGGGCACCCCATCCTTCTCCTCCCCATACCACTCCTTCTATTTGGCAACATCAAAGCGGCTCGAATCGTCTACGGACAAGTACTTTCAGATCACCAGGCGAAGGGACGTTGCACATTCACGCATTTTCATAATATTTATCACGTGAAGTGTTCTGTCGAACTGTTCCAAGTAATCCTAGACGAGCTGCACAAGCTCCACCGTCGTCAGCGCGGCAGAATACTAAGTTCCACCGACACCATCTACGTTTTCTGTTGCCAACGGCCATGTTGTGACACACGAGTATATCGATGTCATTGCAAAGTTATTAACATTGCACAAGTGCGCTGGCAGACAAGTGAGCGGGCCGAGTACGCCAGTTATTATCAGTAATTGCCAACAAATATGAAGTCGCCTTCGAGCGCACGAACATTGCCGTAATAAACATTTTACGATTACTTCCTGCCGTAACCGTAAAAGTAATGTCGCGATATCTCGCATACTTGTCCTCAAGGTGTCGCGCGCCGCAGCTCGCCGCTCGCCGCCCCTGTCACGTTGCACTCGAACCTGTACAACGTATAGAGTACGACTGTTCTTGTCTCTAGTTCCGTGGCAGGCCGCAGCCAGTGGGTACGACGGACAGCACCCGTGCCGGCAATATTCCAGGCGCACGGACTGCGAATGTTACTGCATCGTTAAACCGACAGAGCCACGTTCACGTTCAGTTTTCAGAATGTGTTCATATTTTAAACACGTCGATAACTGTATGCAGTGAGTTCTTTTTTTAAGAATCTCGAATAGAAGAAGTTCCGCTGTGTCGTGGAGGCAGTTGACGTGCACAACCCGCGCAGGGGGCAGCACCTAGACTCGAAACAATTGTTTTTTACAAACACTTGTCCCGTGCGGAAATCGAACCCGCGAACCGCACAGCCACGGCCACTACGCAATCGAGCGAGAGGCGAGAGATTTTTTTTATCAGAAACGAATGCAAGATAAATTCATAAAATTATCCAGTGAAACATACATTTAAATAAAAATATGATTAATTAAATACAAAACATGATATACACTGGAAGCACCTGTGAACTAAACACCTTTTACATGATTACGAATTGTTTATTCGAAATTCGTTGAGCCTAAACAAAAACGGTGTCGTCACTTTACACCGCTGATCTCTAGTTAACTATAAACTTATTCACCACGCCCACTATTCCCACTATGGCGCCTCCGTGCACCTAGCCGGTGCCATGTGGAAACTCCCATCTGATTAATTATGTCTTCATTAATTTAAAATTCAACCATCGTATCATAAAATACTAAGGAATGTTAACAATTGCAAGTATTTCATAAAAATTCAAGAAATAGAATTTACTGCTGCGCAAGTATACAGAACTGAGCATCTGAGGAATGGACATTAGTGAAATTAGCACTCATTAAATTTGTTTTCTGCTCAGCTATTTGAGCTTCATTATTAATGCGTTCACGGTGTTGAAAACATTAATAATTAGTTGGAATACCTGTGAATACAGGAATAGGAGTGGGTGGGTGTCCGTTGCGCCGCAGCCTTTGTTTGTTGAAACGCGCCATCTCCAGCAATCGGTCGCCGCTCGCTCGGATCGGAGAGCTCTCATTCAGAGCGAGCGCAGCTTCTGTTTGCCTCGGACTCACCTCCGTGTGTGCGAATATCATATTCACGCCATGTTCGTTGTTCGACAAATCATCTTTACATTTGTTCCGAGAAGCGTTTTCTCACAGGACAATGATGAATGGGCATCCTGCATGCGCACATGAGATGTGCCACAAAGTTCTCAGATGCTGTGATCACGGAGAACTCAGTCGTGGCAAAGTTGAAAGTCATTAAAACAATTTTGTGTTCTCAATAACGCTAAGCGTCAGTCTGCGTCAGTCTGCGTCAGTCTGCGTCAGTCTGCGCGGCGCAACTTCCCTAATGAAGCGCGAGATTAACTCCCGTGAACTTCGGCCGCCTCCGACTTCGGCTCATATGTTAATTACGTACACCCGGCCGCGCAGCTCGCTCGCTGCCCGACGAGCCATCTCGAGCAACATTGATTATTTAGTCAACAAATTATGGACTAGAATCGCGGGCCTCTCAATGAATATCGCGATCCATTGTGGCCTCTCTGATAATTAGATAGGAAAGCGCTTAAAGAGTGAGGCTGTTAATATAGCGCTCGTTCTTAAGGTAAACATCCGGGCGAGGGTGCTCGGCGCACTTCATTTTAATGAAAATTTCAAATAAAGAGGAAGGAAGGAGCGCCGCCGCCGTGCGCCTCCGGTCGAGCGGCGCGGGCTCTCGCCGATTTTTCTTAATTACAGCAACCCTTCTCAACGTTATCTGATCAAGTCCCTAATTAATTTAATACTTTTTGTTTTCACCTCACCGACTCCATGAACGTTATTTGGTTGCTTAAGTGGTTTTTAGATTAATTACAGAAGTCATATTATACTCATTTTACTGTGAAATGAGAAAGCAGTAGACATTGTGTATGTTTACACGACAAGTATAATTAATATAATAATAAGTAATAGAGTAAGTAATTACTTTCACTAACAGTTCTTCGAGGATAGCGCCGAGTACGCGCGCTCAGTGTTTGCACCGCGAATCTCCGAGTGCTGTAGATAAAAAATTAAAAACTTTTAATTACCTGTTCATTAATCTCCGAGGCGTCGACCACGAAATGTGCAGGAGACGAGGCCGACACAAGCTTACGGACATTCTGCTTTAATGAATGCGCTGCGTGGGACAAAGCGAACGTAAATCATGTGGTCAGATATGACCAGCGGCTGCGCGTTCCAATTTGTATGTTCCGAGATGTTCATAGAACTTAAATGTGCAGTCATTAGACTCGAGAACCGCTCGCGTGTCCGATACGTCTGGGTAACGAATTCAATTATCATATTAATTACCATAAACGGCGGAGCTTGCGATCTGCTGTGTTCCCGCGGGGAGGCGGAGGATAGGGATAAAGTTGTAAAGGAACGCCTCCAAAAACAAACAATGGCATCGGCGGGCGCGGCGCTCCGCGCGGCTTCGAACCGCACACCTTTGTCAGCTAATTGGCGCCGGATTGTCTGCGCCGCGCGCTCCGAACAATGACATTCAAAGCTTTCACCGAACGACTGCTTGATGTATGGCCAAAGTTCTATCTCAACTTCTGTACACAAATGTAATGCTTCGTCGTTTCAACCGATCCCAGTCAACAGAATATATACGTACAAATATTTGTGGCATCAATAATATCTGTAATCCAACAAAGGCGGTGACCGAAAGAGAGCAATTCCGTAAGCGCCTGTTTCAGAAGTACATGGAACGGCTTCCGGTGAACTCCACAACCCCGGAAAGGAAATAAAGCCAATAATATAGAAAATAGTTGCGAGAGTTGTTGTGAGTAGAATCGGAATCTCACAACTACTCATTTAAAATCTAAACCGGTCGTTATCCCTTAGGTATTTGTAAACAGGCCGCTGAGAGACAGGGTCCTCCGCGCGAGGAAGAATTAGTCCGCGCACCAGACACCTCGCAACGTGAGCACGCTGCGGTATATGGTGGTGCAGCCCCAAGTGTTTCCGCCGTCGATCTCTCATTTCAATTGAACGAACTGGACAGTTCGAGCGGTGGGCACGATCATGACGCGCGAGAATTTGCGTTGTGCGATGAAGCGAGCCTTGGAGGGACGCAGGCGAACGCAAACCGCGCTCAAATGCACTTTACGTAGTGAGGCCGCCTGGCCCGGTGCCGCCGGCCCCGCCTCGCGCTCACCGCACCGGTAGCTCTGTTTAATCAACCGATACTCCAGCCTATACCTACATGTGTCATACATATGAAGATTCTCAAATATATTAAGAAAATATCAACATGTCTTTTTTCACGTCTGTAGTACTAAAACGTTCAGTCGACATTTATTAATAATGTAATTCTTCCGTCGAGAAGAGCTTATTTTAATAATATTTTTATTTCATTATGCTTTTTGAATACACGATTGGGAGCGTCTTCTCAGAGACACTTGCGTCATATAAAAGCATAGTGTTACATAATTGTGTGCGAAAGCGTATATTTTAGGTTGTCGGGTCAAAATATTCAAAATGTTCTGTTCAGGTTTAGTATATAATAGTTTTTTCGTGTGAGAGAGATTTTTACAAGTATGTAATCAAATGGTTAGCTTACAATGTAATAGAACACTCTCGAATAAATATTGATATTTGCGTTAAGACTATTGAATAGATTTTCGTGTTTTTGTGTTAATATGTTTCGTGTTAATGAATGCAGTTTAAAGCATTACGAGAGTTAATTACCGCGACGTTCCTTTTATGTATTTTTTAGACGGAATAACAAACCCTCACACTTTACTGACAATTACTACATAGATATAGTTACATATGTACTCGATCAGTCATGTGTAGAACTCAACTACATTGTCTTTAACAAAGCACGTTGTGCTATTTCTATTTGCAATGTTTTGTTTTGTTAGCTCCACACCGTATTGCAATTCTCTTATGCTGCTCTGTGGGTTGTCTTTTAATCTGCTTAATCTGATCCATCATTATCCAAGTAAGTAATTGGTTGAAAATTAAAAAAGAACCGTGATACGTCGATGAGCGATTGGTGATGGGAGCCAGTGACGGTCTCCGGCCGCGTTCCATCTCAGTCCCGCGGTGCGGCTACGCACCTGCGTCCTGAATGTTTCAGTCTGTGGCCAACAGACACTTGCTACCAGGAGTCTAGTTTCAGTAGTAGTAGTCATCAATCATCCACGTGTGTAGGTGTGCGCGTGCGCGTGTGTGTGTAGGTGTGCTCAAGAAGTGGGGGTGTCGAGAGATTAGGACATTTATTTCTATCGTTAAAAGCCAGAGTTCAATTGGAACAATGTTACTGGTGGCTAGCCCGTCGCCTCTTAGTGCCCAGCTCAACAGCCTTCATGAGCCATAATGCATGAACAAAAACAAACTCATCGTGAATTATTTGTTCATTCCTAATTTATTTGAAATCCATATAAAGTACTATTATTAAGACGAACTGACGCTTAGGCGGATAACGAAACGAGTTAAGTCAAGTTCAAGATATCCTTAAGTCAAAACCCGGGTACAAGCAGTAGCGCCCTTTAATTATTTCTTCCTGAAGGACAACACGGCGTCAACATGGCGGCGGTCTGCCCCTGTAGTGAACGTTGCGTGACTTAACACGATTTTACCCACCTATCTATCCTATGTGCCGGAATCGGTTCAGCCATCGCACTCTACATGTGTACACACACACACACGCACACACCCACACATATATCTACTCGTGTACATTTTACTCCTGCCCTCGTTGTTATACGTACTAGTGTGGTTATTATGTTTATGTACTTTGTAAGCAGCTCTGCGGCGCCAAAGGTTTGTGAAATAATTTTGTGACAAATAGTAAAAAGCTCACTGCCAATTAAAGGCAACAATAATTGAGGACGCCATGCGTATATCATCATCGTCGCGGGTGACACAAGGGCGGGTGGGTGCGAGGAGCTGTGCTACGAATGAGGTATTTGGACTCCCTTCTTCGAAATGTATATCATATTGCGACACCACGACGGTGTTCTTGAGCTTCGGCTTAATTATGTAGAATCCGCCTGTCATAATGCTTCGTGAAGCCCAAAATATCCATGTAGTTTTCTGTACTTGACTCTAGATACGAGTATGCCCGTGCCCGCCCGCGCCTGCTGGTACGTCACTGCCGCTTCGCTCGGCCCACACGGCATTGTCACTTTTAAATTAGCGCCATTTCACTACCGCCCACTTGGGCTCGTGACGAAAAAGAGGATATCAGCGGAATTTCTTTGCCCTGTTTCTTTTCCGTCATAGAGACCGAACGTACTTACGTCATAGCACAAAATGTATATTGCTTATCACGCAACATTTAAAACTACATTAATTTCAATCGCATCGACTATATTATATATCGTCCTATATTTTTTGGCACTTAAATATAGGTACCAAAAAATATAGGACCGTTTGGATCCGTTTGATCCAAAAAGAAAACGTTGCTGTTCCATGTTTCCATGCAGTTTCATTTTAAAAATCGAACACATCAACACTCCAAGCGGCCAGTGATAACAACATCGGTCATGGAATGGCTCAGACCTTATTTAAATATTCGACACGCAGAATAGCATTCATCCGCGCAGTGTGTACCTAACGCCGAGTTGGTATATCATATTATACTAAGCCGGCACTGAGTGAAGCGCACAGCGGTGATACGCTGATAGAAAAGTACTTATCTGTATCCGGATCAGAGGCCTCGCTTCTGGGAAAAGATCGAAGAAATGGAAATCATTAACTAGAAGACAACTGGAACTGGAGCTCATGCATTAGACAGGGGTGGAGATTATAAATAAAAAGACTATGAAGCGTGAATGAGACTAAACCGTGAGAATGTCGTACTATGGCAACGTAAAGGCAGTTTACAAACAAAACGGCCAGACACTGGACAATTATTCGTAGTTTCTACAAGCTCTTGTCCCTAGCGGAAATCGAACTGGCGGTTACATCGCCGCGGCCAGACCATTAGCCACTGAGCCTGTTATAATTGAAAAATATTGGGTAATTCGCTTGATGTCTCTATCGCCTTCCTCGTGGTGGCCAGTGTGCCGATGAGCAGCAAGATGAGCGTGCGATCCTCTAGGTGTCCCTGCCTTGGCGTTCAGGGTCGCGGCTCCTATATAGAACTTTTTTCAAATATGTCTTAGCCATAACCATAAAGGCGGGTACATACAGTAAGCGGACGAAGTAACTTCCGCAAACAACAGTTCAACAGTTTGAGGAAGTTCATTATTTTACGCTATCCAATATTTTCTTATAAAGTTTTATACTTCGCATTCTTTTATTTGTAACATTTTATATACGCAATTAGTTAGGACTTATTGCGAACATCGTTATCGCTATGACTGCGCTACAATGCACACACATTTACACACATAATTACTGACCAGGGAAGGTCCTGTGGGTGTGTTGTAAAGGAAGCGGCTCACCTGATCTAAGTGATCACCGTCGTCCACGTACACCTGCAACACCAGCGGAGCTGCAGGCACATACGTAACGAAACGCACAAGCACAAGATGCCTCTACTTTTCTCACACCGGTATTTTGCGAGGCCGTGGTACCCCGCTCGAGCCGGCCCATTCGAGCAACAGCTAAAGCCGCCGCTTGAATCTCGCGCGTACAAAAAGTTTAACAGTATCAGTGTCTCTGGTGCGACGGCACTTGACCCCACTCACAAGTCCACTTGCTCAGCGTAGTGACGAGCAAAACCTTACAAGAAATGCACGCAGGCACTTTCTTGAAAAAGCCAGCTGTTTAGCACTGGACTTAAATAGGATGATAAAGAAAAAGACGTAGATAGGTTATCGCAGCTAATGCTCAAAATGGATGCGGCGGTTCCCATTTTTCTTTCTCAGTATACGCAGCGCAGCAGCGCCTCCGCGGTCGATCTCATTATATGACTCTACCTCGTAACTCTTATCGCTAGGTGTCTAACAAATTTACTGGCACCTGCCAGCCGCCGGTGGGAAGCGCGCGAGCACATGGAATGTATAAAGCCAAGGAATATTGTATCAACTTTAACTAACTTTAACATAATGTTGCAACAGCTTGAAGGTTCCATTTTCACCACATTTACGAAAATCCAAAGCAGTCGTTATCAGATCAGACGTGCAACAAGGTTGTTTATAGAACTACAGTTGTCGGCGGCGGCGAGCGGCGAGCGGCGAGCAGGCGGCTCGCGAGCGGCGCGGCCCCGACACCCGACGCTCATAAATAACCGCGCGTCAAACGACTCCTTATCTTAATTGTCTACAAAACTACCTGAGAGTAGATAGCACTGTACAATTATTAAGATATATGACATACACCTTCACTGTTTCGTATGCTCATGTTATCTAAACTATGAATACCAAAATAACGCCAGAGTTCCAGTGGGACGGGCTAATTGAAGTAGACGAGGATTTCCTCACCATAATCATAATAAAAAACGTATTCGAAGTTCAGAAATCACAGAAAGATATGTCCACTTACATTCAAGTAAATATAAACAATCCTCATTACGTCAAAAAAAATCGTAGAAGTCGTTCGTTACTCGTATATACTATACGTAGAGCCCCGCTAGCCCAGTAGTTAGGAGATTTACCTCCAAATCAGGCGATATTCACTTTTTTTAGTAATAGGTTTATTTTCTTTTCTTATTTCTCTGATAATGGAACCTTGCGCTCACAAGGATACGAAGACGTTCCTCGTGACGGAGTCTCCCCCAGTATACTGTGCAGTGAGCAAGAGAAACAAACTAAGTCACGGAAATGTAACGTCTCCGCATGACGCGCGGCGACACCGAGTAGTAATGAGTCGCTCGCGTAAACGTGGCAGTTGCCTGCCACCTGCCACCTGCCACCTGCACCCTGCCACCTACAACCCATAATAGGATTGTTGCGTGTGTGTGCAAGTAAGTAAATGCTAATTAAAATGCGAACCGCGAATAGTTGTCCACTTTGGCGTTCACTTACAGCCCAATAAAAGCCAATTAATATGTCGTAAAATCGAATCAACGACACTTCCACGCGCGGCGGATTCCGGCGATCGAGCAGCTCGTCCTGCCGCGGCCGCACAGTGCGATGGAACGTGAACTGTTCCGCCAGCGCTCCAGCCGCTCCCCGCGCACTCGGCAGCGGCGGCCGTGCGAGCCCGTCGCTTTGTCACCGTCTTGTAGAATGACAACCGCGCGCGTGCGCCGTCCAAGACGAGTAGGGCTCGGTGGCGCTACTCGCTATTCGGGCCTACGAATGTCGACCACCTTCGAACACCATAGTCGATTGCGTCCATAACGACACGCTGGTGCGTAAACATTGCACCGCCCATTGGCAGCCGGACTGGCAGACACCTAGAGCTGACAGTTGAACGATTGTCGTATTTTGTTTAAGGACCGATTTTTCACAGTATCAGTTCGTTTCGGTCGAAGCATTGGAAAATAATGTGACAATTAAAAAAGTTATTTATTGTGAATTTAAGTTGGGAATGTGTTTTTTTATTTAAGAAACTTCGATCGTTTCGCCGCCATTGAACCTAGTAGACAGGATTCTTTATAGGAGACTGTCTTACTATAAGTACTTTATTTGACTGCTTGTCCCATACTGGAACCCATATATCATAATTAATATAATTTTATTGTATCGTTATTTATTCACGAGTGGCTACAATAATAAATTAGATAGATCCCTATCAAATTTATTATTGTAGCCACATACACATAATCGACGGTCAGATAACAATCCTTTTCAAAGCCAGGAGCCGCGCTTGCTGTTACGTCGGTGGCCGACAGGAGCGGCGCTTGCGGGCTGTACTTTTAAAATTATTCCGTGTGTGCCCTGTACGACGAGCACTAAGCAACGCCCGTGGACTCCTGTGCCAGTGACCTATGGAAGTTCCCTCCGGAGAGACAGGGTTGTATCACCTATAACACAACGAATCAGCTAGCCGGCTCGCCGAGCCGCAGCGGCGTGAGGCAGCGGAAGGCGGACGCCGGCGAGGTTCCGAACCTTATTCTTTCCTCAACATTGCTTTATAAAAAACTTCAGAATATAACCTATAATTTGGCACTATCTTTGTGTGTGTGCGTTTACTTGTATGTGTGTGTGTGTTGGTGTATGTGGTGGCACGCGCGCGGGTGTGTAAGAATCAAGCGACTGTTCATTGGTATGGGATTCTATCAATAAATGGATATTTTAGAAAAAAATTATAATAAAAAAATAAATATGCAATGGCGTTTAAATTTCTCTACGGCTAGTTGTCTGTCGTGCGCGAGAGGCTAATCAGTATTCAGTTCTAAAACAATGTGCTTACTTAGTAAAGGAGGCAGATCGTTTCGTATTTCTACCGCAGCTGATTCAAAACATTCCGCTGCATCGTGTTGAATTGTATTGCTGTTTGTGTTGGACTGTACAGAACTTGCACATCATTTCTGAGCGAGTTTTGTCCATAAGAGCGAATATCTAATAGCCTTTGCCTTTTGGCGCCCACATTACAAATGCCTATTTTATTTAAATGAGGCGTTACGGTTCTCACTGCGATGTGTGGAAACAATAGCGAACACAAGCGCTATGTGCGCGGTGTAACGACCCGACGGTACTAGTAACTGTCCTTAGAAAACAGAACTACAATAATTAAAACGTGATATCACAAGCCAATCTACTAGCAATTAGTCGCCTTTTAAAGTTGTCTATTTTAAATAAACAAGTCTGTGCCCGGCGTTTCTTATCTTTCCATTATTATGTTCTACGTACTTTTGCTCCCCGTCCAAAATTATTCCTAAATTATGCGTTGTTGGTACTTATTTCACTGTGATCTTGTTAACTTTTCATTCTAATTTACAATCTAAGACACTTTTTAATTGCTGTTTTGTCTCCGATAAGACTTGTCGGCATATTTTCAATTTAAGTAGAGAGCTCTCATATGTATTTATTTTATATATTTTGATGGTCTTGGTAATATTTTCTATTGCTTCTTCTGTATTATTGTTGTCAAAAGAATAATGTAACGTGTTTGAGCGCACTGTGATAAATCTGTTGAAAAATGGTAAAAATCATATGGCTTCATTTTTTTTTCTCCGTTCATGCCATTTGCTCTCTTCCGTTAAGATATGTTTCAAACCGCAGATAAGCATAATATTCCAATTTCAAATATATCAAACATTATATTCTATAATCGAAGTGCTGTAGAAGGCTAGTCAAAAGCTAGTGACTAGTCCAGTAGTATCATAATACTGTTCATTACCATTTCTGACGCTGACAGAACGCTCGTCACCCGAGTACTGCAGTTCTGTACCATATCTCTGATTGAAGTGTCGGTATAATGTTTTAAAATTTTATTTGACCTAAAATAACTTTTTCTTTAACTTCTGTCAGTATTGCCAGGATTAATCTTGGTCGAAAATCTCTTAGTTCACCTCTCGACCTGAGCTCTTTTCCGGCAAGATGGGAAAGTATTGTTTTCAGTCGCTATATTAACAATCTCAGATAATTTTATCAAATTTATGTTCAAGTTGTCGCGTCTCGTAGCTTCAATGTTAGATTTGAAGCAACGTGAAATATTTCGCAGATCTTCTTCGGTAGTCTTAGTTTACTCTAAACTGTTCTTGTTGTATCGGTTCTTCCTTTATTAGATATTTTTTTTAAATCTGTTTTATTGTATAATGATAGGTTGAGGTAGTGGTCATTAATTTCATCAGGAATCATTAAGGTCACCTGGAACGGCATTCGTGTGTCAAACAGATCCTACACATATTCATTAAAAGTTTCTGCCATCCGATTTTCATCATTTAAAATAAGTATATCTTTCCACGTGATATATTGTAAGACTGAAGTAAATAGATCTTACAATGTATACTTGCGATTGTTGTCACTCGGTGAAACTTCAACTTGGTGAAACGGCAATTATTATAAACTTTTGTACTAGTTTTACATTATTTTATTTTCAATTTACAAAAACTTCCCTGTTTCATGTAAAAACCAATTCCTACGTCCGTTTTACCCCGCCGTGCTCGCCCTACCCAGGTAACACAAAGTGAACGAATAAAAGCCTGGGAAACATTTTTTATGTATCCCATTGCCTTTTTTTTGCCTTATACTGACCCTATAAACGTCTATACAACTTTTCATTCAACTTTAAAGTATCAATCTAAGATGCTTTTAAATTGATGAATAAAGTGTTTCTAGCTTTTATCTGGCTTAAAGTTATATAATGTTTGTTTTCTCACTTAAAAGTAATGAAATGTCAAATACATTGTAAATATGGACACGAAGTATATATAAAAAAACGAAAACATTATCCAACTCAACCTGAAGATTATGAATTGATAAAATTTAGTAGGTGAATTGATTACCTTATTAATATGGCATCATTTATATGGGAATGTTATTTATCATATATTTATGTATGAATGTCTAATATGTACATAAATATATGCTTAATAGACATGCCCATATGATCCTCTTTTGGCTTTCTATCATACACGGATAAAATTTCGGCCTTAGGCCTGTTTATATCTGCTCTATTTTTGGTCGTTTATTTAAACATATTTCCGTTCCATTAAAGTAAAGAGATTGTAACTCACATTTGTACAATCATACGCATCATTACAAATCATACAGCGTAAAACTTCTCTCTTTGTTAAAGTATTGTGATATAGAATAAGAACTGGCATACCACCGCGTTTCTCTATATACTAGGTTCTCTCACAAATTACTGTAGTAGTAAGTGCTGAACTTATGTACAGCTGTTATGAGATACATTGTATATAGTCCGCCTGCAATAACACAATGTATGTAAATATATGTAAAAATGTGTAAATAGGGCTTGTAACCTAACTACACATCCAAATTAGGATTCCCGACATCTTGCTAACTGGACGGTGAAAAGGTACATATACCTACATATATAAATTAATCATGTGTACATATATTAACATCCATGACTCGGTTACAAACATTTATATTCATTTTAAATTAAACTATTATTTACGGATTTTATCGCGTTTGTTTTGTTTTTATATTCCCGGCGCTTAGATTGCTTTACAGCAGCCGTGATCACGGCGGGACCGAGGTGTTAGACGTCCAGATGTCATAGTTAACTCTGGCTACCTTCAGCGTTTATTTATTAATTTTGATCTGATCTACGCAGAATGTGCTCAAAAACAAAAATAGTTTCATTTCAAATGTGTAGTGTTCGCGTAACTACAAGAAATCATTATATTTATATATATCATACAAATGTTTGCCGGTAGCGGAATTCGATCCCGCAACCCTCAGCTTCAAGGCTGCAGGGTCACTACCAACGCGGCTATCGAACCCACGGGCCGTTCACCCAGTCGAGTTTTTTTCAATAATAGCTCGTACCTTTGTGGCATAGGGAAGCACGGATTTCAAATATTATATAGAAACTATTAAGCGAATGTCCGAAATCGGTGGTTTTAAGCCAATTAGGCTGTGTAGGTCAAATTTACTCAGTTTACACAATTTTTATGCGTTGTTCCGTGCAAGATGCTTTTTACAGCAATTATTTACCAAAATTATTGTTATATATGAAAATAAACAATCTAGGAAAAGTTTAACATTGACTTGGTCGAAGCGACGTAATGATGATCATTTTAGTTGTTCCTTCCTTCTTTACCTAGTACACTCTGTACAACCTAATTCTGGTGACGTGACTGAGTTCCAAAATGTAAACGTTTTTGTTGTTGACTTTACAATCCCTTTTTTGATGTGTACAATTTCAAACATTTACAAAAGCGATCGGAAGCGATCGGAAGCGATCGGAAAGCGATCACCTCTTTCCCAGGGGTTATTATCATCCATTTTTAACTGATTGATAGAAATACAGTTGTAGAAACGCATACATTACCCCTGTGAACTGTGAACTGTGAACTGTGAACGAGTCACTGGCTCTATGGATCTAGTACCTAACTGGCACGACAAGCTTGTGTCTGTTCCTAATACTCAACATCACTATTCTCATGATTCGTATTTCAATATTTTTTTACGTACAATGCATTGTCTATATATGAAAATTATATACGTTTATTGAGAGGCAAAGGTTAAAATATTTTTTTTTATCTCTGAGAGATGCTCTCGAATATTGTTTCAATGTCATCTGCATGCTACTGCTCTTTTATTTGTATGTATTTTAGGTCAGTATGAATTATGCACGTAATTGTAGAAAAAGTAAGTAAATATTTAGCCGGGCAATCACAACCACTTGTGTTATGAAACGATGACTGTGACGATGAAATGCCCGGACAGACAGATCTCACTTGCATTCACAAGATTACTACAAAATTATATTAGCGTTACTATCCCGAATACCAGAAAACCATTTACCCCGTGTTTAACTTTATTTTGAACGGACAAATATAACGTCCGGTTACTCAAATTGTTCGATTCAATTATAATAACGACAAAAAAATGGAGACCTGGTGTGTTCTGATAATGGTGACGTTTTACGGTTTACCTTCTAAAGTAGTGAGCACTTATGGCACTATTGTACTTCAATCCGAGTAGTATCTGGACAACCGCTTTCGCCTGGCACCCAATGAAGTTTCCGCGCGGCGAGTTCAGTGTAAAGTCTCACAGGATTTGCAATTTAATGCGCTGAATGAGCCTCAGCTCTTGTGGCTCATCAGACCACCAGAATATCGGCGTGGAGTAGAGGCATCTTGTGTTTCTACGTTTCGTTCGAAGTGTGAGATAAAGGGGACCCCACCACACCCAGCCCCACCCCCTCCCCATCGGGAACATAAAAACTTAAATTAACCGCGATAAATCAGTAAATAATAGTTTCATTTAAAATAAACTTGTACAATTGTTAAATGGAAAACTTGTTAACTGATGTGTTGACTAAATTGTTTTCAAACTAAAAAGCAATTTTATTATCTCAGGCTCCGATTCTTCGCCTGATAAGTAAAGTACGTCATGAACTGTTATAGAGATGTCTGGAGAATTTTAATGACGAGCTGCTATAGGTAATTTATGAAGCGTCCAAAATCTCAGCCGACGCCGCCCGGTCTGCCCGTGACCGAGACGACATACGAAAAGGAAGACGAACCGACGGCTGTCCATGTAACAGAACCAATAAAAAAACGACGACACGAAAATTGTCAAAGTAGATAAGATTTAAGTTGCTCTTAAGAAAATACTTCAATGGATAAATTTTACATCTACTACGAATTTAATAATTCGGTTGAAATAATACTTTGGCTTTTACGGTCCGATAAAGAAATAATTGATTGGGCAACGTGGTGAGGCGATTCGATATGCTTACACGCAAATACGGAAAGTTCGTACAAACTGGCCTGCACCATGGGCGCAATGTCTGGTACGGGAGTGGAGACTATAGTGTAGAAGCCTGGCTGGTTCCTGAAACCAGAACCAAGATCTGAAGAACTTCGGTGCAAAGGTTCATCACGCGCACAAGGTACACAACTTACTATCTCGGGAATCTTAAAAGTGGGTGGGAAAGAAGTAAGTCAAGTAATGTAGCAGTAGTAAAGTGTAGAAAACAATAATTAAAAGTTTGGAAAATCCTAAAGCGCACGGCTCCCGGCGCTCATTTGAGTCTTAAGAAACAAAAATCGTATTGAGGTTTCAATATTTCGAGTCGTTTCCATTTCAGATGAAAATAATGAACGAAAAAAATAACCACAAGTGCGAGACTTTTGATATGAAATAGGAAACCAGTAGATAAGATTCTGGACACGATAAAAAAAACCCGGTCTGGATAAGTAAATTTTTTCGGGAGTTATTGTGACCCAAAATCTGAAAAAATCTGCACGTGTACGTCAAATTTTTTTTAAACTGTTTTTTTTCAAAGTGGCTATATTAGATGATCTTACAAAATAATTTTTATGAATTAATTAAAGCGTTTTCTTAGCATACAAGTGCAATATAATTGTGATGGAGAAATTTGATGCCCGCCCATTCGCTTGACCTTGTCATGTCGGGTGCGAAGCACTGTCTCACGTGCAAAAACAAAATTAAACGAACGCTGAGCAAGCTATGCGCGTAATTCCGAGCTATCGAGCGGCGCGGCTTCTCATACACCCTTCAATTCAAAATCTTCCAAATGAATGATCCAATTTTAGACGCCTGAGCATTTTGTATTCTGGTAGGAAGAATTTCTCTATTTCTATAAACCGGAATACAGCCGAATAATTACATACCGAGAGGCGTTCCATCTCCTTCCGCAGCGGTGACAACGCATCTCTAACCGATGGAACCTTGCAGGTGTCCATGGTCTGCACTCACCTTCACTTGAATCATTTGTCAGTACTATAAGTAACAAGTAATATAAATCTCGTGTCGTTACAATGTTATGAAACAAATACTAGAGCCAATCGCCATCATACATCTGGTGCTTTCCGAATGTTGTGTTATCACGTGAATGTCTTTGAAGAATAAAGCAATCGCAATTAATCAGAATAGACTTTTTTTTATAAATTCTTAATTTGTAGCAATGAATGAATGAAGTTCGTTTCCCTCCAACTTGTGTGTGTGCGGACGCAGTGCGGCACTGTGCGCGATCGGGGGTGGACAGAGCGCGAGCGGCGTGCGGGCGGGCGAGGCGCCGCTAATTGGACGTGTCGATCACGCCGAGCGACCACCCACCAGGACGCACTACATTCCGCGCCGTCCACATTTTTTACACCCTAATTAAGCTAATTTATCGAGACACTAAGAGCAATGATCGCCGCCACCGCCCGCTTCATGAGGGCTATTAAATTGTTGGATTTAAGGCCGCTACCGCGCTACACCGGCCCGCGCCGCACCGCTCCGCTCGATGCCCCAATAAATATACAACAGATCCCATCAGATAAGCTCGGTCGGGCCGGCTCTAACGACAGCGGCGGCGGCGGGCACTGCGCGCCCACAGAATGCGCCCCGATAAGCGAGGTGCGGAGCTCGCAGGTACTCACCATTAAACGACCATTTTACGGCGGCTTAATGCGAGCTATATATTCCCCTCGATGGGTGCCTCTCGAACGCGCTTTATCGCTCGACATAGGTTTCGAAGTAAAACGAATTCCCCGAAGCATATTGTTAAGTAGCCGCCCCACTCACACACTCACGTTTTGTTTGTAACAGGCACCTGACAGAAATTTTATTATTCATTCATTCAGCTTTTAATGATTCACAGTTCACAGGTTCGATCCGTTCATGGTTTAGTCTGTAATGCAATTGAAACCCTCTTCGAACACAAGCACGCTAATCATTGATACTGCAAAAAACGTGAAACAGACGGAAAGGAAATAACATAAAAAAAAACGAAATATGGAATCCACGAGCAGGTGGAGATTCTAACAAAATCACAAAATCTCAAGATCACAATGCCGAACGATAGATAGCAGAACGATAGATCCGTAAGTGTAGGGGTCTGCTTATCCACCAAGAGACCATCGCCAGCACAGGCTGTTACAAGTCCTCTACTTTGTACGTGGTGGAGCCAAGCAGTGGCTGCACGAGTGAGCTGCCACGGCTCCTTCGCGCTAGTACCATGACCAGGCAGAGAACCGGCGTGAAGTGGAGGCCCCTTGTGATTTTGAGTTTCGTTGGTTGTGTGAAGTAACTGGAGGTCCACACCCCCTCCGCATCCCCCCTCCACATCCTCCCTCATCCTCATGCCTCCACTTACCATCAGGGGAGCCGCTTGCTCGTTTGCCCTCGTTCCCATGAAAAAAAAACAGGTATGAGAATATTTCCACGAAGCAAAGCCTTGTAGTCTTGAGCCAGGTCTTCAATCGACTTCCTACCGTCTTGTGGGGTGTCGTCCTACGCTGCCTTTGCCTGAACCCGCCACTTTGCCCCACGGCAACGCTTCTTCCCCTACGTTCGTCACTTCTGCGAGCAAGGAGGCCGACCTATTATATTTATGTTTACATTGCACACACTTTTTAATAGCTTGACCTGTATACGCTTGGTAAATACACCACATAAATTTGCTATTAACAGTGTGCTGTATCGAAAGGAAGCCTGCACAAACTAACAAACTATGATGTGAATATTACTTTTTCATCTACCTAGATAATTACTATTTTAATTGTTATAATACTGCATGATAATAAAAATTTTAAAAGTTTTGATTTGACTTTAAATGTTCCTGCGGGTGCCACATAAATTACTTAACTACTGCTGCCATCTAGCGATAGTTACAGAGAGCATCCTGTCTCCCCAAACATAGCTACGTAATTTACAAATTACGTTACAGCAACAGCTAGCCGCGTCTACCTATCAAGAAGAAGGATGTTTTGTAACCAGTGTCATAAAGTTCCAACAGATGGCGTTTAGGAAAATTAATGTAACATTATTTTACGGAAATATTTAAAATACAAAATAAGCTGCGAAAAATTAATGATGTACAAGGTACCTCAGTTCTAAAATAATACCTACTATTAAATTAACTTAACTAGCGTCCTCTTTCTTCGTCTATATGCCGTAAGAGGCGCTACGGGTAAAGCCTCGAGAGTCGACACGTGGTGGCGCGCGTTGTCAAAGTATCCGCCCACTCCATCTCGTGAAAAATGCCTAGCGAATCATATAATTTCTAACAAAGAGCGAAATTACCATCTTAAATATGATGAGAGATTTAAGATGGGCCGCAGCATCCAAGGTGTGGCTGGAACTGCGGACGAAAATTTCGAACTTGAAACACCGTGACAGGTGATTGTGTAGACCAACAATACAAATCATTCATAATTTTCGAAAACCTCATAGGTCCATCCATGTAGGGTATCAAACTCGAATCTCCATATGCATAGGCAGATCCTCTAAATACTCACCTATTGTAGCAACAATTATTTATAAGTAGTCCATATCTATACTTGTCCTATGCGAGATCGAACCTGAGGCTCGCAGCGCCATGGCCAGTCGCTTAGCCACTGTGACACAGTGTCCAGCCAAAGTTGGTGAGTGCAGTGCACATTTGTTAACTAGCAGGGTACACCATCACCATTTGCATTTGAGGGGAATTTCGAGAAAAATAGTATTGTCTCCTTTGTACCCCACATTAAACTATTACATGTATACCTATTTATTACTACATTAGCGTATTTAAGTACTAACTACTACTGAACATAGACCTCTCCTAGACAGGCCGGCAAGAACATTACTTGCGCTGTTGAGCGCAGCGGCATTCTCATACCTGTAATGCTGCTGTCCATCCCTAGTAAATTCGGATGCATATGCTGTTATCATTCAGGCGCCAGAGCCCTGTTTGTTTGCTAGCAGAATGCACCGCATGCAGGTGAGTTTGGCATTTGTAGAAAAATTAACATAACCCCAATATTCCACCAGTATGGTGTAAAGGCATTACCAACTTGAGCTTAACTGAAAACAGAGAAACCAGTTATGAGGATCTTCCTGATATTGAAGTCTGCTATTTCAAGTATTATAGAAAATGCATTACAGAAATTTACAGGCTCCAGCCTAGTAGGAGCCCATAAATTTCTGTCATATCATTTCTTGTCAACTGGTGTTTAAAAAACTTGACTTATTACCACTACCTTCTCTTTGCATTTATGAAATATGTATGATTGTATAGAAACATGAGCAGCTATTCAAAATTGCAGAGGAATTATTTCTCCTTATCTGCAGGACCCAAATAGGCTTGTATCAATTATGTTCTTATGTTAGTAAATAAAATAAAAGATACTTATTGATGTGTATACATTCATATTATAAAGTACCAAATGACCTCAGTATTAAACACAAGATGATTTAGATTAAAATTGTGTTGTCTTTTCCATCTCCCAAATACCCCAAAAGGCTGGCAACGCACCTGCAGCACCTCTGGTGTTGCAGATGTACATGAGCGACGGTAATCACTTACCCATCAGGTGAACCGAAGGCTTGTGGCCTTTCCCAAAAGAAAACACATAAAAAGGGAGAAAGATACTTAAAAAATAACTACCCAATTTTCTCATCACATTGATTGAAAGAAAATTCCTTTAAGCTATAGGCATAAATTAAAAAAAATAAAGGTACAGCCTGTAAGTGCCCACAGCTGCACAAAGACCTCCTTCTCAAATATCTATGTAAATAGCAATGTAGGATAGGTTTTAAAATAAAAGTATAAACATCTCATTTTAAAATCAAATATATTTAAGAGTACCATTATATGACATGCTCAGGAAAATCTTCTCATATGCTCCACTATTTTCTCTGCAGATGTTTTGGAGGCTTACAAAACTTAGACAATTCCTTTAATTAACTTAGAAAAATTGCTGTCTTGACATTAGCAGAATCTTACTAAGAGAGCCCATAATAGTAGAAGTAGAAGATAATATCTTCACTTAACATAATTTATCAAAAACACTCAGGCCGATTTTTTATCTCAGCAACGAGGCCTCTCGCGACAAGCGGCGTTGTGAATCTATCAAAGGTTGCGCCGCATATTACATACACAGGTTTGTTGAGAGCCAACGCCAACTGACGAGCTAGTGGCGCAGCACCGACCTCCGCACCTAGCAGGGAGCTGCTGAGCGCACCCTGTCCTTCTATCTGAGCGGGCATACCAAGCGCTATCTCTCCTATTTGAGCTTGTCTGACTCCCACCCACAACAATACCGAACTTTCCATTCGCAACACAGCTGCGCGACACACAAGTTCCCCGCTCCACACCTCAAAATTATGTACAAACCATGAGCTTTTCCGATACTTAATTTGTCGTTTTGACGTAACTATGCGTGGAGAATCTAATTTGCCCATCACTTTTACTTTCAAGCCCCTAGTGAGATAAACAATCAATAGAAATGCACTTTCTATTTTACTGGAACATTCTATTTAACAATCATTCTTAACCGTAATTTTATAACCCCTGACTTCTATGTCTAACCATGTTCTTTCTTCTATCATTATGTTAGTGTCAGATTTAGTGATGTACGGTGTTAAAAGTTAAAACATCGATGTTGCTATATTTTACACATCTAAATATCTAAATAAGAAATGGACGCACACAAAAGTAATTAACTGAAACAAATAGTAAACAAAATTACATATAAAAAACGGCCTTAACAGAAAAATAAAGGTGGAAATTGTACGCAGCATTTCCTGCAAACGAGGTAACATTGATGTCAACTGACGATCAGAGCAATTAAATCCATCGTCTTTCACCGCATTAATAATTTACAAATACAGGGTTACCAAGTCCTGGATTCTGAACGCATGTGTAACATAAAGAAAAACATATCATAAATAATTTAAACTATATCGAAAAAATAAGGAATAATTAGTCGACAATTGGAATGAAGCATCCAATTTTGGTTTATATAAATGACTTCTCCAAAATCCTACAGAAACCATGTTTTATTCACGAACGACATATCACTTATCACTTCATGACAAAATAATATAAATACAAAACTCCAAACAATACTAAATAAAAGTACATAATCTATGAATGAACATAACTTAGAAGTCAATTTTCTTGAAACAAAATTAATGTCCTACAACCCATACAGCAAAACTGCATCATATATTAATTTTAGTTTCAATGACTCACAATTGGAAGTTATAAGCAAATTTACATTACTAGGTTTAATAATAGATAAACACAGAAATTGGAAATTACACATTAATAAAATAAGAAATTAAATCGCTAAATTTAGATTATAAGCATCGTAAATAATATGTAACATTATGAGGGTTCACAATTTAATTATTTTATACTACATTAATTTTCTCAATATTTTCACTAGATGATGTTTCATGTATTTTGCATCGATACTGTACGCACGTAAGAAGTTATACTTCTTTAGCGTAACAAAACAAAAATAACTAAAAAAACTTTATCCCGTGTGCCAGTACTCATGTTAGTAAAAAAAGACATTAAATGCTATTTATAACGGTTAAATTAAAAAAATATAATTAACTTTGAAAGGCTTTTAAATAAACTATTTACCAAATAATTTGATAAATAGTTTATTTAGGTAACAATAATAATTAATGTAAACAAATAAAAAAATACATGCCGACAGTAAACCTCAAGTCTATAAACCCACTAAAAAAAGTATATAGTATAAAAAGCCACTTTTATCGCGAATACTCACAATAATTTATCATTAACCACCATATATAAAAATTATAATCACACACAAATACATATGTATACATATACGAAAACTAGAGACACGATCACTAATCAACTTCATGGTGTCGCTTTTAAGTGTCGGAGTGCACACGCATCGTAAAAATTCACTCCCATCATTTTTCCGAAATATGCCAAAAGAAATATAACTTTAAAATATTTACATTTGTTATTACACAGTAGGTAGATTATAGAAAGTAAATGTAATATGTAAATAGGCAAAATAATATTAAAAATTAATATAAAATAATGAATAAGTGAATAGTTACAGCATAAGTATATTATTTAACATTAGCATTATTGTGCCCAACAGAGTCCATAACGCTTCACGAAATTTAAGTTTATCACCTGTACCACACTATGGACAAGCAAAAAAAGTATTGATGTCTTATGCCTTTGTACGATAAACATCCATAAGATGGTCTAACGCTATGGTCTTTTCTTTTTTCTTTTCTCACGAGCGTCTCGTAACAGTTTGAGGATCTAACTTCCGCTGACGCTGTAAAAGCAATCAGCTAACAGCATATCTACCGTGGGGGTTTTAATCAGTCCAACGTCTTCAATGCTAGTCCCGACATAACCAGTCACCGCCCTCGGTGACTAGTACGTAACGAACACCTTTTCCCCCACCTAAAAACCAAAAAAACAGTTTGGAGATGGCAAATAATGCTAATGTAGACTAAAATGAAAAGTGTAAAGCTCTTAAGATGCTAGGAGTTCTGTGAACTCTGAGCATTATTAAATAATATGTAACAAGGGATTGCATTGTTTAGTTCTAATATAAAAAAAAAAACATAGCAGCTTGTGAACTCTATACATTGGTCTTTATCAGCCATGGTCGAACTGTCCCGAGACGCTCGTCATAAAGTGTTTATTTAGTCTTTGCATTTAGTAGATAGCATTCTGATCTGACCAATAGAAACGCGACATATATGTATTACTTTTTCCCCTATTAGACAATTCCTGTCGTGGCTTACAATAATTGGTCAGCTTTGACTACACAGCTTTTTGTCCAATAGCAAATAACCGTATAAGTGATAAATTCTGGCATTCGTGTTCATGCACGAAATTTTAAGCTTCGACATCGTAATTTCCATTCATATATCGTTCGCCGCTCAACGTTCCCTCGGCTTTCGGCTATTGCCGGCATTGTCATTGTAAAACGTTGTTATAATACACACTGGACTTTCATTTGAAGATTACCAAGCTATGAAATATTATTTGTTGTTGTCGCTGGGAGTCCTGTTACTTTCAGGTAAAAATTTCATTTAACGTTGTCTACGTTGCATGCTTTAGATTTACCTGATATTTAACGTGCATAAGTTTTTTTGGGCACTAATAATTTATTTGCCGTTATCTCTGACTAGAAATTTCCATCTTTTGCTATATCTGTTAAAAAAAATTAAATATGTTATCGACACTAAAATTAAGGAACATGCCAGAATATCATGTCGTTCAGCTTTACTTGCAATATTTAATAATATTTGTTTAGGATGGTCCCATGCTCAAGACGATGTAGTTGGCGTCGGCACCGTCGAAGAAGTTACAGTGGAGCCTGATCTCGGAGCCTCTCGCGAAGGCTCACGCACAGGTTTGTTCATTGCTTTAATAAATTATTACCTTCAAATTAAATATCGTTGTGACAAAACGGGTTGGTGAGCGCAGCGCCGGGACCCTCGCACTGGTGAAGATGATACCCTTCACTAGACTATGGGATTTGGGTTAGACAAATTAGGATGGATTTTCTGCTTTTACTTGTACGCCGGAGCCACGTTTATTAGCTAGCAGGGTGCCCGCATGCAGGTAACGTTGGCATTTGAAGGAGATGGCATATTCCCCTTTACATCCCAAATAGAAATGATGTTTACTATTAATTCACACAATGAAATATTCTTAATAATGTGTGAGTTGCACCAGTACAGCTTAGGATGAGTAAGCATATGTCTATAATTTTATAAATCATTAAATTATTATTGGTAAAGGCAGGACAACTTGACTGGCTTATCTTTTGTTGAATTTAAAAATATGTGTAGTCAATAAATGCTTAATTATCCCTTTTTTTTACATTTGCATTGACTCGTGTGGAGCAGAGTATGCATATTAACCTTAGACTATCCATTAATTTCTTTACAATTTATTAAATACTTTGAGAACATGGTGATGTGTGAATATTTAAAACACACTAACAAACAGGCCACTGCAAGACATAGGCCTCTCCCATACGGAGGATTGCAGTACCAGACACCTCACTTGCTGCTGACAGCAACCCGCTTCATTATAGTCTGGTATTTTTCGAGATGATTATCCTGGCATTCATTGTTAGCCGTTTCTTTTTTTAATGCTTTTCCCTTAGTTGGATTTTATGACATGTACAGGAAGAAAGGGGGCGGTAGGTTCTAACACTGATACCACATGGTAGCCAACCAAAAACTATTTGTCCATTGTTGTAACATTACAAGTAATATGTTGACATCTTCATTACAAGTAATATGTCAATGGACTGGTAATGTAACATTTCTGTATAATCAGTCTGTCACAAGTGGGCTCTCCCACTGTCATCACTTGATAACTTTTTTGATCGCCTGATGGAAATATTGGCATCGCATGTTTTTAATTTTAATGAATTCTTCTAAAGCATGGGCCAGTTCAAGAATATCAGTTTGCATCTATTAGATCACCTAAGTAATGTATAAAATAAAATTGCCAATTCATACCAACTTGTAAAGGGAGTTAGTGAATGAGGTAAAATAACACTTATTGGTTTAACTCTCATAACCCTTAATATGTTGCAACAATTGAATTTCTATTGTTGCAACATGCCATAACATAATCTTGACAACTTCACAAAGGGATATACAATAAAAAACAGATTATTGATTAATGTGCCAATATTTTTAATAACCCTTTTCTGTTTTGTGAATGAAAAAAAATGAAGCATACATGGGTACACATTAGGGTATTTGAGCAGTGTAGCTGTGGGGGGCTATCGTCGTTTGTAGGCCGCGTCGGGGGCCAGCAGACGTAGGCGGGCGCGCAGCCACGCGGAATCGCGGATGTGGTGCCGCGGCCCCCCCGCGCTCTCCATCCGCCCGCACCACCATCCGTACCTGGTCATCCATCATGTATTTTTTTTAATAACTATTAGTTGTCCTAACTGACTTTGTGATTTTCTTTTTGTGCGCTAAACCTATCGAATATGTAATATGTTATCCTGACATACCAAAAGAAAGATTGAAAGAAGAAAATTATAATCAGTTAATTGAAAACTAAAAGTACGGAGGAAGCAAGTACGGACTCGTGTGCGCTGGTGACGGGTTGCGGGTAGCGCTCGCGCGGCCCCAACGCGAACCGCTCCCGCACGCGCTGCAGCGCGTTCCCCTCCGCCTCCCCCGCAGCCTCCTCCCCCGCCCCCGCTCTCTCGCGCACGTAGAATTTATCCGTCACCGGACACGCTGCACACAAACACACAATAACTTAACAAGCGTACCCATGAATCTAACCAAATTTATGTCGCTTTAAAATTTACATATTCATTGAACCGCACCGAATACGCCGTGTCGTAAGCAAACTATCATAACTTATATATCTTATAATATTAATGAGTGTATCCGACTCGCGGTTTGTGAACGGCATTCAGCGCGCCGCCTGTCGCGACACAAGCTAGTACATCTAGACCCGCTACGGGTACATAGTACATAGTCCGCAACCGATGTTCTCTGGGAAACACTAAATCCAGAAGCACACTAAGAGAAAGAACCGACGCACGCAGCGCTAGCGGCCGGGTCGCGGACAGGTTGGAGCGGCCCGGCTCGTGATGTGTGGCGAAGCGCAGTTTGAACGAGCGCGCGGGAGCCGCGGGCGCCGCCGCCGCCGCAGTCGCAACGCTGTGCTCCTCAGCAATCTCCATGTTCACTCTCTTAACTGTCTTAATCGTGTCTGAGCATTGTATAAATCGATGCTGTCGTTGCCAAGGTGACCTGCGAGTATACGGTCACCTTGGTATTAGGTGTAATATGCGCAGATTTTTTGAGCAAAATTTTTTGAAGCGATTTAAGTTGGGTAAAGCACATGACCATGAAAGAAAGCCGTGTGCTTCGTCGCATTCGGGTTACGAGGCGTGTAAAATTATTCAGACTAGGTAAAAAAAAGTTATGACAATTGATTTTAGAACATCTTCCAATCGAATGGAATAAAATTGCAATCACATTCTTTATTCACTCGACGACGACGACATTTGCTTAGATAGAAAAGAGCTCAGATTGCATACAAGCCTTGTGTAATCTGTAATGATGTAAAAGGTCATTCAAAGAGGTTAGTTATTATGGACGTGCCGCGTGACCGCAGATGCGGAGGCGGTGCTGCGCGAGGAGGAGGCCATCTCGCCGGACGGGCTGAGCGTGGCGCAGCAGCGGCAGCTGCGCGAGCGCGCGCAGACCTTCACCTTCCAGACGGAGGTGAACCGCATGATGAAGCTCATCATCAACTCGCTCTACAGGAACAAGGAGGTACGCGCCGTATTGTTTTCGAACATTTGTGTTTAAAAAATACCTTAAATTTACACTTAAAATATTGGCCGCTAAGGTTGAAATTGACCATAATTGTATATACTGAAAGTATATACCAGAAGACAATGATAATACATTGGAACCGGTTGCAGATATTCTTGCGGGAGCTGATCTCGAACGGCTCGGACGCGCTGGATAAGATCCGCCTGCTGTCCCTCACGGACCGCGATGTCTTGGAAGCTAATTCGGACCTCAGCATTCGCATCAAAGCAGACCCGGAAAAGCGCTTATTGCACATCATCGACTCTGGCGTGGGCATGACGCGCAGCGAGCTCGTCAACAACCTGGGTACCATCGCCAAATCCGGTACTGCCGACTTCCTCTCCAAGATGCAGAACGCTGAAAAGGTAAGGCATAACATAAAGATTTACGAAAATCTTCCATGAAATGCTTGTCGTTCCTGCTGCTTCTTTCTAGCAACGTCCATGTCCGACATTAGTCTCTAGAGATACTCTATTTATTTATTTCTAAGGTTCATCAACTCGAATGTAATACTTTTAACTTACACTTAAATAACCACTTATTGAAACTATGAGACTTGTAGTGCCCATTCTTTGTATAGTGAACATAGCTTGCGTAATAAAAACGTTTATAGTATTGTTATAGATAAATTTTGATTTCTTTTTTAATAATTTAATTATAAGTATTTTGGCTGAAGCCAAGGAACCGTTAAATGTTAAGTTTTTCTTATGATAATTAATGAAAGCGATGGTAAAGTGTAAAAATCTTGTGAAAACCAGTATGACAGTCTATGGTGTGCTGTTGCAGACGAACGCGCAGGAGATGAACGACATGATCGGTCAGTTCGGAGTGGGCTTCTACTCGGCGTTCCTGGTGGCCGACAAGGTGACGGTGGTGTCGAAGCACAACAACGACACGCAGCACCTGTGGGAGTCCGACGCGAACGCGTTCAGCGTGGCCGAGGACCCGCGCGGCGACACGCTGCGGCGCGGCACGCATATCACGTAAGCACGACGACGTCACGCTGCTCGTACCGCAGTCCGGCGCGAGTGCGACTGAGTACCCGCCCTCACACCAACGCACCTGCCTGCGTCCGCATTTGCCGCCGCTCCATTTGGAAAGTTACTTGGTCAATGAAAACATTCTATTGATCGAGCTAAACAACTCTCTCGCTATGCGAGGAGCGAGGAGCATATACGTCCAGTATTATTATTATAAATGCATTTGAATGTGTGATATATCACGATGAAATAGGTCGGTTACATTCCCCTTTCCATCTATAAAACCCTCGCCATAACAAGTAATTGTGATTTTCTATAACGATAAGACATGACGCGCCACGGTTGCAGCCTGCAAATGAAGGAGGAGGCGGCGGACTACCTGCAGCCCGACACGATCCGCGCGCTGGTTAAGAAGTACTCGCAGTTCATCAACTTCCCCATCTACCTGTGGGCCTCGCGCACCGAGACCGTGGAGGAGCCGGACGACGACGTCAAGGATGCGGACGACGCGGACGAGGACGCGCAGGTGCGTGCGTCTGCTGGCTCGCTGCCTCGCTGCCGAGTTACTTCTGACTCTTCTGTGCCACTGTTGAATCACTTCTGGACTCTCCACTCTCCATTACTGACTCGCTGTTGAATAAATTTGAATTCGTTGTCAGCCCGAAGACAGCTCAGAGCAGCAGGCAGATAGGCCGCCGGCTGACGAGCAAGGAGATTATTGTATGGCTGTTGAAATGAAACAAATGCATAAGTGCTTGCATGTTAACTTCTTTGCATATCTTCTGCAATATCAGGAAAAGGCCAATGGGCTGATGCCTGCTGCCGGCACAACTGGTCATGTGCATAAAATTTCTGCCAACATGGGGTGCTCCAACTGAAGTGGCAATGGGCTGGCCACCGGACATTACGCTATGATGAAGCTGACACCTAAGGAAATATAACAATATTACCTAATGATATAATAACATTGATCAACTGCTTTAAAATGTTATTTATATAAAGAATTTTTAATACTTATTTATAATTACCTTTTTGTTCCTTTTGCAAGGTTGAAGATGCAGCAGAGGAAAAGAGTGAGTCAAAGAAGACAGAGAAAACAGTGTGGGATTGGGAGTTGATGAACGACAATAAGCCTATCTGGACCCGCAAGCCCAGCGAAGTGGCCGATGAGGAGTATGCCCAGTTCTACAAGACACTCACCAAGGACTCGAGTGCTCCGCTCGCCAGGTACGCGTGCCGGAGTGCGATGTTGATTTGGTTTTTGTTTTCAACTGTTTATGATGAAATACTGATGGAAAAAAACCTGTATTAAATCTACCTGTCAACAATACAATAATATCTGAATAGCACTGTCGCATCCCACAAGTGGAAGATGGCAAGGTTTAGACTGACCAACAGGCTTTCTTACTTCAGGCTACCGAGAATGCGTTTGTCTAATTACACTAGAACCGTATGTTCTACTTAAAACCAATTCTATTTCAAAGTTGCATTTCGTGCGCGTGCGTGTCGCAGGGCGCACTTCGTGGCGGAGGGCGAGGTGACGTTCCGCGCGCTGCTGTTCGTGCCGCGCGTGCAGCCCGCCGACAGCTTCAACCGCTACGGCACCAAGACCGACCACATCAAGCTGTACGTGCGCCGCGTCTTCATCACCGACGAGTTCAACGAACTCATGCCCAACTACCTCGCCTTCATACAGGTACGGCCCCGCCTCCCCGCCCCTGCGTAGCGTGACGTCACGCCGACGACTTGCTAACCGACACGTTGCCGCTACAGGGTATCGTGGACTCCGACGACCTGCCGTTGAACGTGAGCCGCGAGACTCTGCAGCAACACAAACTCATCAAAATCATTAAGAAGAAGCTCGTGCGCAAGGCCCTCGACATGCTCAAGAAGATACCTGATGATGAATACGAACACTTCTGGAAGGAATACTCTACCAAGTAAGTATTAATTTTCCAATAAATCTGTAAGGAAATGTTAAAGGTATTGTATTTTAGTATTGGCAACTGTATTTACACCAACACACATTCAGAATGTTTATAAAAGTAAAAACGTGTTCTCCAAGAGCATGTAGGGGTAGTGGTCCTGATTGGGATATAATATAGCTTTCAAGAGCATGTTCATTTAAAAATAACATTTTAAATTCGGCTTCACAAAGGGGATATTCACGGCGAATGCAGGTGTAAAACTAATGTCATACGTTTACAGGCCTAGAAAGAGTTTCATGACACTGTCGATGTCTTCTAGATTACAGAACTACTCTAAAGAATTTGATTGTGTGGAACACAACATTGAAGTGGTTGTCATATCTCTTAAACAGAGAGCTAAAGGTTGCAAATCAAAGGTGTGTTGTCATCGGGACCTGTGGTAAGGATGCGTGCGCGTCCCCGATTTATATTTGGTCGACAGTTACAGTTTGCTTTTAAACGCAGAAAAACAAAATGTTTATAGTTTACACTAAGTCTCCGCAGAATTCTGTTATTCATTTACAAGATATTAGTTAAAATTCCGAAAGTTCGACAGGTTTTCTCGAAATCGTATCGTTTCCAAGCTCCTGTGCGGAGGGCAGCCATTAGAAAGATTAGACAGTTGCCGGATGAAGAAACAGCCGAATTATGAATTAGTAGCCGAGTACGACGCGTACTTTGGTCACTTGCACAGTGTACAGCCGCAGGGGTCTGTTGCGATCTGCGCCCAGTTGCTATTGGAAACAATGTTCATTTTGCAAGAGCCAACCAAACGGCTAAAACTTGGAGCCTCGCGACCTTTTCATGGAGACTAATATTTTGACACTTCCGTCTATGTTTTTATATTTGGAAACATTATGTACGCACGGAAAAGTATAAATTTATTTTTAAAAAAAAAAACAGACTAAACTGTGAAAAACTTTTTTATAACGGTTTTTGAAAAATTACATTTAAAAAATATTAATATACATTTGACATTGTATGGATTTTATTATAAATCTAAAACGACATTGTAATGTGGCATTAAGAAAAAGACCCTAGAGTTTCAGGACAATTCTCTAAGAAGGTCATGTTTTAAGAGCCGGTTTTGACGTTTATAAGAGCCGTAAACCAGCTAGAAAAATGACACTTTGACAGATTACTGTGCGGAACAGTGAGAGATTTGAAACAATCAACATTATTCTCAAACTATGTTTGTTTGTGTATCATTGACATCTGACGCGATCGTGAATATGAATATGTAAATAATGTTTACATTATTGAACTAGATGGATGATTTGGAATCGAGTCATCATTAGTACATTCATTAATAAGAATTGCTTCCTTCCATTCCTGATCGCTAAATTAATTTACGTTTGTGGGACACTAGGCCTGTGTATAACGCCGAGACAAACTTTCCGAATGTTTGTGGAAATTGCAAAGCAGTGCTTCGCAACAAAGCCGGATCAGTGATAGAACAATAGCTGCTGCGGCGACTGCACCCGGACGCAAAGCATCTTCACATCCAAAAGTTTGGTTATTTACTGACGGAATTCCCCCGCAGCATCAAGCTGGGCGTGATGGAGGACCCCAGCAACCGCTCGCGGCTGGCCAAGCTGCTGCGCTTCCACTCGTCCCGCAGCGAGTCCATGACCTTCCTGGCCGACTACGTGGCGCGCATGAAGCCGCAGCAGTCGCACATCTACTACATCGCCGGCTCCAGCCGCGCCGAGGTTGGTGCCTCCTGTCTTTATTTTTTAATTTTACTTCATCACAAAACACTGATAATTCTAAAGCATGTATTTAAAATAATTTTAGATAGAAAATTTATCTGTTTGTTATTCCAAAAGCTGTATGAAATACAGTATATAATACTGAAAATAGACACGTGTCACATATGTAACACACATGTGTAACAATGTCAAAATAAATTTATTTAAAAAAGTTCAACAGTTACAATTATACATTTTCACTTTTTTCTTGTTCTCGTTTCATCATCATCATTTCAGCCTATCAGAAGTCCACTGCTGAACATAGGCCTCCCCCAAAGATTGTTCTCTTTTAATAATATGTAATACATTTAATCACGAGGAGAAAAGTTTTACCTCCCGGCGAGCAAGATTATAGTTCCGTACAGCGAGGCATTGGGTCCAGAGCTGTGTTGTTCAGCTGCGATTCGAACCATTACCTGTACTCTCACTGCATCCAGATTGCAAATTGTTTCGAAATGTGAATGACACTCATTTGTAGACTGATTTCTGAGGAAGTCTGATAGAGAACGAAACGGAAAACTGCGGAAGCAAGTCTGTCGACAAGCTCGCCGCTCTTCCCCTGCTGTCTCCAAATTAGAATTAGATCGCGGATGCACGTTTGACCATGCCGAGTCGTGGCGAATGGGAATTCGCCACCCCTGCCTACCCCCTTTGTGACGTTGTGCGCGTCCAGGTGGAGAAGTCGCCGTTCGCGGAACGTCTGGTGCGCGCGGGCTACGAAGTGCTGTACCTCACGGAGGCCGTGGACGAGTACTGCCTGTCCTCGCTGCCCGAGTACGACGGCAAGAAGTTCCAGAACATCGCGAAGGAGATCTTCGACCTGGACGAGAGTGAGTCTCTTCCCTGCAGCTTTTTTTTCTCTTATTTTGAATGGCATCGGGGATCAATTCACTTGCTAAAAACTATAAACTTTTAAGGTCATGATTTCAAGTAAATTTTACAAATCATTGCGAAAGCCACGCGGGAACCATTTAAGGATTTATAATTTTAATTTCAAAGTGCGTGAAGTCATTAGTATTAATTATCCTAGGAGCTTGTTTGCTTTCTGTAAACATGTAATCTACAGATATGTATATTATTATAAAATTATCTTTTTCGCGTGGCCGCAGGCGAGCAACAGAAGGAGCGGCTGGAGTTGCAGAAGAAGCAGCTGGAGCCGCTGACGCGCTGGCTGGGCGACAAGCTCAGCGACTGGGTGACGCGCGCGGCCGTTTCGCGGCGCCTGTCGCGCTCGCCCGCTGCGCTCGTCGCCACCGTGTTCGGCTGGACCGGCAACATGGAGCGCCTGGCGCTCTCCAACGCGCACCAGAAGGTACGCGCGACCGCCGGCTTGACTACGATGGTATAACATCTACACGATCTCGTTGAACCTTTTAATTTAATTTGAACTATACCTGTACAGGCGGACGACGCGCAACGCAAGCACCACCTGTCACAAAAGAAAATGCTGGAAATTAACCCGCGCCACCCTGTGGTGCTGGAGCTACTGCGCCGCGTGAAGGAGGACCCCGAGGACCCGCAGGCACTGCGAGCGGCGTACACGATGTACCGCACCGCCGCGCTCAGGTACAGCCTACCCCCATCGCACTGCACAGTACACCGCGCACAAGTACTGTCCACCCCCCAGCGCACTGCCACGGTTCAGACAGTTCGCTAGCGGGCGTCACAAAACAAACTGAAAGTCACTTTACGCGCGTAATTACTTGTGTTCTAAATTACAATAAATCTATGTATAAAAATAATAGATATACCCAAAACAATATGTGTGAGTGTTATCCAAACTATATGTGAACTAGTAATTATAAGACAAAAATTTTGTGGCTTTTTTCACAGTACGACCTTATTACAGTGAAATTACGCCTATCTCACCGAACCATGGGTCTGACTGGCAGATAATGCCAATAAGCATTAAGTCAGCCATTTGTCACCTTAATTTATAAGGGTGTAACGTTTAATTTAAATAAGTTTAATCAGCATTTGTAAATATTGTGTAATGAGCTAATGAGTCATTTCTAAAGTACTTTACGCGATGGAGTAAATGGTTATAGTATAATTCATTACACTGAAACATAACTGATCTCATAAATAAAAGTAACTTGCTAGCATTGAGCTTAGAAGAATTATTTGAATGATGTCATTTGCATTACCGAACATTTCATTCCGTCTGGTAACGAACCACTCCTGACATTCCGTAATTGTGTTATGACTGCTTGTTATTCACGAGACGATAAAAGGGGAGGCGCTTGTATACTTGTGAGAAGAGGCATATCGTACATACATTTACAAAACATATCGGATCTGCCAGTGCTGTGCTGTGCCAGGAGTGATCGAGTGTTGCGCTATTGAACTTCAAAAGTATTTAACTTTTGTTAGACCAATACTTCTGTTCATTTTATTCATCATTCGACTTCTTGTTTTGTAATATTGACATTTTAATATCAATCTATTAATTTCTTGACATGTTTAATATTAACGATTGAGTAATCTCTTATTGGCAATCTCTTGGCGAACATTTAAATACTTGTACACTGTTGAGTAGAGTAGAATATAGCGAAGCAATGTATCGTTCACATCTGTAACGTACCTATATTCAAAAATGTCACCTTCAACTCCTCATTAGTGCTAAGCCGTGTAGCTCCTCTTGCAATGTCACATTCTCCACTTCCGTTTCATCAAATGGATTTATAATCCATGGAGGTATTTCCATCGTCAGAATATCTTCACATCTGATTTTGAAGTCATCATGCAGCGCAATTAAATGTTGAACGTATGTCTGAATGTCCTCATCAAGGCATTCTACCTGTGAAAAGTTTGAAAACTGGAGAAATTCACGCCGACTAATATTTTGTTTCATAAATTTGAATTTTGAAAAAAAAATACTAATGAAGTAGAGACAAAAAGTTCAATCTTTCTCGGGTTTCTGTTCTTTTATAGAAGTGTCTAATAATGACTCGGTTCAGTATTTAATTTTTAATACGTACCACCACACGCAAACATATTGTCACATTACATTCTTAAAATATTATCTGCCTACATTGACAGGTGAAATCAACAACATTTTAGTTCTCCACTATCGAAAGCAAATAAATTTTCGTGGACCACCCACTTACGAATTGTGAACTCCCATTTATTTTGTCATGCCAGCGTAGACCCCCAGTCGAGTCTCCCGTGGGGACCCCTGGGGACTTTGGGAACTAAGGCTTCATACCGTATTACTATATATTAAATAATTGTGTTAATTCGCAGGTCGGGCTTCATGCTGCAGGAAGGCCAGGCCGTGGAGTTTGCGGAGTCCGTGGAGAGCATGCTGCAGCAGTCGCTGGGCCTGCCGCCGGACGCCGCGCCCGAGGAGGAGGACTTCGAGGCGGACGCGGAGGCGGACGCCGACGCCGAGACGGAAGCCGAAGCGGCCGCAGACGATCACGACGAGCTGTAGCGGCCGCAATCGCGCCTGTGATTTTTGCATTTCTTTCCTTAGTTGTATTTCCATGTCCACAGTTAGCATCGTGCTCGAGGCGGTGCATCCACACATGAGACAATCTGATTCAATAGAACGATTGCGATGAATCAACCGAATGACCTTAAGTCTTACGTCATTCGGTTAATTCCTCGGTAATTTACTTCGAAAGTACCTTTCACTTTCATACTCATCTCGTCGGCGCCAAGTCGCGCCGGCGGGCGGCGAGCGGCGAGCGGCGGGCGCGACTTGCCGCGGCGAAGCCGGCGACGACCGCGTTAGCGAAGCGTAATCCTTTAAGTTACTTCGGACCGATTAAGACTGTATTTTTTATATTCGGTATAAGTGAGTTCATGTATGATGATTTGTGAAGTGTTATTACGATGTAAATAAAGGATATTTATTAATATAGGTTTTTTTTCACTCATTCACTTTAGAAAAATCAATGTCAAAAATATACTAAACTTTATTTCTTGTACCAGCAATTTTAAACAATATTGAAAATCAAAGCTTGTTACGTTCGGTGCTGGTTGCTGTTGCTGCTGTTGTTAGGTTCCTCCCCGTGTCTCCGAGACTCAACTTAGCGCTTACTCGTCACACCGGACACCGGAAGGTGATGACAAGCTGTATACATTGGTTTTGAGGTTGTAACGCATACTCATTATGGTTCGTCGATTGTCGTCTTATTTGAATTTGGACTAGTTGTCTTGCTGGACTACTTACATGTCACTGAAGGCAGTGACGGGATCTGCAGTAAGTGCCGGACCGACTAAAACCTCCACTGAATCTAATTATATAGCGGACTCACAAGCAAAGGGTCCGCAAGTTAAAATAATTTAAGGTGTCTGTCTAATCGAGAACCTTAAGGAGGTACGAGGCCTACGCTTGGCTTACCGTCAGTCAATAAGGGAGGATATGGGACGACTTTTTAAAAAGGCTACACGAGTGAATCTCGAGTAGGCCGTGAATCCGGAACATCGCGTTCGCCGGGTAGTGTATCCGAGGGGCATGGCCTCGAATGAACTATTAATTGAAGTTATCATGTGATTTCTTTCAATAATGACAAACATGTTGAAACATCGAACGTCTATAACGAGGGCAGATATCCCGGACGGGGCGTACTTACCCAACGATGCCTCCCAACGGGTTAAAGTGATTTACGAACTAGACATTTCTTTATACAGCTGTCAAAGAAGACAATACTTGATAGCGATGTAAATCTACATTGCAAACATGAGGTGCGCCGGCGCATGAAGCGATTCTGAATTATTAGTCAGTCTGTGGTATGAGTATTTTGCGAACAAGACTGCTTTGCTCTTTGTACATCGAATCTCCATGTCCCTAGCCCATCGCTCGATGCGTGGGCCGCAGCCCAGCTTGCGAGGAAAGAATTGTCTTATTACCTTACAGTAATGATAATTGATATATATAACTTTCTTACAGTTACAAAGTTGGTTTATTTATTTAACCTTTATTGCCATTTCTTTGTACAGAAAGACACAAAAGGATTTAAAGCCTATAGGCATTCTATAGTAGTCAACCTATGGTGTGGTGAAATTCTATGGTAGGCGCAACAAAATACCTACTAAGAAAAACAAAAACTCCGAAAATAGAATTACTAATAAATGTAATCACAATTTTGTTATAAATAAATTTAAAAACAATATTCAGTATAATGCAGCCACGATAGCCGAATGGTTAACAGATTTGCCTCCGAACAGGAGACTACAGCTCGATCCCCCGTGTGCTCCGAGTTTTACGAAACTGATTTACGATTTGTATCGATGAATACCTTTATGTATCGTCTGTAACTTTAGGTGTTAAGTTCATCGCGCCAGTTACAATGCTACGCGCTGGCTTACATATTACTATGGAATTTCGAACTTCCGCCACAGCCGCGCCCCACCTCATTCACCCGGCCATAACACCTTTTAATTTTTTTAACTGGGCTGTCTAAAATTATGTAAAATCTATTTAAAAGAATACTTCTACATTCAACCATTGTGGACCTATTAAAAGACATTATTTTTCTTGAAAAGTGTGTTAAGCCCATCGCTGGACACAGGACACCTCATGCGGTAGGCAAAGGTGTTGGTATTTACGACGAACAGACAGTTTCATAACGCTCAGAAAATTTTTTTTTTAGAAGGGTTCAAACGAGCGAGCGGCTCACCTTATGGTAAGTAATCACCGACGCCCACGAACATCCACAACACCAGAAGAGCTACAGATGCGCTGCCGGGCTTTAAGGAAGGAATAAGCTCTTCTTGAACGTCCTACGTCGTAACTGTTCGGAAACACTGCTGGCGACAGCTGATTCCACAAAGTCGAAGTGCGTGGCAGAAAACTTCGAATAAAACGCACTGTGGTGGAATGCCAACCCTCTAGGTGGTATCGATGGAACTTCGAATTCTGTCGCGATGTACGATGGTGATACTTAGCAGCCAGGATGTCAATCTCGAAATCACACTACTTAAATAATGTACTTTTGTACGGATATAGTAGAAAGAAGAAAATCAAACAAGAATTAAACAAAAATATATGTATATTAAAAATACTTAATTCTTATAGTAAATTCGTATTTTACACGGCTTGGCCGCTAGTTGCGATAGGTGCCTGAGGTGCGCAGGTCTTACGTAGGTACTGCACCTTCTTGCATTCCGATAAATGAGGTTAAGTTCATTACATAAGCCACAATAACGATCGATACTGTATTAGTATGTATTGCCAGGCCCACCTTTACTGTTCTACTTTTAAAGGGCTGTATCTTATGAACCGTAACAAGTGGCCGGTTAAAGTTTATGACATAATATTTGTAAGGCGGATATCCTAAACAACAATAAAAAAAAGTGGTAATACATACAAGCGTCAAACTTGGTGTGATTAAAGTGCAAACTTTGACGAAATACCGTAAATGAAATAAAACACTTTTTTTTGTAAATACATAACACAATCATATTGTGTGGTTGTATTGTACGGAACCCTCTGCGTGCAAATCCGACTCGCACTTGTTAGGTAAATTAAATTAAAAAAGGTACATGGAATTTAAAAGAATTACATTTTTTGATTTTTCGGAATGCAAAAAGTTAATTCATAAATTGTGCTATATTCGTTGTAAGTATTTATCTAGAGACGCTGCACGCTGTGCAGACGCTGCCAGTGTGACGCGGCGCCACGCGGTCACACTGGCAGCAGCGGGCGGCGGGCGGCGAGCGCGGCGCCGGGCCCGCGCGCCTGTAACTTGGCGCGGTTGTAGGCCAGCACGCCGAGCGCCGCCAGCGCCATGCCAGCCAGGTTGAGCGGCGGTGCCGGGTTGCGCAGCAGAAGCAACGACGCGGCCACTACGGCAGCGCGCTTCGCCGCCGAGGCCACGGCGTAGGCCAGCGGCGACACGCGCGACAGCACGCTGAAGGCGGCCACGGCCTGCAGCCAGGCCAGCGCGCCATCGGCGGCCAGCAGCGCGACCAACCGAGTCCCGCCCGCCGCCGCGCCGCGCCACAGCGCGCCGCCTTCCAGCACCGCCCACAGCGGCAGCTGCAGCACAAGCGCCAGCCGCCCCAGCTTCTGCGCACGTAACACCTCCTTTTCGACTCTACGCTCTGACCAGACACATTGCACGAGCGCCAGCCACACGCGGGGAGATTACGAATTGACATTTGGCGCCACAGCGCAATGGATTAATTTCGCCTCTCCGGTAGGAATTTTGATGACTATGGTCAGCACCTGTCAAGTTATTCGAGTTCCGCGACCGTCTTTGATCGTTTGGCTGCGCTGAACGGTGCCTGATGCAAGCATTGTCTAAACCGTGTTATGCGTGATTGTATATTTAATGGATTTATTTAATGTTCAGATTTTTTGTCTCGATTGTGTGATAACTAATACAAGATATAATGTAATGGGTTCCTCTGTAGATTGTTTTTATTTTAATAATAATTATAAACTTTATCTTATACGCGGGTGACATAACGGGACAAACGAGCATACGACTCAGGTGACGTTAAGTGATTACCGACGTCCACGTGCATCTGCAACACCAGAGGGGCTGCAGCTGTGTTGACATCTCTTAAGGATATTGGAGAAGAGGAGAGCGAGAAGAAAAGTGGACCTCCGATTACTTACCGAACGAAACTAAGAATCACAAAATATCTCTGAAAATGGAATCTCTACTTCACGCTGTTATTCTGCGAGGCCGTGGTACTACCCTGGTCAAGCCAGCCCAATAGAGCAACTGCTAAAGCCGCCGCTTGACTCTACCACATATAATCTGATATTGTAGTGTGAATCAATAATATTTTTCACAGCAGCGTAATCGGAAGCGTATGCAAGAGGCACGGCGCACCTGCAGCAGCCGCAAGTGGTGCACGCCGGTTTCGCGCATGACCCGCTTGGAGTAGATGTGCTGCAAGCTGAGCAGAGCGGCGGCCGCCAGCGCGGCGCCAAGCCCCAGCGCATCAAAGTGCAGCTCGGTGGCGGAAGCCACGCCCACGCCCAGCGCAATCAACAGCAGTGCCAGCTGCACGCCACGCGGCTGCCGTTCGCCCAGCAGCACACGCGCCAGTCCCGCTGTCCACAACGGCGTCGTCGCCTTCACTGCGGCAAGGACACGCTATCTTAACGTTCAACAACATGGACTATTTTTATGTGGCACAAGTATCATACCCACGTCACACTGCACCAAGTGCACACTGGTGGTGAGTATTGCCTAGTGTCCGAGAATGTGCTAGATGTGGTAATTGGCGTAGTAATGGTGAAAAAAAAAATTAACTAAAGTAGAAATTACAATAGAAAGTATAGAGAAGAGTAAACCTCTAATTGTTGATAAGGTTTTAGAGCCAGCAGGGGTTCACCACACTGGTTCAGTGAGACTTCACATATTCTCGTAAATATATTACTTAATTTTTTTGTCTAATATGTAGGGATCCTCACAATGTTTTGCAAATTTTGAGAATTTACCTTAGAAATAAATAAAATTTAAAAATATGCTCCCTCTACCATTTTATCCAATAATATAATCTGATTTATTTATTTATTTAAACTTTATTTGCACATTACATGACAAAAAGGCGGACTTAATGCCAAGAGGCATTCTCTACCAGTCTACCATTAGATTGAACAGAGAAAATGTAAAAGGGTGCACAATAATATTATGTTCATATATATAATATAATACTTATATATGTGGGTACTCAGACATACATGTAATTATAGTTGTGCTTATATAAAACACATAACGACTATACATACATATTTATATAACCTTATATATACATATATATATATATATATATAAATATACACAATGCTTACATAAACTTAGTTGATTCCTAGTTATAAAAAAAAAAAATGTTCTTCAACTGCACTACTATTGCATCGCTAGGTAATAACTCCAAAGTAAACGCTTGAAAGTGCCTTTACTGGTGGCTGTGCATATACTATTTGGCAGCTCGTTCCAGAGTCTAGCTCGTTCCAGAGTCTGACAGCATGATAGGTAAAAGAATTGTGTAAGAAGCCGGTGCGGCAGAAAGGTACATTAAGAGATGCATTATCCACAGAACGGAGACTACGGTCGTGGGAGTCACCCTGATATTGAAATTTGCATTTCAGATATTCAGGGACAAACGGATCGTGTAAGATGGAGAATAAAGTACAAAGTATTCTAAAAATTTAGAATACTTTTTACTTTGTAATTTTAAAGATTTAGTATTTTCAATACACATTTCATTAGAGTTATATGACCTGATTTAGAGTTATGTTATGAAGTGGATATTATCCACAACTCCACATCTATATGCATATTGCATGTCCTTTGTGTTAAAGTGGCCAATGATATAAACTGTACAAATGTTTCCAATACTTTATTGGTATGTTCCCTCCACATAGCAGGTTGAACTAAGTAGTCTCCTGATCTGGAAAGCTAACTACCTTTAAAATATTGTTGTGTAATGTGTTTTATATGTTGGTCACCTTTAAAAAAAAATTGGGTTTATGTTTATGTGATGTAAACTAATAACCAAATTAATGGAAACCATTAAAAATCAATTAAAATAGTTATAATAAATAATTCCTTATCTACAACATTAACATAACAATACAATTAATCAGAAACAAGATTTCCCTGTTATAACAATCAATGTATCAATGATTGATTTAAGCCTTGTTCATGTCGGAATAATGTCTCTGTAATATTTTTAATCCATATTTACATTTTTCTCACAACATGGGAGACTTTGTACACACTTTGAGAAATTTAATATTTTTGGCAAAAATGTTCAAAGACAAACTTAACCCTAACAGAATTATCTTCCTGCAAACCCTAGAGGAAAGAAAAAAATATAACAATCACTGTGTAGTGCTTGCATCAAGAAATCTCTCGATCTTCAAAAAATTCAACAGCGCTATATGCAAACAGTAATCTGCTGCTGTACATTGAGAAGGAAAGTTGGAGTTTTTGAAGTTAGTTAAATCTACAGATCTAAACAAAGCCCAAATTTTGTTATTGAAAAAAATAGCAGTAATCAATGCATAAAATAAGAATATTAGAATTTTTTTGTATTTCCAAAATTAATGAAAGAAAAATATTAACTTTTTAAGCCCATGAATTTAGTAATTTGTTAACCAGTGTTATTATCAAAATAACCATTAATTTAATATTCCCTAAATCATAATTGAATCTGGTGTTACAAAGTAAATTAATTATTAGGCACAGATAAACTTTGATAATGATTAGCCATAAAGTGTGAAGAGGCTCTGGCGAATTTAGAAGACTGAAGGAATGAAAGAATTGCATCATCCCCATCTGTGACATTGGGTGGTGTAGAAAACAACTTTCGGAAGCAAATGTGATTAGCATCTTGTATATTGTTTGCAGTATCAGAAGAATGGTGAAGGGCTGACAATCAATAAAGGATAAGAAGGTCCGTCTGTCAACATGAAGAGCTCTGTTGATAAGTTTTTTTAAGGGTTTTCATGTGTGAATTATATTGTAAACACATACCTGTGTGTGCATAAGATATGGGCACCTTCCATATTGAAACTTGCGAGAACATCGTAGTAAAAAACTTTGCAAAGGCAAGTGGAACGAGCATTCGCCAATAGTACCGGCGAGGGAATTCGGGCTCACGCCGCACACCGCATATGGCGAAAGTCGGTGCACTATACACCACTACCGACAGAAGCTGTACCATTGTTACCGTCAACGGATACGGGAACTCCGTCATTGCTAGCTTCCCTACCACATTACTTGCTGAACTGAGCGTATACCAGGCAATGCATAGCACTACCACAGTCAAAGCTTCACGACGTCCACCCATCATGCCCATTTTCACGGAATAAATTCCGTAGCTTTTAGCAAAGACTCTTTCTTTCACATATTTCACTTAATTTTGTTTTCTATTTAATTTCGTTCATATAAAATTCATAATAAATAAGTTTTCACTGGAGTTAGAAACTTAAACATTTAACCTAGTAGCACGCTAATGAAATATGTATTATTACATAATTGAGACACGATTCGCTTTTTTAAGTTATAAATACAGAATGTAAACGTAATGAAATGATGTAGATTTGGCCATGAATACAAGCTACGAATAACCATTTACAGTTTGTTAACTAATGACGAGTTGCGTTGACATTGACAAGTAAGCACCGAGTAGTGACAAGTTGACAACGTCACGGATCATGAAGCATTCTTGACACTTGATATTGATACTAGAAATTGTTTCAGACTCGGAGCCCTAAATAACAAGTGTTAACGATCTGCCAGTGTCGAAATGATATTATAATAATAATAATTTTCAGAAATAAATCTCTCGTGCTCGAAAACTTCTTCAAGTATATAGGTAAAACGTAAGCCAACTTTTATGGAAGATATGTTGGACGGATGGCAGCAAACCGATAAGAGCCGATTTCCGGCCTTCAATTAAATGTTCTAATTACTGTACACATTCACAAGCACTTGCGGCATAATACACTATCAATATTATACATTGAAACTAGAAATATACAAAAAATAATACAACTAAAACTCTTCTAGTACGCGTCAAGAGTCCGACACTATTAAACTTAACGTTTATCGTTTTTGTAATATAATCTGCGTTCAAATCTTTCAGATCCATATATAATACATGTGCCCCAGGGAGTAATATGGGTGCCAATATTTAAGATACTAAAATGGTGGCCATCTGTACATATATCTGCTATAGTATAAATTTACTTAATAAATTATTTGAAGAGTAATTTTTACCTAAAACCTTTTTAACTGACGTTGTAAGTAGAAGCTAAATACATGTGAATGTGAGGAGTATGGGCAAACCTTTCAACAAATGCACACTGGATTTCGCTTGTGCTTTACCAATAAAGCACAACAAAAATAGGCCTCTCGAAAGAGGCCTATGTTCTGCAGTTTACTTAAATAGGCTGTACACCAGTTACTGGAGTTCGATTCCCAATACCAGCACTACAAAAATTGTTCATTGCAATTTTGAGTTAATCTATGCCCAGTAGAGGGAAATTTACTGACTTGTACTATTATTCCTCCAAATAAAAACATACTTAGATGTTTTTGTTAATATTAAATTATGCAAATAATAACGAAGAATAGTCTTAAATTTGATTTCGCTATAATGTTAATGATTTATTGACGTCTAGCAGATACTGCATCGTTGCGTAACCTGACTATGTCCAAAGTTTTATTGAGAAATCAAATGCCATAAACAAATGTATAGTTATTTGACTTACGTGTTCGCATTCATTAATCGACTACCATAAGTTTCGTATTTTCTTCCGTCTAGGTATCCTTAAAATATAAGATAATTAAGTATTAGAAGCCACGATAGCCAAGTGTGATCTACCCTCCGTTCCATACACTCTAGTTAAATCCCCTATGTAGAGGGCTCGTTTCAATCAGTTTTTCGAAACTTAACGTTTAATATTAATTTTTGTAAAAGAATATGACCAATTTACAGATCTAACTATGTATCCTGCGGATGGATCAGGTTCTGATCTACTTAGATGTATTACAAAGGTATCATCACAATATTTTTTCCCAAAAAATAAGGTTGTATGAACGCATTTTGATAAGAAGCCGAAACGAAGGTTATCTTAATGTCCTATATTTTTTCTTTGGGATGCCATACATATAATCCATTCGTTTTCGTTTGGCAGCGCCAGAAACATCGAATGTTTATGTTACACGTTGTGACAAATCCATGACATCCGCCATTTTATTTATTTTAAATGTCATGCATATTTTTTGGTGTGGGCTTACCTATTGGCATATATCTATGATCTCTGTCATATTGTCATTCATTACATTGTCAAATTGTCATTGTCAAACACAGAGAAAGTTTTATAAACTTCTATTAATTTATTTATTTAATTAAGTTGTGTTTGCCGATATATTATTGCGTCAATAATAATTAATGAATGGAGTGGAATTTAAGTACGTTTTGTTAATGTAAGTGTCGAAAGGTCTTAATCATAAGAGAAGATTAAAAAGTTTCGTGTTTATCACAAGTGTAACTGCTTATCTTTGGATTTTTGATGGATTTCTTCAAAATATCTTATCAGCTAATCACCTGGAAATATTTGTGATGTAAGTTGCCGCAAATTTCACAGAAACTATACTCATATAACTTATATTGTATTAAGTTAATTTCCCTCTAACATCTGTTTCACCCATTACAGTAAAATTGTATTGAGTGTTCAAAGTTGGTACAATGCAAGTTGTCAAGGTTTTTAACTTTATGTCAACCGTTAGTATTGGTTTACACTATGCTTTTTCTCCATATTTCCTTTTCATCATCATTCTTATCTCCTCTCCCATTAAGAATAACCCTGCCCATACAGTATCATTCAAATATGAAATAATTTTTTCACCTCTTCATCTTCATCTTCATCAGCATGTTCACAGCCCCCTGATGGCAATATTGCACAAAGGGTTTGTCTATTATTAAAACTATGTTTCTTATTATCACTTGCAATATTAAAGTATATTTTTATCATAATTGCTAAAAGTATATTCAATTTATTATTAGGAATGTCTAATATCCGTTCGAAATTGGTTATCAAGTGCACCACACACTCACAACCAGTACATTCATAATTAGACAAAATATAATATAAAGATTTATACAATAAATTATAAAGATTTATCACAACTTTTTATTTATCACTCAATATTGTTTTGGTCAAATTTCAACTGATCATCTTATTTACTTTCTGTAGGCTTCATAAAAAAATATTATTTAGCATTGAAAAGTTTTTGAAATAATCAGAATAATTAAAATGAATTATATTGATAATTTTGTTACATTGTTCATACAAACAAGTGGTCTGCCACATTGAGCTGCAAAAAAATAAAAATTACGGATGGTAAAATTAGTATTTGCACAGGCACACATATCCAACAAGCAGAAGGCCAGCAATTAAAATCAAATAAAAAAAGAGCAATAACGACACTGGTGCTGACAAGACGCTCGGTGTCAACTTTTATCTACGATTTAATCTTTTTTTACTGTTTATTCTGGACGTTGCACGGTCTCATGGTCTCGGAGGGATTGAGGTCATAGTTAAATAGGGCTACCCTCAGCTTTTAATTAATAATTTTGGTATGATCTCCACAGCTCAGAAGGAACATCTTGAGGTTGAGCAGTTTTATGCTTGATTTTGGATTTAATTTTATTTATTACGGGATCCTAAGCAGGTGGTAGCACCCAGTTATCTTTTCAATTGAAATTAGCATGCTTTTTGATTTCAATAGTCTAGACAAGAATCGATCTTTTGCGAGGAGATTTGTCGTCTATCAAATCCATGATTTACCATGGATTTTGTAGAAAGAGAGATGATTTGTTCTAGCTCGTATCGGCGCGCGGTGAGGCGCGTGGTGTGACGGCAGGCGTGCCTGGCGGGTGTGGCGGTGGGGGAGGTGGGAGCGGTGCGGCGGCGGTGATGCGGCGATGGCGTCGCGGCGCGTGACGCGCAAGTGGGAGGTGTTCGCCGGTCGCAACCGGTTCTGGTGCGACGGGCGGCTGATGACTGCGCCGCACCCAGGTGTATTCGCGCTGACGCTGGCGCTAATCTGCGGCACGTGCGCGCTGCACTTTGCGTTCGACTGCCCGTTCCTGGCGGCGCGCGTGTCGGGCGCGGTGCCGGCGTTGGGCGCGGCGCTGTGCGGCGCCACACTGGCAGCGCTATTGCGCACGGCGCTGTCCGACCCCGGCATCATCCCGCGCGCGGCTGCGGCCGAGGCGGCGGCGCTGGAGCCGCCCGACGCGGGCCGCCCCCCGCCGCGCGCTCGCGAAGTGCTAGTGCGCGGCCGCCCCGTCAAGCTCAAGTATTGCTTTACCTGCAAGATGTTCCGGCCGCCGCGCGCCTCGCACTGCTCGCTGTGCGACAACTGCGTGGATCGCTTCGACCACCACTGCCCGTGGGTGGGCAACTGCGTGGGCAAGCGCAACTATCGCTACTTCTACGCGTTTGTGGTGTCTCTGTCGTTCCTGGCGGTGTTTGTGTTCGCGTGCGCGGTGACGCACCTAGCGCTGCTGGCGCGCGGCGCGGGGCTGGCGGCCGCGCTGCGCGCATCTCCCGCCTCCGCGCTCGTGGCCGCCGTCTGCTTCCTGTCCGTGTGGTCCGTCCTGGGCCTGGCCGGCTTTCACACCTACCTCGCCTCCACCGACCAGACCACCAACGAGGACGTGAGTGCCGCCCCCTTCGTATCTCGTTACAGATGATGATCGTCATCGGCCATAGCAGCCCACTGTTGGACGTAGACTTATCTCTAGCGTGAAAGTTGTTCGTAAACGCCTCGGCTTATGTTATTAACGTGAGTGGGCTTGTCGGGAGTTTGTATTTAGAAGACCTGATTTTTGTATTTAGAATCTAAAACTTAATAATATTTTTTCTGGAGCTTTCCCGTAGTAGTCTCTAACGTTACCCAGAGAAGGGACCTTACATGAAAATTACACATTTTGAAAACTTAAACATTTCAGTCAAAGTCAGTCGAAAAACTGAGTATCTGAGTGAAGTTAATAATGTCCTAATGATTTTGCCAACAATTTATCCCAATAGCCGGATGGGTTAGGGTGCGGAAACTGCGAAACATGTCGCAGGTTCGAGCCCGCCATTCGACTGTTGTCGTGAACCACTCCAGGTACAAGCTCTAATGCTTAGTTGGAGGGATAACAGGAATATTAGTCATGTTAGTTAAAATAGCATTGCTAGCATTCTAAAAAAAACCAAACGATGTTTAGAAGCAGGGATGATGGAAAAATGGCAATACTACCTGCACAGTAGAACTATACAGGTAGGTACTACAATAGGTAAAATATTTCCGCTAACACACTTTTGTGGCGAATAATGTTTACAGCTCCTACTCATATAAATTGGCCATATCATAAGTAAGCACTCATTACACATTTTCTTGAAAATTAAATGAAATTGAAATGTTTCAACTTAAGAAATGTACGTCATTCGTTATTTTTTAATTATCTACCACTATTTCGTTTATATTACCGTCAGTTCACGAGCACGACGTATGTTTCATTAGCGTGTCTGATGATGTCCGTCTGCTGACTCGCAGACCGTACAAAAATTTCCTGTGAAGACATAACCGGGGAGAGGAGAATCAGAACTTATCGAGTTAGGAGTGATGTGGACAACTCCAAGCGAACCGTTCGACTTATTTTCCAATCTAATCCCAAACATAAGTAGACTCATATGCAACGCATGAACAAAATTTCGCTGGCAAGACGTAGAAGGTCGCTCTCGTTTTCAGATCAAGGGTTCGTTCTCGAGCCGCGGCGGCGTGGCGAGCCCCAACCCGTACTCGCGCGGCAACTCGTGCGCCAACTGCTGGTACGTGCTGTGCGGTCCGCTGGCGCCCAGCCTCATCGACCGGTACGTGGCCGCATTGGATATTGTGTAGAACTGGTATTTGTGAATGTGAGACCAAATTTAATGTCGTAACGCCGCATCTTATCAAATAACAAACTCCAGCGAACGAAGAACAAACAGTGAAAAGGGAGATTATAAATGTTCCACTGCTGGAAAAAGCCACCTTCCTCATTTTTCGGAGGGTTTTGGAGCTGGAAAGACACTTCTCCACTTCTCCAATTTTGTTGTTGCAAGTTGGCAGACTGCAGACCTCGATTTTTTATTTACTTTATTTCTCAGCAATGCAGATCTCCTCGCCATGTTTTCCTTCACTCAGTGAACTAAGTTCTGTTCTTTGGCTGAACGTCATCCTCTCGAGGTGTCACAGCCTCAATCAACATACATCATAGGTCTTGAGCAAAGTTAATGTGAATAACTACGAAATAACGCGAATAACGCGACTCCACTGCGGGTGTAGAGGGAGGAGAGCGGTGCAAGGCAACAACGAAAACTCACCTCCCCCTGCATCCGAAGTGGGCTCGCCGAGCTCACACCGAGCGGTTACCGCGGGCCGGCCCCCGCGCCCCGCTAATGTACGTGTGCGTGCGCGTGCGAGTGCAGGCGCGGCGTGCTGGCGGCGGAGCACGGCGAGCTGCCGCCTAGCTTCGCGCAGGTGCTGGACTCCGCGCCCCCCGCGCCCCCCGTGCCCCCCGTCCCTCTCGCACTGATGGCGTCTGCCGTGCCCTTCACTGCGGTGCACGACGGTATGAATTTTAAAAGATATTTAATACTTAATTATATTAAGCAGTTACACTTTTACTACTAGTCCTATTCACAGAAAGTACAGCGTGGTAAAAGTTATACCTTTCAGACAGAATAACAGCACTGCAGTAATTATTTTTAATATTTTTTTATGGCTGAAGTACAATACATTTTACAGACAAAATTTATTGTATTGCTGCAATTAATAAATTTGTTTTATTTTTCCTTCTTTTTTTTATTTTATTTTTGTTTTTCGTCCATTTAACTTCTTTACTCAAATATCGATTATTAGTAAACATGAATAAGTTAGAACCTGGTGATAAATATTTGAACAATGTGGTATATAAATATATTGTAGTCCTTAAATTAAATTAAATGACTTTAAAAAGTGGGTTACGCAGGCGCGGCGCCGCGGCACGCCTACATGAACCACAGTCTGGACCTCGACCCCGTGCCGCTGCAAGGTACGTCACCCGGCGCCGCTCGCGGCTCATGGAGACAATGGTAATGCGTGTTGTGTGTCGTGGCGCAGACGCGGCACGCTTACCTGGACCGCGGTCTGAACCTCGAGCCGTGCCGCTGCAAGGTACGTCACCCGGCGCCGCTCGCGGCTCATGGAGACAATGGTAATGCGTGTTGTGTGTCGTGGCGCAGACGCGGCACGCTTACCTGGACCGCGGTCTGAACCTCGAGCCGTGCCGCTGCAAGGTACGTCACCCGGCGCCGCTCGCGGCTCATGGAGACAATGGTAATGCGTGTTGTGTGTCGTGGCGCAGACGCGGCACGCTTACCTGGACCGCGGTCTGAACCTCGAGCCGTGCCGCTGCAAGGTACGTCACCCGGCTCTATGGAAGTAGGTACAGTATATTCGTATAACTCTCAGCATACTGCGTACTATTACCTTTTTATTGATCCCTCACGCAGTATGTGCGCACCTCGTACTCGCACTCTAGACAATATATTCCCTTACCTGTCTGTGCACTCTTATTTTATTACGCGGTAGAGCCAAGCGGCGGCTTTTGCTACTGCTCGAATGGGCCGGCTCGACCGGGTAGGTACCACGGCCTCGCTTAATACCGGCGTGAAGCAGTGTCATCTTATGCTTCTCCGTTTCGTTCGGTGAGTATGGTATCCGGGGCCCACTCCCCCTTCCCATGCCCCTCCACATCTTCCTTTTCATATGCCAAATACTCTTAAACGCACCTCTGCACCACAGCAGGTTTACATGTCTATGGGTGTTTATACTTGTCTCTCCGAGTGACTTTGCAACTTGTACACGCAGAGATCTGCATCGGCGGCGGCCGAAGCGACGGCCGTGCGGAGGGACGCGGGGAGGAGCGCGGCGAGGGACGCGGGGAGGGGCGCGGGGTGTTGCGCGGGTCGAGCGCCGCGCTGAGCGCGTCCCGACTGCGGCTGCTGCACGACACCACCATGATCGACGCGGCGCTCGATCTGGACGAGCCCGAGGCGCCGCCGCACCTGCCGCGCGTGCCGCACATACCGCACTTGCCGCGCGCGTCGGCGCACGGCGCGCAGCCCGCCGCGCCGGTCGTCGCCGCGCTATGACGTCGCGCTGCCTGTGTAAATAATATTACGTGCCCGAAGTGAACAACCTGTCCTACTTTGCCTTCTATTCATTCCTCCGACAATCTCCGTTGCGCTGACGACGTACGTACGTGCGACGACGACGGATTGCAGCGAGTTGGAAGCGAACGATTCGGTGCACGAACACTCATAGTGCTAATGTTAAGCTGGACCGACCGGCCACAACAACACACTCACTACTTAAGACACTTGTATGGTTTTTTTGGGAACTAAGGTTATAATGAAAATCTGTGAATATTTTTTTTCATATTAGTACCGTTGAAATACCAATGAAAAATAAACAATATAATTAATTTATTATCGCCGAAGTTTAATTTAAAATAATGTAATAATGTTAATAAGAATGCCTATCAATCAAATACAATCACTCGTCTCACAATAATAGGTTGGAATGTGAAATTGTAATGTTGTGCTGTACGGTAAACGAATACCAGTCCAACCCTTTGGTATAGTGAAATTTAAGAAATTTAAAGTTTCTCGTTTATTCCTAAAAAGGAAAATGTTTGTTACAACCCTAGTTCGCAAAATTGTGCCAAATTGCATGGATTGCATAAATTATATTGATTGGTCATCCATTATTTAATAAAATAAAATGTTGATGTACGCCCGGAAAGTTTTATTTTCTTATAATAATAATAATAGCTTTATTCATCCTTACACAGTTAAAATTACATAAGAAAAACTAAATGGTAAGTATATATTGAAACAATTTTTTTAACTTTTCTAGTAAATCTAATACAGTGTAAAGGCCGCCGATGGTAAAAGCCTCTCCCTGTCCCGCGCCGATCTCATCCCTACTTTCCTGCAGTCTTTTCTTTTACACTCAATGGGGTAACAGTCGGTTGTTACTTTTGTCCATCTTTCATCGTTTTATTTTCTTATTAAAATTTAAAACGTGAAATAAAAATTTCACAAAAATAATTAACGTTTGCACTAATCATCAGTTTAAGAATTTTCCAATTTTTAAATATATGTAAGCTGGATGGTTGGCAGCATGTTATGTCTAGAGTTCATCTGGAAACTTAGTGTTATTTATCTATACTATTTACTTATTAAAAAATCAAAATTTTTAGCTTATAGCAAGATTTTAAAATCTATTATTGAATTACGCTTAATTATTTTCTTATTGATATTTTGTTAAAGTTTCGCTTTATTTAAAATAAAGTAAAAGTAATAATTTAAGTTTGAATAAATCATTTAAATACAAAATAAAACAAGTTAAAAGATATAAATATAAAAATATATACTTACACAGATAGGTACATACATACATACATACAATATACACCAAAACAAAACCACACAACCAAAACGACACAATGACTATCAGTAACACTAGTACAGACTTGCAACATCTTTGTAGTGTTTGCGGATTTTATTTTAAAGGCAAACTTGTTAGGAGCTTTTTAAAGTCAAGGGGGATTTCGTTCCAGTCTTATAGCCGTAAAAGCGTGACTTAGATAAGTACCCAGCACGGTGTAAAGGCGTCAGCAACTTGAACTACCCGAAGAGCGGACTGATAGGAGACTGGAGAGAGAATATTATTTTTAAAGATGAAAACAGAGATCTGCTTATGTGCCGTAGCTACTAAAACCTAAGAAAGAAGCCTAAAAAGGGAGAGAAGGCTGCAGTCGGTCGATTTCGGAAAAGTAATAACAAAGGCTTTACGTAGTAATAAGGCGCCAAAATGGTGGGAAAGTTCCGTACTTCAGGGAAAAATTGATGATGTGAGTTGTTATTATAGGTAGAACAGAATCAAGCACATGTAAAACCATTGCCCGACTCACATCATCACATCCCACGCCATTGGATTTGATAGAGAAAAGTGTTTTTCGTATCTCTTCTTCATCAACTGGAGAAAAAGTGAAGGCGTCAACAGATCCTCATGGCTTCCGGGTGGCGGACTCGGGGCGTCCATTGCCCTCGTGGGTTTGGAGGCCGAGTAGGTAAGCGCGTCTAGCTAGGATGGAGTGGGAGAGGACATGCTCTCTCCCTAGAAGTGGCCGCCTAGAGTGGCCAGCGCTGGTAGGGTCGCGGATGTGTGCGAAGGCGTTCCCGTGACCCTGCCGACATGCGGCGAAGGCGAAACACCATGGGGTTTTAGTCGGTGCAAGCCCGACATAACCCGTTCTTGCCCCGAGAAGCCGGGTATGCGTTAAGTTATTTTTTTTTAATTAACGCGGACGTGGTGGTCCGCGCTCTTTTACATATTTTAATTATTTACAGTTTTGATTGTAGGTACAGTACCGGTGCTCCAAACATCGAGCACGTTCTTGCACGCCACGAAGAGGTGGTGGTAGGTTGTTCCAACACTTGGTGGCTAAGTAACAAAAACTACCTCGAAAAGCGGCAGTGACGTGTCCTGGAACAGTTAGCAAATATTTCGAGCCACGCGTATTATGATGGTTATATTCACTAGACCAAGTAAGCTTTTTATATAAATAATCTGGTGCATTGTTTTTTATAACATCAAACAATAAGCAAGCGAATTGTAACTCTATTCGCTGTGACATATTAAGTAGCTTGCCTTTGTTTAGATATGTGGAAATATGTGTTCTTGGAGGAATATTAAAAAAAAGCGAGCACATGCATTTTGGACTCGCTGAAGAAGTTTTAATGATTTGGCTAAGAAGACATGGACCATAGACAGAGATGCAGTAATTTAATTTTGATAATACTAGACTTTCACAGAGGGTGACTCTAAGGTTTATATTAAGGAAACTACGAATTTTATATAATATCTTCAATCAATGAAAACAAGCACGAGCAACATCTATGTCATAGCTCTCAAAGCGAAGTAAGCCATCCATTATAAGCCCAAGATTGCGAGCCTCATCAACCCGCTGAACCGCTTCTTGCAGATATATGCTGATATTACTCTCCGTTATTTTACTTATTTGGCTTATTGTTCCTAATACAACCAGTCGGGTGGCTGACTCGGGGGAGGGGGGGTCCGTTGCCCTCGTGGGTTTGGAGGCCGAGTAGGTAGGCGCGTTTGTGTTGTGGGAGGAGAGGACGTTCTCTTCCAAGAAGGGGCCGCCTATAGCGGCCGGCGCTGGTGGGGTCGCGGATGTGTGCGAAAGCGTTCCCGTGATTTTTATTTCTTAAATATATTGTATTATGTAGTTCTATATGTACATTGTTTTGATATTTTATTCTTACAGTAATTTATACATCTTATTTTTAACAATTTGTTCTTAAACTCTACATCTTTATTCACCTAATTCCTTACACTATGCTGGTCTATAATATATATCATTATATTATGATAGCATAATTACAGCCACGTACGGGCAAACGCAGTGTAGGACGACCCCCCACAAGATGGAGTGACGACCTGCGCAGTGTTGCGGGAAGTCGATGGATGCAGGTGGCTCAGGACCGTGCTTCGTGGCAATCTTTGGGGGAGGCCTATGTTCAGCAGTGGACTTCTAATAGGCTGAAATGATGATGATGATGAATTACTTGCTACGCTGTTTTATTTATTTTTATAACATTTTGAGCGATTTCGATACAGTATTTTAAGAACATGTCTCTTTCTTTACTGCTTAAAATGTTTGGTACGTTTTCCCTTACAATATTTTGATTTATTTTGTTTTCTAATTCTAATCTTTGCATTGCAGGTATTGGGCAGTCAAAAAATATGTGTGGTCGGATTCCTGTGTTCCGGGCTCACATGCGCACGATGGGCTCTCTTTGCACTTAAAGCGATTCAAGTACTCCGAGAACCCACCGTGCCTTGTCATAATTTGCGTAACTATGTTATCAATTTTTATTTTTATTTTGGGGATCATCCGGTACGCCGTCACACCATCCGGGAAGAATATCTTTGAGACCGACGCGGTTTCTCCAGTTCGATATCTGTGATTCCATTCGTCAAGCATTGCAAGTCGAATGTTTCGCTTGGCGAATGAGACCGGGTACAGATCGTAATCAGGTTTCCCTTTGCAGCCCAAGGCGGCGCTTTTGGCAAGCTGGTCAGCTCTTTCGTTGCCCTCCATCCCTGCATGGGCCTTAATTCAGAATAAGGTAACAACTTTACCCTGGAGAGATGCTGTTGTTAGATTATCTCTGCTCTCTACTGCAAGGGGATGGAGGCAACTATGATTTATGACCGTTTATAGAGCTGCCAAAGAATCGCTGTAGACTCCAAAAGAAGACGCTGAGTGTCCGAGGATTACATTTGTGGCCTTGCATATAGCCAGAAGCTCAGCCTGGTAGACGGTGCAATCTTGCTCCCGTCAGTAAATATACGAACGTCAGTCACTGTTTTGGTTGAGCTGTTCCCGATCTACCAGGCTCACGAGCTCAGCTGATACGCTCAGAGGGGTGTGTCGCCTCAATGGCCGGGGCCACCCGCCCTATATCCCTGTCCCCCAGCCCCAGCTGAGGCACTCCCCTCTTGGCCCCGTACAGTGAGGCTGCCTCACATACTCTGAGATCAAGGGGAAGTGTCCCAGCCAGCAGCAGCGCCGAGTTCTGGGAGACCGTTCGATAGCCCTTACAGATTTTCTGTGCTATCCCACGCTGGACCACTTGAAGCTGTTTGATCGTCATAATTTCCTGTAAATGTGTTGCATTAGATTATAGAGGGACTCCTCGGTGCTTCTCTGGGGTATGAATCCGTACTGGCGAGTACTCATTTTAGGCAGCAAGTGGAATTTGAGGCGTGACACTAACATTTTTTCATATATTTTGCCTAGTATTGGCAGTAGACCAATTGGTCTATATGCTTTAGGGGCGCCATAGTCAGTCCTTCCTGGCTTTTTCAACACCACGACCGTAGCTTTCTTCCAAAGCTCTGGAAAGTGATGGTATTCCAGACACTTGTTCAAAAATATCAAGAAAACATCACTGTGGTTCCTGATGACGTGTTGGCAAATGTCTGCAGTAAAGCCATCCTCTCCCGGGGCCTTTTTCGGGTTAAAGGATTCGCTGGCCTGTTGTAGCTCCGCCATCGTGAATGGTGGGTCGCAGGGCTCAACTTGCTTGCCATCATTCACTTTTTCGGCTTCGGCTCTGGTTTGACGGTGGTCACTGTTTTCGCCGTTAGTGAGATCTTCTGGATAGAAGGTCTCTGCCAGAAACTTGACGGAGCCCCTCCCATCCAGAACCTCCTTCCTTCTAGGTTAGGTTGATTGGGTTAGGTTAGAGTTGGGTTAGGTTAGAGTTAGGTTAGGTTAAGTTAGGTTAGGTTAAGTTAGGTTAGGTTGAGTTGGGTTGGGTTAGGATTTAGGTTGGGATTGGGTTGGGTTGGGATTTAGGTTGGAGTTAGGTTGGGTTAGAGTTAGGTTGGGATTCAGGTTGGGTTAGGTTAGGTTAAGTTAGGTTAGGTTAAGGTTAGGTTAGGTTAGGTTAGGTTGAGTTAGGTTGGGATTTAGGTTAGGTTGATTGGGTTAGGTTGGGATTCAGGTTGGGTTAGGTTAGAGTTGGGTTGGGTTGGGTTAAGGTTGGGTTGGGTTAGGTTAGGTTAGGTTGGGTTGGGTTGAGTTAGGTTGGGATTCAGGTTGGGTTAGGATTTAGGTTGGAGTTGGGTTGGGTTAGAGTTGGGTTAGGTTAGGATTAGGTTAGGTTGGAGGTTAGGTTAGGTTGGAGTTAGGTTGGAGTTGGGTTGGAGTTAGGTTGGGTTGGAGGTTAGGTTAGGATTTAGGTTAGGTTGGGATTCAGGTTGGGTTAGGTTGAGTTAGGTTAGGTTGATTGGGTTAGGTTAGGATTTAGGTTGGGTTAGGATTGGGTTGGGATTAGGTTAGGTTAGAGTTGGGATTGGGTTAGGTTGGGATTCAGGTTGGGTTGGGATTGGGTTAGGTTGGGTTGAGTTAGGTTGGGATTCAGGTTGGGTTAGGTTAGGATTTAGGTTGGAGTTGGAGTTGGGTTAGGTTAAGGTTGGGTTGGGTTAGGTTAGGTTAGGATTTAGGTTAGGTTAGGATTGGGTTAGGTTAGGTTAGGATTGGGTTAGGTTAGGTTAGGATTTAGGTTGGGTTAGAGTTAGGTTGGGATTCAGGTTGGGTTAGGTTGGGATTCAGGTTGGGTTAGGTTAGGTTGGAGTTAGGTTGGGTTAAGGTTAGGTTAGGATTGGGTTAGGTTAGAGTTGGGTTGGGATTAGGTTAGGTTAAGGTTAGGTTGGGTTAGGTTGGGATTAGGTTGGGTTGGGTTAGGTTAAGTTAGGTTAGGTTGGGATTCAGGTTGGGTTGGGATTGGGTTAGGTTAAGGTTAGGTTGGGTGGGTTGGGTTGGTTAGGTTAGGTTGATTGGGTTAGGTTGGAGTTGGGTTGGGTTGGAGTTAGGTTAGGTTAAGTTAGGTTAGGTTAGGATTTAGGTTAGGTTGGGATTCAGGTTGGGTTGGGTTGAGTTGGGTTGGGTTAGGATTTAGGTTAGGTTGGAGGTTAGGTTGGGATTCAGGTTGGGTTGGGTTAAGGTTAGGTTAGGTTAAGGTTAGGTTAGGTTGGTTAGGTTAGGTTAAGTTGGGTTAGGTTAGGTTGGGTTGAGTTAGGTTGGGATTCAGGTTGGGTTGGGTTAAGGTTAGGTTAGGTTAAGGTTAGGTTGGGATTCAGGTTAGGTTAGGTTGGGTTAGAGTTAGGTTGGGATTCAGGTTAGGTTAGGTTAGGTTGGGATTCAGGTTAGGTTGGGATTCAGGTTAGGTTGGGATTCAGGTTGGGTTAGGTTGGGATTCAGGTTGGGTTAGGATTTAGGTTGGGTTAGGATTTAGGTTGGGATTCAGGTTGGGTTAGGTTAGAGTTAGGTTGGGATTCAGGTTGGGTTAGGTTAGGTTAGGTTAGAGTTAGGTTGGGATTCAGGTTAGGTTGGAGTTGGGTTGGGTTAGGTTAGGATTGGGTTGGGATTTAGGTTGGAGTTAGGTTGGGATTCAGGTTGGGTTGGGTTAGAGTTGGGATTGGGTTGGGATTAGGTTGGGATTTAGGTTGGGATTTAGGTTAGGTTAGAGTTGGGTTGGGTTGGGATTAGGTTGGGATTCAGGTTGGGTTGGGTTAGAGTTGGGTTAGGTTGGTTGGGGTTGGGTTGGATTGGGTTAGGTTAGGATTTAGGTTGGGATTCAGGTTAGGTTAGGATTTAGGTTGGAGTTGGAGTTGGGTTAGGTTGAGTTAGGTTGGGATTCAGGTTGGGTTAGGTTGGTTGGGGTTAGGTTAAGTTAGGTTAGGTTGGTTAGGTTAGGTTAGGTTAGGTTAAGGTTAGGTTAGGTTGATTGGGTTAGGTTGGAGTTAGGTTAGGTTAAGGTTAGGTTGGGTTGGGTTAGGTTAGGATTGGGTTGGGATTGGGTTAGGTTAAGTTGGGTTAGGTTGGGATTGGGTTGGGTTGGGTTGGGTTGGGTTAGAGTTAGGTTGGGTTGGGTTGGGTTGGGTTGGGTTGGGTTGGGTTGGAGTTGGGTTAGGTTGGGTTAGGTTGGGTTAAGGTTAGGTTAGGTTAGATTTAGGTTAGGTTAGAGTTGGGATTTAGGTTGGGTTAGAGTTGGGTTAGGTTGGGTTGGGTTGGGTTAGGTTAGGTTGGAGTTAGGTTAGAGTTGGGTTAGGTTAGGTTAGGTTAGGTTGGGTTAGGTTAGGTTAGGTTGGGTTAGGTTAGGTTGGAGGTTGGGTTGGGTTAAGGTTGGGTTGGGTTGGGTTGGGTTGGAGTTAGGTTAGGTTGGGTTAGGTTGGGTTAGGTTAGGTTAGGTTAGGATTTAGGTTAGGTTAGAGTTGGGATTTAGGTTAGGTTAGAGTTGGGTTAGGTTGGGTTGGGATTGGGTTAGGTTAGGTTGGAGTTGGGTTAGAGTTGGGTTAGGTTAGGTTAGGTTAGGTTGGGTTAGGTTAGGTTAGGTTGGGTTAGGTTAGGTTGAGTTGGGTTGGGTTGCAGGTTGGGTTGGGATTGGGTTGGGTTAGGTTAGGTTGGGTTGGGTTGGGTTGGGTTGGGATTTAGGTTGGGTTAGGTTGGGTTAGGTTGGGTTGGGTTGGGTTGGGTTGGGTTAGGTTGGGATTGGGTTGGGTTAGGTTGGGTTGGAGTTGGGTTGGGATTGGGATTGGGTTAGGTTAGGTTAGGTTAGGTTGGGATTGGGTTGGAGTTGGGTTAGGTTGGGTTGGGATTTAGGTTAGGTTGGGATTTAGGTTGGGATTGGGTTGGAGTTGGGTTGGGTTAGGTTGGGTTGGGTTAGAGTTAGGTTGGAGTTAGGTTGGGTTAGGTTAGGTTGGGATTTAGGTTAGGTTAGGTTAGGTTAGGTTGGGTTAGGTTGGGTTGGGATTGGGTTGGGTTGGGTTAGGTTAGGTTGGGTTGGGTTAGGTTAGGTTAGGTTGGGTTGGGTTAGGTTGGGTTGGGTTAAGGTTGGGTTGGGTTAGGTTAGGTTAGGTTGGGTTGGGTTGGGTTGGGTTGAGTTGGGTTAGGTTAGGTTAGGTTGGGTTGGAGGTTGGGTTGGGTTGGGTTGGGTTGGGTTGGGTTGGGTTGGGTTAGAGTTGGGTTGGGTTGAGTTAGGTTAGGTTAGGTTGGGTTAGGTTGGGTTGAGTTGGGTTGGGTTGGGTTGGGTTGGGTTGGGTTAGGTTGGGTTGGGTTGGGTTAGGTTGGGTTGGGTTGGTTGGGGTTAGGTTAGGTTAGGTTGGGTTGGGTTGGGTTAGGTTGGGTTGGGTTGGGTTAGGTTAGGTTAGGTTAGGTTGGGTTAGGATTGGGTTAGGTTGGGTTAGGTTGGGTTGGGTTAGGTTGGGATTTAGGTTAGAGTTGGGTTGGGTTAGGTTAGGTTGGGTTAGGTTAGGTTGGAGGTTGGGTTGGAGTTGGGTTAGGTTGGGTTAGGTTAGGTTAGGTTGGGTTGGGTTGGGTTGGGATTTAGGTTAGGTTGGAGTTGGAGTTGGGTTAAGGTTGGGTTGGGTTGGAAGTTGGGTTGGGTTGGGTTGGGTTGGGTTGGGTTAGGTTAGGTTGGGTTGGAGTTGGAGTTAGGTTGGGTTAGGTTGGAGTTAGGTTGGGTTAGGTTGGAGGTTAGGTTAGGTTAGGTTGGTTAGGTTGGGTGGGTTGGGTTGGGTTGGGTTAGGTTGGAGGTTGGGGTTGGAGTTGAGTTGGGTTGGGTTAGGTTAGGTTGGAGTTAGGTTGGGTTAGGTTGGGTTGGGTTGGGATTGGGTTGGGTTGGAGTTGGGTTAGGTTGGGTTGGAGTTAGGTTGGGTTAGGTTGGGTTAGGTTAGGTTGGGTTGGGATTCAGGTTGGGTTGGAGTTGGGATTTAGGTTAGGTTGGGATTTAGGTTGGGTTGGGTTGGAGTTAGGTTGGGATTGCAGGTTGGGTTAGGTTAGGATTGGGTTAGGTTGGGTTAGGTTGAGTTGGGTTAGGTTGGTTAGGTTAGGTTGGGTTGGGATTTAGGTTAGGTTGGAGTTAGGTTAGAGTTGGGTTAGGTTAGGTTAGGTTAGGTTAGGTTGGGTTAGGTTAGGTTAGGTTAGGTTAGGTTAGGTTAGGTTACGTTAGGTTAGGTTAGGTTAGGTTAGGTTGGTTAGGTTGGGTTGGGTTAGGTTAGGTTGGTTAGGTTAGGTTAGGTTGGGTTGGGTTGGGTTAGGTTAGGTTAGGTTGGGTTAGGTTAGGTTAGGTTAGGTTGGGTTGGGTTGGGTTAGGTTGGGTTGGGTTGAGTTAGGTTGGAGTTGGGATTTAGGTTAGGTTGGGTTGGGTTGGGTTGGGTTGGGTTGGGTTGGGATTGGGTTAGGTTGGGTTGGGTTGGGTTGGGTTGCAGGTTGGGTTAGGATTTAGGTTGGGTTAGGTTAGGTTGGGTTAGGTTGGGTTGGGTTGGGTTGCAGGTTGGGTTGGGTTGGGATTGGGATTGGGTTAGGTTAGATTGGGGTTAGGTTGGGTTGGAGTTGGGTTGGAGGTTGGGTTAGGTTGGGTTGGGTTGGGTTAGGTTGGGTTGGGTTGGGTTGGGTTGGAGTTGGGTTGGGTTGGGTTGGGATTTAGGTTGGAGTTAGGTTGGGATTCAGGTTGGGTTAGGTTGGGTTGGGTTAGGTTGGGTTGGGTTAGGTTGGGTTGGGTTGGGTTGGGTTAGGTTGGAGGTTGGGTTGAGTTGGAGTTGGGTTAGGTTGGGTTGGGATTGGAGTTGGGTTGGGTTGGGTTGGGATTGGAGTTGGGTTGGAGGTTGGGTTAGGTTGGGATTGGGTTGGGATTGGGTTGGGATTGGGTTGGGTTGGGATTTAGGTTGGGTTGGGTTGGGTTGGGTTGGGTTGGGTTGGGTTGGGTTGGGTTAGGTTAGGTTGGGTTGGGTTGGGTTGGGTTGGGTTGGGTTGGGTTGGGTTGCAGGTTGGGTTGGAGTTAGGTTGGGTTGGGTTGGGTTGCAGGTTGGGTTGGGTGGGTTGGGTTGGGTTGGGTTGGGTTGGGTTGGGTTGGGTTGGGTTGGTTGGGGTTGGGTTGGGTTAGGTTGGGTTGGGTTGGGTTGGGTTGGGTTGGGTTGGGTTGGGTTGGGTTGGGATTGGGTTAGGTTGAGTTGGGTTGGGTTGGAATTTAGGTTGGGTTAGGTTGGGTTGGGTTAGGTTGGGTTGGGTTAGGTTGGGTTGGGTTGGGTTGGGTTAGGTTGGTTAGGTTGGGTTGAGTTGGAGTTGGGTTAGGTTGGGTTGGGATTGGAGTTGGGTTGGGTTGGGTTGGGATTGGAGTTGGGTTGGAGGTTGGGTTAGGTTGGATTGGGATTGGGTTGGGATTGGGTTGGGATTGGGTTGGGTTGGGATTTAGGTTGGGTTGGGTTGGGTTGGGTTGGGTTGGGTTGGGTTGGGTTGGGTTAGGTTGGGTTGGGTTGGGTTGGGTTGGGTTGGGTTGGGTTGGGTTGGGTTGCAGGTTGGGTTGGAGTTAGGTTGGGTTGGGTTGGGTTACAGGTTGGGTTGGGTGGGTTGGGTTGGGTTGGGTTGGGTTGGGTTGGGTTGGGTTGGGTTGGTTGGGGTTGGGTTGGGTTAGGTTGGGTTGGGTTGGGTTGGGTTGGGTTGGGTTGGGTTGGGTTGGGTTAGGTTGGGATTGGGTTAGGTTGAGTTGGGTTGGGTTGGAATTTAGGTTGGGTTGGGTTGGGTTGGGTTGGGTTGGGTTGGGTTGGCTTGGGTTGGGTTGGGTTGGGTTGGCTTGGGTTGGGTTGGGTTGGGTTGGGTTGGGTTGGGTTGGGTTGGGTTGGGTTGGGTTGGGTTGGGTTGGGTTGGGTTGGGTGGGTTGGGTTGGGTTGGGTTGGGTTGGCTTGGGTTGGGTTGGCTTGGGTTGGGTTGGGTTGGCTTGGGTTGGGTTGGAGGTTAGGTTGGAAGTTAGGTTGGGTTGGGTTAGGTTAGGTTAGAGTTGGGTTAGGTTAGGTTGGGTTAGGTTAGGTTAGGTTAGAGTTAGGTTGGGATTCAGGTTGGGTTGGGTTAGGTTAGGTTAGAGTTGGGTTAGGTTAGGTTAGGTTAGGTTGGGTTAGGTTAGGTTAGGTTAAGGTTGGGTTAGGTTAGGTTAGGTTAGGTTGGAGTTGGGTTGGGTTAGGTTGGGTTAGGTTAGGTTAGGTTGGGTTAGGTTGGGATTGGGTTGGAGTTAGGTTAGGTTGGGTTAGGTTAGTTAGGTTGGGTTGGGTTGGGTTAGGTTGGGTTGGAGGTTGGAGTTGGGTTAGGTTGGGTTGGGTTGGGTTGGGTTAGGTTAGGTTGGAGTTAGGTTAGGTTGGGTTGGGATTAGGTTAGGTTAGGTTGGGATTGGGTTAGGTTGGGATTTAGGTTAGGTTAGGTTGGGTTAGGTTGGAAGTTGGGTTAGGTTGGGATTAGGTTAGGTTAGGTTGGGTTGGGTTAGGTTGGGTTGGGATTGGGTTAGGTTAGAGTTAGGTTGGGTTAGGTTAGGTTGGAGTTGGAGTTGGGTTAGGTTGGGTTAGGTTGGGTTAGGTTAGTTAGGTTAGGTTAGGTTAAGGTTGGGTTAGGTTGGGTTAGGTTGGGTTAGGTTGGGATTGGGATTGGGTTAGGTTGGTTGGGGTTAGGTTGGAGTTAGGTTAGGTTAGGTTGAGTTGGGTTAGGTTGGGATTGGGTTGGGTTAGGATTTGGGTTGGGTTAGGTTGGAAGTTAGGTTAGGTTAGGTTAGGTTAGGTTGGGATTGGGTTGGGTTAGGTTGAGTTAGGTTGGGTTAGGTTGGGTTAGGTTAGGTTGGGTTAGGTTGGGTTAGGTTGGGTTAGGTTAGGTTAGGTTAGAGTTAGGTTGGAGTTGAGTTGGGTTGGGTTAGATTTAGGTTGGGTTAGAGTTAGGTTAGGTTGGGTTGGGTTAGGTTAGGTTAGGTTGGGTTAGGTTAGGTTGGGTTGGGTTGGAAGTTGGGTTGGGTTAGGTTGGGTTAGGTTAGGTTGGGTTGGGTTGGGTTAAGGTTAGGTTGGGTTAGGTTGGAAGTTGGGTTGGGTTGGGTTGGGTTGGAGTTAGGTTAGGTTAGGTTAGGTTAAGTTGGGTTAGGTTAGGTTGGGATTGGGTTAAGGTTGGGTTGGGTTAGGTTGGGTTAGGTTAGGTTGGGTTAGGTTAGGTTAGAGTTGGGATTGGGTTGGGATTCAGGTTGGGTTAGGTTAGGTTGGAGTTAGGTTGGGTTAGGTTAGGTTGGGTTAGGTTGGGTTAGGTTAGGTTGGAGTTGGGTTAGGTTGGAGGTTAGGTTGGGTTGGGTTAGGTTAGGTTGGGTTAGGTTGGGTTGGGATTGGGTTAGGTTGGGTTGGGTTGGGTTAGGTTGGGTTGGAGGTTAGGTTGGAGGTTGGGTTGGAAGTTGGGTTAGGTTAGGTTGATTGGGTTAGGTTAGGTTGGGTTGGGTTGGGTTGGGTTAGGTTGGGTTGGGTTGGGTTCAGGTTGGGTTAGGATTTAGGTTAGGTTAGGTTAGGTTAGGTTAGGTTGGGTTGGGTTAGGTTAGGTTAGGTTGGGTTGGGTTGGGTTGGGATTGGGTTGGGTTAGGTTGGGTTAGGTTAGGTTGAGTTGGGATTTAGGTTAGGTTAGGTTGGGTTGGGTTAGGTTGGGTGGGTTGGGTTGGGTTAGGTTGGGATTGGGTTGGGTTAGGTTGGGTTAGGTTGGGTTGGGTTGGGTTGGGTTAGGTTGGGATTGAGTTAGGTTGGGTTGGGTTAGGTTAGGTTAGGTTGGGTTGGGTTGGGTTAGGTTGGGTTAGGTTAGGTTGGGTTGGGTTAGGTTAGGATTTAGGTTGGGTTGGGTTGGGTTAGGTTGGAGTTAGGTTGGGTTGGTTAGGTTGGGTTGGGATTTAGGTTGGGTTGGGTTAGGTTAGGTTGGGTTAGGTTGGGTTAGGTTGGGATTGGGTTGGGTTGGAGTTAGGTTGGGATTGCAGGTTGGGTTAGGTTGGGTTAGGTTAGGTTGGGATTGGGTTAGGTTAGGTTGG